>OY728153.1:1963817472-1966317472 GCA_963277665.1 Viscum album
GTCCCTACTTTTGTCCCTGCTGAAATACCTCAAGGAGAGGAAGCTGCTGTTGGTTTTAGAGAAGAGGAAGCTCCTACTTATAGTGAGGATATTAATACAGAAACTCATCCTACAGCTGCAAGAAAATTGGTTTTTCCTGATTTAGAGTAGCAAGAAGTGGTGGAGACAAATTCTGTTGAAGAGGATCTCCCTGTTGAGAAAGAAGTCAATCTGGAAACACAACCAGTGGAACAATCGGTTCCTGAGATAATTCCCTCTGCTGAAGAGAGGATGAAAATTTCCTTTCAGCTAGTAAGGAAAGAGTTTTCAGAAGAGATTAGAGATGATCCTATGGATCTTGTCCATGTTGATGAGCATATAGTCTCTGAAATGGAAGCACAACTTGAGGGGGAGGAACCTCAGAACCTTGAGATTGTAGAGGTTGGATCTGTTGAACCTTCTCATCCTACTGTCTCATATTCTGTGTACACCCATTATGTTTTCCCAAGATTTTATGATGTGAATGAGTCAGAACAAGTGACTACAATAGGAATAGATCTCTCTTCTGTGTTTCAACTAAAGTCTGTAGCTCATCTAGAACCAGAAAGAGAATCAGAGCCCCATTATCAATCAAAATCAGAATCTGAGTCTGAAGATGACTCTGAACCGCAACCAGAACTTGCTTCACTACCTTTACCTGCACTCTTACCCGAGAAACACTCATTTGTAACTAAAGATGATCTGAAAGTTTTTGGAGAGATTCTGTTAGCTGGAATTGAGAAAATCTTATCCACTCAACCCCGTCTAGTGACTCAGTTAAGTCAAAAAGATGCATCAATTCTATTGGAAAATATTATATTGCATATTCAACCAAGGATGATCTGAGAAATTCAAGATGTCAGAGTAGAAAATAATCCGCTGAGTTCTGATGTTGCAAACCTGAAAAGTATGGTAGGAAACCTCCAGAATGAGTTGTCATTGAGATCAGAGCCTGATCCTATTTATTCCGATGCACCTGTTGCTGCTTCTCCCAAGACAACTGATTCCACCCTTGCTAGGGAAATTGTGTCTCATGTTCATCCATATCTATTGTCTTTTGATGAAAAGATTGGAAGAAGACACACAAAAATGATGGAACGCATGAGGGAGCTTGTGGAAAATTCGAATAATCTCATAGATGAGTACACTGGGTGCCTGCAAAAAGTGCTAAAACAACTCAAAGTTCTATCCATAGCTGTAAAATCTTATCCTTATTTAGGTCAACCTTCTGTTCCTCCTTTGGATGATTCTTTGCTGAGATCCATAATCAAGGAAGAACATCAGAATTCCTTCATTGTCTTGGATCTTTCTTCTTTGTCAGAAGTGGTTAAGAACAACGATCGAGCATTGGATTTGGTTATAATTTATTCTAAGATAGTCAATGATGCTCAATAGGAGATCACCAAGAAAATAGATTTTTATCTCACCCAAATTTTCTCCCAAAGTGACATGACAGATCACTTTAGATATCTTGTGGAAAACCTGAAAATCCCTCCTATAACTCAAGCTTTTAAAACACAAGTTCAGAAACTTATAGAGTTCACCAGACTGTTGGAAAAATTCATGGAGAATAAGGAAGATTTTGAAAATGCTATGCAATATGGTGGATAAATCATTACTGATTTCATCAATATTTTGATGCCATATATTCATGTGTAGAGTACTGCTATAGTTGCTCCAGCTGCTTCACCCCTTAGACCCGGTCTGCCTACCCTTGCCTCCACTGCCATGTCAGTCAGCTAAGCTTTTTCTCAGATCCAGCCAGTCATTCTTGACCAACCATAGCTTAGATATTCTACTGCTCCTTCTTTGGCTCCATCCGTTTTTGAAGGTCTAACCTTAACCTTTTTTCTACCACATCTATGCCTTCTTCTACATCATCCCTAGCTCCTACTGCTAATAAAGGCAAGGAAAAGGTGGATCACTCAAGACTCTAGGGAATTTTATCTTTTTTAAGGGATGTCATTTGGTTTTTACTGTTTTTATTTCTCTAGTATGTTATATTCTAAACCCTTTTTAATGACAAATGCAGTGTTTCATTTCTTTTTATCTACTTTTTGATAATCCCAAAAGGGGAGAAAAACTACAAGTATCCGTACTATAATGAGATATGTTATTATCCAATCTATTATTATCTAATTTTTTATTCTAATACACTAGTTTCATTAATGTTACTTTCATTTATATGTTGACTATATATGATTTGTGATCATCAAAAAGGGGGAGATTGTTGGACTCCTCATGTATTAATCATGTTTTAATAATCAAAAATCATATTAATGTTATGTAATCTCAATCTTAACTACACATCATGTGTTAATGCTAACAAATCTTATTAATGTTAATTACTCTATTTATTATTTACATGTCTTATGCCTGATCAAAAATCTCACTTATATTATCACGCCATTATATTTATGATTCAGGTTCTCTTACTCTCTACTGGTTAAACTTAATTCATATACTACATATTACTGTCTAAGTATAAATACAGATATTCGTCTAAGTATAGAGACACCATGAAGGAAAAACCGTGACCCAGACACCGTGAAGGACAAACCGTGACCCAGACACCATGAAGGACAAACCGTGACCCATACACCGTCAAGGAAAAACGTGACCCAGACACCATGAAGGACGAACCATGCCCAGACAACGTGAGATACACACCGTGACATGGAGACACTATGAATCACATACCATGAACCACATACCATGAGGACCATACCGTGGAGAAGACACCGTTTACATAATCACTGTGACACTATTTCTTAACGTTTTTGTCAATATTAATTAAATAATGATAACTGTCATATTTGGTGTTTTTAATGCAATTAATGTTATTTAATGATAGTTGTTGGCATGTCAAGAAACCATATCTCGTACCTATGAAAAGGGAATAATTTCTACTACCAGAACTCATGGAATATAAGGAAGATTAAGATGTAGTACAAGAAATAAAAAAAAGTGTGATGATACAACATGAAGAACTTACATACACCCGAGAGCACTGTGCCGAATAAGAAGAACAATCCTGATCAAGAAGAAGATTGAAAGACTTTCAAAGAACTCTCATGAGTGCAATCCAACACCACTGAAGAACACACAGCGAATCAAGAGATCATTTTCACTCCTTTAGAGTACAAGCTAGACTACGACACTCAGGATTTCAACAGAAAAACCATAGATGGACTCAGAAGCAATTCTGCTGAATCCAATGAGTCCAGAGCTACATTTCTAATCACTAGAGCTTTCGAAACTCTTATCTGTTCTCTCTAAGTGAATTTTTATTTAGTTTTGAGCAGTGTGGTGTACTCTGTATACCTCACACACACTTTCTCCTGCACTAAACTGGAGGATATCAAAATCCTCACTCCAAAACACTAAACTCTTGTTTACCCATGTCAACAATAGAAGAGGTCCTTGTGTGGCCTGGTCTTTGTTTTGTTTCCCACGAAGAACTGTGGTAGAGGTCCCTGCATGGCCTGGACAGTTTTGTAAACTGTAGTTAACCCCAATCCAGGGTGCGGATCAAATTTATATAAATTTGAGATGACTAATTCTCGGTTTGAGACTGAACTTCTTGTTATATTTTTTGTGCATCTTTAGTTTAAGTTTAAAGTATACTACATATATCTTTTATATTCTGTTGCTATTACTTTGAACTACAGAATTATTTTAAATCCACTTTGATAGTTTAATTATAAATTGTTTACACTTATTGTAGATTAGTAGGTTAGTTTCAAAAGATAGTTTAATCTTTTGGGTAAATTAATTGAGACATAATCAATCTTTGAGAAACTAAGTGAACATTTACAATCCGTAAAAATTCACTACAGTTTAACTTGTTTTATAAATCGGGGGATTTTAAATAGAAAATATTTTAATAGAAATTTTAATTGGAACTCAATTCACCCCCCTCTTAAGTATCCAATCCGACCAACTGAATCTAAATATGGGGAAATTTTCAATGGTTCATTAATGTATTGAGAGTAAAACATTATGTTGACATATTCATGGAATTCATGAAATATATCAACTATTTATTTATAGAACAGGTTTCCATATTTTGAGTAAATAATGATCCAAAATATTTGGGAATTAAAATATCATTATCATTTTTACTTTATAAGGATGTATTCCTAAGAATAATAGAGGTAATTCTTTACATTTTATATAAATTTTGATAGAAAAAATATTTTTATTGTACTTAGAGTGTTTGAGTGAGTATATACTGAAGAAAAAAATAACATGGTTTGAGGGTAATGTATCCAATGAATTCTATGGTCAAATGATATAAAATTATTTCTCAAATTATAAAAAAATAATTTGAAATATTGGATTCTATAACATCATAATTAATAAAGGAGAAACTTTTAACTTTTCAAGTAAATATTAATAATAGGAATAGTTTCTATAATTATTATGGGATTTCATAATATGATGGGATACAAAAATTATTACATTCACTCTATAAAAATGGTTAAAAAATCAATAGCATATGAATTTAAATGAAAAAATAATAATAAAATGTTCTAAACATATAGATAAACCTTGTAAAAATATATTTTTACCATGATATTTTTTATTCACACATGTTGTATGTGTTCTAAAATATGATTCAAGAAATATAACCTCTTTAAAGGGTGTATAGGTTCTTTAGTTCAAGAAAACAAAAAAAGTAAATATTTATTCAACCTACCTTTCACTATGGTATTACCATGTTTTCTATGGTCACTTATGCAACCGATAAAAGACATCAGTTTTGGGTCAAAAGGGGTTTGGATACCATGAGAGTGGGGTGAATTAGGGTATGGATATTCTTTTCAGAATTATTCCATCCCACTGGATATTTTAATATTTATTTTATGGGTCAGTTTATTTTCTCTTCACTGTTTATGATGATCTAAATCTTTCCTTCTGAAACCAATGACGATGCATTGAAAGTAATGCGAGAGCAAAAGTACATGGAAAACCAAATTTTTACATGGTTCCCCCTCATTGGGAAAAATCCAAAGATCATACAATGTAAATGTATCACTGTTCCAAGTCTACCATGGATCACTACTAAAACAAGGTTTTGTCTATATCAATTCTACGTCCAGACTCACTGGCATAAAATATTAAGGAGGAGAGAGCTATGGGAGGAGCTCAGAGGTATCTCTACAAGGATGGACCAAAAGTGGCTACTGATTGGAGACTTAAACACTGTTCTAACCCCGGAGGAAAAAAATGGTGCATATTTTAATAGAGTTGCTGCTTCTGAATTTGCTGAATGTATTGATTTTTGCAATCTTGATCAGGTTGCAATTGCTGGTGATGATTTCACATGGTGTAGGTACACTGGGGAAGGGAAACAAGCGAGCAATCTGGATAGATGCTTTGTCCGTATTGATGATCGGGTCGCAGTGCATGGGGTCTCTGGCTTTACACTGCCGAAGCACCACTCTGATCACAACCCGATTGTTGTGGATGTTGAGAATCAGGTGGCAAGGTCAGCACCTATCCCGTTTCGTTTCAACAACGGATGGCTTGTAATGCCAGGTTGCAGGGAACTTGTGATTGAAGCATGGAAGCTGGACACAATTGGAAGCCCACTGTACAGAATGGCTGCCAAACTGAAGCATCTGAAGGGACTGCTAAGGGCATGGAGCAGGGATTCCTTCTCAAAGATTGATGAGAAGATCCAGAGAGCAGAGGATGATTTGGCTAGAATTCAGATTAATCAGGGGCAGCAGGCGAGGGTCTCACGAGAGGAAATTTCCACCCACAACAATCTTGATGACCTTCTCATGGTTAAAGAAAGGCTGGCCAGGAATCAATTGAATGTACGGTGGCTCAAAGATGGGGACAGGAACTCCAAATTCATCAATAGATTGCACAAGGAGAAGAAGGTACGGGGAGGGATAAATGTGATCAGCATTGATGGGCGTATTTACACAGGGGAGCAGGACAGTGCAGTGGCTGTGGTTGAGTATTTTAAAGGCATTTACTCTGACAACGGGCAGTCCAGCATTCACAACATGGTGGGCAATATCAGTCCCTGCATTGATGATCAGTTAAATCAGTGTCTCACTGCTGCCCTAGGCAAGGAGGAGATAAGGTATGCCCTCCTCTCGCTCAACTTGGAGAGTGCCCCGGGCCCTGATGGGTTTACAAATAAGTTTTTCATGTTTTACTGGGACATCTTGCAGAATGATTTAGAGCTGGATATGAAGGACTTCTTCTCTCATTGTTACATGCCACTTGGGATGAACTCATGCTTTATTACACTCATCCCCAAGAAAGAGAATGCCCTTGACATCAGGGACTTCAGGCCAGTGGCTCTTGGGAATACAATACCCAAACTTATTAGTAAGATCTTGGTGAGAAGGATGGGTGGGCTGGTTGATGGAATGATCACTATGAATCAATTTGGATTTGTCCCTGGGAGGAGCATCCAGAAATGCCTATTCATGGCCTCTGAGAGTGTTAACCTCCTAAGAAGGGACTCAAAGGAGGGGAACTTTGCGATTAAGATTGACATTTCTAAGGCTTTTGACACATTGAAATGGGATTTTCTCTTGGATGTCCTCAGGCGGTATGGATTTTCCTCAGGCTTTTTGAACATGATCCGCATAATTCTCAATTCTGCAAGGCTGTCAATTTTGGTGAATGGGGTCCCGAGGGGATTATTTCCTTGCACCAGGGGGGTGAGGCAAGGGGATCCACTTTCTGGGATTCTTTTTGCGCTTGCGGAAGATTATTTAAGTAGGTGCATCAATGATATTTGTCATATGGGATGGTACAAGCAGATCAGAGCTGGCCTGAATGGGAGGGTTCCCTCCCATCTTTTTTATGCGGATGACATCTTATTATTTGGACAAGCTTCAAGGAGAAATATACGTTCAATCAAGGCCCTCTTCAATCATTATGAAGAGGTGGCGGGTCAGGCCATAAGCTGGGACAAATCCTCGATTGTTTTTGGGAATGGGGTTCTGGTTGGTAAAAAGAACAGGATTGTAAGGTATCTCGGGGTGAGGCGGGGAGCAGTCCTTTTCCAATACCTTGGGGTCCCACTGTTTTGGGGAAGGGTGAAAAGGCAGTATCTGGAGGGCATATCTGCTGGCATCACGTGGCAGCTGGCCAGCTGGAAGGGGAAGGCCATGTCACTAGCTGGGAGGGTCTGCTTGGTGAATTCAGTGATCACGTCGAAGTTCATTTATTCCTTCTCCCTTTATAGATGGCCGAGAGGTCTCATCAAGGAGCTTCAAGGCATGGTTCGAAACTTCATGTGGACAGGGTCGCCACATGAAAGGAAGCTGGTCACAGTAGCATGGAAGGAGTGTATAAAGCCGGTGGAGATGGGGGGCCTTGGTATAAAGGACCTCCGCACCTTCAATGATAGCCTGATTGGAAAATTCACTTGGAATCTAATTACGCATGAGGCTGATGATGATTTCCTCTCGATTCGAATTACAAGAAGGCTCCTAAATGGCTATAAATATCATCTTGCCTCATCGGTTTGGGCAACCCTCAAGCAGGCATATGGGAAGATAGTGCAGGACACTAAATGGTTGGTTTGCAGGGAGTCAACAATGAATAGCTGGACTACAAAGTGGCTTTCACAGCCCCTGCGTGACCTGAATGTGCCAAGTGCAGCAGCCCACTTATCCATTTCGGACCTCATTTCATAGGTGCAGGAAACCATTCTTGAAATTCCTATGCAGGTGGCAGCAGAAATTAATTGCTATTTCTTTATGGATGTGGATACACTGATTTGGGTTCACTCAAAAACCGGGCAGTTTACCATCAGGGATTTTTACTGGTCAGCATGTCTGGGTTCCTCTGCTGTGCCGGCATGGCTGCTGCGCTTCAAAGAGAGATTTATCCAGCCGGCCAAGTTCCTCTTGATATGGAGATTGTGGAGAAGGAGGATTCCAACGACGGACCTGCTCAAGCGGGTTGGCTTTCAAATGGCAACGATGTGTTCCATCTGTCGGGCGGAGGAGGACTCGATGCAGCATGTGTTTGTGGAGTGTAGGCGCGCCAAACAGCTTTGGGAGTACATTGAATATCTGTTCGGGATTGTTGTTGATATGGGCAGGCCGATTCTGGACCTTCTGGCTGGGATGGTGCAGGTTACATGTAATGATCAAATAAAAAATCTGCTCTTAGTGGTAGCGGCGGCCATACTTGCAAACTGTTGGGGCGCACGGAATTGCATGCTGTTTGAGGGTGGTCACGCCACGATACAGCAGGGGGTGATGGCGATCCATAGGGAGGTGCATGTGGCCTCCGCGGTCCAGGAGGGCGCCATGTATAACACAATAGATGATCTCCAAACTTTAAGAAATCTTGGTGTTTCGGGTCGATCGCGCAAGCCCCGTATGTTGAAACATATTCGATGGATCCCACCCATTACATCTTGCATCAAGGTGAACATTGATGGGGCTGCATTGGGCGCACCGGGTATGTCGGGGTGTGGGGGAGTGTTCCGGACATGCCGAGGGTTTGTCAAAGGGTGCTTCCGCCATGCCATTGGAATTGGCACTGCATTTGAAGCTGAACTTTGGGCCATTATATATGCTGTCAGGTATGCTGTCCAGTTTAATTGGCGAAACATATGGATGGAATCTGACTCCCAGTCTGCGGTTGATGCATTGAAGTCCAAGACACGCAATGTGCCTTGGTGCATGCTGCCGCAATGGGATGATTGTCTGAATGCGGTATCACAAATGCATCTGGAGGTCTCTCACGTCTATCGGGAGACCAACCAGGTGGCAGATGCTCTGGCAAAGCAGACACTCACTGATTCTGGTTGAGCGTGGTCCTTCATGACACCTGATTTTTGTGCCCCACTTGTGATGGCTGATAGCTGTGGGGTGATGTACACTCGACTCTGTAATAACCCCTTGTACGCCTAATTCTTCTACTTTTATTTTATTTTTCTTAGGGCCGGCTTCCACCGGTTCCTGACTTTTTCTGGATGTATCACCAATCGTTTAGAATAATCTTCATTCAATAATGTTAATAAATATGTTATCGTACCCCTTTACAACATAATTATTTGGAAAACCCTTCTGGTTTGTGAATATCACTGCTTTTACAAATATTAGTTTCTTCATGAATCTCACTAAGACTTTGTGATGATCACAACAGTAAAAAATAATACAATGTTTTTGAAGCTCAATTTATTTCATGAAGCACACTACCTTTCATGAATCACACACCTTTCATGAGTCACACTGCCATTCAGGAAGCACACTGCTTTCATGAAGCACAAACTGCTCACAAATTGTATACCTTTCATGAAGCTATGTTAGCCTTTTCAAAGATGATTACTTTGCAAAGAATATATAGCCTTAATGAAGATAAAAACATTTTAGATTCTTACAAACATTTGTTATTTTACATAGCCTTCATAAACTTACATTTTTGCGGAGATTTTCACAATAACATCCTTCATGAACCAACTTCATAAATTTAGAGCCTTTGAATTTCCATTATGGATTTATGTATTCAAATGGGGAGGGGTATAGGCCTATTTACAGGAATTTCATTCATTTCCTGATTTTTCTTACCACCACCTGTATTCAAATATTTCCAATATAATTCTCAATGATCCCTATTTTCATAATGCACCATAGTAAAATTTCCAATTGCGCTTCCTCTCATAGTCAAATATAAAATGTCTTTCCATCGTGAATTCATGAAACTTCAATACTTTGTGAATCACTAAGACATCACAAAGATCCAAACCTTCAAAAAGCATCCAATATTCCAGAAATCCGTTACATTTCTATATTTTTATGCGTCATGAATATAAATAAAAAATTTTCAATGCTTGATTCATTCTCTAAATTTCAGACCCTAAATTTTTTTAAAGCATTGGGACACAATGGAACCTTATATACAAATTATTTTGTACCACCTCCATAGAATCCATTCCTTTTTCTAGGATCGTTGTTCATATGACATGACATGAATATCTCCATAAATCCACATATACCCATAGAAACGTGATTTTTCTACAAGAAACTCAACCCAAAAATAATAAAATGCTCCCTTGGTAGATTTTTACAACACAATCCCCCCTTTGGGTTAGTTGATAACTCTTCACATTTTGATACATCATTATGGAATGCTCTATTTTCTACCAGACATCACATCCTGCGAATTAGACAATGATCAAATATTTAATCAATATACACTATAATCCCAAATGATCCATTCTCATGAAGTGAAATAGGAGAGCCATAAAATGTTAATAAAATAATCACTTAATTCCAATAAACCTCATCTACATTCATCACAAACCTCATCTGTCATGATATATAATCATTGATCAATCATATTTAACACCTTAATATTTAAAACCCCCTACCATTTTTCTTTACCTGTCAGTTTATCCCCATATCTTTATCAATAAATTTTCTCCCTCTTCTATAAATGAACATAAAGGTCACTCCTTGGTGGTGCATCACTGTGAAGAACATAGTTTAGAATGTAAGAGAAAAAACACCAGACCATACGAAAAGGGGGTCCTTCACCATAATTTATCATGTTTTGGGATTCAATAGAACACAAAGAGCCAATTGATTCCTATCAATATACTCTTTGGGTAAGGCCTTCATCATAATTTTTAGAAGCTTTAATTATTTAGATATATAATAAATCTTCACAGGCCCATGCTCCATTGTCTCCTCCATAAAATGATACTTGATTTCCATGTGTTTTTTCCTTCATTAATGTACTTGACATTATCTATGATATATAGAACTTGAAATTTCACAATGTTTTCATATTGGAGAATTAGAATCAACACCTATATAATGAATCTGTTTTTTCATCCATAATGACTACATGAAGTCTAGAGTTGTCATAATATACTAATCTAATATGGTGCTCAATGAATTTAATTCTTGTTTCTTTATTAGCTAATAAATACACAACTATTAGGATATAATTAAACAATTGATGTTGATTTTATATTATATAATGATCCAGACTAATAAGAATCTACATAGACTAATAATTAATGATGAGATTTGTCACTATACCACAAACCGAAAACCATTATCCCCTAGACATACCAAAGTATTATTGTTACAACAAGAAAGTGTATTTATTTTTGATTATATTGATACTATAATGCTTGGAATGTGTGAAACAACATTATTTGATTATGCCTCTAGTATGTACAACCATATACCAATGAACTAATTGAATTATATGACATCAACCATATTACCTTCATCGACTCATGATTGATTTATATGGGTAGCCACTAGAGTCATCATTACTTTGGAATTATCCATTGAAAATATTTTTAGAACCTCAATTTCATATTTGTAATGAGAAATAATTCTGTCATTCCATCATTTTAACACATTTAATCCTAGAAAAAATGATAATTCACAAATTATTAACATTTCAAACACATTTTTTATGAATTTGGAAAATTATTTTCATTGTTATTCATATGATACACCACATATTTTGTCATAAATATACACTAGATCCATAATCCCTTGATTACTATAACTGTTTATATATATATTGTAATAAATTATGCTAAATTTAAAACTTATATTGTTCAAAAATTTATTTTTCCTTGAATACCACACTATTGGTTCTTTCTTCAACCCATATAACACCTTTATCTATTGAAAGAATCTGTTATCATATTTATGAATGATAAATACAAATAGACACTGGTATACACTTCTTATTCTAGAACCCCATTCAGAAATGATGACTTGTCATCCATCTAAAAAAAATGAACTTTTCATGTATGGTTACAGACAAGAATAATCAAATTGTATCTAGGCTCCCAATAGGTGAAAATGTTTCATCAATATAAATATCCTCACTCCTAATTTACCTCTTTCACACAGGCCATTTATTTTTTGAATCGTTATATCTTCTTCATTCATCATGTTACAGAAGACCCATATAGTCCCGATGCCATTCTTATATTTCAGTCTCAAAACAATCTACCAAAAAACTCCAACATTGGACTGATATAAATCATCACAACCATTTTTTATGCTAAATTCAGATGTGGAATTATTCTTCAGAATGGGGATACCACTTTTTGTTTACAATTTTAATCTTCTCGTACAGAATCTTGGTGTCCAAAAATATTGTTTTGATAAAATATTATTAGAAAAAAATTTATAATCATTAAATACAAGAATGTTTCTACTTCTCCCTTAATAGATCTTCTCTCAGTGAACAAATAACAATCGTACTGAGGAATGATCCCGATGGTTGAATATTTAAAGTTACCTAGATCCACTAGATCATTCATGTATAGATTTGACATCTCTTCAATTTCCCATCAGAATCATCCTCCTATAATCTCCATTTTCCACTATTCACAACTTTTAGATACTTATTTGTTAAATTTATTTATTATATAACACTAATTTTTGAATTTGATACCATATGTGAATTTCAAGATCCTATATTTTTCTTATTGCATCTATTTTAATTCAACTTTATGAACTCGTAATCTTTAGTCACAGAAAAACCCCAGGGATTTTATCTCCCCCTTAATCTTGCATACCTTTTATAAGATATTAGAATCATTTAGGAAATTTGGAGATGATTACCTCTATAATCCTCAATAGGAGGATTGTGGTTGATCTTAATGGGCCAACCTTTGATATTTTATTGAAATGAATTTTACTCTTTATAAGATTATTCTTACAGCCCAACCAAATTTTTTTGATCTATTAATACAAGTAAACAATATTTACCCATATGATTAGTATTCTTCTGATATAAAGGGTGTATTGGATTTTTCATTTTCACAATTGGGGTTTTAATATTTCTTGTAAAAAAATTATTTTTCTACACCACTTATATTTCACTTTACATGATGATTTTTTTGAGATGAAATATTTCCAAAGATCATGTGATTTATATATTACTATATTGGAGGGATATTTATCTTTCCTCTAGTTCTTTTCTTGGGGTATTAAACATAAAGATATCTAGGCCTTATTTGATCAGTTTTCATTTATTTCTTTTCAAATTATATTCATTATGATGTGCTGGAAGTGAGTCTTTGACAAAACATATATTCTTGTTTCCTAAAACTAGAGTAGATCATTCCTCTTTTCTTCCAATGTTATTATCATTTTATCCTAGAGATATTTGTGGTGTGTAAGATAGGATGTTCTTGGTACATTGTTTATTGTTATTTATGTGTTTCCTTTGATACTTCAAATATATTATTCAACATATAATGATGTCTTCAAATATAGGATTTTTCATTAGACATTACAAGAGTTGGGGATCCTCTTTCAGGTTCCTTTTCCTTCCCAATGTTCTCCCTATTTTAATATCTTTTCAAATGACCATGATTACCACATATAAAAAATCTCCTATTAAAAAATATCTCACATCATAATTTATTTATTTATATGTTGATACAATATTACATCTTCTTCTGAAATTGATACCATTATATTATTGACATATTCTAATGATGCATCCCAGTATTCCATAATAGTTGCATTTCATGGCAACCATTTTTAGTGAAACTTTTCTTTTAGATTTTCAAGAATAATATACTTATTATTAGATTTAAAAATATTTATGTCTTGAACATAAGAAATATTTTTCATATCCTAAAAAATCAATGGTATGGAATACATTCCATAGAAATAGAATTTATTGTCATCACTTTTTTAGTGTATTTAACACCATTTCCAACACTTATATGATTTTTAATATATTTGGAACTATTCACATCTCTCTACCTCTATTGTATGAGAGATATTTCATTATATCCAATACCAAATTTTCCTTAACTTCATGGAATTTTGGATGTGTCGATCAGTTCATGTCTTTCTTTCGAAATAACATATTTTCTTTCATTTCATTATTACATTCCTAAGGATTGTAAAGTAATAAATTCAATGCATCCTTCAATTTGGGATTTCTATTTACATTTGATTTATCCATTTAATTAATGGTTGATTCTAGATCTTCTACCAATTTTTAAATCTTATTGTCCAAATATTCTAGTTGAGAGATAGGTTTTGTCATGAGAGTCTTTCCCCTAGTCATCTCATATTCCAATATATATTATAGCTTATCTATTGTGTCACTTTACTTTTTCATTTTTAAAATCATATAAGAAATATAATCATTAATTTAGCAATTCTCTTATTGCATCATTTGATTATCATGTACTAGTTATTATTAGTGTGAAACAAGATTATCATTTTGGATTTCTAAATTTTAAATTTCATATGAGTTTAGATTATTGTATTTTTCTTCATCTTATATTTTATATAGTTATTCATCTTGGGAATAATTATTCTCTATTAGATATGTGGCCACATTAACAATTATTTTATTTAAACTTTTTTGTTTTTTGAATTCAATTTTCTACACTTGGATAGTGATATCTTTAGAATTATTTTATTCTTCCAATATCTGATCCAATTACTTTGTTTCATGAAAAAACTCAACTTTTTTTCTTTATTTGATTTTTTTCATTGTCAATAGTTCCCACATCACAAGGAACATAGGGTGATTCAGTATTTATTACAGTATCATTGAATGGGTAAATATTTTTCACTATCAGATTCATCAAAACCATTCTTTAGTACATTGTTGGTTTCCTAATGAATCACTCTCTTTTCATAGACACTTCCACATTGAGGAATTCCCCCAGACTTCTTCTTTATTGATGTTCTTAATTTTTTCCATGGAAGAATGAGATAAGATAAGACTGCAACATTAATTTTATAAATCAACATAACCATGTCATAGAAAAATGAAATTTAATAAAATAAACCACACATTGATACCATTTGCTAAGCTCATAAGGGGCATAGATACCCTGAGAGGGAGGCTGAATTCATGTATGGATATTATTTTAAAAATTATTCATCTTCCAAAAGATCTTTAACTCTTTATTATAAGGTCATTTTTTCTAATAAGTGTTTATGATGATCTTATTCTTTCCGTCTTTATCTGATGATAATGCATTGAAAATAAATCAGAATTTTTAACAAATGGAAACTCACATTTTTACTTTGTTCACACTCACTATTATACATCCATGGGAAATGAAATGATAGTGTACCAATGTACCAAATATCCTAAGGCCCACTACCAATACAAGGTTTTGGATAGGTCACTTTAAGATCACGAAATTAAAAAATTTAGAGTGGAATCACTATCCCTCAGGGTTAACATCCAATACAAATATAAGAGATCATTGCCCCATCAAATAATGTGTTCTCATTGTTCCTTCCAAATAATATTATTTTGATCACATGAATAAATATGTTTTATCCTTCATTTAGTTCATTATTATGATCTGCCTTCATCCTATTGATGAATAACCCTTTAACATATAATTATTGGAAATCCCTTATTGGTTGAGAAGCTCATTGCTTTTGAAAATCTATGTTTCTTAGTGAACTTCATATAGCCTTTGTGATGATAACAACCTTTATAAAGAACACACTTTTAATAATTTTGATTTCTTTCATGAAGAACACTACATTTCATGAAGCACAAACCTTTCTAGAAGCTCACTTCCAATAATTAATCACACACCTTTATAAGGATCATACCTTTCTCAATGATTAGATATCCTTTGTGATGATCATTCCATTCAAAAATACTCGATAGAATTTGTGAAGATCAATAATTTTTAGATTTAGAAAACCTTTTTTAGATTACATATCCTTTATAACTTTACTTTCTTTGAAAACCATTTCAGAAGAGCAGCCATCTTGAATCACCTTTGTGAATTTAGAGACCTTGGATTTTTGTTAATTCATTATCTATTAAAATAAGGGGGTAAAGTAGAGTTTAAATACATTAACTGACTTTGAAAAAGCCTACAATATTTATAAAACCATTTCAAAAACATCTCCAATTTGATTTGTGACGATCCTAATTTTAATGAAGCTCAAGAAAAGTTTTTCTATTTGCGATGCTTCTCATTTTCACGGAGACACCTTCTTTCCATCACACAATTGATAACCTTCAATCCTTCATGAATTATCGAGCCTTCATGATGAAAAATATTTTTACACAACACAAAATCTTCATGAAATCCGTTTATTATCTATATTTTTATCTATAATTCATTGAAATCCAAATTTTCTGATGCTTATGCCAACATCGAACTTTTGGATCCCAAAAACATGGAAAACACTGGGAAAAACCCCACCTTATATACAAAAGTGTCTATATCACCACTAGAGTATCCATTCCATTGTCTTGTATCATTGTAAATATAAATTTTCAACAATATCTATTGGACATCATAACTGAAATTTGAAAAATGCTTTGTCGACATACCTAATAAAGCAAAAACACTACAATGTTACCTTGATGGATTTTTCCCACCACATAGTATAAAAAATATCACATTTATATATATATAATAATACTAATATATGATCTTTTTTAGATGAAATTTGTGGTATTAACTCCAAATGTTATATGATGCATAAAACTAGGAAAAATACAAGAAAATATATTGGAATGGTTAATTAGTTAGAAAACAGAAAAAACCTCATACCCAATATTGAGTGATCAAATCCATCCACTCCACCGAAATCCATAAGGGTATTATTCAAATCTCATTGAATCCTCAAGTAATAAGATTCATAATAAAAAATTACACTTAAAGAGAGAAGTGTATCTACCACTATACTATATAAAATTTATCATTCCAATATTATTCCCATTGAGAATCACCTAAAACCCAATCGTTAAAAAAATACCATAACCATGAGAAATAACCAACAATTTTTTAAAAATTTTCCACTCACACAATAATGATGATATTTGATCAAGATCACCCAAATATATTATGTCATATAACTAAGTACCTATCTGACATCAATAATGTTAATTTGAGTAGTTTCATAAAGTAGTTTAATTATTACCAATCCTCTACACATGAACATTACAATCCTTATCTTTTCCTATAAACATAACCAAAAACACATCTAGATACTCTCATAATACAACCCCTCATAGGATACTTGTAGAAAGAGAAACTATATTTTAATACCAACTCTACACTAATTGACATATAAGACACACATATTTAAACATTTATGGTTCTAAAACTAGTAAAACTATACTAGATTAACTTCCACTAACTCGAGAAGAATTATCACAATGTAAATCCTTTAAAATAAACATAAATTTATCACAATGATTTAAATTAACATTTTAAATGGGGGATATCTCTAATTCATCCCATGTTTTTACCATTGAGTCAACTCTTATGTATCTATTTTATAATACCCTCCCTGTTAACCATTCACCATCATAAATAATGAATATTAATAGGAAAATTAATACTACCACCTCTACCATCTTTTATAATGTATAAACATGGTTTTTAATTCAAGACACAATAATCTTTTCATTAGAGAATATAAATGAAATTTAATGTTAGGGTTACAAGATTATCATTATTTTCTTGAAAAAAATAGAACCAATCCATCACAATAAACCATAAAATGAAATAAGTTTTGTAACTGTATTTTACATTTTCTTTTTTATCAAAACCAATAGGATAATAGAATTACTTATGATACCATATTTTATGATGATTTTTTTAATTTAAAAGAAGAGATAAAACATTAAATAGTTTACAAGAACACTCATTATCACAATGATTTAGTAGATTATGAAATAATAAATATTTAAATTGTTTATAAATAGTTTCCATTGACTATAATATATATATATATATGAAATAAAATTTTATTAAATATATCTAATCCAAAGATAAAATAATGTAATTTATAGTTAGTATAGTAAAAACATAATAAATATAAAAAATTAATATTTTAAAGGGTAATCATTGAATACAAAACATAATTCACATAAATGTATCAAAAATGGTACTAATTAAACCCTTTTTAGTCTTTCAAAAATAGAGAATCTTAGATAGGTGAGAATATAGAAACACCAGGCACATGGGCCCTACCCACCCAAGCTTAAAACCCTTATGAGCCGCATACCTCCTACCTAGGGACCACAACAGATTTCTAAAAGGATAAGCAAATATGGAATTATAATAACACATCCATTATAACAACCCATGTAATGATAGAATATGCATTTCTAATATTTATTAGTATTTATGAATTAGATAGTAATTTTAAATTATAATGAATTCTATGTTATATAGCGTATAAGACACAAAACAATGAGTATATTTTAATTTTTTTGTTACATGCAAGACTAATTATAACGAATAATAATTCGATTTTAATACTATTATTTAATGAGGAATTTATAACCTAGATTTTATATTAGCGGTTGTGAATATGTATAATTGTATTATATTTGTCCGTGTTTATTTTTTTAAAATTCAACCAATATATTTTATATGCACAAGAGAAGAATAAATATTTCTTTATACTTAAAAACTTTATTCTTCTAAAAAGCAATTTTCCACCATTTAATGACATAATTTCTTAATTTTTTTGAAACTATTAATAATTTTTTTTTGTAAAAAATAAACTTATATTTTTATAGTGGAAGATCATAATTTACTTTAAGTGAGTTTTTGGTATTATTTCAATCAACTTGAATTTTATGATGAATTGTAAATAATACTATATTTTAGTTGAAAAATCAATTTTCATCTAATTTATTTATATAGTTATATTATATATTAAATTAGTTTTAAAGTATAACTAGTAGAATTATACAATGATAAATCTTACATAGATCTTTGGAATCATTTTAACATTGAAATTGGATATAAACATATTTCGATCTTTTGAAAATTCATTACATGAAAAACTAGTTATTTCGTCTGATATGCGAGATTATTTTTAAATTAATTTTAATCTACTTTTTTGAATTTATTTTGCAAAAATAGATTATATATTTTAGATTAAAATTATTTATAATTTAAAGTACAATAAACCTATTTTTTTATGAAAACTATTATTGAATATAATTAAAATTAATTTAGTGATTATGGTAATAATGTGTTTACTTAGTTGTTAATCTTTAATATTAACAGGTTAAATGACCTAGGAACATGTATAAAACCGATTTTACGGCCATATCTCAACCATATATAATATTTTATCAAATATTTTGTGTTATTTAATCATATTGTTAGGTAAAAACGTGGGTAAAACTCATTAGTTTCAATAATACCAATTGTGTCCTCTCCCCTAATAATAAAAGGCCACAACCTATCCCCCTCTCTTTACACCACTAAAGAAATTTTTCTTATAAAAAACCTAACCAACTAAAATCCCAACATACCTATTATCATCCTAGATGCCTCCCATTTAGAAAAAAAAACAATGGTATTCCTTTGTTGTAATCTATAAAGAATTACCCAAAGAAAAGGTAATGTTATTCAAAAACCACTATTGTTTTATTTCCTTCTCAAACCTCTTAAATTATTATTATATGATTATATAATATCATAAATATCCTAAATATAATATTATGTCTATATGTTACGTGTCTAACCTAAAGCCCCACACACTTCCATAAAATGTGATACGTAATTGTTACATTTGTGTATAGTGGACAACCACCCTGTGAACTAATATCATTTTTTCTTCCACTACCACCACTGAAGGATAGGAACAAATATGTAAATACTATTAATATATGATATTTATGATATTTATGTTTTAGTTATTATTATTTAATTATTATATAACACATAACTTCATGCTATCCATTTTGTGGTAAAATAATTACATCGTTTGTCGAAAAGTTGACTATCACCCCCTCAAAGCAATGAAATTGGTTCACTCTTTAAAATGATTGTATTAAGGAAGATATTAGTAAAAATATGAGATATAAAAAAATATTATATTTATGAAATAAGTATATTTATATAATTATTATATATCACTTTCTCTATTACATTCATTCACACAAAAAACTGATAATGTCGTTTAGGGACATGTGGACTATTAGCTCCTTGAAAAATGTGGTTAATTATATAAAGAAATAATGATATATATAAGAATATATTAATAAATATAATTTTATTTATAATATAATTATCATTATATAATGATAAATGACACATAGATTCTATCTATAATAAACATTAATATATTGGAACATTACTCATGCGTATGTACAACATACCATCCCCATGATCACAATGTTGGTTCATTTTTCAAAACCATATTTCATGATTGAATATAAATGTATAATTTATATAGATATTTGATAAATATTTCAAGATTATCATTTTGGTAATTTTTATATAAGGACCCCTTTGAACTGACTCGACCCAACAAAGTCATTGTTTACACATAAGATGTATATGGTCAAAAAATCATACAAAAAATTAAAAGAATGAGTAATTTTATATAAAATATAAATACGTTAAATTAAAGTAATAATAAATATTAATAAGGTTACTAATAAATAAAATAATTAACTTATATTTATTATTTTTGAAGATAAAGTCACACATGACAAGTTAGACTGAAGGCAAGATACATTATCTCAATTTCTTTTCCAAGAGGTACTTAATAAAGTTATAAACCATTATTATTTTATAAGGTTTCTATATAAACCATATTAAATAATATATCATTAATTTTTTATTCTTAGGATATTTAGTGATTTAATCTATTTCATTTCTAAATGGGGTTTATTATTCAAGTGTATTTCATGTGATAAGGGGTCTTTCATTTAAAAAGTTATCCTATTTTATTTTTTTCCTTAAAATTCTATTTATATTACATGTTACCATTTTTAATATGATATTTAAAATTTTTATATGGATTTAAAAGATTTAAAATTTTAATTTTATGTATATTTTACCTTATTTAAAGGGTTTGTAAGAGGAATATTTTTACATGTTTTTAATAGAACGTTTTAACAAATGAAAAATGAGATGTACGATTTTTAACATATTATGAAAATGACCTTTCATGTCACCAATGATTTTATTTAATTTCTATATTCCTTTGAAATGTTACATGTTTTTCTTTAATGAAAAACCCTCTTTCCTTTTTAGTTGGTTTGGTGTCTAAAATAGTTTTTTAAAATGAATGATGTATTTTTTAATTATGATCCTCTTTTGAAGTAAAATTATTTTTTAATATCTGAATTTCAGTTGAATATGATATTGTATTATTTTTTTAAATTATGAAATGTTTTATTTATTATGTAGTTCTTTGACATTATAAATTATTGGTGTTCCTAGAAAGCATCGGGTGAACCCTTTGTAGCTTAAATGATGGGTGCAACCAAATAGTTTTCTAATGCATCGATTAATGATTATATTATTCAAAGAAATATATTTTTGGATGGACATATATTTATTAAAAAATATAAGGATTTTGTAAGGGTTTTATAAGGGATGAATGATATAATTAACAAAGATACATACATGAATTTTCTATACTTTCTAATGAGTTATTTATTAAAATAACTTGATTTAAAATGGTAAAATAAACGATCTATTTAAAGGAATGATATTTCTTTTTATGTGTAAAATATTATTTTGTTAATATGTTTTTTAATGGGATTTAATTTTTTACTAATCTAGACTTTTCCTTTCATATTATATCGTTTACCGAGATCATGTTATCATCTTATGTATTAAAAATTATTTTTATAGGGTTTAAGGATGGTTTTGGTGAAATGAAGATTTCAAGTTAAAATTATTGAAGTGTTTTCATGAAAATATATCTTTCATTATTTTAGAATATTTTATTATAGTAATAAAGGATATTAATTAGATGTTTACAATTTATATTTTAGGTTTTTTATGTATGAGTTATGAAATAATTATTTAAAACTATAACCCTAAAAAGATTCTAATTGTAAAATAAAGTAATTTCATGAATAAAACTCAATATCATGTATTGTTCAAGGTCAAGGAATTTTATTTGGTATCAAATGTATTTTTTGAAAATATTAGAGGTTAGGGTAGTTTTAATAAATTTCCTAATAATTATTTTACCATATAGTCAAGATAAAATGTAATATAATTTTAAGGTTACAAAGTTTATTTGTATAATATATGTCTATTTAGAATGCTTTCTTAAATAGGAAACAATTAATCTATAGTGGGATGGAACCAAGAAGAAAATCTACATACTAATAAACAATTCACAATTCTTAGAATTGGTACTAAGCTGTTTTTTGTAGTGATGGATTATATGAAATTGGACACAAATAGTGGCGGTTTACATTAATGATAGAAAGAAAATATATCATAGAGGAATATGAAAATAGTAGATCATTTTATGAGACAAAATCCCCAAAAAATTAGATAATATTCTAACCTCATGATAGATGAAATATGGATTAAATCTATGGAAAAGATATTCAATCTCATGGGTTGTTTATAATAGAAAAAATGAAACTCTTTAAATTTATTGTTTTTAAGGTGAACCAAACCAGTGGTTGTCAATGGTTAAGAATACCAAAGTATGTGAAGAGATTTATGCCTTCTAATGGGATGAGTTTGTAAATATTTTACTTGAGAAATATACACCTAAGGAAGTTAGAAACATGATGAAAATAAAACCATAAGAATATATACAAAAGGATGAAGATTCAGTGACTTAAAATAATGAAAACATCACTCTATTGTCTAAGTACATACAAAATTATATTTTTGTAATCATAGAAAATTTAATTGGTTTTGATCAATAATGAAACTAATTCTATGAAGGAAATTATATATATGAGAATTTAAAATCGAATAGATTTTTTGTGTGTTAGAAAGGTTGATATGGAATTTTCTAAATTTTATGTTCCTCAAGATGATGAATATATGAATTGGTCTAAATAGAAGGATATGGGGAGACATATAAAAAATAATTTTTCAGGTACGAAAATTGAGTTTCAATATTTTGGTAATTGTTGTAAAAAATACACCGAATAATGTTTTATGATGTCATGTAAGGGTTAGAAATATGGAAAGATTGGCCACATATCCCTCAAATTCGAGGGAAAGAATCCAAGGGAATCCAAGAATGGGGAAAATGATAACCATCAATTGTTGAGATGTTTTAGTTTAAGTTATTTTTTCTATTATGCTAATTCATGTTTTAAGTTAGTTTCATAGGTTGTAAATCTTCATGATCAAAAATTGAAAGGTGTTTAAAATTCATTTTATACAACTACAATTGATGTTGGGCCATCAAATTTGTGATGAAATAAAAGTTACTTCTGTGTTATACTTTTTTAAATATCCTATTTGACTCTAGATCATAATATTCTATCATTTATAAGATATTTGGAAGTAAATTGGGAATATCACCTAATGAAATTAACATAGAACTTTATTTTGTAAACTTTCGGTCATTGTATTAATGAAACCAAGATTTATACGATTATTCCTATAGTTATTATAGTTCTTCTAATTCATTAAAATCATGTTGAACTTTCAATTTTAAAGATTGATATCTTTATTTGAATGGCTTGGATTTATTTTTATCATGCTATGATATATTTAATTTATAATAATGTTGTATTAAATTATTTCATGACTTTGATAATGTACCAAGAGGATGAGATCTTTATTTGCGATTGGAATTAATGTCACCAAACACATACTAATGAAAAAATTAAACTAATAAAATTAGTGATATTCCAATTTTAAATATAGACATGGATTTTTTGATGGATTATTTTTATGGGGTTATTTCTAATGATGATATGTAGATTACTACTGATTTAGTACTTAATTCTATTCTTACTTCTAAAAGCCCTTATTGAATGGTTGAATTGTAACTTTTAGAATTTTTTTTACAAAATAAGGATATAGTAGATGATGGTTTTAACAAACCAAGAACATGACAATTGGTAGATAATTTCTTTTGTCTTAAAAATAATTACAGATCAATGAGATATTTCATTGAATTTTGAGACTTTAAAAAGATCATTATGATGAACAAATATTCATTGTATCATATTGATGTTTTTTTATCTGATCTAGGGAGAAAAATATTTTTTAATGTTGGCCTGATGTTGGGGAACCAATAGTTGAAATTGAATGAAGATGAGATTCTAAAGGATGTATTTTAGATAAGATACGATCAATATTATTTTTTAGTTATTCCATTTGGGTTATCTAATGCACTTGATGTATTTATAGATCTTATAAATTGAATTTTTCAGGATTTTTTGCATATGTTTGTGATTATTTTTATTGATGAAATTTTGGTTTATTCTAAAAGTCAAGAAGATAATGAATGTAATCTTAGTCTTTTGGAAACCGTAAATCTAAAGAAATTGTACTAGAAATTTAGATAGTGTAAATTTTGGTTTCCAAAAATTTCCCTCCATGGTCACATTATTTCAAAATATGGAATAACTATTGAATGATATAATATTAATTTTGTTGAATAATGTCCAAGACAAAAAAAATATCACTGAGATATATTGTTTTCATATATTTGAGGGTAAATAGTAGTTGTCTTTTAAAATGTTTCTCATTCTTCTAGCTCACTGACTAAGTTTACATGAAAAGGATTTATGTTCATCTAGAAAAAATAATGTGACGATTATTTCCATGAACTGAAAAGACTATTGATTAATTATCCAAATTTAGACCTAGATTCCAAAAATGGTGAATCCATAATATATGGTGATTATTCATTGAATAGACATGGTACTTTCCTAATGAAGAATGACCAGGGAACTATTTGATATATTTGTTAGTTGAAACCTCATGAGTTAAATTAACACACAAATTATTTTGAGCTAGATTCTTTTATTTTTTTCTTGAAACGTTTTTGAGGAATCATTAATATTGATTAATGTATGAAATATATATTTATCACAATATTTTAATGTATATATTCACTATGAAGTAACAGAACATGAGAAAGTGTAATTTAATGGAACTAATCAGGGATTATGACTGTACAATTAATTACCATCTGAGAAAATAAATAAAGTGGATGATTTATTGAGCCAAAAAAGTAATTCTACATTAACAAGGTAACATTTGGAATGTGGCCCATTGGTTGATTATATGATGAATTTTTTCTCAGAATATTTTGATGTATGTACATCCCATGTTTTTTTAGGTTTCATCATAGTTTACTTTGTCAGAAATAATTAAGGGATCTAAGATGGTGGAAAAATATTTTCAAGAAATTGTAGAATCTATTATGACAGGTATGTTTTCGGATTTTAATATTGATGAATAACATGTTTTATGATTAAGGAAAAGATTATTCCTTCCTTTTGATTCAAAATTGAAGAAATATTTTTTGACTGATACTTATAGTTCTCTATTTTCTGTTCATTCAGGAAGCACTATAATGTATAGGAAACTTCAAGAGTATTGATATTAGGTTTATATGGAATGAGATATTATTTAATTTACCATGAGTTATTTATATAATAATAGTTTAAGTCAGAATGAATGATAATTAAGGTGATTCTTCAACTATTTCGAGTTTTGGAGTGGAAATGGGAGAATATATCAATGCATTTCATAGTAGGATTTCAAATGACTTCACAAGGTAATAATGTGATTTGGGTAATTATTGATTGATTAACTAATTATATACATATAATTACCATTTTAGATATGTTGTCTTTATAATATCTTTTTAGATTGTATCTTAAAGAATTTTTCAAATTACACAGATGACATCTCTATATTACTTAATGGGATTCTTCTACCATTTCTAGGTTTAGAGTGGAAATGGGAGAATATGACAATGGATTTCATGGTAAACTTTCTAATGACATCATAAGGTAATACTATGATTTGAGTTATTATTGATTTATTATATAAATCTATAAATTTCATTACCATTTTTGATATGATGTCTTTAGAGTATCTTTATAGACTGTATCTAATGTATTTTATAAAATTATGAATGCCTTGTGATTTGAAGTTGAGGAAAGTGTTTTTGACTGATGCTTATAGTCCTTGGATTTCTATTCATTCGGGAAGCACAAGATGTACATGAAACTACAAGAGTATTAATGGTTGGATGAAATGAAAATATATATTATTGAATTTACCATGAATTATTGACCCATAATAGGTTAAATCAGAATGAATGTTACTTAAGGGAATGCTTCCACCATTTCCAGTTTTGGAGTGGAAATGGGAGAATATATCAATGGATTTAATGTAATTATTTCCAATGAATTCACAATGTAATAACGTGATTTGAGTTATTATTGATCGATTAACTAAATATATAAATTTCATTCCCATTCTAGATATGATGTCTTTAGAGTATGTTTCTAGATTACATCTAAAGGATTTAATGAAATTACATGGATTTCCTCTATCCATTACTTATGGTTATGCTTCAACCATTTCCTGTTTTGGAGTGGAAATGGGAGAATATATCAATGGATTTAATGGAAGCATTTACAATGACATTATAGGGTAATAATGTGATTTGAGTTATTATTGATTGATTTACGAAATATATACTTTTTCATTCCCATTTTAGATATGATGTCTTTAGAGTATATTTTTAGATTTTCTCTAAAGGTTTTCATCAAATTAGGCATGCCTTGTGATTCAATGTTGGAAAAAGAGTGTTGGACTGATGCTTATAGTTCTCTATTTTTGATCATCCAGGAATCGGTAAGATGTATATGTAACTTCATGAGTATTAGTGGTTGGATGAAATAAAAATAGATATTATTGAATTTACAATGAAAATTTTAAAGATAATAGGTTAAATCAGAATGAATGTTACTTATGGGGATGCCTCAACCATTTCCAGTTTTGGAGTGAAAATGGGAGAATATATGAATGGATTCCGTTGTAGGCTTTCCAATGACTTCACAATGTAATAATGTGATTTTATTATTATTGATAGATTAACTAATGTTATACCTTTCATTCCCATTTTAGATATGGTGTATTTAGAGTTTAATTCTAGATCGTATCAATGGAATTTTATCAAATTACATAGAGTGCCTCTCTCCATTGCATCAAACCATGATACTGGGATCACTTCCAATGTTTAGAAAGGAATTCAGAAGTCATTGGATACTGAATTAAATTTTATTATAGATTTTCATCCTTAGACCTATGGAGAGTATAAGGAGACGATTTTCGACTAAGAAGATATTGTTCGTTGTTACTTAACTGATTACCAACGATTTTGGTGGAAGCATCATTTTCTAGTTGTGTTTTCTAATAATAATATTTTTTATTCTTGTATAAAAATGGAACCATTATAGGAATTATATGGAAGGAATTTTCTGACACTAGAATTTTGGGATGATGTAAATGAAAATAAGTTGACGAGACATGATTTTGTAGAAGAAACGATAGAGAATATTTAGCTGATTCAGTGACACATGAGTACATCATAGAACATATATAAAAGTTATGGACATAAACCGAGGGAATTTGTTTCTATTGGGGTAGGTGATCATGCATTTATAAAATTTCTCCATGGAAAAGTGTAATTCATTTTTCTAATAAGGGGGTGTTAAGTCCACTTTAATGACCCAAAGTTTTTCAATGGAAATTACCTTCTTATAAATATGTCATAAAATCACATGAAAATACAACATAATGAACTACTAAGTGCTAAGTGAGATTTAAACATAAGTTTGTCACTTCGGTGTTGTGAATTTTGAAAATATGATATACACGGTTCTGTTCAAGATGATTATTGGAGTCTAATGAAACAAAACTAATTTTTTGGTGAATAGTAACTTACCCTTTTGAATTGTTATATACCCTATTGAATAGTAACCTCACCATTGATATTATAAAAATAGTATTCAAGTGAAAGTACAATGTACCTATATTTCAGAATAACCAAATGAATGTTTTAAAACTGGTTTTTTAATAATAAGTTGTTATTTTAATTAAATATCAAATTGATCATATTTAGAAAATTATTTTTGAAAAATGGAATTCATTTTTGGATTCTACATATCAAAAAATGGTTGGGGTAAATTTTTGGGATTTTTCTGAAATACTTGAATTTATGATGAATAGTGAAATACCGTAGTTTACAAAAATAAGCTAAATAAGCTAATTATAGAGTCGTGTGTGATGTTTTTATGATATAAGCCTACTTGTTTTGGGATAAAAAGATAAAATTTATAATCTTGGTTATGGAATACTCACAATTCCTTTTCTTGGGGAGAAATAATAAACAAATGAATTTTATATTCAGAAAACTCCTCTCCCCTCCACTATAAAAACCACCCTTCAAACACACATTTCATCACACCTCTCAAAATCCAAGTCCTCCCTAAACTCTGCCAAAAAATCTTCCATATCTCCTTTCCCACGTTTAAGAGCTTCAGGTCTTATCAAAATACCAAGTCTAGCTTACTTAAGGAGGATCTCAAGAGGAGGATTTAAGAGGTAATTTCACTCCCTCTTCCCCTTTAATTTCCATTCAAATTCATGTTCATTTCTTGATCTCTCCCCACCTATCTTCATCAAAATGGTATTGTAACTCTATTATTATAAATTTAATGTAATTTTATGATGATAATGGGATATTATATCATACAACACCTAATACCTCTTCCGTTTATTTTATTAAAGAGAACGTTGTTCGTGAGGTGTTAATTTATCACCTTCCAGAACAACATGTTTTATTCTTCCTTTCTACCGTCAGATCTGGTCATGAAACCATTTTTATGTTTGAAACATAATTTTTTATATTTATTATTTCCTATTTATAGTTATGGAAAAAACTTATGGCCATATTACAAGTGATAAAATAAAACAAGTTCATTATGATCGAAAAACCGTTCAAATTAACCAAAACAATCATCATTTAATTCTTATCTAATGATTCCTCCAAATGGATATAATATGATTCATTATAAGAATATTAAACCTCCTATAATATCATTAATAACATGTAATATCATTTCTGGATGTTTACCCATGTTCTACCTGAACATCAATTTACGAATACAAGTGAACCACTCAAGAAAACCATAACAACAAACATACTCGAACAATGTTTTTAAAATATACAACTCATACAAAGGCACATAAAATCACATAAAGAAACCATAATGAACCATATTAATGTACACATGGTTATGTATTTATAATTAATGAATATAATGTCATTATACCCGACATTAAACAGAAGGAAGTATTTAGATTAAAGGTAAGAGGAAATTCTCAAACCCAACTTTCATCCTTCGGTTTCTCCCTCTTTCACTCCATTTTTTATTTGGTTACTCCATAAAGATCATTTCTTTATAATTTAATTTCATATTATATGATATAAATGTTTTTCCTTGGTTTTTAGTTCAAACAAAATCTTTTACAAAAGAACTCTTCTTTTAAGAACACGCCATTTACTTCTAACTCAATGTGGATGGTTCTTGTAACATGTTTGTTATTACCTCTTTCATTTGGGAACCCAAAGTTTATGAATGTGTTCTTAATATATGAAACCCAATACTTTCCATGGGTTAGTTATGTTCATTTTTGATATGTGTTTTATGTGGAATGCATGATAATGATAATGTTATGATGTGACGGGTGCGCCTGGAATTAAATAGAAAAATATGAATGTTTCTATGTGACGGGTGATCCCGGAATTATACAGTGCTCTAAGGAATTGGCTAAAGTGATGAATCTCATGAGTTAATGTGAAATGATTTTTGAAAAAGATTATAGCTTGGTTCACATGTATGTGTGGTAGTTAACCACAAAGACAAGATGTTCCACTTTTATGCGTTGCCACATTTCAAGTCGTATATTTATGCTTCATCTATTGTTCGTGATCTTTTTCCCATGTTATGATTATGCTCACCCCATGCTATATTATTCTTATCTATCCTCTTACTGGGATTTTAGATCACCACTTTTTATGTATATCCTTAGGCGGCTACATGTACTAAGGATATGACAAGTGCCAATAAGAAGCTATAGAAGAAGAAATTAAATAAATGTTTATTGAAGATGTTGTAATTTCTATGTATAGTCCTTGTTTTCCCAAGATACTAATCCTTTGGATCCTCTATTTGTAATACTATTACGTTTTTATCATAAAATAAAGTAATAGTAAAGTAAGAAAAGGGTGGGTTTCTATAGTTTGTATCAGAGGAAAGGTTTAGTTTATTTTTGAATTAGTATTAGAGAACCCTAGAGAAAACCTATATCATGAGACTAAGTACAAATATGCACACAAGATTATTTACATTGGGATCCCATATGTTATGTTTTTGGTATAATTTTTTTAAATGAATGAGTTATTCTTGACTTTTTTACTTATTTTTTGTTCTAACCCTTTCTATTTTATAAAATGGTGGGAACCATGAAAAATCATGCCAACAACTCGTGGGAGGGCCAATGCAACGATTGCCCGAATGACATCCCCAATGATTTGGGAGGTGGAGTTCAAAACATCATGGAGATTCTTACCCAATAATATCAGGTTATGAACAATAACAATAATAATGGGGAATGTCCTCCTTCACCAAATAGAGAGCAACTGGGTATCAAATGTTTTATACGGCGACGACCACTGACATTTAGTGGATCTTCTGATCCACTAGTTGTGGAACAGTGGGTCAACTTAATGGAGACGATATTTTCTCTGCATTAATATTCTGAGATGGAGAAGGTGACTCTATCAGTGTATCATCTAGATGGAGACACCGATCAATGGTTGGATTTGATTAAGAACACCTAGCCAAGGGAAGAAATTGAAGAGATGGAATGGGAAGACATTAAGATAATGTTTCTTAATAAGTATTTCCCACAAAATCTTCGCACGATGATGGAGAGATAATTGATATAGCTCAAGAAAAAATAAGGAGAATATGTCACAACCTATGAAGTGAATTTCACAAGTCTTGAAAGGTACACATAGGGTGTTTTTATCAATAATGATATCAAAATTGACAGATTCTTTACTGGATTAAAACCACACCTTTGAAAGTCTATTGAAATTCGCGACTTTGGGAGTTCTGAATAAGTAGTTGTATGTGCTCTCAACGTGGAGATGGAGTTTAGGGAATGGTTCCATGGCTATGGGGATAAGAAATGAAAGATGGAGTTTCAAGCTGGAGGATCTAATGACAGAAGTGGGAAGAAAACTCAACGACCCACATGCAAAAAATGTGGAAGGTTACCCCATGGGAACTGCCTGAAAGAGATGTGGAAGGACATCAAGTGTGGGAAAGAAGGAAACCATGCTCAAGAGTGTCTAAAAGACACAAAAAGGGAGGAGAATGTGGTAGAATAATGAAAAGAACCACTCATGGTATAATGCTACAACTGTAGGGGGCTAGGGAACTATGCAAGTCAGTGCACTAAACCTCGAGTTCTCAAGGGTAATCAACGCCAACAACCACCAAATCCAATGGAACAAGGGAAGGCCTATGCCATCACTACTGTAGAGGTGGATCTTGATAATGAAGTCATATATGGTACACTTCCTTTTCAATCAAGAATGTTAAAAGTCTTAGTTGATTCAGTTTCAACACATTCCTTTATATCTTTAAAGTTTTCTAGAACTATAGAATCAACTCCCTAAAACCTTGAAGTGGAGACATATGTAAAAATACTAAGTTGTGCAATCATTTCAACCCAAGTGTTTGACTCCTCTATTATGGGCGTATGTGGGAAGATTCTTCCGTTAAATCTCTCAAGACTTCCATTGGTGGAATTCAATGCTATAATGGGATTAGATTGGCTCTTGTTATATAGAGAACATATCAACTATCAGGAAAAGGAAATGTATTTTCATATTCTGAACCATCCCATGATCCTCTACAAATGAAAGGAATATCATAGATATCCATTGAAAAATCCTTCAATGGTGTGGTTGTTGATTCCCTATGAAGAATCATACCTCACCCAAATGGTTTAGTTGAATGAATTTTCCAACATTGAGAAAATGCCCATCGTGAGGGAATACGTTGTTGTATTTCTCGAAGAGTTACCTGGAATTCCCCTATATAATGAGGTATGTTTCTCAATTAATCTCATACCAAGAGATACTACTATATCAAAGTGTCCCTATAGGATGGCTCCTATCGAACTGGGGGAGTTAAATAAAAAGCTACATGAGCATCTAGACCAAGGGTTCATACACCCTAGTGCATCACCTTGGGGTGCGCTAGTGCTGTTTTTGAAGAAGAAGTATGAAACAATGTGGCTTTGTATCGATTATTAGGAATTCAACAAGATCACCATAAAGAACAAGTATCCTCTTCCAAGTATTGAAAACTTGTTTGATCAGTTAAGAAAAGCTCAATAATTCTCAAAGGTGGATCTTCATTTTGGATATCATCAGGTAATGGTGAAGAAAGACGATATTCATAAGACTGCCTTCCGATAAAGGTATGGGAAATATGAGTTTTTGGTGATGCCCTTCAGACTTACTAATTCCCCAGCAATGTTCATGAATTTGATAAATAAAATATTTAGACATTACCTAGAAAATTTTTTGGTAGTGTTTATTGATGATATTCTCATCTACTCTAAGAGAAAGGAGGAACATGAAGAACATCTAAGACTTAGGTTGGTGACAATAAGAAAGGAGATGTTTTATGCCATGTTAAGCAAGTACGACTTTTGGATGAAGCAAGGCATGTTCTTGGGACATGTGAGCACAAGTGAGGGAATTTCTATGGATCCTTCAATGAAAAACATGATTGAGGAATGGCCCAGGCCCTCTAGTGTCACAGAAATCCATAGTTTTCTAGGATTAGCTGGGTACTACCAACATTTTGTGAGAAACCTTTCACGATTGTCAAGGCTTCTAACAAAGTTTACACGGAAAGGAGTAAAGTATGTCTTGATGGAAGAATGTGAGGGAAGATTCAAGGAGCTAAAGGGAAGGCAGATCACTACACCTGTACTCACACTAACGAGAAGTGGAGAATGTTTTGTGATATACAGTTATGCTTTAATGAAAGACTTGGGTTGTGTAATAATAAAAAATGATAATGTGATAGCCTACGCCTCATGGAAATTGAATATCCATGAGTAGAACTACCCGACACAAGATCTATATCTAAATCCATCATCTTTTCCTTGATAATCTAGAGGCACTACCTTTATGGTGAGAAGTATGATATATACACCGACCATAAGAGCATAAAGTATATATTCACACAAAAGGATCCCAACATGAATCAAATGAGATGGTTAGAGATAATCAAGAATTATAATTTATCTATTCACTATCATCCTAGAAAGGTGAACAAGGTAGTTAATTATCTAAGTAGAAAAAAACCCGCTACTCTATCCATGATGCGGAATGAGAAATAACCTATCTTTTTTGATATGCATAGAATGGATTTGGAAATCATAAGGGCAGGGGATACATCCTACCTTGCCAAAATGATTACGCAACCATCCATCGAGGAGAAGATTAATGGAGAAAAATGGATTATGTGGAGATACAAAAGATGGTGAATGTAGTAAAAGAAGGAAAGCTACAAGAGTTTCATATCGATGATGATGGTGTGATTCAGTTGGGAACGCGACTTTGTGTGCCTTCATCACCAGAGATAGAGAAGGATCTATTGGAAAATGCACAACTCAACTTTCTCTATCCATCCTAGGAGTACCAAGATGTACCGTGATCTCCGAGAACACTTCTTGTGGGATAACATGAAGAAGGATATTGCGGAATATATATCAAGTTTCTTGGTAAGTCAGCTTGTTAAAGCTGAGTACCAAAATTCCAAAGGTATGATGCAGCCATTGAATATACCCATGTGTAAATGGGATAATGTTACTATGGAATTTTTCACGAGTCTACTGAAGACATTGAAGGGAAATAATGAGATATGGGTTTTGGTTGACCGACTCACCAAGACTGTCTATTTTATTGCTACTTGGGAAGATCTATCGCTTGAACAACTTTCACCGATATATGTGAAGGATGTGGTGATATTGCATGGTGTTCCACTCTCAATTGTCTTTGTCCATGATCCAAGGTTCAAATCTACATTCTGGAGGAGCCTTCAACGTGATTTGAGTACTGAATTAAATTTCAGCATGACCTATCACCACTAGACTGAGTGCTAATATAAAAGGACTATTCAGACTCTTGAAGATATGCTAATAGCATGCCCTCAAGAATTTAAAGGTGGATAGGATCAGCATCTCCCATTGGTTGAGTTCTCATAAAACAATAGCTTCCACTCGAGTATTTAGATGGCTCCATTTGAAGATTTGTATGGAAAGCGATGAAGAACTCCAACCTGTAGTGATGAAGTTGGAGAAAAAAATATACTTTGACCCGATCTTGTTCAATAGATGATAGAGAAGGTTCATGTCATCCAACAAAACGTCATAGCAGCCCAGAGATGGAAAAAGAGCTATGCTGAAAACCGTCAAAGGGACTTGGAGTTCGACGTTAGAGATAAATTCTTCCAGCGAATATCACAATGGAAGAGAGTCATGAGGTTTGGAAAGAAAGGGAAGCTAAGCCCATCATACATTTTCCCCTTTGAGATCCTTGACCTCATTGGAGTCGTGGCCTATTAGATTGCACTTCCACTGAATATGGCTCAAGTTACTGACGTGTTTCACGTATCACTCGTAAGGATGTACATACTAGAACCTCACATGTACTAAACTTAAATGTGGTATAGTTGTAAGATGATCTTTCTTATGAGGAGAAGCTAGTAATGATTCTGGATCAATGAGAGAAGGTTCTGCGTAAAAAGACAACCAATCTTTTAAAAGAGTTGTGGAGAAACCATAAATTTGAAGAAGAAACTTGGGAACCAGAAGAGGCAATGAAGGAGAAGTACCCTCACCTGTTTGTGTAAATTGGAATTTCAAGGGTGAAATTTCATAAGGGGGGAAGAATGTGACGACCCAATGTTTTTCAATGGAAATTCCCTTCTTATAAATATGTCATAAAATCACATGAGAACACAAAATAATGAACTTTTTAGTGCTAAGTGACCATTAAACATAAGTTTGTCACTTCTATATTGGGATTTTTGAAAATATGACATACACTGTTGTGTTCAACAAGTTTTTTGGAGTCTAATAAAACAAAAATAATTTTTTTGTGAATAGTAACCTACCCTTATGAATAGTGACATACCCTTATGAATATTGATATAACCTAATGAATAGTGACCTCAACTATGATAGTATAAAAATAGTATTCAAGTGAAAGTATAATGTACCTATATTTTATAATAACCAAATGAATGTTTTAAAACTGGTTTTTTAATAATAAGTTGTGATTTTAATTAATTATTAAATTAATAATATTTATAAAATTATTTTAATAAAATGGACATCATTTTTTGATTCTATATGTCGAAAAATGGTTGGGGTATATTTTTGGGATTTTTCTGAAATACTTGAATTTTTGATGAATAGTGAAATACCATAATTTACAAAAAAAAGCTAAATAAGCTAATTATAGAGTCATGTGTGATGTTATAATGATGTAACCCCACTTGGTTTAGGACCACATGTTAAAATTAATATTCTTTGTCGTGGAATACTCACTGTTCATTATCTTGTGAAGAAATAATAAACTAATGAAATTTATATTAAGAAAACCCCTCTCCCCTCAACTATAAAAACCACCCTTCACACCCTCATTTCCTCACACCTGTCAAGCTCCAATCCGTCTATAAACTCAACCCAAACATCTTTCCTAGACCCTCTCCTACGTTCAAGATCTTATGTTCTCATCAAAAGGCCAAGCCTAGGTTCCTTAAGGAGGATCTCAAGAGGAGGATCTAAGAGGTAATTTCCCTCCCTCTTCTCCTTATTTCCTTTCAATTTCAAGTTCATTTCTTAATCTCTCTCCACATAGCTTCATACAAATGAAATATTAACTATAGTATTATACATTTACTATAATTTTATGATGCTAATGGGATATTATATCATCAAACCCTTTCCCTCTTCCTTTTATTTTATTAAATAGAACGTTGTTCGTGAGGTGTTAATTTATCACCTTCAAGAATGACAAGTTTTCTTCTTCCATTTCTACCATCAGATCTAAACATGAAACCATTTTTAGGGTTGAACCAGAATTTTGTATATATATTGGTAACTATTTAATGTTCTTGAAATAACTTATCTCCATAATACTAGTAATAAAATAAATCATGTTCATTATGATCAAAAACCCATTCAAATTAACACAAACAATAATAATTTAATCCTCATCTAATGATCATCTAAATGGATATAATATGATTCATTTTAAGATCATTAAAACTCATGTAATATCATTAATAACATGTAATAACATTTCTGTATGTTTACCCATGTTCTACCTGAACATCAATTTAAGAATACAGCTGAACCACTCAAGAAAACCATAAAAACAAACATTCTCGAACAGTGTTTTTAAAAATATATAACTCATATAGAGGCACATAAAATCACATAATGAAACCATAATGAACCATATTAATTTAAACAAGGTTTTTTATTTCAAATTAGTGAATATAATTTCATTATAGAAGACATTAAATAAAAGGAAGCATTTAGATACAAGGTAAGGGGAAATTCTCGAACCCAATTTTCATCCTTTAGGTTCTCCCTCTTTCACTCTATTTTTGATATGGTTACTCCTTAAAGATAATTTCATCATAATTTTCTTTTCATTTAGTGGATATACATGTTTTTCCCTATTTTTTATGTCAATCAAAATGTTTTCCAAAAAAACTCTTTTTTAAGAACACACCTTTTACTTCTCACTCAAAGTGGATGGTTCTTGTAACATGTATGTTATTACCTCTTTATTTTGGGAACCCTAATTTAATGAATGTGTTCTTATGATATGAAACCCATTCCTTTCCATGGGTTAGTTATGTTCATTATTTATTTGAGTTCTATGTGTAATGCATGATAATGATAATGTTATGATGTGACAGGTGCACCCATAATTAAATAGTGCAATATGAATCTTTGAAAGTGATGGGTGTGACCGTAATTATACTTATCTCTAATGAATTGGGTAAAGTGATTAATCTCATGAGTAAATGTGAAATGATGTGTGAAAAATATCCATGCTTGGTTCACAAGCATGTGTGGTATTAAACTACTAGGACATGATGTCCCCTTTTTATGCATTGCCACATTTCAAGTCTTATATTTATGATTCCTCTCAGGTTCATGATATTTTTCCCATGTTATGATTATTATCACCCCATGATATATTATTATTATATATTATCTTAATGGGATTTTATCTCACCCCTTTTCATGTATATCCTCAAGTGTCTAAAAGTACTAAAGAGAGGACAAGTGCCGATAAGAAGCTAGAGAAGAAGAACTTAAATAAATGTTTATGCATGATGTTGTAGTTGATATGTATGGTCTGAGTTTGCCCAAGACACTAAGCATTTGAATCATATATTTTTAATAATATTATTTTGTTTATATTAATATAATTTAATACTAATGTAATAAAGGTTTGGGTCGCTATATCCATGGTTTATTGGACCATATGAAATCCAAGAGAAATTTGGATTAGTTTCTTACTCATTGGATTTTCAGAAGAGTTTATTCAATGTACACAAAATATTTATTGCTCCAATGTTATGGATGTATTTTATATATTCATATCATGTTTTGATCCCTAATGTAGTATATCTACAGAGAATATTTCTTATAGGGGATAGCCAGTTTATGTTCTTGACTGTAGGGATAGGGAGTGAGTGTTTTGGAATATTCCATTTCACTAGGTTAAGGTTTTATGTAAAAAACATATTGTTGAAGGTGAAACATGGGAATATTAATATTATATGAGTGAAAAATATCCCCACTTATTTAATAATTGAATAAAAAATCAAGAAATAAATTTTAAAAAGGGTGAATGATGTAATAAACATTGTAATGATAAATTAATTATTCTTAATATTTATTAAATTTTTTGAATTATATAGTAATTTTAAATTTATAGGGATGTTGAGTTCAATAATGTATTTGATACAAAAAAATGAGTTTCATAAAAAGATTTAGTTGCATTCAAGACTATGATATACCAAATAATAATTTACTATTAATATTATAATTTATTATGGTGGTTATTTCCATGATTTTACATTGGAGTGTGTGAATATAACTATATATATTATTTTTGTAATGTCGCGGACCAAGTTATTACTCAATAGTGACGCAAGCCTAGTTTTCCACATGGACTCAAGAGAATATCCCCAAATAAAAGTGGTTTTTGAATAGAATAAAGGGTCTAGGTGTGTCTGTGGTGTGACTATTCCATCATTACTAGAGTGTAGCACAAAAAAATTTCAATTATATACATGTAGTAGAAGAAATAAATCATATAGAAAATTGATACACAATAAAAATAGATACCAATGTGAATGAAATTCATATAAAATGATAATGATAAATTTCATTTTTCTAGTAAATCTTCTTAATCATATATACTAGTTATGTAAAAAATACATGTAATAAAAGAATGCAAAGGAAAAAAATATCCACTAGCGTCATGAGCCTCAACTCATTCCCATGCCCTCCTACTTCAAAGCAGCAACCAAGGACTTGTTTTAAGGTTCATTACATTATCCATACCTCTAATAAAATATTTTGTTCAAGTACCTAATTCATCCTAAATATGGTGTGAGTCATAATCACATTAGTAAACCACACACAACAAAGATCCATATAGACTTGAGATATATATAACAACAATGTGTAATTAGTAATTTAAAAAGTAAGGAAGAACTAGAAGTAAACATCATATTATTTCTAAACTATATTTAAAAAAACACATTTAATGATTCAATTCCATTTAATTTATATGTCGTAAGACCTGGAACATAGCCTCGAGTCCCCTATAAAAATAGGTAACCAAAGGATTCCTAAATAATTCATCGATAATTTGTGAAATAAGAACAAATCCAAGAATCTATTTGGCTTGGAAGACACATCACATAACCCATTTCATTATTTATTAAATTATAAACATGAACCCATCCTTGGGATTCCTATTTTTCAATCATGTTATTACTATAGGTAGAATATTATCAAAAACCCTGCAATCCTATCCTTTGAGATCCTCACAAAATCCTAGGTATCACTCTTGCTATGGTATAACATCCCTTATATTCGAGTCCATCATTAGCGCTCAACTTTGGGAGCCCAGGTATCTTCCAATGAATATAATATAATGTTAACTTTGAGTCCATAATTGAAAATCCATATGTAATTACAAGTATCACTTGACATATAGTAGTCAGACCATAGAGTTTGTCCTTGGCAGTACACTAGGGAGTCTAACAATAACTCATAAATTAGCAAGGGGAAATCCAATTGAGTATATCCTTGGAATTAGTAATTTGAATCCATGTATAAAATAAGGAATATAAATTTTTAATCAATTACATTTTAAAAATTAAAATTCAATACCAAGAATATGTCAATTCAAGCACACCTCAGAAGGTGAGTAAAATCATAACTAATCTTTGAAGAATTATCCTTCGATTATAATCACAAGGGAATTTCATTATTACAAGAATTTTATTCTTAAAACGTTAATACAAGGAATGTGTCTAGGGGAATTGAATCCATCCCCTGTTATTATTGAATATAAAGTAAAATTTATATCCCAATTCAAATACAATTAATATCAAAATTTCTATTAACTCATTATAAATATAATTGAAAATTTAATATTAAACTTTCATGAAAAGGGGTAAAGGGAAAACATAAATGGTGGTTCCAATATCATATGAAAAAAATGTTCCATTTGATTAGACAACTGACCCTTGGGGTGGCTCCATTTATGGTTCTAAACCATTTAACATTTATCAATAATCCACATTAATTCAATAAGATATACCTTTCATTCAATTCAAGGATCAAATTTTATATCAATCCATCACATTAGAATTCGTTTCATGACATAATGACATATATGATTACATTGAATTTAAATGTATGTAATGAGACCCCAAAAAATAGGTATGTAGTGGATAGAGAATGTATTATTATCTCCTAATTCAACTCAGATCATGATATAGTTGAAGAACATATGGAGAACCTAATAATAAGGAAACCAAGGTTCCACATATCTAAAACAATTGATACCATATCAAATGAGGAATAAGTATAAAAATTAGGAACTCACTTATGTAGAACCAATGATATGAGTGGTATTTTAACTGGAGATCGGATGTATAAGATTCATTAATCACAAAAATGGTCAAGAAAGACGGATTCAAATGGGTGATGTTGTTGGGGGATGATGAAATGAGAAAAAAGCTTTCGAAATAAAATTATGTAGAGAAATGTCTTAATAGTAAACCAAAACAAGGGGTATCAAGGATTTCCTACACAGTTTTATCAAAGGGCGTGCCAAACATTCATTCTTAGATGTAGGCAAGGGTACAATTAACTATTTGAGTAGACATGCAAAAATTATGCAAATATCCTCTGTCATAATTATTAAAATGGATTTCTGGCCATGTGCCCCAAATCGCATGGTTTTATCTAATAACATAGCCCAAAATCCTCATTATTCATCCTCATATCCTTTTATTTAACAATGTGACTTTCTCTACACAGATTGAACGCACCATGATCCCGGATTATTTCTCCCCAAAAACATAGGTTTTAGGCTCCAATCCAACATCAGACAGCCCCAACACCTCTGTAACCCCAAATGAAATTAACATGATTTCATATTAAAAAATTGAAACTATGAATTAATGGAAATGGAAGGATTTGTACCCCAAATAATAACTAGGTTCCTACAAACATCCCAAATAAATAAATTTTCCCTCGAATATACCTCTCAAGGGTGGTCAAGAATGTATAAGAAAAAATCTGAACATAGTGATCATACAACATCATCCCAATCCTATGAGTCATCTTGTACTAAAAAAAATATCAATAAAACATGTATTATAGGAACATAATTTACTTAACGAACCATTTTTCTATGATACACAAAATTTATATGATGATCCTCAAAGGACACAGCTACCTGTAACTCAACCTCTTTGAGTGGAAAGGTAGGATATGGGCCTGAATAATTATAATGTAACTGAGACACATGGATGATATCTTATAAGGATTGGTACCTATTTGTTAATTGAAACTAATATTATATTAGACCAACTGTCCACAGAATCTTTAATGGCCCAACATATGGTGGTAATAATTACCATATCTTTTGATTTTCCTATGTACCAAACTCGGTGAATCATCCAAGTAAACCTGATCCTTAACCTCTAACTCTAGAGGTTTTTGTTGTGATTAGAGTTTGATTCCTATAAATACTCCTTAGTATCAATTAGATTATAAATCAATAGTACATGTTCAGTGGTCTCCTGAACTAGAAAAGGTCCATCAATAGTTTCCTCTATGACCTTTAACCAATAGAGGGATTATCATCATGGCCTACCACATAAAGACTAATAATGAGCCATCTTAATTTTATCATGATAGCTATTTTTGTAGGATAATTAAACCATGGGTATTGCCTCTCCCAACAGCCCCCAAAATCTTGGACGCATACTCTCAACATGTCCTCAAGCACCTGAATCATGCACTCTAACTATATATCAATCTAGGGGAAGTTTTATGTGCACAAAAGCACTTATGTACCCCATGACCTCTATTTTCCTTTATAGAAATGTTATGTATAACAATAATTCATATTATAAATGATATTATGCAAGACATCTGGATTTTTTACAATCTCATTGATGTAAAACCTTCCAACCTCATTAATATTGACGGTCTCAATTATCGTCATGAAATCTGAAACCATTATGATCTTATCAACAGTAACCCATACCACATATTTACCTTATGATTACCTCAATTACCATATAATGAAATACATCTCAACATCTACCCAATTATACTCAGTGATGGGTAACTACTATAAAATCCATGATGGTCACTTGTGTTCTTCATTCACATGCAGACATGAGGAAAACATCATTACAAAACTAGCTACATCCATTTTCATACCTAGACAATAGTATTGGAGATTTAATTACCGAAACATCTTGGTGATGTTAGGGTTCTCTAACCAAGTCGAATCATGAAAATATTCCATCTTCTACTCATACATGTCTTTAGGAACCCAACCACGACCATGTACATAGATAATTTCATCATTGCCTATGGTCAAACTGGGAGGAGTGTCATCAACTTCAACACTATATTGTAGGAATAAGTCCTTGGAATCACAATACTGACTCATCTTTTATCAATCCAGAATGGTATAGGTAATATATATGGATGATAGAAATTTCTTCCACTTACTATCATTAACCTTTAAGCGTAGCTCATAGAACAATTCCATGAGCTTCCACTCGCTAAAATTCTATTGAACTTCTTATATCAGAGTCCTCTTACCCAGTGGATTGATCATTTCATTGCCTTTACATGGAATGTAGGCATGATCAATGTCAAAACACTATATTTATTCAACCCACCTCTACTACCTATGATTCCGATCACAGTGTGTAAATAGGTACTTTAGGATTTTTTTGTAAGTGTAAACCACAAAACATTATTCAAGTATGTAATGTTTTCAATAGCTCTATGAGTGAACAACTTAAGCTAACTCATAATTGTTCATTAGATAGTTCCTTTTGTTTGACCTCAACAATAGATACCCATACTCTATGACTTTATATCCTATATAAGGATTCCTCCAATCCGAATATTTTATGCATAATTTTGTATAGTCTAACTCCTTACTGGCACTAGAAAATTCAATATTTGAACTCAATTAAATCTTCTTTATATCTCCTCAATGTTTTTTTCACATCGTTCTAACCAATTAAACTTCACACCCATTTTGGTTTAGCCTATAAGAGGCACTTCGAGGAATGATAAGTCTTTTAAAAACATTTTTAGCAACTATCTATCCCTAATAAACACTATACCTCAATGTAGTTCATGTGATTATCCAAGTAATGTCTATCCCTCACCTTCACCTTGACAACTGATACACCTATCTCTGAGATAATGTGATTGGGTAGTGAATTTGATTCATCCATAAGAGGCACATTGTGATATTATCATATAACTAATTCCATATCTGTGTATTCAAAACTATATTAATATGTTTTTTCAAGGTTATTCCATTTATGATAACAAACCAATATATCTTCCATAAAAACCACTATAAACGAATCCAGATAATGATGAAAAAATTGGTTCATCAGAGCCATGAAGATCACCGATGCATTTGTATGACCGAATGACATAACCAAATACACATATAAAATATACATACAGTAAAGTCTATACAAGGTATGTTCGATGGTCTAAAAAGAACCAGAGGATAATTATATCTCAAATTAATCTTCATGAAAACCCATGATCCTTCAAATATGATCAAAGATGTCATTTATACATGACATAGAGTACTAGTTCATTATTTTTGCTAATTCAATTTCTAGCAATACTCTCGTAAACCGATGTTAACATTTTCCTTTTTCTAAAAAGTTTGAATGAACCCCACAATGAAGTATTGGGTTAGATAAAACACTTCACCTCAAAATCCTCTTGATGCCTCTTGGGCTCTTGCATATTGTTGGCACTGAATTTCAGATAAGGCCATGAATTCACATTGTTGATAAAACCAAAATTATATTTTGAATTAGAAAACAATTCTGAGATTCCCAAGGTAGGGGCTCACAATATTTATGGTCCTCATAAAAGATTGAAAATTGCATATGATATCTTGCACACCCAATTCGATGTGAAACAGATTCTTCCACATCAACCTTATATAAAATATCCATGTAAGTGGTGTGAAAGGAAATTGGCATCCCAATAAGATTGAATATTGCACATAAGATCTTGCACACCCAATGATATGTCAAAATTCCACATCCACGTGGCTCGCCAAGCACTCCAAGTAAAATGATTCTAGATATAAATAGAAATGTACACCTGCACTTTAGGGGTAGTTATAAAATATGAAACAATGCTCTTCATCATGAAATATGGCCCTTTCCTGACAACATGAAAGATATGTCTTAAAGGTACTAGATATTCTGTGACAGGTCTCCCAGGGGTCCTCCTTTGGTTGGGTCCACTAGGGCTTGACCCTCGCTGATTTTCTTTTACTTCAAGGAAATTTCATGCAAAATATTCCTCCTATGTGCATGTTTTCCATCCTATCATTTCAATCATACACACAGTGTTTCCCCTTGCACATAGCCACTAAATTGCGCACAACAATCCAATCCAAGACATAGTACGTTATCTTACTCACACCCCTTCTATAATGAACCCACCCCTCCTTGTGTGACTCATGCGTCATTCTATCCCTATGGTCCTATCACAGAGCCCCTCTTATTTGAAACACCCCTGTCCTGTAACTACTTTTCCCATATGACCCTCTAAGTTCGTACGATGTGATTTCAAGGTTGCTTGGGTGGTGGTTGAATTTCATTTCCCCTTTATTCTTCATGTTATAATGCTAATGGATAATGATTCATCATATTAAATTAATAACATGATCCCCACAATAAATAAATCTACAACCCCATCACCACAGCTTCACTAGTGAATTCACTTCCCCAAGGGTTAATGTTATCCAATTATGTACATCCTAGGGGTGAGGAGAAAATCCTCACCATCTAAGTTGTAGGGTGTTAAAAATACAAGAACATGCATCCCCTAAACATGATATGCAACTATGATCACCACATAATTGACAATTATAGAGAGTACCATGAATGAGATGTGCACCAAAGCCTTCTCACTCCCATATCCATCTGAGCATTGTCTCCATTAACACTTTAAGAATTTTCTATGTAAGCCCCAACATCCTATTATTGGATGTTTCAGGTATGATGGCCATGTCCTCCTCATACATCTAGACACCCTCCTTTATCATCAAGATTCCTTCATGTATTGTGTCTTGATCTCCATCTACATGGTATTCTAACCATGCGTAATCCCCATTCCATTTTTCACAAACGAACCTTTCGCAACGTGATTGTTAGGTCACTGTAACCTCATATGTCAAACCCAGATCACAAACCTAATGGGATTAGAGTAAGTATATACCATGAAATCCTTTATGGGATGCCTTAGTATATAAGCCTCAACCCCCATCCAACCTAGCCTACATGGAATATGATTCTTCCCCTCTCTAGGAATAGTATATAGGAATCCTCAACGAGGTTCATGACCAACACCCATCGGTCTTGACCACTTCACGTCTGTTCACTATTGTCCATCATGACATTAAACTATATGTACTTTTATTCTTTCAGGACATTAAACTTCATCACTCATGAAGTTAATATGTATGTACTTTTTTCCCACATGATGTTAAATTGTATGATTTCAAACTATGTGGGTTTTGATACCTTTATCCTATAAATGGTATGTAGGAATCCCCCTTTAGGTTCAACCCCAGAAACTGAAAAACATTGGTGTCCCCTTTGTTGGAACCCATTCCCTTGGTCCACCAATTAGCAATGTTAGACTAGATCTTGGGAAACTAACCATATGTCAACCCAACACTCAACCCGTATTTCTCAAACCAGTAGTATCCCTCTTGCGATGGGATGCTAACCATGCATAATCCATGACAATTTTTTGGGTCACTGTCCTTTGTGTACACCCTAATTCTATGCCCAATTATGAACTATGTAGACATTGATTCTCTACAACGGGGATTCATAGGAAGCCTCCCTAAGATTCAAGCCCATCACTCATGTCTGATCCTGGTATCTCCCTTAATCCTTTGCGATTCATGAAGGTCATGCCCCAACCTAGAGGTTCTATCTATTTTAGGTCCCATCCAGGCATTCATTCTCACGGTCCACCTCTTAAGGTGTCCCATCACCCCAATGAACTTTTTGGGCTTTGATTCCCTGCCACATGGATATGTTGGAATCTTCTACGAGGTTAAATCCCTACATCACCACCATCTTCATGTCGGTTTCAACCCTAATTACCACATTCTTTGACACCCCAACCATATCCATCCCGATTCCACTCAGGCTACAACATCCCAGGGAAATAATTCAATCCATTCGGGATACAAACCACATGTAAACCCCCATCATGTATTCAGGTTATTGTCCAGGATTTACCCCCAATACCATGATACAATCTCTCGAACTATGTGGGTTTGATCCCTATCTTCTATACAGGTTACGTAGGAGGCCTCTAGAAGGCTCAATCCCATCCAGTGGTAAATCATGGTGTTAACCTTTGTCGGCACCCAAGCTTCCTCGGATCCATCGTCACTAGTCGTCTTGATCCATACATCTAAAAAACAACCTGTTGCTCCCCCATAGTGATATACCCATCTGATCCTCTCCCATTAGTGTTTCAATCTGTCTCATCCATCTGAAATTGATGTCAAACTCATGGAATACCTCGTGTGAAACATGGGATGTTGAGGAAATCCTTAGAGACATTCTCAGGGCATAAAATTATCTGCAATCATTGTGGGATGCCTTGGGCTTCCATTACCTTGAGAATCCATGTCATAAGGGGAAGAAATTCAGGTGCACCAGTGTTTCATCATCCATAGATGTCGATGATGCCCACTGTGACTACTCCTCGGGATGAATTTTGCTTCCCTAACTTGACCCCATGGAATTTACTAACAGAAGTAGCGTAATTAACCAGTTTCCACAATGATGTGACATTGGTAAGATATTCACTATCAAGGTCTTTATATTTAAGAGAGACTCAGTCTTGGAAAAAAATTATGACGATGAATCCAGAGAAGGGGGGACAGACATTGCATCATCCCATTTCAATAAAGGATAAAAACTCCCTAAATAAGGGACGGATGCCACCATCCTTGGAGAGCGGGAATGCTGGGAAACAACCAACACAACCCCATAGATGGATGCACGCCCTAGTAGAATATTATGAAAAGGAAATGGAAAACCCAATGTGAATGGTTCTCCTCAATATGGAGATTAGTAACATTCACAACTTCAGTAGATTGTCATGTCATCAGATCCAGCTATCCGATTCTAGGTCCCGCCGTGTAAATAGTGGGACTAGTTTGAACCTCAACAGAAGTTGGGGAAGGTCATCATTTGGTTTCTCAAACTAAGATGTTGTCTTCATGGATTTTACTATCAAACCATGAATGATTGAACAGTGCTGGGGAACTGGGCACTACATTCCTATTACCTATAATAATTAGTGAACTTTCATGCTATGTAGGACCAAAGATTAAGATACAAGAAATCAATCAACTCCCTCCCATGAATGTAGGGTCCTGGGAAGTATGAATGCTGCAATTATCTAAGACATCATTTTCTCTAAAATGGATCACACACCTACAACTAATAGCCACCCACACCCTATCTCACTCCCAAAATTTATCTAGAATAGGGTTTTTGATACTCCTGTTCAACGATGTGAAAAGGAAGGGGTTATCCTGAGTAGGGACATGGCCCGACAAGACATGGATGTGTTGGTGTCCATTCAATACTGCCTCCCCCCAGGGTTGCACAGGGAACCACTGCACCGCTCTCTTACCATTAACAACTTGGGGAGCCTGTCCTTAGAGTGATCCAATGGCTCACTCCCTTATGCTGAAAAAGTAAAGTATGTATGGGTCCACCTAGGTAGGACATAAACTATTAATCCATTGAGGAGGGATCACACCTATCCACATTAGCATTACCACATTGTCCTACAGATCGAATAATATTTGGCCCATCCCCTTGAACAAATAGCCCTAGCCAGGCTAACTTGACATCAATGCCCGGTGAAATCTCAGAAGTATGCTCACTAGGGGGCTTCATTGTCTGCAAATTCAGTGTTCTGATCCACAACTGGTTTGACCTATCACCCCCTATTATTATTGAGTAGGGAAACCTCCCAGTTATAGAGCAGGGGAACTTCCATGCCTGGCCAATGATGAATCACTAGTCACCATATGGGTAGGTTCAACTAGCTCTCCTGGTTTTGGTGATATCAATACCCATCGTAAGAAAACCATTGATAGTGATGTTTGGTATAGTAGAACTCTTGATACCACCATCATCAGACCAAGAGGAGTCCCTAGCCATCATATTGACACCCAACATGAATTCTTTCCCCATGCCATTGATATCAGGTATGGAATGTTTCCTCACATATTAGGTTCTCAATGTGAGAGTCCTCCTATCCGGGTTATCCAACCGCATAGTGGCCCCCCATTTGCTCATCGATTACAGTGGGAATCGTCACTATTCAAGTAATCCCCAATCGGAGGCACTCGTGACTTTATAAATGATGAACATAAAGGTCCATATTGTGTCCAGTATAATCATTACAAGGGCCATATTCAAACTATAACTATTAGGGAAAGTAGACATGAAGGCCATCCCCAATTCATCAACATCAAACATGAATTTTCTTTTTCATTTTCCATTCACCATTTGTTTGGGATCCCATTGCACCATAGATCATCAGTGTAGAGGTCCTCCATGCATCATCAACAACCAATATGACAACCCTCATCTTATAACATTCAGTGTGGGTGAAGGTCCTCGCACTCTTGCAATGTTTTTCATAAGGGAACTACCTATTTCAGAAACCCACCTTCTCTTAAAGGACCACCCCAGGTATAGGGGGTGGGTCATCACTGCCAAATAAAGAATCTTTGCAATCTTCATATAGAAATCAAACCCATCCACTTTTAGGAAACTGAGGTGGAGTGTGATTTGAACCATCCCCCCAATCCTCTATGTTAGCGTTTAGGGCAGGGACTTGGAAAATAAACATCGTACTCCAAGAAAGTGATTCCCACCAAATTTTCCAATCCCTCCATAGATACATATTGTAGGTGGAAGATATCGCCCATTTCTAGGGCCATGCTTTATAGTTATCCCTATTGTCAACCAGATCATTCTTATCCTCAACCAGTGATCACTTATAGTAGTTTTGGGGACCAGTATAGGATGATAAAAAGTGTGAATCACCACCAAAGACCACATTATCAACATGGGAAGTTTGTGTCATTGGTCCATCCTATAAGAATGTGGTGGTGGAATTAGATCATTCATCAGAAGGTAGCCCATGACACAATTGCATGTTATCTCATGCTCCATAATCTCCACCTGATCGTCTACCTTCATAGGGGTCTACTTCAATGCCATTACCAGTTCCTAAAAACCCTATTTGATAAGGTCCAGATCCTGAGTTTGATCCATGAAGTTTGTGGAACCTACTTACTGCAGATCATCTCCTAGAGTTGTTTTGAACCATTGCAACAACAAGTTTCAGTATTCTGGAATCTCTAAACAATGAGGAGGTCATGTGATTCTTCCAAACTCTATGGGAAATGTTATTCTTTCTCAATAATTGATTCATAGCATACCCCATGATCCATAAACACTTCTATGACATCATCCAGTAATACCGTATGGTCGAAATGACTACATTCTCTGTGGCTCAGTGCGTGAGTCACCCAGTCATCATTAAACCCTTTGGATATGATGTCTCCAGAGCCTTATAGAGCTCCAAATAATTATTAAGGAGGCTTCCCCCATGTTCATATTCATAGTTAGGGGATGTATGTTTCCATTCATTTCAGTCCTATAGGTTTCCCACCCTTCTTTCTTGGTGATATTGAGAATATGCCTCCATGAACAACCATAGTTAATATGGCTGGCCAATCAGAGGAAGAAACTCAGCTAGTACTCATTTAAGATAACATAACCCCTGGGTGGTGCCACACCTGTTGGATCCTTTGGTTATGGTTACATGGCCTCCAATAAATTTGCTGGGCCTTCTTACACCATCTGAGTCATTGTCCATTAGTCGAGACCCCGATTTAGGTAAAGATCAAGATGGTACTGTCAAACCCTCCGATCCATCCAACTTAGTGCAAAATACCAAAGATGACCTTGAAAAGGTTGTGTTTCATCAACAGTGTGCAGAACATAAATATATGGTCGATGAATGTCCCACCGAATGTGCTACAGAATGGAGACTAAATTATGGTAATCCATGATTGGGTCAGCAGGGGCATGCACAACCTCTCCCTGGTGAGTCGACTCCTAGAGACCATGACTCTCCTTCCCATATAGATAGAGTAGAGGCTATAGTTTATAGAAATCAGGCACAATATGCATCACCAAATTCACTTGATTTTATAGATTACCCTCCTTGAGACCCATTTATGGTCCGCCAACTACTCCATATGTCATTCCTCTGACAGTACCACATGTCATCCCACTAGCTACTCAATGAGTAATTGGGCCTACTTACCATGTTGAAGAACCTACCAATGCATTGGTGGTCAAAGACCCTAATCGAGAATGGAATCCCCACCAAGATGATGAAATGGATACTCTCATTGTCCACCTCAATGCATTGTAAACCCAACAAGTGGTGATATCACCTCACAACAAGTAATATTTGGCATGGTTGAATGATATGGAAGCACCCTCGTGTTTTGGGAATCATATTTTCTCCCCATTTAATGGGATGGGTGATCCAAAACATTATCTGGACCACTTTATATTAAGGTGTGGACCCATGCTGGGAACTCTAGTGCAGAAGAAGGTTGCAAAGATCCATTACTTAATGAAGACACTGGAAGGGTCCACATTTGTTTAGTACATATAGTTACCTATTTGGTTAGTATCTGGTTGGTAGGACCTTGAAAGGTAGTTTTCTACAAGTTTAGTTCCACCATCCAGAAGACAATCATTACTAACCTCTTGAAGTACATACAGAGGCTTGATGAAAGTGCACAAAAATTGTTTCTAGGTGACAGGGCCTCAGATATTCCCTAGATATTCCACAAATAATGGATAAGCTATCAAAAACATGCGTGGGGAATTTGAACACTGAACTGGTCCATTCTCTCATCAATCAAATATACCCCGAGGTATTTCGAGAATTCTCTGACAGAGCCAAGCATCTAGAGGAAACCTTCTAGCAAGCCGAGAATACACAAAAATTGCCAATTCTAGTTCCTACAAGAAGAATCTTTATGGATTATCCTTCTGTGGTAGCATAAATAGATCCCCTTAGTTAGTTGGAATTATTATTCACAGAGCCATCTCCACAACTTTGTCGAAGACCACCACCTCAGGAACAACACATGGCCTAGCATTTCCCACCTTAGAATCAGTAGGCACCCCAAAGTACTACTCCACCACCACCCTAGCGAGACAATATGTTCTCTCCTCCTCATCAGGATCCTCCACCCACTTGGTATGGCCAGGATTCATGAGCCCCCTTCCCAGATAGAAGAAACCGAACCGGCTAATTTAACGAGGCTTAAGTCCTTGGCCATTTGAAATGTTCCATAGACCTGGGAATCATATGGTTTCTAGAATGCATGAATCCCATAGGGGAGGATCTCATTGATCATTCCACATATTTACCCTATCACATGTTCCTTGCGAATAACCTTAAGTATTTCTATGTGCTTAACGACTGGATCCAAGACCAGGTCGATAAAAACGTAGTCAGGTTGGATCCAACCCCAACACAGGTGGAATGTGTGTTTATAAATCCTGAAAGAAACAAAAAGGTTGAATGGAAGTAGGTTTTTAATAATGGGTATCAATAATATACGGACTGGATGGCTCACAAGGTAGTCACCTGTGTCCATGGTCTCATCCGTGCACATTTGAAATGAACCAATCCTTGAGAATCATTTTTTAACCATCAGACACTACCTCAACATTACCATTTCTATCATCGTCCTATAAAGGAAGGATGCACCAGAAACTCAAGGGAATCCGAATCCCTTGGCCTATTCCAAATCTTTCCCATACTCTTGGTGATTTTAGGCCCCCAAAAAATAGGGATCACCCCAGAATCAACCTAATGATGAAGGATTCTTAAAGTGATGATCATGGGTATGCTTAGATGAATGTTGTGGAGATGGTAAACCCTTCATGATTCCCAATAACTAAGAGATATAGGAGGACCCTCCCAATGTCCCCTGTAGACACCAGTATAAATAGATCCATGGGTACATTAATCACCGAAGTGCATTGGGTAGTGCCTCCAACGAAGCGGTGCATTCCATTTACACTAGATAGTAGGAATAGAGATGATATAAGGATGCACATCCATTTCCTCATGTTTCATAAGATCCTATTCCACCACTATTTGTACTACTTGATCAGGCAGAGCCACCACAGTTGTGCTGTGATTAACCACATTCTGTTGTGGATAGACCTCATACATCTGGTTGTCATCCGATAGCCACTCTATGTGGTTTGACTAGAGAGTAGCAGGACATTCCCAAAACTAGCCTTTATCCACGGGTTTAACCTATAACGTCTGTCATGCCTCCTACCATAAAGAGAACTCCTCTCAGAAGGAGTGAATGCATGCCATAGAAATATGATGTTCTCAAGAATCTTTCTAGTATTCCTGTATCATCACAGATATCCTCTTATCATCAGATTTGCTTGAAGGACTTTTAGAGGTCTTAAGATGCCCTCTCCAGTTTGAGATAGAGGTAGTAGCCATATAATCCTTCAATATAGAGATAGTCGAGCATCTAGAATGTCAGACCATCATTCATTTCTCTAGAGTAAATGATTGTTCACCTATATAGGGAAACATTCCCCCATTGTACATCATTGGCCAATTTAAAAATGCAGAATTCCACCTGTGTATTTTCGATATGCATTCTAGGATCAATCTCATTCTAACATGAAGACTCTACAAGATGGGGTTTTATAAAATATATCTTAGTCCCTATGACTTGAAAAATCATGGTTAGGATAGGACATAGTGGATAATAGTTGGAAAGATTCACCTGAAGACACAGTTCAGTGGTATAGTTTCTAGCATCGAGTTCATGGTTGTCTCACAAGGAACCTCATACAATGCGTTTATGGGTAGGTCATGGCTCCACCTACATGTTTTTGTCCCTTCCTCATATAACTAATGCCTTATGTACTCCATTAATGGTCAAGTAGGAAAACACCAAGTTGATGTGTCTCCTTTTCCCCATGTTAAGATCACTACATGGAAGTCGATCATTACAAGAGAAAGGACATGAAGATTTTGACTAATGTGGTTGAACATGCTATGGTTGCGACCAACCAATGGAAACACATGGATGACACATACATTTTGTTGATTCATAGATTAGAGGCGACAACCCCAAATTTTGGGAAATACATTATTGTCTCTATAATGAGGGGAGAATCACACTCCCAATCCTAAAGAACACCATGATATCACCTCGTATTCCTATAAAAAATTGTCTTTGGTGATCATAGAGCCCCCTAATCATATAAGGCATCGAGATGTCCGCACCTAGGAAACAACAATACATCATACATGCTTGTTTCTCGAGACTAAGATAAAAATGATCAAGTTCACAAAACACTATTTATTTGATATTATCAAACATGGACACCTGGGATGAAAGACATATGAGATCAGGTCGACTTCTTTCATCACCTTGGTTTCATCAGTATAGGAGTGCCCTGATGAGGTTTCCACTACTGCCTGGGCTAGCACTAGAGTCCTGTTAGGATCTGTCGACTCAGAGGAGTGGACTCCTTCTGATGATCCTCTTTCCATGGATGAAAAGGAGGATGTAGAATATACCACTCCCACATTCTAAGAGGGTTTCTTCACTATAGATTATGAATTGGTTTAGATGAACCTCTGTACTGAGATGAATCCTAATGCAACAACTATCAATGCTACTATTACTGCAAAAGAGAAATAGGGAAAAGTGGATTTTCTAAGGAAGAATTGTGATGTATTTTTTTAGAGTTATGAAGAAACGTCAGGGCTAGATTCGTAGGTTTCCTTCTACCGTGTCAGTCTCCCAGCAAATCATCATGAGTTCAAACCATCTCCCAAAATGATGTCCCGTTTCCACAGTGCCTGAGTTGAGTATGAGTTTGATAATCTCATCAAATTCAACATCATTAAGGAGGTCTTGTACCCCAGATAGTTAGCTCACATTGTGCTTGTTAGTAATAAGAACAGAAATATTAGAGTCTACATTGACTTTCTTGATCTCAACCATCATGATAAAAAGGATGACATTCCCCTTCCTGTGAGAAAACTATTGATTGATGCCACTTCTAGTTTCCAACCTCTATCTTTTATTGATGGGTAGTTCATATATAATCAAATATGACTGGCCCCCAAGGATGAATCTTATACTATATTGAGGGAACCATAAGATACTTTCTACTACTTGGTAATTACGTTCTATCTAAATAATGAAGATACCACCTATTAGCATGTTATGCACTGCATATTCAAGCTAATCCTTGGGACATTAGTGGAATGATACATGGGGGATTTGGTTGTAAAATACCTTCAGAGTCTAGACCATCTAAAAAAACATGAGAATGTTTTTTTCTTACTCTATTCTCTCTATATAAAGATAAAAACCTTGAAGTGTGCCATTGGTGTCACCTCTAGAAAGCTTCCCAACTCCGTTTTCAGATACCAAATAATTGATATCAATCTAGAAAATATCAAGGCCGACATTTAGGTGTTTTTTCTGTGAAATATTTGAGAGCTCCAAGGATTTAAAGTCCACTTATCCTACATACACCAAATCATCCCAACTCAATCTGAAAAGTGTTATCCCTTTTTTGGAATCTTGAAGAAAGTTTTTTATTATTAGTTGGATGAGTCGTGTCTGACTGATTTTGAGGAAATGAACGCGTACCTTCTATAGCCTCTGGTAATGATGCTTCCCATTTCTAGAAATCCATGGGTTCTATATGTGACCAATCTATAATGGTCCCTTGATTCCCTTATCTCCTAGAATGAAATGAGATAATAGAGGAAAATTTATGTTCTCTCAGCTACATGCTCTTCGATACAAAGACAAGATATTCCACTATTGAGAAGAGATACATTGCCCTGGTATTTGAAGGGTAGAAATTGTGACTTTACTTGCAACATCATTAGATACATCTAGGTTCCCAAGTGGATTCGATGATGCACATTCTGAACTGCCCCATGTTGATAGGCCTTATTTCTCGGTGGGTGGTGATCCATCAATAGTTTGACATCATGTTTATTCCCTAGAACGCTATCAAGGGACATGCATTTTAACACCTTCCTATGGCACATCCATCCCTTATAGAGCAGTCTATGGATCTTAAATTTCTAGAAGAGGTAATCTAATCAGTGGATCAAGCCATTTCATGTTAATAAATGCACTTTGATGGAGCTTCTCGAAGCCCCGTCGATAAGAGATTCAATTATCCTAGACTCAACATAGTAGGACAGGGTATTGTCTTCATAACGCCAAAACAAAAGTCCCTACCCTATTAATTACTACTGTTAGAAGGATGTACCAACAATGAGGCAAAGTATTAGTCTCTTATCACTGGTCTTGAGTGGGAATTCGATATTGATGTTCCGAACCTACATGTTAAGGGGGATGCCAAACTGGTCATCAAACCGATCAATAGAGACAAATCCATTGGAAATCCACACTATTTGAGCATACTCGGTAGCTAATATTCCAATTCCTCTCCAGGACAGAAGTTACTAATTTCCCTCGATCATAGAATGTTTGAGCTGATGCACTGGCAAGCCTTACCACATTTCTTATATAGCCTTACTAGGATGATTTTATTTTCCATGTGGCGCATTGATGAGTCATTATTACCTCCTCTCTTAATGATGATGATACCCATAGGTTAGACACATTACCACTGGTGCCACCACATTAGGACCTTCATGTCCTCTACCATAGTGTTGGAATAGACCCCTAAATTAATGACTCAATTTATCGAGTATCTCTAACATGGTAATTTTGCGATAGATCGAGAAGAATGTGATGGAATATGATGGAACACATTTCATTTCAACCAAAAATGTGGTCACAATCTTGATGGGATCATCTATATATGTGTGTCAAATGGGATTCTCCTCCATTACATCTAAAGAGACGATATTTCTAAGGTTATGTAGGAGAATCATGATGGCTCCTATAGAGCTCATCAGATAGGGATAAAACTCTATTGTATGGTTTTAATATTGAGTTGATTTTGGCCCACCATGATCCATGTATGTATTGTTTCATTAAATAGGTTTCAAACATTCCAGATCCATGAAAATTTCATGCATCGGCTGCTAGAGCCTCCCTATAATACTATGTATTATTCGACCTTTTTTGTTTGGGGACGTGATGTTATTGGACCATATCTACTAGAAATAGGTCGCTAATGTAGGTTTATCTAAACCACTACTAATTTATTTTCTATGTGGAAAGAGGCAATTCTACTCAAGAAAATGAAGGACCACTCTATCATTGAGTTTGTGAGCTTCAATGTCATCTACTGATTCAGAGTCCCTCACACTATCCTTATCGATAATGACACCAACATCTAAGAAGTCAAGCTGATAAAATTTTATTCCAAGTAAAATATTCATTCTAATCATACCTCTAAATATCATGTGCAAGAAAATTGTTATATTGAGGTGTATAAAAACCCTCTTAAACATGTTGCAGAATATGGTTGGTCAGAACAAGAAGAGTTGGCCAGAACAACTCCCTAACACACGTTGGGATTACCAGATAATGACTCATAATTCCACTCAAGTGACTCAATATTCCCTAGTGTATGGATCATAGTTAGTTTTAACTATCAAGATTCAGCTACCCTCAGTACACAAAACCATCTGCGATTAGTAGGCACCAAATAAAGTAGCAGAAATTCAGCTGGCTGAACTAGAAGCAATTGACGAGAATAGGATTCATGCCTTGCACAATCTGGAGAGGCATCAAAAAAATATAACTAGGGCGTTCAATATTAATGTTTTCCTAAGCTCTTTCTTAAAAGGTGACATAATTTTGGCCCTTAGAATGCCAATGATACTAGGCAAGAATACATCAATTTTAGAGCCCAAATGGGTGGGACCTTACATCGTTCACAAGGATTAACCCAGTGGTGCATACTCTACCATCACTTTGGATGGTGACAATATTACCCCACCCACAAATGAAAAATTCATCAAGTAGTACTTCACAAGGGGGAATCCCATCCCGTATGATGTAAAATTTTTATTATCATCCTATAAGACGTTAAACAACCAGTCCTAATCCTATATGACGTTAAATTGTAAATGGTCTAAGCTATATGACCTTAAACTATGATCCCATCATCCTTAACTCATTATGTTAGACTACATAGGGTTCGTGAACTATATTTGGCTTGATTCCCATCCTTATTGGATATGTAGTGACACCCAGACCTTTAATTTTTGGCATACCCTTAGGTCCCATTACCTTTCCGGCCTCTTGTCCCTAGTTCTCTCTGGCCTCAGGTCCCTTCTAGAACATCCTTCTTCCCAATATCATCTTTACCGCATGATGTTAAACTGCACAACATCTATAGAACTATATATGTCTTGATTCCATTCATCATGAGATACATTGGAATGCTCAGACACTTCATCTTAGGGTCCAACCCTCTTTGTTTAGAATCATTATCTTCCTTATGGCCCCATGGCCAGGGTTCTCCATGGATTATGTAGTGTGGTGTGGACTTGGTCCTCTTTCATGTTAGGTTTTCAATAAACATTATGCATACTTCTCTTTTGATAGATATCTATCACCCTTTCCCCTAATCATCTCCTCGAGTGGTCTTCTCTCAATTGGGAACCTCAACCCATTTTTGTGCTTTACCAATGCTCTTGTATGGGCTAGGTTTTTGGACTTAAAAGTGTTGGATTCTGCATGGAAATGATATTTTCCCATCGCCATGCTTTATGTTTCCCTTTATTATGGTTTCCATTATCTTTCACATCTAAAAGGATCCCTAAACGAAAAGGATGATAGGCCTTAGTGTTGTCCTACCTTTGTGAGATAGTGTCCCGGATTATTTTGAATGAAAATTTACCACAATTCCCTCATTGAGAATATGGGTACTTATTGATTCTCACTTGTTGTTCCCATTTTAGGTCACATGGTGTGGATTTTGTGTTTCTAACATGGTCAAAAACTATCCTCCATTATTATGCCACCCCTATTAAACCCTAAATATTGGCCTTGTGATACAAATCCCCTTTCACTTAAGTACGTCCATGTGGAATTTCAACACCCTTGGTGTAATCCACCCATGCACTAATGCTCTTTAAAGAGGATGAATCAGTGTTTTGAGGGTCATTTTGACTATATTGTGTCTCCCCTAATGATTATTCCCTATGTTGTAAAGATCTTATCCACCATTGTTTCCCACACCGAGCATAGCTCACATGGTAAAAGGGATATGGGTATTCTTTGAGTATACATGGATGATCAACAATTATTTTTTTAGAACCATACGACATCAAATATGTAGTTCACTTCACAAACTAGACACCCATGAACATGCATTATGACTCTAAAATATTTGCATTCTCTTAGAAATTTGTGATGCAGTATGGACTTCTTTGTCCACATTCATGTCAGTATTTCATTAAAGCACTATGGTACATATTTCTACCTTGGTAATCTCCCCATTATAGTCTGATATCTATGTACAGAAACTAATATCCCTTACACCCTGATCATATGATTATAAACTACTTATTCTACACCCATTATATGCAATAATAAGTTTCCCAACCATATGATGCCTTCACGCCAGAAGACATTACCCCTTTTCGGTATTGGTCACTAGCTATATCACCTTCAAGAACTACAAATTGATTCATAACCATTCTTATGGTATATGTATTGACACCCAAACATTTGTTTGTGGTCTAGTAGCATCACCACGAACCCTCTGTTTCCATTTTTCAATGAGTACCATTTGAAATATGTGGCGTTGTATGGAATTATGTCATCATTCAAATCGTCTATATAGTATCCAAACCACATAACACTCTCAAGAGTTATACATTTTTATGTCCTTAGTATAGGACAATAAATTTAATGGGCATGTCCCACACACATGACATTAAACTAGGCACCTTACAGTCTGATCTCTTTTACCTTAAGCTAATATTATTACCATCTATGTTCATACGACATTAATCTACATAAAAATTAATACATTACACTTTAAAGGATGAAATTTCCCCCTTTTGGTATTGGACACCTTCCCTCCCACAATCAAGAACTTTTCATGGCTTGATTCCCATTCTTATGGGATACGTAGCAATGCCTAGACTTCAAGTCTGTTGTCCAGTCGTAACCAGTATTACCTCTCCAACACCTTTTGTCTTTGGTTCTTCCAAAAGTAAATGGTGTGGCACAAACTTCATTGTTCTTCATTCATGTTGGGTTTATAATAACCATGGAGTGTACTTCCTTTGAAATTACAACTCATTTCACTCATCCAACATAATTCTTAGACTCCACAAGAAATGTTCTTGCTTCACACATTCCTTCATTTGGGTTATGATTACCATTCACATCGGAAGGGACACCCTAACGGTATGTATTCTAATCCATAGTGATCTCATGTTGTGTTGGGCCAATGCCCTAAAGGATTTCGAAAAAAAATTTGATATAAGTCCCATATCTTGAATATAGTTAGTGTCTTACCTTCATTTGTTCGTTCCCATTCTATGATAATGTGAAATGGATGATATGTTTTGAACATAGTCAATAGTTTTCCTTCATCATCACACCACTACAATTTTTTCCAAATATCAAATGATGTGAATAACATGTTTAATGCCCCTTCCCATTATATATATCCTTGAAACCCCTAGTGTTATAACACCATGCGTTTGTGAGGATTGAGTAGGAATGTTGGTTTGTCTATGATTTTCCCTACCCAACATTTCTTTTCCACCATGGAATTATCTCATCAGATGGAGAAGTCCTAATAACTCTCTTTATTTCCTACACTAAGCATGCACCACATAGTATTTTGTGTTATTATAATTTAATATCCATTTATGTGATGGTGTGACCCATTGTTCCTACCATAGAACCTTATGCTGTGACACTATCAACCTTACCACATGACATTAAACAGTTTGGAATACAAATAAATACCCAAAGCTAGAATCCTACCCTTGTAGTATACATAGAGACATTCAAGCATCTGATTTATAGGTCCAGCGAAATGGATGGTAAACTCACTATCTTGGCCTTCTCTACCCTAACATCCATTTTTGGAATGTGCGATGTGGTGTGAGATTCTATGGTCCACATTCACATTAGGTTATGAACCACACTGCACATTTATCTTTTGCAGATCCTTATGTCCTCAATATATAAATTTAAACTACGCCCCTACCGTGACCAAGTTATAGATGCCCCATTATAATTATGGGATGAATTATCTTCCTCACTAGAGAGGATTGGCCTTGCAATCATTGGTCTCTGACCATGTTGTGCTTAAGAATTGTGTTTGGTTAGATTATCATCCTTATGGGATGCATAACGACTCCATGTAATATCGCCACTGACCAAGCCCTAGGATCATTAACATTCATGGTTATTTTACCATAATTATGGTCCAAAATCTATGGCTCTATACTAGGAGTCCACGGGTCATGTAACATGAATTTAAACTATTGATTAGGATCCATGTGGTACCACCTTAAACAATGTGCAATGTCTTAATTATTTGACATTCGGATATTTCCTGCCTCATCTTAACCATATGATTCTAAATTGTATTCTTATATTTTACATCTAAAAGACATAATATTATAGAATGCTATAGGCCCTCTCCAGTGAGATCCCTCATAGAAATACGACAGATTTCAATTCATACTAATATGCTCTACCATTATACTGTTGTCAGGGTGGCATAATTCCTAGAGTGTTGGAAATTATCCAAACAACACATCATTCCATCAGAACACATTGTGTGCCCTTTATTTTCTATCCTCATTCCCTCTCATGTTTGATGGAACCCCATAATGGGTAGTATTCCTGGCCTTATCGCTCGCCTACCACCTTGGGGGAATATTCTAGAACATCAGATGTCAATTCAAGTTTGGCCCCATGTTTTCAAATGCAGTTAGTGGCTATCCCTCTTTTAATTGTTCCCATTTCAGGATTACATGATATGGATGATGTGTTTTGAATTTTTTCAACAACTATATTTTGTCTGTACACCCTCTTTACTGCATTCAAAATTTTGGGTATCATAATTAACATTCTTCATTTCCCTTCTCTTGAATTTATTCCAGCACCCCCAGTATCATCCATCTCGTACACTAGAAGTAGATACCCGAAGCTTGATGTACATTGACAATACATTACATTTGCAGAATACTTAGTACATAACAAAAACACACACACAAGGATCGTAATAGTTTAGTGTCTTTGGAAACTCGGAATATAATATTCTAATCGTGGTGAATGATCTTCAACATCTCCCATAAAGATCTTCCTTTTTTACCTAAAACCTTTCTTTATATCCTGGGGAAAAGAAAACATAAAAGGCTGATCTCAAATTCTCAGTGAGGGTAAACAAAAGAAATATCAATCACATCATATACATAAGCACATAACTTTTGGAAATCTTAACCTGTAAAAGAGATCATAGTTTCATAACCTGGGATAACTCATGGCAGTGAAATGTAATCACAATAATCATAACATACAACATTAAACTTTGTGGCATACACACATAATCATAGAGAATCATTTCTTATTAGTCAAGACTCATTTCCAAGACTATCTTAGTGGAGAAAGTCCCTTTCTTAACCGAGTCACCCTCGTTTCTGTCCTGTTTCACTGAACCGGTATAACCTACCATTCCATCCATGTCTATCTCATGAGATATAAAACCCTTACCCAATGCATTGGAGGGAGATATAGGTCCCACCCATATCATAATGATACCATTCTTATGTGTGCCACAAAATCATAAATCATACATCATTGCATAACCCATGTAATACAAATGGGAATCTTAAACATCATGACATCATAAAACAATTCATATAAGATAAAGGAATTCATAAAAATAATTCCATCACAACATAATCAAATCAATGTAATAATAGGGATAAAAATAGATCCCTTTATTATCTTACATGGAAAATAATTTTGATAAAACACTTGAACTCCATTCATGAGGAAAATATCATTTCTTCTTCAAAAACATTTTTCCATTCTTAACATGTCATAAAACTTTAAACTAAAAGAAGTTGATTAAAAATAAACTAGAAAACTTGTAAATGATGCTTATTGGAAATAATGTTTTAAAAATCCATTCATAAAAAAACATCCTTCGTACTTTTGTCGGAAAAGTCAAAAAGTACCTCGTACGAAAAACGACAAAAGATTCATTTCATATCTTTTACTAAAAACTCACCGAAGGGTAAAATTGGATATAAACAATTTTAGGTGTATGGAAATAATATTACATATTTAGGAAACATGTATTTGGATGATAAAATACACCCCAGTAAATACTAAAGTATAAACAATCTCGGATAAAAATGAGATTGTGATATTTCCCTTACCTTAGGTCCGATTTGCTTTGTAAGTGTCTGAACCTCCTGTATAATGATTTAAATAATGTCATTGACTTATTACAGAATCATATTCATTGTTATGATATCATATATGTTTCACATATGACTTTATATTACCCGTTCGTTTGTAAATTCCATGTTAAAGAGCGTTTTGGGTAAAATTGTATCATTTGTCATCCGTGTTTTGACTTGTAATTATTCATATGATTACTTAAATCATGATTACTTAATTCCATAATATCAAACATGATATATATATATATATATATTCAGAATATACATATATATTATAAATCAGTAAATGGAATGAAATACACCGTTCATGGAGACGGTAGGCCGTACATACGCATGAACGCTGTTTTCGTTTCCTTATTGAGTTGAACGGAATTAAGTAGATGACATAAATATATATACACATAAATCCAGTATCATAATTATGTCATATATTTCATGATTACTTATTATATATACTTTATAATCATTCATGAATGGTTAAAGTGGAGAATGAATCTCATTGCATCGTGGAGACGGTAGTCCGTACGTATGCACGAGCGATGATATCATTCTCATGATTGTGGGACAGTATTGGAGTGTATGTATACTATTTCAGAATCAATATCACTTTAAAATAATAATATATAGTTATTATTTACACCATTATACCCATCCAAGTAAGGTGGTGGTGGAAAATAGATTACACCACGGCGTGGAGACAGTATTTCGTACGTACGCACGCGCGGTGATTTCTTTTTCCGTGGGATGGATAGATGGTGAAATAGGGTTGTTTCATACTTATAATAACATATCATTATATGAGTGATACTGATGTTATTACTTCATCATGAAACAACTAAAGAAGAAGAAGTGGAAGAAGAAATAAAGATGAAAGAATCTGTAACAGACATTACCTCTTCTTTGGAGTGCTTCTTTGAGACCTCCTTTTAGGGCACTAAAATGGGTCTTTGAAGAAGACCCGAACCTCTAGGACGTTTCTAGGGAAGTGGAGAACAGAATTTGGCAGGGTTTGGCCGAGCATGAAGGCTCAACGTTGTGTGAGGAAGAGAGGGAGCAGGTGCCCTTTTATAAGGGAGGAGAGGGGCACCTTTGGAATAACGAAAAATATTATTTTATTATAAAGTCAAGTTCGGCTTTAAATAGCTCCAAATTGATTTATTTAGAGGCTAAGGTAGGTATGGGTCGAAATCCTCTAATCCAATATAATCTAGACAAGTTTAGGTTCCTATTTTAACCTTATCATTTAGATTTAACATGATGTTAAATAATTTTACTTTTTCCGTGTCTTCTTGTGTTCTTATACTATAAGGTTAATAAACTTACTATAAGAAGCCAAAAGAACCCCAAGTTGTTTATTATTAATATATATAACCTTATCTAAGTCATTTTGCCGATCCGTAGATTTTTAGGAATAAAATAACAATTAATAATATAATATTTGTTTTAAAAAACTATTTTATGTCAATTTTGACACTATTTAGTAATTGATTTTTGTGAAAATCATAACAGAATGATTAGTTCGAAATATGTTAATTACATCAATACTAACATATCATATTAACCTAAAAAATTAGTGGAATTCATAAAAAGTCTCAAATTATATTTATTTGGGTATTTATAACATCAATTATGTCAATATTTCATTAATAAGATAATTACTGCATCATCGTTCTGCCATAAATAAATTAAATTATTTAATGTTTAAAAATTATAAATAAAATACCATTATGTAGGAAATTTTATTATCTTTCTAATGAATATTTATAGTTGAATTTATCTTATGTATAACCCCATACTAAAAAAGATTTACTTATTAAACATTGATTTTAACTATTTTAACCCTTCTTTAAATAAATTAATAATAAATGTCCTAATCTAATCCAAGTGGGCCTAAATGGTTATATGTTATTCCTAAGGTTGTTTTTGGTCTAATTACACTTGTCCAATAGAATTAGGACATGTTTTAGGGTAATAATAATATCATTTTTATCCTTAATTACCCTATTTACTTTTAACCGTGGTAAAAAAAAGTAAAAAGTTACTATTCCCCAAAAAATTATTTTCATCTCATTGAACCAAATTTTACTTACTGACATCAACCATGTCTCTCGGATTTTCGAAATTCCACTCACAAAAGCAGTAAAATGAAGTTTTATGAAAAATACATTTTTTTAACTACCACTTAGTGGTTTCACTATTCACCAAAAAATGAAAGTTTCTAGAAAAATACCAAAAATTAGGCCTAAGATATATTTGATATTATGAACTCAAAAATGATGTCTATTTTACCAAATTCAAAACATATCAGTTGCATTAATTAATTTAAAAATTAATTCCCGTCGTCAACACAAATATCGTGTTCTTAAGAGATAATAACTATCAAAAGATTGACACTTGTTTATGTCTGGTTTAAATGTGAAATTACATCCAATGACCAGCATTGTATTAAATTGTAAAAATATATTCTAAATTTACTTTAAAACCACTAAAATTAATAATTTATCACTATTAATTATTTCGATTAAAAAAGTTGTTTTTAATTAAAATTTAGTAATTTTCACTATTCTTCAGAATATTAAAGTTATCCGAAAAGTACCAAAATTTCACCTTAGGCTAAATTCGATACTCCGAATCCAAAAATGAAGTTCATTTTGAGATCTAAAATTTGTAAAATTTTAAAAGGTGGTTATTACTATTTATAACGGCTAGTTTTAATAATATTTTAATAGCATATCGTTGTTTAGTGAAACTCGGTATTGTGTACTACACACGCTATCGAGGAAGGTCGCAATTGCGTTTAATACAAGGCAAGTCAAGGATGCGTGTTGAGCAAGCTCCTTTTGGTGTATCGTACAACACAAGACATTAATGAAATTAAAAAGAATATTTTTCATAAAATCTCGGGGTGTTACATTCTACCCCCCTTAAAATTAATTTCGCCCTCGAAATTCGTCGGGGTTATAAATGGTTTACTATTCGAAAGTTTCTTTGATAAAAACCCACATCGTAAAAAGGAATACCAAAACTAATCTTTAAAAACAAAAGTATAAAACTTAACGGTTACCCAAATAAACTAATCACTGGGTTTCCACATGGGTGAAAATATGGATATGGGAGAGAAATCTAACCATCATGTTCTGATGGAGAGTGGTAGAGAACATGGATATGGAAAAGCCAGCAATCACAAAGCCATAAATTTGTGATGATCTAGGCTACCATCTGATTCATCAAATATAAGAGCACTAGGACAACATTTTTGGTTTTTAAGATCATTTCCCTAAAGTTGATGAAATTGGAATTAGAAGAAATACTTTCGTGATTTTGGTATAGTCTCACCGTTTGTCATTCTTTGGACAATTTCCACTTCATCTCTTAAAGAAATGAAGTTGAATTTGTCATTCGTGATGTGTTAGCAGATCATGTGATAGAATGATGGGTCATTCCATTTGTCTCAAACAAAAGGTTAGAAAAGTTATCAAAAAATACATAAGTCCATCTATAGTGAGAATAATCCTATATAGTTCATAAAATGAACTTATACTTCATATATCATACCGCTTAATAAAATAAAACTAGTTTCCACTAACCAGGGACTTCCTGTAGGCCAGTGGTAGGCGATAAAGGCCAGTCGCACTTCGGTTGTGGGTTCGATTCCTACGACCTTGTCCGACGCATTGGGCTGTCGCCCGTCCTGCAGGTTATCCTTTTTCTAAAACTATATTACTATAACATCCCATCAATAATATAGAAAAAAACTTCTATCCTTAAACAATACTAAATTATGTCCAACATAATCTATTCTAGTCTTTAGGCTTATCCATAATACTGCAGTCCATTCTCATAATATAGTGAAAATGATTACCAGAGATTTAATACCATCGTTGATCCCCATATATAATAAGATATGTCTTGTTGGTCACATTCCAAACATTCAAAGGCCTTAATCATGTATTCTCTTGAATACCCATTGAACCATAGTGAAAACTTGAATGCAGTTAAAAGTTAACACTTTTCACATACCAAAATCCTCAAAATTTTATATACTCAAACAATGATATCACTTAGTACTTATATCAATCATGAGCTCATGAATACTGTTAAACATTTCATTTTCTCATTTTACCTTCATTATGCGCATATCATATTATTTCCAAAAATATCTCAATCACTTTGAATACCACATTAGACCAATACATAAATATTCCAATACTCCATGATACACCATTATTTTGGAATCCCATTACATAAATACTTAATCATTCCACCACATCGTTGTCATATTCAACATCGCCAATAGTGATCGCATGTGACTTATCTTTGTCCTTTTCCCTAAGCGGTTTCTCATGTCGATCATCACTAACCCTTGGATTAGGAAATTTATTAGCATAATGCCCCATTTCCTTGAACTTGAAGCATTGAAGTGTTGGTGGTGTGTTCTCTGCAGTCTTTATTTTATTCACATCATTAGAAATCCTTTTTCCATTACTTCGACACTCAGCTGCTCGATGAACTTCTTTTCCACACTTAAAACATTTTCTAGTCCCTTTAAGACAATCTCCACCATGCTTCATTCCACACTTTGTGCATAAGGAAACATTCATCTTCTTTTCACCATTATTCTGAGATTTCTCTGTGAACTCCATATTTCGTTTCTTGTCAAAACCATGAGATGGATATGTAACACCAACTTCCATTTATACCTTGATAGCACAACGCACAATTTCTTCATAGCTACTGAAGTCTCTTATAGCTAATTCCATTCGATGACTAGGTTTTAAGCCACTGAAAAATCGATCAACTTTACTTTCTAGTTGGATGATAATGCCAGATGAATACCTTGCAAGTCTTGTAAAATTCGCTTCGTATATACCAACAGATTCATCATCCTTCTGCTTCAGCTCAAGAAACTCATTTTCTATCTTTGTTCGAAGAATACGAGGGAAGTACTTACTGAAAAACAAGTTCTTGAACTCGTCCCATTCCATGGACTCAATTTCATCTCTTGGCCTCGTATTCTTGATAAGATTCCACCATTGATCAGGTTCACCTTCCAAACGATTTACTTCTAAGATGAATTTATCATGCTCAGAACATTGAAGAACTGAAAATATCTTTTTAGTGGTACTGATCCATTGTTTAGCAACAAGTGGATCGGAAGACCCTCAGAAAGAAGGTGGACGTTGCCTCATGAAGGACTTAATAGAATATTGTTCCCTTCTCTGCTCATTTGGAAGTCCAGAATGATTCATAGGTTGTGTAAGTATAGCAAAAAGATTTTTCACTCCATCTCCCATAACATTTGTTTGTTCAGGAGGGCAATCATTGCATTGTCCATTGCATTGATCAACACGGTTCCTTCGGGTTCCAACCATCATCTAAAACCCAAAAAGAATAGTGTGAGAGGCAAAAATTATGCTAGGGAAATCAACATAATAAAGGGGGAGTACCATCAATATCTAACATCTTAGGTTTAATTCTATGATCGTTAGCATAATTCTAGTACTATATCCTATACGTATACTTATCCTTAGGGACATCCCTAGACATACCTTAGAAATATCTCTAGGGATCTCACTAACGTTTTCGCATCCTAGTTTCCAAAGGTTGACTAAACCATTCCTCTGATACCAACTGTAGAGACCTGAAGCTTGACGTACATTGACATTACATTACATTTGTGGAGTACTCAGCACATAAAAAAACACACACACAAGGATCGTAATTGTTTAGTGTCTTTGGAAACTCGGAATATAATCTTCTAATCGTGGTGAAAGATCTTCAACATCTCCCATAAAGAGCTTCCTTTTTTTTACCTAAAAACATTCTTTATATCCTGTGGAAAAGAAAACATAAATGGGTGAGCTCAAATGCTCAGTAAGGGTAAACAAAAGAAATATCAATATCATCATATATATAAGCACATAACTTTTGGAAATCTTAACCTGTAAAAGAGATAATAATTTAATAACCTAGGATAACTCATGGCAGTGAAATGTAATCACAATAATCATAACTTAAAACATTAAACTTTGTGGCAGACAAACATAATCATAGAGAATAATTTCTTATTAGTCAAGACTCATTGCCAAGACTATCTTAGTGGACAAAGTCCCTTTCTGAACCGAGTCACCCTCGTTTCAGTCCTGTTTCACTGAACCGGTATAACCTACCATTCCAGCCATGTCTATCTCATGAGATATAAAATCTTTACCCAATTCATTGGAGGTATATATAGGTCCCACCCATCTCATAATGATACCATTCTTATGTGTGCCACAAAATCATAAATCATAAATCATTGCATAACCCATGTAATACAAATGGGAATCTTAAACATCATGATATCATAAAACAATTCATATAAGATAAAGGAATTCATAAAAATAATTCCATCACAACATAATCAAATCAGTGTAATAATTGGGATAAAAACAGAACCATTTATTTTCTTACATGGAAAATAATTTTGATAAAACACTAGAACTCCATTCTTGAGGAAAATATCCTTTCTTCTTCAAAAACATTTTTCCTTTCTTAACATGTCATAAAACATTAAACTAAAAGAAGTTGATTAAAAATAAACTTGAAAACTTTTAAAGGATGCTTCTTGGAAATAATGTTTTAAAAATCCATTCATAAAAAAAACATCCTTCGTACTTTTGTCGGAAAAGTCAAAAAGTACCTCGTACGAAAAACGACAAAAGATTCCTTTCATATCTTTTACTAAAAACTCACCGAAGGGTAAAATTGGATTTAAAAAATTTTAGGTGGATGGAAATAATATTACATATTGAGGAAACATGGATGTGGATGATAAAATACACCCCAGTAAATACTAAAGTATAAACAATCTCAAATAAAAATGAGATTGTGATATTTCCCGTACCTTAGGTCCGATTTGCTTCGTAAGTGTCCGAACCTCCTGTATAATTATTTAAATAATGTCATTGACTTATTACAGAATCATATTAATTGTTATGATATCATATATGGTTCACTTATGACTTTATATTACCCATTCTTTTGTAAATTCCATGTTAAAGAGCGTTTTGGGTAAAATTGTTTCATTTGTCGTCCGTGTTTTGACATGTAATTATTCATATGATTACATAGATCATTATTACTTAATTCCAGAATATAAAACATGATTTATATATATATATATTCAGAATATACATATATATAATAAATCAGTAAATGGAAAGAAATACACCGGTCATGGAGACGGTAGGCCGTACGTACGCATGAACGCTATTTTCGTTTCCTTATTGAGTTGAACGGAATTAAGTAGATGACATACATATATATACACATAAATCCAGTATCATTATTATGTCATATATTTCATGATTACTTATTATATATACTTTATAATCTTTCATGAATGGTTAAAGTGGAGAATGAATCTCATCGCGTCGTGGAGACGATAGTCCGTACATACGCACGAGCGATGATATCGTTCTCATGATCGTGGGACTGTATTGGAGTGTATGTATACTATTTCAGAATCAATATCACTTTAAAATAATAATATATAGTTATTATTTACACCATTATACCCATCCAAGTAAGGTGGTGGTGGAAAATAGATTACACCACGGCGTGGAGACGGTATTTCGTAAGTACGCACGCGCGGTGATTTCTTTTTCCGTTGGATGGATAGATGGTGAAATAGGGTTGTTTCATACTTATAATAGAATATCAGTATATGAGTGATACTTATGTTATTACTTCATAATGAAACAGCTAAATAAGAAGAAGTGGATGAAGAAATAAAGATGAAAGAATCGGTAAAAGACATTACCTCTTCTTTGAAGTGCTTCTTTGAGACCTCCTTTTAGGGCACTAAAATGGGTATTTGAAGAAGACCAAAACCTCTAGGATGTTTCTAGGGAAGTGGAGAAGAGAAATTGGCAGGGGTTGGCCTACCTTGAAGGCTCAAAGTTGTGTGAGGAAAAGAGGGAGGAGGTTCCCTTTTATAAGGGAGGAGAGGGGCACCTTTGAAATAACAAAACATATTATTTTATTATAAAGTCAAGTTCGGTTTTAAATAGCTCCAAATTGATTTATTTCGAGGCTAATGTGGGGATGGGTCGAAATCCTCTCATACAATAGAATCTAGACAAGTTTAGGTTCATATTTTAACCTTATCATTTAGATTTAACATTAAATTAAATAATTTTACTTTTACCATGTCTTCTTGTGTTCTTATACTATAAGGTTAATAAACTTACTATAAAAAGACAGACGAACCCCAAGTTGTTTATTATTAATATATATAACCTTACCTAAGTCATTTGGCCGAGCCTAAGATTTTTAGGAATAAAATAACAATTATTAATATAATATTTGTTTTAAAAGACTATTTTATGTCAATTTTGACACTATTTAGTAATTGATTTTTGTGAAACTCATAACCGAATGATTAGTTCGAAAGAAGTTAATTAAATCAATACTAACATGTCATATTAACCTATAAAATTAGTGGAATTCATAAAAAGTCTCAAATTATATTTATTTGGGTATTTATAACATCAATTATGTCAATATTTTATTAATAAGATAATTACTACATCATCATTGTGTCATAAATAATGTACATTATTTAATGTCTAAAAATTATAAATAAAATACCATTATGTATTAAATTTGTTTAGATTTATAATGAATATTTATAGTCGAATTTATCTTATGTATAACCCCATATTAAAAATGATTTACTTATTAAACTTTTATTTTAACTATTTTAACCATTCTTTAATTAAATTAATAATAAATGTCCTAATCTAATCCAAGTGGGACTAAATGGTCATATTTTATTCCAAAGGTTGTTTTTGGTCGAATTAAACTTTTCCAATAGAATTAGAACATGTGTTAGGGTCATAATAATATCATTTTTACCCTTAATTACCCTATTTACTTTTAGCCGTGGTAAAAAAAAGTAAAAAGTTACTATTCACCAAAAAATTATTTTCATCTCATTGAACCACATTTTACTTACTGACATCAAGCGTGTCTCTTGGATTTTCAAAATTCCACTCACAGAAGCGGTGAAATTAAGTTTTATGAAAAATTCATTTTTTTAACTACCACTTAGTGGTTTCACTATTCATCAAAAAATGAAAGTTTCCAGAAAAATACCAAAAATTAGGCCTAAGCTATATTTGATATTATGAACTCAAAAATGATGTCTATTTTACCAAATTCAAAACATATCAGTTGCATTAATTAATTTAAAAATTAATTCCCGTCGTCAACACAAATAGCGTGTTCTTAAGAGATAATAACTATCAAAAGATTGACACTTGTTTATTTCTGGTTTAAATGTGATGTTACATCCAATGACCAGCATTGTATTAAATTGTAAAAATATATTCTAAATATACTTTAAAACCACTAAAATTAATAATTTATCACTATTAATTATTTCAATTAAAAAATTTGTTTTTAATTAAACTTTAGTAATTTTCACTATTCATCAGAATATGAAAGTTATCCGAAAAGTACCAAAACTTCACCTTAGGCAAAATTCGATACTCCGAATCCAAAAATGAAGTCCATTTTGAGAGCTAAAATTTCTAAAATTTTAAAAGGTTGTTATTACTATTCATAACTGCTAGTTTTGATAATATTTTAATAGCATATCATTGTTTAGTGAAACTCAGTATTGCGTTCTACACACGCTATCGAGGAAGGTCGTGATTGCGTGTAATACAAGGCAAGTCAAGGATGCGTGTTGAGAAAGCTCCTTTTGGTGTAGCGTAAAACATAAGACATTAATGAAATTAAAAAGAATATTTTTCATAAAATCTCGGGGTGTTACACTAGAGCATCTGGGAATGAGCGTTTTTTCTATTCTGCGGACCTGATTCTCCGATCAAGACCCCTCTTTTTTTTCAAAATATATGGGCTATCTTCCAGACCCAAATTTTTCAAATATTTTTAAACACTATAATACACCTAGTGAATCAATATGTAGCCTTCTATAGTTTCTCACACCATGTATGACCCACACCAGATTAGGGATTGATCACAAAATACTCCATTATTTTGGTCGAGGAGCACTAAAATAAGCATGAAAGAAAATAATAAACCCAGAAACATAGTTTGGGATAGGAAAAAAAATCAAAATATATGTTTATTAGTTTGAAAAACAAATCCCTTATGGATCATCCCCTATAAGAGATTTATCTAGTGTATCCACCTTCTGGGTCACAGCCTCCAGGGTTGATTCCTACTCCTTGATCTTCCTATATTTGTCAATACATATGGAGTAGATCTCATTAGCATTGGCATACATTCTCCCCTAATTATCTTGGAACTCAATCATTTGATGGCTTGCTTATTCTACTTACTCTTTGGCATCCTCCATCTAGGCCTTCAACTGCTCAATGATCTCAGAATGGATCGTGATAAATGACACTATTTTGTTTTCTTTCTCTTCATGGTGTCAGACTTACTGCTCATCCTTAAAAAAACATCTAGGTATTATCTGAATCCATTAGACAATGGGAAATATCCTATATTTGGATACTCTCTCATATCTTTTAATTCATATAATCACAGATTATTATATGACGATAGTGAGCATCCACCCCTCCAACATAGAGAAATCTTAGCCAAGTGTGAAGTGACCCCATTCACATCACACACTTTTCATATGATTAATTGAGGAATCATTTGGTGCACTTCCACACCATTCATCGCATCAAATGAATCTTGTCGGTGGACATTGGATTACAGTCATTCATCTCCTCAGGATCTGTAGGCCGATTCTCATAAAAAATAGCCAAGAGTTCAGTGGTAAGGTGCTCTTCTGGAAAACTTTATTCTTCAGATACCAAACCTAGTCTCGCCTGATGCACAAACCTGGAAGTAGTATCACCCATGATTATGCCTTCCCGATCACTAGGTGATAGAGCTGGACCAAATTGAATAACTGACTCTACAAGAGCTGGTGCAATCACTAGTAGAGCCTCTATAGATGTTTGGTACTTGAAAGTTTTCCAAGCCTCCATCCATGAAATCAATGCATTGGGAAATTATATCATTGTGAGATGAGTTCCCCAATACATGATGTATGCATAAAAATGTATAAATTTACAAGAGACTTGTGCAGTGGTGTCCAGTGCCTATGTCATGGTAGAAGCTACCCCCACAAGAGATCCTTCAACACTTGTTAATTCAACGATCAATGTAGGCTCCTTTAGAACAATGAGAATATTTTGAGACTAAGGATTCAATTTTAGACCCTCACATTGGATTATCACTGACAATCCAAATCATCGATAGTCCTTCAACTGCTTCACCTGTGGTTAGTTCTCTTCCTAACTTGGTCCTAGATAGAGATTTACGGTGTCATTCTTCCACATCCACGGGTAAATTTTAATCCCTACAAGGGAAGATTTGTGGATATTATCATTGTTGTGTTCCTAATGATAGAAAGGTTTGGTCAGTGGATTTGATTTATGAAAAGAGAAAGGCCAGGAGAGATAATAGTTGAGACTCACCTCGTGTTGTTTTTCCTGTTCTGTATCAAAGTCTTTGATTTTTCAAATATCACATGGGATTCCCTTATGTATAGATATTTTATGAGGTTCCTCATGTCTGGGACCTTCTCCCCCAACCTCCTCTTCTCCATATTCCTCTTCTCTCTCTTAATCATCATCATCTTCTTCCTATTCCACCTCTTCCTCACCATTTTCTTATTTTTATTCCTTATCATCTTCATCCTTAGATGATATATTTTTCAGGTCGGGCACCATGAAAAGCATCACATTCACTTGGAGGGTCACCTCTTCATACCACCCTCTATTTCTTGCGTAAATATCCATGGTTGTTAGGTATATAGGTCCGTGATGAGAGTTCACCCTCTCTTCCACCTGAATGCAAACTATGTCTAGTAGGTCGAGGAAAGTGTACACCAGTCTCCTCCGAAACACATTGTTGGACATAGATTGTTTTAGCATCCCAAAGGAAGACCATAGAGATGTGAAAATGGATTCAGATTTCAGCTTCAGAAGATGTATTATTTTTATCATAGGGAGTTACCTAGCTGATCCCAGAGGCCACCCACAAACTACCCCTCTATAAAAGGTAGAGCCACATTCTCCCCTTGTGACACCCCAACTTATGAAGTTCCAACCCATATCATTCCCACTGCCTGGACTATTCCTTGGCTCCCCTCCCTAGTTTTACCTTGTCCGCTTCCTCACTATTTAAAATCCATTCTAGATTCCTTTATTTTAAATTTTTTTTCATAGAGTCTCTTATTGGTACGTTGCTATCCAATGGTCAACATAAAATGTTGATAGGCCTATATTGACATCAGTAGGGGGAAGGGTGTTGACTTCACCAAAACATATTGTCATTAACATAATCGACATTTGGTGAAGAATTCAAGAATGTCACTCTTTCCATACCTCTATATATACTTTCTTCGACATCTGATGTATGAACTAGAATTTCCAGGTAAACCTTATAGGCATAGAGGTTTCAGAAAAGATTTTTCCATCTATCTGAGCTATAAACACATCGCCCCTTATTCTTTTCAAGTACTACCTCTACTCTAATGGGAATCATCCATTATCTACCATCTAGATAGCTGGGTTCCAGAATGGTTGAATGTTTAATTTTTTTTGGTTTTTAATATTGAGTTTAAACCATTTCTATTTAACCATCAATTGGTGAATTCCATAAATGTTTAGTAGGGATGGTCGCTCACAATCACCTGGAGGGAGGATGGTGTTTGGGAAGTCGTACCCACCAAACCCATCCATGAAGAATATGGAATGTTCCACATATCCTCCTAGGAGTGAATCAAATAGAGATACATACTAGAATGTTGTATAGCCTGGACAGTACATGCAACCTGAGATTTACCATGTTTTTTTCCTTCCATGATTTCAGCCATCTTTAGCGTCTTTTGGTGAACCCTTATCCTTATATCCCACAGTATCAGTATCCACCCACTCTAAAAACTCAATATGGAACAAGTCTAAATGTTCATTATGGACCAAAAATTTGTTAATGTTGAAGCCCAATGATTAGAACTTTTATGCTTCTAGGACCATCCAATATGATCTTTCCTTCCACCTCTACGATCTATCCAGGCACTGCTTCCCTTATCCTTGCATTTTCACAGCCTTGTCCTATATCAATAATTGAATGAACCACCTTGGAGAGGAGATGTCCTTAAGGATGTGTTTTATTTTCGACTTCTCCTTATCCAGCTCCAACATATGCCATGTCCGAATAAGTTCTCGCATCCTATCCCCCAAACATTTTCTGTTGGAAGGAACACATCATATTGGTACCTTTATCGTGGAATTCCCCCAATGTAATTAATTCCCCACAGGATAATGCCAACCTCCCCATAATGTAGGTGCAAGTTATTTTTTTTTCAAGAGACCACCCACTAAATAGCTATGGTTCCAGGTCTTATTGATGGTATAAGTGAAACACTGATGTCCAAACTACTTAAATAATCATAATAGACCACAGATCCTCCCCAAATCCTATCATTTCTATAGTACCAAGTACATCCATTCTAGTTCACATGTAAAATTTCATCCATACTTAGTTTCCCATTATTTCCATCCATTGGGATCATTAGTAATGCTACTTATGAAGGTGCTCTCATAATGAACTAGTGATTCCCTAGGATCTGGATCACTCCCTACAATAATCCTAGTATTTGAATTTTGGACATAAATAGACACGTTATACATTTTCTAGGTGGGATGACCATTCCACATGATGTTTAACTATGGATGGATTTCCTCATGTGTTACCCAGGATCGTGGCATAGCGGTCTCAAAGAATAGAATCAACCCATCTTCATAAATAATAATGTTCTATATCAGTAGACTTTCACTCAAAACATATTCCTTTTGGGATTTTATCAGCTTACTAAAAAGCATATGATTGTAGTATATGATTGATATTTCTTGAAGAATTTGAGGATTTTTATCATTTGGGCCCTCCTTATAGCAGTGGTACCCTCAGTCTTTTCATATGTCTATTGAGAATCCATTTTCTTCATGTTTTAAATTTCAAAAAATGATCTGCACCACAGAATGGAGTTTTGGCATGCCAGATAGTATGTTGAATTCATGATTGTCTTAAGACATGTAAATATCCTACTATGTTGGGTGCGTGCAAAAATTGGTTGTGGCGCGAAAGAGTCTGCTATTTCACCCACGATGCAGACCAAATAAAATCTCTTTCACGTGTAAAGGAAAATTATTCATGGATGAGAGAATTATTTTTTATCATATTGAAAGTCAAAGTTCTGAATCTTTCCCCCTAGTATATCTTCAGGTGTGGAACCTCCCTTTCACTTGAAAGAAAGGGGTTTTCATGATAAACATTCATTTTTTTATGCACCACTATGAGGCACCATGCTTTTCAGCATTTACCTCAGAATCCACCATCAGGCCCCCCGATAGATTTTTTTCTGGGGGGGGGTATTTTTTCCACCAAATTTCAGATAAGTAAATTAATATAAATTTTTGACCAAACCAATTGAATAATTAGAATCATTGAAAAATACCAAGATTACGAATGAAGGGGTGCACAAAAATTATGGTCCATGGACATGATTGAAAACTGCAAGCAAGATATTTCATTCCCAATGTGATATCAAAGGTATTCTTCTACATCATCCTTTTTAAAAATAGCCATGTTAGAAGTGGAAATGAAAATTGGCTTATGTGCAAGATTGAAAATTGTGCGCATGATCTTTTGTGCCCAATGTGACATAAAAATTCTACATGTTCACATCACACCTAGCATGTCGTCACCAATGATTCCATCTATAAATTGAAACTTACCCTCACACTTCATGGGGGTGGTTATAAAAGATGAAATGATGCACTTTTTCCTGAAATAAGACCCATCAATGACCACACAAAGGATATGGACTCAAGGTACTGTATTTTCTGTGACTTATCCCCCATGGGTCCTCCTTCTGTTGGTCTCACAAGGGCTTGACCCTCACCCATTTCTTTGTTACTTCAAGGTAATTGCATGTAAAATATTCTACTTGCACACAAGGTTTCCCTTATTTCATTCCAATCATACACAAAATGTTCCCCCTCGCATGAAACCAATGATTTCTGTGAAACCGTATAATCTTAAATGCATTCTGTCATCTTTCACACAAACCTTCAATCTTGTGCATGCCCCTACTTGTTCCCTCCATGCTTATTCCTTATCCTAAGGCACCATGTTGGTTCCCCACTTACGTGAAACACCCCTTTATTGCACCTAATTCTTTTATACACCCTGAGGTCTGTAGGAAGTGATTTTATGGTCCCTTGGGTGGTTCTTTCATTTCCTTTCCTCATTCTTCTTTTCATATACACACTAATGTATTTTTATTCATTTCATTTCCACACTAACATGAGCCCCCCAATGGATCACCCCACAACCCCATCACCATAGAATTACTAGTTCCTTCCATTAAACAAGGGTTAATGTGCACCAGTTATGTATGTCCTAAGGGTGAAGAGAGAATTCTCAACATCCAAGATGTATGATATTAAACTTCCAAGCACCCGAATCCAATCACAAGACGTTAAACTATGATAACCGAATCATTGAAAAGTCAAAGAGCACTATGAATGGGTCAAGAACAAGTGCCTTCTCACTCTCCTCTGTCTCTAAACTTTTTCTATATGAACACCTCCGGAATTATACACATAAGCCCCAAAATCTCATAATGGGATGTTTCAGGTATGATGGACATGTCCACACTGTATCCCAGGACACCCTCCTTCCTCATCAAGCTTATTTCCTTGGGTGAGTCCTCATATCCATCTCTATGGGATGGTAACCATGCGTAAAACCCATTCCATTTATCATGTATTCACCCTTCATGGCGTGATTTTCTTGTCATTGTAAACTATAGTTTATGACACCGAGAATGACACACATGGAATTAGAGTAAGAATAGACAACCACATCATTTATGGGTGACCTTTGTGTGTAAGGCCTATCCCCCATCTAACCAATCTATGCAGACTCTGATCCCCTTCCTCTCTAGGAATTGTATATAGGTAGCCTCTATGTGGTTAAATCCCATAAAATATTGGTCCCAACCATTTCACATCAGTTTAACAGTGTCTTACATGACGTAAAATTGCATGCCCTTTTATCCTGCATGACATTAAACTGTATGGCCTTTTTTGTCCCACATGATGATAAACAGCATGCTTTCAAACAAAGTGGGTTTTGATCCCTTTCTCCTAGATAGGGTATGTTGGAAGCCTCCCTGATGTTCAACCCAAGACACTAAAAATATTAAGCATCCCTTTGGTGGGACCCATACCTTTGTTCCACCACATAGTGGTGTTAGACTAGCTCCCAGGCAGTTAAACATGCTTAAAACCCGCACTCAATCCATATTCATCTGACCAGGAGAGTCCCATTTGTGATGGGATGATAAGAATGCATATGCCCCAACATGTTTTTGGGCCACTGTATTGTCTGAACACCCTAATTCTATGCCCCATACTGAACTATGTTGACATTGATTCCCTCCCACAAGGATGCATAGGAAGCCTCTCTATGGACCAAGTCCATCACTCATGTCCCACCTTAGTCTGTCCCATGAGCCTTTTTGTTTTGGGAAGTTCATTCCCCAAACCTAGAGGTTTTACTTCCTTCGGGTGACATCCATGCATTTATTATCATAGGCCGCCTATTTGTGTGTCCCATCACCCCACAAAACTACATAGACATTGATTCCACACCCAAATACATGCAGGAGGTGTCTATGAGGTTTAAGGAGAGAATCCCTATAATCTTCACACTGATTTCATCCTAAATTATCCCATCCTTCGACTCCCCATACATATCCATCCTGATTCCACTCAGGCAAAAACATCCCGATGAAATCATGCCATCCATTTGGGCCACTAACCACTTATAATCCCCATGCATGTCTTTGGGTTGTTGTCCGTGGTTCACACCCCCATCCTGTGATTCACATTCACATGCTACATGGGTTTGATTCCTATCATCTATATAGGGTACGTAGGAGGCCTCTACAAGGCTTAATCCCAGTCAATGGTAAACCACAATGTTCTTCCTTTTTAGGACCCAAGCATCCTGGGATCCATCTTCATTGGTCATCTTGATCCATCCATCTAATAAACATCTATGTGGTCCCTCTTAGGGATATATCTATCTGATGCACTCCCATTATGGTTATGATTAGTATGATCCATCTTTTCTATACGTTTAACTCATCTAATACCCCATGTGAAACATGGGAATCTGAGGAAAAACTCAAAGACCACCCTATAAAATAAAATTCCCCAAACTTGACATAGGATGCCTCCAAGTTAGACACCCTTGAAAAGCCGTATCAAATGGGGAAGAAAACCAGGTGTATTAGTGTTTCAGCATCCATACATGCCATGTATTCCCATGGTGACTACTCCTATGACCAAAGGTTGATACTTTTTATTGTCCCCATAGAATGTCCTAACAGAATTAGCATAATAAACCAACATCAACAAAGATATTGCTCGGGGAATAGTTTCAAAAAAAATGTCTGAATATTTATGGTGGACTTAGACTAAGTAATGAACTCTGAGGAGTAATACATGGATGGGGAGACCCACATCCCATCATTCAGTTTCAATCAATGAGAAAACATCCCTAAATAAGTGCTGGATGATGCCCGTATTTGGAAAGTGGGAATACAGTGAAACAACACAGATGACCCCATTGACCGATGCATGCCCGAACTAAACATTCAGAAACCCATTTTATTAGTATGAATCTTTTAAAGAGGAATGGATACCAGAGCATCTCCTAACATTATATGATATAGAACTCCACCTCGCTCACTAAATGTAATCCTAAAATGGAATCCATGAAAACATCCCTGAAACAATCATGAACTGGAAGGAAATCCATCTGACGTGTTCGTGGGTATCATTATATAATCTCACAATATGAGTTTCCATCCCACCCTGAAAATGATGCTATGGTCAATCGCAACTCACCTAGATATCCAATTAACACTTGTGAATAATCTCTCGACACTTTAGTGATGTATTGTCCACCCAACAGTGATTTCATTCAATGAAACAAATAATTGACACCCACCAATCTATCTCTAGAATGATTTCAAAATGTATCATCTCATGGACAATGAGGTCCCATTCGAATCAACACCAACCAATTTCAAGAGGCACCATATGCACTAATGTTCATCCTCCATTCTAATACCCAACAGAGTGTCAAGCCTCGTGAATCCATTAGAAATATTAACACTAAACTTAAGGAACTCTACATTGGGAACATATATAATGCTTTGAGAATCCAATATATAAAAAAGCCTAGAAGCTGATGTATAGGCTACTAGAATAGCACTTCTAATATTAGAAGGTTCGATATCCTTCTAAAAAAGGGGTTGTTTCACTATGTATATTTGTAATTAAATATAGATATATGATACTTCTAGGATACCATTATTTGTTCCACAATGTAGTTACTATAAAAAGTGGTATGAATACCACAAACCTGACCACCACCTCAACCTAGTCAGTCGAGTATACTCTATATCCCGTCTTGATGAGAAGAAGGTGGCCCCATTCCTAAATATGGAGTCAGTGAAAACCCTATATCACTAGCTTATAGGGGAATAGTTCTATAGAAGTATTGTATAAAACCCATATTTATACATGATATAAACTCGACTATGTCTCTTGTACATTGTGGCCTCATATTTCATGATTTACTGCACTGATGGCACTCCGCCTAGACACCCATGTAAGTAATCAGGATAATAATGTCATCATGTTGATTCTCCAGATGTGGATTCCTACTACCATCTGATACACTACTAGATCTAGATGCGGAACTGCCTTGGCTCACATGTCCAACCTCTCTTAGGTTACACTATATGATAACTACCTCATTCACAATTCCATAAATAGTAGTCAGTTGAAAGGCAGTTACCTATGGTTAGATTTTTTATTTAATACTATTCTTTAATCACATGAATTTAGATATCTCATCACCCATTAGAATAGGTGTGATGAACCGATACTCAAAAAAATGGGATGAATAATCCCTAACTAATAGTGCGCCCTAATCCAGGTGCATAAACACTCAGGCTCTATCAGCCATCAACATGTTGGGATAGAATTATTCCTAAAAGGTTTTATGAAAATCCCTCTTGTGAATATCTTTATGAAGATACATCTATGTTTTGTTATCCCACCATCTCTTAGCAGAATCATGTAACATATATGTTGCGAGATTTTCCATCCTCTCAGGAGGGGTCTATAAATTCAAAAAGATTGATATAATATCTTCTTTCCATGCCTCCACAACATATGTTCAACCATCCCTCAAAACAATTGGCGGATTCTAATATTAGATCTCACACATCAACTCTACCATAGTCAGGGAAGGATGAAGTGATCCTTAAGTGGTCTTCAAGAAATGTATGAATTCATCACGAAATTGGGCCTCAACCCCCCTTTTCAGTTACACAACTAGTGCCACGTAGGGCACTATTTTAGGATCCAATGGTAGTACATGGATCATAACCTCCATAGTATGGTCATGGAAACCCTCATAACATATTTCTAGTGGATGTCATTGGGGAATTCCTATAAATATTCCATGATAATGACTCATGTCATGATTTTTATCAAGTTTATTTCTAAAAAGAACAAAAATTGAAATTGGATACCTACAAGCCTTCATGTATAAGAATACACCCCTTTTACCATTCATTGAGTGTTGTATGAGCATCATAAAAGTCATATATATGAATGATATACTAACTACTATGCTCTACTAAGGTTGGGGATGGGTGAAGTTATATGTTATAAGAAATTATATTTTCCATTTCAGTTTACTTGAATTGACATATTTTTTCTCATTTCACATTTATGTAACTATAACTTGTATAGGATGAACTAAATGAATCTCCAAATTATAATCCATGGGGGTCCATACTCCACATTAACCGAATTATTGCATCCACCTGATTCAAACCGTTACGCATTCCATTCAACCTATCACAAAAGCATATATATCTATCACGACACCTATCACAAATACAAGCAACAATTAATGTTTCCGAAATGGTTCAGAATAATGCATGTTATTTTGTTCATATATGTTCCTAATATGATGAATGATATGGAACACCCTAATATAATCTTGTTGCAATAGAGTAGAAAAAAAATCATATAAATATCACCATCATAGTACATGTTTATCAACCATTGGTGGAATAAAATTATGTAAACAATCAAAATACAAAAAATAAAAATTTCATTTAAGGAAATTTTAAAATTTTCTATATGTGGGTGTATATAATCTTGATAATTTCCCATTACAAAATTATTATTCCTTCATATACCTTTTTATTTTCACCAAAGGGCATAACAAACCTGAAACGAAACCCTTCTATATCACTTTGTAACATCCCAGACCTGGATTCCACATAGTAGTTACCTGAGCATGGTTGGCCAAATGGCCTTTAGCACATCTCCCCAAACTACACATGTTTCCAACTAGAAATGAGGTTATTGGGGTGTCTGTGGGGGGATTGTTCCCTCATTTCCAAAGTTCATCACAATGTAATTCCAATTACATACAAGTATTGTATGTTGTAAATCATTCAAACAATAAATACAGAGCAGGAATATATATCAATTCTAATGGAACTCATATATAATTAAGATGATACATGTCATGTGTCTAGTAAAGAATCCCAAAAATGTATACATTGTAAGTTTATAGTACATAGAATAATCAAAAAATTCCAAAAATATTCCACGAGCATCAAGAGCCTTATTTCGTTCCCATGATCCTTTGCTTCTTAGTAGCAATCAAGAACTTTTATGAGGGTGCCTAACCTTATACCTGAATTCAATAATATATTATGTTAGAGTACCCATGTTGTCTGAAATAGGGTGTGAGTCATAATACCAGAAGGAAACCACCCATGGTCAAGTGTCATCCTGTCTATAAAGATATACAATAGCAATGTGTGGGAAATAATATAATAATAAAGGATGTCCTGAATGTACACATCCTATAATGTCTAGGTTCCCTTTTTATAACCAAATTCATTTAGTGATTCAATTCTATTTAATTTATCAGTATTGAGACCCCAAAAATATCTGGATGTCCCCTATAAAAGTAGGTAACCAAAGGAGTCCTAAACATGACATCCAAAAATTGTGAAAACAACACCGAATCTAAGATTAATATTTGTTTTGATAGATGTGTCATACAACATTTTTAGTTTTTTATTCTATTATAAACCTAAGCTGGCCCTTGGAATACCTAATTTGAAATCTAGGTATCGCTCTAGGTATAATATAAACTAACACCCAAGAAGACTATCTCAAACAATACTAATAAGAACCCAGATATTTCTCTAGGTGTTGTATAATATCCTTGCCACTCATGTATATCCTTGGCTATCTACTATGGGATTCCAAGTATCACCGAGGTAATATAGGATCAGAAGATCATTTAGCCCATCCTTTAAAATCCATATTGAATTCCATGTATCATTATTATAAGTATTTTATGATTAAAAAACCATTATAATATATGTGTCCAGGGGAATGTAATACATCACCTCTTCTTAATCAATTTTAATTACAGTGATATCATAATAAAAATACAATTCATATCACCATTCCAATTAACCAATTATAATTATAATTGGCAATTAAATATTGACCTCTGAGGACAAAGGGTAAAGGGAACACCCCATGTGTATATAACATCATTTTCCATAAAAATGGTCCACTTGAATACACAACACACCCAGCATGGTGGTTTTATTAAAGGTTATTAACCATTTTACATTTATCAATTATCCTTATTAATTGAATATGTTATAGCTATCATTTAAATTCAATGATCAGAATTTATTTAAAGGAATCACCCATGAATTGGTGGAATTGAAAAATCAACATATATAAACACATTGACTTTAAATGAAAGGCACATGACCACTTATTTAGGTTCATAATGGATATATCCTCCAATATTAGCTTCTGATTCGACTCATATAGGGAGGAAATCGATGAACGAATGAAGAAGCTACCAATAGTGAAAGTTATCTTGAACCCAAATAGTGTATTTGATATCAAATCCAATGAGGGAAAACAAAAAATGTATTAATAACTCACTATCATAGATCTAATGAGATGAGAGGTTCTTTAATTAGGGATCAAATAGGGAGGAAACATTAATTCCAAGAATATTAACCAAAGAGGGCTTCAAAGGGGTTATGTTTCTATGTGTTTATGAAATGGGAATATATGTTTAGAAGTAAAATAATGTGGGGTTAATTTCATAAATTCACCCAAAAATGGGATGAAAAGGTTTAGCCACACATTTTGGCCAAACTAGGCACTAAACATGAATTCTTAGCTAAAGGAAATGGAAAATCACATGGTTTTACTAGCCATGTGGAAACCATGAAAATATTTAATGTCAAAATTTCAAATATGTATGTACGACCATGTTCCCCAAATTACATGGTTTGATCTAACCGTGCAACCTATAGATCCCTACTATCCAGCCTTTTACGATTATACATAACCATGCTTCATACCCTTCACAATTTTTACTGACTATGTGCTAGGATCATTTCACCCCAAAAATTATTTTCTGGGTTTTTAGCGAGTCCCATATACCCTAACTCCTCTATATCTCAAAAGGGGATTCACATTAATCCATATTAAAACATTTAAATTTAGATTTAATGGAAACAGAGGGATTCATACCTCAAATAAAAAATGATTTATTATTTTTTTTAAACATGTTTGTAAATTTTATTGACATTCATTCAATAGGATTGATAGGTAGAAGATTAGAATTTGTCTACTCATATTCTTAGAAACCATAATTTTCAAAACAAATTACCTCCAATTAATGGTGAACTTGTTTTAGAAATACATTTTGAAACTTTTATAATTTTTTTTTAAAAATTAAACCACATTTTTGAAATAGTAATATCAAAATTTACATTGTGTGATTTTTTTGTATTTTTCTAAGCACTTTATGTTTTTAATGAATAGAGAATAACAATGAATTTTAATTGAAAACTGCACTTTCATCTAATTTATTTATAAAAAAATGACATTTCAAAATTTATTTAATGTTAAATTTGTTGAATTGTACAACATTAAATAAAATATAGGTCATTTTAACAATTTAATAATGTCATTGGATATACAATAATTCAAACATTCAAACAATTTTTACTTTAAAACCTCATTGTTTCGTCTAATATTTGGGATTAGTTTAAAAATAATTTATGAAACGTTTGTAAATTAAATTTGGAAACATGTATTAATTTTTGGAATATAAATAATTTATAATTTTCAGTAATTTTAACTTATTTTTTTTACCAAAAAGATTTATGAACTCAATTAAAATTAATTGAAGTGATTAACATTAAGATGCGTTTACTTAGTGGTTAAAATTTAATATTAAGGCGCCAAATGACCTAGAAAAATGTATAAAGCCTATATTATGGTAATATTGAGACCATATAAAATATATTATAAAATTTATCATGTTATGGTAGCCTCTTGTTTGGTAAAATCATGGGGACACAAAACATTCTTTTCAAAAATAACAAGTGTTTCCCCTCCCCCACTTATAAAAGGCCACCAAATCTTCCCTTCTATTCACACATTTTGAGAATATTACCTCATTAAACCCATGATTAGATAAACTCTAAAAATATATAATACTTTAATATAACCCTCCATTTATTCATAAAGAAAACCTTGGATTTTTTTGGAGCAATCGAAAATGAGTTACCGAAAGAAGATGTTGTGTTCTTCAACGAACACTTTTATTTTATTTCCTTCTCAAACCCCAAAAGTTATTCATATCACCAAATTATATAATAAAATAAGTATACTTAATATAATTATATGTATTTATGTTATTTGTTTTACCTACACAAATAAACACTTCCATCAAATGGGTTACACAATCATCATTCATTTATATGGGAAACTACTACCTCGCGAACTGATGTCGTTTATTATTCCATTAAAGCCTCTCAATGTTGGGAATAACTATGGAAATAATTTTTTATATGATATATAATATATTTTTTATGTATTTATGATTATTTAATTATTATATTACACATACATCCATGCTTCCCATTTTTTGGGTATACGATAACATCCTCTGTTGACCAGCGGACTACCACCAAATTAAAGAGATTTGATTCATTCACGCATTAGATTGAATGTATTAAGAATGAGATTAATAAAAATCTGTTATATAAATTGAATCTATATTATCTTTATTTAATAATAATATTTCTATAAATAAAATGTATCACTTTTTTTATTACCCTTTCACACATTGAAAAAAGTGATAACGTCATTAGTGGATGTGTGGACAACCGCCTCCTCGAAGCGATGCGATTCCACTTACAAAACAATATTGATATATATAAGTATATGTAATTAAATATTACTATATTTATGATATGATTATAATTTTTTGAAGATAAATTTTATATACCTTCTTTCCTTAATGAATATTTTAAAACGGGAACGTTACTCATGTGTACATATGACCTACCGTCTCCATGATCTCAACATTGGTTAATTTTTAATAACCATTTTCCATTATAGGTTTTAAAATTATAATTGATATATTTATCTAATATTTATATCATTATGATTATTTTGGATATTTTTAAATAATGACCCCCTATTACTTTAGTCAACCCACCAAAATCATTTTCGACACCTAAGATGAACATGTTCAAAACATCCATCTTAAAGTTAATTGATTTATTAATTTTATATAACCTCCTAATAAGTGAAATAAAAGAGATAAAAATAATCAAAATGATTACAAAAAAAATCAAATAATTGACATAATTTTATAATTTACGATTATAAAGTCACCACTGACAATTAGGCTAAATGTAAGGGGCCTCAAATAATTTCCTTTCATTGTTGAATATCTTGATGTTATGAACGTGTACTACTTTACAAGGTGTATATATAGAATTTTTTTTTAAAATAAATATAAATATTTTATATATTACCATGATATTTATAGTTTTTATTGATCTCATTATTTAATGTTGTTTATTATTAATGTCTCTGTAAAGTGATAAGGGGATTAAAAAAAGGTTATGCTCTTTCATTTTTTTCCTTCAAAATCCCTTTCTCATCCATCAACATTTTTTTAAAATGGTATTTAAAATGATTATATGGATTTTAAATATTTATAATGTTAATTTTAGGTTACATTTTCCATATTTCAATGGGTTTCATATGGAATATTTTTAAATCATTGAAATAATATATTTTTGATAAATGATAAGTGAAATATCTTATTTTTAATGTACGACGACAATGATCATTTAGGTAAAATTGAATTTTATTTTATTTTTATTTTCCTTTTCAAAATTACATTATATATTAAATTAAAAACCCTATTTCCTTTTTATTTCTGAATTTTGGTAGTGAAAATAATTTTCAAATAATGTTTTATTTCGTATTGAAAAAGTGATTTTGAAAAGAAATGATAGTTTAATTTCTAATATTTATTTTTATATGAGGTTAAAAGTGTTTTTGAAATTATTTAATGTTTTATTAAGGATGAGGTTCTTGAACATTATAATATATGGGTGCACCTAGATGGAACTCAGTGAGCCAGTTATAGCTTAAATGATTGTTTCCCCCATATAGTACTCCAATGCACAGGACAATGAATATACTCTCAAAAGAATTATATTGGAGGCCCTCCCCATGAATCTATAAAATCCATCATAGAGACCCTACCCATGTCAAATCTATACCTTTCTTAGAACAGCCAATACTGGGTGCAGTTTATCATATCCCTACTCCTGTTGGTCTACATTACTATAAGATGTTCAAGGATTCCATGCCTTCTAGGATCCGCCACCTTGTCATGATAACACTCAAAGATTCCACACATTTTGAGCTCCATCACCCTGTCATAATGACCCTCCAAGCTTCCATTCCTTCAGAGCTCCATCTCTCGAATCGTACCGACTATCTATGATTCCACGCCTTTCGGAATCCATCTCCCCCATCGTACCAATGCTCTAGGATTCCATTCCTTCCGCAATCCATCACACCATCATACCTCCACTCCAGGATTCCATTCCTTTTGGGCTCCATTTCCCTCATTTTAAAGACAATCCAAGATTTCATGATTTATGGGCTCAGTGGGCATGTTGTACCGATGATCCAAGCTTCCACACCTTCGGGGCTCCATCGCCACATCGTATAGATGTTTCAGGATTCCACACCTTACGGGCTTTATCACCCCGTCATACTGACCCTCCATGCTTCCACACCTTCTGGGCTATATCACCCCCATTGCACCGATGCTCTAGGATTCTATTCCTTTCATGCACCATCTCCCACATCATACCAATGATCCAGGATTCCAAACCTTTTAGGCTCCATCACCCCCATCTTTCCGACACTCCAAGCTTCCACACATTTCGGGCCCTGTTTCCCCATCATACGAACACTCATGGATTCAATGCCTTCCGAGATCCATTGCCCCAATCGTACCGACGATCCAGGCTTCCACACCATTCGAGCTCCATCGCCCCGTCATTCCAATGGTTTAGGCTTCCATGACTTCCAGTCTTTATCTCCCCCATCGTACCAATGCTACAAAATTACATGCCTTCTAGCCACCATCGCCCCATCATAATAACCCTCTAGGATTCCATGCCTTCAGGGATCCATATCCATATCGTAACAATGCTCTAGGATTTCAGGCCTTATGTTCTCCATCTCCCTATCTAACCGAATCTCCAGGCTTCCACTTCTTTAGAGATCTATCTTCCCCCATCATATTTATGCTCCAAGCTTCCTCACTTTATGAGATCCATATCCCCCCCTCTGACATGAGGTAATTCTATCATTCCAAACATAGCTACATCCTTTAAAGAGCTCATACAACCACTGATACCCTTATGAAACTCTGTGTCATCACAACTACTGCATTTCAACAACTGTAGAGGTCCTCCCTGCGACCTTAAGACCAATTTGTGGAATGTTCATCATGGGATACCCTAGCGCTTGCATGGATCACATCCATGCATACACTGAGCAAATTTTGTGTAAGGGAAATGAAGAGGTAGAGTTGAAATCCATGAATTTTATTCTTGAAAAGATATCATTCTTTATTTTAAAAGTTTTATATTATATAAAAATAGATACTAAGTTGAATTTTACACATTGAATTTTATGATTTTTATGTATGAGTTATGGTCAGATTCTCAAAAACAATAAACCATAAATTAACCACAATGCAAAAGAAAGTAATTTATTGAATTAAAATCATAATTATGTAATGATTAATTCTAGGTCCCTATATCAACAACCCCACATCTCCATATTTAATACCATGTCATTGGGTTTTCATAAAACCATTGTGAATGAGAAACCACCTCTGATGCCATTGAAGTCAATACAAACTACTTTTATACAAGATCACAAAAAACCCATCCATGAAATCAACTATAATGTCGCCTTTTAAAAAACTAAAGATTCCCCTGAAGCTAATAATTTTCATCTTCATTATATGGAATATTAAAGATTTAAAACTCCTAAAGTTAGGGGAAAAGAATGCGAAAAATGATATGACACTAGAAGACCATAGGGAAGAAGAAATGTTGAAACTAAACAAATAAAATATTATATTCTACTCTAAATAAATACTGTATTTTCTTTATAAAAATATCAAATTAATAATATACATTTTTATAAACATTTTCTCCAAGAAATTTGGAGGATTAGAAAACATAATCACTTTTTAAAATTAAAAATATATATACTAACAACAATTATATATATTACTTCAGTGTTATTCGTAATTGAGGAAATATATCATTGATTTTATACTCATCACTAAGCCTATAAAAATCATTTTAAAATTCCAGGTGAGCAAAAAATTTCATTATAATATGTATTTAAACAAGAGTTAAAATTGTTTCTCTTTACAAAATGGTATTAAAATAATTTACAAATTATTTACTTTTATATAAAATATAAATCATTATGTATAACAAATACTTTCCCAAAAATCTAATTTAGGGTTTCCAAAATCCCTAAAAGGGATACTTTTCAAAACATTAAAAGAATTATTATGTAGAAAACATTATATTTTTTGAAAACATAATATCCTCTAAAATAAATAAATATTTTTACTTTTACACTTCAAAACATTATATTTGAAAATAATATATCCTTATATAATATAATGATACTCTGTAAAGTTTATAAAAACCATGTGTATGCAAGAAATAAAAACATTTTATACATCACATTTTGAAAAAACTCTACTTTTAAGGTCATGGGATCACTCAAAAATCCCCATCATCAAAATTAGTTCCCATGGGAAAAAATTTAATTTTTTAAACCTTTTATTTCTCATTACAAATCTCTTAATAATATCCTTTCAAAAAATCATCACATATATGTAATTTATTTTTATAGATGGGAATAATTATATAACTAATAAAATTTAACATTGTTTCCTTTAAATGGAATAAATGAAAACATTTATAATGATTATAAATAATTTAATCATTCAAATACACAAAAAAATGATTCTTAGAAATTAAACAAATAAAAATAGTTTTTATAATATTTGTTGAAATTCAATGGAGAATATAGTTCATGGGCATACATATAATAACGAATGAAATTTAATGAATTAAAAGAGTGTTGAATATAAAATAATACATTTTTAACTTTAAAACCAACCATAAATTCATAAAAAATCCATTTTTAGAACTATAATAATTTAATATGGGAATTTTAATAAAATAAATAAAATAAAAACCATAAAAAAAATCTCTTCAAAAATATTGGGTTTTTTATGGAAAATTGTTTGTCCTTACAATAAGGGTTTTGAAATAAATAATATAATTTTAATAAAAACATTTTACCATACAAATAGGGATTTTTCAAACCTAGCTATATGAGGTAAAAAACAAATTTCCCATACTTTATAATAGGCTGCTAAATTAAATAATACTTATTATATAATTTCATAGTTGATGATGACTATTAAGATTATTCATTATGACTGAAAAAGGTTGAAGATATTGTAAATTTATAAATAAGGAATGGTGGTAATAAATGTAGATCCAATATACTAATGGATTTTTGTAATAATTTATGGTGCATTTTATTATTATAATTTTGTGATGATTCTTAATCCATTATGATATGTGTTGATAACGGGGACTCTTGATCCATTATATTATGGGATGATTGTAGTGAATCTTCATCCAAAATGTTATTATTTCATTTGATTATTGTTCTTCCACATTATATTGTTATGAAACATGTTTAAGTTATTTTTATTCATACATTATGATAATGGTTTTTTTTGAAAAACATGAAACTATATATAAACATGTTTATTCGATGTTACTCATGTTTTGAGATATGTTTGTAAATATATATTTCCCTTATGACATGAAATTAATTATATAATCATACACTTATTATCATAATTTGTCCAATCATGATCTTTGAATAATATATCACATGTTTACCTTTATTGGTCAATTGAGTTTACCCCTTACTATGTTTATATTTCAATGGGTAATATTGAATGATATATAGTAAGATAATTATATAAGGGTACTATGTGAAAACAATATTTGTGGTCAAATAGAAATACAGTTCATAAATAATCTGATTATGGATATAACCTCCAAAGAAACTATAATATTATAATTCCGGAAAGTGTATTATTATGAAACATATTGAGTATTTATCTTAAATGATAAAATATGTACGTATATAATTGAGCAGGTTCCTCACCGATGTGTTATAGTGGTAATTTTACATCAAAAACATGATATAACTTTTATTATGATTAATAAACAATAAAAATGGATTGGTCTTAAACCCATAAAAACTACATAAACTAGTTTTTTTGAATAAATAATTTATCTAATTAATTGAAAATTAAAATATTATTAAAAAAATAAATACAATGACAATATAGAGTTTCTTATACACATAATTAATATTATCCTTTTCTCTTTTTTCACAACAACCTATAGTAGTTCCTCTTTCCATATTCAATAATTTGTTATTATATAATAGTTTACCAGGGATTCTATCTTAAAAAAATTCATGAGACCTTAATTCTCTACAATACCTAAACATATTTTTCTAAGACTTTGAAATATCAACACCTATTAATTTATAGGATTCATTAAATAATTGTTAACAAAAAATTTCACCAAATGTTTGGTAAGAACTGTATAGATAATTCAAATAAACATATAATTTAAAATTTCTTATAATCTATTTTTTTGGAAACCCCCTATTCAAAATGTAACTCTAATTTTTATAGAGTATCTCACTTAAAATATTAGACCCTTCAAAGAATTCAAATTTCTATTTTGGCATGTAACTCTTGATTGTGGCTAGTCACCCTCTAATAATAAACCCCCTTAAAAAGAGACACCTATATTTATGGATAAATAATATATTCACGATGAAAATACATTCCATTACAAGTATGTGTGACACCTAATAACCATGTATATTCCATTTATATATGGTTCTTCTAAAAAACATCATCTATTTTTATGTTACCAATATCTTTCGGTCATAAACACATTAAGAATCACATATTGTAGTTATAGTGATATCTCTTTTATAGTGTGATATATCTATTGAAGTGTGATATATTACATCCCCATACAATGTTATTTTTAAAAATTATTCCCTAGTTAGTTTTTATGACATAAAAGTTTATTCTATAATTCATATCCCTCCATATGTGATTATACTTAAATATCAATTCTTCCCTCTTATCTAATAAACAATATTTATTTTACTGGATTCACCCAAAAAATGATACCTCATTTAAATAATTCATTGGTAGATACCCTTTCATTATTCCCAACACCTTGTTAAAAAGAAGTGATTGACTTTTTCTATTTTATACACTCATTAAATTATTTCATAACATATATTTTATTTCCAGGCATATTTTAAATTTCATTAATTTTAATGATGACATTACATATATTTAAAATATTTCATTTCATTTTCTTCTCATTTTTAGTGATATTAATATTTATCTTGTCATTCTCTTCATCCATAATAATTATGGTTAATGTCATATAATCAATAACAGTTTTTTATAAAAAATTCCAAGATTCATTTTCTTGAGCTCTAGGACGAGATCATAATTCTCAATTAGGATTTGTTTTCCTAAATCAATTTTTCCATCAGATATTAATTTTCATGCATTATCCATATAGTTTTTTAGGTAAATATGTATATAAATTCTCATAATGCATTCCATGGTGGATACACCTCATTCAAAAAAATACTTATCAATTTGATTAATATACATAAAATATGTACTTTCTTCATATTCTTGATCCATAAAAACTCATCGAGTAGTGTGTAATGAGTGTTCTTTATTTCAAGTTCCCCTCTCTTTATCAGGATAATAATAGTTAGAGGAAAATAAGTTTCATCTAAATATTTTTTATAACATCAAATTCTTCCCTTTGCATTGCGGTAGATTTCATTAGAATTATTCTCCTTTCATGGAGGATCCTTCATGTTATTCACAATATTAACCAAATAAAATGATTCTTAATGCAAACATGGACAACAATTTACCAATTTTATGTTAATTAAAATATTTCAATGAAGGTCTACCCTAATACATATTTTTTAATATTTAATAATTCTCACATTCAGGGAAATAATTTAATCAAATCCTCATGTGTTCTCATATTTTTTACTTTCAATCTAGTAATATTTAATTTCATTAATTATGAAGTATATAAATGAAATATTTTTATTCTTATAGGAGAAGTTGTTTTTGGAAACTTTTATTTTCATCAAATAGGATATGTATGTTATTTGAGACTTATCTATTGAAAAGTCATCATTGAACCTATCTTTAAAAGATTATGTCTAGGTATCATTTTTTTTTGAAATTATAAACATAATTTTCTTCACTAATTTGGTGTCTATAGGTGTTTATCTATACTATATGATAGTGAAACCTATCATGTAGACACATCTAAAAAATCAACACAAAATTTCTTTCTTATGTTATAAAATATACCAAATGTCATACAAATAGTTATTATTGTAAAACAACCCAATAAGTCCCATAACTAGTGTCTACTATAATTACATAAGCATGATTACATGAATAAAATCATGAAAGAACAAAGAGATTAGTAGTCTTTGTAAACCAGATACATGCATGATAATTTATTTAAAATGAATACCCAAATTAAAACAATTTTTTTGAGGATAATACCATTATTAAATATAGTATATCATTCCATATATTTATTATTACACTTTATGGAACCTAGGGGAAGGGAAAAAAAATGGTGATATCAAATTATTAGTAATGGTAAAGCACTATAGAGCAATAATGAATAAATAAGAATAGTCATTATTAGAAGGTAACAAAGGAAAACACATCCCATGTATTCAATAATTGAGAAGGAGGCAAGGAAATAATTTTAAGAGTTAAATAACTAAAAACACATGCCATTAAATCAAAAAATTGATAATGACATTCATCTATAGATTTTTTCTTTGTAAAAGTTTAATCGATGAAAAATCCTGAATCAAAATAAAGGCAATGATTAATTATTGGACATCATGTATCAAGTACATGAAATCCTCTTCTATGAAGATATATACTTCAAATAGCTTAACACTATAACAAGAAAACTACATACTTTTAATAACTAATTTGTCTCATGAGAACTTCTTTATGCATTAAGGGGTTATATAAAATTCTAGCCTCACTTATCCCAATATTTCCAAAGAATTCATCATATAGAGTAATCATGTTTTTTAATAGATGACTTGCCTTATAAAATATCCATATTGAATAAAGAATAAGAATTTATCATTATTTCTATAGATAATAAAATAACTGTCAATGAAATCCATGAATTTAAAAATGATATATGCTTTCAGAAAATAGAGGTATCTATGATAAATAATATGGGTATTTAGGGGAAATTCCACGTTCAATGATCATAAGAAAATGAATATCACATAAAAACTAAATAGGAAAATCAAGGAAGTGAATTATAATACTATCATTGGGCAAATAAGTCCAAAACCATATAGTTAAATAATATGTTTTATATAAATACAACATATACAACGTCTTTTAAAACTAAATGGTATTTTTTTGATAATTGGATATACTAAAGAAATATATTCTAAAAAAATTATTTAGGGAAATGACCCTTCAGTTTTGAAAAATTTTAAATCATTTTTTTAAAAAACACTTTTAAAAAAATTTCTTTTAAAAATGTAACCATTTAAATAATCAATGTATGCTTCAAATAAATGATGACAGATAAATTCGTACATGTCGTACAAGGAGAAAAGAATATTCATTTTTTAGGAAAAAAGTTTATAAAAATGAATTGTTTGAAAAGTTGAAATAATATTCCATTGAAAACATTTTTAAAATACAAAAAGGGTAAATATTAAATTAATAAATAATTTTTTAAAGTTTATGAACAGTTTCGAAAATATTTTTATTAAATAGGGGTTTTAGAAGAAAATAGGTTCTTCGACTAAAGAGGTAAATGATGTCTGGTTTTGTTAAAAACAATTCCTAAAATATTTTATTAATAAATTTGAAAAAAAGTAATATTACTTGAAAAAAGTTATGAATAACATGAGGTGAAATAATTAATGATTTTATTAAAAAGAATTTCAAATAATTTGAACTAATGGAAATTCATGTGTAAACAATCTGGGATATAATAAGACTGTGAAATAAACCATTAAAAAGACCATAATTTTTTTTCTAAGCATCAATAAATTAATAGATTATGTTTGTTAGTTTTAATACCACATAACACAAGTAAAAATAAAACAATATATAGGAAAAAGGTATAACACACGTAGTCTTATAATATTAACTACAACCATGATGTAATATATACCAAAGAAAATAAATTTGGTTATGAAATTTTTTTCCACCTGGTAATGCTTAATTTATTTACCTTTTTATAAAATAATTAAATTTAAAACTAAAAATATATTTAATAATTAATTAATATTAATAATATATATCAAAGTGATAGTATTTACACCATACATTAGAAATTAGATTATTAATAAGAAAATATACTTTAAAGAATGTAAATTGAGACAAAGTCCCTTACTACTTAGTAAACTTTTAATTGAAAGAAACCAAAGTAATAATCAATAAATGAAAACATTTTATGCCAATAAGATAAAACAATTAATTATATATTATATGAAAAGGGTAAGTAGCTCCACAACAAATCATAAGTTGTGCTAATGTTGTATGCCTTATGAAAATAAAAGTGGGACCAGAATCCCTTATCATGAGTTTACTTTCTGGTGAACATACTTTAACCTCATTTATAATAGTTTTAAACATGTCACTAACTTATACCAAAACCATAATCATATTTATAACATAAAATATTATCTTCATATATAATATTTTTACATGTTTTCAACAACCATTAATTATTTTCATTATTTCGAGTGTTAATTTCATAGGCTATCCAGTAAGTTTTAACTCATTTTGATTATTACATTTACATAGATCCAGATTTAATAATCTCCATAATGTAAACAACATATTAAATTTAAATATTCAAAATATATATTTATTTTCAAGATTCCAAAATATTTTGAAATAATAAATGAAACACAAAATTCTTAGAGATGTTAGGTCGTTTGTATGTATGAACCGTACTTCCATTTCATTATCGTATTTAATAGAATTAAAATTAAATGATATATATGTATATTAAAATAATAGAATCATATTTATTTCTAATATTTCACACATATTTTTTAAAATAATTCCTCATTACATACCATGTATATCGAGAATGGATAACATCACTTTGAGGACGTGGTAGTCCACACTTCCACAAACAATTTTATGGTATTCCCAAAAAATAAAAATCATAAATATATGTTTTATAAAAATATTACATAAGAATAATGAAATAATAAATATCATATATATCATATATAAATAATTCATCAAACTTAATTCCCAACCATGAGAGGTGGTAAAAGAAAAACGAACGACATCATTTTGGGGGGTTGTACTTCTCCGTACCCAGAAATTGTAAGTTTGTTACCCATTTTGTAGAAGTGTCTATAAGAGTAGTTTTATCCCATAGAATAAAATAAATATTTTATTTTATATATACTTATTATGTTATAAAATCATGGAATAAGAATGGTTGAGAGGGTGGACAAGGAGATAAAATGAAAGTTATCATTGAAGAATGTTACCTTGTTTTTGGGTAAAGCCTTTTAGTTTATAAAAAAATACTTCCTTGGGTGAATATATTACTAAGGTGAGGATTATTTTAAGAGTTAAGGTATGTTTTGAGGTTATTTTATCAGATCCTAGTAAAAAAATGGCTTTATTGGTATGAATTAGAGGGAGGGTTGAGTGCCTTTTTTGTAGTGGATGTTGAGTGACATTCGTGTAAATTTTTTAAAAAATAAATCCAACCATATTTTTACAAAGAAATATGAATCCAAAAATTGTACCAATATTATACATGGTTTGATATGGTGTAAATATTAACATCCATTTTATTTTGGACAGGTTTATAAGTCATCTTGTCATTACGTTTATGGTTTAGTCGCATATTAAGCTAATTCATCTCTTAATTGCTGTAATTAATTACAATCAGTTTCAATAACACATTGGTCAAAAACTATGTTTAAATTATTATAAATTATAAATTATTATGATTCCAAATATTTAGTACATTTTTAAAAATTTCAATCATAGAAGTTGTTTAATGTAATTTAAATTTAACCATGTAGGAGGGATGAAACAACAATTTTTTAAAGTAAGATATTCAAATGTTTGCACTGGTTTTTAATAAAATTTCAAAGTAAAAATGATTTTTCTGGCATGATGTTAATTAATTGACATAATATTTTTATAATTAAACTTTAAAACCAATAAAAATAAAACTTTAGCTTATAAATATTTTAGACATAATTGTTATTTTGAATTAAAATTCATTATGTTTAACTCTTCATCAAAAATTAACTCATAGAAAAAAACACCCTAACCAAATTATGAAGTTTATAATTAAAAAATTGGGTTGAATTTAACTTATAAAATTTTTAAAATTTCTAAAAAATTTATTTTAAATAAGATCTCCATGAAGAGGTTGTAAAACCATTTTTAGAAAAATATTTGTTTTATGAGTAATGTTGGGTTTATTCATACCTTATAACTATAAAATATATTGGATTAATATAAAAATTATCTTATTAGATATATTAAATATAAATTTTGTTAACATTATTCACTAATAGATATTAATTTAATTTAATAGGATAAAAAACCTTTATGAGTATAAAAACATGTCCTTTATAATCAATTAGATCGCATATTACCTTACAGTTTAATTGGAAACCAATCAACCATATATTTTCAAAAATTAGATAATAAAATTCATAAAGAACAATTTAACATGTAACAACCCAATATTTCATAGTACGTTAGTTTTTCAAAGTAATTCAATAACTTACACTGCACGCAACATCGAGTTCAAGCACACCACGACTTACCAAACTAGCCATTCAAAAGTGGTTATGAATAGTATTAATAGAATTTTGAACTTTATATAACCCTTATAATGTTAGAATCCATATTATGAATTTTTAGACAAAATGTAAGGACAACTTCATTTTTTCAGATAAAAGAAGTATTTTTCAAAAAATATAATTTTAACTCCATTTAAGGGAGTACCCTTTTTGAAATCCAATTTTTGAAACTTTTATATATTTAATTTGAAAATATAAACTTTCCTTTGGGATCGTGACATAAGATTTTAATTTCAATTTTTTTTTGTTTTTCTGGTAACTATCAGATAAGGGTGAATAGTGAAAAATAATATATTTTAACTCAAAACAACTATTTTAATCAAAATAATTTATAGTGTTCAAATATATATATGGATGGTTTGGATGTATAATTAGATTACATTTTTACCATTTAATCCAATGATGTTCATTATATGTAATTTCACTTTGAAATTGGATATAAACAAAAGTCAATATTTTGGTAGTTATTATTTCATAAAAACACGCTTTTTATTTTTACAACAGGAATTAATTTTAAATTAATTTCAACCACTTATGTGTTTTTAATTTATAAAAATTAAATCTATATTTAGAATCAGGAGGTCCAAATTTTGTAAATAGGTAACTTTTAGTTTTAGACATTTTGAATAATTACGTCGGTAAATATTTTATTACCATGGTTAAAGGGTAAATCCGGTAAATAAGGGTAAAAATAATATTATAATAATATTAAATTGACCTAACACGTGTCCTAACCCTATAGGATTATAGATGTCTGACCATGGGTATCTTTGGGTCTATTTTGGGACCCCATGGAGCCACTTTTAAGTGATAATGACTCTTTATATTAATTAATTTAAATAAATACAAAAATGACATAAGCATATATCTTTTAGTAAAACAATTTTTATATAGGGTTATAAATGTTATCTCCTAGAAAATAAATATTAATTAGAAATAAAAAAATATTTCCTAAATTATGGTATTTTATTTTTAATTTTTAGACATTGAATAATTAAATTTATTTATGACACAATGATGATGTAGTATTTTAATTATTAATGATCGAATCAAATAAATGGTATTATAAAAGTTAAAATAAACATAATTTTAATGTTTTGATGACTTAAAATAATTTTATAGGTTAATATTAAATGTTAGTATTGATTAAATGAATTTATGTCGAAGTAATAATGTTGTTTGGACTTTCATAGAAATCAATTATTAAATAGTGTCAAAATTGACATAAAACCGTTTTCTAAACAAATATTACATTATTTATTGATATTCTGTTCCTAAAAATATATGATTCTGCCAAATGACTTATATAATGATATTTGTATCATTAATGAACCACTTGGTGTTCTTTTGGAAGTATATAGTATGTTTATTAACCATATAATATAAAAATACAAAGAGACACGGTAAATGTCAAACTATTTAACTTAGAGTTAAATCTAAATGATAAGGTTAATATAGTGACCCAAACCTGTATAAAACCTTCTAGAGTAGTTTATTTATACCCATAACAACCTTAGACTTTAAATAATCCATTTTGGAGACATTATAAACTGAAACTAATATGATTATAAAATAATATTTATAGCTTTTCCTAAGGTGCCCCTCACCTCTCTTATAAAATGGAACTCCCCATTCTCTCTAATTTACACATTCAAAGCCTTTTGGATCAGCCAAAACCTACCCCAATATCCTCTAAAATTCCCTCAATTCATCCTATAGGCCTTCCATTAGTTAGAAATCCATACTAGGGAGCCCTTTTGGACAAGTCAAAAGGAAGAACCCGAAGAAGAGGTAATAATTTCACCACCCCCTTTCAAGTTATTTTCTTCTTCCACTTATTAATTCTTTGTTATTTCCATTCTAAAATAATAACTCCAGTATATTCTATATAATGTTATGTTATTATAAATATTGTACAGCCATATTCATTATTCTATCCATCCTTTGAATGACATGTCACCATACGTGCGTACGTACCGATTACCGTCTCCACGTCGTGGTGTAATTGTTATTCAATACATTATTATTTGTATGGGTATAATAATGATGATTAATTGATGTAAATAATAAATATTACATGATCATTATTCTTTATAAATGATATAAAATCCAATTATATATTATTTTAATATCAAATTAATGATATTGTTCCTCGTGCGTACGTACGGATTACTGTCTCCATGAACACGATGAGATTAATTCCATATCTTATTCATTAAAGACTAATTTTTGTTAGATGATTAAAAATAATGTTTAAAGACTTGATATAATTCTGTATATGAATAAGATACATCCAATCCATAACAAATATGACTCAAATAATAATGAATATAAAGGAAAATGAATCCGTTAACACCAGAAACAACGATAATACAAAGATATTATTAGCAATGCAATGTTAAAAGATCATATATGATATCATATTAAGGTATATGATTATTTTATAATTAAATAACAAATATTTCACAATTATACCAGAGGTTAACCTACCCTCGACCAAGGAAAAGTGCAAGTTAAGGGTTTATTTCACAATCTCCTCATTATCCAAGGTTCTTTAAATGTAATTATATACTGGGACCTCTTTATCATCCACATCTATGTTTCTTAAAAATATATTTCAAAATATTCTTAATATTTTATATAATATGGGTTAAAGTCATTTATACCCTTGTTTGTCTTTTTATAGATGTTTATAAAGGAATAATTCCATCGTTTTCCAAGCAAGGTCCTTTTTAACCTTTTTGACAAAATTAAGGTAAGATTGTCTTTTTTAACTTATACGGCGGGTGCATATATTTTCCACTATTATAAAATCGTCAAATATTACCTTAAAATATTATAATAATATTTTAAAAATAAATTTTTTCTTTTATAATTATGTGAATTTTAAATGATTTCAAAAAATAGATATTTCTCTCAATTAGTTTTGATTACATTGTTGTCAACATAATTTGATGGATTTTAATCTTATTTGAAGTTGATTTATTATGATAAAAAACATCCTTATTGTATTGATGGTTTTGTGATATGATTTACTATAGATGTGTTATTTTTATACCATTCATGGTTTATGGATAAAGTATTGACAATTTGTATGCTTGTTTAAATACGAATGTTTATGCTATGTTTAAACCTGTTCATATGAGGAATGCATTGGACTTAGTAACTAATGGGTGGGGCCCTCTAAAGATCCTCAATTTCTCGGTTGGTCTCATGAGACAAACGAGTGTCTTGGAACAAGGCCTTGAAAAAAATATTATTTTTACTCTTGGCACATGGCCTTGACTATGTGGTTATGATAGTATGGAATTATGCATTCCATCATTATGAAAGTGGTTGTTGATATTTCATGTGATTATTCATCTAGTAGAATGTCCATGTGAATAATTAAATGGAATTATTTCCTTTTTTGAAATATTATGCTAAAGTTCATGTTTTGAAGGCTATTTTAGGTATACATTACCATAAATGTTTATTCCTATTTATGAAAGTTTCTGCAATATATTTATCCTTACTGAGCATCTGAGCTCACCCCTTTCGATGTTTTATTTTTCCCAATATGTGATGATGTATTTTATAACTGACCTACATGGATAATCTCAGGGGATATTAGTGTGAGCTATAGACACTATGTTCTTGTATTTTTTCACTTTGTCATGTAATGTGAGACTTATGAATGTATCTAGTGTTTCCAAGGCTACTAAACTAATCGGTCTTTTGAGACTTGATCTTTTTTTATCGTGCCAATGATACGTAATAATGCACCGACTCTAGGTAACTGGGGTCAGAGCATTAAAGTTGGTATCAGAGTAAGTTTAGTAAAAAACGTGGAAACTAGATTTAGATAAACACTGATTAGTGAACATAGCCCTAAGAAAGACTTTGAAGATTAATACAGAAGAACTTCCTAAAATTTTGGTATTGTAGAGATTTTGTGAGTTTTCCAAAAAATACATCCCTGTCTGGATACGAATAGGTAGAGGCAACTCTGGAACATATGTACCTAGGGGTAAAACCTGAAAACACCACTTTGAGCTAGATTCGAACAAGAACTGTTTCATGACAATGTGCCTTTATGGACACTTGGTTACGACACTCCTGGTTGTTATGCTTAGAATACTTTACATTTTCATTACAAACCGATATGAATTATTTTAATATAATATGAGAATAAACGACCTTGGTTAATCCTAAGGTGTTTCAAATTTAAAATATGGTGTCATGATATTCTCTAAATGAATTTATGACTACTGTTACTCACACAATGATTTCTGGTTTTAGTCAATGGATGGATTCCAAGGAAGTCATAGTAACATTGAGAATAATATATAAAGTGGGAACAATGGTGGAAATGAGCAAAAAAATGGAATGTTGATAGGCATAAAAGATATCATGTTGATTCCAAATCCATTTTACAAAAATATGATCAACAACTTATATATAAACCAAATCCAGGACTCAACAAAGAAGAAAAAGGTGATGAATGATAATCATTCTAGTAGTGGAGACCATGGAGAAAAGAAACCTCAATTTCCATCATGCAAGAAATGTGGAAGGAGACACCCATGAAATTTTTCTCAATGGAACAAAGAAATGCTTTACATGTGGGAAAGAAGGGAAAAAAGTGGATAATTGCCATTGAAAAATGAAGATTACTATGGAAGAGAATAAAAATGGCCCCAAGAATCCATTTATAGTAATTTTCAGTAAATATAGGGGACCTGGAAATTACCTGAGTGAATTCCCTATTCTATAGGATATTTTCTTAGTCAAAGAATAAACTATATAGAAATTAATGGTTATAGAATTGTTTAAAAGTAATAGTGCTCCTTGTTGATTGGATTACATTGGAATAATTTTCTCTTGTATTTTAACCCTACATTTTGTCATGTGAAAATGATATTTGAGGAATAATTATCGTTTCTATTGTTTATATAGGTATAAATAACCATTTGGTTTTATATGATAATTGGGTTTGTGGAAATTACATGTTATTCTATGTTGGGATGAAAAATGCAATGTACGAGATAACATTTTTGGTTAATTTATTTTATGGTTATTTTTAGGAATTTATCTCATTTCTGTAATGTTATAAAATATAGTTTTTTAAAAAGGACAACTTGTAGAATGTGTGACAACCCATCACGTCAGACAAAGATGTAGGAATCGAAACCAAAACCAGAGTGTAATTGGGATTTATCGCCTACCACTAGACTACGGGAAGTCCCTGGTTAGTGATACTAAGTTTTTTAGTTAAATGATTTTATTGATCAATAATAAGTTGATTTGGGATCTTACGTCTTATCAAATAAATACCCTTATTATTTGAAAATGATTTGGTTATTAAGTGATAAATGTTATTTTGGAAGACGTTCACTTTTTTGGGAATAATATATTCCCACAGAATATAGAATACTATGGGATTTTATTTGATGAGTAATGGTCAATTTTTATCTATATTTTTATTGTGGATTTATAGTGATTTGAGTTATTTATGGAAATGATTAAACTATAATTGAGAATATGTGATTTGGTGAATTACTTTTAAGTATGTGGCTTTAAGATTAGTTGATGTCATTTGGAGATAAAATTTAATGTTGAAGACTACATAACCAAATTCTTCTATGTATTGGGTTTCAATATTACTTTGGATTATAATGAAGGATTTTAGGGAAAATTACTTATTGAATGGTATTTTTTGACTATAGGGTATTGTCGGTTTAATTTTAGAAATTAAGATTAGTGTTTCTTTCTCTAAAGGAATATCCTTTTGGGGGATAATCAGATCTTGTACTAAAATTTTTGGTTTTAATAAATTTCTAAATACAAGGTAAATATATATGTTATCCTTTGTGGATCATGGGATTCTCTAGAAGTTGATTATATCTCTTCCAGTGTGACCAAGTCTTATTGAATACTCATCGTTTAAAAAAATGAGTTAGTGGTAAAAATTTATTAAAGAATGAAACTCTACTTAAAAAGTAATTATATCTCTTTATGTTCTAAGTCAAATTCATAAATATATTTCTCATCTTTAGAAAATTTAACATAAAAAATGTGTTCTGTTTACTTTTCCTACTGGGAATCTATTGACCATTTGTCCAATCACAAGTTTGTCGCTTTATTGTTGTTAACTATATTCTGATAATATTTTCAATCCCACTCCATTAGAACATGACACTTAGTTTAGATTCCATGTCCATTTTTTCCTACATTGAATCCTAGTATGGGTTATCTTGGGTGAACTTTGTACTTCTCTTTATTTATTTTAAATTGATAGTTTTATTAACTATTTTTATGATGTTGGACATTATTCCATATTCCCAAGACCAATTTTAAAAATTTTTACGACACAATTTATTGAAAGGGAAGAATGTAACACCCCAATATTTCATAGTACGTTAGTTCTTCAAAGTAATTCAATAACTTATACTACATGCGACATCAAGTTCAAGCGCACCATGACATACCAAACTAGCTATTCGAAAGTGGTTATGAATAGTATTAACATTATTTTGAACTTTATATAACCCTTATAATTTTAGAATCCATATAATGAGTTTCTTAGACATAATGTAAGGACAACTTCATTTTTTTCAGATAAAAGAAGTATTTTTCAAAAAATGAAATATAAAAACCTTTAATGGATAACCATTTTTAAATCCAATATTTGGAACTTTTATATATTCAATTTCAAAAAAATCATCTACTTTGGGATTGGGACATAAGAATTTACTTTCAATAAATTTTTGGTGTTTTTCTGATACCTTTCATATTTTGGTGAATAGTGAAAAATAATATATTTTAACTGAAACAACTATTTTAATCAAAAACATTTATTGTGTTAAACTATACATATGAATGTTTTGGATGTATAATTAGATTATTGTTTTACCATTTTATCCAATTTTGGTCATTGTAATAAATTTCACTTTGAAATTGGAACAAATCTCAATCTTTTTGTAGTTATTATTTCTTAAAAACACGCTTTTTGTTTTGACAACGAGAATTAATTTTAAATTAATTTATACCACTTCTGTGTTTTGAATTTATAAAAATGGATTTCATATTTAGAATCAAGAGGTAGAAATTTTATAAATAGGTAACTTTTATTTTTAGACATTTCAAATAATTACGTCTGTAAATATTTTATTTACCATTGTTAAAGGGTAAATACAATAAATAAGGGTAAAAATAATATTATAATAAATTTAAATTACCCTAACACATTTAATAACTCTATAGGATGATATATTTCCAACCATGGTCATATATGGGTATATTTTGTGACCCCATGGATCCATTTGTTAGTGATAATGACACTTTATATTAATTAAGTTAAAGTAAATACAAAAATTCTATAAGCATATCTATTTGAGTAAAACAATTTTTACATAGGGTTATACATGTTATATTTTAGACTATAAAAATTCATTAGAAATCTAAAAATATTTCCCATATAATGGTAATTTATTTATAATTTTTATACATTTAATAATTAAATTTATTTATGACACAATGATGATGAAGTATTTTCTTTATTAATTAAAGAATGAAATAAATGGTATTATAAATGTTAAAATAAATATAATTTTAAAGTTTTGATGACATAGACGAATTTCATAGGTTAATATGAAATGTTATTATTGATTAAATGAATTTATTTTGAATTAATAATGTTTTTGGACTTTAAAAAAATCAATTATTAAATAGTGTCAAAATTGACATAAAAGTAGTTTTTAAAAAAATATTATATTATTAATTGATATTAAATTCCATAAAATCTACAGTTTTGCCAAAGTAATTATATAATTATCAGTGTATCATTAATGAATCAATTGGAGTTATCGTGGAAGTATATAGAATGTTTATTAACAAAATAAATTAAAAATAAAAAGGGACATGGTAAAGGTCAAACTATTTAACTAATAGTTAAATATAAATGTCAAGGTTAATATAGTGACCCAAACCTCTCTAAAACCTATTGGTCGAGTGGATTTCGACCCATCCAAATCTTATAATTTAAATAATTTCCTTTGGAGCCATTAGGAACTGAAAATGATTTTATTATAAAATAATATTTCTAGGTTTTCCTAAGGTGCTTCTCACCCCTCTTATAAAAGGGAACTCAACCTTCTCTCTAATTCACACCTTAAAATCCTTTTGGATTGGCTGTACCCTACCCAAATATCATCTAAACTTCCATAAATTAATCCTAGAGGCCTTCCTTTATTCCAAAATCAAACCTAGGGATCCCTTTTGATCAAATCAAAAGCAAGTACCTAAAGGAGATGTAATAATTTCACCACCATCTTTCATGTTCTTTTCTTCTTCCACTTCTTATTTCTTTGTTATTTCCATTCTAAAATAATAACTCCAGTATATTATATATACTGTGATGTTATTATAAATATGGTACAACCACATTCCCTATTCTATCCTTCCTTTGAATGACATGTCACCATACGTGCATACATAGGGATTACTGTCTCCTCGTCGTGGTGTTATTGTTATTAAATACATTATTATTTGGATGGGTATAATAATGATGTGTAATTGATGTAAATAATAAATATATCATGATAATGATTCTATATATTTGATATAACATCCATTTATATATTATTTTAATATCAAAATAATGATATATTTTCTCTTGCGTATATACAGATTTCCATCTCCACGAATGCGATGAGATTCATTCCCCAATGTATTTGTTCAAGATTTATTTTCATTAGATGATTAAAAATAATGTTTAAATACTTGATATCATTCGGGATATGAATAATATATATCCCTAACATAACCAATATGACTCACATAACAAATAATATAAAGGAAAATGAATTCGTTAACACAAGAAACAATGGTAATACAAAGATATTATTATGAAAGAAATGTTAAAAGATCATATATGATATCATATTAATGTATATGATTCTTTTATAATTTAATAACAATTATTTCACCATTATAAATGAGGTAAATCTACCCTAAACCAACGAGAAGTGCAAGGTAAGGATTTATTTCACAATCTCTTCATTATCTGAGTTTGTTTATACGTAATTATCTACTGGGTCCTCTTTATCATCCAAATCTATGATTTTTAAAAATGTATTTCGAAATATTTTTACTATTATATAGAATATGGTTTAAAGTAATTTATACCCATGTTTTAATTTTTATAAGTTGTTTATAAAGGAATATTTCCATCCTTTTCCAAACAAAGACGTTTTTAACCTTTATGAAAAAATTATGGTAAAAATGTATTTCTTAAATTATACGGTGGGTGTAGCTATTTTACACCATTATAAAATTTACAAAGCTTCCCTTACATGATTATAATAATGTTTTCAATGTAAATGTTTTCTTTTATAATTATGTGACTTTTAAATTATTTCAAAAAAAGAGATATTTCTCTAAAATGGTTTTGATTTAATCAATGTCAACATCCTTTGATGGATTTTATGCTTATTTGAAGTTGATTTATTATGATACAAAACTTCAATATTGTATTGAAGGTTTTGTGATATGTTTGATTGTGGATGTGTTATTTTTATACCATTCATGTTTTATGGATAAAGTATTGACATTTCGTATGATAGTTTTAATACGAATGATTATGTTATGTTTAAAGCTCTTCATATGAGGAATGCATTGGACTTGGTAAGTGATGGGTGGGGCCCACTATATCTCCTCGATGATTCGATTGGTTTCATGAGACAAACTAGTTTCTTGGCACAAGTCCTTGATAAAAATATTATTTTTATTCTTGTAACAAGGCCTTGACTATGTGGTTACGATAGTCTGGAATTATGCATTCCATCATTACGAAAGTTGTTATGATTTTTCATGTGATTATTAGTCTCTCAGAATGTCCATGTGAATAAGTAAATGGTATTATTTTATTTTATTTTTTCCATATTATCTTTAAGTTCAAGTTTAAAAGGATTTTGTTATAGTTTTACATTTCCCTAAATGTTTATGCTTATTTATGAAAATTTCGGCTATATTGTTATCCTTACTGAGCATCTGAGCTCACCCCTTTCTATGTTTTATTTTTTCTAGGATGTGAAGAAGTATTTTATGACTGACCTACTGGGATTTTCTGAGGGGATATGAATGTGGACTATGGATACTATTTTGTTGTAGTTTTTCACTTTATCTTGTAATGTATGATATAGAAATGTCTATACTGTTTCCAAGGATACTAAACTAATTGGTCTTTCGAGACATGATCTTTTATGATCATTCCAATGAAACATAATAATGCACCGATTCTAGGTAACTGGGGTTAGGGAATTACATAACAGCTAGGTTATAACTTATTACTTTAAACAATAATATTTTAGTAATATATTTTGGTTCGATATAACTCGGTCTTTTGTGTAATGTAAGCTATCGAAGAAACATGTTTTTATATGAGAAGCAAGCTATCATAGTATCAATTAATTGAAATATATATCATATATTGAATTTATTTAAAATATTAATTATATACTAATGTCTTGGTATATTATATTTCCTTACACACATGGTGTTGTGGGTTAAACATGTTATCAAATAAAACATTCTTACATTAGAATATTTGGACACCACATTAAATAAATTGTGTTATTGCAATTTATAATCAATATTTGTTGTATATTGTGTGATATTTTCTATGTTTAAATACCACATCATGAGAAGGGTTAAAAAATATCCACTTAATAAAATAGAATAAGAATTGAAAAGGGTCACATGGAATAAAATATAACTTTGGGTCTACATAGGAGAACATTAGTGGCGTGTGTGAATATAGACTTAATGGAAAAGTGTAAATATTTATAGGGAGTGATTGAAGTCTTCAATCACAAACAAGTGAATTATTATTGTAATTTCAAGGGTTTTAATGTCATAAATTTGGGATGATTTAAAATACCATTGATTAGAATAAATATACTAGGATAATATTTGTTTAGTTCATTTACCTAATGTTGAGTAATTATTTTTTTACCTAAGAATATATGAATGTATGATTACTTGAAACATTTTATTTAAATATAAACAATTCCATCTTGTGGTTGTGTTTTGATCAAATTTTAATTCTAACCATACTCCATGAAATGGATTTCAAAAGCATTATCTTTGAGGGATGATTCACCAAAATTTAATTTTTAAGGATTTTAAGATCCATCAAACAAGTCATTAAAGTTTTCTCTAATTATTTTCCAAAATTCATATTCTTATTACATTAATATCTAAACATCAAGAATAATACGACTAGTTCACCAATAATATTTATTAAACAAAATGCTTATCTAAAACATTGAAATATTATCTTGGAAATCATGTAAGACAATGGTTTGTGAAAACCACTTATATTCTTTTAGTCATGGGTTCATATCCCACATCCTTTGCTGGAATGATGTGTTGTCACCTGGCATATGAATTTTCCATTTATAAAAATAAATTAATAAAATTAACAATTACCTAAAATGGAAATACTTAGAATTTAATTTTACCCGAGGCTTTAAATACAACCCCAATATTTAAATTCATCATCCATTTATTTCCAAATATGTCATTATATAGTCTAGAGTATGTCCTTTAGAAGAGGACATTGAATCTATTGATGCCCAAGTTGACCATATTAAAGGAAACAAACATTATTTGGATCTATTGGATGTGATTTACTTCCTTACATCGTATCCATAATTTTTCCTGATAAATTATTTTCATTATACCCTTCTCTCCCATAGAAAATTCATTTCCCTATTCCATTGAAACACTTTCCTAGGTGTCTCCTTCCACATTTCATGTATGATGGAAATTGATCCTTGATTTTTATTTGTTTTCCACCACTTGTGCTCTTAGAAACATCTACCATCTCTTTTTTGGAGTGTTTGGGAGTTAATTAAGGTATATTTCGTTGATCATATTTAGGGAAAACTACATAGACCAAAACACTTTATTATTAACTCCTATCAACATCTTAGATGGTTAATCATATTCACCAACTTTTCCTTTATTCTCAATGCTAAAATGACTCCATAAAGTTTCATCCATTGATTAAAAATGGAAATCATAGAGAGAGTAAAAACAATCATATTTAGAAAATAATATGATCACTTATAGGATATCTATATCATGATCATCTTTTCAATATAATACCCATAGGTTTAATATAAGATATTAATTCTAATTATATATTGAAATAAATCATAATATTTTGTAAAGAAATATGAATTATCATAAACATACCCCTTAGGAGTGTCAAAATAGGTGAGAAGAATGGCCCATTGTAATGTACCAGGTTATTCTCTAGTGAGGACCGATTCACCTTTTCATAGTTATTACCCCTAGAAATAACTCTGCATGAATAACACTAACTTATATTATATATAATGAGAGTTATTACTAAGAATACCCTCGTAATATATACCTTACCAAAATTAAAGGATTTCTTCTATAATTATCCTCAAATTATTTCTTTGGGTTATGTTCCCTAATCATTGTTTTCCAAAATGTAGTTCCCAATGATGCTACAAAACATCCTAGGATAACAATTATAGATAACCGAACCCTGAAAGACTAATTATGGGTTTTGAAACAACTAAATAAACATGATTACAAAGAATAATGTGTCAATGGACCAATAAGTTTAGTGGTCTAGGTAAACCATATATATACATGAGCCTTATTTTATAAAATTAATACACAAATTACATAATGATTTTTATTCTATTCAAGGATAACATCATTATTCAATGTTTTATATCCTTGAATATAGTTCATAGTACAATTAATGGAATTATGGACAACGGAACAAACCAAGGGTGAGCTGAAATGCTGAGTAAGGGTAATTTAAAATAGAATGATTATTGAATAATTGAGAATATTCCATATGGGATGGTAATAACTAAAAACACATTTCATTTATTCAATAACTAATAAGTAATTGGGTAAATAATATGTAAAGTTATATAACTAAATAAAAATTCCATTAAATTAATAAATAATGAATTATCTTCATCCATACAATTTTTCATAGTTACAATATCATAGATAATAAATATTGAATCAAAATTATGGTAATAATTAATTATGGGACCTCATATCTTAGAAAAATGAAAACCTCTGATATCAATATATTTCCCCCACAAAGTTTAATAATATAGGTAGAAAATTATTTAGTTAGTGAAAATATTTTTTCTCATGAGAACCTATCGATCCATCTAGAGGCTATATAATGTTTTTTCCCACCAGTCATTTCATGTTCAAATATTTTTTGATATTATGTAATCAATATAATGAATATACAATATTCCTTACCAAATTTCCATATGGAAAAAAATACATCTTTTAGTATTTCCCAATATTATCAAATAACATTCAAAGTGAAAAATATATCTACAAATGATATATGGTTTTGGAAAATAAAAATATCCATGAAAAATGATATGGTTATTTAGGGTAAATTCAATGTTTAATGGTCATAGTAAACATAATACTTCAAGGGGACTGCAAATATGTATTAAGGAAGTTAATTTCAATAAAATCCTCTAAAAAATAAATTAAAAACCATCCATAGGATAAATATGGATGGTATCAACACAACATATCCCAAGTAGAGTAAAAACAAGGTTTTTTTATCATTAACGAAAAGAATTATAAAAAACATTTTTTATAAAAATTCATGCGGAAAATGACCCATTAATATAATTTTTTAAATTCATTTATTTCAAAATACCTTTAGAAAAATATTCCATTTTTTTATTTTAAATTTTTAAATTCATATTTGAAAAAAAACAATTTGGTAAATCTGTACATGCAGTACACAGTTAGAAAAAAATCCCGTCTACATGATAAATGGTTATAAAAATTATTCTTACGAAAGCGAAAAGAATGATATGTTTAAATAAAATTAAAAGAAAAAATGGTTTAAAATATCATTAATAAATCATTTTGAAAATATTAAAACATTTTAGAAATTGTTATTTGAAAACATATTTTTTAGAAGAAAACAGGTTCTCTGATAAAAGAGGAAAATTGAATCATGTTTTCATAAAACAATTTTATAATCAATTTTGACTACAAAAGTTAGGGGAAGTGGAACTCTTAATAAAATGTAAATTAATAACCATTGATATGAAAATTTAATGTTTTATTAAACAATTATACAATAATTTCCTCTTATAAAATTTCATGTTTGAATAACCCCGAACAAAATGAGATTATGAAATAAACTCGTGAAAATACTATAAAGTTGATGTGAGAATCAATAAATAAATTGATAATGTGATTAATATTTGAATCGACATAAAAAATGTCGATATAAAATAATAGATCATATAATGTGACTACACACAAAACCATTGAATATAAAGGACAAACAAATGTACTATAACCTTAAGAAAATAAATTGGGTTATGAAATTCTGTTCAACATTGTGATGAATTATTCAAATCAAATTAGATGAAATAATTATATTTGAAACTAAAAAAATCTTGAATAAAGAATTAATCATTATATGATGTGTAAAAGTTCACGTATTTACAAAATATATAAGAAATTAGGTGCAAAATAATTAAATATGTCTCAAAGATTGGAAATTGAGATGAAGACCCATACTACTTGGTAACTTTGGAATTGGAAGAACCAAAAGTAATAATCTTGAAATTAAAAAATTAAATACCATGATGATAAATTTTTTATTGATATGGTATATCAAAAGTGGAAGTAGATACACCATACAAAAGAAATAAGTGTTGTTAATGTTGTATGCCTTATGAAGGGAAAAGTGAGACAAGATACATGTACCTTGCATTTTGCTTTTAGGTGAAGATCATATAACCGCTTATATAATATTTTTAAACATTTAACGAACTTATACCAGAACAATAATCATATTTATATTATCATATATAACCTTATGATAACATCTTATTACCTATTTGTTATCAACCTTTCAATATTTCACTATTTATGGTGTTAATTCCCAAGGTTGTTGAGTATGTTTTAACATGTTATCTTTTTTCTAAATACATAGATAATTATTTAATAATATACAAAATTTAAACCACTATTTAATTTTATATATTCTATATGTATTAATGGATTAAAATCCATAATATTTGAAGGTAAGAAATGAAATGAACCATTCTTGGAGACTACAGGCCATATTTAGGCATGAATACTACTTATATTTATTTATCATATTAAAAAAATTAAAGGTAAATGATATATATGTATGTTAAAATTAAATTATCATATTAATTTCTTCTATGTCATATATTTTAATTTAAATCATTATTCAATACATTCCATGTATTGTGTGAATTAATAACATCGCTTTGAGGATGTGGTAGTCCACACATCCAGAAACGATTTTATCGTGTTCACATTAAAGGGAAAAACTTGAAGTTATGTTTTATATAAATATTACATAACAATAATTAAAAAATAACTATCATAAATATAATATATAAATAACGTTTTCATTATAATTACAAACCATGATATGGGTTAAAGGAAAAAATAGACATTGTTTTGTGTGGGAGGAGTTCACTGTACACATAAATGAAATGTTCATTAACCCTTTGATAAATGTTTTCATAAGTGTAGGTAGAATCATTAGAAAAAAAGTATATTTAAGACTCTGATTTTATTATTATGGCATGTAATTATAATATTTCAGGGGGTGGAGAACCAAATAAAATGAATGTTATCGTTGAATAATTATACCTCATTTTCGGGTAACTCATTTTGGATTATACCAAAATAATTTATTAGTTGGATTTAAGCACATGGTTAGGATTATAATATTAGTTTAGAGATTTTGGGATCTTATTTGAGCATATGTTGTGTTAGAAAAACTTAATTATAGGTTTGAATAAGTGGATGGTGTGAGGGTCTTTTTATAGGGGATGAGGAGTGGCATTCTTGTAAATTTCTAAAAATGGAATTCCACCAATTGGTTTTCTTTGAAATGTGGCTCCAATAATGGTCCACAATTAATCTGGGTGAGCATGTGGTAAATATATGAACATGGAATATTTTTTAGAACTGTATAGGACATTTTGGTTCTTATTCTTATAGCTTAGTCCCTTGTTGAGATATTTTATCTTTTAATCGTTGTAATTAATTTTAATAACTTTCACTCATGTTTTATTAAAAACTTAGTTGACCATATTAAAAAATATAAATTATTCTATTTCCAAATATGGAATAAATTTTTATAAATTACAATACGAGATTTAGAATAAAGTAATTTAAATTTAATCATGCATACGAGATGACAAAGTGAGTTTTAAATGTATGATGTGTAAAATATTTCTATGTTTATATATCCAATTTATGTGTAAAAATTCATTAAAATGAACTGAATTTTATTAATTTATATAAAATGTATATAATTAGTCAATAAAACTAAATAAAAATATAATTTAACCATATAAATAATTTATGAAAAAATTGGAATTACAATTTAGTATTTTTCACTAATCATCCAAAAATGAAACCCCGTTGAAAAAACTGAAAAAATCACCATAACTAAATTTTTATGTTTTTATTTTACAAATTATATATATATTTTTACATATAAATCTTATATAAGTTCCACAAACTTGATTTAAATTATGCTCACTTTTAAAAGTCAGTAAAACTATATTTATAAAAATTAAGGTTTTATGCGTATAATTGGGTTTGTTCTTATCTAATTATTATAAAATTTATTGGATGAATATAAAAAATATTTGGATGAATATATAACACATATTTTTCATTATATAACACAATAATAATAATTTATTTATTTTATTATGATAAAAAACATTTGTGATAAACAAACAATTGCTTTATATTCAATTGATTCTTATATTCAATTCTAATTAATTAGTAAACTATAAACCAAATATTTTCATAAGTTAGTTAACACTATTCATAAACTCTAATTTAATGAATAGTAAATTTATTTTAATATTAAATAATAATATTTTAGTAATATATTGTTGTCTAATAAAACTCGATCTTGCGTGTAATGTAATCCATTGAAGAAACTAATTGTTTTGTATGACATAAGATAACTCAGCATAAAATGAATTAATATATATATATATATGTTATATTTAATTTATTTAAAAAAACAAATGTAGTGTAAATTATTATAATTTTATATTCCCTTAAATGATTGTTGTTGTTGTGTGGTACATGAAATTGAATATAATGTTCTAACATTTGAATTTTGGGACGTTACATTTATTGCTTAAATTCCTTTAGCATTGTCTCCTTTATGGTTGATTTAATGGCCAGGGCTTCATTGGTCAATTACATTGTGAAATGTGGAGTTGAAGGTGTTCTGGGAGGTCAAGGTGTCTTGGGGGTGCATTTGGGTCGACTTTTATGGAATATTAAAGGGCAACAACATTAACACGGTTAGAACACAGTTTTCCAAAACCGTGGAACCAAACCGAGAAAGTTTGGTGTTGAAAGTAGTGGCTAACACATGGTTAGCACAAAGTTTGTCTAACCCTGCAGACTAACCATGCAAGGAGTGTTTGGCGAGGTAGAAGCTAACGCACAGTTAACACATAGTTTGTTAAACAGTGCGGACTAACCATGCAGGCACTTAAAGTTATATCCTAAAATTGTGGATCAGAACTATTTTGCTTCTAAATGGTTCGTTTAAGCCTCTAAGCGGCCATAACTCAGTATTACCTTTCCTTGAAGGTAGAAGAACCTCTCTCAAGAACGTTGGAGGCGATATAGAGTCTTTTCTTGCTGAATCGAAGCCAGTTTCTTGGGGTTTGTGATCGTTCTTGCCGGGTTACATAGATCTACTTAGATCTACTCCTCCTCTTCTCTCGGTTTCTTAGATCTATGCCAGTTATGGGTAGATATAAGTGTGTGGATGTCGAATATGATGATATTTTGTCTTGGTTGTGTTAGGAAAGTAGATCTAAGGAGGATTTGTGGAGAATCGACCCGGTTTCTTGGGCGTTCTTTGACTGTTGTGGTTGTCCACAAAAACCGTTGAGGTAGGGGATTCGTGGATTCTCATATATTTTATGTGAAGTCATTGAGTTAGCATGATTTAGCTGTTTGGATCACAATGAAATTGACCTAATTAAATAATTGAACCAGATTAAAAGAATTGGATTGATCACATGATGTTACTTTGTCCCGTGTTAACGTTCACCTCTTGATTTTCTAGATAGTGTGATATCAATGCCTTGTCTGTTAGCATGTTGTACTTAAAGAAATTGATAAAGAATGTAAAGCCAAAATTAATTGATAATTAATTGGCTAAATATAAAGAGGCATGTAAACGAATCTGATTGTTGTTTTTGGGTTTGTTGATCCAAATTGATGTTAATCAAATTGATGTTGATGTATGTGATTATTTCAGTTGGTTGGTAAACCTGAGAACTGTTGGTGCCAGTTGTTTGAAAGCTAGAATCCATTCCATGAGCCTGAATTGATGTGATGGTTTCTATTCCACTGCTTCTGCTGTGATGTGACCCTAGAGGGGTTTTGTGATATGTGGGGGCATGGAGGCCTTGTGGTTGTGGCAGCGAATGACGCCTAGAGTGGCGAGATGAATTAGTTTAAGCATATGGGTGTTAGGGAGGACACCAGGGGTGATGGAATGGGATGGATGTGATTGTTGGATTATTGGTTCATTGTTTGGATGTTTCTCTTCTTTACTTTTCCCCACTGCCCAAGGTATCTGGTCTTGCTTACCCTTCTTCTGAAAGAGGCGAAGACACGCGGGGTATGCCACGTGCTTTCCGTGTTTAGCCTCCCAAGGGAGAATGGGTCTACACTCTTGCTATAGGCAGCAATGACTCACCGGTTAGTACATCTACTCACTGTGTTGTGCCACTTGTGTTTAGTAGCATAGAATGATTTTCTAGAATGTCTGGGATTATGGGAAAGTAATTCTGTAATGAATATTTGAATAAATGATGTTAACCTGTGGGGTTGGAGATTGTTGAAACACAATGATGAGGTTGAGAACTTTTGAAGGGACTATGGTTTTTGGATATGATGTTAATGGAATTTAATGTGGAAATTGTTCATAGTAAATTAATGTATGAAGAAATAATTAACGTACCGTGGAATTGATAAAAAGAGATTGAAGTAATCTAATAAATCCCTTTAATGGTTGTGTGCTTATAGGATACCTAGTCTTAGAAGTGGTAGCTTGGAGTCCGAGAGAGGTTAGCTACAGTTGTGTCTAAGACTAGGTTATGGCCATAGTGTGGTTGTAAGTTATAGTATATTCTGTATTTTTTTTTCTATATGCTACTCCACCCTGTCAGTAAGGATAACTAGCACCACTGGGATTCTGAGCCGTGGGGGTGTTTTCCCCAAAATTCTAGTGGGAGGATGAATGGCTGACTACCCCCTTTTACCCCGCTCACTTCTCTCTGTAGATACTAGTGCCATTGGGCACAACAGTTAGTTTTCCCCATCTTTGTTTTTAGAGGGGTTGTAATGGATTGTAATTATTCACACACATATATTCTAGATATAGTATCCTATAGACTACTATATGTGTAAAGTGTATAGGCTGTGATGGCTTGAGGATCCTTACTTAGTTTATGGGCTATAATGGCATGAGGTATAATACCCGACATATGATAAACGTAATGCAAGATGCAGTGGCTCTCGAAAACTACCTGGTTACTTTTGGTTGTGAGGATGGTGTGGTTTTTCGGCGAGGTGTCTGTGGGCAAGCCTTTGTGGTGCACGTGGTGTTGATTATGGAGCTTAGCCCATGTTTATACAGGAAAGCCTATTGAGAGATATGCCTAGGACGTATGTTGTTGGGGAATAGCGGAAAACCATGGGGGAAGTAGTAGCAGGGTACCCTGAATATTCTTTATTATATGATATATTCTTGTATGCGTTACTTGGTTAGAGTAGCCATGGTGAGGGTGGGAACGTAGTATACCTGTTTAGGTGACGAGTTAGTTTCACTTGTTATTCACTGTGCTTTATCATGCATCGTTTACTTTTTCATGAGAGGGTTTGGGGAGGATCCTACTTAGTATACTGTTATACACAGCTTATGTATATATAAACTGTTTTTCAAGTCACTTGGAGCAGGTTGGAGATCAAGCTGGTTTCTATGAGCATGGTGTTGCAGGAGCTGTTCGGGCTTGTGGTTACTTTTGTTTTTACATTATTTTGGGTACTAGTAGATTTTCCTTTCTAGTTGTACTACTTTTTCATGGAATTTCATATGTGTACTTGGGTTTTCATTTATATTTTATTTTGAGTTGGATTTATTTGTGTCTATCTTATCTCTCTTTTACGCATGTGTTCTCTTAGAGGGTAATTCCTCCTATTCATGTGTTTATTATACCCTCAGGGATAGTCTCCAACTAGGGGCCTACTAGAGGAGGGACTCGGGGGGCCATTATCTCCCTTTTCACATTGCCAACCAAGGAGGGGTACACTTTGTGGAAAGGGGTCATAACAGAGTTGTATCAGAGGTCTGGTTGAGGGATTAAATAGAGTTTGGAGTTAGGCACATGTGAGTATTCATAGATTGGTAGGGAAACGGTGTCATTCATGTTTAGCATGTGAGGTAAACACTGGAGACCTGCTGAGACATAAGTGTTTAAGGACTCCAATGATCTGATGAATGGACCTTTATATTTACAAATTATACTAAACAAGGTGATACTAGTTGCAGGGAAAATACCTAGGAGAGGATCATGCATCATTCTTCAACGTGTCTGTGTTTGAATGGATATACCTTAGGATAGGTTATCCAAAAATGAATAAAATATAACGATTAAAAAAGTAATGTTGAGTCTTCCATATTTCAGGATTAGGAGCTCTAAGTCTTTTTTATTTTACAGGTATGGCTCCAGGTCGACGTCCTCATCAGGTTTGTACAGAAAATTCCTAGTAGGATGTTCTAGCAGACCAACACAGAGTAGAGGTTGACGATGACGACACATGGAGGAAGACACTTCGAGAGTTTCAACGCCAGAGTATGCAGAAGTACGAGGGCTCTATTTCAGATGCAGTCATGGAAGACTGGTTGGTGGAGGTCGAGATAGGCTTCAGTTCGATTCGTGCTCAGAAGGAGCACCATGTGTTCTTAGATGTGATGAGGATGCATGAAGCAGCGAGGTAGTGGTGGTATTTATTCATCAGGGATTGTGACGAGTCAGCAATCTCATGGTAGGAGTTCCGAGATTCGTTTAGAGTCATGTTACATTCCTCGACTACGAAGGCGTCTAGTCTCCGGGAGCTTCTTACCCTTCAACAGGGCAGCTCTAGTGTTCGAGAGTTTGGAATCCATTTCAAGAACCTTTTACGATATTCTTCAGACCTGTTACCAGATGAGGAGGACAGGGCGAGGCATTTCGAGGAGGCTTTGAATCCAGATATCCAATTCTAGGTCAAACCATTTATGCTGAAAACATATCTTAAGGTGCTGGCGAGAGCATAGGTTGTCAAAAGGACATTAGCGAGGACAATATCATCATGAGAGGGGAATCATCAAGATTCCTCATGAAGAAAATCTATAGTTCGGGGTTCTCGGTTTTCAGGGCAGAAGAGTTTCTGTTCAGTCGGGGTAGGTCCCTGCCCTTCACGTCTCGTTTCTCCGGAGGTAGAAACTCTCAGGCCTATGCTAAGGGATAAGGTGCTTTTTTCTCTTGTGGTGGTCATGGCCATCAGTAGCGAGAGTTCCTGACCTTTCAGAGCAGTCATCGTGCACCAGGCGCAATGCTCCAGGTTCCTCCCTTGAGGCAGTTCCAGCCGAGGCAGTAGCAATAGAAGGTTACACCAATTTTAGATAACTAGTGGGTAGATGGGGCCGGTAGAGGATAGCTCCATGATGCTCCCCATCCTCATAGAGAAGAGCGCGGCCACGGTGGTGGTCATCATCATGGTCAGAGAGGCTGTGGAGGTGGTCATGGTCAGCTTCATGCTCTTGCATTGCCAACACTAGATGAGCCAGATGTTTTTCGAGGTACCCTTTACTTATTTTCTACATTATCGTATACCTTGTCTGATTCAGGTGTGACACACTCCTCCAAATCACCTACCCTTTTCCATGCTTTGGGACTTGAGGTAGAGAGGCTTCCAATGCCCTTGGCGTTGACTACGCCAGTTGGAGGTCGAGCTAACTTGTTTGGAGTATGTAGAGATTGTGAACTAGTTTTGGGGAAACACCAGTCTTGGGGAGATTTAATATGTTTACAAATACAACCATATGATGTTATCCTTATCATGGTTTGGTTGTATTCGGTGCAGGATATCATGGATTGCTTCAGGAAGAAGGTCATTGTCTTTGGTGCATATGGAGAGTAAATGGTGTTTGTTGGTAAGTGAGACCTTCAGATTGGTCATAGGCATGTTTCATCCTTATCATCCATGGTGGCTGAGATGATTCTGAGTTCTTCAGAGTTTCGACAGTTGGCATTTACTAGGGTCATAGAGGAGTACTCTGATGTGTTTCCAAAAGATGTTGTAGCCCTACCTCCTCGACAAGAGATCTTGTTTGGGATTGAGCTACAGCTAGGAGCATCTCATATCTCTATGTCTCCATATAGGATGGACCCTTATGAGTTACAAGAGCTACATATACAACTTGATGGTCCGTTGCAGTGCGGTTTTGTTAGGCTAAGTCTGTCACCATGGGGTGCACCCGTTTTGTTCGTGCAGAAGGCCAATGATAGTTTGTGGTTGTGTGTTGATTATCGTCACTTAAACAAAGTGACAATAAATAATTGATATCCTCTTTCGCAGATTTATGACTTATTCATTACCTAAAGGATGCAATTTGGTTTTCAAAGATTGACTTGCGGTCAGGATATTATCAAATGCGTGTGAAGGATCAGGATATCCCGAAGACTGCTTTCCGCTATCGTCATGGGCATTATCAGTTCATTGTAATGTCGTTCGGCATGATGAATTCCCTAGTTGTATTCATGGGTTTGATGAATGCTATGTTCTGTGAGTTCCTGGACAAGTTTGTGGTAGTTTTCATTGATGACATCCTTGTGTACTCCACATTTGAAGAGGAGAATACAGAGCATCTACGAGCCGTTTTTGGAGTTCTTCGCCAAAATCAGTTATTCCAAATGTTGGAAAAGTGTGAGTTTTGGGCTCGAGATGTCCTTTTCTTGTGGGTTTTTTTGTATTAATAGGGAGTAGCTGTGGATACATAGAAGATAGAAGCAGTTGTATCTTGGGAATCCCTCAATATAGTTTCAGAGGTGCGAAGTTTCCTTGGTCTCACAGGTTACTACAGGAGGTTCGTATCCAATTTCTCCTAAGTTTCAACTCCTATGACAGCTTTGATGAGGAAGGATTAGGCATTAATATGTACTGATAAGTGTCTAGCTGCATTCGGGTATCTAAAGGAGAATTTGGTATGTGCTCCAGTCCTTTTTCTTCCAGCTATGGGTGTTCAATGTGATGTTTTCTGCAATGCTTCACATCTGGGGTTAGGGTGTGTTCTCATGCTGCAGAGGATAATTGTTTCTTATGGGCCTCGGTAGTTGCGTCCCCATGAATGCAGCTATTCCACCCATGATCTTGAGTTAGCATCCATGGTGTTTTCTCTGAAGTTGTAGAGACATTACCTCATTGGTGAGCGCTTTGTGGTTTTCACTGATCATAAGAGTTTGAGGTATGTTTTCTCCCTGCGTGACATGAACATACAATAGAGTCGGTGGATGGAGTTATTATAGGAATACGTCTTTGAAATATCATATACTCTTGGAAAGGGGAATGTATTAGCTGATGCGCTGAGCCCAAAGCCACGTAGTGATGATGTGTGTGAATCCAGTGATTCTTGTAGAGTAATGGATGAACTCTCAGCCTTACATCTTGATATGGGAGAAGTTGGGGGTAGAGGTTGCCTTTTTCAGATGATGGTGCAGTCATCCCTGATGCAGAAGGTGGAATAGTCCCAGTTAGGTGATCTAGAGGTGGAGTTTTGTAGAGACCGAGTTGTTTGTGGTGAGACCCTTGATGGTTGGTCTGAAGATGTATAACACCGAGTGTTGTATCATGGAAGGATTTTTGTTCCCTTGGAGATGCATGAGATGGTTCTCAAGGAATTCCATAGTTCACCTTTATTAGTACATATTGGTGTGAGAAAGATTTATCGATCATTGAGGAGTGAGTTTTGGTGTCCTGGGCTCAAGCATGCGGTTACGGAGTTTGTGTCTAGATGTTTAGTCTGCCAGAAGGTGAAGGCCGAACACCATGTTCTAGGTGGTCTTCTCCAGCCGTTAGAGATTACTCAGTGGAAGTGGGAGAACATCTCAATGGAATTTGTTACAGGTTTACCTCGAGCTCCGGGAGGATATGATGCTATTTGGGTGGTAGTGGATCGTTTAACAAAATCGTCCCACTTCATAGTTATCAAGGAGTCAAGCTTAGTGAATGTTTTGTCAAGGTAGTATCTGGAAGAGGTGGTGAGACTTCATGGAGTCCCTAGGATGATCATTTCGGATTGAGATCATCCTTTTACCTCTATGGTGTGGAGAGGTCTCCAACATGCTTTTGAATCTCAACTATGCCATAACACTACTTTTCATCCTCAAATAGATGGTCCGACAAAGCGAACCATCCATAATATTGAAGACATGTTGCACCCTTGTGTTCATGATTTTGGAGGTTCGTGGATTAGGTACTTACCCTTGGTGGAGTTTTCTTACAATAATAGTTTTCACTCCACCTTTGGTATGGAGCCATTTGAAGCCTTGTATGGTCGGCCTTGCCATTCTCCATTGTGTTGGACTAGAGTAAGAGAGTCAGCAATTCTCGGACTGAAACAAGTGAAGAATACAATAGAGATGGAACAGGTAATTCATGAGAGGATGAAGATAACACAAGATCGTCTGATGTCTTATGCTCATCAAAGAATGAGAGCCTTAGAGTTTAATGTTTGGGATCATGTGTTTTTTAAGGTGACTCCCTATCGTGGGAATCAATGGTTTGGATGTGGAAGTAATCTTTCTCCCTGGTTTGTTGGGCCTTTTGAGGTGTTTGATTGTGTTGGATCTGTGGCGTATCGAGTAGAACATCCCCCTCAGATGAGTCGAATATATTATGTTTTCCATGTATCACAGCTCCGTCTTTATCTTCATGATGACTCTCACATCATCGATTTGGGAGAGATTGATTTTAATGATGATGAAACCTTTTAGGAGTGATATGTGGAGATCCAAGACTACAGGGATAAGGTGTTTCATGGGCGTTATATTCCTTTGCTTCATGTCTTGTGGCGGTATGGTGTCTTTGAGGAGAGTATCTGGGAACGTGAGTCACAGATACATGCTCAGTACCCAGAGTTGTTTGATGTTTTAGTCTTTTCATATACCATTGTAACTTGTATGGTTATGAAACTTTCATGTTTATGAGATGGAACCCTTTTGTTTATTTGGTGGATTTCTCTCTTTTGATAGGTATCTCTATGGGTGGTTGTTCAGACCCTATTTCGTTTTCTCTTTAAATGTGTTTTGGATTATCGAGGACAAGAATGTTTTCAGAGGTATCTGATGTAATGTCATGGACCTCTAAAGTCCATTCCATTGTGAAATGTGGTGTTGAAGGTGTTCCAAGAGGTCAAGGTGACTTGGGGGTGCGTTTGGGTGGACTTTTAAAGAAGATTACAAGGCAATAGATTTCACACGGTTTGCGCACAGTTTTCCTAAACTGTGCCACCAAACCGTGCAAGGTTGGTGTTGAAGGCAGTGGCTAACTCACAGTTAGTGCATGATTTGTTTAACTGTGTAGAATAACTGTGCGAGGAGTGTTTGGCGATGTAGAAGCTAACGTACGGTTAGCACACAGTTTGTTAAACCATGCGGAATAACTGTGCAGACACTTAAAGTTAGATCCTAAAATTGTGGATCTGAACTCGTTTGCCTCCAAATGGTACTTTTAAGCCTCTAAGCAGCCATAACTCGGTATTACCCTTCCTTGGAGGTATAAGAACCTCTACCAAGCATTTTAGAGGCGATCCAGAGGCTTTTCTTGGAGAATCAAAGCTGGTTTCTTGAGGTATGTTATCATCCTTGCTTGGTTTATTAGATCTACTTAGTTCTACTCCTCTTCTGCTCTTGGTATCATAGATCTACGCCCGTTATGGGTAGATCAAAGCATGTGGATGTCGAATGTGATGAGCTTTGGTCTTGGTATTGTTAGGAGAGGAGATATAAGGAGGATTCTTGGAGAATCAACCTCTGTTCTTGGGCATTTTTTTGACTATTGTGGTTTTCCTAAAAAACCTTTGAGGTAGGGAATTCATGGATTCTCTAATTGTTTATGTGCCATCATAGTGTTATCATGATTTACCCATTTGGATCACAATGAAATTGACCTAACTAAATACTTGAACTAGATTAAAAGAATTGGTTTTATCGCATGTTGTTTCTTTGTACCTTTTTAGTAGTTTGCCTCTTGATTTTCTAGATAGTGTGATATCTGTGCCTTGCTCTTTAGCATTTTGTTATTAATAAAATTGATAAAGAATGTAAACCCAGAATTAATTGATAATTAATTGGCTAAAGATAAAGAGTCATGTAAATGAATCTGGTTATTATTGTTGTGGTTGTTGATCTAAATTGATGTTAATAAAATTGAAGCTGATGTATGTGATTATTTCAGTTGGTTGGTAAACCTGAGAACTTTTGGTGCTTGTTGTTTGAAGGCTAGATGCCTTTGTTAAAGGGCCAAGAGCCCAAATTGATTTGATTTTTACTTTTCCACTGATTGTGCTGTGATGTGACCCTAGAGGGGTGTTGTGATATGTGGGGGGCATGGAGGCCTTGTGGTTGTAGTAGTGGATGACGCATAGAGTGGCAAGATGCATTGGTTTATGCATTTGGGTGGTAGGGAGGACACCGAGGATGATGGAATGGGATGGATGTGACTGTTGAATTATTGGTGATTTGTAGGGTTGTTTATCTTCTTTACTTTTCCCCACTACTCAAGGCAGTTGGTCTTGCTTACCATTCATCAGAAAGAGGAAAAAACACGCGGGGTATGCCTCATGATTTCTGTGTTTATCCTCCCAAGGGTGAATAAGTCAATTCTCTTGCTATAGGTGACAAAGACTCAATGGGTAGTACATCTACTCACCATGTTGATCCCCTTGTGTTTAGAAGCATAGGAAGCTTTTCTAGAATTCCAGGGAATATGGGAAAGTAATTCTTTAATGAATTTTGGAATAAATGATGTTAACCCATGGGGTTGGAGTTTTTTGAAACTAAATGATGAGGTTGGGAAATTTTGATGGTACAATGGTTTTTGGACGTGATGTTAATGGAATTTAATGTGGAAATTGTTCATTTTCAATTAATGATTGAAGAATTAATTAACGTATAATGGAATTGATAAAAAGACAATGAAGTAATATAATAATGCCCTTAAATGGTTCTATGCTTATAGGATACCTATTCTTAGAAGTGGAAGCCCGAAGTCCGAGAGATGTTAGCTACAACTGTGTTTAAGACTAGGTTATTACTACAGTGTGGTTGTGAGTTATAGTATATTCTGTAATTTTTGTGTTTCTATACGCCACTCCAACCTGTCAGTAAAGGAAACTGGCACCCCAGGGATTCTGAGCCATGGGGGGGGGGTGTTTTCCCCAATATTCTAGTGGGAGGATGAATGGATGACTACCCCCTTTGACACTGCTCTCTTCTCTTGGTAGATACTAGTTCCATTGTTCACAGCGGTTAGTTTTCCCTATATATGTGTGTCGGGTGATGTAATGGACAGTGGTTATTCACACACATATATTCTAGATATAGTATCCCATTGTCTACTATAGGTGTAACATGTATAGGCTGTGATGACTTGAGGATCCGTACTCGGTGTATGGGCTGTAATGGATTTAGGTATAATACCCAACATATGATACACGTTATGTGAGATTTGGTGGATCCTAGAAACCAACTGGTTACCTTTGGTTGTGATTATGGTGTGGTGCTTAACCTAGGTGTCTGTAGGATAGCCTTTGTGGTGCACGTGGTGCAGGTTGTGGAGCTTATGCTAGGTGTATAAGGGAAAGCCTTTGGAGAGAGATGAACATGACATATGTCGTTGGGGAAAAGCTGCAAACTAGTGGGGAAGTAGTAGCGGGTACCCTTTATATTATTTATTTTATGATATATTATTGTATGTGTTACTTGGTGAGAGTATCCATTGTAAGGCTGGGAATTTAGTATACCTATTTAGGTGACAAGTTAGTTTCACTTATTGTTTACAATGCTTTATCATGCTTCCTTTACATTTACACGAGAGGCTTTGGGTAGGATCCTACTGAGTATACTGTTATACTCACCCTATGTATATATAAATTTTTTTTCAGGTCACTTGGAGGAGGTTGGAGATCAAGCTGGTTTCTACTAGCCTAGGGCTGCAGGAGTGGTTCGGGCTTGTGGTTGCTGCTGTTTTTTACTTTCTTTTGGGTACTAGTAGTTCTTCCATTATAGTTGTAGTACTATTTCATGGAATTTCATATGTGTACTTGGGTTTCCATTTTTATTTTTGTCTGAGTTGGAGTTTATTGGTGTCTATCTTATCTATATCTTCTACATGTGTTCTGTTAGAGGGAAATGCCTCCCATTTGTGTGTTTATTATACCCTCGATACTAGTCACCAACCTGGGGCCTACTGAAGGCGGGACTCGGGGGTCATTATCTCCTTTATCACATTTCCAGCCCAGGATGGGTACACTTAGGGGGGAAGGGGTCGTGACCGTTGGTGTCATCATAAATCCAAATTTAAATATATATTTTTAATACCATAGACTTGGTTATCACATTCGTTGATAATGATCACAATAGTGCATTAAATAATTTATCATCACAATCAAAATTCTTCTTATCAAATTAACAAAAGGTATTAGTATCTTATGGAAGTATAAAACATAGAAGAATATACTCAATAACCTATTGTTGAAGCAAGATAATACAAGGTAACACTATTTCTTTCAAAATATGGAATAATTATTTCAAAATTTTAAAATCCTGTTATTTTTTAACTATTATTTTATTCGACTTGGTCCTTGTAGAGGGATATTCATGAGAAGACATTCAATTTTATAATACAAGTTAGATAACTTAAATGTATGGCTAGCAATCATGTGAGGGTGTGAATTAGTGTTGATTGTTTTTATTCTACAATCATAGGGTCTCTCCCTGCAGTTAGTTATTGATCTCTCAAATCTATCATGGAATAATAGAAATGATTATCATTGTAGAGATAATGATGTTCATTTCTAATTAGGGTGAACAAATCCCTTGTGTGTGGTGGTTGATATCCAACACCCATACCAATGATATTTTATTATTTATAACTATAAAGTTAAAATGAATGAATTTAGACATTTAAGAATTATCAATGATTTTTTCATTCAAGAAATTTTTTTATAATGTATGAAAAATGAAAAACATTATAGAACAGATAATAAGGGGTATTCTTTATTAAAAAATAGGGGTATTCTTTATTAATTTCTAAACATATTTTTTGGAGTTCATATGACAAAAAATAACCAGTATATAATTTTAGATGGTTATTCCAAAATTTTCATCCAAATATGATTTATTTTCTACATTTATAAGTCCACAAACCGATCTCTTTAAAAAAGCACCCTTGGTGACGTGGTAGAATTCATGATTGTAAAGAATTGATATTAAAATCGTAATATATAATATATGTTGTAGAGAATTAATTAATTATTTACAAAATTAATCAAATAATTTAAGAAAAAAATAATTTAGAAGGGAATTTTTTTTCCCATTGATACACTCTATAATATTTATTACAACACATTTTGGATATTATGATGTCATAATACATATCACATAATTATAAATTATTAAATATTTACCAAAAAAATAACATATCTCATAAAATATTAAGAGAATATCCATTAAATAATTTCGATGCATTGATATCAAAATTAGTATTTTTTTCTCAAAATAAATATATAAATAATAAAAAAGAAAATTTTTATTCAAAATTCACATTTATTAAAAAATAACGCTTTTTACGATAATAATTTTTTTCCTGCCCTTATAAATAATTTATTTGGACTTCATTAAAAAATATTATCATTTGAATATAAATATTATTTAATAATGAAATTATATAAAAATAAAATTTATTTCAATATCCTTGAATTTATCATAATTATTTTTGAATAAAACCCCATATTTTTAAAAAATACAATTTGGGTTTCTTTGTATCCAAATACAATTTTTATCAACTCATATAAATTTGTAATAATGAAAAGAGAGAAATATAATAATTATTTTATTTGAACGGGAAATATAATTTTTTAATACTAAGTTATAGATACATTACCCCTTATTACAATAGTGTAATCCATTAGGGTAAGGTGTTCAATGGTGGATATTTTTTTGAGTGGTTTAGTGAACATGGTTTTGTCTGTGATCTTAATAAACATGAACTTCAACAATTGTTTTGTTTTTCATTCATTTTTTGAGTTTCAACTAGGTATTGTTCAAGGGAAAATCCCATTTCTTCCATCTCCCTTGATATCTCAGTTATATAATCTTCATAGTTTACAATCCTACTTGTCAAGGCCATCACTTCTATCATTCATGTAAATTGGATTTTATATTCAACCTTAATTGTTAATAATAATAATGATCACTATAAAAGTGCTATATTTTCAACTATTATGAGGCATAACTATCTTCTTAATATGACATGATATAACATATTATATTAAAAAATATACAAAGTAGTGTATGCATTTTTTGTAACATTGTAACTTAAAAAGGATTTTATTAATTTCAAATTGTTATCTCATTTATAAAACATTATTGAACCAAATTATTACCCCATTTAGAGATATTTTAGACAAAATTTTAATTCATACTCTAAAAAAGATAAGGGTACTTATGTTTCATTTCATTTTCTAGCTCCCAAGTTGCTTCCTCAAACATGTGGTTCTGTCACAAAACATTGGCCATGTGAGTTGTCTTATTTCAAAGAAAAAATTTTCTCTATGATCTAAGATCATCACCAGTTGGTTTTTATATTAAAATTTATTCTATAATAGTACAAACTATAAATTTGGTACATTTTACTACTCTAATATGTACTTCCATTAAAGAGATACATGGAATACACAATGTACATGATAATGGGTATGTGGGTGTGCTTGTTGGTAAGCCATGACTTTGATAAAATCATGCATCTCAAGGGGATAATGGATCTTTAAAGATTCATTCCCTTATTCCTACACCTCATGATTTTTCCTTGATGATATATAATAAAGTACTTTATATCTGACCACAAAATTGTTTCCTCACCAATAATTCTTTGTATAACATTTCTATTAGCTTTGTGTATATTTCATATAAATATGAATGGTTTGAAAATTCTCTATCATCTGTTAGATAATATTTGGTCTCATTAGATTCCATTTTTCATATTTATCCTAACATATCATAATTTTACGTGGATTCCCATAAAGAGCCTCATATGGTGACATTTGAATTCTAGAATGGAAATTTTTTTATATGATAACTCCAATATTGAATAAAATTGATCCCAAAAACCCATTAAATCCATTGAAATAGATGAAAATATATAATCTATATTTTGAATAGTTTTGATAGAGTTCAAATAAGCCTGAGGGTGAAATATAGCACTGAAAATTATCTCTATGTCCAATGATTACTAAAGGATTCTCTAAAACCTAATGGTAAACCTTTGATCTCGATCAGACATAATTGAGAGTCGAAATTCTTATAGTGTTACAACATAATTTATTTGTCTATTGTAATGTTTCATAAGAGAGAAATATTACCTGATTTAGATGAAATGCATCCACTTTATAAGGTGATAAAATACCTCCATGATGGTGTCATTTCCATTAGGGGTTTTGGGGAGTCTAATAATGATATCCATGGTTAAGTTTTTTCCATTTCTATATTGGTATGAGTAATTTTTGAATAATAATATTATACTTCTATCATTAAACATTGAATTTTGGGACTACACAGAATTAACATATAAATTCTAGAGTCTCCCTCTTTGTGTCAACCCACCAGATGATTTGTATTAGATATTTACACATTATAGTTCTTCCTGGATGAATAACGAAAGGATGATCAATTTTCATCATCTAGAGGTTCCCACATTAGTAGTTGTTTATATCATACAAATATCCTGGTTTGAAACTATATAACTCCATCAGCAATAATGTTGATGTCCAGAATATTCATTAGCTTTTTGGTGCATCATATCATCCTTTTGGACCTCATTGATCCTCTCAAGAATGGAGGTGTAATAACCTGGATCTTCGTTTCAGGTATGCATTTTCTTTTCTGGTCGTTTTTGAGAAAAAGGTGAAATTTGGGAAATTTTCAAAATACACACCGTGTACACTGATGCCACACAGGCCGTTTGCTAGTCATGTCCGGGCTACACACATGGTGTGTACGGGCGATGTGGAGGCCCCTTAATGTGTATTATAGAAATGCCTAGTACACGCCATGTACCCTAGATGTACACACCGTGCGCTTTCGTTTTTTTTCATTTAATGCACCCGTGTCACGTCTAATCACCATAATGACTTTCTTCTAGGTCTCTTTCAACCGAGAGCTCTTGTACGACCGTGATCCTTCTCTCAGCCCCCAAACTTCTGTTCGATTTTTGTTTCAACTGACGTAGATTGCGTTGCTATCACCTCCGTAAGCTCTCTCTTCTACTTTATCCTTGTTCCATGATTTTCCATCTTTCTCAAGATATCTTGGGTTGAGCATTTTGGAAGTTTTCTTAGATCATCGATGTTCTAAGGACAATCAATCATCATGGTTCAAGTATATCGATCTCCTAGCAACGAGATAAGTGGTTTGTGCCTTTCTGTTGGATGTCCTTGAATATTTTGTGCAATTCCACCATTTCCCTTGAATGGGGTATTGTGTGTTTCCTATTTTTTCCACTATTGCTCTCCTGATTTCCATGACTGCTTGAGTAGAGGTCAATGCTTGTGAATAGGGTAATTTTTACTATGCTTTGGATGTTTTCCATGCAGGTTTTGCCGTTTAGGCGTTTTTCCAGTTTCCATGACTAGTTGTAGGATAGTGGAACTGTTGTATTGTTATGCTGTTGTGCCTTATAATGATAGAAATGTAGTTCTTGAGGTTTACAAGGTGAGATACGCATGCTATTCATGTTTTTTTACATAGGGCTGTGAGAACCTAGTGTAGTGGACCATATGGAGAATGGATGTAAGGGCTTCTCCAGAGTGTCTTATTATTTCGATGCGAGACCAAAGGGGGAATTGATGATGATTTCTTCCTTAGAGAGTCTGTAGTTCCGTGACGTAGGCCACAGGGGAGAATGAGACGTTGAGTGCTTCCCCAAAGAGCATTTAGTACGATACGAGAACATAGGGGGAATTGATGGTGAGTGCTTCCTCAGAGGGTTTATTGTTCAGCTATACCAGAGGTGTGAGACTGTGTGTACCTCCTAGAGGGCTGATAGTACTTATAGGTTGAACCATAAGGGTTAGTCTATGAGAACTACCTAGGGGTTTACCTGTTTTCTAATTATTTATTGGTTGTTACTTGTGTACTTTATATGCTAGACATTGTGGATTATAGCTATTGTGTGATTTCCTGTTTACAACTTTCTATACTATTACTTTCCATGTATTCACTGACTATTTGGAACAGATCTTTGGGTAGTTTCTTACTAGGACCTTGTCTCACACCCTGCTTGGGCCATGATTTTGGGCCCAAACAGACTATATTGTTTCATCTATAGATAAGGTCAAGCACCCTTCTACTTCAAGTACTTGACTCGCTATGGAGCTGGAGAGCATGGGACCAAGCTATGGCTTGTGATGCTGAGGAGTCTACCTATTTTCATTTTAACATTGGTTAAGTATTGTATTCAGCATTGTGACTTGATTGTATGATTTCCTAGACGTATGTATCATGCATCATTTTATATACATTTGTGTGTGCTCCACTTGTTTACTGTTAGTCTTTTGCTGTTTATCGTTTAATCTTGTATGGATGGTTATGGTTCCTGTTGTTGTCTATTTGTTTTTCTTCTGCTATTTACTCTGCCAATAAGGGCGTAGTTTCCCCACTATCAAACCCAAGGCCCTCACTGCTAGTCGGTAGCCTTTTTAATTTGGGGAAATGTGCTTGAGGCCATGTGACCAACCGGGTATGGGGAGCCACAAGGTGGATTCCAGAACCGGGACATTACAAAGTGGATTAAGAGGGGTTTTTTCCACTTGATTTACTATTTGGAGCCTTCAGCAGGGGAAATAACGGATTCTGTATTTGGTATTAATCTGTGCTCGGGAGTAGCTGACCCATGTATAGGGAAAATCCAATCTACCTCACTTATTACAGTTTTTTGGTTTTGCTATGTTACAGTTGATCTGAATTCACCTAGAGTGATTCACATTCTTTGTGTTGTTATTGTTGATCATATTTTGGTTCTATTTCTATCACAACCCGATGTGATGAGGGTATGCCATCTCATACATCATATAGTCACATGTTAGAAATCACATTCCATGCATTCTTTCCATGCCATATAGGGTACATTAGCAATTTTATGTTGTTGTGATAGATGTTGTGTAGATTATGCATGATGTTGTGATAGATGCTTTGATAGAATCCCTGTAGTTTGATAGAGAGGTTGTTTGTATTGCACATTGCTTAACTGAATGCAAAATCATGGTTCTTGAGTTGTTATTGGACCTTATGAATCGAAACTTGGTGGATCATTAAATTTATCTCCTTATATATGATATGCAGGAGATGCCAATATTTGATTCACAGGGAGTATGGGCCCTCAATGATTGGAATTTCTCACCTTTATTCTTGTTTTACAGTGCTTTCTGGTCTTCGGTGTAGTTTTAGATTTTTTTCCCGGAAAAACCCAGAATACACGGTGTGTACTTTATATATACACGCCGTGTAGTTTTTAAACCATTTCACTGACTGTGTGAGAAGAAACACTGGTTGTGAAAAATCTCCAGGAACAGGCCGTGTAATGCAGGTACATGTCATGTAGCAGTGAGCCGTGTCACTAACAACATGGGTTGGGGAAGCTCGTAAAATACACACCGTGTTTTGTATGAACACACCGTGTATCATTTTTCTAGGTACCCGGACATGTTAAGAACAACACAAGATGGTGTTATCTCCTCTTATACATGCTATGTTTGTTCAGAACACGCCGTGTAAGGGTCAGCCGTGTCGCCAACAACACGGGTTGTGACAAATCTTCATGTACACAAGGTGTTTGTTCATAAGACGCTGTGTAGTCTCAATTTAAGAAGACCATGTGGGTTAGCCATGCAAAGAGACTTAGGAAGGGGAATAGAGTTAAGTAAACGCCATGTAGAGTTTATACACGCCATGTAGTCATGTTTTGTAAAACATGAGTGTTTCCTTCTCCAGTTTACATTTTGTACTCCTTTGTTCTCTTTCCTTGTTATTCCTGTTCTAAGGTATGCTTTTGATCTCTCAGAGCTATGCCTTAGAGATGTTCTCTGGTCTTATGTCAGTTGCAGGATAGTGATCAGACGCCAGATATGGATGATCAGTGACTTCCTGCCGATCCTCCAGTCATGCCAGCCTTGGCACCAGCTATCATACCAGTTGAAGGCACTGATGTGTAGTTTACAGAAGGCTTTATGTGGATGAATCAGACCTTTCAGGGAGCACCACATCCTTCCACGACTATGGAAGACTTGACGTGGGTCTTCCTGGAGCATCTGCCTCCTATATTCTCAGGGGAATGGGGACCACAGGCTACAGAGTCATGGTTGGAATCCATGGTGACTATCTTTGAGCATCTGGAAACACATCTAGAGAGGTGGGTCAAGCTCGCTACCAATATGCTACGATACTCCGCCAAGAGGTGGTGGGACATGATCGCACAGGAGGGTCATCAGTAGGTTATGTCTTGGGAGGAGTTCCATTGTGTGTTTTACGACTACTTCTACCTGGAGACCCTGAGGGATGATCGAGCCCGGGAGTTAATGAGCCTAGAGCTGGGTAATCTTTCTGTTTTGTAATATTCCTCTCATTTCAATGAGCTACAGCGTTACAAACCCCTCTAGTGTGGAGATGGTATGTTCTTAGCAAGGAAGTTTGAGGATGGTATCAGGCGGGATATCCGCTCGCAGGTGAATGTCTTCTAGTTTAATTCCATCACTTACATCGTCAACCAAGCACTAATTTCGGTGCGCAATCTGAGAGACTTCATAGCTGCAATCCAGGGCAGTTCTGCTTCCAAAGCTCATACTCATCTAGATGACAACAGGAAGTGCCGTAGGGAGTCTACGCATACTGATCCGAGGAGGCGAGATACATCTTTAAGTATTCAGGTAGTATGATACCTATGTGGAAGGGCATGTCACATGAGGCCCTAGTGGCAGAGAGACCCAGTTGAGTGCCGATCTTGCAGCAAGATGGGTCACCTTCATCGTTTCTTGCTAGGTTTTCTCACCAGTAACTGGTAACGTGGGTTCTTCCATGATGCCTCGTTCAGGAGCAGCACCACTAGTTTATCACCAATCGGGAACTGGAGTTATTCTGGCCGTTCAGGCTGAGGTGGAGGTCGAGGATGTGGCATTTAGTCAATAGTCCTTCAGCGTCTGTAGGGAGGATCATCTCAGAGTGGTCAGGCATGGTCACAGGGCCGCGGGGCCGGACAGACTTTTATGATGGAGCAGACCTATCAGAAGTAGTATCCCAGACATTCTACAGTTCAAGGTACGATCTTTGTAGACATAGTTTTATCTTCATCTCTTTTCAATACTGGTGCAACGAATATATTTATCGCTATTTCTGTTGTGGAGAGCCTTGGGATCTTTATCTTTTCTTTTGCCAGCTTGTTGACACTAGAAACACCTTTGGGGATGAGGACATCTAGTGTACGTCAGTGCAGAGAGTTCCCTCTCGAGGTTATAGGGTATTGTTTTTTATGGGATCTCTATGTACTAGGGATGACAAGTGGTGATTCCATTATCATGATGGACTATTTGGTTCCCTTCTAGGAAGTCGTTGACTGTTATCACTGCAGGGTGAGTTTCATTTTACTAGAGGGTGAATATTTTCATCATAACGGCGAATGGGATGTTGCTGGTTTCATATCGAGGTGTTATATATGTTAGCAGGTGAAGGTAGAGCATCAGCGACCGGCATGCCTTTTACAATAGTTACCCATTCCAGAGTGGAAGTGGAATGATGTCACGATGGACTTCATGACCGGATTGCCGAGGTCATCTCGAGGGAATGATGTTGTTTGGGTTGTCGTCAGCAGGATTATGAAGGTTGCTCAGTTCTTACAGATCAGGGACACAATTAGTGTTGATGATCTGGGAAGACTGTAAATCCTAGAGGTTGTATGTTTTCATGTAGTTCCACAATCAATTATATTATACAGGGATGCACACTTTACTTCTAGGTTCTGGAAGGGGCTTTAGAGGGCTTTGGGTACACAGGTACTTTTGAGTACAACATACCATCCCAAGACAAATGTCCATTCTGAGCATATGATCCTGGTGCTTGAGGATATGCTCTAATCATGAATTCTAGACATTGGAGGTTCTTGGGAGAAGCATATCCCTCTTGTGGAGTTGGCCTACAACAATAGTTTTCATTTGACTATTCAAATTCTACCGTAAGAGGCATTGTACGGTAGGCCATGCCGTTCACCTTTATGCTGGATGGAGGCTGGAGAGGAAGCTTTACTGGTACCTTGTCTTGTTCAGGAGACCTTAGAATAGATAGAGTTGATTCAGAAGAGGATGGCTACATCACAGTCTCGAAATAAGTCTTATGCTGATTGGTGGAGATGACCTCTGGAGTTCGAGGTCGGGGATCAAGTTTTCCTGTGTGTCGCACCGAGGGTTGGACATAAGAGGACTGAGAGATAGGGTAGGCTTTCACCATGGTACGTCATTCCGTTTGAGGTATTGGAGAGTGTTGGGATGGTTTTCTATCAGTTGTAGTTACCTTAGAGGTACCGGGCCATGCACGACGTCTTCCAGGCCTCTCAGCTCCGACGTTACTTTTCAGACCCGTCTCATTCCTTTCAGCCCGAGGAGGTTGATCTCGAAGTAGATGCATCGTTTGAGGAGCATCCTATCTGGATTTTAGATCGCAGTATGAAGGTTCCCTGTGGGGGGTATGTTCCTCTATTATGGTTGATATGGTAGCATGGGCGAGTACAAGACGAGACATGGGAGATGGAGGCTGATGTGCGATCGCAGTGGCCAGATCTGTTCGAGGTTTCTTCTTATACGCGTCGTTAGTGGAATTCGGGGATGAATTTCTTTAAGGGGGGAAGTTTTTAAGAACCCGGATATTTGTTTCAGGTATGTCTTTTCATTTCTGGTTGTTTTTGAGAAAAAGGAAAAAATTGGTAAATTTTCAAAATACATGCCATGTACTTTATGAGTACACGCCGTGTACTTTGAAGCTGCGCATGCCATGTACTAGCCGTGTCTGGGATACACACACAGTGGGTAGGGTCGATGTGGAGGCTGCTTAAAGTGGAGTACGAAAATGCCTAGTACACGCAGTGTACCCCAGAAGTACACACCGTGTAATTTCTTTTTTTTTCATTAAATGCATCGGGTTCACGTCTAATCACCAGAACGACCTTCTTATAGGTCTCGTTTAGCTGAGAGTTCCCGTACGACCATGATCCTTCTCTAGGCCATCGAGCATCCATCTGATCTCCGTTTCAGCCGTTGTCGATTGCATTGGGATCACCTTGGTAATCTATCTCTTTTGCTTTAGCCTTGTTTCATGATTATTCCTCTTTCTCAAGATATTTTGGGTTGAGTGTTTTGGATGTTTTCTCACATCCTTGATGTTCTATGGAGATTCAATAATCGTGGGTCATGTATATCGATCTACTAGAATCAAGGTAGGTGGCTTGTGCCTTTCTGTTGGAAGTCCATGAATATTTTTTTCAATTCAACTAATTCCCTTGAATGAGGTATTGTGTGATTCCTATTTTTGCCCCTGTTTTTTGCCTTATTTTCTTGATTTCTTGAGTAGAGGTCAATGATTGTGAATAGGGTAATTTTTACTGTGCTCTTCATGTTTTCCATGCATGTTTTTCATGTCAGGCATTTTTCATGTTTCCCTGCCTAACTATAGGATTGTGGAACAATTGTACTGTTATGCTGTTGTAACTTATAATGATAGACATGTAGTTCTTGAGGTCTACTTGGGGTGATATGCACACAATGCTTGATTGTTTTACACAAGGCTATGAGAACCTAGTAGAGTGGACCATAGGGAGAATGGACGTACGTGATTCTCAAGAGCGTCTTATTATTTCGATGCGAGACCAAAGAAAGAATTGATGAAGAGTTTTTCTTCAGAGAGTATGTAGTTCCTTGATGTGGGCCACAGGGGGAATGAGACGTTGAGTGCTTCCCCAAAGATCCTTTAGTATGATACGAGCCCATAGGGGGAGTTGATGGTGAGTGCTTCCTTAGAGGTTATATTCTTCATCTGCACCAGAGGGGTAATACTGCGTGTGCCTCCTAGAGGGTTGCTAGTACTTTTATGTTGAACCATAAGGGTTAGGCTATGAGAACTACCCAGAGGGTTACCAGTTGTTCTACTTGTTGATTGGATGTTACTTGTGTACTTTATATGCTAGACACTGTCGAATGTAGTTGTTGTGTGCTTTCCTATTTACTACTTCTTGTACTATTACTTTCCACGTATTCACCGACTGTTAAGCACAGATCTTTGGGTGGTTTCCTACTGGGACCGTATCTTACAACCTATTTGGGCCATGCTTTTGGACCCAAACATACTATATTGTTCCAGGTATAGATAAGGGAAAGCGCCCTTCTACTTAAGGAACTTAACTCGCTGTGGAGCTGGAGAGCCTGGGAGAAAGCTATGGCTTGCGATGCTGAGGAGTCTACCTATTTTATTTTTCACTTTGGTTTATTATTGTATTCAGCATTGTGACTTGTCCTGCTACTTTCCAAGACATATGCATCATGCATCATTTTATATACATGTGTGTGTGCTCCTGTTGTTTACGGTTAGTATTCCTCTGTTTATCGTTTAATCTTGTATGGATGGTTACAGTTTCTACTGTTGCCTATTTTTTTTCTTCTACTGTGTACCCTGCCAATGAGGGCATAGTTTCCCCACTATCACACCCAAGACCATCACAGCTAGTTGGCATCATCTGGCATTTGGGGAAATGCTCTTGAGGCCATGTGACCAACCGGGTATGGGACGCCTCTGGGTCTCTTCCGGAATCAGGATGTTACAGGAGGGATGTCAAATAATTTTAGAAAGTATGGATGTATTTACTGTCATTATTACCATTTCCATCATTTTTATAATAATGAATATAAGATCTCTTTCTATGCACATAATGAATATGATTTTTCGGTCCTTTATACTTAGCACATTCATGAATTTATTCACCTTCCTAGGATAGGAATGGATTGAAAAATCAAAATCTTTCATCATCTCAAGACACCATCATTGTCACTTATTGATAAATTCTTATGTTAATATATATTTTAGGATTTTAGGATACAAATATTGTTCATACCTCTCGCAGTAGAGATAATATTTCAAAATCATTAATGAGAATATCACTGTATCCAATTATAGAACATGTGTTGGGTTGTTCTGCTAATGGGGATTTATTTTGTGAGAGAAACAGGCTATCACATTGTCATATTTCGTGATTATGCAACCCAATTACATTTTAAACACATCAATATAGATAAAAAATCCTTTCCCATTGGTGGGTAATTTAAGTATCGGTATTGTGACTGGACTCTTCTTTAACACTTTAATGCTTTCCTCAAATTCATTTGTTTAGAAAAACATGACTTCCTACTTACTTATCTCAGTTAGTTAGATTGAAAATCATGAGACTGTTTTCATGAATCCATGTTAGTACCCAATGAATCCATGTAAATATTAGATTTACACTATAGATGTTGGTTAGGTTCATCCTCCAATTGGCTTCATTTTTGAATGGACAACTTGTATCTTCTTTCTTGTGATAAAATTCTTAAATAATGTTACATTATCCATCAAAAAATCAAATTTACAATAGTTCACAAATAAAGTTTCATTCCTAATTATTTTCAGTATATAATTTTAATGCTCCTAATGTTCCTCCCTAATTTTAGAGTTTATTTATATAACATCTATAAAGACAAAAATATTATTCAAGGTAATTCCTTACTTCATTATGTCCAAGATGATTGTTGGAGAATTAGTGATTTGAAATGGGATCACTATGAACACATAGTACCTGTGCCTTCTACAATGATAGTCTTGGGTATATCCTACTTATTCACCATTACATGATAATATCCCAACCAAAGATATAATATACAGAAGTATCGGGATGTACATAATTTATTGAATAAGTCATCATTCTATTGTAGAGGATTATTGTTCATTATCATGATTTATTGACCCCATAATAATTAATCTAGTGGAACATTGGCCCATCCATTTTTTTTTAAAAAAGGACTTGTGTACCCCATAGTGATGCACATGTCACTACAAACACTTTATTTAGATTCACCTATAGTTTATTCTTCATATATACAATTCAAACATTGGCCATTCTATAGGGAGTTTGGGATATATGAAAATACATGGGTATTTGCTTGATTTAGAATTTAACCTTTTAGCTATGTGGATGACCATGTAACCCTTTTGGAAACACATCAGTTAATTTTTATACAATTGGGATTTCATCAAGGATGGTCTTTTCCTTTTTCAATTTCTTTTTAGGGAGATAAACTTTCTCATAAGGAAATACTATCCATGTATGGGAGGATGATACTGAAGAAGATTTTTCCTCCTTGAGAATATATAAAATTAGAAGGTGACTTGGGATATATATGGTTATTTTCTTCCCATTTCAATTTATATCTTCCCCATATAACGAGAGATAATACATAGCTACAATTTTAACAAATTTATATAAAGGGAGTATCATAAGGTTGTCTAGGATGTTTATCCAACAAATATTGATAGGGGATAAGTTATATACATGGGATGAAATAATTTAACAATTTTATTTTTATTCATATTTAGATACAATTCCTTATTTTGAGGTTTCCCTTGAATAATTTACTAAAATTGAATGATACGAGAGTAGTTGTAGTACGAAAATCAAATAGTACAATTTCTTTCATTGAATTAATAACTAGTATTCCTTCACTGACGTGATTTTCAATATCCTCTTTAGTAGTTGTGATGGAATAATCCCTCTGATTCTTTATAGTTGAAACATTGGAAAATAAACTGAGGGTTGACTGGAGATTTGTTTTTACTCTATCAAATTATTGGGTTTCTCCCACTATCATAAATTAGCTTGGTAAAATTCCTTCCTACCCCTAAAGATTTTATTCCCTCATTAGAAAATTTTTGGGATGCTTCTACAATCACATTTGACATGTGGGGAGTTGGGATTTTACCCTTTGATATTTCTCCATCATACCACTATAATTAAAATAAATTCGATGACTCACAGATCATGACCCCTTATACTCATGAGATTGACTTATATCTTTTTAAAATTTTATGGTACATTAGTCAATTTTATCATTTCTATAATAGTATTGAATCACCAACGATTTCCATAGACATGGATTTTATTCCACTAAAGAAGTGGTAAACTTTAAATTTTTAGTTAAATAAATAGAATTTGGAATATCAGGAATGAACCATCATTTTCATATCATACTAATTAATGGATTCATAATACTTTTACATGAGGCTAATCAAATCCCTCTCTATTTCAATTCATAACATGTGAGTAAAATTTTTAGTTAGTTTTTTCTTGAATTATTTCCACTAAATTGCATTTATTTCCTCATAAATCATCACATTTTGATCAATGTACAAAATTGATGAGCTTATCCCTCCATAAGGTAAATAAATAACAATAACTTCTCTTGATCAATGTAATAAAGGGAGTAGTATATATCTTAAATTTGGGTTGATAAATTTTTATTTGATTATGGGATTAGATGATTCACTAAAATTCGGTGGCATTTTTTATATAAAGGTCTTAATCACAACTTGATATTTCTCTAGGGGATATGGGTGTGCCTATTGAATAATGTTTCAATTAAAAACTAGAGTTAATTTAAATAATATGATCATGAATATCCAAATTTCAACTTCAATTAGGTTGGTTATCTCCTTTGGGTGGTCATCACATTGCGCCTCTTATTGGTTTTTAAATATTTTCCTCTTATTTCATGACAGTTAGAAGAATAAAGGGAAAATTATGGATGAGAGTTTACAAACTATTAAACATATAAAATTGACATAGTGAACATTAAAGGTATAACTCACAAATGACATACATTCTTTAAATAAGACATTTCAAGAGTTTAATCTATGTTATATGTGGTATATTTTTTCAACTTAAACATTTTATGTAAATTTTATTCCCTTAGTAATGGTTAATAATGATCATGTAAATATACCAAATAATGTCCCTTTGGAGTTCCATAGTAGGTGTTTAATAAGGCCACTTTATCATAAACCAGCTGATGATTGATTAAAATCCCAATGCATGCCTTTAAAAGTTATTACACCAAGGTACTACTCTGTTAGAACCAAATCCAGTTGTATTAACCATACATGGATTTTATGTCTTGGAATCCATTTATTGGGTACTATACCAAATATTGGGGATGTTTTATTATATTTAATCTTATCCCCAAGCCTTCACTATGGTTTCATAATCATTACCATAAAAAATAATTATCCATTTCTTTGATACCAACTATTTCAACCCATATTTTAATGTACCTTAATTGATGATTTTTAAGCTAAATACACACATAATAAAATCCCAGTAGATTAAGAGGCCTAATTCCATTATTAAGTTTGGTATATAGAACTATAATGTAAAAAATTGGTAATAAAATTAATTAAAAATACTAAATAGTTCCACTATATTCCATGTGGGACAAGAGGAAAATCAAGGAGAAATAAATTAGTGGAAATAAAAAACAAGAACATAAAATTATTATATATGATTATAACAGCAAGGTAACATGAGGAATGATGAAAAAACATAAAAATGACACAATAAGCACAAGTCATGGCTAGCCACCAAGACATCATTAAATAGTGTGGTTTAGGAAAACCTCTAGTGCACTATACATGAAAAATCATGAGATTGAAACATTACCAAATTCATTGAAGGGATATATAATTCTGGGACCCCGTGTCATAATCATATCAAATACATGCATTTGTGTGCTATAAAAATCAAACAACATATAGACCTCCTATTATCTCTTTTACACAATTATTAGGGAATAATGTTTACAAATATGGAATTTCCCAGTCAATAAATGATGTGAAGGTATAGGTGAATACCTTTTAGCATAAATGGGGAAGGGTATTTGATATAATTTTTTTCTTGGATAAAAATATAATAATTTCAGAAGTATTATATTTGTACATAAAGATTCATATAAGGTTTGAACGATAGTAAAATGGGGTCTCACATTACTTGGGAATCATAAGGGTTTTAAGATGGCTGTGTAAAATCATATCCCAAAATTAAAAAATTATATATCAAAATGAATAATTAAGATATATTGTTTGAATTAATAAGAGTAAGAGAGGGTAGATGAGTATTTATAGAAATATTGTGGGTGGGGGGGAATTCTCTATTAAATTATAAACATAGGATTTGGACTCTATATGGTAAAATAATGAAATGAAAAACATACCATTTGAGTTCCAATTGTATATTTCAAAGAGTAGTGGGTCTAAATATTTATTACATCCATGAACCTAACTCCTTGAAATAATACACTTGGTGATGTGGAATCAAGTCACGTTTATAAAGAATTTATTTTTAAAACAGTAAAATCTAATATATGTATTTGAGGATTTTTTAATGGTATGTATATTTAATAATATACTATTAAAAACAATATTTTGAATTAGAAGAAAAATTCATCATGGATTCCCATTATAATTTTTATTACACCACCTTTGGGATATTATGGTGTCATAATTCGTAATGTTTATTTAGACCATATTTAATTTTTACTAAAAATTTCAGCTCTTCCAACAAATTATGGTAAATTCACCATTGTATGATTACTACATGATTATTTCAAAACAATATTTATTTTATTAAAATATCTATAAAAGTATGATAATTTACACATTTTAATAAAAATTCATTTTTCATGAAAAATACAAATTTTTACAATAATAACTATTTTTTGAATCTTACAAAATATTATATTTGTAATTAATTAAATTATTTTATTATTTATATAGAAATATTAATTTATAATAATTATATAGGAAACTAAAATTTATTTCAAAATTTTGAATTAATATGAATGAGTGTCTTAATTAAAAATGCATATTATGTAAATATCAATTTTGTTTTCTTTATATCAAAATATAATTTTCATCAACTAATATAAAAATTAAATAATGAAACGGGATAAAAGTAATCATTATTTATTAAAAATGAAAATATAAAAATTCATTCTCTTAGGTTATAAATACATATCCTTTTATTACACCCGCATACTCCCTAAGGGTAAGATGTATGATTGTTGAGATTTCTTGGGCTGGTTCGACAAAGATTGTTTGGAACATGATCTTCATTAGCATGAAATTCCTTGATGAATTTTTTTCATCATGATTCCATTGATGGATTTTATCTTGGTATTAGTATAAGTAAAAGACATGTGAATCCATCTCCCTTAGAATCATTGTTAAATAGGATTCATAGGGTTAGATCTTATTTCATGTGGTCATTAATTCATTATTTTGTGTCAATTGGATTTTACAATCACCCATCATATATAATAATCCTAAAAGTAACAATAAAATGGAAATTTTATCAATGGTTATGATGCTTATTATTTTTTTAAAAATTAACAATATATAACTTATAAATATTCAAAACAACCAAATTATTCAATTTATTTTCTATAAACTTATTTCTTAATAAATAATTTATTTATTTGAAAATATATTTAAAATTAGGAAACATTTTGTTATTTCATAGAGGTCTCTGATGGTGATCTTATTTATGGATTATCTTAGGGTTGAAGGATCAATGACGAATAATCATGTAGAGGTGGGATGCTAATGATGAATATAGAATATATCGTTTATGTTATTTACATAAATATGTTATTTTTCTACAATTGATTCTATCCCGACATAGGTAATTTATTTTTATGGTATATTTCCCAATTAATGTTTATTGTTTTGAACATGAATTAAATTATTTTAAATTAATTCATGGATTTTTATTTATTTAATATCCATATGTTTATTTCTTTTTCTTGTAATTTAGAATTTGATTATATATTTTGGTTTTATAATTTTGTTATCCACCCATTATTTAGATTCTTTCAATGGGGGGAAAACGTGATCTTTGTTTTATGATCACTTTTTTGTTTCCTGCCTTTATCTATCCTTTCATAAATTTTCATTAACAATATTTTGGTTAGCCAGTTATTAAAATCTATTTAGTAAAACAATCATTATGTAATAAATAATTGGATTAATAGAATGTTGTTGGATGTTTGGTTTTTGTATTATAGATGAGGCGTAGTCATGGTGGTGATGATGGGAATTCAATGTTGGTACGAGTGATAGTGTTTTAATGAACCAGATCTTGTGGGAATATTTAGAAGCTTGAGAACTATCCATTATTGAGACAGGGGGTATAATCATTCCATCTGTGAAGTAACATTCTTTAAGAAGAAGATTATGGGTGTTATAAAAATGAATCATAGTAGAATATGAGTTGATTGTGGTGTGAGGGAGGCACATTAAATATAATGAAATTTATTGTATATTTCTATACACAAAACATGCAGTTGAATAGAACACATGCCATGTGGGACCATCTATGTGTTAGTTATGTTATAAAAAATGAGTTAATTTTCAAATGACGTGTGTGAAACCCAAGAAATATTTGATACATAGTAATCCAAATTGACATGAATAATGATTACATTCCTAGGAATCCATGTTACCTAATATGTTTCATGTGTTATGGAATACCCCATCTACATGGTAATGTTTACAATAATGGGAAGGTTACACATTCTTAGCCATATTTTTAATATCAACATATCATGTGTCATAACAACACACTAAGTATATGAAAAAACATGATGTTTCAGATTGATGGACTTATGAAGTACCATTTTTTGAGACACACCAGGTACCCCAATAGGACATGAAGTGTAGTTTTCTAATAGTCACATTAATGTTTCACACCCTTAATAAACACAAGGTTTTGGGACCATGTGTATCCAATTCTATGTAGAATTACTTATAATATGTAATGGAGGTTTTAAGAGGAAAAATAGATACAACATTATGTGTTATGATGGTGACACTTCATCAAGGGACACTTATCTGAAGGCAGTGATCACATATAGTCATTGGATTAATTCAAAGGATGGTACTTAAGCTAACCACTAAGTCATGGGTCCCCCATATCTTTTATACTAGTTGAGTCAGTACTACCCATTCTACAAATGGTGCATGTCCTCAGTATACGGAGTGGTACTCCACCATCACCATGATTCGGAGGGGAGAAATTCACCAACTGGAGATATTTCTCCCTAATCTATTGAGTAGAGTAGTGAGGAGAGGGTCATTGACCCAAATTCCAATGAGATTTCCCATGGTGAATTGTTATATGGGGTCCTCTTATGAGGTGTTGTTTGATCAAGTAAGTGTCTCATATGAGTAATCTTAATTCCTTTATAGTATAACATGTCATGTCACAATTAGTATGACATCTGAGATGAGAGGAACTATTATATTGAGATCCATTGAGTGTGTTATCTCATATTAATGTTACCTAATTACATCGAGAATTATCCCTAATGATAATATGAGGATGGAAATCACCTTGAGATTTGTAGAATTAATTTAAGAATATATGGGTTACCATATTTATTTCCCATAATTTTTCTATTTTTGAGATCACTCTTCTTATGATTCATTGTGTTTAGTCATTTTTTGTGTGTCATAATACGTTTTTTGATAGTCATACAATAATTTTATATGCCCATATATGTCATGTATTATAAAAATGAAGGGTATTTCAAACTGATTTTAAGTGGACTAGGAGAAGGTGAGGTTTATTTGGGCTAGAGGACCCACAGAAAGAACATAATGCATTATGTTTCTAACATTCACCCATTTTTTTGCATATTAGATTTCTTTTTATTGTTGGTAGCCATGTATTTTTTCAAATTTATTTATTTTTTCACTTTTATCATATCCTATTGGGGGGATAGATGATTTACTAGCATTTAAATTTTAATTTGTTAATTTTTTTTATCATTATAAAATTATCTAGATATGATTTTGTGAGTGTGTATAGGTAGTTATGAAAAAGGCCTACCATACCTGACACTAGTCCCCAATCCCTAGACTATTGGAGGTTGTCTTGGGGTGTAAATATCAGCTTACTACTAACCAATAGGGCCTCGATGGGTCAAGTCATGGAAATGTTCTATCAAAGGGGGTTCCCATTGGATCATAATTTACATACAGTATAGATATGAATATATTCGTTGGAAAAATGGAAAAAAGGATAAAATAGATTGATTTTGGTTCTCAGTCTGGGGAACTCAGTAATGGTGTTGTGACTGATGAGTCCATTTACCATGACTCTGATAACAGTATTATAAACTCAATATACATTGGATCTATTTATTAGGAAAAAATGGTATATTCACCATATAGGTTTCAATTTTTCATTTCATGTATTTCTTGAGTCATCTCACCAAATATTATCATTGATTGTGGTTCATCTAGATAAGTAAAAATGTTTAACCATAGAAAAAACCAATGATGGTTTTGTAGTAGGATCATGATGATGATTGGCTAAATTCTAAAGCCTATATTGTTGGGACAATTTTGGAAGGGTTTTACATAAAGTCTGTAGTGAGAGATAGTTTCTCACATTGAGTAGTAAAAATACATACTCCAGGTTACTCTGGCTGATGTTATCCCTTGTACAAGGAAATATATTGTTCAATTACTTCACAATGAGGATGTTCCTCAGATGATCATTCATTTATATTTTTAGAGTTAGAGGTCACTCATGTTCCCTGTCTTTCATGATCCTTGGGAATCTATGAACTATCTAGAGGTGATGGATCATGTTTTTTAAATTTTGAGACTTCATATAGTTACACAGAGGCCCCAAAAGGTAATATTATTTAATGAATCACAAGATATTGGTGGATTCCTATAATGTAATTTATTGATATTGCTTTAACAATGAAAAGAATAGGGAAACCTAAACCCACAAGAATTGTTATCATAGGATTTGTGATGAGTTCCTTTGATTTGTAATTATGAGGCAATTTTTTATATTCTCATGAGCGAGAGAAAACATTGGTTACATAGAACATAGAGGCATGCACATGGAAATATGAAGCAAGTGATGGCTCATGACCTGATGGATTCTATTATGATCCATGGTATGACCAATGTCTCCTCAATTATAGATGTAGTTTTGATGGACATTTGTGTGATCCACTCATTCCATACCATATCCCTTTTATGATTATCTAGAGTTTATAGTGGTTTCTTTAGCTCATCCTTTTCTCTTAAAGACTCATGTGGACAATGCTTGCACAACCACATGATGTGCATCCATGTCGTGAAGATGGTCTTGTTTATATTTTTAAAGACCAATGGTATATCATAGTGTCTATCCTCTAGGACTCTCTCAAGGAAGTAGTGTCTAATGAATGAGTGGTTTTTACATAAATATTTTTTTTATTTTTTTATATTTTAAAAATAGTAAAACAAAACTCCTTAGAATAAAACTAATAAGTGTTAAAAAACACAACATGTGTGGAATAGTGGACAGAAAGAAGAGAAAAAAAGAATGCACATGACCAAATATTAAAGAACAAGGAATGATATAAGACACAAAAAACAAAATGAACAAAAAACACACAGAGAAACAAAAATGTCACCAAGACACAAAACACAAAATTTAGTGAGATAAAGGCCAGACCCAGGTTAATCTACCCTCTACTCCATATACTAGATCTATTTAAAATTAAACCAACAAATCTAAACTTCTCAAAATGCATGACCGATGACTCATATCATTCCTAAATCTCTCTTAGAAATCAAACAATAAAGCATATAATTTTATCCAATATTAATCATTCATATGAACTATAAGTGATTTTATCAATAGATTCATCCTAGCTAGGTATTGTCACTAGGAAGAATGATCTAGCTGAGATCAAAAAATTGTATGACCATTCTAATTCTCAGTTCGAGAAATCATGATTGAAAGGGGATATGAAACGAGAAGACCGAGTAGAAAATCCACATACATAAGATCTTACTCTCACTCAATCGTACTCGCAGATGTGATCTACCATGTCAAACAAAAAATGATTATTTCAGTAATACATGTATCTCCATGTTTCATCTGGTTTCATAACTATGATTTAGCCCCACAAATTAGTCATCCATTATTGGATATTATAGATCACATAAAAAATAAATAATAAAGAATGAAAAGTCACATAACAAATAAAAACACAATTCATAAAAAATAACATGAAACACAACATATTTATAGACTATGAATAAATAGACACCAGAATGGATAATTAGAGGATGGATGAAATGGAGGAGAAAGAACCCATCTCCAGGTTAAAGAAAAGTTTAAATTTTATGACTTTTTGTGGATTTGTGAATGTGGGTGGAGAGTTTTTTGGAGTGTCCCTCCTCCTACTCCTTTTATCCCTATGTGCAAGAGGATTCATGCGGTCCTCTTATTCAGAAAGCCTAAACTAAAAACATAGAATAACTGACTGGTAGAAAATACTCATGGTGCACTCTGATGAAATTGTCACTAGGTCTTGATTTAACTCCCTTTATGTCCAAACAATCCCCCAATAACGACCTTATGAATATTTTCATGCCTTTCCTGTGAGTATTGTTTCCCTTCGACCACAATATTACTCCACTTGTATGAACAACTCCCCCTACTTGGAAGACCAAGAAAATGCATGTTAATTTGAAAAGAAACAAACTACATCAATATATATACATATACATATATATATATGTACATATAGTTATAATTAATATTTTTAGTATTATAAAAATATATAATTAATATATTTATATTTCTACTATATTAGTTGTCTTAATTAATATATATATTAAATAATATATTATTATTATTTGATATGTTATATTAGTTATATTATATATATGTTAATATAATTATTATATTATATATATGTTAATAAAATTATTATATTATATATATGTTAATATAATTATTATATATATATATATATATGTTATTATATGTTATTATATATCAAAAAATAATAAATAAAAAGAAAATTAAATGAGTAGAGGGAAGGGGGTTTGTGCGGCGAAGAGATAGGAATTGCTCAAGGTGACAACTCAGTTTGAGGGGGAAGAAGGGGAGGAGCTCATCTGGCTTTGGCTAGTAGGAGGGAAAGCCAAGGGGTGAAGGTTCATGTTTAGTTGGCCGGTGTAGGTGTGAAAGAGGAGGGTGTTGCATGAACATGGGAGAGGGGACATGTTCATGAGGGTGTGGGTGGATAGTAGGGTTCAGGTGACTAGAAGTTCAAAATAGGGGAGCTCATGCAATGGTGTTGAGGTGATTCGGGTGGCATCACCAACTTCAATTAGTTAGTGGAAGGTAGGGATGGAACTGAGAATCTAGATGGTGGGATGGAAGGATCTCCAGTAGCTGGGGTAAGTAGATCTGAATTATCTCTTCTTCTTCTCTGATTTTTTTATTTCTTTAGATCTGGAATAGTGCCTAGATGGTGGATCCTTGTTTTAATCTTCATCTAGGATTGTTTTTTATTCATATCTAGTTTGATATTATTTTCGATTTTGATCTTTCTGTTTCAATTCCAGTGTTGTACTATGCTGTTTGATTTCTGTTGTTGTTGTTTTTATTTTTGCATCATTGGAATTTTTTTCTATTTTCTAGTTTGGAGAGGTGACGGGGTGAAAGGGATGGAGTGTGGTGAGGCAGTAGAGAAGTAGATGTGGAATGGGGGGGGGGGGGGGGGGTCAGCAAGAGGATATAGTGGCATCGGTTGATATACACAGTGGTAGAAATGAAGGGAAACAATAGTAGTAAGGAAGGGAAATAGTGGCATAATTGGATAAAATTGTGTGAAATGGTGAAACTGGGAAGATCTGAAATATTTGGATAGTAACTTAGTGAAATAGTAGAACATTGAAATGGGGTTAAAGGTGGCATCATGTCTAGAGGAACTAATGGAACCATAATTTTCCTGCAAAACTAATAAATAAAAAACAACACAAATTTATAGATTAATAAATTAATTTAATTAACAAATAGATTTAAAAAATATAACAAAGTAGCAAATAACATAAAATTACATTGAATTATATAAAAAAATTATGTTATTTGGAACAAATAAAATAATATAAAAAATGTAAATTTTTTTATCATTTAATCAACCAACTAATTCATTAAAGAAATAATTAAATAATTCATTAAAGACTAAAAATTTTAATTTAATAAAATTATATTATAAAACATATGTCATTATTAAATGAAATAAAAATAAAAAAATGTGTTATTTATTCACAAAGTAAAAATAAATAATCATTTAATTAAATTATGTAGTAAAAAAATTATTTTCATAAAAACAATGAATGAATAAAAATGAATGTTAAAATAACAAGGATTATTTAATTTTAAATTTATTAAAAATAACAAAATAACTCACCAAAATATTTTATTTACATAAAAATTTATCAATTTACAAATTAATGTAATAGAAATCACAACAAACAAAATATTTTATAAAAAATGAAATTTTGGTATCAAAAAACTAGTAAAAAACAAAAAAGGATGTGGCAAAGAATTTGAAAACACTACCACGTCAAACTCCCACACGCTTAAAAAAATTTCCTAAAAAGATGCATGTATTTGACTTTAAAATAGACAGATGATTTGTGTGTTATTGTTAAAATATAAAAGATTAAACATTAATACAAAGTGGATCAAGACAAAATAGTGGGTATGGATTTTCAATGGTGTTCAAATATGATGTACTTCCTAGCATAAAAAACTCACTAGATGTCATAAGCCTCACAAAGTCATACACTATCAAGTATTCCATGCCTCCTATATTCATTCAGTAAATGCTTCACTTCAATTTCTTATTCATGTTCTGATTCAATGTGGGATGACAGGTTAGATCAAGTGGAACTCAAAACATTTCCAAAGGAATCTTCCGTACTCACCTTCTTCTAGGCTCTAAAAATTATTGTCCATTAATTTCATCACATTATTTATTAAATTCAAATTAATTTTATCAATTTCAATTGCTACATTTATCATCTGGGTTCAAAATTGCCTTCACCTTAATGAGTTCATTTTTGATAAGTGCACTTTGTTTTCATTTTTCCCAGTCATATTCCATGTGCAGAGCACCATGCACAGAACATTTTTAGATTAAAATTGTCTTTATTTATTCATAGAAACATACCCTGTGCATCTTGTTTTAGATTATCAATGTTGCATCCCATTTTTTAATTTTACTCTATTTGTAATGGACTTAACTAATTGTCAATTAATTTGACTTCCTAATATGATTGAATATTATTTAATAAAGTGTATGTCACATAGGATCTTGTGAGAACATCTAGTTACCTTAATATATGATCTTCATTCCACAAAATATATCTTTTACCACTCCTATCCTTAGTTCCTAAATATAAATATCCATAAAACAATGAACTATTGTAGTCATCAGTCACTCATTCATCATGGTTTTAGAATAAGTGAAACTCTCAACAAACTATGAGCAATTATCCCCTAAACATGATTGTATTGGAATACCAAGGAACCTCCGATGACCAAAAAGTGATTAAAGAATTTAATAAAAATTCAATGAATTTTAAAAATGTTGATTTATATTTTGACCATTTTTTAAATAACATGATGTTCAAAAGGGGGAATTTAAGGTTACATTTGAATAACCCCTCTAACTCCCACACATAAAACCCAAAATTGTCCCCAATATTGAATCTCATGGTGGGAAACAATTTTTTTTCGAAACAGATGTAAATTTATGTTTAAATTGTATATGGAGGGGAAGAAATGCTATTAACTCTTTTTTACAAAAAAAATAAATGCAAACAATAAAAAAACCAAAAAAGAATAACCTATCTCACTAAACATCACTAAAAAAGAACATTTCTATTAAAAACTTTCATTCTTGAATTATAAAAAAGATAAAATAATTTATTAATTTACTTAAAATAGTAGAATGGTTAGAAATATTATGCCTCAAAATCATAATAAGTATGATAATAAAAACTGCAGGTGTAGAAAGATTTAAAATGCAGAATAAAATACAATTTCAACTAAGTAGATATTATCAAGATAACTTATAAGCATGAAAATGTTTCAAAAGTTTCAAAATTTAGTTGGAAGACCTCCAAAATTAATTCATAGCTACATGTAATAAAAATGTGAAGAGTAAAACATTGAAATATAAAAAAATACTCCTATGAATGTGAAACTTCTGAAATATGTAAATGTATCTCACTGATTCCCAGGTGCATAAACTGTCAGTTCTTGAGTGTGGAACATGCATGATAAAATAGTTTAACATTAGTCTTTATGATTTTATGTTAAAATAGAATACAACTACAATGTATGAGTTAGGGAGTGTATCCATTAATCTAGTATGACGGTCCCTTGTTTCATGATTGACATCCACATAGAATCTACTCCATATTGTTTTCCTAATAAAACATAACTAAAATTAAAAAAACCACATGAAAAAAATAAACGAAATCAGGAATTGAAAAGGGATAATCCTATAATAACACCTAGGGGTGCTGTATTTTGACTGTCCACTAATATAAAATTCTTGGATCAACAATAATATAATGGGGGTATTTATCTTCTTGCTTAGGAACCACCTGGTTTGATTCCATCCAAATACAAAAAACTTTCGAATTTCAGATTACCCCTTCTGAATCTTTAATCAAATTACACTTATTTGTAGTGAAGTAATTCATGTTGAATGGTGGGAAAGAAACAAAGATATAGGGGTACTTCTCTACTTCATATGCTTCTTAAGGTTGAGTGTGCATGAGTATTAATGTTGGAAAACATGGATGTGTCTTTTCTTAATGTTCAATCCAATATTGAGAAACAATGAGTTTTCCCTCATCCACTTGTAAACTTGTTCATAGATCCAACAATTCCTCTTCAAAAATAACTCCAAAACTGGAAGTGTCATCCAGTATTGGGAGTTCCATGTGTTCCTCAGAAAGTGCTACTTCATGCTCATCATGACTCTCATAGGAATCCCAAAAGTGAATTGTATCCTCAATAGCTACATAGAGAGGAACAAAATTATGATCTACTTAATCATAATCAAAGTCAAACAAAAATACATCCTCTTACATGAAATTATCTACTACCTATAAAAGTGTAGTTTGTTCCTTCTCATAATGGAATAATGATCTTTGGAGAAGGGTTAGGGCCAGATCGAAGTTGTAAACCACATCCAGCCTTTCTTCAAAACACACCACCTCACATGCATAATCTTATAAGGAGAGTGATATGATGTCATGTTTTGGGTCCACCCACTGAAGCATTGAAAAATCATTAAAACATCTATTGAAATCAATGCCATTATAATGGAAATCAGGGAAAAATGATCTTTAAAGAAATACCCAACATCATAAATCATTACATATTTCATCTCCTTCCAGCCCTTGAAAACATCCCCTGATATTGGTTCTGGAATTTCCATTCATGACTCCATAGGAAAATCTATATTAATGATGGGACACTCAATGTTTTTCTTTCTTCTATTTGTTTCATGTTTCCTTCTCAACTGCTTTCTAGAATGTTGGGCTTCACTTGTCGGTGGTGGTACTACACTATTTTCTCTATATCCTTTGACCTTATCCATGGCTTGGTGCATCAACTGCATAATCTCATGAGAATAAGTTGTCTCCTCTTCAGTAAGGTCTCGATGCGGCCTTCATGCATAAAACCTTAAAATTTTGAAAAATCCTCTTCTAACTCTTAAACCTGGTAAAATAGTGACACTGTATCAAATTTGTTAGTGTTCATCACTATTGTGATTGTGTGTATTTTTTTATGATTTTTTATTTGTTTTTTGGTTCTAAAATAAAAAAATAGAAAAAACACTCAGACACTCATTCCTTTGTCAGAAACGGAACCAAAATTTGTCATGTGTCCTTATCATGAGGAATATCAAGTTTACATTTATAAATATCCATGATATAGAATAGTGGCTAACCTATAGGTCGCTCTCAAAGATGAATTATTTAATTCACATGTGTTCATAACGAAAATCTTTTTTTGTTTTTATATTTTGAAAACATTAAAACACAACTCCTAAGAAAAAATACTAATCCATGTTGAAAAACATTACACGTGTTGAACAATGGACTGATAGAAGAGAAACAAAGAAATAACATGATCAAACAACAAGGATTGAGAAAACATAGTAGTCACATGAATAACACAAAGAACAAAAAACACATAGAATACTGAAAAGGACACCAAGACACAAAAGAAAAATGTTAGTGAGACAAAGTACATACCTAGGTTAATCCACCCTCTACTCCCTATCCAAAATCTACTAATAATTAAACAAAGAACAATCAAATTTTCACTATTCTTGACTGAAGAATCAGATCGAACACCAATTTCACTTAGAAATTGAACACTCAAGAATAGAATTTCTTCCCTTCTTTAGAATTCCTCTGAACAACAAGAGATTCACTCAATTGATTCACCCCATCTAGGTATATTCACTAGGAAGAATGAACATGCTAAGATCGTCAAATTACACAACCATTCATGATTCTTAGTTGTATAAATAGATATTGGATGGGGAGAAGAAATGATATGAAAGTGAAGAAATTCATCCAATGAAATATCTTACTCCCTATCAATCTTAATCACAGACGCGGTCTACAAAGGTAATGAAATAGAAATGATTATTTCACTAACACTCAGATATATAGGTTGTGTAGGGTTTTATAACCCGGATCAAGAACCACCAATTTGGTATTAATTTCAAGATATTTGAGATCACATAACAAAATTAATAAAACCACAAATCACTGAAAAAACATGAAACACAACATATTTACTTAATATAAAAAAATAAAAACAAGAACAAAGCGATGAAGGATGGATGAAATGGATGAGAAGAACCCATCTGTAGATCGAAGACAAGTTCAAATTTGATGAATTGTTATGTAGTATTGTGTGAATGGTTGTGTTGAGTGGTATGGAGTGTCCCTCCTCCTGCTCCTCTTGTTCCACATGTGCAATAGCATTAAGGGGTTCTCTTATTTGGGAAAAACTCAACTGAAAACTTAGAAAAACTGACTGGTATAAAATCAAGGAGGCGCACTTCAATGCACTTGTCACTACAAATCGATTGATCTCCCTGTGTGTTCAAATAGCCCCCTGTAATGACATTGAAAATATTTTTGTTCTTTTCCTGCGATCAATTTTTCCCTCAGACCACAATCTGACTCCACCTGTATGAACAACTCCCCCTACATGGAAAATAAAAAAAACTATTGTAAGTCACAAAAGAAACAAAATGATTAAATAAATAAATATATATTTATATTTATATGTACTTATTGTTATAATTGTTATTATTATAATTATAAAAAATATAATGAATATATTTATATAACAGTTATATTAGTTATCTTAATTACTATATATATTAAATAATATATTAAGATTGTTAGATATGTTATATCAGATATATTTAATATATGTTAATATAAATAGCATATATATATATATATGTAATTATATACTATAATATATTAAAAAATAATAAATAAAATTAAAATTTAGTGGGATAAAAGGGACGGATTTTGTGTGGCCAAGATATGGGAATGGATTGAGGTGGCTGCACAATTTTATGAGGAAGAAGGGGCATATTTCCGATGGCTTCGACTGTAGTAGGGCGAGCCTAGGGGTGAAGGTCGGGGTTTGGATGGCCGGTATAGGTGTGAAGGAGGTGGGTGATGCTTGAACATGGGAGAAATGATGGGTTCATGATGGTCTGGTTGGATAGGAGGGTTCATGCGACTTGTGGTTTGAAGGAGGAGAGCTCATGTGATGGTGCAGAGGTTATTCAGGTGGTGAAACTGGCTTCAATCAATGTATTGAAGGTAGATATGTTTCTGAGAAATGTGATGCTGGGCTGGAAGGATCTCCTGCAGCTAGGATAAGTAGAACTGGACTGCCTCTTCTTCTTCTCTGATTTTTTTGATTTCATCAGATTTGGAATGCTGTTAAGAAGGAGGCTCCCTGTTTGAATCTTCATATGGGTGTGTTTTATCTTCAAATATAGTTTGGTATGATTTGAGAGTTTGATCATTCTATTTTAATTCGAGTGTTGTACAACGCTAGTTGATTTGTTCCTTTTTATTGATGTTGCTATTTGGGTATCGTTTGAATTCTTTGTTGTTGATGGTTTGGAGAGGCGATGGGGTGGAAGGGATGGAGTGCAGTGAGGCAGTGGAGAAGAAGTGCTGGTTGGGGGGTTTCAATAAGAAGAGACAAAGGCACCAGTGGTAGAAATGAAGGGGAATTGTGGAAGGATGAAGGGAAATAATGGCAGAATTGCATGAAATTGTGTGAAAAGGATCCACTAGGAAGAGCCGAAACAGTGGGACTGTAACTCAGTGAAATAATGAAACAGGGAAAAGGGGATAATGATGGAACTATTTTTGAAGGAACTGGTGGCACCATGTCCAACCTACAAAATAAATAAATACAAAACAACACAAATTAATAGATTAATAAATTACGTAAATTAACAAATATTTTTAAAAACTCAATAAAACAATGTTGAAAATAAAATAAAATAAAATATGAATTATTTAACATAAATAATTTATTTGGATCAAATAAAATAAAAAAAATTAAAATACTTATTTTAATTAATTAATCAACCAATTAATTAATTAATTAATTAATTATAGAATTTATTAAAGACTAAAAATATTAATATAATAAAATTTTATTGTTAAAATAATTAAATTGTTAAAAGAATTAAGAATTAGAAATTAAAATGTGTTATTTATTTAATAATAAAAAATAATTATTTATTTAATTCATTAATGAACTAATAAAATCTTTTTCTTAAAAAGAATGAAAGAATAAATAATAATGTTAAAATATTATGGATTATTTCAATTAAAAATTATTAAAATTAACAAAAATACACATTAAAATATATGATTTACCTAAAAAAATATTTTTATCCAAATCCATTAAAAATAAATCCCAAATAAAAAATTATTTAATATAAAATAAAATTTTTATATTAAAAAATAGTAAAAGTTTTAAAAAATAATGTGGTAAAAATGTTAAAACACTGAAACATCACCACACTTCTATTATACTAGTGTGACCTCTCTCATGGAGAAGATATGTTCACAATGGATATCTCTATACTAATATTGTGGTGCTATGTTGTTTTTATTAATATGAATTATATGTTTAATGTCCAAGACTTGGAGGACTCTGACCAGTCATGGTTTCAGTGATACCATTTGGGAAGGATGTTCTTTTATTTCGTTTATGAGGAGGAATCATTGGTAGGAAAGGGTGATATTCGATTTTTTAGGATACAACTAATTTCTCCATAGATGGATAGTTTTACCCCTAGATAAATGATGCAATTTGTTTTCAGTTTATTATAATCTTGGAGGAGTATGTGAATGAATTTCTTGAGGAAATTCTATGATTTCATCATATTTTATAGTTGAACATCAACATAGACCTACAACTAGAGGTGACTTTGATATTTTCACCCGCATAATATATTTCATCTCCATAGATATAATAGCTAAAGATTCTTTTTGAGGATATGTAGAATAAGGGATTAATTAAACCTAGTGTATTCCCATACTCATCCCCAGATTTTTTTCAAAGGAGGAAGATTAGTGGTTCAGGTTATGCAAGGATTATGATCACCCGATCCTCATTATTGTAAAGAATTTTTACCTACTTTCCACAATCAATGACCTCTTAGACTTGTGGTTATGGGAAAAGTGTCTTGATTTTTGGACTCTATATGGGTGTTTAATAGAAATCTATTGGAGATGAGGATGATTGATGTTGAAATTTTGATGCCACTATGATTTCATTGAGTTCCTGGTGATTCCATTGAGCCTGATGAATTCTCTAACAGAGTTCATGGGGATCATAAAATGATTTTTGAACATTATTCGGATGTTTTATAATGTTATTAATCATTGAAATCATAATGTAAGTCATATTAAAGGAGGATTATTTGACAAATTAATGAAAGGTTTAAGACCTAATCTAGTAGAAACACATATATTGGAATCTATCAAAGTGTTAGTTTTAGATTATAGAGTTCCACTTCCTAGGACATGTCATCTAAATAGAGGGTGTGATAATAGGCCTTATAAAGATTAAGGTAATTATATCTTCGGATACACTGAAGAGTGTGACCATGTATCAATGATTCCTTGTCTTGGCAATTTATTATTTGAGATTCATGCCAATTCCACTATGATTTTGGCATCCCACACTACCATGACCCAGGCGAGGGAAGCCTTTCATGTTGATGAAAATGTGTTAACATGATTTGTAGGAGTTATGTCAGATTTTGATGATACCCCCCATCATGAGTTAGATAGATGAGGGGTTTTAGTATGTAGTGATCTGTATTGGATCTAGATATTTGATTGGATTAATTTTGGTTTAGTGTTAGGCATTGGGTTCTTTTGGGATTTCGGTAGATGAGACTCAATTAGCAGTTTCACATGACCCAAAATTCAGAGTGGGCAGCTATAGTTATCAATCAAATGTCATGGACACACTATTTTATGGTAGTAAGATTCATCTTATTTTTTACCATGATAGTATCCAGTATATATTATCATATAAATATTTTAATCTAAGGAATATATGATAGAATGATCTCAAACATGACTATAGTTTTAATATAATACATACCCCCAGGAAAGGGAATGTGGTGACATATTATCTAAGCAAGAAATCTCATTCCTAATTTTTAATAGAGGTAGAGGAGCAGTTGTCCCCTTTATAGTTTACCCATACAGAAAATGGTGTAACATATTACCTATGTTAAATTGTTGGGACCCCACCACTTCATCATTCACATATGGTATGTACACCATAGAGACATCTATTGGGATGTTTTTTGAAAATATATTTTCATAGTACATACCTCTGATGTATTTTCTGACGGTGGGGAGCACCGTTTCATTTTCTAATGATGTATCATTGTATCATCCACCATGAAAGATGATGTTTTTGTAGAGTTTCATTCTTTAAAACCTAGTGTTACATCCATAATATAAAAATATGTTATATTCGCTTAGACAACCATTTTTTGTGGTTGTGGATGAAGTATAACATAGTTGAGCTCATCCCATGATTCCTAATTTATTAGCAAGTGAAGGGCATGTATCAAGTACTAATGGGTTTAGATGAACCCCTTGTGGTGCCATAGTAGACTTGAGACTATATCTTAATGGATTTTTGATGGTACATTTTGGGTGTGGTAGGGGATAAGTTGTTATTTAGGTTATTCTAGACTGACTGACAATGTCAGTCCACTTCCTGTCCATTCAAGAGCTACGTTCCGAAGAGAGTTTGGGATGCTTATACTTGACATAGATTAACTTCTTCATATAGTTTTGTTGATTATTAATTCAAAAATTATTCTCTATTCACATCATGATTTTGGGGAGCATTACATGAGGCTTTTAAGACATAATTCCAGTTGACCATGAATTTAATCCCCTAAAAATGACAAAATATAGTTGAACATTTATATTATAGAGGAAAGAAATTGAGTTTTCTTGTTGTATTTTTGTTGGCGTTTTGAAGATATCTACCCTTGGTGGTGTTTTTCATATAAGAATAGTTACCACTCCACTATCAATATAGATCCCTTTAAGGTATTTTATAGTAGAATCACTAGGTGACTTATATAATGGAAAAATCCAATGAGAAAATAATTATGAGCCATGATCAGGAGAAGGGAGGGAAATTGAAGGTGAGGCTCATCATATTAGGTATGAGGATTAAACAAATCCATCAAAAGTATTACAATGATCAATAATAAATGACTTTTGAGTTCAATGTGGGAGACCATGTGTTACTGAAGCTATCACCTTGGTGAGGATTGTGGGGTTTAATCAAGGAATAATGTTTTCTCTAATGTCCATTATCCCTTTTAGATACTGCATAGGGTTTTATAGGTAACATACAACTTGAATTTACCGTATTAGATAGAAAATCTATATGATCTTTTCCATATGACGAAACATAGGGGATAGATGCACTATAATTCTTATGTTTTCTAGGTATTTTTTCTATTTTTTGTATAAAAATACTTGAAAGAGGGGAGAAGGTGGCATGTCAAAAATTAATATTTGACACTTTGGAATATTTCGAAAAACATTTAGAGTTATGAAAATTGTAAACACAAAGTTTTAGGCCCAATTTATGTTCATTGTTAATATATTAAAATTATAAATTATAATATAGCACATACACATACATTCTTTTAAAAAATAGTGGAATAAATATTGAATGATATCTTGGATGTCAAAATTGAAACTATTATTAAATAGGTTTTATGGGCATTACACTTGCTGCAAAACGAAATGAATCATATTTATAAATAGCTTTATAGGGAATTTATTAGGTTTACCCTCATAACCCTAGAGGATTCAGAGTATTGAGAGAGCACTACTAATGGTCACATTGGTGTGTGATCATAGGATTGACAGATCAATAATAATAAAACATGGAGGGTTGAGGAGGAAATATTGAATGTAATATATCTTGTATATGGAATAAACAAAGATATGTCTTTTTCATTTCAAAAGTAAAAAAAGGACAACTTGACCTTATCATCACTTCATAAATACTTCTCATAGCCTTCAAACTCACAATAGATCGATGATCTTTGAACACTTGGTTTCAAATATGAGTATAGCCTGTGAATTTTACTATCATGGTCTATAATAAAATTTAGTGAATATATAGCCAATATAGAAAGGTTCTTTTTATAGGTGGCAATTGTTTCTTTATTTTTCCTCTAGTCTAAAACATTACATTCCAGACTTTGTCAAATAAGCATAATAAAATAATTATCAAATAAAAGATCAATAAAAACTGACCATTACATCATATCAATCTCATGTTTCGCATTTATATTTTCAACTAATGACTAGAAATAATAAGATTCACCCTTAAAATGATAAATAAAATTAATTTATTTCTTACGTTTAGAATATCTTGAAACCTTCAATATCATTTCCCAATCATTGATTTTTTCCTTCAGATACCATTAGGTTTACAGTTCAACCTAATGTTTGACGGATTTGTTTTGGAAATGATCCACTATAAACATGTTACTATATGGACTGTTAAGTTACTCTATAGCATAGGTAGAACTATTAATAACCTACATCAACTAAGTTATCACATCTCCAAATAGATCTACTCAATCATAATGTTTTCCTATTTCTAATTTGAATTGATATTTTTCTCCCAATGCCTTAAAACGTCATTCACAAGGTTTCCTATATGGAAAACCATTTGGAAATTATCATATATTGGATAAAAATAATATAAACCCTTAATTTTTTCTCATTATATTATAATCCATAGATTTATATACCTTAAATGTCTTTTTTTAACAAAATCTTAACCTCCAGAGTAATCTAAACCTCACTCCAACAACAACAATATTGACTCGTACCTTAATCTACCCATAATTATGTGTTTAATATCAAGGATTTAATTTTTTTATATTTTTATGATATTTATTTGGTTTACTGTGTTTAGTAAATAGAGAGAAAATCTTATATATCATGATCTTATAATAAAAATCTGACACTTCCACTCAATATCCATTTCTTCCATAAAAGGGACACTTAATTTTAAAATCAGATTTTATTAAAAAAATGTATCATCTTTTTAGATAGATCACCATGGAAATAAATGTTTGCATGATATTGTTCATACTTACCAGTTGGAATAGTGGAAAAATTACAATTAGATATGAGCACAAAAAAATCACCAATGGATTCAAAAATAGAAACATGTTAGTCTATTTTTAAAACCATGAAATCCCAAAAAACTTTTCCCCATTTTTCATTATATAATTTGAGGTAAAATATTCATTTGATTTCTAATGAAAAAATACTTATTAAAAAAACATTTAATGAAAATATAATAGACGAGATAGATAGTTGAAATTATTTTATTAAATTAATGTACATTTATCATCAAAACGCAATGAATCATATTTATAAATAGCTTTATAGGGAATTTATTAGGTTTACCCTCATAACCCTAGAGGATTCAGAGGATTGAGAGAGCACTACTAATGGTCACATTGGTGTGTGATCATAGGATTGACAGATCAATAATAATAAAACATGGAGGGTTGAGGAGGAAATGTTGAATGTAATATATCTTGTATATGGAATAAACAAAGATATGTTTTTTCCTGAATCAATCCAAACATAAGGAAATGATTTTTAGTGTTTTACATCCACATTCATGATAATTGAGATGACCATTAATTAATTCATTTAAAATTCTTTCATGGATAATTCTTTTTTGATTATCTTGATGTTTATTTTCTTCCCACAAATTTATAATTTGATGTTATATTTGGTATTGATATTTAATTACCATCCATGTTTCTAAATTATATCAATGATGCCCATTTTGGATGCTAAATTTTAATGACATCATTCATACATTCGTTGTTTTTCATCACTATTATTTCTATTATCTGATCATTCGACTCAATCCACAAAACCAATCATTAAGTAATCACTCATTGGAGACAAATATCGATGATGCGACTTTGGATTTTGGACTAGATATGTGAAAGAGGAGTGGTGGTGATTACGAGAATCCGATGTTGGTGTGGGAAGATGGTGGTTCCATAATCCATATTCAGCATGAATATTTATAGGTTAAATGATATGAATTTTATTAGAATGGTGTGGTTGGAATACATCCATCAATGGCTTCATAGGCCTGGTACATGAAATTAATGGTGATTGAGATATTAATGACTGTAGAAGAGTAGTTGAAGATGGAATGGGAGAGATGTGTGAATCATAAAATAATTTCTATGAAATTACAATATACAAGATTTGTAGTTCAAAAGAACACACTCAGTGTTTCCACCTCTATGTAGCAACTATGGTTTATGTGGATAGTTAAATATCACCTATTGTTTGGGGGACCCACATGTTGTGTGACCTTTATCCATCTAAATTTGTGTGTATAATGATTACACTCCCAATAATCCATGTGACCCTACACATTGTGTGCGTCGGGGTACACCCCTAGTACTTCAAAAATGCACGAGCATGGGAGGGTGACACATGATCAGTTTCCTTCGGAATTTATGAGTACCATGTATAATAAAAATTTTATTTATCTAGATGATAATTTCATTTAAGATAAAATTAATATAACACTACCTATTTTTTGAGACATATTGTGTCCCCTAGTGGAACACATCTTGTAATATACCTATATTATCATACCTCGTGTATCTCCTTCATTAGGACATAGTTTTGGGACTGTGTGTAGCATATTCTGAGTATAATACTTTGTAGGGTATGATGGTGATATTTTTTTGGAAAGGAAGATTTGAAACAAGTTTGTAGAGGTGATATTATTTATATATGGATGGGTAGACAATGATAGTGATATGGTTTGGTCATTAGAGTTATTCTGGGGTCGGTACTCCCCTTACCCACTAGGTAACTTGTCTCATATATCGAATATATTTATATATTTGGTACTCCAACACACTAAAAATTGTGTATGTAATCTGTCTAAAATGTATTCCTCACCCATTACAATGAATTTTTTAGTGGGAAAGTCCTTCACTTAAGATAATTTTCTATTTGTTTTGGTGAGTAGTATGAAGGAACATTCCCTTCACCATAATTCCTATGAGGTTTCAAAAGTTGAATCAAAAGATGTTTATTTTTATGATGTTTTGGTCAAATCTAGTGTCTTGAAATGATAAATGTCATTTCCTTAATAGTAAAATATGGATGAGACAGGTGAGTATGAACTATCATATGAGTTTAATCTACATAGTAAGAACTGATGAGTGAGTTCTATAAGATGAATGTTACCATGGATCCTTGAATGAAATATGTAGGTAGGAAGTGAGGAAAAACCTATCTTTGATATTTTATGTAATCATTTGAGAATATATAGTCTATAGTATTCATTCCATTTTTTTGTTTTAGATATGACTGTCCCACTAATGATATGTGTTTGATGATTTTAGGGTGTCCTGATGGGTAAGTTCATACTCGGACCTATATGAGATCTTCTTGTACATGTCATGTATTATCTTGACGACTTTACTTTTGAAAAATTCCTAGATAGACATTGAAAAGGTGTAGTTTAGGTGATCTTGACAATATGTTAATGGATCTTTAAGATAAATTTTGGTTGTAGTCCCCCTTTTTTAAGGTCAGGATCCTTTATAGTATTAATGGTATTATATTTAGGCATTTTAATTTTTTATATCTTTTTCTTATGTTATTTTGTCGGAAAATATGTTATTCATGTATTTACAGTATTAGTTTCTTATCCTCTCATAATTATAATAGTGAATTGTGATATGTGGGTCTATGAATATTATTTAGGCAAAGGAATCACATGCGAATATAATGCCAACATGGTTCCTGTCAATCACACCTAGATATCAAGAGAAGGATTTTGTTGACACTCTTAGGGTACAGACAAATAGGTAGGCCTTGGCGGGTTGGGTTGTGAAAATATTTCTTCCCTTATTTTATAATTCATTCTTACATAGTAGTTTCCTTATTAGCCTCTCTCATATTGTTTTTATTATTTGAAATTTTTATCCATGTTTCACTTACAATTATTAAAGATAGGTTAAAATATCATTACCCAAAACATGTTAAGGTATCATTAATTTCTTTGGATGAAAACATATACTCATAATCAATAAAAGAACTATATAGTCACTTGGAAAATGAATATAATTTTGAAAGTATTCTAATCTAGAAATATTTAGGGAAACTTCCTCTTCATTAAATGTGGCACAAGGTTATTGAGTGATACACGTTAACGAAAAAATACATCAAAGAAATGAAATATTTATTACAGAATACATGAATTTATTATTGAATGGAACACATTAATAAATAATTCCTTAAAAAAATAACTCATAAGGTTATTCTTGAATGGAATTTTCGTGGAACATATATATTCCATTTAAAATAGAGTGACACCGAAATATATTAAATACCAAACTATGTTATTCCCTTTCTACATATTATTATTATTTGATACAAGACCAATAAATTTTTATCATAAACCTATAATGAATCATATTTCATGTTAGGAATGATATATCCTTTTTAGTGTGATTTATCTCTTGTAACCTGATTGAATTACACATATCAATTCAAATTCAAACTCATAACTCATGAGGTTTTCATTGAGTAACAAGTTACCCTACGACTCATACTCTTAAGTATCATTGTGGTACATGATTCTCTTTTATGGAATAAATGATTCATGTAATTTTGATTCATAATATACCTCAACTCCACATACAATTTAGAAATATTCCTTATAGAATATGACATTACCACACCCTAATCATTTATTCTCATTTATAGACTTTATGAAATGGTCGCACAAATATTACACTAATTTTCGTTGAAGCATATTAATTTATATCCCATATCAACAACATTAATGATGTGATCTATTAATTCGGGGTATGTTTGTATAATTATACACAAAACAACCAACTTTATTTCAAAATATCCTTTAGATTTCATGTTCAACAATGAAACTCTTCAAAAAAACTCTGAATGCATCCTCTTTTTAGGGTTTTGAAATTATTAATAGGATTGAAAAAATACAATAACATCATCTTCTAATGGTCAAATAAATATTTTTAGAAATTATAAAAGTTAGGGGGGAAACATTTTTTAGGACCAATAATATTACCTTATATGTTAATAGAAAATGAATGTTAAAGTGTAAATTTTAATGTCATGTAATTTTACAACCCGGGGTTGTATATTAGAGTTTTTTTTCAAAATAGATATTGAATTAATTGATAATAAAATGAATTTATGGATGTTTCTTATTCTAGGACTATATATATTTTATATCAACTATGGAATATGAATAAGATAATTTGGAAACATTAGAGATCAAGGTTTAATGACTAAAATTATTATGTATTACATTGGAATGACATGTTTTGTATAGAATTATATTTGTTTAATCATTGGAAATTGTTTAATGAATTTTGTTGGCATAAATTTTATTATATAGGAATTTGAAAAATGATAATTATATATACACATTATTAATGAATTTTACGATTATTCAAATAAGTCATTGGATGGATAGAAAATATTAAAGATTAATGATATATGAAATGAGTAGTTTGTTGGAGTAAATGATGATAGGTGTTTCACAATTGTCAACGATGATATATATCATTGAATAAATATTAAAAATATAGAAAATTTAGATAATTTATAATGGTGAGGCACATGAGCCTCAACTCAGTTGGTGAGGTATCCTTAAGTGCATCCATGACACCTGAGTTCGAAATTAGGAGGGGGCATTTTTCTAGGCACTATTGTAGGGACTATAGAAGGTATTATAGAAGGTATTGTAGCAGCCAAAACTATTCAAATTGGGCCCCCAGTTTGGGGTTTGTGTCCTTAAGGCCTTCGGGACACCTAGGACTTTGGGTAAGTAGGTCTTTTGGGACACCCATAAGGCCCTTCAGGCCACCTCAAGGCCTTCGAGCCCCATGTAGTTGCCCGAGATAGACTCTACAAAAAAAAGAGCATCCCTAGAGGATGATTCAGAGACACACCCTCACTCGATTATAACCAATGTATTTAGGATAATGTGAGGCTATGTATATTCCATTTGGACCAGCATGTGCATGCATGAGAAGCTTAGCCAGATGGCAATGTAAAGGTGGAGATCTATCATCATGATACAGATGTTGGGGAGGGGCATCTCCTTGTAGTTATAGTCAAGTTTAATTCTCTAATACCTTCAAGTCATGTAAATTATCTTAATCATATAGGCCATGTAATCACTTATCCTATATGCCTTGTAAGTTTTCACCCTCATCCCTTGAAAGGGGGGTTATTAAAAATCAATAAATATGAAGGCCTTCAAAAAAAATTGGTCTGTAACACTGAGTGTTATTTTCCAGATTTTTTTTATGTGATGTTTATAAAATCAACAATATTTTCATGTCTTTATTGGTTACTAAATAAGTTATGTTTACAAATATAACAATATATATAAAACATATATTATTTATTCATCAGAAAAAGTTTTATTCTTCATGGTTTTTTATCAATATAAGCAATTGAGTCGCATTGTGTAAGAGTTTGTGTTGGAGTCAGTTATAAAGTAAAATTACAGAGTAAATCATAATAACGAAATTAAATTTTAAATTGACCAAAAAATAATGGAAGGATTTTTGGTATGCTTATATTGGGGAACACTTTTTTTCAATGGAAATATAAGTGTGAGATGATTATGAATAAAAGTCATTAATTTAAAATCGGTAAAAAAATTCAAATATTATAAATATATTTTTATACATATTTAAGTATTCAATTTCATGAAATATTTGGAAGAAAATATAGATGATATTCATAGAGGCATGAATGGATAATTTTTTCAATTATTCAAAAGAAAGAGGATAAACCATATTAAGGATATTTTTTTCATAAAAATAATTTTCTGAAATTTGAAAAGATATTTAGTCTTAATATCATTTTGATATATAATAGATTAAATAAGATATATTTAAAAAATTGTGACGTATGACTTGGATTAGAGAAGAATCAGGAGATTGAGATATAGAGGGTCATGGATAACATGAAATATTCATCGAATAATATGATTTAAATTGTAAGTATTTATACATCATTTTTCACTATTTAATGAATATTTTTTGACTTAATAAAATATTTATGAGAGGGGAAAAATGATAATGGATAGTGTTTAACATTTATGGAATGAATATACATATTTAATCAAGAAATAATTGTTGTTTTTATGGGAGGCAATGTTACCAACAAAATAATTTATAAAATTCGATGAAGGATCTAATAATGAAAAATTACATTAACATTAAATTGAATTGGGGATATATTTTTATTATCATAGAGTGAAATAATTTAAAACCACATTAACCACATGAATTTATTCTCAATAGGATTTTTAAAATAGTAGTAGTATTTAAAAGGAAATAGAATATGAGATCTGGTATTCTCTATCTAATCCATTATAAATTCAGATAAAATGCTTGTATTTTCTTAAGGTAAAAGTTTTTATAAATAGTTTCTAGAAAGTTCATTTAAATAGGAGAATGGATTCATCCTTGGTGAGTAGTGAGAAACCACCAAAATTGTAATCGAAAAAAAATTGGATTGTAGTTCATTTGATGCAACATTATTATTAGAAATTTGTGAGATATTGATAATTAGGTAACCAATATTCTACTGTGTGTATTATCATTATATATTGATAATTGTGTAAACTATGTAAAATAATGTGAGTTCCTACAAATAATTTTTTCAAATTCATGTTATGTTTTTACATGGGAGAATAACTTATTAATATAGTATTTTTAACTATAGAAAAATATTTATTAATAGGTGTTAGTTTTATAAGAATGATTTAAATTATTATCACCATGGACCAAAAACCTCTAACATTGTGTTATATTTTTTGGAAATTGATTTTCATAGGGGTATTATAGATTAATGGAACTACCATGGTTAAATACATCTATTTACTTTCTTTTAAAATTTGAAACTTGATATGTTTTAGTACTTATATGTAAAATACCCTCAATCATTAGGGGTGTACTGAACTATGGTATGATACATTAAAATACTTCCCAATTTGGATCTATTATAAATATTAATCAATAATCACATCTCTCTAATTTTGGTATAAATATATGAACTAAAATGAAAACATGCATGAGACACAACAATTTTACTTGGTTCACCCTTAACATGGCTAGTCAACATAAAATATAATAACAAAGTGACAATATATAAAATCCACTATAGTACATAAAATTTTACAATGTTATGATAAGACTCACCATCTCTCATAGTTCACTAATAGTCACACTTTGAAAGTGCAATGATCTCTCAACAAATGTGTTCATACTACTTCTCTAGAATATTATTTCAATTATTTATTTAATAAATGTTGTATACTTTTTTGGGCGTGTCATGAAGATATATATTCATCCATAAGATGAATATGTATTTATTATATAATTTCTAGGAAGTTCTTAATAGAATTTAAAAAATGTACTTTCATGAAACCATATCACAAATTATAAGAAACATCCAAAATTTTAACAGAACATTTCACTATAATGCCACTCAAGTTTTTTTTAAAACGATCCAAATATTCCTGAAATATCATTTTCACATTTATATATGTCCCTTTCCTCTGAAAACATATGTTCTAATTTCATCTTCGTAAAAGAAACATGGATTCACAACTCTATTATAAAATCATATCCTCTAGAAAACTATTATGACTTGATGATAAAAATATGGGGGTAGGTGTCTATTTAAAGATATTTTGAACCTTTATAGAACATACATGATCTTGAATGACCTTTCATGCATATCCACCCTCAAGGATATTTTAAAAACATCTTCCACTCTTGTAGTCTCCTAAAATATTTCACCTCTCTAATCACTTTTTGCATTAAACATCCCGCCTTTATGAAAATCTATATAAATTATGAATAATTGTCATTAGAAAATTCACTAAAATTTTATAAAATGAACACATTATCTATATTTTTATAAGTAAACCTCAAATATTTAGATTCAAAAAACGTTCCCCTCATTCATTCAACTTTTTTACTTGGTTATTTTTCTACTTTACTCTATTTTCTAGTGAAACTTCATGAACACTGTCAAAATATTATAGACAATGATTCATACTTTTCATGAATATATTCAACACATTAATAATTATTGATACTTCAGCCTCAATGAAGAAACCATCCGCCTATATCATTTACAAAATAATTTTTGAGCAACCACATTAGAACACCGATATTGGAATTTTCAACTTGATTTTTAAAGAAACACAACAACACCAAAAAAACAATAATATGGAATTTATGAATTTTACCTAAAAGATTAATTTTTTTATTTTTAGAGAAATTTAAAACCATATATATCCCTTTAACCCTTCCTTTTTCAATATTGTTCTCATAACCTTATAGATGACCTTTTTAATCACAAATCATTTCTTGTGACTAATGATTGTGATCTCAAAATTTCCCAATAAGTAATATAATGTTATATGAAATTGGTTAAATACCCTAAGGAGGTGAATAATCGTATAAATGATTAAATATAATACCCCTTGTGATGTTGTTTCATCATAAAAAAAACACTATTATATCTATTACACATAATAATATATGAGAAGACATGAAATTCTGTACGAGACACATCAAATTTACATGGTTCACCCATACTATGATCTATCAAAATAGAAAAAAATAAATGTTCCTATGTTCCAAATACACTAAAGTATACTTCTATTACAAATATTGGAGAAATATCTCTTTCCTCTTATTTTAGAACTAATCAAAATTTGAAATCTCACTACTCTCTCAAATGAAGTGTGCTAAATATTCCCTTAGCATATTCTTATTTGATCACTTGAATAAATGTTTTTAAACCTTATTTAGTGAGTAATTGAGTTCCAATTTCATAAACAAGATGAATACCACTTTACCATATAATTAAATGAAAAATACTTATATGTTCCCACAATCCTCGATTTTCTCGCAACCTTCTCCTTACATGTGTGAAAATCTACCAACATGCACACAACATTTAGTTTTTTTCAATGATAATCCTATAGTGAAAAACATTTTTAGTTTTCATGAAACCACCTTTTTATGAACCTAGTTCATCCTTAAGGTACTGATTCTTTTATTTTTGTAAATTTTCAATTTCAAATTTCAAATTTTACCTAATTTGGATTCCTGTTGAGGTCATAGAGGGATCAGGGGTGTCCAGGGCTGGTTCGGAGCCAATAACGGAAGCTTTTGGGTCAAAATTGGATGACACACTATTAGTAAAAACCATGTGGGGGAAATATACATGGAATGTAATAACCATGAAAGGATTGAATATGGGGGTGTACATGCCACAATGTTCAAGGAAGCTATGTGGGAGGAGGTGCATGGTCATGCTATCAGTTATACAATTTAGAAAGTGGAGAACCACATAGCTTTCACATGATTAGTAAGATGTGTAGGTTGACCATGCACAATGACCCTATGATATAGGTTCCCATTCATAGTTTTGGAATAGTTTTGAAAACCATGTGCATAATCCGTTCAAAACTATTATTTTTGGGAATTGTTAAATTTTTGATTTAATGAAAATACTTTTTAAACTACTTTTTATGGTATTCCTCCCTATAAACATCAAGTATCTCCCATTGAAGCTCCCATCTTTTGATATTATTGGAATCTAGATAAATGTTTTGTCTTCTCTCAGATTCATTTGTGGGTTTTCTCCATGGATCCATTATGGTAAGCCCTTAATTCCCTTTTAGAAGTTCTCTATTATTTTGAATATAGGCTGCACTATTTATGTTCAAGCGAATATGACCAAATTTTAGGATCATATTCCATTAATCACATTTCTATGAATACTATCTGACTCATTACTTGATACAAGATGATATATCTAGGGCGAACCAATTTTCGGTGGTCCTGTGCCTTTAGCTTAAGGTTGGACTATTTACATATGTTATAATGCCACGCGACCATTTTTCTTGGTGTCACATTAAATTGAAATTGAACACTATTATTTCTATACAAGATATATGTAATTAAATTGACATGTTAAATATTTTTGTAGGTTGAAAACCTTGAATGAACTATCCTTTAGCTTTGTTGGCTTAAATGGCCAATTGGATGGATTATGGTTTGGACCCCCCCTTGAGGTGTGTTTTTAACCCATTTCATGGGATATAAAACATATTTTGAATTTTATATTGACTTGAAAAAGAAATGGATTATATGGATGGTATGAAAGACATGGACCTTTTACCTTGGATACGTTATATCTTGTTATGCTTGAATTTCTTTAAAAATAATTTCCATTGTGAGTCACATAGAGACCATATAATGTAATTGATTGAGTAATCTAATTTTGATATCTTTTGTTTTTAATATGTGAGTTAAATGATGTCAATTCTATATAATATATTATTTCACATGTGTTGTATGTTATATAGAAAATTCCCACAAGAGTAGTTAAAGGAGGCCTTTTAAGCTTGCCTTGTTATGAAATCTCTTTAATAATTGTGAAATTTCTTTTTTATGGTTATGCTTATTTGAGTTAGGTAAAAACTAAGAAATATACTATTTTATTTAATCTTGGGAAGAGTTTTATAAAAATTTCACTCTGTGATTAATGGAAAAACCATACCATATGACTTTATATCTTGGATTGAGTTTCCTTTTGAGGTGAGAATGAGAAGGATTCTCTTGGTTTTGACCATGGCATGTTAAATGAATTGATGAAATGGAATTGAATTAGTTAAATTCCTAATTGAAAAGGGTTATACATGGATTTATATTTCAATTCAATGGATGAACTCATTTTTCTTTGGATCTTTATGACTTGGTTGATATGTGGGTTCCTATTTTAATTCAATGGATAGAATGAATTGGCATGAACACTGATATATGATGAGTATTACTTGGAGTCCAAAATGACTTTCCAGGATAGACTCAAACGGGCATCGATTATATTTTATGAGTGATACTTGGAGTTTTCTTAGAGGATATTATTGAATAACTCATATGGTAGGGACATTATACCACACCTAGAGTGATATCTGGTTCTTGAGTGGTTTTTTTGGGAAGAGGATGTTGGTTCATATGACACCATGAGTGATAGTTAAATTCCAACATGGGAATATCAAGGAATGAATTCAGTTCAATATTCAATCAAAAATAAAATTTATTCATGATTCATCTTCTAAACTAAATCACAAGATTAGTTTATTCATTTCATTACAATATGGTAATAAGGGTATTCTATCCCCACCAACACGCCTATGCCCTCACTGTGATTCGGAAACCTCTGGTGTTTGGGGAGATGAGTTTGGGGCCTTGTGACCAACTCGTATCAGGGTAAAATTGAGTGGAATTTAGTTCTATGATATTACATGGTGGTATTATAGCTACGTTTGAACATTGGGGCTTCTGGGTTATGGGCCCGATTAGATTTGAATTTGGAAGACCATGATTTTTTCCATAAAAGTTAACTATGATAAACATGTATTTAGTATAAATGAAAATGAGAATGAATATATGAACTCAATTGGAAGTGAATAAAATATGGAATCAAATGTATAATTAAAATGGTTTATATAATAGAAAATAACCAAACCCGGCCTTAGTAGTAGAATTTTGGTATTGTCTCTTTCATTTGATTGATATGTATGACACCCATACTTGACCCATGGGGTAGGAAGAAGGGTGTTCTCTTATACATGAATTATTTAACTATCCTATTTTTATGAACTTTTGTGGTGAAAAACATGTTAATTACTTGGCTTGTGTCATGTTTTTGGCATTGCAGAGGTATTATACCACATCAACCTATATTTGTACACCATGAGAGGGGAAATAACTATACTCCCGGTTTTAGTGGGTAATGGAATTCTCGGGGAACCTCTAGTTGTTAAAGATATGATATTAGGTGTTTGACCTGACACAGGTTCTGATACATAGTTCATTGATGGATTCATTCTCTTTACAAAGATCATTTTGGGAGCGCTATGATGATCCCTTACTATGGCATAGTTCACCAACAAGTTTCATAAAAAGCCTCTAAAAATGATTTTAGGGGATGGAAGACCACATGATTTAGAGTCTTGGATGGATCCACTAATATATATCTTCACACATATAGAGAATCCACATATGTGGATGGTAAACCACTCTATATATATGCATCAGAATTCCACAAAGAGATGGTAATATGTTGTAACTCAGACTGATCACCATCAGAAGATGAATTGTATAGATATTCCAACTTCCTTATATGAGTATTTATATAATTAGAAGTTGAGTTATAATAAAGATTTGGAGTTTGTACATCAGTAGTAGGGTGCGCTATTAGGTATAGATTATTCAAAACATCTTTCAATGCTTCATCAATTCACACCTATTCTAATGGTTGATGTGTTATCAAAATTTAGACGATTTGAGGGTGGTCCCAGGTACAACATATAATAACAGGTGAATACATTACAACTAAATATTATTTATTAAAATTTGAATTAAGAACTTATCATAGAGTAATACATGAGAGAGGTAAAAGGTGCGAGCCAATGTGGTTTAGCATCTCGATCTAGTACTGTATCGACTGTTAGCTAGATTCATAAAATAGGGCATCCATGAAATAATAAAAGTAACCAATGTATACCCTTACGTAGTAGGGTGAGGTGATACTAGTGTGGTATGATGGGACATGTGATTATATAGTGTATGAGGGATCAAGTCAAGTGTCGATCATAAAGCAAGATGAGACATCTACAATGCTTCTACTGAACGTTTCCACCAGCATAGAGTGAGAGAGGGTCTACACCAACTTCAAATTCAGGAGTAGGGTTAGCATCTTCCCATTAAAAAGGGAGATAGAATATGACTGGCTTCTCAGGCTAGGGTGGTGGTCATGTTCATGGTAGGAAAACCCCCGTTATGTAGTGAATGTAGGTTGGATCTTCTTGTGGTAGCTAGAAAGTATCATAGAGCCATTGTTTAATCCTTATATCTATAGTGAAACATACCCATGAGGAGTAGGGTCCCTAGCATTCTACATTCAGTAGTACGATTATAGTATCCTCTAATGTACCTTCTTTACATTTTGATACAAAGGTATTCTCATAGATTTATATATTTTCCCATTATAAACAACCTTATGCATAGTGTTCAGACCTATGATATTGTTGTGGCAGTTGACACTATTTTAGGGATTATAATGGAGGTTTTACATAAATCTAAATAGTTTCCTCTTGATATTTGTGGGTTTTACTGTAAGGACCCAAACCCATTTTCCCAAAGCCAATGCCTTATTACATTACATTATCATGTTTGCAAGAATGCCTTATCTTAAAGAGACAAATAGATGAGTAGTTTTGGAAATCCATATACATACATAATTTCCACATTACAACTTGAAATGAAATAAATCATATATGTTTTATTGGGAACATCAACAACTATGAGTTTATCACTACAGGTCATTCACAAAAAACATCTTCATGTCCCATGAAAACGAATCATAAGAAAGGGGTGAGATAAAAATCTCAAAAATAGTAATCAATATAGTGGAAGAAAACATAAACATTAAGAATGGGGAATAATTGAAAACACATGCCTTTAAAATAAAAACGTGAACATTATATGGCATGATTATGAGATGAGAAAATATTTCCATTATAAAACATAATAATGAGAATTATTCTAGTCGAATAGTCTCATGAACATTGAATTTATGACTTCATAAGTAGGGAAATTCATATGTATGAAATTATAAAATATACTGTGAAGGCCTCAGCCAAGAAATCTAAAAATTAATAAGTCCTTGGCCAGAACCATATCTATTTGTCTCATGAGTCTTATCGATGAATCGAGGGGCCATAGAGGTCCCCAGACATATCATAACAAGTCTAATGAATTACTTATATGAATGGGGAGAAGAATAAACAAATCATATTCTCATATTGAAACTAACATATGAAATATAAATAATTTCCCTAAACATTAAGCAGAAACACTACCCATTCAAAGTAAATCGGTTAATGGTTTTAAGATAGAACATCCACAATAAAAATAATCAAAAACCATTATATTAAATATAGTACATGATATCATAATTATTATTACTAATTATACATAATAACACATATTATTATTGATGCAGAAGAAGTTACTCTTATAAAATCATCAAGTAATTATTGAGATAAATACTCTTTTGCTTTGAAAAGACGATTTATTTTGGAAATGTATTTGTATAAAACCAAAAATTAAGTAAGATAAAATTTTCATAATAATATTATTGATTTTCTAAATATAATGGTTTCTAAAAAGCAGAATATATAGTTGCCTTGATCATAGGATTAATTTTGAGAAGTCCCCGTGAATCAGGCTTGTATTACAAGATGATTTATTGAAAGAACCTTTTAAAAAATAAAAGTCCCCATAAATTATTGTAGGAATATGGTTGGTACATATAAATTTGACATTTTCACCAAATACATGATGAGTAAACATGAATAAATAAGAATTTAATTGAGGTATGTTGAAAATAAGAGTAACATATTTTAATATGGAGGTTTGGGTAAAAAACCCCTACCAAAAGTCTGAAGGTGTTTCTCACAAGACGTTATCGACATGAATAATAAAATTTTGGTTCATAAATTAATTATTCCAGAGCATGATATAAATGTAATTTATTTAATATAACTATATTATGAGCATTCAAGTCCTTTTGATGGGTTGAGAGATTCAATTTCATTGTTTGGGAGTGTTTCATTCATTGGTTTTCATAACCAGGTTACTTATATTCATTTATGGATAAGAATGTATAATGAGAATGGTTTTCCAGAATAGTTGTTTTATGATATTAGTGAAAAAATATAATATTTTTATAAAATTAATTTGGTTGATGGGATTGAAGTTTAATCATTATATAAAATGTTAATGAATTTGTTTGGGTTAATTGGCGGTTCTTGATCACAAGGAAATCATTATGATTTATAAATCATTATCATGCATAAAAATAGATTTTAGAACCTTAAATATGTTATCATACATATATCATTGTTTGGTTAGACCATCAAAATGGTTTCATGACAGTAATTTAAGATGATAAAAAAAATTTAAAACCTGTCATCCTTGAATGTGATAAATTAGCCCATCTCGAATATTGTTTTCATTTCTAGTATAAAACAAGGGGAAAGGGTAGATGGTGAGGAATTAATACATAATCATAACAACTTCTAGTACATGTAGTGTAATCATGTCATCACAACAGTTGGAAGATGATAAGTGAGGAAATAAGATGAAAATGATGGATCTTGAAATAAAATAAATGAAAAAGGAATTTACCTTTTCAAGTAACATTCCTTAAGAGACTATTTAAGGGAGATTTTATAGTCTTTAATGAGACCAAGGTTTTATGAACATGGGGGAGGATCATGGGAGTATATTTGAGAATAATTTTGATGAGTAACATGGTTTAAGAGGAGTAATGGAAAGTGGAAGTGAGGGGTGGTTATAGTAGAGGAGTGGAGGGTTTGCCATTATTTTAGTCATTATTTTAATATTTTTTGAATGACAGGCAATATTATTGAATATTGTGACCTAAAATGGTAATATTTTCACGTGAGATAGAACCATGTTTTCTTACAACAACCATGATTCTAGTAATATCGAGTTTAACTCATAGTGGACATATACATTAGATTACATTATTTTTCAATTCATAAAAAATTCGAGTATTTTAGAAAAATCCAAAAAATTCACCATAACCATTTTTCAATGTTTATAATTAAAAAATGAAATAAATTTTTGAAAAGAAATTTTCTAAATATTATTAATTTAATTTTTAAATAAAATTATAATTTACTCAAAAAATAACCATTCCAAAACTATAATTCATTTTATATCACCTTTAAAATTAAATCAAGGTCCTATAAAATTATCTTATAACTACATGAAAATAATATGACAATTTATGATTACATTTTTTGAAAATAAATTTGAATTTTAAATTATTAAATAAATCCTGATAATGTAATTAAAATATTTATGACATACAAAAATAAAAATACTTATACTATGACCATTTTTTAACTTTTAAGATTTCTAAATTGTATTTATACATTCTTGGGAGATGTTTATATTTTTTTGGATGATTTACTATTAATTACTAATAATTACGATTCAGAAGGGTATGTTACTATTCATCAAAACTATGTTTATTCTATCAAACTCTAAATTTCATAATGAAAGTGAATGTGTATGTTTTTTTGTCAAAATTCCAATCACAGATTTTGTAAAACTACGTTTACTAGATAGGTTATAAAAAAGTGGGGTTTTGTAGAGACTCTCTGTTTTTTGTGTTTAATATTAAATTTATTTCCAAAATTTTTGGGTGTCACATTATCCCATCTTAACAAAAAATTCTTCCAACAAATTACAGGAATGTTACATCACAAAAATATTTTGGTAGTTATGTATCATAAGATCCTCAGGCTCCCATGTTTCCTCTTCAATTTTATGATTTTTCGAAATAATATTTACTATTCGAGCCATCTGATTCTTTATCACTTATTATTTATTGTCTAGAATCTGGATAGCCTCTTCATAGTGTGATATGTCAGGCTCCAATTTAATTCCATCACAAGTGAGGTCATGCCTTAGGTATGGAATGTACATTATTAGTAATGAGCAATGGAACACATTGTGTACTTTAGATAGTCTAGATGGCATAGCCAATGAATATGAAATATTTCTAATTCTCTCTAGAATTTATAATGGCCTATATTTCTAGGGCTCAGTTTCCCTTTCCTTCCAATTATTATAACCCCATATAGTAGAGATACTTTTGAGAAAACATGATCTCTCACTTGAAACTCCTAATCCTTCCTTCAATTATCAACCTAGATTTTTTTCCTCATTGATGTTCTTTAATATGATCTTGAATAGTCTTCACCTTTTTTATTGTATCCTTTACAAGCTCTAGGACCATACTGTTACATTATCCTAATTCAACCCAACATGTTAGTGTATGGAATCTCTTTCCATACAATTCTTCATATGGTGCCATTTGAATACTTGAATGGAAGCTATTATTATTGGAAAACACCACTAAAAGTAAAGATTGTTCCCACATACCTTGAAGGTCAAGTGAACATGATATTAACATGTCCACTATGGATAAATCATCTTTTCTAATTTCCACTCAGTTTATGGGTTATAAAAATTACTCAATCAAAGCATAATATCAAAATATTTCTAAAGAGTTTTCTAAAATTTCAATGTAAATAATGGATCATGTTCAGAAAATATTGATAGAGGTGCTGCATGAAGTCTCACATCATCATTAACATAGATTCATTATAGTTTATCTAGCGGAAAATCCTCCCTTATATCTTGAAAATATGCAGTTTTCATAATTAGATCAACAATTTCCCATATTACACCATTCATTCTCAGTCTTTTGGGTAATCCAATGAAAAAATCCCTAGTGATGTCATCCCATTTCCATGTAGGAATAGACAGTGGTTTCAGGAATCCTCTAAGATGTTTTATTTTGGCCTTGACTTGTTTATAGACTAAAATTCTTGATACATAATCATCAATTTTCCACTTCATTTTATCCCACCAAAAATGATCTTTCAAATCACTATACATTTTAGTGCTACCATGGTGTATTGAGAAATTTGAGCTATGAGAGACATCCAATAACTCTCTTTTCACCTCCGATATATATGTAACACATAAACTCCCCCCAAATTTTAGAATCCCATATTCACACATGAAGTTAACCAACTTCCAATCATTTCCAACATTAATTCTCTGTTTAATATTCTCATCATAAAACTTTGAAGCATTAATTATATCTAATAAAAATTGTTTTGAAAACATTTACTAATGTAGTGATGTTCCACCCTCATTTATAATTACCATATTAATCCTCACTAGGTAAATGTTGAAAGGATCTTTGTCAATTGTCATTTTGTTGAGAAATCCATGATTGTTCCTGCTCAATGCATCAACAACCTTATTTACAATTACTAGGTGCCATTATATCGAACCATCATAATCCCTGAGTAGTTCATGCAATCACCATTTCCTCATGTTGAGTTATTTATATGAGAAGATATATTTAAAACTCCCGCGATCCGTATATATCTTACATTTTTCTCCATAGTGATATTGCCTCCATATATTCTGTGCAAAGATTATCAATGATAACTCAAGGTCATGAGTAAGATAGTTCTATTCATGAATTTTTACCTTCCTTGATTCATATGTAATAACTCTATAATTATTTATAAAAAAACCATGTCCTTTCTTTGATTCATCACTGCAGATCTCAAACATGTCTTTCCCTGATGGTAGAGTTATGATTGGATCATTCACTAATCTCATCTACAATTCATCTAAATATTCCTCGCATTTATTTTTTCTATTGTACTTAACCCCTTTACATGTATGTTTTGTCATCGGTATGGGTAAACGGGTGATGTTATGAATAAAATGCCTATAATATCATTATAAACCAATAAAAATATGTACCTTAGTTATGTTTGTTAGAGTATTCCATTCATTCATATCATTTGTCTTCATAGGATCAATATATATTCCTTCCTTAGAGATAATGAGGCCAATAAAGAAAACTGATTGAAGCCAGAATTCACACATTATAAATATACCATTCAATTTATTTATCTAAGAGTATTCAGAATATTGCACAGTTGATTTTCATGATCTTTGTAACTTTTGGAGTGTACCAAGATATCACTAATAAATACTACCACAAAGGCTTCATGATATTCCCTGAAACTCTATTCATTGGATCGATGAAAACCAAGTGTTCATTATTCAGTTTAAAGGTAATTACTATAATCTCATAATGCCTATACATTGTTCGAAATGCATTATTTGGAATTTATTCCTTCCTCACAAGAAACAGAAGAAATTCAGATCGAAGGGCTATATTCGAAAAATAGTTTTCTTCATTAAGTTGACCAAATTAATTATCAATGTGAGGAAGGGGATTCTTGTTCTTTATTTCTATATCATTGATCTATTTATAGTCAATACACATTCTCATAGCTCTATCTTTCTTCTTAACAAAAATAACATGGGCTACCCATAGAAAATCACAAGGGAGAATAAATATTTTATCACTCAATTCCTATTTTTTTTCTTCATCTCCACTAATTCAATGATGGACATTCTATAAGGCTTCTTTGATATGGGCCTTGAATCAAGAATTATCACAATGGAAAACTCAATTTACCACTCTAGAGGATGTCTAGGTTAATCCTCTAGAAACACATCAATATATTATTAAACAATATGTAAAAAATATAATTTACATTCCTTTTATCACCCATAGTTAATGGGATCCATTAATCACCAATAATGTAATTCAATAGATCAATTGGAGGTGGATCTAGATTAGAATCTGATGGTGATGTTTCTGCCCTAAAGATAAGTGATTCCACAACATCGTCAATAAACTGTAACCTTGTTTTTTTGCAATAACTTTTTTGTGTCGAGGTTCAAAATTTAATCCATATTAAGGATTATATAAATTTAAATCAGGGTTATGATAGTAAAATCATATGATAAATCATGTTTATATTCTGTAATGGGAACTTCCTGACACAACATTATTTCAATGATACTTCCCTTAAGATTTTTCACTCAAAACTCCACTATTAAATCAAACTAGAAATATCTAATTTTATTAGAAAATTGGGATTCTATGAAAGAATGTGATGACCTAGAATCAAATAATTCTTTGGATAAGTTTTAGGAAACAATTAATGTACTTACCCCCACATCTTTCAAAACTTCAATATTAGTAGTTGTGATTACATAATCTTGTCCCTCATTTCTTATCCTTTTCTATGGAACATTTCCTTAATGATTTGAAAAATCATTAGAATAGTGTCCAATATCCATATAAAAATATAATTAAATATTAATAGCTTATTTCTTCCCCATGAAATGACCACATGATATATATTCTATCTACATTTCTAGTACACCCCTTTTCATTTTAAGCAGGAATTCGTGTGTTTCCTTCCATAATTGTCACAAGGTGGAAAGTCAACTGTTGCCTTCTTCCAAAATTATTTATTTCCTTTTACATATTTTTCGACAACTCTATTATTCTATTTCTTTTTTTAATGCCATAAGATGTAGAGAAATCCATCTATGTATTGATATCACATGAGACAATATCTTCATTTGATGAAAAATATTGGGAGACCAGTGCCCACTAGAGGAATGGATTAAGTACATCAATGAATCGATAAATCTTGGTATATGAATTACGTATATAGTCCACATGATTCCTTTCTATACTTGTAAATTTAGGTTTCTAATTTGCAACATTCTCATCTTCCCTTTTCATCAAATTTTGAAACAAACTTTCTATATCTTCTCGATGTTTACAAGGAAAGTATTTCACTAAGAAAAGTTGATTAAATATTATTCATTAAATTTTTTAGTTATCTTCCTCCTAATTTGTGTTTTGAATTAGTAACCACCATTGATCAGTATCTCCCAACAGATGATAAACTACAATGAAAAACTTTCCCCTTTCATTACATCCCATGATGAGAAATATCGACTCTACGTAACTTATCAACTACTTCACTACAAAGGGGTTTGTAGTCCTATTAAATGATGGGGGCCATTGTCTCATAATGTGATCTAACAATGGTTTTCCACATTGGGTTTTCAAATGATTCATATGGGTAAGGTTATTGTTCACAACCTGAGTATGTTTTTCCAGTATAGTTAAAATTTTCTCTCCACCAGTCACAACTCTAGAACCAACATTATTATCATTCATAGGAGATAAATCCCAACATAAGATATGTAAAATCAAAAAAAAATTCATTCCTTCGACTAGGTTTTATTTCTAAATAATGACATACACTAGATTAGGTTATGAATCAAAATTTATAATATCAACATATCAAAATACTTAGCATAGATCAAAATCTTATTCATGGATAATCCCAAAATCACAAACATGGGTTCCTTGAAGAATTTGTTTAATTAAATCATTCATAATATCATGTAAAGAAAATGTGAATTTTTTAAGCATATCCCCTAGGACTGTAAAACCAATAAGGAATTAAGGACCATTTTCATGTACTAAGATACCTCAGGTCCTGCCCAATACTCCTTGTAAGAGTTTTCCCTCATTGGTACATCTATTCTAGAACCACATCCACTTCTAATATCTGGATATGTATGTATTTTATTTAAAGATCCACATAATCTTTTATTTACCAGAAAATCCATGATTTTATTGTATGTTTATCCTCAAATAATATCTTAATATATTGTTTCTTAATCTATAAGTTCTATATCTTTTTTCTATGCTATCTAATAAAATTCCACCAATACCAACTGTAAAGACCTGACCCAGTTGACCAATGATGATTTCCTTTTTATATTAAATTGGAATGTTTACAATAAAGTCATATCCCAATGTAATGAATAATTTATTATATTTTTAAAGATAGATACATACATAAGTTCAACATTACGTCTAGAAATCAAATACATGCTATATTTTTTTTATTGGGAACATCCACAACTATACGATTCTCCCAGCATGTGGTTCATAATTAACATATTCATGTTATGGTAAAATGAAACATATGAAAGTGGGGAGCTAAAACATTCAATCAGAGTAATAAATAACCTATAATAAAACATAAACATTAGTTATAGTGAATAATTGAAAATGCATGCCTTTAAAATAAAAATGTTAACATAATATGGAAAAAATATGAGCTTAGTGAATATTTCCATAATAAAACATAATCATCAGTATTATACAAGTCAAATAACATCATGAAATTTGAATTTATTTCTTCATAATGAGGAAAGTTCATATTCCTTACATTCAAAAATATATCATAAAGGCCTCGACCAATACATCTAAAAAATATTAAGTCCTTGACCAAAACCATATCTAAAAATGGGAAAGGCCTCATCCATGTCCATAGGTATTTTTCTAATGAGAAATACCGATGTATTAAAAGGAAATTTAGGGACCCACCCATAAAATATTAATTCCAATTCATTCTTCATATGAATTGGGATAAACATAAACAACATATACATTCATATTGAAACTAACATATGTAACATAATCAATTTCCCCTGAACATTAAGCATAAATACTAAACATTCAAAGTAAATTGGAGAATGGTATTAAGATAGAACAGAAATAGTCAATCTATTCAAAAACCATTAAATTATATATGGTAGATTATTTTATAAATATAAATCCCAATAATACATAATAATCAATAAGTGTTTTCAAACAGAAGAAGACACTCTTATAAAATCATTGAGTAATTTTTGAGATATATACTCATTTCCATTGAAAAGAAAAGTTATATTGGAAATGTGTTTTTATAGAAATAGAAATGAATTAAGTTATTTTTTAATAATAAAATTATTATTTTTTAGAAATATAATGGTTTCTAAAAATATATTGTATAGTTCCATTGAAAATAGGTAAGAGTTTTAGAAGTTCCCTTCAATAGGGAAAGTATTACATGAAGAATTTCGCAATAATCATTTTTAAAAATATAAATACTCAAAAATAAAATTAGTATTATGGTTAGTTCATATATATTTAACATTATCAAAAAATATATCAGTAGTACATATTAATAAATAATAATTTAATTCAGGCATGTTGACAATAAGTGTAATCCAGATTAAAATAGAGGTTCATGAAGAAAACCCTTACCTTTAATATGAAGGTGTTCCTCAAAAGATCTTAACAACATGAATAATAAAATTATGGTTGATAAATTAATTATTCCATAACCTATTCTACATTTAATTTATTTATTATTACTTTATTATGTTCATTCATGGCCTTTTGATGGGTTTATATATTCAATTTCATTGTTTAGACGCATTTTATTCCTTGGTATTCATGACCAGTTTACTTATATTCATGTATGTATAATCATGTAGAATGAAATTGGTTTTCATGAAAATAAGCTTTATGTTATTATTGAATAATTGTAATATTACATGGTTATAAATTTCATTTGGTTATTGGTAGTGAAGATGAATCATTATATAAAACATTAATTATAATTGTTTTGGTTAATTGGTGGTTCTTGATCACAACAACATAATTTTAATATATAAATTATTATCATGTCTATAAAAGGATAAAAGAACATTAAATAAGTTATAATACATATATTATAGTTTGGATCAACCCTCAAAATTGTTTCATGACCATAATTGAAGATGGTAATAGAAATTGAAAACCTATCATCCTTGAATGTGATAAATTGACACATCTCGGATGGAGTTTTCATTTATCGTAATAAGTTAGAGGAAAGGGTAGGCGATGAAGAATTATTCCTTTATCATAACAACTGTTTATTACATGTATGGTACTAGAGACACAACTACATTTTGATGAAGTTAGGTGAGAAATGAAAAGAAAAGTGAGGAACCTAAAATAAAAGAAATGAATGAGGAATTTACCTCTTCATTTAATCTTCTTTGAGACCTAGGGATTTTGGAAAAAGGGAATAGATTCATAAGATATTTATAAGAATTTTGATAAGTAAATGGATTGATAGGAGTGAAGACAATAGTGAGTGAGGGGGGTGTTATAGTGGGGGAGAGGATATTCTTCCCATTATAGTACTTATTATTTTATTAAATTTTCCAAAGACAATCAATAATATTAATTATTATGACCAAAAATTTTATAATGTGAATATGATTTTTAAACATGTGTTCATATATATTTAATGATGTTAGGAATATTGAATTTAATAGATAATGTATATATATGGTAGATTACCTCATTTTACTATTCATAAAAAATTTGAGTATTTCAGAAAAATACCAAACATTCACCGAAAATATTTTTTGATGTGTTCAATTCAAAAAATGAACTCCATTTTTTGAAAATAGTTTTCTAAATTTTATTAATTAAATTTTTAAATAAAATATTAATTTATTAAAAAAAATAAAAAATTTAAAACCATAATACATTTTATATCACCTTGAAAAATTCATCAATGTCCCAAAAAATTATATTATAACCATGAGACAATACAGTTACAATTTATTATTACCTTTTATTAAATTAAATTTTCATTTTAAATTTTTAAATAATTAATATATTTGTAATTAGAATATTTAGGACATAAAAAATACCAATACATATAATATGATCATTTTTTCACTTAAAATATGTCTAAATTGTATTTATACATTCATCGGTGAATTTCCAATTTTTGGGATGATTTACTATTAATTAATATTCATAAGGGTATGTTAGTGTTTATATGGTATGTTACTATTCATAAAAAACTATGTTGATTCTATCAGACTCTAAATATTGTACTAAACACAATCATGTATTTCAGTTTGTCAAAATTCCAATCAAAGAGGTGGAACAAATTTGTTTACTAGCTGGGTTATAAGAATGTGGTGTTATGTAGAGAATAAATGTTTAATAAATTAAATGTTAAATATATTTTTCAAATCAAGGGGTTTTAAATTCACTTTTTATGGGAACACTATATCCTCGAAATTACATGTTGCGATCTCTTGCTCAAATTGTAATGGATGGTCCTTTCTCACACTTTCATTGACTTCTATTTCCATTGGTGGACTTTACATCACCATAGGGTAGTGAGTTCATTCATAAGGGTGAATGAGATGTGTGGGAGAGTTGATCATGACCAAAACATCATGGGATTAGTGAAATGACAACCCATATGGTGGGTTTATATCGAATAATATGAGAACATGTAAAAAATATTTTTCTCTAGTGGTTGATTAATTTAGGGATGTATTCTCAGATGGATTTTCAGGATTACCTCGAATGAGGGAGGTTGAGTTCTCCATTGAGCTAGTTCTAGGAGATACACCAATATCCATTCTACCTTATAGGATAGTCATGATAGAGTTTATAGAGCTCAAAAGGAATCTATAGCACTTATAGGAAAATGAATTTATCTAACCCAATTCTTCTCTCTGGCGTTCTACAATAATTTTTTATGAAAAAGGGAAAAAAGTTCTCTATATATGTGTGGATCATTGGATATTGAACTAGATAATTGATAATAACTGATATCCTTTACCATTTATAAATGATATCTTCGACCAGGTTTGAGGTTCTTGGGTCTTCTCCATGAATGATTTGAGATCCAGTTATCATCAAGTGCGTGTTAGACGATCATACATACCTCATACAGACCTTCATAGAAGGTATGGTATCTTTAAGTATTTGGTTATTCCATAGGGTCTCAAAAATTCTCTAGTGTTATTAATGTTATTGATGAAATGTGTGATTAATACTTATCTATATTTGTTTGTGGGGGCTTTCATGGATGATATCTTTGCATATTCACATAGTCAATACAATCATTCCATAAATATTGTGATCATTTTGAATACATCTGGATAGAAAATATTATATATTATGCTCACCATGTACCACTGTTGGATGGATTAGATTCACTTCATGGGTCAAATAATCCTAGAGACAAGAGTTTCAATAGACCCAAAGAAGGTGAGAGCTATAGTTTCTTGGGAGAAGGCCAACAATGCCATTTAGTTACATAGTTTCTATGGGATGGCTAGTTACTATAGGTGTTTTATTCCTGACTTCTCACACTTAGTAGCACCACTGATGGGCATGACTATAAAGGGTGGGAATTATGAATGGATGGATTCCTTCTTGATATAATTTGACGAGATAAAAGGAAGATTGAATTCAATCCTGATATTGGTTCTTCTAGAACCACGAAAAAGTTGTACAATTTATTGTGATACATAAGATATTAAGATTAGAGTAGTTATTATGATGGGTGATAGAGTTATGGCGTATGAGTATCAGTAGTTAAGGGCACACGAGAGTAACTACCCAATGAAAAATATTAAGTAAGATACGGTCATTCATGAATTGCACTGTTGGATAAATTACTTACTGGGAGAGAATTTTATGTTGTAAATGGACCACAAAATCATTAATCACAAATTTAAAGATCATTATCTAAATATCATTAATTAACAGTGGGTTAAATACCATTTTTATTTCTACATAGATCCTGGATACATGCATGCTAAAGGATATCTATTAGAAAATTAACTTTGAATAAGGAGTCAAATTTAGATCATTCAGTAGTATTGTTGTGAGTGGAAACTCCTGATTTTGTTTTTTGATATTCACTTATTAGTCCATGATAGTCAAGGGTGGAATTTTCTTTGTTCCTTAGTTGTCACCTGTACCCCTCTGTATTGGGTTTGTATAATGAAATATCAAATTTAGAAAGCCTAGTTATGTGGGAATGTGTGTAAGGTGAGGAATCCTCTTCTGGTTGGACCATAGGAGAGGATGTGATCTTGTGATTAAATGTTTTTATGGGTTTCTTCACACGTGTGTGAGATGTTGATGTAGGATTTTTATTCTTCTAGTGGGGAATTTCACTTCAATGTCACCAAGTTGTATCGGGATTTACATCATTAGTACTAGTGGCCATTTATTAAAAGAGATGTATCTAGTTTTGTCATGATATGTTTCACCAGTTTTCAGGTGAAGGTGCAAGACCAGAGACCAACCTTAATTTTACAATAGTTGCCCATTATCATGTTTAAATGGAATGGCGTCATGATGGATTAAATAACTGGTATAATGAGGATTCCTTAAGTAAATGTTGATATACGATTTTTGGTAGACATGCTCACAAAGTTTTCACATCACAATCTAATTAAGGAATCATTCAATGTGGATGAGATTGGAGGTTTTATTTACATGGGATAGTAGGATTGAACAAGGTCATATTGTCCACCACTTTAGATAGGGATTATCAATTTACTTATTGAATATGGAAAGGGATATTGGGGGTGTTTGGTATATTGGTGCTTCTGGGTAAAACATACCATCCCCAGAAATATGACCAGTCTAAACGCATGATTCCTATTCTTGAAGACATACATTAGGAATGCATCCTAGATTTTGGGGGTTCTTGGGAGAGGCATTTACCCATGATTTAGTTCTCCTACAATAATATATTTCATGATAATATTCATATGGAATCATATAAGGCAATATAAGGTAGGACATTTTAATTACCCCAGTGTTGGATAGAGGCAGGAGATGTAGCTATGCTATGACCTTGCCTTGTTTAGGAGACTATAGAGTAGGTACTATTGATTCAGAAGTGGATGACTATTACACAGTCTTGTTAGAAAGCATATATCGATCACTGCAAAAAAATCTCTAGAGTTTGAGATTGGGGATCAGTTTTTTATACATTTTTCCCCGAGGTTGGGACACAAGACTATCGAGATATAGGGTAAACTTTAATGATACATGTCTGCCAATTTTTGATTATATAGATTGTTGGGTTGATAGCCTATCGACTGTTGTTACCCCAGAGATACTAATCCATTCATGACATCTTCCACGTTTCTCAACAATGACACTATTATTCAGATAACTCTCATTCCTTTCTTCCTGAGCATGTTTATTTACATATATATGCATCCTTTGAGGGTAATACGTTTCTTATTATTGATCATATCATGAAGGTGCTATTAGTCAGGTATGTTAATTTATTATAGCTACTCTAGCAACACAATCAAGTGCAAGATGAGACTTGGGAGAGAGTGGAAAATGTATGATTGTAGTGGAAAAAGTTATTATTGAATCCTACTTCACAACACTTTGGATAGAAATTTGAGGAATAATTTATTTAATGGGGGAATTTTTTTAAAAACTAGGTTCTTCTTTGAGTTATAGATTTCATTATTTACATGAATTCCCAGTTTAAAAGATTAAATATTTCCAAATGTGGATTCCCATTGTGGTCATAGGGGTTCGATGGTGTTTAAGGCGGGTTCATAGCATAAAAACCATGTTTGTGGGTGGAAATGGCCAAATGCATGTTTAGTACAAACCATATGGCTTAGGCCACATGATTAGAAAAAAATGTGTGGGGCTGGAGAGTGCGGGTGTACATGACACATGGTTTGAAAAAACCATGTGTGATGAGGATCATGAATGTGATGTAAGATCTACAGTTTTGAAAGTGGAGAAACACATAGTTTGTGCATGGTTAGTAAACCATGTGAGTAGACAATTCGCAATGCCCCAATGCTAATGGTTCCCATGAACTGTTTGGAAAACATGGGACATAAACCATGAGACCCTACTATTCTGGGAATTATATTATCTTTAATTAATTTAATAATCTTGGAAAACCAAATTTCATTACCTTTCACCACACACAAATCAAGGACATCCCTTTTAAGCTCTCATTCATTGCTATTATAGAAATACAGAAAAATCTTTGATCTGATCTCTGATTCAATAATGGTTTAACTCCATGGATCCATAATAGTAAGATCATAATTAATTTTTATATGTTATCTGTTGTAATGGATATCAGTTTTACTATTTATGTGGTGAACAATATTCCATAATTTTAGGTTTTTTGTTTGTTTTTTTATATTTTCCCAAAATGAGCCGTATCAGGACTTGATAATTGGATGAGCTATCAAGCATAGACAAATGGTTGGTGATATCATTCATTTTTCTTAACATTAGGCTGTTTATATATGTTGTCATGTTTCATTCCCATTTTCATTAATGTTACATTAAATTGAAATTAAACCCTATTATGTCTAAAAATTATCTAGGTAATTGAATATGCTATTTAATGCTTATTATAGGATGATAACCTTGAATGAATCATCCCTTTTTGTGTGTTGAATGAAATGTCTATTTTGATGGATTATGATTTAGATCCCCTTGAGGTGTTCCTTTTTAACCCATGTCATTGGATTTTAGACATGTATTTAATATTATATTGAATATCAAATGAAATTGATGAGTTGTAAGGGATGAATGACAAGAAATTTTCCCCTTGGATAGTCAATGGATTATTATTCCTGAGTTTCATAAAATGAATTTCCCTTGTGAGTCACATGGATACCATGCAATGTAATTTCATGAGTAAGAATATTTTATCTCTAATTTTTTTTCACATGTGAGTTAAATGTCATTAATGATATGTAATATCATGTTATTTATGTGATTTATTCTATTTAGAAAATTCCTATGTGAGTAATTAAAGGAAGTCCTTTTAGGCTTATCCTTGTCATGAAATGCCTTGAATATGTGTGAATTTCCCTCTGTATGGTTATTCCCATGGGATTTATGTAAATACCATGAAATGTAATAGTTTATTTATGCTTTATAATCTTGTAATAAGAAAATTTCCATGTAACTTATTGAAATACCAAGCCTTTTGACGTTGTTTTTTGGCATGAGACACGTTTTGTTGTGAGAATGAAATGGATACTCTTGCTTTTGTCCTTTGAATATTAAATTAGTTGATTAAATGGAATTAAAATGTTTAAATGGTTACTATTAATGGGTATTACATGGATTCATATTATAAATCCATGGATGGACTCATTTATATATATAATTTTATGCCTTTGATGATATAGGGACTCCTACTAGAATGCCACAGATGGATTAAATTTGATTGAACCTTGATAATAGTTGAGTGATTATTAGAAAAAAAATTAATTTCAAATGATGAAATCAAATTTATTCTATTATATATCATAAGTGATACTTAGGTCTTCATTAAAGTTCATTCAAGGATTGACTCGTATGACACGAATGTTGTACCACACCTAGAGTGATATAGGCTTCCTAAGAGGTTCTCCAAGGATGGGATTATGGGGTGTTGGTTGTTAAGATACCTAGAGTGATACATGAATTATTACATAGTAAATTTAATGAAAGACTTAGGATCTAAGTTGAATTAATAATGAAATGACTTTTTTAGGTATCCACAAATCCAAAAAAAATGCTTGGATTCAATCTTTCATTTAAACTTAATGGATGGAATAATTTTTAATTCATGGATTCATGTGATTACATGGGAGAAATTGTCGATTATTGAAGTCCCAAGACTAATAAAAAAAACATAATTTAGTTAATTAAATAGATATTAAATTATATCCAAAACCTATATGATGTTTACTTTTGAGTACTTTCTTTATTCATAGTTATACTACCTACACACTTGTTATATATGTTCATTGAATTATTAGCAAACACCTTGGGTTGTTTCCAACTCAGACTTAGTATCACAACCTATTTCAGAATGATTATGGGACCCAAATAGATTATTTGATTTCAAGTGTGGATAAGGGAAATTTCCCTATTAAAGATACTTGATTTGATGCTTACGAGTTGGATAACATGAGACAATGACGAGTCCTGTGATTCTACTAGAATAACATTTCAATTTTTTTCTTTTTGTTACATGTATTTTATATGGATTTTGTGTACCAGGTTTGGATACATTCATAGAGACATATGAAATGTATCATTATTTGTATTTGAGATGACTTCTATACTGTTTATATTATCATTATTCAACTATTTATTACTATCATATGTATGCTTTACTACTTTAATCTTATTGATATTTCTTGTGATAAAATCTGTTAATTAAGGATTAGTATCCACAGATACACAACTTGGCCTTCGATATAAGTCATAAGATTCTGTTATTTGGGGCAATGCACATGACGCCTTGAGAACAACCAGAATCGAGGCATTGTTGAGTGGAATAAGAGTCTTGGATGTTACAAACATGGTCATATAAACATAGGTATCTTTTTATGTGCTAATAATATTTTATTTTTTTCAAGAAGAAAATATTTTTGTACACACATTTTACACTTTATATAAAAAATTTACATGATTCAATACCTTGATATTCTCTAAGTGTTGAGATAGTAAAATTAGAGGGGTAACTGACTTGTTATTGATAAGATTGAACCTTTTTCCAAATTTATTGGGAACATTAAACTAAATAAAAAAATATCTATAGAGTTGAAATTCCCTTTTTGATGATTAATTTAGACCAAAACATCCTTGCACAGCTTCCATTGGGTGCACCACATTCTTTATCATGCAACTCCGACATTCACACAATTTTAGATCTTGTGTGAGATTATTTCCTCTAACTTATTTTGATGTGCCTATTTGAAAACATTACTTGAGAAATAATTTTGAAACTACATCAAGCCTTATGAACAACATTTCACATTCATAGGAAAATATTTCCTTTTTCAATAACACTATTTTAAGTACTCTAAATTTTAGACAAAAAATTTAGAAAACAATTGGAATCAACACCACCTTATATATAAATTTTTTTCTATCACCTAAAAAACATAACTTCCTTTGTCTTGGATAATTTTCTACATATAATTTAAAAAATATATCTCAAACTCCAAAAATTACCTTGGAAACCATATTTGTGAACAAACATTATATACCCAAAAACAGAAAAAATGTTATGTTTATAGATTTTTTCCAACATCTAAACCCACATGAGTCTTGCTCTGTGTGATTTAAAATAATAACATGTGAAGTTTATCAATGAATCAAATTATTCTAGATATCACCTAATGAGTATTCCTCAGTAACCAATTATATGAACTGATACTTTTGTTGATACCAAATATAGTTGAAAATCAATAATTACTTCAATATCAATTGTTTGATATCTATCACATAGAGTTAATCACTTGAAAAGGCAACTTATTATACTCCACTAGTTAAATTAAATAACGAAAAAACTAAATAAATCTAATTTTTATATATGGATTCATTATAAGAAAATCATTAGCATTGTAATATTTAAGCATACCTCAACCTTCTCCTAACTTAACACCTGAAATATGACAGCTTGGTTATAACATTAGTCTCCCATACAACAAGTTTTAGAAATCTCATCTATTAATATTTTCCTTATTAAAAAGTAAAAATAATTCGGTGGACTTAGAGGTCACTCAATTGCAGCGTAAAACATTTAAATAATCCTAAATAAACACATGTGAATAACACATGATACCTCAGGGGGGGGGTTATTCTAAACATTTAACAGTGGGGTTTATTGGACTAATAGAGATAAAGGATGTCTTTAATATATATCTTTGGTTGTGGCCTTTATTAGAATGTATTAACCTTGTGGGTTTTTAGGAACATACTTTAACTTCACCAACTCAATCTCCACTTATCCTTGATAAAATGATACTTTATTTCAATGAACATTTTCATGGAGTGATAAAAAATATTTTTCTAATAATTATAGCACTTGATTTATCACAATTTATTATAAAAGGTCAATTCAATTAAATGACCATATATTTTAACTACTTCATCATCTAAAAAAACTATGTTCATGTTTGAGTGACCAAAATATATTAAGCATCCATATATCTTAGATAAATAAAATATTTTTTAATTAGAATATAAATACACAAAATGAAATGAATCAAACATTTATCAATTAAATTTTCCCATTATTACAATAATTTTATATGGAATAAAACACATATATATCATAAATATCACAATACTCTTCCCCATGTCTAGGATCTTCTGCTATCAACAAAATTCCAAACCCAAGTTCCTTAAGGAGGTTCTCAATGTGAAGAAAATAAATATGTAACATCCTCTTTCTTTATCTTTTAATTTCATCTCAATTTATTTTCATTTCTTATCATATCTATACCAACATATCACAAAGTCCCATTATAACTCAAATATTTTATATATAATAAATGATCATTGTGTTAATATAACAATCAATCATCAAATATATTATATCCACCTTTCATTTTAAAAATAAACACATCATTTGTGATGTGTTGATTCATTTCATTAATGGATGACAAGTTGACATTTTCCATTATTGGATTAAATCATGCTCGTAAAAAATTATTATAGTTAAAAATAAAATAAAATTAAATATTATAATTTTTAAGATATTTTGGAACCAATATAGTAATATAATATAAAATAAAATTACAGAAATTTGTGATAATCGTAAAAACTGCCAAAATAAATTACAATAATTTCTAAAAAGTTTTATCTAATGAATCATTCTCATATAGTTTAATGAAATCATATATAAGACTATTTTTTCTTCTATAATTTCATTAATACCATGTAATCTCAATTAGGGAGAATTCATCCCATTTTACGTGAAGATCTATACTTCTATACAAGCGACCAGATCATGGAACCCTAGGAAACAAACACTCCTACAACAATTAAATTGAACTATATAACTCATCAAAATGAAAATAAATGAAATTAATAAAAAAATATGAAATAAATTAGATGTATAACAGGTTATATATATATTAATTAGTGAATATAATTTTATGTACCATGATATTAAAATAAAGAAATCATTCAGACATATGTTAAGGGGATTGTCCATCCCAACTTCTTTTTATTGGGTTATTACTTATCATTTCCAATGTTTTTCATGGATATTATTTTAATTGTTATAAAATATAATTTCATTATAATGACTTTTATTTGTTGGGATATAATTGTTTTCAATAATATTTTATGATATATTTAATGATTTTACCAATGACATATTCCTTCCAAAACAGACTTTTACTCCTATAAAGTTGTTTCTTCTTCACACAACAATGATGAATCTTACAACATTTATGTTTTTCTATTTTAATTACATAACACATGTCTGGTTCAATATTTATGAAATCCTTATGAAACCCATTCTTTTACACGGTATACTTCTTGATTTTTATTGATATACATTCTATGTGGCGTGCATGATTATGTAAACCTTATGATGGGACATGTACATCTGGAATTATGTAGCGATCCAATACATTGATTAATGTGATGTATCTCCTGAGATAATGAGAAATATGTGTGAAAATTATTCTATATTTTTTTTAAAAAGGATGATTTTATGATTATGTAAATATTTTAATCGTGAACATGATCTAGTATTTGTTCACAACTATGTGTGGTATTTGACCACTAAGATATGATGTTTTGTTCTTATGAATTTCCACATTCCATTCCATTATCTAATTCTTCTAATCATGATTATGATGATATACCTATGGTTATGTTATGATTATGATGATTATCCTCAACTATGTTTTATTTATTCCTATCCTTATCTATCCTCTTATTGGTATTTTAGCACACCCCATTCTTTTGTGTGTTTCAAAAAGTGACTACATGTACTATGAAGATAATGTGGTTTTGAAGGATAAAGATAAATATTTTTAAATAAATAATTATGTTTTATTATTCGTATGTAATTTATGGTACTAATTTCTCCAAGACACAAAACATTTTATCCTACATTATAATACCTTTACGTTTCTTATCTTTAAAATCATGTTATAGTTTTGTACGAAATAGTGGGGTATATATATTTATTCTTAAATAATGATTTAGTTAATTTGAAAATTCAAATAAGAGAACCTTTTCTAAAACTCTTAGTATGAGACCATGTATATTTAATAAAACATAAGGCTGTGTTTTAAAAAAAAATACTAAATATAGGGTTCAAACCATATATTCCATTAGAGTTATTTAAAAAAAGAACAAATTATTTATTCATGAATTTTTGAATTTGGATTTTTTCAAACATGTTATATTTTATAAATGGTGGGAACCCAGTGACACAATGCCAACAAACCTTTTGAGGGGAAATGTAGTTATTTTTTGAATGACATTCCCAATTCCTTGGGTGGTGGAGTTCAAAAATTTATAGTGATGCCTACCCAACTATCCTAGCCTATAAACAATAAGGTGAATATTGTGGAATTTCCCCCATCACATAAGTGGGAGTAACTAGATATAAAATCATTTATTAACTAATAACCATTGACATTTATTAGATCTTCATATCCAGTTGTTGAGAAACAGTTGGTTAACTCAATATAGAAGATCTATTATGTGCTCCATTGTTCTAAGAGGGACAAGACGACTCTAGAAATATATCATTTAATTAGAGAGGATAGTCATTTATTTGTTTTGATTATTAAAAACAAACAGATGGATGAAATACAACATATTTATTGGGAAGAATTTAAGAAAGTATTTATTTATAATTATTTTCCTAGAACTATTTGGAAATATATAGATATTGCATTAATAGATCGAAATTAAAAGGAAGAAAAATCTATAATTTATTAAAAAGAAAACATCATAAGAATTCCATGGTATGACTCATGTTTTTATTAACAATTATAGAAAAATATAAATATTATTTAGTGTTTTTAAACAACAACATAGAATGGAACTATAAATTTGAGATTTTCTAGTTATGAATAATTTATTTTATTTGATCTCAAAGTGGAGATGAATTTCAGAGAATGGACATATAGTTATTGGGATAGGAAGATAAGAATGGATTTTTATTCCATTAGATCAATTAAAAAGGGAGAAAGGAGGATACAACCACCACATGTCAAAAATATTGGAATAAAAATAATGATAATTGACTCAAAGGGATGGAGATATGATATAAGTGTGGCATAGAAGTCCATCAAGATCATGAAATTGAATAGAGAAAAATAATTCATCCCGAGTAATAGAGGAAATGATAACACCACCCACGGTTGAATGATGCAATTATAGGGATAAAGGGAACTGTGAAAAACATTTCAATAAAACTTAAGCTCTCAAGGATAATCAGTGTCCCAAAGAAACATAAAGTCCATGTTTCACCTTACAAGGAATGATGAATTGTTCAATAAATTAAGAGGAGCATAGAACTTTGCAAAAGTGGCTATTAATTCTAGATATCGTCAATTGAAGGTGAAGAAGGAAGATAAAAAGAAGGTTGATTTTCATAAAGGGTATGGAGACAATGAGTTTATAGTGATGCCCTTCGAATATACAAATTCCCCTGAAATCGACATGAATTTGATGAATAGTTTCTTTAGACACTAGCATGATTTTTTTGGTAGTTATTATTAATGATATTATCATATACTCCAAGAGAAAATGGAAAATTATTAATGTATAAGGATTTTGTAGGTGACATTAAGGAGGAATAGATTTAATTCCATGTTTTGATAGAGTGATTTTTGGAAGTAAGAAAGTCACATTGTTGGGACATGTGATCACAAGGGAGGGATTTTTTTTACCCTTTAAAAACAAAAACAATTTAGTAATGGACCAAACTTACGAGTGTCATGAAAATCTAATGTTTTTTTGGATTAGCCTGGAAATACTAATGTTTTTTAAGAAAGTTTTATATATTTTATATCTTGGTAACTTAGTTGACATGGAAAGGGGTAAAGTATGTTTTTAAAAATGTATGTGAGGTAAACATTAAGGATCTAAATAAGAGGTTAATCATTGCACATATACACACATTACCAAAATTGGGATATATTTTAGTAATATATAGTGACGATTCAAAGAAGGTCTTTGGTTGTGAACTCTAGAAAAATGATTAAGTGATAGACTAAAACTCACATCATTTGAAGATCTTTGAGAAGAACTATCCTATGAATGATCTAAATTTAGAATATATGATCATCACATTGATGATTTGGAAACCCTATCTCTACGGTGAGAATATTGAAATATATAATAATCCTAAGATTCTAAAGCATATATTAACGTAGGATGAACTAAAGATATATCAAAGAAGATAGTTAAGGGTAATCAAGGACTATTAATGCCCAATTCATTAAAATATTGGACAGGAAAACAATTTAGGAGTCTCTCTTAGAAGAAAATAACATGCTTCCAAATCAATGATGAAAAATACGAAAACCCATGTCATCATAGATATTCAAATGATAGATTTTGAAATCATCAAGATAGCGAATAAATCATAATTTAACTAAATGATTTCTTAACCATACATACAATATATTATTAATTAGGCATAAAGGGTTGACATAGATTTTCAAAATAAGGTCAATTATGTAAAGGAAGGTGATATAAAATAGTTACATATCAATGATGATGATGTGACTTCGATTGGAATGAGGGTGTGCATACCATCATCACATAAGATAAAGAATGATCTCTTGGATAATGCACATATCTCACCCTTATATATCAATAATAGAATTAACATCATGTACCATGATCTTATATTACACTTCTGGTGAGAAAAAATGAAGGAGGATATTTTATATGATATATCAAGTTTCTAGATATGTCTACAAGTTAAGGAAAATTGATAGAAGATTAAAGTGACTATGAAACTATTTCATTCACCCATATAGAAATGGGATGATTTCCCATTGCACTTTTCCACTAGTCTCTAAACAAAATCCAATATAAACAACAAAATATGGGTTTTAGTGGATCAAATCCCCAATAATTACAACTTTATCTCTATCCATGAAGATCTGTTACTTGAATAACTTTATAAGAAATATGTGAAGGGTGTGGTGAGGCTATAGGGGTTCTAATTTTTATCATGTCAGATTGTGATCCAATGATAACATCTAAATTATATAGAAGTATTCAATATGATTTGAGTAATGAATTGAATTTTATCATAGCCTATCAAACCCAAACATATGTCCAATATGAAAAGACTATTCAAATTCTTGGGGATACACTAATTATACAACAGAAGTTTCCACTCGAGTATTCATTTGTCTCCATATGATTCTATATACTTAAAGTAATGTATAACTTGAACCTGTTGGGATGAAGTTGAAAAAAAAGCTATATTGACCTGATCTTGTGCAAGATATTTTAGAGAATGATTTCTCTATTCAGAAACATATCCAAAAATTTTAGAGTCCACAGATGAGAAATGATAAAAACCACCCAAGGAAATTAGATTTCCATGTTAAAGATAAGATATTTATTCAGATATCACCATATAAGAGTTTTTTTGGTTTGGAATGAATTGTAATCTTATCCTATGGTATATAAGCCCCTGTTAGATCCTTTTTCTCTTTGGAAAAGTTGAATGATGGATTTAACTTCCTCCAATTATGTATCATGTTCCTGATGGGTTCAACGTATAACTAATATGGATGTACATACTTGACCCCTCCCATGTGTTGAATCCAGATATGGTACAACAAGAGAAGTATCTCTTATACGAGGAGAAACTGGTGAATATCATGGATGGTAGAGATAAAGTACATCACAAAAATGAAATTCTTTTTCTCAACGTTCTTAGAGGAATCACAAGTATGAAGAATAGACATGGTAACTAGAGGAAGAAATGAAGGATATTTACCATCACATATGCTCACATTGGTATGTAAGACAAAATTTATAGGGAGATGTTTCAAAAGTACATAAGAATATAATGAACCAAACATTTATCAAGGGAATCAACCCATTCGTATAAATAAGTTATATTGTATAAAAAACATACATATCATAGAGATCCAATAAAAACAATATTCTTATAAATGAAAAATGAAATAAGTTATATTTAATTAAATTAATGAATTGATATGGATAAAATAGTAACTTGACCATTGGAATTGTAACATTGTCATCAAGAATTATAATCAAGGAAATAAAATAGTAGCCTCATCTATGAAAGTATTAATACAATTTTAAAATATTATAAATGAAAACATGATATAATTATATCAATGTATAAATAAATAAATGTTTTAAAAATGATAAATTAATTGTTGGTATTTTTGAAAAACATATATTTTTATTAAAAAAATTATAATTAATATAATGATTTATAAAATACTTCAATAAAATAGATTCATAAAATATTAAGGCGACCCTAAATAATTTTTTGAAGTATCATAAAATTTACTATAACCGTAAAATCAGCATTTTGAGAATAAATGTTGATTTTATTTAAAAATTAAATTTTTCATACTTATAAAATTATTTTCATAAAATGGGATAAATTTTTGAATTCTACATGTCAATAAATAGTCAGAGTGTATTTTTAGGAATTCTTTAAAATAGCTGAGTTTCGGGGAATAGTGAAATATTATTATTTATGGTATTTTACAATTTATGATAAATAAATCTACTTTTAGTCATTTCTGATGCAAGAACGATAAAATCAAACTGTCATTATCTATTTATTTTATATATCCGTGGTAATTAAGACTATTGATATTCTAGAGTGAAAATAATAAACTAATGAATAAAACCATTAAAAACTCTATCCCACTTTTAATACCTACCCTCATGGCCTCTCTTTCACACACATTCTAATCCTGTAAGAATGAATAAAATCTTTCCAATCTAATTAATAAGCCTCTCACCTACATCTAGGAACTTATGGTATCAAAAAAATACTAAATCCATGTTCCATAATGAGGTTCTGAAGGAGAAGAAATTGAAGAGGTAACATCCCCTTTAATTGCCTTTTATCTTTTTTCTAATTATTTTATTTTATTATCCTATCCTCATCTACCTATCCAAAATTGGAATTATAACTCTATTATCTTATATATGAAAGGATTTTATTATTTTAATGTAATAATCCATTATCAAATATCTTTTTCCTTCCTTTTTATCCAAAAAAGAAAGCATCATCTGTGATATGTCGATTCACCACCCTCATGGATGATGAATTATCTTCTTACATTAATCTATAAATTATATTAATAAAATGATTTATATGGTTAAATATTATTTTAATATATATAATATAATTTATATGATGTTCTGGAACCATCATTCCAATATAATATTAAATAATATTATACACATTTATAGTGGTCGTAAAAACTATCAAAATAAATTAAAACATTTTCATCAACATTTTATCTAATGAATCAAAATAATACCATAATATATATATATATATATAACCATTTAAAGTTATGTAAGTTCATTAATATCCTATAATTTCAATTTTGGAGAATTATTCCCAATTTACATGAACTTCTACACTTATATACAAGTGAACCGATTATGAAAACTAATAATAAACACTCTCGCAACGACGAAATTGACCTCTATTACAAAAAAATTGGAAATAAGAGAACTTAATAGTATTATAATAAATAAATACAAGTATAATGGATTTTATTTTTATTAATTAATGAATATAATATTATTATATTGGATTTTAATTTGAAGATGGTATTTGAACATAAAGTAAGGGGATTCTCGAACCATACTCCTTTAATTTGTTTTATTCCTTTTCCAGGCCAAATTTTAGTGTCGATATAAATTTAATATATACTAAATGTAATTTAAATATTCATCCAATTTTTTTTATGGATTATACATGTTTATAAGATGATTTTATGGAATATTCAAATAGTTTCTAAAAGAAATGTTCATTCAAAAACACATAATAACCCATGTTGAGTTATTTCTTATTCACTAAAGAATGATTAATCTTACACCAAATATCTTTTTTTATTTTCATTTTTGAAACCCATGTTTATTTTTTATTTATGAAATATTTATTAAAAACATTCCATTACATGGGTATCTTCATGAATTTGATTGATATATATTCTATGTAGAATGCCTGGTTATGTAATTGTTAGGCTGTGATGGGTGTGACAACAATTATTTAGTGCTCTAATGCACTGGGTAATGTGATTTATCTAGTGGGATAATGTAAAATATGCTGGAATATAATCCCATATGTTTTCCCAATAATTATGTTATAACTAGACACATTAGTTAAGTGTGAACATTATGCTAGCATTTATCACAACTATGTGTGGTATTTGACCACTAAGACATGATGTTTCATTTTAATGCATTTCCACATTCCATGACTTTATATAATACTTCCTCATATGAATATGATGTTTTCCATATGATTATTTTATGATGTTTAATATTATTATCACCCAGGATATATTGATTCATGCTCTTATCTATCATCTTATAGGGCTTTTAACTAAACCTTTAATTGATGTTGTTTCAACCTGATTCTCATCATATATAGAGGATGATGAAATATGCCAATGCATAGTGACCCATTGTTCATATATTATGAAGGGTTTCAGGTTGGGTATGATTTCCTCAGATGGTCTCCAAATTTTTTATTCATTGATCCATCGACACCCAACAACCCTTTTATCTATGATTTATGAACCTAATTTTCAAAGGCTGGTTCACATTAGATGATGATTTGGCCAAGGAATCTTAAGGACTCCAATAGATGAGGGGATTGGAGGTCGGGATAATCATACACTTGGGGGAAATTATTTCATACTCCAAGACTCCCTTTTTGATTTAAGAAATGTTTATATATTCGTTAATCCTTAGTTATTTCCAAAGCATGTGTCCATGGGTTACCACTAGGTTATAAGATTATCCATATATATGAATGTATCTGTATTTACCAAGAAAAAACTAGTTTAGGCCCTATGATGAGTCACTTTAGAGTTTACCATCATCCAGGGAGGATTGATGTTGCTTTGATATTGGGATTTAAACCATAAGCTGGGATTCATTCATATACTTGTTACAGGAATGAGAACCCACATAGATCGATTCCACATAACCTGACACATCACCTTTTAAGGTTGTGTTGTAAGGACCCATCCATGCTGTTTAACATCATGCGACAAGGATGTCTAGATAGAGGATTCCTATTTATGATTTAATGTGGGTCTTATAGTGATGTATCCTAGGATGCTCAGGGGGGCATGGTCTCTTGAGTGTATACGGACCTATATGGGATATGGACTTTTGAACACTATGGTGATTTGGGAATTGGGTTTGGCCCTCATAAATGCTTACAAAGTATAAAAGTAAGTTGGGAATCATTGACCTAATAGATTATTTTTATTTGTGTATTATATAGTAAATGTGGCATTATTTTTGGGGGGAATTATTGGGGATTAACCATTGAAAATTATCCCCTTGAGGTAGGGTATTTAAATATACATCCTATGTATCCTAGTAAGAGATGGAATAAGAGTTTTCATAGTTCATTTGGTAGGGATTACATGTGGAAGATTCCCACCTAATATCTATATTTCATAATTTGGTTCTACATATCCTAGTTATTGGTGGAATCAATGATATCATAGTTTATTAGGTGGGGCTTAAGCGTGGAAGCTTTCCATGTCTCTTGAACCATGAAGAGGATCTCAGTTCATGATGATTTAAAGGTCTCTTTGGGGATTACACCTATGAGGATGACCATGTTTTGGTGGTATGTGGATGTGATTATCACCACCAACCTGTAAGACCACATGAGTCATTCTTGGTGTGAGAAACAAGTTGTATTAGATCTAATTATTTCATTTCATACACCATATGCTTATTGATTGTAATGGAGAAAAAATGGATAGAGATAGAGGGGAATTAATTGTGCCAATTTCCACTCCCGTGTTGATATCTGGGATAGTCATATTTGGAAATATATATATACATGTCTCGAGCAGAGCCTAAGTGGAGAAAGGGAGACACCACCCATGTAAAGGATTGAGAATTACCTCCCAGAGAGTGACCTAAAGCTGGTTATAGGAGAGGGGAGAAGAATCTCCCCTCATCAAAGGGAGAGTCTGGCATGATCCCTTTGAATTATTATTGTCCCTCATTGAATTGAATAGCCAGCGAATACCCATGATTACTAGAAAGGAGAGGATCACATGATTATTCAAAGGTTCCCCCCCCCCCCCGAGTTACCATGGAAATGCAAACATAGATTCATTTTCAGGGCCCACACACTTTCTAGGATTACCCACACGACTCCATTTACCATGGTTATGTAAACTCAAAATTAAATGCTGATGCACTCAATGGTTTTATCATAAATGTATAGTGGATTTGGAAGAGGATTTATCATGAAGCTAATGGATTGGTTAGTAGAGGAAATTTGGAGGATCAGATGGAATTGGTCGGGTGTGACTGGGACTAGAAGGTAGAAAGCTTGAAGATACCCCATTCAGAGTACCACTTGTTCATGTGTGGTGGGGTGCCCTATGTATGATGTAATACTATGCAGTTGGAGGGGACGTCCGCGTATGGAGGTGGTATGTTGACCTTAATGTTGTTCACATACCGAGGTAGTACATGGACCTGGATGTGTTCCACATACCATAGGGGTAATCGACCTTGGGTTCGATCCATATACTTTGGTTTTATGATGTTATAGAGTCCATCCATGTAGTGGTATGCTACAGGGGGTAGGTTTTTGTCTCTATCAAGAGTTGTTAGGTGGTATGCTAGATTGAAGAATAGACATTATTCTTACAGTTCACAAGAAGTTCACCTATGAAGAGAGTATGGTTTGTGGTTCCCCAATTATGTTTTTGGTTTTCCTCATATAATTATACTTCTTTGTTTTTATGGATCACATTTTGATGATACCAGCAAGATATTATTCATGGATCCATACTTCTTCAATTATTTAACATCGATGTATTCCTTCCATTAACTCAATTATCTAGGAAAATCCAATCTTTTATCTATTGTTTTTGTCAATTACCCTTTGGTCCCTTTTATAGACTGTTAGGGAAGATGTTTATTTGGGTCACATGACACCATTTATAGAAGCTTGTAAGGAAATCTCCCAGCCCACAGATTACTCGGTCAATATAGATTGGAAGTATTGTGGTTTGAGGAGGTGAAAATCATCACCTCAACCCCACGAATGACGTATTTAATGGGATGCCTATGGTCACCATGCCAGAGAACTGATTTTTCAGGGAAGTGTTTGGGGGCATACCTCTCGGTCACATTTTCACCAATGACATGGTTTGTGGGGCCACAGTTCCTGGATTTAATTTCTCCATATCTATTCTTAAAAATATACAGTTCATTCGGTCACAATGTCATTCTTCATTTATTCCATGAATGGTTTAGTTCCCTATAAAATTCATCACCAACCATTGTTTCATTAAATTTCTACATACTGTTTAGTTAATGGTCAATACCATCAATTTACCATTCAATAAAATCAAATCACAGACTACTTTGGGCCTTTTATAAATTATATTTCTTCAATATTCTTCTCAAATTTTCTATCAAACCTGCATCTTATTATTTCATCAAAAAATTGGAGTATTTTATTTCCCTTTGGGGAGTGTTTTAGGACACCACAAATTCCCCCATCAGAACAGGTTTTGGTCAAGACGAAGAGGAGGCTATTCCAATGAAGAAACTGGCCCTGGACTAAACTAATTTTCAATAGATAAGGTTTCCCAATTGTAGGTACCACTCTTATATATATATATATATGTGGGGCCATGTCATTTATCTTTTACCTGAATTCTTAATGAAATATTCTCAAAAAAAGTTATCTCAGATTTCCCTTCTTCTCCATATTAGTTCCTTTGCATATTCTATCTTCTACAAACCATGTTTTCATTCAACTAACTAAAAACTCTTCTCGGAATCTCTCATCCATGAACCAAAAATTGAATCCATGAACCAAACTATAAAAAATAAAAATTATGTTTGAACTAAAGCATAGTAAGAGACCATGTGGTTTTTCTGCTATGTGGACTAATCCTCAATTCATTAAAATGTACATGAAATTTCCAAATAGAAATTTAAATCATAAAATTAAAAATTTGTGGAAAACCACTTAGTAATGTTTGAGGAATAGTTCTCCCATTCCATGATCTAGGATAGATTCACTAGCCATTGCTTCATGGGCCCGAATCTTATGGGGAATACTTTGAATTGTCCGTTCACGGGTAATTACATCCATAAACTGTTTTTTTGGGGTTTAGTATATTGATCCTTGGTATGTGGACTTCTTCTAGTCATTTGTTAATTTTTAGGTCTTTTTCCCATGAATATTTTTGTACTGACCCCATTTCATGGTATTTTTAATGCTAGATGATGGATCTTCCTCTTATCTTAATATAAGAGACATGGAGGAGGGAAGCTATGGTTATTAATTTTGAAGGCAACCTTTGTTCCAACATAATTACCGAAGAGGGTATTCTTAGAGAAAATATTTTACAAGAGATCATGGAATATCCACTATCTGTCCAATTACAACTTTATAATTTTAAAATCCTAGATGATATTACCCTACAATTGTCTAATCATTGTACTCCTATTATTCACCTCCAGGCATCCTGAGGGAGTGATTGGTCTAATATTTCTTTAATGGGAGAACTCATAACTACATTAACTCAAGAGAATATTTTCACACTAAAAGGATATACATGGAATTAGACAAATAATTATTATTGTAACACCATTTTAAGGTCAATAATCATGGAGTAACCATCCATTTTAAATATTTCGGGAGAGAATTCCAAAGGAAGTTGGACCACCAAATGGGACTTGTGATTCAAAGGATGATTCTCCGATGAGTGGGACATGGAATTCTGAGAGCATTAAATTTTTTGGAGTCCCCTACCTAGTTGGAAGTAGTAAAATTCTATCTAGAAGCATGGGTTTCCAAATTTTGAATCTATTCACCAGTTGGGATGTTTCTGAAAATGCTTATCCATTGGTGTTCAAGCACTAATATCATTACCCTATATCACATGGTGATGGGGATTAGTTTACAGGACATCCAAAAACTCAGAGGGATTCCCTTTCTTGGTAACAATGATGATAAATTTCTTCTAGTGGAAAAATTATAGTGGAACATGGAACAATTATCTCCATTGAAAAGGAATTTATTTTTCGTGGAAGAGGGGTTACATAATCAACAATTCCATGATCGTTTTCTTATTTCATTCAAATATTAAATCAGATTATTCATGCAAGAGAATAGTCTTAGGTAGAGGGTTCAATACATCCAGTCTCACCTGATTCAACAGTGAAAGAAAATCCTATACTCATACTACCCCACCCTTGTGGAAGGTCAATAAACCAGCTGGGAGGGTATGGAATTCCATAAGATATACCTCCTGAGCTCATATTGGCATGTTTCTTTAATATTTTTTTGAGTGGATAGATCTTCCCCTCCCATGAGGATTATTCCAGTGTTAGCGCTTCCACTTTGATGATGTCATCCACATTTTTAGAGGGACACTCCTTTATCTTGGTTGTTCCTACCCTCACCTAAATCTATAAATTGTAAATATAGATAAAGGAATAGACCCCCCCCCCCCATCGTCTTAGTGGGCCCTTTTAATTTTTGTATGGCTTGATAATATATAATTTTTCTTACTACGAGTTTCATCATACTGTGAGGGTTCTCATAATAAATTTCACCTGGATCTTCTCAAAATTGATGTTGTTCAACCCCAATAATTGAGCGTTGCTTATGCAATCAAACTGTTAAGTGATGTTTCTCAGATTTATTTCATACCATTAGTTGTGCCCCACATTTCTATGACAGATAAAGAAAATGGATCTTTGGAATAAAACTCTTATATCCTAACACTACGGGATGTTATTTTATTTCATCATAGAGTCATGGTAAGCATCTACAAACCATATGTCCCATATTGGTTTTCCAGGAAATTTGGATGCCTCAAACAGTTCACATTTATCAATGCTACTCTAGTTAAGAGAGACTTCGATCCCCTAATTATTTGCCGATAATGGCCGTCAATAACACTAGAGGATGATAATGTGAAAGTTATCATTATTCTAATAGTATCATCAAATTACCTATCATTATAGTATGTCCAATTTTTGGTAGCTTTGTACCCTAAAAGGATATTGGGAAAGCCAGTTCGATGGGTTCAAAGACTGTAGAGTGTTTCTTATCCAGCCCCAATAGTGGAAGTTATTCTATCTCTCCCCCACCCTATGGTGGGAAGTAGTTATACTCATCATCACATGAATTTAGAAGGGATTTTACCCACATAACCCATATCTTTAAAACGTGTCTCAGATCCTGAATCCTTAGCCATTGTGGACCATTGTCCTACCAATGATAGTCCGAGTGGGGAATCACCAGGTGTTCATGAAGTGACCACCATCATGCCTCATTTAGTCCCAAAGGATAAAAAATCTATTGGGAGGAAAATTACCCCTACTTGGGTGACTCAGCTCAGGGAACTTCCATCTTTTATTACGATTCATCATAATTACATACTAGTTGTAGTGGAGGAGGACCAAGATTCAAATGTTTTAGGATGCAAGGAGATGTATGAAAATGGTCATGGTGTAAAATCTACACTCATTCCATATAAAATCCCTAGATAGAATTTACCAATGAGGAGAAAACATCTCAAAGGCTATTTTTCAATCTGCATTTGGGTGGATTTGGTTACCAAGGCATGCATCTCTTTGGGTACAAAATTGTTATAGGTCGAGAGGATTTTACTTCTTGAAAGGGTGACCTCACAAGAATTCAAATATTACCACCACCGAGCTCAGACGTTCTGGGATATTACTTACTAGTCGCATCATCCGGAGGTTTAGGATTGTAATGATCATGACGAGGTGATTTCCTAGATTGTGGAACTGCATGAGTGTGAGCCTCTCATAGAAAGACTAAAATCACAACTAGCATCATCGAGTTCTAATTATGATGCCGTCAAACAGAAAATAAATGATCTATAAACTATTATGAAGTGAGTATACACAATGGTTGATGATGAATATAAATAGAGGGATACTTTGGAATAGGCCCTTGAAAACCCTCATCTGGTAGTTATCAACCTACTTCAAATAGAATATCAAGTCTCATTTTAAACTACTAGGCTACCCCGGACTACATTTATTTTGATATCGGGGAGATACTTCATATTGTGGATGTACCCCCACTCTTACTTATTTTGTTAAAGTAGAATAAAAATGTTTTCTAGTGTTCCTCTTTTACCATTTACAATAATATGAATCATTTATGATAAACTTATTTAAAATACATTATATCAACAAAATATTTATTTGAATTAAAATATAAGATAAAACAATAATAAAATCATGCCATAATTTTTTCCTATGTTCAGGGGCTCAACAATCATAGTTTGACTCTTATTAGGGTCATATGAAAAAATCAAAAGAACATTTTTCTTTTTTACCACCCAAATTTATTCTTAAGATTATTAGGTTTTTGGATGAACAAGCATAGATCGACTTTTTCTTAGCCACCATTTGCATGTTTTGACCAGACAAGAATCACATCTCTTGATTATTTTTTATTACTTGGTTTTTTTCCAAGACAATATGAAGTATAGGTTTAGAAATTTTGTACTCAACTTTTTTCAAGGGTTCCCTTTATAGGATTTCACCCTAGAAAGTGTTGTGTCTTTTATATTAGAAGATTTGAGTCATGCAAACCAGACTATTATTTCTGATGTTTTAGGTCGAATAGCATTGACCATGACTTATGGGAAAGGGCCCGAATTTTGGACTCATTATCCGAAAATGTGATCAAACATTCATACATGGATGAGGGAATTTTATTGACCATGACTTGTGATTTCTAGATATGTGACAATATATTGGGAATAGAATCCAAGGGGCATACAGATGTGGGAATGGCCTCTCATGAGGACTAATTTCCCCCTGTAGACATGTCATTGGTCTAGGAAACATATGACGAGCCACTAGGGAACTGTATAAATAATCAAAAAGGTGTCCATAAGAAAATTGACATCCATTTCCAATGACTAGGAAATTATTATAGAATTTGTGATTTGTTTTATTATTGCGTTTTATAATGGGTGGCTAGTTATGGGGAAAATTTACAAATGTATGGGGTACTTCATATTTGTTCCAGTTTAGAAACAGCACCCACATGAATTTGACTTGTGTAAAGTAGGGATAGTTATTGGTGTAGTTTAACATCATAGTACCAGTACTTTATAGACTTATGGTTTAATGTATTTTTTTTACACTAACCAAAGGGGTGGATTTAATTCTTCTTGAAATTTTGGCCAATAATTTTCTATCTCCTTCATGAATAAGGGGGGGCATATGTAAATTGTAATCCATGGGTTGTTCCAAAACATGGGAGTTAGGTGAGACATAGACATCATAGTGGTGTATTGATATAGTAAAACCCTCTTTTTATGATGAGTTTGCCTTTTTTTACATACCATTTTTGTCGGAATCATATGGAGAGCCACCGGGGAATTGTGTGCATAGTTAAAAAAATGTGTTTTCAAGACAATGTATATCTATTTTAAATATCTAGGGATGGTTACAATGACTCAATCCATTTAGGACAAATAATATCGTGTGTGAAGATGGGTTCTTGATCATGAAAAGTGAAAAATATTTGTTGAACATTACCAGGAATACTAAGAATAAGTGGAGACATTTTTATCCTATTTATATGAGTTGTTTCATTACTCAAGTATGACCCATATAATGAAAGGGAGGAGAAACTTCAAATTCATGGTTGGATTCAACATATGAGATTGATATGTCACCACATATCCTGATATGAAATGAATCAATATGTAAGTAGTTCCATTAGGGATATTTTTTATGTAGCTCTAATATATTCTTTTAGTTGGGGAATTTTTATTTTGGATACAGATTCACCAATATGGTGGGGAATGTGTCAAACATTCCTATGCAGATTCATTTGATGCACATGGTCATGAGGGGAAATACCCTTTAACATGACCTCGTCGATGGATGAATACCATGTATTTGGTATCTTGTAGTTTAAATATCATGTGATTAGGACGTTCATATATAATCCAAATCTATCTTGAGGATAATCGAGCTAGGATGGTCTGATAGGTTTAGGACGTGAGGAGGAAAGAAATTGTAATCCATTAGTTTTAGGGTTCAAAGATCAAGATTAATGACATGGGTCTTTGAAGCCATTAGGCATAGAGAAGTAGGAAAAGCCTCTCCTAAGAGTGAATTTTATGTTGGTTAAAAGGCCATATTTGTGGGCAATATATGCATAGACACCAAGGAATTTTGAGTACTGTCTACCAAAGATTTATGAAAGAAAAACAACCATCCATTTATGATTTTTTTGGATGATTATGATGATCATAAATAACTCAGATCATAGAATTTGACACATGGTTGGAGTGTTAAGGGAGTCATTAAAAGCATCCAGGTAGTGGTTTACCCATAGGGATGGGAACTCATTTACAAAGATATGACTTGGACATGGGGTGATGAATTTTGATTCCCTCAGTGGTGCTAGGACTATGTTTGGGGATCCTAGAAAATATAGATTGGACACCCTAACTGGGTCTGATTCGTAGGAAGCATATCAGAATTTTTTGTTATATATTGTTTACCTTTCAGTTTAGTGTCATATGGTTAGGACTTTAGTATTCTTAATATGGAGAGTAAAACACTAACATTTTTTATGAAGTCATGGTATTAGGGTTATTCATTGTATATTGATTCACCCTAGATCTGTTGGGAGTCCGCTTCCAAAATTCCAAATCCCACATGATCAATGCTCTCGATGAGACAAATGGGTGGAAATGTTTTCACTCAACCATCATGGGATTGATGTATTAAGGAAAGTATAATTCTTGGGCCATGTAGTTTAATTCCATGTGCGGAGGACGTGGGTCAATTGATGTGAACATGATAGTTATTTTTGGTCCAAATAGTTTTATGTATTGATGAAATGTTGATGAAAACAAAACATAATTGTCATGTTTCAAGGATGAAATATAAAAGGAATAAAGAGTAAATATGAGATAATTTTTCTAGGGTATTCCTAGTAAACCCTAGGATTTAGTGGGTGTGGAAGGTGTATATCATGATTCTAGGAACCCACTGGTCAAGATGAATGTTTTGTGTCTTGGGAGCCTATGGGCTTACATGAGTAGGAAATGCCTCACTTGGTGATGAATTTTCCATCGGTTGACAGTATGTTTTGGGTAGTATACATAGAGTTGTCGGGGAATTTCATGCATAGTAAAACAATGGTGTCCGAAAAACACCTAAAGTCTATTTCTGATAACCATGGGTGATTTTGGTGATCTGAGATCTCCTAAGGCATGGAATTTGATGCAAGAAAAAAGGATGTTTAAACACATGAGAAATATCTAGACCATGATTAGATATGAGGGATAAGATTCTATATATAGATCTGATTCATTGTGTGGGGAAGCATGGTCTTTTGACACTTTATGAATAAAAGAGTCCAAAGATGAAATCTCTTGTATGTATTCTCATTTCCCATCGGGGGGTGGGGGCATTATTTCATTGTTTTCTTCTTCATGGTCGGACCAGGGATTTCCGGAGTGAGTGTCAATACATATCTTGTTATACTGAGAATCAATACACTGATTGTTCTTTAGATACCTTAAAATAAAACGTCTTTTGGTTAGGAATTCATTGTCTATGTAGAATAATATCATGAAGTTAGGACTAAAGTGAATTGATGTTAAATGGATGTGGTGAGTGATGTGTTGGGAACGATCCTCATAGAGGATTCGTATGTATCCAAGTTAGTTTGGAATCAAATTCCATGTAGTTATGAAAAAATGTTCCCTCTTCCAGTTTTACCCATACACAAGAAAGGTGGAATTTTTTGAATGGAAGCTAGACCAGGATGAAGGAACTGGGCATCATGAAATATCCTGCGAGGGTAGGAATCAGGCCATACATAGTTCTGGAAAACTCTCTGTAGTCTGAATTATGGATTTATAGGGGGATGTTTTACCATGTTGTAACATCCCGGCCCGAATTACCATCGAACCGGTGGCCAAACCAGTAGGTCACATGGCCTCAAGCGAGTCTCACCATACAATAGAGGCTGACAACTATCAATGTGGGTCTCGGGAGGTGATAGTGGGGAGAATATACCCTCATATCAGAGTAAATAATATTCAGTAGCGGAAGCAGTAAACAATCGAAAGGCTGCAGTGATAGACATGTGATATCCATTCAATAAAAGGTGGAAAATGAATGTTTACAATGAATGCATGTATATATGATGTTACATTTCTGAAATCAGGAAACATTATAGCATGCTTAACAAATAATACAAAAAGAATAGATAGTAAGCCCGATGGAGTTCCCCTGAGCATCCCAAGATCCCACTTGGTCCTTTTCTCCTAACTCCTCATTGATAACAACACATCACACAGACTTGGTCCTTCAAGCAAGAAGGTCTACTTGGGTACCCTAGTGCAGTGGCAGACGGAGTAGGGTGTGAGATATAAATATCAATAGGCCGGCACCACCAGTGTCTAACCCAATCCAGATAGTGAGTAGTAATTTAAACAGTGAGCACGTATGGAGAAATAACTAAATAGAATTACATAAGTAAATAAATCCCATCCAGGTTCCCAAGGGACACCTGATAGTTAAACCTGCTTCAGCTCGTTGTCGGTAAAGTAACCTAATCATGTCACCTTATGTGTATATATATATATATATATATTCATTTAGATATTAGATGGCGTGGGGTAGGAATGCCTCCAACCCATTAATGAGAGAATTAGAGGGAATGAGGTAATAATTCCTCTCGAACCTATAGGTCAACTGGAAAGGGGTAAGAATGACTCCCATCCATCACATTCATTCAACATGTATGCGGTATAATAGCTTCTCATCCGTAACATTCATAATACTGGTATGGGGTATAACTGCCTCCCATATAGACATGTAATCATCAACAGATGTCAACTAGAAAGGGGTAAGAATGCCTCCCTTCCAAACATGCAATCATCAAAAGAGGTCAACTGGGAAGGGAAAAGAATGCATCCCTTCCAGAAATGTACTATCACACTGGCATGGGGTATAATTGCCTCCCATCCAACCATGTGTCTATAACTAGGTGGCCTCAACATACACTCACCATTATTATCACTCATTAAGGGCCATCAGTATGTGAGCACTCACAATACAATCATGTCTATAGTATAATACTTATGGAATTACCTTATAAGCATTCAAAGAATCATACCACATACATATAAGAGAACACATTCATGTTCATACATAAGGAAACCCATATTAAGAATCTAAATCAAGATATCCACACATTCATTTAACTAACATAAGCCGTACTAATTACATTATCCCAAGGTGTGGTTGTACCACCCTAGTCTGTTCCTTCCTAGTTTCACATTTCCATATTAATGGACATTTTTATCATTATTGAACCCTTTGATACCTTCTATAGGAAAAATTTCATATAGTCTTATGTCATCCCACTATGGTTATCATCATACTCAATTTTCCTAAACATGGAAAATTAACCTAAACACAAGTATCATAGCTATATCATTCTATTTGTCTCAATAAGGAATGTTCAGATACAAATTCAAAAAGAAGCACCACAATCATCCAAAAAGAAAGCATGAAAATTCTATCACCACTTTTTATCTTGAAGACAGCACACCTCTGATTGAGGGGTTTTATTATTAAATCATTAGTTTAGTTACCAAGCATCCCTTTTATCTTATGGTGCATTTTAAAGTATTTTTCAAGCAGCATTTAATCAAAATCGATTTCATAATTAAAATACTAATGCATAATAGTTCTAAACTAATTAATACATTACTTTATTTTAAAGGGCATGGAGAGGGACCCTACCTCTAGGTGGATCCATCCGTCCACTCTGGCACTTGGCACTTTCTAACTAAGAGCCACCTAAGCGTTGGCAAAGAGAAACCAACCTGAACCCGCCAACACACTAAGAAAAACATACCAGGACCCTTTAGAACAACTAAGGGATTAGATTAGAAGCTAAAAAAACAAGCCACAACTAAAACCCTTACCTCGAACCCAAGCCGGCTACAAAAACCGCCCGTATTTGCATCGCGTTCGGCATCGAATGCCCAAACTCGAACCCAAGGGTCCAGAGACAACCTTAGTACAACCCTAGAATGAAGGAGAAATAGAAATTACAAAACCCTCAATACCTAGGATTCAACCGAATCCTACGGGTAAACAGAGATGCCAAAATCTGGATGGAAAACAAGAGGATAGGGATGGAGGGAACTTACCATGGAGTATCATAGGAGAAACCAAGAGAAAAATCTGAAGAAAACAGAGGAAGGAGGAGGCCGTAGGAGAAGGGCGTCGCACAACTGAAAAGGGGAGCTCCCTGGGTGTTGCGTGCAGGTCTGTAGAGAGAGAAAGTGAGGGAGGAATTTGTTTTTAAGTTTTTCATTTATTTTATTTTAAATTTAATCAAAATCCATAAACAGACCGACCAACACGGTTTGATCCGCACATTTTCCAAACCATGCGCAAACTGTGCGGCACCCAGTGCCTAAGAGAGATCCCTCGCACAGGCTAGGCGAACGGTCTGGGAGACCGTGCAAAATCCACTTCCCCTTAAATAAGGCCGCACATTTTGGCTTCAACAGGATGCACGGTTTGGTCAAACCGTGCACAACCCGTGCGCCTTCCTCTGCCTTTAAAAAACCAGCTTCTCTCTCGGGACCGAAGCTCCCGAGACCTATCAAGGGAATAGGGAAACTTCTCAGGCCTTTTCCCAAGCCCAAAACCAAAAAACAAAGCATTCCCACTCTTAGAACTCTGTTCCAAAGATCGGTCTTAACAACAACCCATTCAGTAAATGAAAAATTTCAAATTCGTTCAGGTTTTAGCCCAGTTCAAAACACGGGTCATTAAAACCTTCCCACCTTAGAACTTCTCGTTAATGAGAAGCCTTCGAGAACAACGTACACATCAACCAACCTACAAGGGGAATGTAGCTTCGTTCAAACAATCAGGTTGACTTCACAGATTTCCAATACACTCTTAAGAATCCATTAAACCCTACGGTTCTTATGCCACCAAAACTCGAGCCAACGCTCGTTTCCCAACCAAAACACCGAGATGGCTCCTTCCTGAGCACATCTACCCAGGTACATGAACCCGTCACCATCTCGCTAGGAATCCATCCACAAGTACTTCCCAACTTAGATTTTTAATGTTAAGCAACCAACTCCAAACTACGATTCAGACCACCATTGGAATTAACTTTCAAAACATGCCCCAAGCGTTCCCACGATGCTCCTAGCAAGATTTGAAACAGATCAAACGGTCAATTCCTAATTGAACTCAAGGCACAAGTTGAGCCGGTTGTACATATTAGGCTTTGGACAACACAAACCGTACATTCCTCTAACTGATGACGTGCCAGAGAATGGTATGTCTCATAATGCAGACATTAAACAATAACCCTCAGTCATGCCATCTCCGACTGACTATTTACAAGAATGCTCTGCCTAAATGACCGACGTATTTCAAACAAAACCACAACACCTTTCTCCAAGGAACCATACGTTTAGCACAAACACATTCACTAAAGCCTACACCCGACATCTGATGACATTTCCAAGATCATACCATACATGAATTCCACGCATCCTGCGTGCAATGCTGAATGAGAACCATGCGAACAAGCTTAACAGCTTTAAATCATTACCGCGGATAAAAACGACGCTATCTTAGTGCATCTTGGATGATGAAAAGATAGGGGACATGCTCGTTGCTAAATAGAATACACTAAGAGGATTGAAATGGATTCTGGGTAATCATACCAGACTATTAGAAGGATGAATAGTCGAACCTCAACTGGTCGACTTCAAGGAAGGAACTCAGCTTCACCTGCTGAGACATCATGATTTCAAAACCCATCACAATGCCTTTTTCCCACACAAGGAATTCTGTGATCATTCACGATTTTCCACCGAAGTCCCCCCAGGACCAATGGTTTTTTTAAAAGGTGGTTTCATATACTACCAACCAAACCAAAATCATGTTGCCGAGCAAGCATCGACGCATAATGACACCTGCAAGCCTCAAAGGCCTTCAAAAAACCCTACCATTCCCAAATGGTCCTTCTTGATGTGTTCCTTCTACATGGAAGAACACGACTCACTAAACCAACACGACGCTTCCCACCCATGAAGCATCAGTGTCACAAAAAGATGAAAAGACCATCCCCTCATAAGAAAACTAGTTCATAATGATTAAACGGACATATGTCACTCCTTCGAGACACGATCACCGTATCGAACACACAATAAATCCAAAGCTACAAGACTGGCATGGAAACCAACTGATTCTTACGAATATAATCTCGAGTATTGGGAAAACTTGATTCTAAAATGCTCATGTAACACTACCATGAAGACGACCCAAGACCATACACTGCAGCACAAGAGATTTTTCTGAACTTCGTTTTTCCTATATGACCGTTTACAAAGCTAACATCATACCCAGTCGTCCATTACCTAAGGAGTCAAACAACCAACCAGTAACCAACCATGACCGAGGCATGTCTATAGAGCATTACCTAATTCTCAATCCCATAACAAGATCAAAAGAAGCATGACCACCAGTTCAAACAAGGGAAACATTGGAAACAAGAGTCCAAAAATAGACAACGACACTCGAATGTCACCTCACATCTGAAAACTCATGGTACAATCAAGGAATTAAAATGCTAAGGCCGCTACCATCCACGAGCTATCACCTTAAGAAGCTCAAACATCAAACCTAACGACGGGTCATGCCACATTAGTCAGTAGGCTCAAAATCCAATCATCAAAACACCACTAAGGAAACAGTGCCCACAGAAAACACCTATGGTCTCGTTCCAAGGAAACTCAAAGAGAAACTCAAAACTACCCCATACACTAGGGTTTCAATGCACAACCACGGTTTCTATTACCAAGCACGAAAATTTTACCCCATTAAAACTATAAACATTTAAATCTTCAAGCAAGCATCATGAAAACAAGAATGTTTCACACAAACATCCTTTTAAGAATATCAAACAATCACAGACATCCCATCTTTATCAATCCATTGAGAAAAAAAAAACACCATTTAAACAAAAGGGAGACCTATGAGGGTCCCATTTGTATCCATCTTGGGTTAGTCAAAAGCTACCCCAAAGCAGTTACCAATTTTTTTTTTAAAATTCAAACACCCCAACCGGGTTACCCCATACAACACTTTCCAACTGACCTACTCGGGCCCAGTTTCACATTTAACAGTTAGCCAAAACATTTCAATTTGAAAATTAGGAAAAATTTTCCATTTAATCATTTCAAAATATAAAAATCCTTTACATTTAATACAGGTTTCCATTTCCCAATTCATTAAGCTCCCATACACTTCATGGATTGAAAATTGACCCCCTTTTTTTTATCAAAACTTGATTCCAAACCAGAAATTAACCTGCTCACATACAACAACCCAAGTATAAGAGTGGCCATCTTCCAACCTATAAAGAGCCCATACACTTTATAAATTGGCATTTGGCTCCCATTTTAAATCAAAAATCAATTTACTTTATCATTTTAAACTTAGAAACATTTTACAGTAGTTCGAATACATGGGTTACATTTTTCTTGTTATAAGGCACACATACACCTTACAACTAAAAACTAGCTACTATCATATTCACAATCAACAGATTCAACTCATGCCATCAATTTCATATATAAACAGAGCATGTCACTACAAACAGCTAACGTTGAGGCATGTTATAACAAAGAATCAAGACAGACATCATGGAATATTATCACCGAAAAATGCTATCCAAATAGGTTTAATAAGAAATACCTATACAAAGTACTAACTAAGAATGGAATATTAATCAACGCACATAATCCAATCATATGGAAATTACTAATTCAAATACATGGCAAGGAATTATGCACGACATATTAATTCCCTATGTGCCCAATATGATGCATGCAATGCAGCTCCCTTTCCATATCAGGTCAAGGGGTAAAATATCAAGAATTTTATAAACCATAAGCAGTAGAAAATACAACAGTCACTCAATGTGAAATCATATCAACTACAATAGAAAACCACATGGACAAAAATTTCATGCCCTGGCCACTTGGTCATTTCCCGTACGTGGGGTGATCAGTCCCATGCACAACTATTAGCCAAGTGGCTACACATTCCTAATATCATGCCTACCAACCCAAAACTGTAAGGAAAAAAGAAAATAAACACCTATGATACCACATTGTAATGTCCCGGCCTAGCTTACCATTAAACCAGTGGCCGGACAGGTAGGTCACATGGCCTCAAGAACATCTCCCCGTACGGTAGGGGCTGCCAACTAGCAACGAGGGTCTTGGGAGGTGATAGTGGGGAGACTATACCCTCATATCAGAGTAACACAACGATATTATCAGAGTAAGTAATATTCTGTAGTAGAAGCAGTAAAAATTGAAAGGAAGTAGTGATTGGCATATAATATCCATTCAATAAAAGGTGGTAAACACCAGTTTACAATGCAAGCATGTACATATAATGTTACATTTAATAATGTAGGAAACATTAAATCATTCTTTACAAACAATAAATAAAGGAAAGACAGTAAGCCTGATGGTGTTCCCCTGAGCATCCCAAGCTCCCGCTTGGTCCTTTTCTCCTAACTCCTCATCTTCAAAAAACATAGCACACAACCTAGGTCCTGCTAGAAAGAAGGTCTACCCGGGTACCTCAGTGCAATGGTAGCCCAAGTAGGGTGCGAGATATAAATCGCAGTAGGCCGACACCACCAGTGTCTAACCCTATCCGGATAGTGAGTAGTAATTTAAACAGTGAGCATGTATGGAGAAATAAGAGTGCAAAATTACATAATTAAATAACACTCGTCCAGGTTCCCAAGGGACACCTGACGGTTATACCTGCTTCAGCTCATTTCTGGTAAAGTAACCTGATCATGTCACTATATATATATCTATTCATTTAGATAATAGATGGCATGGGGTAAGAATCAATCCCACACATTAATTATAGAATTAGCGGGCACGAGGTAAGAATTCCTCTCGTCCCTATTGGTCAACTAGCAAGGGGTAAGAATGCCTCCCTTTCATCACATGCATTCAACCTGTATGCGGTATAACTGCTTCTCATCTGTCACATTCATAATACCAGCATGAGGTATAACTACCTCCCATCCAGGCATGTAATCATCAACAGAAGTCAACTGGAAAGGGGTAAGAATGCCTCCCTTACAAACATGTAATCATCAACAGAAGTTAGCTAGAAAGGGGGTAAGAATGCCTCCCTTCTAGACATGTACTATCATAATGGCATGGGTTATAACTGCCACCCATCCAACCACGTATCTATCAGTAGGTGGCCTCAGCATACACTCACCTTTATTATCACTCATTAAGTGGCATCAGCATGTGCTCACTCACAATAAAATCATGTCTATAGTATATTGGTTATGGAATTACCTTATAAAAATTCTAATAATCATACCACATACACATAAGAGAACACATTAAAATTCATAATTAAGGCAAACCATCTTAAGTATCTAAATCAAGATATCCAAAAAATTCATTTTACTAACAGAAGTCGTACTCAATACGTTATCCCAAGGTGTGGTCATACAACCCTTGTCTGTTTATTCCTAGTTTCAACATTCCATCTTAAAGGAGACATTTATCATTATTTAACCCTTTGATACCTTCTAGAGGAAACATTTCATATAGTCTTAAATCTTCCCACTATGGTTTAATCATACTGAATTTTCCTAAACATGGAAAATTGAACCAAATTCAAGTATCATAGCCATATCATTCTATTTTTCTCAATAAGGAAAGTTCACATTCAAATCATTCAAATAAGCACCACAATCATCTAGCAGGCAAGCATAAAAATCCTATCACTTCTTTTTATCTTAACGACAGTGCACCTCTGATCGAGGGGTTTTATTATTAAATCGTTAGTTTAGTGACCAATCAACCCTTTTATCTTACCTTGCATTTTACACTCTTTTTCAAGAATCATTTAATAAAACACAATTGTAGAATTAAAATACTAAGGCATTGGAGTATTAAACTGATTAATACTTTACATTTCTTTAATGGGAAAGGAGAGGGATCCTACCTCCAGGTGGATCCATCTATCCACTCTGACTATTGGAGCTTTCTAACTAAGAACCGCCAAAGCTCCGGAAAAGCGAAACCAAACCGAACCTGCCAAAACACTAAGAAAAACATACCAGGACCCTTTATAATAACTAAGGCATTAGATTAGATGATACAAAAAAAGCCATGGGTAAAATCATTACCTCGAACCCAAGCTGGTAACCAAAACTGCCCGTATCCTCCTTGCCTTCAGCGGAAGATTTGAAAACTCAAACATAAGGGTCCCAAGACAACCTTAGTACAACAATAAAATGAAGGAGAAAAAATAATTAAGAACCCCCAAATACCTAGGGTTCAATAGAATCTCTTGGGACAATAGAGAGGCCAAAATCTGGCCAGAAATCAAGAGGAGAGGGAAGGATGGAACATACCATGAAGGATCAGAGGAGATACCAAGAGAAAAATACAAAGAAAATAGAGGAAGGAGGAGGATGTGGGAGGAAGGCGTCGCGTGACTAAAAGGGGGAGCTCTCTGGGTGGTGCGTATGGGTCTGGAGAGAGAGTACGCGAGGGAGGGATTTTTTTATGTTTCTCTTTTATTTTATTTTAAATTTAATCCAAATCTTTAAACAGACCGGCCTACAGGGTTTGATCCACCCGGTTTTCCCAACCGTGCGCAAATTGTGTGGCACCCTCTGCCTAAGGGAGATACCTCACATGGGCTAGGAGGATGGTTTGAGAGATCGTGCACACCCAGTGCGCAATCCACTACCCCCTTAAATAAGGCCGCATGATTTTCTTGTAATGGACCACATGGTTTGGTCAAACCGTGTGCACCCCGTGCACCTTCCTCTTCCTATTAAAAACCAGCCTCTCTCTCGGGAGAAAAGCTCCCAAGACCTATCGAGACACTAGGTAAAATTCACGGGCCTTTTCCCAAGCCCAAAATCAAAACAAAAAAGCATTCCCACTCTCAGAAATCCATTCTGAAACTCGGTCTTAAAAAAACCCCATTCAGTAATCGAAAATTTTAAAGTCTTTCTGGATTTTTCCAAGTTCAAAACGCGGGTCATTACACGTGTGATTGATGGACCAAGTCTTAGGGTCATGGTGTGTCTACATACCATATTAGGGCATGATTGAAGCCATGCCTAGTCCATAGTTCTAGAAGTTCCCTATGTCAGTTAGACCCACGCCTAGAGAGGGATAATTTTAAATGTTTTTCATAGCGGTTAGACAATGATGGGAGATCCAGGTGTCACTACATATACTGTAGGTGCAAGAATCATGAAACACATAGATTTAGAGTTTCTTCACTATATAGGTTTTCATCATAAACCATGATGGGGGTGGGATTTCTAACCATTTTAGTGGGCCTATAACATATCTATATACTCTATTCATCAAGAGGGAATCCTTCACCACCATTCCTAATATCACATGAGCTATGATCTATGTGAGAAACAAAAAATACCTAGTTTCTCCACCCATAATGTAATGGCAATTGAGATAAAAATAGTGGAATTTTGTATCCATGTGGTGGTTGGCCTAATATCTAGGATTGAGGCATCTGTAAATATCCCATAAACAGAAGGGAATGAAGCTGTACCTAGTTATATAGTGCATCGTGGTAGTTGATCGATGGTGGGGAAATAATCCCATCAAATAAAGAACATTGTTGGGGTCATTCATTTTAACATCATATGGTAATAATGATGATTCTATTTAGTTTAACATCATGAAGCATTGATGAAATTATATTTCATTTTATTATCATGTGACCAGGATGTCTTCAGTATAGTTTAACGGCATGTTCAAAGAAAGTATATGCTATTCTATTGTCAACAAGAAATATTTCGTCATAACTGTTGCATTTTTGGAAGATATGGGAAGCTGCCCATCCATTGAAATTAGGAAGATGCTAAAATGGAGAAAACATTTTTTATAAAATACAGTCTTTCACATTTTGTCTCTAACTTTGGAGGCTTCATCCTGAGTATCATTGAGTTTATGATGACCAACACCTTCTATACTTCAAGGAAAGGCCAAGGTAAAGTATTTTTATTGAAGGATAATTCAATTCAATTATGGTAGACTTCCAAATGGTGTAAAGTGTGAAATATTCTCTCATCGAACTACTCTATCTCATCGAACCATTTCTGGGACTTCTCATCTATTGACAGTTTATCATAAAATACCATGTGAAGTGATGGTAATTGAACTTCACTGGATAGAACCTCCTTTATCCCTTATACTAATGGGTATGGGTTTGCTTGAGGGATGATGTTGGTTGTGGTTTGGTAAGCCCAAAGAGAATTTAAGAGCTTTTATTTCCATGATTGTTTATCCTTTCCTACAATATTTTGGATTATGTTGGACAACTTCTTGTTGAAATACTCTATATATCTATTGGACGCTCCCGATAGCATGATGAATAGTTGTATTTGATTTAATACTCATGGAAGAGTTTTTTCAATTCAATATAGTATATATTAGAGTCATTTTCCATCTAAAGTTTGTGAGGGACAACATACTTGGTGATGATATTGGATTTCTCAAAACTAACAATGGGTTTTTTGGATCAACTTCTTTTAGGGGTACCACATCTGTCCATTTGTAAAAGAATTCATTTTATATGAGAATAAAATTAAAATTTCTAGATATGGAGAGAGTATATGATCCCAAAAATTCAATTCCATATATGGAGAGTGAGTAGGATTACATAGTTGTGTGGTATAACTCTATGGGTTGATGGATGAAATAAGCATGGACATGTCAGGAAAGACACCTTTTGGTGAAATCAGCACAATCCTGCATCATGGTGGTACCATAGTACCCAAGCATTAGAATTTGATGAGAGATCTTGAATGTTGATTTTTATTCCCCACATGTTTCGACATTCAGTTATTCCATGATAAAAAATTAGTCTTCTCCATCAATTCTCTATAGCCGGACTTCATCAAGGACTCACTTATAAAGAACCTTTTACTGGGTTGTGTCATTGAAAAACATGAAATTGACCAATATTCTTAGTATGTAATAACTTCTAGACCTATCTGGTTGGACTTATTCCTTTTGATTATATTCCACAATGATAGATATCCCGCTAGTGGTATGTCCGTACAACTCGGAGATGGGACTGATCTCATTGATTTAATCTATCTTATTTTGAATATAAGGTAAAACAATTAATCGATGGAAAATGATGACGAAAAAGTAATTTTGATCCATATTTTTCATATTTGTGGCTACATTTGATAATGCATCATATTGTTCATTCTTTGACCAATGGATATTACCAAGTGTCATCTTTGTTGATAATTCTCACATCAAATCTAGAACATGGATCAAAAAAGGAATCATCTACTCTTTCCAGAAAGCATAGTCACCATTGAATTTCATGATGACATGTTCTAAATCACATTTTATCCTCATGTGATTAGATTTCAGTTACAGAGCTAGTTCTAGGCCTACGATAAGGCCCTCTTATGCGGCTTCACTATTTGTACACCCCTCTGATAGTAGGAAAGAATAAGGAAGGACTATCTTTTTCAGGGATACTAGTATGACTCTCATCCAAATTGTTTTTAACAAGGGGTCTTTAATTCATTTTTCCTATCGAGATTCTGGATAAACCTTCAAAATGGATCTCCCATATCTTGGAATCCTCTTGAAAAATAGAACATATTCATTATGTAATTCGATATTCAATGTAGACACTTATGTTGAGGGGTGTTTTTTAAATACTTCTACTAATTCCTAGAATTTAAAAACCATATATTCTATGATCCATATATTGAACAATTGTAGGATGACCGCCCACCATGTCATGCAACCTGTTAACATTGGAAAATTGAGAATATACATGGTAAGATTACTATAAGACACTATGTTGACCTCATGGTACTACATCTAATTCCTAAACATCAAAACTACAAAGAATAAATCCAAGAATAACTTCTTAATATTTCAATACCGAGTCACATCATCAATCATGATTCAACTAAGATAACAAAAGTTTTTTTCACAACCATCAACTTTCTTCTATGTGAGGAAGGCACCTAGGGATCACTCCAAGGTGGTTATGAATATAATGAGTGGCCATCCTTCGAAAAAAGCGTTATAAATGGTGGAATCAAGATATATTTCATGATATTGTCGAAATATTCCTAAAAAACATCATCCCATTGATATTTTATCTCTTTTCTCATTAATCTGGTGAAGGGTAGTAATTTTCCTATGTTGTTGGATATAAAGCTCTAAATACAAGTCAGGTGTCATTGGAGACCTCTCAACTTAGTGAAGATATGAACTGGTGACATTCCAAGGATAACTTTTGTCTTATTAGGGTCGACAACGATGGTACATTAGAATATAATGAAGATGTGGAATTTCCCTGATGTGACATTGAAGGTACATTTTAGGGGGTTCAATTTCAAATTATGTTTTCATAATTTGTGGGAAATAGTTTCATGATATAACAGGTGGTCTAAGTACTATCTTTACAAAACCACCAAATCATCCATATATCATTACATGAACTTCCCAAGAAGGGTTTGAAGATATGATGCATGGCACATTGGTATGTGGAACTGACATTCTTCAGAACAACTAGAATTACAATGTAGATGAATAATTCTTGGGGGGATCAAAAGATGGTGGCTTATTTATCTTCTCAGGAAATATATATATGATTATAACTTGATGAACCATCCATTTAAAGGATATCCTCGTATCGAGAAGATTCATATATCATAAATTCTATGATCAGGACTGGGAAATCATCTTTTGGGCAGTGTTATTTGAGGTCCATGAAATCAATGTGGACCCTGATCTTCTAGTTATTATTTTTTATCATGAAAACGTTTGTCAATAATATGAGGTACTGGAACTCCCAAAATATGTAGTATCTAATGATCTTGTCAACTACATATTCTATTTTGGTGGCATGGGTTGGGTGTGTCCTTTTGGATGCTTTCATGTAGCAACAATGATTTTTCAGGTAGCCTTGGAGGTGAGTGGCAACCTCGGGATCATGAAATAGAATTTATTTAAAGTTTAAGGAAAAAATCTCTATTTTTCATTAGGTAACAGACTTATTCCTTTTTTCTTCATAGAGAAAGAATGCACTAATAAAAGTGGGTCATTGGAATTCTTCCGTACCCATTTGGATTTCCATGAGTTAATCAATGGTGGTAGAGATTATATCTCCAAAGGTAAGAGGGAAATCCCTCACGAACTCATCTTCTTCATCCTCTACATCCTCATCATATTCCTCATAATCTTATAATTGGTAAAAAATTATTTATATGGTTGTTCCATAATTAATGGAAGAATCATACTTTTGGTGTTCGAGAATTGAAGCCACCACATCTATCTTGACCATTGATAAAGGCATCTCCAATGAAGACATGGTGAAGGGTAAATGAGTTTTCTCATATTCATTAAGTGATGAGATACATTATTTTACATCAATGAGAGAGGAAGGGATTCATCGGGGTTTTGAGGATGGTATGGAGGGATTTTTATCCCAAACATCTCTATTTTATCAGGAGTTAATAACTCTTTTAGAATTTTAATTCTCAAAAACCATAACTAAATTCACGAGGGCCACTGAATATGCAATTGAATTTGACTTGTTACCTTAATATGAGTGATGGGAATTACTTAAGAATCTACTAGATTCCTAATGGGATATGTGGGAACCACTTCCAAACTATTTGGGGGTGTCAACCTAATCAATTCCATCAGATATTAGTTGTTTCCCCTTCGGCTTGTAGAACCATGCATTAATATAGTGTGACTTATAGGACTATAATGGTGCCTTATCAACATGGAGTGTCCCATGTTTTCCAGTAATGCTATATTAGAGGCATTGATGGTAAGCAGATGGGTTTAATTCATGTAGATATATTTAGGGGATCCGTAGAAGGTCATTGACGACCATATTATTTTAGACCACTTGAAATTCCATGTGAGATATGAGGTAACTAAACTAGGATTCATGCTTGATTTGGCTTAATGGTTTCTACTCACATTTATCGTATCCCAACAGAGTTCTGGTACACGGTGTCAGATCACCTTTATTATATCCTAGCCTACACATTTTTTTAGTGGGATGAGATTAACCCTAGATCCATTTTCAGTGAATTATTTTTAGATATCGATACCATTTATTGTGCAAGAACCATATAGGGATTTGATGTGTCCTATATGATAAAACATTCATACTGATCCATGAATAAGATAAATACCTAGAATTTTCTAGAATTGGTCTATATCTGGTCAACTTCAGTGGCATCCAACTCATCTTGAAACATTCTGGGACTCAATAAATCATTGTTGAGTTCCTCTATGAGATCTACATACAGATTCCATGTATCCCAGATTGACTGTTTGGATGGAACTTAAGCTTAATTCTTTAGAATATCACATTTTTTTATCTAAAATATGGCGCTTCCCAAGTTGGTGACAATTTTTCACGTGTGGTTTAGGACCTTGATCATTTTATGAAGGGAGTTTGGACTTTTGGTTTAGAGCTAAAAAGGTTTTTTCCTTTATATATTGTTTCAGGTTGGTCTTCTCACATGTCAATGGAAATCAGTCATTTGTTCTTCCTCATTTTGATATCATAGATGGATTAAAATGGTATTGATTTTTTTTGTGGGGGAAGAATAATTTTACTATCGCTATCGAATTCATTGGAATTTTCATCCACTAGTTATTGCAACATTGACGATTTGAGAGGGGTGAGTCCATAAGCATGATTTCAACCATGTATACATCTCCCTTGATATCCATGGAATTTTCCGTTTCTTCCCCCAACCCACAATTTGGTGTGGTGAATTCAGTTTTATATCCATATTCATTGTTGGAGAAGGGATCCATCAAGAGGATGATATTAACAGAGCCAATAACTAGTTCCTATTCTGAAATATGAATTTTCCATATCATCTACCGCAATTGTGCTATTTTGTGGGGGTGGTGCTCATGACTTCTGATTTGATGGTTTAAAATTTGACAGTTTCAAAAACATCATTCAATTTTGTTTATGTTCATATCCCTACACTTTCATTCTACCCTTCTTATTAGACTCCTTTTTGGGTGGTCATCCTTTGCAAGATAATGGGACTGAAAATGTTGGATGTGTTGCATCAAAATCAATTGGATGCGTAATTGTTTTCTTAAACTGTTCATGGAGGATATTGTGGGCTTGTTTGATTGTTTTTCTAGCCAACTAACAACCTAATTTTTTCTCCATTTTGTTAAAAACAATTTCCCATCCCCTTCTTCATTCGGATCAATGGTGGGAACATACGCCACTTGTGATGGTAGTGGTACCACCTTGACTAATCATGAATCAATCATCTTTTGTAGAAGTTCCTTGAAGATAAATCATTCTTGGATGTTGTGACTCAATATTCGGTGGAAGGGATGTAATCTGGCCTTTCATCAAGACATAATTAATCATCTCTTAATGGTCCGGAAACGATGTATGTTTCAATTAATGGAATCTCCAAAGTAGCCACATACTTGATAAACTCGTATGGTATACAATGTATTTCTACCTTCTTCAAATGGATTTCTTTTAGACCCCCTATCATCTTATTGAGGGGGAGGATTGTTGATGTCAAGGAGGCCCCACAGAGTTTGGTGTGGGACATTAGATTATTTTGCTGAATAGAATCTTCTATCTTCTGTTTCTTCCGAATGAGCTGTGTTTGTAGCTCATCATATAGATCATTGATGCAAATGGATAACATCTCATATTGCATGATTAGCGGATTTAAGAAGTAAGTCAGACAGTTCTATCTGGGGATGAAGTATGAGACTCTCTCATTCCCTCTCTATTTCAGTTCTTGAGGTCAATAACTATTGTTTTTGGCATAATCAATCTAAACTGAAAGATTAAATGGCACCGAAGATCCCCCCATCTTATTATTGAGTTATCTTGAAAATTTGTGTACCACCTAAAGGCTAAACCTTTTATGTCATGCACAAATCATCTTAGCCTCACAAATTCTTGATGCTCCATGGTTCCCGTCATGTGTTCAAAATTAGAAGAGTAGGGAATGAGAGGCTACACTAGGTCTCATAAGCTATTGAACAATAGGAATACGTGGTTCCCAAAATTTTATGGCATAGGGACGCTGCTTACCTAATTGGGGCAGGGCTTTCGTTCCAGTTGTATTAGAGCACCATTTCCTTCAACTGCATCCATTGGAGGTTTCAATAACCAGATCACTTTTATGATCCCCTAATGGATGTCCTATTGGACCTGATCATGAGAGGGTGTAATAGGGGAAATAATGGATGTTTCATCACTATTGAAACATGAGGAGTATACATAGATGGGGGAATCCATTGTGTATTCACCTGAATCTATTCTGTTTCCTTCCCCAAAGGAGGGATATCTTGATATGTTGTTGGGATTGGATTCATGTAGACTGATTGTCCCAATGCTTCCTTGGATGTGAATTCTATCCATGCTTCATTCATTATGATGATCATACGATGCATAGGTATATCTTATGGAAGTGTGTGTTGATGGTACATGTAAGGAACATACCATGAATGATGATTTTGTCATACAATATTAGTGTTCATCTGCTGTAGCTCATTAATTTCTTCCAGCAGTCGATCATTTCTCTACTCAAGTGTCCGAGAATCATCATGATGAGGAGGAGGAGGTGAGTCATAGACATTGATCTTATTCTTCTCCTTGATGAGGAATTTGTTTGGGTGGTAGTGGTGGATTAATTTAGGGGGTGTCCAAATTTAAGAAAACTCTTTGGTTTCAAGTGTGTACACCTATATGTTCGGTTTTAACCATCTCGGAGTGGAAACACTATTCTCTTGTTTCCTATTTATTTTTATTATTTTCAACGAGGCATGTGGGTATGATGTCCATGACATTCACAGAATCATACCATATTTGGGGTGGCATACCTAGTGGAGAATGGTAGGAGATCTTAGTACGTGCTTTGTTGGATCCTCTCTATCCATTATGTGATACTCTTCATGGTTTTGGGAAAATAGTGACTCGAAGGGAGCCCTAATATAACGTTATAGTTCACCTTCTTCCTGAGGGATGTGACACATGGGATGAGGTGGAATAGGTGAATCCTCTATCTATTTTCCACCCATAAGGGAGAACACAAATTTCGATTGAGAGGGAATTTGAGGTAAAAATTCCCCTATCCCTATGGGATGGGGTTTCTCCCATTATTCTATTGATGTGGATTAGTCTTTTTTTGTTTTTTTCTTATAGGGGTTTTTTTTAAAAATTCCCTAACTCTGAAGGCCATTGTTGATCTCATGTTGCAGAGTTCACTAATACTATTTACACTTTCTTAACTTCACATATTCCCATGTTGATGTGTGTGGGATATGGTGTTTGGTCTTCATGTTAATTGTTATCTCAAGAGGACATGATATGTTCTTGTTGATTATATTCCCTTATACGGGAGTCTTGCTGGATGTTCTCGATATCCTAGTTCAGCATCTTATTGATGTCTTGATATCATTAGGCCTCATGCTTTTGAGACATACTGAATGCTATATTGTGTCGATTGTTCCACCTTTTTTGTGTATGGACATAATTTTACTAATGTCTAGGGATGATGACACTGAAGGATGTCACATCCCGTGGGTTCAGCTCTATGGGAAGTGGGGTGATGTGTAGAGATCCGCACACTCCCCATTCCCGAATACGAACACTAGACAAGGAATTGCTGATAAGGTAGTGATACATGTGCAGTTCATGTAGTTAGGACATCCCAAGGACTATCACTCACCTTTATAATTGTGGCCTCTATTCAGATGGAAGGGCTTCCAATTCAATATTCTGGAGAAGTTATCCAAATAAATTAACATGGTCTATGTACCCTTCGAAGGGTAGAATTTTTCTTTCAGCTATCAAATATTTGTCAAGATATGGAGGTGAATGTTATTGATACATTCATATGACATCTTTCTTCTTATATTGAAATGAGTTGTGGTTGTGGGCTAATACATCACTACAATTTCATCCATAGCTAGTTGTCTTCTTAGAAGTTACATATCTTATTTTTGTTCTTCTAGGGATTCTTATGCTTGATTCACCCAGTTTGACTTCTCCTTAATGATTTTTTCCAAGCTTCTTGGTTATCAGGAGTCTTATTGGCATAGGAATGGTATGAGGGGCGATCTGAAGGTGATCATCGACTCAGGACAACCTATAGTTGATAATGGATATCACATTCCAAATTTCAAGTATCCAACATTTCATACTCCATTATTCCATGTGCCTCATTATATGAGGGATTTCTCAAATTTAACCCGATGAGGGTAGGACCTTGTGAATGGAATAAAATTTGACTATTGAGAGGACCTTCGTAGTTGGTTCCAAGATGGTTAGGACTACCATCACAGCTTAGTCTATTGAAGTAGAAAAGAGATATATGGTGTATAACCTAGGGAGGACATTCAGGGTTGACTGCTGTAATGTTTGGACAATCTTGGTACTTGGAATCATTAAGGAAATGGACATCAAAATTACTGTTATCATAATGAGGACTACCGTAACATCTCTAAATGTTGGGAGTGTGTATGTTGTGAATATTCTATTGAGGGCCTTTAGGTTGTACTATAATGAGGGGAAGAACTTCTTGTTTCTTGATTTCACTACAGGGAGGGCCTTCAAAGTGACTGTCATCATGGAAAGGTATACAATCATATCTTAACGCCTAACTATATAAAGAATCATATCTATAGAGTATACCATAGAGAGGCCCATCAGGGTAGATGGAAACAAGGGAAGATCCTTCTTCCTATTCGATCCTCTAGTCATGGGGAGGGATACACTGATATGCATTAGGAGATAAGACATCATGATTGATCATTTTTGTTCCATATGGAAATCTCTTGTGTGTTTTCTGGAGAGGACCTTCAGATCTGCTGGTAGAGAAATTTTGGGGAGGACCTTCACAACTGCTACTATGACTTCCATACATTGGTATTGGATAGATAGGTTCATAGGTATCTATGGATAGATTTTGGATGGATTGAATAATTCCAGCTTCAAGTAGAGTAGAATAATAATTATTCTCTTAATTTTTTAGTTGATGGGACTTATCATGTTTGTGTTCTCAATAGTGGTAAACAAAGGCTGCCCATTATTGGTAAAGACCTTCGTATACATGTCCCCATCTAATTGGATCTTGTGATGTCAGTAGGATACACCAAAGAACATCTCGATTTTGTGTTGGATTATATTCCTACCATAGAGTGGCCACCACAATGGAAAGGTGTCCCCTTGTAGGAATAAGTATTTATTCATGATTTGGTTGTCCTTCTTTCATAGAGTATGGTCGTCAGCTCTCCGAGATACGAAAAAGGACGTGGGTCTCCTCTGGTGGGATTATTTAATTATTTGGATGAATCACCCAACCCACAAAGATGGGATCATGGGCCCTAATCCTCACTTTCATGGCCGATGAAATGAGATCTTGACACATCTTAAAGAAATATTAAGTGATCAATGTATGATCCTCCGTCATGTCCAAGACGTGTTGATACATTTCCATGGATGGAATGGGAATGAATGTCCATTATGATGTTAGAGAATGATTTTGTGTCTACTTTGGTCATCCATGAGTTTCTAGTGGGTACTTGTGGTTCTCCTCTGTCAGAATAGAGGAATGAGACTGCCATTGACTATAATCTTATGTTTCCACTATATTTGGATAGTGGGGTTTTATGAATTTCCATGAATTTGACTCTTCTCGTATTTTCATACAACAATATTTTACTGGTGGTCTTCATATGCATCGATAGTGTTATGTGAATTCCCACATTGTTTCAAACTATTTGGAGAGAGGTTTGGGCATACATTAGTAGGTATTTGTGCCTTCTTATAGGTAGATAACATTCTATTTGGATAACGTTTTCCTGCTTATTGTTAGATATTTGCATCTACCAATAGTTTTCTACGCCATCTATATGGCGGGGTCGATGAGCACTAGAATGAATGTGTGTTTTCTTGTGGTTTCCCACCCTATATCTATGGTGGAATTCATAGAATCGTTTAGGGGTATGAATCCACTCGTACATTGTAGTTGTATTTCTATGGTAGACATCAGTAGGAGGGGAAGAATTGTATTCTGACCAATAATATGCTCCAATGTTTGTGTGCTAGACCCCCTCATCCAGAACAAGGGTGACAATATACTCCTAATTATTCTTTTTCTTACCTTGGAGGGAAACTCAAGGGACTAGTTCTCATTAATCATTAGTACGTACCCTCATCATGGGATCCACATTAGTGTGAGGATAGTAGGTTATAAATTACTGGTTATGACATTCTCCAGTAGGAGTCCTTGAATGGGGATTCTGTATTGCTAGGATGAAGTCAGCAGGGTCGAATTCATTTTCCCCCCTATAATAAGGGAGGAACTATTTGTCATTTTCTAATGAGAGTCTCCTAAAGAAGTTATGGATGGCTAGTATTTCCAACATTTACTAAGATGCCGACCTTAGTTGAAGAGTCTACTGGAGATCATTCACCAATTGGAGGGTCTTCCTTACTGCCTCCACTGTGGGGAGCACACCACATTAGTGTTACTATAAGATCAGAATGATTTAAACCAAACACTGAAGACATTAGGGAGGTAACAGAGTCCTATTCACTGGGGATCTGGTCACCTGTACTGATGCTGAGGTGAATGTCTGAGCAATTTTTCGAGATTCAAATTGGATCATAGAGAGCTCCGTGAAACATACAATACATGTAATAAGCACAGACAAAGAAACCCCATCAAGGTGTAATCTCACGATCACATGCATTATTTGTAATCATTCTAGACCCTCTTCCTTTTGAATGTGAAATGGTCTTGAGGTGGGGTGAAACACCACCTTGGATAAGGATTCATGTCAGTTTGACCATTTTTTTTACCTGATTCACATCATGGAATATAGTGGAAAAAATGGTCTACTGATTCATATCATACTGTTTGTTATCATTATGGTGAAATTGCAACCATGGTTATGTATTAACGTCCGGTTCACCATTTTTTTCTACTTGATTTGCGTCATACCTAGGGGCCATTGAAATGGTCCAATAGATAGGGACTCATTTTCCATTTATTATTAAAGGTTTCACATTGGGTACAATGTCCTCATATGGTATCCAATTGGTTTATTCATTGAACCAAAAACACATAAAGGCCCTGGTATCCATGATTCAGGGACCTACATTCCAAAGGCAGGCACTCATTGTATGTAGATTTTTCCAAAAACACATAAGGACTCCATTGGTCGAGAGGATGAGAGGATGGTCTCATCAAAACCTTTTGTGTGAAATTATTACCTACTGTGAGAATCTCTTATAGATTTAAGCAATGTTTTTATGATCACGAATCCTTGTTTTTTTCCAATAATTTTTATTTGGGTTATGCCTTGTTTTCAAGATTAACCATATATATGTTGTAATTAGGAATTAGTGAGACAATGTTAGTTTAATCCCTATGGTGTGGTGCTCAGGGTTTTATCATAATCCAATGTGGAAGAAAGTTGCATCAATATTGGGATCAAACCCATAATATGAATTTCCTACATACCCTCATGAGAAGAATCCGAACCTGCATAGTTTAGTGCCACATAACTATAAACATCCACTTTTAAGATCACATGACCAGAACCCGTCCATGCAGTTTAGATTCATGCAGAAAGGATGTATAGGTGGAGTATACCTAGTGAATATTTTATATGGGACATACACCAAAGTGTCCCCAGATTCTTAGGACGAGGATGATCTCATTTTTAGAGATAGACCTACTGGGAATATGGCATGGTGTGATTTGGGTGTTGTTTTTGGACCTCACGGTGGCTTCCCATATATCCAAATAATTTGAGAGTCAAAGACCTCATAGTGAGGTTGATGTTTGGTCTTATATTTTAAAGGAGTTCCTGTTTGTGGGGGGCATTATTTGGGAATAAACTTTTAAAAGGATCCCCTTGAACTCAATCCTTTATAAAGTTGTCCAATGAATCCTAGTTAGAGTAGGAATCATAGTTCTCATAGTTCGTTGGATGTGTTATATGCGTGGAATATTCTAACTTGACCTCAGGCCTTCAAACATGCATTCCACGTATCCTTTTTTGAGTAGGAATGAATGTTCTCATAGTTAATTTGGTGGGGAATATGCATGGAAGATACCCATGTTTTTGGACTACAAGGAGGATCTTGAATCATTATGATTTTATGGCTTGGTTGGGGCTTACTCCTAAGTGTATTGCAATGTTTTGGGGATATGAGGATGACATGGTCACCAACAACCTCTAAGTCAACGTGATTTATGCTCGGTGTGAGAACCAAGATGAGGCATTGGATTAGAATATTTCTTGTACTAAATAATCTGTGGAATGATCGTACTGGAGCAAAAAAGGGATAGAGAGAGCGGGGGGATTTGAATGTTCCAACATCCTCTCCCACATTGATACATTGGATAGAAACATTTGGAAAGCTAACTGGACATGTCTCAGGTCGAGAAAAAGAGGGGAAAGCACAACCTACCAAAAAGGGATAGGGACTTACCTTTGGGAGAGTTCCCTGAAGATGGTTTTGGGAAAGGGGAGAAGCATCCCTCCTCATAAAAGGGAGAGGTAGGAATTATCCCTTAGATATATCATTTTCTATCGGTTAATGTAAAATCTATTGATTTCCCTTGATCCTTAGAATAGGGATGTCCACATGTGTATTTACTACTTAGGCCCAATGATACCCTGATAAAATAAATATAGATACATTTTGGGGGTCCACACCCATTCCTGGATTACCTACATATATCTTCTTACCAAGGGAAGGTAAACTCATAAGGATGTGCTAATGAGCTTGAAGATTTTATCCTATGGGATTGGTGTCTTTGGAATGGGATTTGTCCTGATTCCAAAGGACTGGTTAGCGGAGGGGATTTAGAGGTTTAGATAGAAATGGAAGCACATGATAGGTTACTAATATCATAACATCTGAAGGTACCCAATTTAGTGTACCAATTGTTTATACGGGGTAGGGTACACTTGGCATTGTGTACTGAAAATTGGGTGGAGGAGTCGTCCACGTACTGAGGTGGTATGAAGTTGTGTATGTCATTATTTTACCGAGGTGGTACTTTGACCTAGTTATAGTCTACGTACTGTATTGGAACATTGGCTCATGTTCTGTCCACATTACATGGTGGTGTGTGGCGATGGAGTCCATCCATGTAGTGGGACTCTACATGGGGAAAGTTTTGATCTGCATAGAGATGTGTTATGCGGTATTCCAGATTGATGAATATGAAGTATTGCTACAGTTCGTAGGATTTTCATCCATAAGGGGAGCATGTTTCACGGTTTTCTAATTTGGTTCACATTTTTTTACATATTATTATTGTTCCTTCTTTTTATGGTTTGTAGAATATTTATACCTTTTTGAAATCGTTCGTTGTTCTACACCTCATCGATCAATTGCCTAAAAAATTTACCATCTATAAACCCCAATCAATCCAAATATTTGATCTTGTATATCTTTTTTTAATTTCTCATTTTTTACTTTTTATAGTGTGCTGGGGAATTTTTATCATTGGGTCATGTAGCACAATTTTTGGAATCCCGGGATGAAATCATATGGCTAGTAGACGAATTAGTCAATCGATATTTGAGTGGTTGTGGTTCACAGTGGCAGAAATCACAGTTTGGATCATGTGAACAAAGTAGTTCATGTGAAACAATGAACCTCACCTCATCTACAAACATAGTTTTTAGGGCATTTTTCTGGGCTTAACTCTCCATCTTGTCTTCTTCAATGACATGGTTTGAATGGTCCTTGTCTGTGTATGGAATTTATCCACCTCCATTCCTCAAATGACGTAGTTAGTGGGGTCCTGGGACCATTCTTCATTTATTCACCAAACAACATGGTTTTCTAGACATCACATTATGGGCCAATGTTTCTTAGGCTATCATCATACCATTTGATTAACAAGTAATACCATCCATATAAAATTCGTGAAAATTTAGTATGCAGACCACTTTGGTTGTTCACTAAATTTAATTTATTCAATCTCATTCTCAAATTTTTAATCAAACCTGTATCTTATTCCTTCATCATATTTATGTGATCATTTTCCTTCCCTTTTTAGAGTTTCTAGGACCCTATAGATGTATAGCCTCATGAGACTACATGTACTAAGAAGATTATGATTTTTAAAAGTGTAAAGTAGAATATTTTAAATAAATTATTATATTTTATTATGAATATGTGATGTATGGTCCTAATATTCCCAATGAAAAAATATTGTGATCCTATATTGAAATTATTTTATGTTTTTATCATTAAAATTATCTAATAGTGTTGGGAAAAATCCCTCAAGGTAACATTGCAATATTTTTGGGTTGATTGTGTTTGTTGAAAAAGAAGGTTTCCATGAAGAATTGTCAAGTTCCAGAGAAGTTGTTGACAATCCATGTTAACAAAGAATGATGACAATGGAAAGGACGATCTGGAGGCGGTATGAAAGAGCAGTACAAGGTGGCACCATTTCCCAGCGTGTGGAAAATTTTTGGGGTCCAATATTTGGAGGTTAATGAGCATCGTGAAAATAAAATTTCCATGAAGATCGTAATTATATATGGAAAAGGCATGAGTTTCGTGAAGATGAGATTCATGGATTGGATTTTGAGAAGACTAGAAAAATGGAGGCGGTGATGCTTCACGATTACGTCAAAGCTTCACGAACGGCAGAGTTGAAGCGCATCGCGGCGGTGAAGGGCTTTGAGAGGGAGCTTCGTGGCGGCGGCACAGAGTAAATGACGGAATGCTCCGCAATTATGACGAGCTCTGAGATCAAAAAATTTCCATTGTGCTTCGCGATTTAGACATAATTCCAGTGGAAACTTTAGAGCTTTGCGATTTGAGATGACGTGGCGTTTAATTCGCGTGGAATGTTCGAGGGTCGGTGGAATCACCTATAAATAGAGGCTGACCCCCTCAAGAGAAAGGGAAATAATTTTCTGAGAAAATCATTTTATCTCGGTTCACGAAGGTAGTTCGCGTAGCCTATGTGCTTCGCGAAAGAAGAGCTTCACGACGACTATTGTAGCTCCGCGAAAGTTGTAAGCTTCGCATTGGCCCATTGAGTTTCACGAGGGATGTTGCTCTGAAACGACTTGAGCTTCGCAGTAGTGCTTTGCGATAGTGCTTCGTGAAAAGGCAGGATCTTCACGAAGGATTGTTTGAGTTTAGCGAAATTGGGAGCCTCGCGAAGTATAGTGCTTGCGAAGGTGTTTCCAATGGTAGTTGACTATTGTTCAGAGGAAAAGTGGTATTCATCAGTGGACGACAGTTAGACTTTAACATAGCATCTCTCAACAGTTGAGGATGCATTCCTTCATGCAAATGATAAGGCCTATAGTTCTATAAACTGTGAATGGATCCCTTCATAGTGCAGTGAGCAAAGGAAGAGGATGTAGGTGATCCTCCCCACCGGAAGTGAGCTAGAGAGAGAAACAGGGAGTGACCCTTGGGAAAGCAGTGAGCTGACCCTAAACTTTGTATATGCATTGAGCATGGGCATAGAAGTGATCTAGCCCAAACTTTTTATCCACATCTAGTGAATAATAGTTGAATTTGGTGCGACCACCAACTTGTCGGCGTATGCTCCTTGGATGTATCCCAGTGAGGGTGAACCAAGTAAAAATCTATGTGTCTTCCTGTTTGCTTCCCTGCATTACATTCAAAGCATCATCATTAGATAAATAAGTAAAGAAGTGATCATAGTTTACAGACAAGAGAAAACAATGTGACCCTTGTAATAAGGAGGTCAACATCTAGTGGGGTAGGAGGAACTTTGAAAAATAATATCGATACCCAAATTCACCCCCCTCTCAGGGTATATAGGCCCCTATTGGTCCTAACAATTGGTATCAGAGGAAGAGGTTGAAATTTGTTCTTCTCTCAATGGAGGTCACTAATCATAATGGGATTACGATCTTCGACGGATGTAATTTTCAGATATGGATGAATCAGTTGCAACACTATTTCCGATCTTGGGGAATGGATGTGTTTTCAGTAGCTATGCATGGTATCACAACTGATATTAATAGTGGTGCATTAATAGAAGCTGAGCATAGAGATTTGGATGCTGATGAAAAAGAAATCAATGCCTTAGGGGGAGCCCATTATAATCCCATATACACAAAGGTGATGTCATGAAAAACATCACATGACATGTGGGAAAAATGTTGAATATATATGAAGGAGATACAAAGCTAAGAGAGGCAAAGCTGCAAGTGCTGTGGAATAAGTATGAAGATCTGAAGATGAAACCGAATGAGTCTGTCGATGAATTCTTTTACATGGTAAACATTGTTGTGGAATATATGCAAGGACTTGGTGAAGTCATTGAAGACAAAATGATCATAAAGCACATCTTGAGGAAGCTTCCACCTCGGTTCAATCTGAAACTTTCATTACTAGAATATAACGATCCCAAAGAGCGTACATTGGACAATTTTCACAGTACCTTGGTTTCATATGAAATGAGGAATGATGATAAAGAGGATGTGGAAAAGGAGAAATCCAAAGAGATGGCATTTAAGGCCATGAAGAAGCTCACTATTGAAGATTCTCAGGGAGAAGAAGAGACAGATGAGGTGATGTCATTCCTTTCTACGAATCTGCGAAGAGGAAAAGGAAAGTTTAAAGGGAAACTTCCACTAGCATGCTTTCAATGTGGATAGGTTGGTCAAATTATGGCAAGGATCCCCAAAAAGTTTCAAGATAACGATAATGATGATGACGAAGTCGAAATTCTCAGGAAGAAGTATTCAGTGGTTGTGAAAGGGAAGAAACAATTCAAGAGAATTTTTTTCAAGAAGAAGAATCTTCTTTCACAAGAAATAGACAGTTCAGACGAGTCTGAGGATGAAGAGGTTGAGGAGTTTGAAAATTGTAAAGATCATGGACAAAATGCAATGGTGGATGTTGTTGGTAGTGCTCAAGAAAAGGAAGAAACCGACGCTGATGAAGAAGAAGATGAAATTTAAGGTATACTTGACATGGAAGCTAAATTAGAAGAAGATATTGAAGATATTTATATTTGGAGAGCAAAAACAGATAAATACAACATGGTGGTACATGCTTCCAAACTCTACCTACAACAGCAGAAAGACGAGAAGTCTGAGCTCATAAAAGAAATAGAAATCCTTAAGTCTTCAACACTAGAGATAACAGAAAAGTATGATGATCATAAGCTCAATATTGAAGAAAAAAAATGGAGATTCATGTCTTGAACAGAAAATTGAAAGATCACGTCAAGAGTATCGAAGAGCTTGAAGAGGAAGTTGTCGTTCTGTGGAAAAAAGTCAAAGAACGTGAATTTTTTTTATTCCTAACACATTCTTGGGAAAGAAGGTTATTTTAAATACTGAGAAGACGAAATAGGAGCCTAGAAGTTCAACAGGGAAGAAGAAACAGTTGAGATCAGATGTTAAAGTTGTTTCAGGGCATAATCAGAAACAAAAATCTATGACAATTGAAGTCAGACCATAAGCACCAGTCCCAAGACTGAAGGTTGATTTAGGCACAAAGAAGAATCATATTATTCAGAGATCCCAAGGGGAAAATGGTAGTCATAAAGCACCATGAAGGAATGGACCATATATCAGGTGTTATTTTTGCGAGAAGATGGGGCATTCATAGTATATGTGTTCCATAGCCAAGAGATATCGAAGGGAACAAGAACAGAGGTGACAGCCAAATAGAGAACGTTTGTCCAGAACATATTTTGAAGGACATTGTTTTTGGTGTGGAGGATTTGGACACATGGCTAGGTATTGTACATATACCATATAGAGAAATGATCCAAAGCAGAATCAAAACGTTCGCAAGCAGCAGATCAATAAATCCACAGGTGAGTTAAAAATGCATAATAGATTTGTGGTTTTGCAAGATGAAGCTGGTCCATCATACTCTGAGATAGAACAGATGTCTAAATCTATGCCGAGTTGTCACGACCCACCCTCGGGGTCCGTGCCGTGACTACCCCAAGCCCGCCTTCCATAGGCCAGGGGATGGCGACTAGCACCAAGGTGTAAATCCCGATAAAAAGGGAAGGCATTGCCTTTGTAAAGTAAACAAACACCACAGAGTAAGCAAGCGGAAAGTAAACACTAAACAAAAGCAGAGTACAACTGAAAGTGCGGAAAAGTAAATGGGCCAGAATACAAACCCAAAACTGAAAGTAAAGTACAACTCGAAAGGGAAAACAGCAACTGAAAAGTAAATGTCGCTACACCGAGCTGTCCACTGGAAATCCCACCTGAAGGGTGGGTACAGATAGCTCCTCTGCTCCACAGGTCCCGCTGTCTGCTCCAAGGATAAGGCTAGCCAACTGATGAGTGATGGGTTGTCCTCTACTCCGCGGAAGTCCATCCTGTGCTGCTAAGGCTCCCTTCTCGCCGGTGAAGGTGAACCTGCTTCCGTCGGTGCGTACACATCGCACCTTGCGCCTAAAACAGTCAATCTGTGCATGGACCGTAGATAGCCAATCCATGCCCAAGATGACATCATAAGGCCTCGACGCTGCTACAAGAAGATCCCAGCCGAAGCTCTCGCCTCCTAGAGTAAGCTCACACTTCCGGCACCAGTGCGTAATCGTCGAGTCTGCTCCCGTAGGAGTCTCTAGCCATAAGGATCGAGCCAACGGCTCTGTAGGAATCTCCGAGCTCCGAACAAGGGCAGCGGCTATGAAAGAGTGACTCGCTCCTGTGTCTATAAGAACTGCAGCAAGGGTGGAGTAGACACAGATAGTACCTCGAATCATCTCGGGTGCACCGTGGTCGTAGGCCTATGCTGCCTGGAGTTGTGCCTGTCGCTGCCCGCCAGCTCCCTGTGGTCGGGGTGGACCTCCTGGTGGTGGTGGTGGTAGAGCCTCAAAGCGTCGGCCACCCCCGGCTGCTCGTCCAGCTCCTCTGCCTCGTCCGCCTCCTCCCTGCGGACCGCCACGGTCGACCCTCTGCCTCTGCCTCGGTGGTCCCTCAACCGTCTGCTGCTCCTCGGCACGGCGGGTCGGGCAGTCACGAGCCATGTGGCCCTGCCCGCCGCACGAGTAGCACTGTCTGCCTCTCGTAAGACTGGCTCCGCGCTGTGTGCCCCGCACTGCTGAGCCAGTGCCCTGAGATCGTCTGCCCGGAGGTCTGGTCTGTCTGGACCCCTGAGTCATCCGTCGACTGCCTGCTGTAGATGACTCTGCCACGTGCCGCCCTGCGGTGGGTCTCTGTGCTGGTGTAGACTCAGCAAGGAAGCTCTCGATCAGAAGGGCCCGCTCCAGTACTCCTGTCTGAGTCGGTATGCTGAGGGAGATCAGCGATGCCCTGATCTCGTGTCTCAAACCCTGCTCGAAGGTCCGGGCCCGGAAGAATGGGTCCCGTACCATGTCGGTCGAGTAGCGCGAGAGATCAGTAAATCTCGCCGAGTACTGTGCGACCGTCATGCTGCCCTGCCGCAGCTGTAGAAGCTCCTGGATACGCACCGCACGAAGGGTGGCTAGGACGAACTCCGAGCGGAAGAGGCTCTCAAAGTCCGTCCAATGTAGGGATGCCTCATCGTGCACCTGGAGCATCAAGCTCCACCATCGTCCCGCTGCTGCGTGTAGTAGGCTCGCAGCGAGGATCACCATGAGGTCTGCTGGTGTCCTTACTAGCCTAAACACTCGTACTACTGCCTCCAGCCAGTCCTCTGCTGCCTGGGGATCTATCTCCCCGCGAAACCTGGGCGGTCGCTGGCGCTGAAACTCATGCAGTGCGCTGAGGCGACGTGCATCGTCAGCGGCTGCTGCTGGAAGCATCGGGGGCTCGGCGGGTAGAGCTACCGCCGGTGCCACTGCTGGCAAAGGGCCCTGCACCGAGGCCTCGTCGCTCGGTGGGCTGTCATCACGCTCGACTCTCGGAACCCTAGCTGGCTGCCGTCGTGGGGCCATCCTGAAAAGGAAACAGGTGCGCCACGGTCAGAACAGTATACCTGGTGAGCTGATATAAGTAATCACAAAGAAAACTTTGAAACACACACGCAATCCATGTTTTTGTTCATTAAGTCGGAAATCAGAAGTCAGGGTCCTGGTGTACGGATACGTCGGCCGCCACACCAACACTGGACTCCCAGGACTGAGAACCACACTCAATACGCTAAACATTATTGCTTCACATAGAAAAGATCAGAGTTCGTGGTAGAACCGAACTCCTCTGATACCATTTTTTCACGACCCGCCCTCGGGGTCCGTGCCGTGACTACCCCAAGCCCGCCTTCTATAGGCCAGGGGCTGGCGACTAGCACCAAGGCGTAAATCCCAGTAAAAAGAGAAGGCATTGCCTCTGTAAAGTAAACAATCACCACAGAGTAAGCAAGAGGAAAGTAAACACTAAGCAAAAGCAGAGTACAACTGAAAGTGCGGAAAAGTAAATGGGCCAGTATACAAACCCAAACTGAAAGTAAAGTACAACTCGAAAAGGGAAAACAACAACTGAAAAGTAAAAGCCGTTACACCGAGCTGTCCACTGGAAATACCACCTGAAGGGTGGGTACAGATAGCTCCACTGCTCAACGGGTCCCACCGTCTGCTCCGAGTACGTCCCGCCCAGTGGTCCACCTCTAGGTACCCTCCTGCTCTGCAAGACTCAGCTAAGATCAACGCTGTCCGTCGTCTGCAACCAACACAACGTAGTGCGGGCAAAGCCCGTGCAGGGGTGAGTATAAGTTACTCAGTAGGGACCCCGAGACCCCTGAAGGTCTCTCAAAATCCACAAAGGATAAACCACGAAGAAAGGTACAATCACGAGTAACAACCGACACTGCTTAGGTATATGCCCATGCATATACCTAAGTCATCAATTTCAAATACGCTCCAACCTTCGAGCCCAAGTACAACTCAGACCACACAGGAAAGTAAACGTATTCCACACAGGAAAGCAAAACGTAATCCACACAGGATAGCACAACACAATCCACACAGGAAAACAACAAGGGGGGCCGGTTTCATAAAGGGGGGCAGGCGGCCCCCCATTTTTCTCAAAGGCAGGCCCCCACGAGGGGGGCCGGTTTCACCAAAGGCGCGGCTTTCAGCCGCGCCGCCAGTTAAGAGGGGCGGGGTCCATGCCCCCCGCGCGTGGCACCCGAGCGGCGCCCAGCCCGTGCCGCCGCCGGCCGGGCCGGGTCGGACCCAGGTCGGGTCGACCCGGTTCGGGCCGACCCAGGGGGGGTCGGGCCGGGTCGGCCCGGACCCGGACCCACCGTTTTCGAATCGATTTCGTTCAAATGCTCATAACTTGAGCTTCGGGCCTCCGAACGACGCGCCGTCAGCGGCAACGCGATCCTTGGATCGAGACGGTCGTTTCGGTATACTATACTCAAGGTGCACCTTCCTTTTCGGGTGCCTAAGTGGTTAAAACTCCGTAGTTAAGCGTGCTTGGCCTAGAGTAGTGATCAGGATGGGTGACCTCCTGGGAAGTTTCCCATGGTGGGTGTGAGACGGAAAGGCCAATAGTTAACAGACCGGGCGTCCGATTTACGCGCCGTCTGTTTCGTTGAATTCCTCTAAGTGAGACGGATCTTTTAGCATACTTCGCCCGAGGTTTGGACGCAGGTGGAGTACAGTCGGGTTGGTTTTGCCTTAAAAACCAACCGGGCCCTTGGGACGAAAAAGCCAATAACTCTCAGACCGGACGTCCGATCGACGCGCCGTCTGTTGCGTTGAGTCCCTGTTGACGATACGGAACTTTTGGATACATCAACTCTGGACTTTGTGACAGTTGATGTATCAGCCTCTCGGCTCGTGGAGCGGACCCTCCTGAATGAGCTTGCTGTGTGCGGGAACCCCATTGCTGGCTACGACTGTGACTACTACTGCTACTACTACTGCTACTGTGACTGCGACGACGACAGTACAGAGATCCTGTGTGGATTCGACGGCGATGACTACAGCACTCAGCGATCCTACGTGGATCAGTGCTACAGGTCCTGTGTGGGCCCGATCCTGTGTGGGTCTGATCCTGTGTGGATCTTTGCGCTCAGCGGCCCTGTGTGAACCAGCGTCTACAGGTCCTGTGTGGGCCCGATCCTGTGTGGGTCTTTTGCGGGGGTTAGTTACCTATCGATACTTCGTGCGTCCGATGACTTAGATGGATCAGAGATCATCCTTATCATCCTTTGAAGAAGTATACTTGACGTGCGGAGTCCTGGTTTTCCTGCAGTGGTGGATCAGTTTGCGGACGTTTTTCCCGACGACGTTCCAAGGCTACCTCCTCACAGAGAGGTAGACTTTTATATTGACTTGTACCCCGGGACAGCCCCGATTTCCACTCCAGCATATCGGATGGCCCCCGCCGAGCTTCGAGAGCTACGAGTACAGTTGGAGGACTTGCGGGGCAAGGGGTTCATCCGACCCAGTGTTTCACCCTGGGCTTCCCCGATTTTATTCGCCAAGAAGGCAGACGGGAGCTTGCGACTTTGTGTTGACTATCGTCGCCTGAACCAGGTGACAGTGAGGAACAAGTATCCGCTACCGAGGATTGATGACCTCTTTGATCAGCTCAAGGGAGCACGGTGGTTCTCGAAGATAGACCTCAGGTCAGGCTACCATCAGCTCAGATTCAGAGACGAGGATGTGCAGAAGACAGCCTTCCGATGTCGGTATGGACACTATGAGTTCTTGGTTATGCCTTTCGGTGTAACCAATGCTCCAGCAGTGTTCATGGCTCTCATGAACAGGATCTTTCAGCCATACCTCGATCGGTTTGTCGTGGTCTTCATCGACGACATTCTGATTTACTCTACGACAGAGGAGGAGCACGCCTATCACTTGCGAGTTGTTCTGGACACACTCCGAGAGCACCAGCTTTATGGTAAGCTCTCGAAGTGCCAGTTCTGGATACTTGAGGTCCACTTCTTGGGACACGTTATCTCTGAGGCGGGAGTTGCAGTGGATCCCGCGAAGATTGAGGCTGTGTTAGCATGGGAGCCACCCAGGAGCGTGACTGAGGTTCGGAGTTTCTTGGGACTAGCTGGATACTATCGGAGATTCGTGCCAGAATTCTCTAGAGTTGTGGCATCACTCACAGCTTTGACGAAGAAGGGGAAACCCTTCGTGTGGTCTGACAGATGTCAGCAGAGCTTCCAAGAGTTGAGACAGAGATTGACTAGCGCACCTATCTTGAGGTTGCCTGAGGAGGGAGTAGGGTACGTAGTCTACTGCGATGCATCAGGGACCGGACTCGGATGTGTTCTGATGCAGGAGCGGGCCGTGATCGCCTATGGATCACGTCAGTTGAGGCCGCATGAGAAGAACTATGCTACCCATGACCTGGAGCTAGCAGCAGTGGTCTTCGCTCTGAAGACATGGCGACACTATCTGATGGGCGAGCGCTTTACAGTCTTTTCTGATCATCAGAGTCTCAGGTATATCTTCTCTCAGAAGGACCTGAATCTGAGACAGCGGCGATGGCTCGAGTTCCTCCAGGACTATGACTTTGAGATAGTCTATACTCTTGGGAAGGGGAACGTAGTAGCCGATACCTATAGCAGGAGGACGGGAATTCAGTTACTTGAGGAGGCGACGGAGCAGATAGCCTCTTTGCAGATATCCTTCGTGGATAGAGATGGAGCAGCCTTCCTCCAATCTCTCACAGTCACCCCTCCAATACTGCAGCGAGTCAGGGAGGCACAGCGTGGGGACACTGACTGTGAGACACGGCGTGCACAGATATCCTCGGGACAGGCACCTGATGGTTTCTCCCTTGGGGAAGAGCACGACATCCTTTTCAGAGGACGTACCATGGTACCAGTCGCTTTGTGAGAGGAAGTGCTGAGGGAGTTTCACACTTCTCCTTTGGCAGTACATCCTGGAGTGGCGAAGATGTACCGGGACCTCAGACGACAGCACTGGTGGCCGGGCATGAAGAAGGCAGTAGCAGAGTTCGTTTCTCAATGCCTCACCTGCCAGCAGGTGAAGGCTGAGCATCAGGTACCAGCGGGCTTGGTACAACCCTTGGAGGTTCCGGAGTGGAAGTGGGACGGCATATCTATGGACTTCGTGACTGGACTTCCACGCACTTCCAGAGGTCACGACTCCATCTGGGTGATTGCTGACCAACTCACCAAGTCGGCACACTTCTTACCCATCAGAGAGCAGGGCTCAGTAGAGAGCTTGGGACGTCTCTATGTTCAGGAGATTGTGCGGCTCCACGGTGTGCCATCATATATCGTATCCGATCGAGATGCCCACTTTACTTCCCGGCTTTGGAAGGGGTTACAGGAGGCGTTCGGGATGCAGCTACGTCTGAGCACAGCCTTTCATCCTCAGACGGATGGTCAGACGGAGAGGACCATTCAGACTCTCGAGGACATGCTCCGTGCATGTGTCCTCGACTTTGGTCGTAGGTGGGAGGACCACCTACCCTTGGTGGAGTTTGCGTACAACAACAGCTACCACTCCACCATCGGGATGGCACCGTACGAGGCATTGTACGGCCGACCTTGTAGATCTCCTTTGTGCTGGACAGACCCTGGAGAGTCAGCACTGGTGGGACCGGAGATGGTCCAGGCCACGACAGAGAAGGTCCACGTCATCTAGGAGTGGATGAGGACAGCTCAGAGCCGGCAGAAGTCATATGCTGACCGGAGACGAAGGCCACTGGAGTTCGAGGATGGCGACCGCGTCTTCTTGCGGGTCTCACCTCGACGTGGTATTCGGAGATTTGGCCGAGGCGGTAAGTTATCTCCGCGCTTCATCGGACCCTTCCAGATTCTCAGCAGGATTGGTGAGGTGGCTTATCGCCTGGCTCTACCACCTAAGTTGCACCGGGTGCACGACGTCTTCCACGTGTCTCAGCTGAGGAGATACGTGCACGACCCAACACACATCATTGACCGTGGGGAGCTTGACGTTGACGATGGGGCGACTTTAACGGAGGTTCCGGTAGAGATAGAGGATCGACAGGAGCGGGTCCTGCATGGGCGATCGATTCCTCTTGTGCGCATCAGATGGCAGCACGGGAATCTCCAGGAGAGCACATGGGAGCGGGAGGCTCAGATGCGTGCTCAGTACCCTCATTTATTTCCCTAGTTTTGATGTATCTTTACGGGGACGTAAAGCCCTGAGGTGGGAGTAATGTAAAGACCCGTAAAATTCAAGGGAAATTATTTCTTAATTTTCTTAAGAATTTTACAGGAGCGCGGTTTCTGACGGCACCTGATTCCGAGGCCCGGTGTGCCCGGAATCAATTTCCGAAGTTTGGCTCGGGTACGTTCAGTGAACGAACGAGCAGGAATTACTAACTTTTGATCCGGTGCTCGGAATTGAAATCCGAGGACACCGATGAACTCGCAGCGCCGATATTCGCTTAAGAAGACCTTTTCCGATGTTGTGTTTGCCTAGGATGAGATGTTTAATTTTCTGGATGAAATGAAGAGTAAAATAAAGTTGTGATACAATATTTATTTTATATCTTTAAAGTGGTTAAAATCTTTTGTTGGAAGTTGGGTGGTTTAACCACCTAAGAGAGGATTAAGGTGAGGAGGGGCCCACTCGAGCCCCACCTTTTCAAATTCCCTAACTCCCCTCTCTCCCTCTTAAAATATTGACAACTTAACACTTAATTAATTACACAACTCATGTATAATTGATTAAGTGAGTTTAATTTGAGTTTTGAAATTCAAACTCTTGAAATTTCAAAGGTTGGTGTTGTGTTAATAAATTAAGTGTGAGCTTAATTTATTTTTGGTTAGTTTCGTTGTTGCTTGAGAGGTTTGGGAGAATCGTTGAGAGACTTGAAGATCTTCTTCGTCTTCGACGAAGAACGTGAAGAACGGTTCTTCTCCGACGAAGAACATCGACCCCATGACCTTCAAGACTCGGCGTCCTAGATTCTTCCATCTTCATCTTCCTCCTCGACGAGGGAGAAGTCGCCAACCATGGTGATCATCGCCAACGACAATGTACCTCTCTTCTTCGTCATAGCGACAAGTGAAGAGACGTCGTTTCCTCCTCGGACGCACCCCGACGTCCACGGAATCTACGTCCGATGCCGCAACGCCTTTCTCCACGATACCCGACGTGCGACGTCATTTTTTTTCGAGGTAGGGGTTGTTGTTGATTATTTATTTACTCTCGTTCTTGGTTCTAGCATGATAGTCTTGTGGATGATTATTTAAGAGTTATCATCTAACCAGAGGGGGCCGGACCGCACAAACACGGCCTAATCCCCCCTCTGTTCGTGATTATTATTATTTTCTTGTGGATGATGAGATGGCGTGGTGTCGTCGCACCACGCGGGAATTCGTACGGTTGCATTGCGCGGCGCCGTCGCGCCGCGCCGTGGGAGGATCATCATGAACGCGACGCTGTCGCGCCGCGTCAAAGAAAACCGAAGGCGCCGCGGCCGGAGCGGGGCCGCGACGGAGGGGTGCGGTGCCGTCGCACCGCGCCGGACGATGAACACCGCGGCCGGTTCCGGGCTGCGGCGGGACGAGAGGACCGGCGGCTCGCCGGGCTGCCGGCGTCGGAAGCCGGAAAGGGGACCTGTTTGCCGGTCCCGTTGAAGAAAAACCGTCCGGCCAGGTGGGCCGGCCGGAAGGAGATAGACCGGGGGAATTAAATTCCCCCGTCTAGGTTAATTGCCCCCCCATTATTAAGGGAGGGCCGGTTTCATAAAGGGGGGCAGGCGGCCCCCCGTTTTTCTCAAAGGCAGGCCCCCACGAGGGGGGCCGGTTTCACCAAAGGCGCGGCTTTCAGCCGCGCCGCCAGTGAAGAGGGGCGGGGGCCATGCCCCCCGCGCGTGGCACCCGAGCGGCGCCCAGCCCGTGCCGCCGCCGGCCGGGCCGGGTCGGACCCAGGTCGGGTCGACCCGGTTCGGGCCGACCCAGGGGGGGTCGGGCCGGGTCGGCCCGGACCCGGACCCCCCGTTTTCGAATCGATTTCGTTCAAATGCTCATAACTTGAGCTTCGGGCCTCCGAACGATGCGCCGTCAGCGGCAACGTGATCCTTGGATCGACACGGTCGTTTCGGAATACTATAATCAAGGTGCACCTTCCTTTTCGGGTGGCTAAGTGGTTAAAACTCCGTAGTTAAGCGTGCTTGGCCTAGAGTAGTGATCAGGATGGGTGACCTCCTGGGAAGTTTCTCATGGTGGGTGTGAGACGGAAATGCCAATAGTTAACAGACCGGGCGTCTGATTTACGCGCCGTCTGTTTCGTTGAATTCCGCTAAGTGAGACGGATCTTTTAGAATACTTCGCCCGAGGTTTGGACGCAGGTGGAGTACAGTCGGGTTGGTTTTGCCTTAAAAACCAACCGGGCCCTTGGGACGAAAAAGCCAATAACTCTCAGACCGGACGTCCGATCGACGCACCGTCTGTTGCGTTGTGTCCCTGTTGACGATACGGAACTTTTGGATACATCAACTCTGGACTTTGTGACAGTTGATGTATCAGCCTCTCGGCTCGTGGAGCGGACCCTCCTGAATGAGCTTGCTGTGTGCGGGAACCCCAGTGCTGGCTGCGACTGTGACTACTACTTCTACTACTACTGCTACTGTGACTGCGACGACGACAGTACAGAGATCCTGTGTGGATTCGATGGCGACGACTACAACACTCAGCGATCCTACATGGATCAGTGCTACCGGTCCTATGTGGGCCTGATCCTGTGTGGGTCTGATCCTGTGTTCGTCTTTGCGCTCAGCGGCCCCGTGTGAACCAGCGCCTACAGGTCCTGTGTGGGCCCGATCCTGTGTGGGTCTTTTGCGGGGGTTAGTTACCTATCGATCCTTCGTGCGGCCGACGACTTAGATGGATCAGAGATCATCTTTATCGTCCTTTGAAGAAGTATACCTGTGTGAGGTGAATCCTGTTGTTTTCCTGTGTGGATTGTGTTGTGCTATCCTGTGTGGATTACGTTTTGCTTTCCTGTGTGGAATACGTTTACTTTCCTGTGTGGTCTGAGTTGTACTTGGGCTCGGAGGTTGGAGCGTATTTGAAATTGATGACTTAGGTATATGTATGGGCATATACCTAAGTGTTAGGCGGAGAAAGAAAGGAGTGATGGCAAGAGGGGGGGGGGGTGAATTGCCTTTTAAAAATTAATTAACAATTTAAAAATCAAAGTAAAAAGTGCAGCGAAAATAAGGAGGCAAGACACAAGAATTGATAACGGAGTTCGGCCAAAAACCCGGCCTACGTCTCCGCTCCCAACTCAACCGTTGAGAGATTCTACCGCTTGCTTTTCAATGGTTTTAGCAAGAAACCCACTAGACTTTACAGGTAGTCTAGAACCTATTACAGCTTGCTTTTGTTGGTTATGCAAGAACCCACTTGCTTTTATTGGTTGAGCAAGAACCCACTAGCCTTCTTACAGGTGAAGGCTAGCTCACCTATGTCTCAAGCCTTTTACAAGGTAAGGCTTGACCAACCTCTTCAGACCTTAAAGGTGATGTGAAAACCCAAAAGAATGGAGGATGAGAGAAATGGGAGTTTGTAGGCACAAACTCAATTTGATGATCAAAATAATTAAAACAATAAAAACCTTAGTTGGGGAGAATCCTTGGGCGCCAATGGATGATTGGAGTTGAAGACGTGCACTCCCAAGCTTCTTTGGTGGTGCTCCTTGAATGTGGAAGTTGGTTGGAGCAATTGGGGTTCCTTTTGAACAATCCGCCGGAGGATGGCCAAATGATGAAAAATGTGTCCGTTGTTGTTCCTTAGGCTTCCGGGGGTTCAAAGTCCTTTATTTATAGAGGGGGAACCCTCATATGGCCGTTGAAGGCCTTTGGAGCCGTTGGAGGGGCTTTCAGAGCCGTTGGAGGCCAAGTGGACAGGCTGGTCAAAAGCCCAACGACTAGTTTGACTGGCTCCACCGGCTGACCGGTGCTGAGCCACCGGTTGGCCGGTGTGTGCAAAATGGAGAGGGCTTTGGGCTCAGGCACCACCGGTTGGCTGGTGCTGAGGCCACCAGTTGGCCGGTGGTGAGGTAGTAGAAACCTCTATTCAGGCTGGGTGCCACCGGCTGGCCGGTGCTGAGGCCACCGGTTGGCCGGTGAGGAGGCAGTGGCTCAGCCTTCTGTCTGGGTGCCACCGGTTGGCCGCTGGTGTGACACCGGTTGGCCGGTGGTCTGGACAGAGGAATGCCTCCTGTCCAGTCCTCCATCGGCTGGCCGGTGGTCTTCCATCAGTTGGCCGGTGGACTGAATTTCAGTTCCACTTTGCCTTCTTCCTTCTTTGGCCCAATTGCATGGCCACCTGAAATCATGCCTATTATCCAAAAACACTTAAAACAATATTAGATAAATAATAGAGTGATTGTGATCATGAAAATAATACCTTGAGGGGTACGAGAGGTACAACAATCTCCCCCTATTTTGATGATCACAATCACCAAAACAATCAATGTAAAAACCTGAAATGAAAGGAATGCTTTAAAAGATTTTTCCCCCAATCAATCAAGAATTTCTCCCCCTTTGTGATTATCAAAATAGCACAGGGCATATAACTTGATTGAGGGAAATAAAGAGTTTTTAAACCAATTGAAATTTTTGAAAATTGAATTGAAAGTTTTGAATCAAAAATTTGAAATGAAAGTTTTGAATAACAAATTGAATAACAGTTTGAATTGAAAGTTTTTGAATAGAATATAGAATAATAGTTTGAATTGAAAGTTTTGAGTGAAAAATTCGATACCAAGAGTTGAAAATTTTGAAATGAAAATTTAATAGAAAAATTTGATACCAAGTGTTGAAATTGAAAGTTTGAATGGAAAGTTTTGAATAAAACAAAAAAGCTTAAACATACCTAACTCCCCCTAAATAAAACAACAAATCACCGGGGAGAGGTGTTTGAAACCGAAACAAGTTTTGGCCCGGAGAGACTCGCTAGAAGGGAGTTTTCAATCCACACTTGTCTTATGGCGGGTCTTCTCCTATAAAATTCATCATTTAAGAAAATCGTTTTGGGCCTACCATACCGGGCATTTTTGAAATTGCACTCATAAATTAAGTGCCCGGGTTTTTTACAATAGTTGCAAAATTTATATTGAGAGCTCCCCCTTACAAAAATAGTAGGTGCATGGGAGGAGGAAGCTTGCTTGGAATAGCCAAGCCCTTGGGTGGTTCTAGATACGCGTTGGGAACCTAGAAAATTGTTCAAATTTTGTTCCCCTTGGGTGAACTTGGCTAGAGTCTCCCTTAGATCTTTGATTGTTGATTTCATGGAATCAACATCGGGAAAGTTTTGGATTTTGAGGGTCAACTCTTCCTTCTCATTGAGAAGTTGTTCTTTTTCGGAAGAGAGTTTTTTGAAATTCTTTTTCAAAGAAACAAATTTGGAAGAATGTTCGTGAAAACCTTCCTCCAATTGATCTCTTGCATGTTGGAGATCCTCATAGGATAAATGATTTAAAGAATTTGAGTTTGAAGAACAAGAGGATGAGGAGTCGGAAGATGTTACCTCATGAAATGCCATTAGGCATTTGTTACCGTTGTCATTCGAGGAGGAGGAGGAGGAGGATGCGGAGCTATCACTCCATGTGGCTTTGAATGCCTTCTTCATCTCCTTTTTCTTGGACTTTTTCTTGTTGAGTGGGCAATCGGGCTTGTAATGGCCTTTCTCGCCACACCCGTAACATTTTACCTTGGGCTCGGATTTTTCATTGGATTGAGCCTTGCGGGATTTCTTCTTCTTGTGCTTCTTCATGAATTTGTGCATCTTGCGGGCAAGGTTCTCCATTTCGGAATCGCCGCTTGATGAGGAAGATGATGATGAGGAGGAGCTCTCTTCTTGTTGAACTTTGAAGGCGATGTTCTTTGGAGCTTTGATTGGTTTGCCTTCCTTTTCAGCTTGCCTCCTCATGGTGATCTCATAAGTCATGAGAGATCCGATGAGCTCTTCGACCGGCATGTTCTTTATGTCCTTTGCTTCTTGGATTGCCGTTACCTTCGGAGCCCATGATCTTGGTAGGATTCGTAGGATCTTCTTGACCATTGTTTCTGCAGAAACATCATCACCAAGGGAATTTCTCCCATTGCAAACATCAGTAAAACGTGTAAACATTTCAGTAATATTTTCAGATGGATGCATGGTAAATGACTCAAAATCTTGACGGTACATGTCCAATCGAGTATCCTTGACTTTGTTGGTCCCCTCATGGGTAACCTCCAAAAGCTTCCAGATTTCGTGTGAGGAGGTGCATGTGGAAACTCGATTGAACTCATTACGGTCAAGGCCGCAATGTAGAGCGTTCATGGCTTTGCCATCAAGCTCGAAATTTGTAATATCGGCTTGGGTCCATTTGGATTCATCGGGGGAAGAGAGAGTGTAACCTTGCATGACAATTTTATAAATGGGATATCCTATGCTTCTAAGAAATGCGGTCATGCGGGTTTTCCAATATGTATAGTCGGTTCCATCAAAAAATGGAGCACGACCCAATGAATAGCCTTCGGGGGCGAAAGAGGTTGATGCCATCACAAAAGATCTTAAATTTGAAACTGGTGAAGGTATTACTCAAATTTTCCTTTGATACCAATTGTTAGGAGGAGAAAGAAAGGAGTGATGGCAAGAGGGGGGTGAATTGCCTTTTAAAAATTAATTACCAATTTAAAAATAAAAGTAAAAAGTGCAGCGGAAATAAGGAGGCAAGACACAAAAATTGATAACGGAGTTCGGCCAAAAACCCGGCCTACGTCTCCGCTCCCAACTCAACCGTTGAGAGATTCTACCGCTTGCTTTTCAATGGTTTTAGCAAGAAACCCACTAGACTTTACAGGTAGTCTAGAACCTATTACAGCTTGCTTTTGTTGGTTATGCAAGAACCCACTTGCTTTTATTGGTTGAGCAAGAACCCACTAGCCTTCTTACAGGTGAAGGCTAGCTCACCTATGTCTCAAGCCTTTTACAAGGTAAGGCTTGACCAACCTCTTCACACCTTAAAGGTGATATGAAAACCCAAAAGAATGGAGGATGAGAGAAATGGGAGTTTGTAGGCACAAACTCAATTTGATGCTCAAAATAAATAAAACAATAAAAACCGTAGTTGGGGAGAAGCCTTGGGCGCCAATGGATGATTGGAGTTGAAGACGTGCACTCCCAAGCTTCTTTGGTGGTGCTCCTTGAATGTGGAAGTTGGTTGGAGCAATTGGGGTTCCTTTGGAACAATCCGCCGGAGGTTGGCCAAATGATGGAAAATGAGTCCGTTGTTGTTCCTTAGGCTTCCGGGGGTTCAAGGCCCTTTATTTATAGAGGGGGAACCCTCATATGGCCGTTGGAGGCCTTTGGAGCCGTTGGAGGGGCTTTCGGAGCCGTTGGAGGCCAAGTGGACAGGCTGGTCAAAAGCCCAACGGCTAGTTTGACTGGCTCCACCGGCTGACCGGTGCTGAGCCACCGGTTGGCCGGTGTGTGCAAAATGGAGAGGGCTTTGGGCTCAGGCACCACCGGTTGGCCGGTGGTGAGGCAGTAGCAACCACTATTCAGGCTGGGTGCCACCGGCTGGCCGGTGCTGTGGCCACCGGTTGGCCGGTGAGGAGGCAGTGGCTCAGCCTTCTGTCTGGGTGCCACCGGCTGGCCGCTGGTGTGACACCGGTTGGCCGGTGGTCTGGACAGAGGAATGCCTCCTGTCCAGTCCTCCATCGGCTGGCCGGTGGTCTTCCATCGGTTGGCCGATGGACTGAATTTCAGTTCCACTTTGCCTTCTTGCTTCTTTGGCCCAATTGCTTGGCCACCTGAAATCATGCCTATTATCCAAAAACACATAAAACAATATTAGATAAATAATAGAGTGATTGTGATCATGAAAATAAAACCTTGAGGGGTACGAGAGGTACAACACTAAGCAGTGTCGGTTGTTACTCGTGATTGTACCTTTCTTCGTGGTTTATCCTTTGTGGATTTTGAGAGACCTTCAGGGGTCTCGGGGTCCCTACTGAGTAGCTTATACTCACCCCTGCACGGGCTTTGCCCATACTACGTTGTGTTGGTTGCAGACGACGGACAGCGTTGATCTTAGCTGAGGCTTGCAGAGCAGGACGGTACCTAGAGGTGGACCACTGGGCGGGACGTGCTCGGAGCGGACGGTGGGACCCGTGGAGCAGTGGAGCTATCTGTACCCACTCTTCAGGTGGTATTTCCAGTGGACAGCTCGGTGTAGCGGCTTTTACTTTTCAGTTGTTGTTTTCCCTTTTCGAGTTGTACTTTATTTTCAGTTTGGGTTTGTATACTGGCCCATTTACTTTTCCGCACTTTCAGTTGTACTCTGCTTTTGCTTAGTGTTTACTTTCCTCTTGCTTACTCTGTGGTGATTGTTTACTTTACAAAGGCAATGCCTTCACTTTTTACCGGGTTTTACACCTTGGTGCTAGTCGCCAGCCCCTGGCCTATAGAAGGCGGGCTTGGGGTAGTCACGGCACGGACCCCGAGGGCGGGCCGTGAAACGAGTGTGAAGGAAAAAGAATGGACCAAGAATAAGAAAGAAGAAAAGGTAGTAGTTGATGAAATTTCCCTTAAAGCATCATATCGATCTGGTTTGTGGATCCTTGACAGTGGTTGCACATCCCACATGACGGGTAATAAGGATCTTGTTACAGGAATAAAATATGACAAAGAAGGAGTTGTCAAATTTGGAAATGATGAAGGCCTAAAGATTTTTGGATCGGGGAAAGCCAAGTTTGGGGGAAAAGAAATGATACATGCTGATGTCTTGGTAGTAGATGATCTTAGTCACAACATACTCAGTTTCAGTCAACTATGTGACTCTGGGCACTCTATCTGATTTACCAAGATGATGTGTGTTGTGAAAGGAAAAGATGGAGTAGTTGTTCTACAGGGAAAAAGGACAAAGGGAAATATCTACCTTGTAGGTGGGGAAGAAGATACATGCCTTTTATCTAGAGAGGAAGAAAACCAGTTATGGCATAAGCAACTTGGTCATCTATGCCAACTATCTATGGAGGATCTGGTAAAGTGTGTTGCTGCTAGAGACCTTCCCAAACTATCACGTGATCGCAGTCATATGTGTGATGCTTGCCAACAAGGAAAGATCATCAGAAAGACATACAATCCAAAGGAACAGAAATCAACTAGAGTGCTCGAATTGGTTCATGCTGACGTATGTGGACCTATCTCACCACGAGCTATAAATGGGAAAAGGTACTATGTTCTTTTCATTGATGATTATATCAGAATGGCCTGGGTATTTGTCATTACCTATAAGACAGAGGTGTTTAGTTGCATAAAGCAGTATAGGAGGGAATTATAAAAGATTCTTGGGCAGAAAAATCTGATGTTTCGTACTGATAATGGTATGGAATTCACAAACAGTGAATTTGAGAAATATCTTGAGAAACATGGGATAATGCATCATGTTTCATCGGTAAAAACTCCCCAACAGAATGGAGTCGTTAAAAGGAGAAATCAGATCATCAAAAACATGGCCAGAATGATTCTTATTGATAAAGACCTACCAGAGAAATTTTGGAAGGAATCAGTTTTGACTTCGGTCAATGTATCGAACATATCTTTGTTGTGTCCAAAGCAAGGGAAGTCTCCGTATGAACTGTGGTACGGAAAGAAGCCAACATTGAAATACATTAAAATCTTTGGAATTAAGTGTTTTATTCTCAACAAATAAAATCACAGGAAGTGTGAGGCACAAGGAGATGAGGGAATATTCCTTGGCTACTCAGGGAAAAGCAAAGAATATAAATGCTTCAACAAAAGGCTGGGAAAAATTGTTGAGAGCAATGATGTCACTATTGTTAAAAATGAATAGAATACTAAACAACAGAGTGAACTATTCCTGGATGAAAGTGATGATGAGGTAATCAACACAGGGGGAGCAGAAGTGGTAGAGGTTGACTCAGAAGAAGATACTGATGATGAACAAGAAAGTGTCAAGTCTGTGTCTGCAAGGAAGCCAAAGAGTCGAGCTAAAATTGATAGGCAGAATATCATTGGTGATCAGAGACCTCCAGTTCAGACTGAAATAATTAAGTCATTACAACAAACATCGTTTTTATCTCAGGTGGAGACAAAATGTTTTTCCGATGCAGCTGAAGATGAAAACTGGGTTCAGGCTATGAATGAAGAGCCTGAACAGATTGAGAAGAATCAGACATGGAAGATTGTTTCAAGGACATCAGACAAGAATGTCATCAGGACTAAATTGGTTTATCGCAAAAAGATTAATGAATATGAAACAATGATTCGGAACAAATAACGACTAGTGTGCAAGGGATAATCCCAGATAGAGGGAATAGATGTTGATGAGAAATTTTCACTGGTTGCAAGGATGGAAACCATCAGACTATTTTTGGCCATTGTAGTGAAAAAAAAAGTTGAAAGTGTTCCAGATGGATGTCAAATATGCATTCATAAATGGAGTTCTAGAAGAGGAGGTGTATATTGAGAAGCCAGATGGTTTTCTCATTCATGAGGATGAGAACAAAGCTTGCAGGCTGAAGAAGGCGTTGTATGGGCTGAAACAAGCACCAAGGGCATGGTACTCAATGCTTGATCATTACTTGAAGAAGCTTGGTTTCCAACATGGAGGAGTTTATTACAACCTCTTTTTCAGTAAAGACAGTAATCAAAGGATGATGGTGCTAGTGTATGTAGATGAAATAATTTTTGGCGGATCATATGAAGCTCAGTGCAGATAGTTTTCTGAATTCATGAAAAATGAGTTTGAAATGTCAATGATTGGAGAGCTAACATTTTTCCTTGGTCTAAAGGTGACACAAGGAAGGAATGGAACATTCATTTCTCAATATAAATATGCTAAGGAGGTTCTGAGAAGGTTTGGAATGGAGAAGTCCAAGGAGATGAAGACTCCGATTACTACCCGGATGAAATTATCAAAATATGAGGATGGAAAGGAAGTTAATATCACAGAATACATGCAAATTATTGGAAGTATGTTGTACTTAACTACAAAAAGGCCTGATATTGTTTTTTTCAAATGCCAAGCAGTGAGATATTAGAGTAATCCCAAGGAAAGACACATGCTTGTAGTGAAAAGAATACTTCGGTATATCCAGGGCACAGTGGATATCATCTTGACATATACTTATAAATCACAGACAGAGTTATTGAGATATACTGATGCAGACTGGGCCGGTTCAGCGGATGATAGAAAATCAATATCAGGTGGTGCATTCTATCTTGGTGGATTGTGTATTTCTTGGCTAAGCAAGAAGCAGGATTGCATTTCGTTGTGCACCGCGGAAGATGAGTATATTGCGGCCACTCAAGCATGCCCACAGTTATTTTGGATGAAGCAGCATCTTGAAGATATGGGTGTTGAAGTGAAGTATCTGATCAGAATCCAGTGTGATAACTCAAGTGTTATAAATATCAAAAAAAATCTCATACATCACTCAAGGACAAAGCACATTGAGATAAAGTATCATTTTATCAAAGAGATGGTTGAGCAGGGAATCGTGACGTTGGAGTATGTGCCTATAGAGAAATAGGTTGCAGACATTCTGGCAAAGGCCTTACCCAAGGAAGCATTTGAAAGGCATCGTCTTGCTCTGGGAGTTCAGTCGATTCCCCGCACTTGAAATAGTGTGGATGTGGGACACCCCCTTTACTCTCCCCGAGGTATGATGCATTTTTCTCTATTGTGCTAATGGGTTTTCATACCAATGCCTCAGACTGCAGATGATTTCCCTTTGGGTTTGTTGACAAAGGGGGAGAAATAGTGACCCCTCAAGGGGGGAAACTGTGGATAATAAAGAGAGAAAATGTCTTTGTCAAAGACACGGGGAGAAGCTAACGGGTGGAGCAACGAGATAGGGGGAGATCAATGAGATAGGGGGATAGTTTTAAATCTGACGATGCTATAAGTGATCAATCAAAGCATAGAAATCACGTCAGCTGAGGATTGTGATAAAATCAGAATAGTGATGTTGGAATGGTGAGATAAGGTTTCCAACTATCACCAATTGGGATCATTGTGGTTCAATAGTTGGTATCAATTTATGAATTGGTATCAGGTTGGAATCGACAATTGGTGTTTGACATGTAGTAATTCATTGATGAACTTTTCATACTACACTTGTTTCCCACACCGAGCATTGCTCATATGGGCTTAGAGTACGTGTTAAGTGAATCCTTGAACGCTATCAGAATCGCAAGAGGTGAATGGTGGTAGCAGATGAAAGAAGACTCAGTGAGGTATCGACATGCATAAAATCATTCTCAGAAGAGTTATGAATAATTTCCAACAAAACCAAAGGGGGAGATTGTTGGGAAGAAATCCCTCAAGGTAACATTGCAGTATTTTTTTGGTTGATTGTGTTTTTTGACGAAGAAGGTTTCCATGAAGAATTGTCGAGTTCTAGAGAAGTTGTTGACAATCCATGTTAACAAAGAATGATGAAAAAGGAAAGGACGCTCTGGAGGAGGTACGTAAGAGCAGTAAAAGGTTGTGCTGTTTCCAAGTGTGTGGAAAATTTTTGGGGTCCAAAATTTGGAGGTTAATGAGCATCGCGAAAATAAAAGTTCCATCAAGATCATAATTATATATGGAAAAGGAATGAGTTTCGCGAAGATGAGATTCATGGATTGGATTTCACGAAGTCCAGAAAAATGGAGGCGATGATGCTTCGCGATTATGTCAAAGCTTCGTGAACGACATAGTTGAAGCGCATCGCGGCGGTGAATGGATTTGTGAGGGAGCTCCATGGTGGCGGCATGAAGTAATTGACGGAACGCTCCACGATTACGACGAGCTCCACCATCCGAAAATTTCTGTGGTGCTTCGTGATTTAGACAGAATTCTGGCAGAAACTTCAGAGCTTCACGATTTGAGATGACGTGGTGTTGACTTCACGCGGAAAGTTTGAGGGTCGGTGGAATCTCATATAAATAGAGGACGACCCCCTTGAGAGAAAGAGAGAGAATATTCAGAGAAAATCATTTGCTCTCAATTCGCGAAGGTAGTTCGCGTAGCCTGTGTGCTTCACAAAAGAAGAGCTTCACGACGACTATTGTAGCTCCATGAAAGTTGCGAGCTCTGCGTTGGATCAGTGAGCATCACGAGGGAAGTTTCTCTGTAACGACTTGAGTTTCACGGTAGTGCTTCGTGGTAGTGCTTCGTGAGAGTGCTTCACGAAAAGGTTGGAGCATCGCGAATGCTTGTTTGAGCTTCACAAAATTGGGAGCCTCGCGAAGTATGGTACTTTGTGAAGGTGTTTCCATAGTAGTTTCCTAGTGTTCAGAGGAAAAGTGGTATTCATCAGTGGATGAAAGTTAGTTTTTAACAGAGCACCTATCAAATGTTGAGGATGCATTTCTTCATGCAAATGAAGAGTCCTACAGGTCTATAACCTGTGAATGGATCCCTTCCTAGTGTAGTGAGAAAAGGAAGAGGAAGTAGGTGATCCTCTCCACTGGCAGTGAGCCATAGAGAGAGAAATAGGGAGTGACCCCAGGGAAAGCAGTGAGCTAACCCTAAACATTGTAAAGGCAGTGAGCATGGGCATAGAAGTGATCCAGCCTGAACTTTGTATCCACATCTAGTGAAGAATAGTGGAATTTGGTACGACCGGAAACCTGTCGGCATATGCTCCTTAGACGTAGCCCAGTGAGGGTGAACCAAGTAAAAATATACGTGTCTTCCTGTTTGCTTCCCTACATTACATTCAAAGCATCATCATTAGATAAAGAAGTAAAGAAGTGATCATAGTTTACAGACAAGAGCAAACAAAGTGAACCTTGTAATAAAGAGGACAAGATTCAGTGGGGTAGGAAGAACATTGAAAAATAATATCCATACCCTGATTCACCCCCCCCCCTCTCAAGGTATATAGGCCCCTATTGGTCCTAACAAATAGTAATGTAAGAAAATGTTGGGACTCTATAAAACCCACAAAGATAAAATGAACCACTATTGTTAACTCAACATCATCTACTAAACCATCCAAATATAAATATAAGTATTCCAATTTCTATTTCCATGATTTGTAAATTTACATAAAAATCCACCACAGCATTCTTATATAAGATAATTTTCCACTTACTATAAATGGATATCCTTAGGATTACATTGATACCATGTTTCCTAGATTGTTACAAATATAATAGCAGTTTTTCTCACAGTTTTTTATAAAATGATTTTAATGATATGCATATATTAAATGACCTTCACCATTTTCCCCTTATTATACCATAATAATCTAATTCAATTAAGAACAAAATATATTTAAAATATATAGAGTTCTCCATTCAAAATAATCATAAAATATCCTTTTAATATTTAGAAACTGAGATAATGGTTCCATTATATCCTTATATCACCTAAAAACAAATGAAAAAAGTTTCTTATCCAATCATTAACATTTCAAACTCACACTTCATCAATTTTTCAAATTTCCTACAACTTACTACATTAGATGCTCCATTGACTGTGCCATTGACAAACTACTACAACATCATTTTCTAATCACTCCCATTATTGACAAAGATATTGTAATTAATTCAACTATGATTGAAATTGATGTTCTTAATGTATTGATCAAGTATTGAAAAATATTATCTTGGTTTCTATATTAGCCCATATAGAACCCAATTTTGTTCAAAGAACATCATGATCATTTTCACGAGAAATATTTCTATTTGGTTTTTCATTATACAGCTCTACTTCCAAAAAATTAATTTGCAATTTCAAATAGATAACCATCTAGAATAATTTTCATTTTCATTGATTCTGTAAGGATAGAAATAGAAAAATTTATCTAACATTTCCATATGTGTAAATGGTATATAAGTATTGATTCCCATCTTATGAGACTACACTTTGTAAACAAGTTATTCATTATTTCAAATTACAAAGCTTTAATACGTCATATAATTATAGAAGACTTATTTTTTACTAATGGAAATGTTTTCAAATAGACTCAAAATAGTATCCAATGTTATATTGTTATCACTTTTTTGAAGATATTTATTCATAGTATGAACATAATTTACCTCTAATAGAGATTATTTTAATCATTTTGGCTAAACATGTGATATTAAAAATGTTTTTTTAGAGAATTAAGTCTATCTATATGAATTGAGACTACCTAATAACTGATGATATCACTCATATAGATTTAACCTCACCTCTTTAGATCCTATACAGAAATAGATCTAAGGTGATTATACTCATCATCAGTGTCTTCTTCTAAATCTACTTCAAGAACATTAACATCCTCTGATATGGTCACCTATTCATCATTATCATTCAAAAATATCTCACCGCATTACTGAATATTATAACCATTCTATAAGAAAAAAATTATTTCTCTATACATAATTTCCTAGAACCTAATTTAAACATTTATATGTTTTACTTTTCTTGAGTATCTAAAAATATCCCTTAATCTATACATGATTCAAAATTCTTATGTTTCTCTTTATTGAGAATGAAACGATTACTTTTTAAGACACAAAATTACATAAACATTTCCTTCTTTCAATTCCAAAACTCATATGGTGTCTTCTATTCCTTGAGACACAAAAAAATCTATTAGAAATTTAAACCAATGTTAATAAAATTTATTTATAAAAATAATTTAGAAGGTATTTCTTCATAATCATTATTAGGACCACATTTTTTATTACCTAATTTGTTCCCTGATCAACACCATTTTTATATTGGGTTATCTGTTTCGAGAGTTGGTGATTTATACCAAGTATCATAAGAAAATCCTCCAATTTTCTTTTTTTTAATTTTACCACATTATATGTTAATAAAATATGATTTTTTTAACCAACCATCATTAAAACCTCCTTCAAGTGTTGTGTTCGGCAACAAAAAACATAAAACTGGGGGTGAATGATGAATATATATTACATTATTCTATAAGTATCAATGTATAAATCATATCTTTTCCTATTAATTTCTTATAGTGATATATGTATTTAAAAATCAACATTGCCTAATTCTGACTCTAATTTTATCATTATTTATTTTTCCTTGAATGTTTTTTTATTAATATTATCTTTTTAGGAAGAATCACATGTCTTTATTCAATCACATGATAGAATTAGAATATCTTGAGCTCCATCACATTTCAATAGGTAAATGTAGGAGCGATAATAAAAATTGACAAGATGATTGTTCCAAAGTATTTTCTATATGTAATTGTATACTAAGAACATGTATTATTCTCTACTGACAAGGTGGATATTCCCCTATAGGCACAACCCCTACATCACCACAGCAATGTATTCCCTGTTAATGATAAAACAAATTATTGAATAATATTTCATAATTGAAGTCACATATTTAACTAATTCTAAGAATTATGTGACCACGGCATTCAGTAAACAAGTCATCTGTGGATCTCATATATTTTCCACTAAATATTACTTTTTAGACAACAATAATCATGATTTATTTATCATTTATAAATTATATTCCACATTATTTCTCATTATTCATTCTTATGATAAGGTACATGATTCCTATTATTTGGGAGGTTCATCTGATATCAATAATCTATACCCGATTATGATATGATGATTTTATTGAAATATTTATAGTCATTACTTATTAAAATTTTCCCTTCATGATCCATGTAACATATTTCACACCCATTACTAATTGAAATACATAATTTTATATAGGGTAAGATAGACCCACCCCATCTTATAAACTAGAAAACATATTTTTAACTATCAACTCTCATAGTATCCCCTTGAGCTTCTATGTGCAAGTACATTAGGTCTACTTCAACATATTCCTATGAATTATTGATGAGTAATATCAAGACATATATTGAAATGATCAAAATAATAATCAATGACCATCAAAATAATCCCTAGAATAATACTCTCACACCCATTATTAACACATTTTAAAGAATAAAAATCATGTGAATGTCTAATATTTATATTATAATAACTCCTAATGCGAGGTCTATTCCTACATATCATTAATGCAACATCTTTTTTTCTATTTGGTTCTTCAATTCTAATCCATACCCAAATCAACCATCACCATTAGTGTAGGTGGTTATCGTCTTTTAGAAACCAACACCAGAAAAATATGATTTTTTAATATACTATCATTCCTTTTCCTACATTATTAGACCTCCATGATATAGTTTCCCTATTTTATTATATGCATGATATTGTTTCCTGATGCCATATTTAGAGTTAAAATTAATTCTAGATATTCCACTTTTCTTCAAAAGACAACAAAATCCTCTCCACTGTATTCTATACATTTGGATTGATATTTCAATATTTTATGGAAACTAATGATAAACATGGTTTATTCTTAAACAATGATATTATACTCAATGGCCTTATCAATGTTTTCTAACCTTGTAAAATTATTATTTTTGACTCCCCCCTTCTCTTAAGAATTCTATTCTTCTTACTAATACATATATATTTTAGCATCTTGAACCACTCTATTAGATTTCTTATTTTTCTCTCCCCAAACATATTTATCCTAAAAAACAACCTATAATTGATCTAGGTGATCAACCCTTCCTTCTAGGTATCTATAGTGACCCATAATTTTCTTACATGACTATTATATCTTATTTCAATATGAAAAACACAATTCTACTACATTCAAGGTTTTAAAGGTTTTGTATCGGGGTAAAAATAATCTTATATATAAATATACATAATTAAACATAAAAATTAGTTAAATCCTTCTTCGTTATTGGAAAAAAATAAGTAATCTTCTCCTTAATAAATGAAATAACCACAAGGTTTACATCGATGAAAGGGGTGAGATAATAGGTGAGTAAGCGGTGGAATAAGGTACACAAGTCAACAGTACTTCAGTGAGTATAATCAACACAATAATATCATAAGCATATGATAATTATCATAATAAGGGGGTATATATTTGAATAAGGTGTGGAAATTGGCTTATGAATTATAAGAGAAACACCATAAAATTGTTTTCAAATACCAAATATAGATGTGAAAAAGATCAAATAATGTTTACACAAAAATATCTGCATAAATCCTACGATCATAATTGTTAAAAAAGCTAAAAATCATGTTCAAATCCAACACACACGTTATCCTGAGTAATATAGAGTTATATTATTCATTAGAGGGATATATAATTACAGTCTCAAACATAACAACATAAATTCTCCAAATCCTACATTCTATATAGAGTGTATGAATATTATAATCTTGAAATAAAACCATGGAATGGAATGAGTTTCATAATGTATTTATAAATAATAATTTCATGAATAATCTTTTTGATTCTAAAATTAATAATTTAAATCATACAGTGTCACAATACATCACCATTTTTTAGTAGGGGTGAAATAGGCCAATATGAGTAAATAAATTGTTTTAAAAATTAATAACTTTTTTAAAAATATTATAAAAATATTATAAAATATTTAGAATGTGTATTAACATTTATATTCACAAAAATAAAGGAAATGTATAGTTTAATGATATTTTAATAGCACTATATGAACATCTACAGAGAGAAAATGTTTGACATGAGATAACCCAAAAATGAGTTATGATTTTAGAATCCCTTTACTTTAAATCCAAAATTATTTCATTCCATTTTCTTATCCTGAATAATAAACATAACTTTATTAAAATATATATGAATAAGTGAATAATATTCATTTTTTCACTATTTATCAATTATAATCATTAGATGTTATTTCTAATTTCTTGTTAATAAAGTTGAAATGATTTTATATAATATTGTTTTAAAAAATATCCCATTTTGTTTTGATTTATCTATTTATATTGAAGGAAAAATTTACTAAAGTAGAAATAAATAAGGAATCATAAAATAAATATGTTTACAAATTTATATATCATAAAATAATTTCTTATAACTGTCCATAAGGGATTTGAAAAGAAAGGAGTAGGAAATATCCTTATAAGAAGTTAATAGACAACCAATGTGACATTTTCCAAATAATAAAAATGAGAAGTATGAAATATAAATGTTTTTTAAAAATAATTTTCATAGTAGGTTAATTTTGTTAATATAATTTTTCATAAGATTTAATTAATCTTATAGTATTATTTTTGGAAGGATTAGGGAAAAAGGGGAAGATAAGAGGAAATTTATAGAATTGTTTATAAAAAATACCCTTTTTTATTTTCCTTCACTTTTATGGCACTAAAATCACTTGATGTATATATTTTCTTAATAAAGAACATATCTTAGGATGTGATGAGGAATAAGAGAAAGTATTCGTGTATATCATTGTATTTGGTAAGTGTAGTGGGGTTGGTTTTCCAATGGGAGGGAGATGGTTTATTTATACTTGAGGAGAGGGGTTGGTTTTGTATAAAACATTATATAAAATAAAATATGTAGGCTAATACATTGAATAGTACAATTTTGGAAATTATGAAATATATTTTTATAAAATAACATGTTTTTCGGAAATTTAATAACTTTAAAATTCAAATTTATTTGTTTCATAGAATGTAAATAAAAAAATTAATAAATGGATTATTTAAATAAAAACTTGTGACTTTTAGGACATGGAAATTAATTTTTACGTTTTCAAATTAATTCTATTATTTTTAAATGAACCATTGATTTTATAGAAAATATAAAAGTTAGTATTTATATATTCAGTATTTCATCTTCATTATGTTATAAAACCAGAAACATTAGAAACCAATATTTTTTACTATTCATGTATTAATTTTAGAACTTATGAAATTTTAAAAAAAACTCATTCATTGAAAATTTTGATATAATCATTCTAAAAATGAAAATATTTTATATAAATATTTTATAGAAAAGGAAATTTAAAATTTTCATATAAAAATTATTGTTTTTATGAAATACAATAAAATACAATTTGTTAAAAATGTCCTTATATTTTCTTAGAGTTTCTGGTCTTCATATCAGTACAATTTTAGTATAATATGTATATTTCCATAAATTATCTGAGATATATAATTTTTACATTAATGTTTTATATTTTTTGGTGAAATTTCAATTCGAACAGTTTTGTTGCTATTTCCATTATTCGTGTTACTATTCCGAAAGATAAGGTTATTATTATAATGTTCACATTACTATTCAATTATTCATATTTTTTCTTCCAAATACATCTTCATTACATATTATATTATTGAATAAAATACCTCCCAAGGATCTATATTATTGTTTTTATGATTTTTTTGGATTACAAATATTTTATTTCATTTCTATAACATTATTCGTGGACGTGATGATTCTAAAATATTGGGGGGATTCATTATTTCACATTATAGTTTTATATTTTCTATTGTTTATAACATTGAAATATTTATCATTTTAATTAGTTTAGTAATTAAGTAATGTACATATTTACATTAATGAAATAATGTTTTTTAGTTTCCATATGATTATAAGTTTATAAAACTATATAATATAATATAACACATATTTATTTAGGAAAAAAATATCACTTATAATATCCATGACATTGCAAGGTCAATGAGAAGTCTAACACATAGTCCTTTTAACAAACCATACTTTATGCAAGAGATACTTTAATTCCATCTTAACTCTAATACATAATATGTGTAAATCATATCAAACCTTTAAATTCAATCTAATTACTTCATAAAAACATAAGTTAATGTAGATAGAAACTGTATTTTATATTTTCATACCTAGCATGTAATGCATGGCATGGAAAACATTCCGTATGTAGTTAATCACATACTTTTATGCATGTATAATATTAGAAATTTATATAAATGTATATTTAGAAGGAATAAAAAATTAAATACATATTTTATTTATCATCCATATATGATATATCAATAAGTATATTCTATATTTTATTTAGGTATAGAAATATTCAATTAATAATTCCAAACGGTTATAATTTATAAAAAAATAATGTATAATCCTTTTTATATAATATTTATATTTTCTCACATTTATCCCTATTCTTGTTTTATGATTGATTGATAAATTATCTATTATAATTCATGATTCAATCAACAGTTATCCTCCTCCAATGGCCTGAAGGCCTTCATTTTTTATTTTATTTTTGATAATCCACCTTTAAAGGGGTGAGGTGGAACCCTTACAAGGCCCGTAGGCGTAAGTATTAGATGGCCCATAGGCCTTAGAGGAATTCATTGCATGTAGGCTTTAAACATTACATACAACCCAGACTAACTACTTGGAACTGCTCCTCCCCAGCATCTTCATCGTGAAATCAGCTCTCCACCTTCACATGGCTATTTGGCTAGGCATTCCCATGCATGCACAGGCATGTCCCGTTGGATGGTCCCATACCCTCTCTTTCTTACAATCTGTTTAGCTTCTCCTATGGTGAAGGCTCCTTGCTCATCCTCCTTGTATAGCTTGTTCCCTATAGGTTTTCTGGTTTGCATCTGCACTTAAGGTTTCCTAAAGGCCTTGAGATGGGCTAAAGGCTTTATTGACCCAAAGGCCTGTGTGGCCCGAAGGCCTTACAGGACTCAAGGACCAAATCAGTGTCCCAAAGGCCCAAACGGGGGTATATTCCCGGCTGCTACAGTTCCAAATAGTGCCTTCTACAGTTCCCGCTATAGTAGCTACTACAGTAATGCACAGTCCAGCTATAATACCTACTATAGTACTGCTACAGTACCCTGAAAATCCTGCCTCTGCCTGGATTTGATCCTTGGTCGTTTGGATGCACTTACGGAGTCCTTACCAACCAGGCTAAGGCTCCTGTTCCAATCAAAAGTTATCAAAATTCTTATCTAGGGTAACAAGTAGTTTTTTAAGATATATGTTATATTACATTTATGGCATGATTCTCTATTTTGTGAAACCTAATTTTCTTCATCTCATATGTTGATTCAATCAATATGAAATGAAAATTGTAAAACCATGTGATTCAGTGATTTTTTTGCAATGACATAATAACTCAAACCCTATGATAATTGGAAACTTCCTACAACATATTATGATATTAGATAACATATAAAATGGTAGAGTGGTCAAATTGGTAATGTGTTCCCATGTCATTTTATACTATACAATTTTTATTAGTATATTTATTATCATTTTTTAAATATACACTTATATTATGAAATAGAATATTAAATTCAGGTGAAGTTATATTCCATGTGATTTAATTAATAATAAACAATTATGAAGTGATTAAATAGATGTAATATTCATCGAACAAGATTAAAATAATTTATAAAAATGGGAATAAATATATATGGATAAATAATAAATATTCCACAGATTTGGTTAAATAAAATGAGTCATGGATAAAAATATAAAGGGATTTGATCCATGTTTTTATTAAAAAAATATTATCTACAGGACTATCCAGACTGTCTTCCTTCTTACAGCTTGTTAATCACCACTGGTGAAAATTATAAAACTCATTCAAGTGTGTTCGAGTACTCTGATTGAGACTAGGATCTGTAGGCCATTGTAATACCTCAAAAGAAACAATCTATTTTTTTCCAATGCTAGTGATATTCACCATAGAAACTCATTAATGATTATTAGTTTGATATATAGGTACATATTTTAATGTTTATAATTTATTTAATGTTGAATTCATCATAGATAGATCATATGTATTGAAGTTTTTCTTTTTCTTTCATGTCTATGTGATGAAAAAAATCTAACAATGGTATAATATGAATGGTCAAAGAGTAAACCTTGTTTTGGGAAATCTCACACATGTATGGTGATGAAGTGTGGCTCTCCATCTAGGAGAAAAATTTCGAGGATAAGATTTTTATGCCCAAAGAGTTAGGTAAATGGAGTTCTTTTAGAGGTTTATATAGATGACATATTTGATGAGTTCATTTGAGGAATATAGATTCCACCATTAGAAATGATATAAAGGGACAGTTATTTGATAAATCAACAAGATCAATTAATTTTCAAATAATGAAAACATTTTATAAATCAAAAAATGAGATGTTTCCAGCCTCAAAATAATAAATATTACATTATCTTAATAATTTTTTAGTATTAGTTTTCAAATATGAATCATTCATCCTTACTTTTTTTGTTGATAAAAATAAATAAACTATTTATTTTGATAAATAAAATTTAATTTGGAATTGAATAATATTATTTATTTTTATTTTTTTAAATTATGCAAAATTTTAATTTGAAAATTATATTAAATATAATAAAATGTTTTATAAATTATTTAAAAATTAAATTATCATGATTAATTGATCAATAATTATAAATATGTAAGGTTTATAAATTTTTGAATGGAATTTTGGGAATATTTTATTCATTAAATTATTTATAAATTAATTAATTATAATTTTTTAATAATTAATTATATTAATGATTATGAATCATATATTTACAATATATTTTAAAAATTAAATAATAATATATAAAATTAACATTACTCGAATATTTATTATAATTTCTTATCTGAAATAAATTATTTATTTAAGAATCATAAGTGGTAATTTATAATGGGTTATAAATTTCATATTAAGGCCAATATACATGTATTTTTATATTTATAATTATAAATCATTTAGGAATAATTAATTTGATATTTTACAAAATAAAGGCATCGTATGTTAATTAATTATAAAAAAGTATTTAGCCATTAAAAAATTATTTATTTATAAAGAAAATTCAATTGGGAATTGAGTTTTATTGTTTATAACATTATTTATGATTTTAAATATTTTTTTGAAATAATTAAAAAAATTATCAAAGTAGTATTATAATTTAATTAACTATAAGATTTATATGTTTAATCGATTAATTTTGTTTGAAACATTTATTACAAATATACCTTTAATATTAAAAATATAAAATTAAGAATATCCTTTTCATATTAATATTAATTATGAATGTATTGAATAATAATAATGGATATAAAAACGTTCTAATATAAAATTATATGGAATCATTGAAATTATTAAATAAAGTGATTATTTAACCATTAAAAAAAGGATTTTCAAATGTGTTTATAAATCTCATAAATATTGTAAACATATAAGGTGTTTATATTTATAATTTTCAATTATCCATAATAAATTAATTTAAAATTTTTGATGTTAAAATAGGTTGTTATTTGATTATATTATTTAATCTACATAAAAAGGTTTTGGTTGTTAATGTGATTAAAGGATTAAATAATAACATAAAATCCCATATACTAAATCATATGAAAAATTTAATATTGGATCGAGTATAAAATGTTTTATATTCAAAATATTTGATGGTTCATAATGTTAGATAATTTATAAAATGGTTCATAATTGTCTTTTATTAAGGAATACTTCATAAATAAACATCTAATTATTAAAATAATGAATTTTTTATTTATTTACTGGATATTATGTTCATTATTCATAGTTATAAATTATTTATATTATGAATATGTAATATTTATTTGAACATTTAAACTGATTATTGGAGACATATATTTACATTACATGCTTGGTATGACTTACTAATACTTATTATCCTTCTACCTTGACATGAGTTTACAATTGAAGTTATTTATTTTAATTTAGTTCTTGAGTATTGTTTTTTTATTATATGTTAATGAGTTACCATGAATTAGATTATCTCTTTGGTAATGTATCCCTAGTAGTGGGACTTGGGGATGGATCACATGCTTGTTTAGAGGCTTATGGATTGTCTATAAATATTAAAGGGGTTTATTATCTATCAATTTTGGCTATTTTATGAGGATATTATCAATTTATTGTTTCTCTATACCTTTAAATGATATTTCATATACCATATATATATATTTTATTCAAATAAGTATATATATGTATATGATCTATTTTTTGGCGACTAACATAAACTTGTGGGTTGTATGAATGTTAAAAATTAATGTGGGTTGATCACAATAATTTAGTAACTGGAATATGGATTCAAAAACAAAATCATGAAAATAATACATACATAAATGGGAATAAAAATTTAGAAGATATTAATTGGATAAGATGTAATAATTATGAATTTAGTATTCATATAATTCATATTAAATGGGTGATACATAAACATGAAAACCCCTCAAATACTAGGATTTATTTTCTTTAAAAAATGGAATTTATCAAGGCCTAGATCATTTAATTTGGTCGGTCTTACCAATTATGGATTCCCAATAATTATCATGTGTAATGAAAATAAGTTATGAGTATCTCTAGATTATCCTATTCGGTAGGTCATGCCATTTCTGAGTCCCCGTGATCATTATTTTTATCTTATTCTTGGATTTTCCATTGGGTTGTTCTAAATAGGAGATCTTTAAAGGAATTATTCACCAGAGGAATAGAGTTGATCATATCCATATGATATATTTGGATAAATAGTTATCCACTTGACTATTTTATGGTCACAAATGATTTTATTGGGATACTTCCCTATATAAATAACTATATGGTGAGTGAAATGAAATGGTAGACTCATTGTCTAGATAAATATATTTAATGGTCCACTAAAAAAATATGATGTATGGGGTAAAAAATTTTTGCAGGGTCATTATAATTAAGTGTCTTTAATGAGAATATATAAGACATGATATTCATTGGAAAAAATATGTTGTAGGAAAATTATATCATATTAATAAAATTAAAATTTTAATATAATCCTTGAATACATAATTATAAAGTAATAAAATTCTAGTAATGCTATATTAAGATGTGTTCTTAAGAAAGTGGAATATTCTATGTGTTAGGATAGTTCATTCATTATTCATCAAGAATATCAATTTACCTTTAGAAATGTGGAATGATTCATTTTAGGATTCATAGGAAATAGTTTCTAATTAATCTATGGAATTCAAGTATCATATACCAAATATAAATGGGTAGAAAATTGATATTAACTCATATTTAATATATTAATAACATGGAGATACTGAATATTTTGTACATGGAACACTCTAGTTACGAAATTTATCATATTGATACTGATAGAAATGTTTCATCAATATGAATGAGATTAAGAAATGATTACTGGATATTCTCAAATTTTGAGAGTAAATTAAATAGGAATATTATGACAAGGTTCTGGCACTATATCAAGAATACAGGGAGGTACATATTCAAAATCAAGAGTGTAAATTTTGTAAAGTGAAGTAATATTTCATTAAGAATTAATTTTATGTTATTAGAAACAATAGGGTATTATAAATGAGGACTAAGGATTCCATGTGATTGGACTATAGATAATATTTCAAGAGGTTTGTAAACTTCCTTGAATATAGTTGTCACATATTAACGTTATAGAAAATTACTATTTAATTTTAAATGATATTTGATTTAGAGTGTATGTTACACATGTGTTGTAAGTATAAATGATTTTTAAAATATATTAAAAATTTATAGTAGCACATATTTTTCATTCAAGTCATGATGAAAATAGTTTCCTCAATATAAATTTGAATGTAAATTATTTTGTCATTCCTGGATGAATCTAAGTAAATGGGGTGTATCCTTATCTCATTTGGCTTCAATGATAAGAGGTCATAACATATAAATTTTATAAATAACATCAGATGAATAATTGTATACAATGTTTTTATGAATCGTTCAATTCTATGAAATATTTTTAGAACATGATATGGATTGAGGTACTTTATCCTATATGATTATTTCATCTAATTTTTTTAAAAATATAATGCAATGCAATTACACCAAACAATATTTTATTTTAATGAATAAAATAATTGTTTTCAAGAAGATATTACCACACATATAATTCAATATGAGATTTAGAAACAATAGTTTTAATGTGATTTATTTATATTAAAAAGAAATAATATTTATTTCATAAAAGAAAAAGTAGTTTTTGTAGTGTCTTAGAAAGATATTATGAATATAATATTGTGTGTGAGTTAATAGTGGGAGTATGGTTGTACATAAAGAAGTTGAAAGTTAAAATATAAATGATTGTTCATATTTATGAATCTGTGATTCATCACTTAATATCCTAAAAATTTATGATATATAATAGTTAATAAAAATGTAAATATTTATATATTATTACCATGAGAAAGTAAATATCACTATTAACTAAATTATTATAGTAGTCTATGATTAAATTTTTTTAATAAATTAATGGCATAAATTTTTTAGGATATGTTATGATAAATAAATATGAAGAATTAAAATTTTCATCATGATAAAGTTAATTATAAAATGTAACATGAAAATATATCATTAGGATGTTATTGTAAAAAAAAGTAAAAAGTAATACTTAGTTAATATAATATAGTGAATATCATCATTATGCTAGATCATTTCCAAATTGAAATTCAATTTATTTTCTAAATGGTATGGGAAATAATGGTAAAGATAAATGTAATTGGTGATATGTGTTTACCATAGTTAAGTGAATTTCACTTAATCATAAAAGTGTTTAGGATATACTGGATTAAAATATAAATAGTTACATTATCCTCATGGGGAATTTTTGATGGAATAATTTTATAATTGATAATGATTTTTAGATTAAAAAGTGTTTTATGTAGAAAACATAAGATAACATTATAACATTTGACATTATGAAATTATAGAATTTTAATTTGGGTTCAATGAGTAAACCTAATGAATATTATTCCAACTTCTCACCTTTATTTAAAGTTTCTTTCTTCATAAATGTTACTCACAGGTTATTGGGATAATTTTATAATATGGCCATATAGGGTTGTGACAATAGTGCCATATGTATACAATGTCAAAAAAATCTATTCATGTAACAACAACATGAGATTCATGTAGAATATCTAGATATTTGATGCATAATAGATTAATTATAACAGTTTAAAACATATCTTGTAGTTATTAAAATGGAAATCAACATTTATCATTCATTCATGTGTGATGAATGTTTACATTATATTAATTGTCAAATTATAGATATCCCCTTAATGGTCAACCTTTTAGTTATCTTTAATATAATATTATCACATAGTATTATGGGTTTTAATGACATATTATGATTAACATTAATATAATCTTATTCTCATTAAAAAGGGATTGATATGAGATTGGATGAATATATTCAAGAGATAATAAGTACAGACTTATTACATAGACTAATTCTAAAATTTATATCTCATGGAATATCATATGGTCATAAATATACATAGGAGTGTATGTTTATTAGCAACAATTCTTATCCAAGGTTTTAAAGATATCTATAATGGAATCATCATTATTTGATACCCTTTATAATAAAGTAAAATTTTTAAAATACATAACACTATGTGGATGGGTAAGAATCTAATCCTGTCATCATGGGAGTGAAAAAAAGATGAAAATCTTTATCTTGCATGAAAATAAAATATAACCTTCCATTGATAGAAATAGATAAAATAAATGCATGGAGAAAATTAGTATAACTGCATGAGGTGTGTTTAACTACATGTACGAGGTTCATGTGATATAATAATCTATTATATGAATGGACTGTGATGTATTAATCAATATGGTTAGTGTATTTCAGAGAATAATGAATAGACATGTTTACTATAATATATTGAAATGACCCATGTCTCATGGTCTCACAATGCAATGTGAAAAAGGGTTATATCTGTGTATAAATGAAATATATAATACATATAGTGGTTGAAATAATCTTAGAGAGATATAATCATGTTTAATAAAGATCAAGAAAAACCCTCGAGTATCTTTAGTAGCACCAATGATTTTCAAGTGGCTTCTCCTCACTTACTTTGATAAAATATATATTTAATATTTTTTTTAATTATTATAAGGTATATAGGGTAGAAGTTTTAGGAATTTTTATAAGGATATTGTTTTGGAAAAAGTGTTTATTCACAAATTAAGTGAGTCTAATGAAACTATATCCAAAATTTTTTGTACTAATTTACAAAGAGTTGCAATTATTTGCATATAGTCCCTTATGGATTTTTATGAAAGTGAGAGATTTTTGAGTTTGAACTGTAATAATTTAATATAATATTTAATTTAGCTTCAATTATTTATCTCATGGTTTTATTAAAACAAATCCCTCATGAATGGATTAAATGTATTTAATATTCAATGAATAATATTCAATTAATTAATAACAACTGAAATAAATGTATTTGGAGACATTAAATATAGATGATGTGTTTTATTAAATGAAACACATCATGGATGGATATATAAATGGATGAAATCTCTCATTTCTTAATAATCAATTATTTGTAAGCCTATAAAAATTCAGTTCCATAGTATATCTTATTATTAATTTTCAGTTATGATCATGTCACCTATTCATGTTTTCAGGAGTCTATTAATTGAGAGTTGGAAATGTAGGTTTGTGTAATCCCTCATATATAGAAATATTTTTTTTACTTCTCTAGTGTTATTTATTAGAAAACAATTTATGATTATGGAATTTGTTTTTTGGTACACACTTTCAAGTTCTTTATTTATTACACAATGAATTGGTTAATGATAAAAAATATATATTTGGGGTTTGATACCACTTCCATGTTCATATTATGACAACCCTGCTCTTTATTTCATACTTAAACATGATTTATTACATAAACATCACTTGATAAAACATAAAAGATCAAGAAGACTAGTTTATTTGGGTATTTGGATAATTACACAACAACATAAAACCTGAAATAATACATATTTATTCAAAACATCCTTTATATGACCTCTACATTCTCTCATACTTAGTATTGCATGGGATAACATAAGGACATGCATATTAAAAAGGCGAGCTATAAATCCCAATAAGGGAATAAACATGGAATAACATGAGGGATAATATACATGTTATAAAATAGGAATATAAATGGATCACAAGAGAAACAATAACATAAAATCATGATAAAGCATCATAATCATAACATGGAAATGTGGCAACACCACTAAACATGAAATTATCATGATTCAAGTCCCATTGCACATGGAGCATGAGTAAACCCTACTTGCACAAGAAGCATAAGAAAAACATCGTTGCACTGGAATAAGAATGAGTAAACACTAATTGCACATCATGTGTCATGATACTATGCTTTACCCAATCCATTAGAGAACTATTAGGGCACACCCATTCTTAAACATTTCATTTCATGTATAAGTGTGATACATATATCATATAACATGGAATAAACCAACATAATATGTTATTAAAATGATTATGTAATGTGGAATAAATCCATGAAATTTCCACTCACAATGTATATGTTCATAAATGTGAATACCCCTGATAGAGACATGGGTATGGTATTCACTACCAACTGATCATGGCTTGGAAAAAGGTGGTGCAATTTCAGCATCATAAAGGCGTGACATAAAGATTCATGAAAATGGTTGATGAATGATAAATGGGTGTTTCATTATATTTAACTAAAATGGTCAGTTAGTGGGCCATATAGATAGAAGTCCAAACAAACGTAATCTAATTTAGATGTATAACACAAAATAATGACTTTGATGTAAAAGAAGATAGAGAAATCCATCATTGAATTTTAGCATAGTGACAGGTGTTCATGAGAGGAATTAATGAGAGAGAAAGGAATCTACCATTATCCAAACATAAATAGTGATGTATGGGGGAGGTGAGAAATCATACCCAGATATTTCTAATGGAAAACAAAAGGGCATAACAACTTAATAAACATTTCCCAAATATGAGAAAGGAAGAAATCCCTTACATGGATGTGCGATTACAAAGGCTTGGGAGAGACTTGAGAGAGGCTTCTTGGGAGATTGGAGCTCCTTGGGAGGATTATATAGAGAGGAGGGAAGGGGTTGGTCAAACTCCAAAGGCTTTTAGTGAAAAGGAAGTGGATACTTGGGTTGGTTTATATAGGAAATGAGATGGAATTCATTATTATTTAGGTTTGGGACACCTCACATTAAACTAATCAAAACCACAAACCAGCCCCTGATTTTTTTCCATGGTGACAAAAGGGAGTGTAAAACAATATTTTATATGCCTAATGGCCGAAGATATTATAATAATAGGGTTTATTATGTAGAATTGAGTCACACTCTCAAGAAAAACAATTTTAAAAGATAAAATGTTTTATAAGCCTCAAAGGGTCCACCAAAGCATTGTAAAATAAATCAAAAATCCAAAAAATCCCATTATTTTAATGGTAAAACAAATATTGGACGAAAATAATTTTTATAGTATTTTATTACATCACTATTGGGTCATTATGATGTCATAAAACACATTATATATTTAAAAGATATTTAATTTTTATCCAAAAATTTGACGGTCTCAAAAAATTATGAAAAAATCACCATTCGTTAATTTTAAAATTATGATTCCAAATTTAATATTTACTTTATCAAAATAATTTTATAAACATGTGAATTTCTACTTTTGAAATAAAATCAACATTTACATTAAATTCATGTGTTTTGGGAAAAAAAGCTTTCAAACCTTAATCAAAATTACAATTGCATTCATAAAATTATATGGTCATTTATATTTATGAAAAAGTAATTTAATAATAATAATAAAATTTTATTATTATTTTTTAATTCAAAAATCCATTATTTCATCTAAATATATTTTTTACATGAATATTAACTAAAAATACTATTTTCACATTAAAAACTATTTACCAAGTACCAATAATAAAATGAATGCACATTATTTATACAATCGCTCAGGTTGTAATATAAATTAACATTCCCTTCTCCTGTAGTCGGTTCCTCTCAAGAATAACATGTTCAATATCATCATGGGCTTAGTCATCTGCAAAGCCCAATAACTCCACCTCACTTCTGAGATCTGATAAGTGGGATTCGTACGAGACACGTTTACTAGATGAGGTCATCACTTCTATTATCAGAGTAAATTAGATTTGTTATGGAACTAGACTTATAGTAATCATGTGATCATTTTTAGTGGCTATATTAGCAACAATCCGAATTTTAATAGTATTTTAAAATCTAGAAACATAAAAAAATTGAATTTCACATTTTATATAACCATAATAACACATTTAATTAGATTTTATTAATATAAGATTGGATTATTACTATCTTTCCCACAATAAAAAATTTCTCCCTTGAAATTTCATTTTACCACACTAAAATAGATGTAGGTAACTTTTCTTCATCAAATCATCTGATTCCCAAGTTTCTTCTTCGGCATTTTGGTTTGTCCATAACACATTGATGAGGGGCATTGTCATATTTCATAGAAATGTTTCTCAATGATATAAGATCTTCACCAGTTTCCCATTATAAGAAAGATCATCCTATAAGTGTACCTCCTCTAAAGGGAGTACATGTGAATGTTTGGGAATTTACTTCCTTAAGAGGGATACATGAAATATATCATGTACTTTGGACATGGTAAGTGGAAGTTCTAGTCGATAGGCCACAACCCCAACCCTATCAAGAATCTCGACGGGGACGATGTACATTGGACATAACATTCCTTTCTATCCAAACATCATGAACTTCTTTCATTGAGATATGCATAAGAAATACCATGTCTCAATATTTAAACTCATGGTCTCATTGATGTTTATCTACATAACTAATCTATCGACTCAGGGTTACCTTGATAGGCTGTTGAATGGTTTTCACCTTCTCCAGCATTTATGCAACCATTTCCGGCCCTGGCATATTACGCTCACAGACTTCATCACAACATGTCAGTGTTATGGACCTCTTCCCCTATAGGTATTTATAAGGTACCATTTGAATTTTTGAGTGGAAACTGTTATTATAGGAGAATTCAAACGGTTGAAGATGTTGGTCCCACCCTCCTTTGAAGACCATGTTTAATGATATTAACATATCCCCTAGTGTCTGAATTGTTTGCTCAGATTGGAAATCTGTTTTAGGATGATAGGACTTACTAATGTTCAGTTTAGAATCCAGATCATGTTGAAGAATTTTCCAAAACATAGAGTTGAATCTTGTATCTCGATCGAATACAACAGATAGTGGTACTCCATGGAGCATTACCACTTTTTTAATATATATTTGTGCTTGTTGATCGAATGGGAAATCCTCCCAAATTGAAATGAAGTGTGCAGAATTTTTAAGAAGATACATAGCATCCCATATTTCATTATTGCCTTTGGTTGTCTTCAGATGTCTGGTGATAAATTCCATGGTGTGTTTCTCCCATTTCCATGTTGGTATGTGTAACAGTTGCATCATTCCCTTAGACTTTCCTCTCTAAGCCATCACTTTCTGACACACCAGGAACTTTGATGTAAATTTAGTGATCTATTTCTTCATATTATCCAACCAATGTTACTCTCGGATATCTCGATAAATATTTGTGTTTCCGGGGTGAATAGAGAAATATGAACAATGTTCATCATACAAAAGTTCATTCTTCATCTCTGAACTTGATGGAACACATAGTCTTTCCCAAATCACACAATTCCTTCTTCATTAACATTGAACTCCATGTATTTCCCTTTTCTAATAGCTTATACTTTCATCTGAATTCCCACATCATCTTTTTAAGAATCCGTTAACCTTTATAAAAGATATGGTTGAACAACCATTTGTCAAATGATTTATGATATTCCTTTCTTTATGATTCCCATGTTCATCTTCATCATATCCAAAAAGATCGAATCCTTCTCAATTTTCATAAATGATAGAATCACTGGGTCCATTATACATAGAGAATTCTCTACCTTATTCGCTTTCCCAGGGTGGTAATTGAATTAGCCGTCATAGTCTTTCTTCAACTCTAACCATCTTCGTTGGTACATGTTCAAATGTTTATGTGTGAATATATAGTTGAGGCATTGTTGGTTTGTATATATTTCCCACTTCTCCCCAAAGAGATTATGCCACCAAATGTTTAAGGTGAATATCCCTGTAGCCAACTCCAGATCATGTGTTGGATATTTATGCTCATGAACTTTCAATTTCCATGAGGCAAAGGTAATGAATTTGTCATTTTCCTCAACATAGAGCCCTATCCCATTTCTGAAGCATCACTAAATACGACAAAATTTTCTCCACTTGTGGGTAAAGCGAGAATGGGTATAGTGATAAGCCTACATTTAAAATAATTGAATATTTCTTATCATTCATCACTCCCTGAAAACATTACTCCCTTTCGAGTTATATTGGTAATAGGGTTGAAAAAATGTGAGAAATATCTCACAAATCATGGAGAATATCCAGCTAACCCCAAGAAGCTATCGATATCAATTACTGATGTTGGCCTCGACCACCCCTCAATTGTAGTTTTCTTGGAGGGATCTAGAGATAACTCATTGGCTATGATGATATGGCCCATGAATGAGACCTCTTTCAACCAGAACTCACACATGATGTACTTTCTAAAGAGCTTCTCTTTTCTCATGGTCTCTAGTACATTTCATAGATGTTCATCATGATACTCCTTGGTTTTGGAGTATTTGAGAATATCATCTACAAAGACTACCAAGAATTTGTTGATGTAATCTATAAAGACTCTATTAATCAAATCCATGAAGATTACTCGAGCATTAGTTAGTCCGAAAGGCATTACTATGACTTCATAATTCTCGTATCTTGTACTAAAAGTAGTATATGGGATAATTCCTTCTTTTCCCTTACTTGATAAAATTCTGACTGCAAATCCGCCTTGTAGATGTATTGTGAACCACATAGCTGGATGAACAAGTCATTAATTAATGGGAGAGGATACGTTTTCACAATCATGTTTTTGTTAAGCTCAAGATAATCGATGGAAAAGGACATTGACCCATCCTTCTTCTTGACAAAGAGGACTGATGCACCCCATGGTGAAGCACTTGGTCTTATGAAGCCTTTATCTAGATTCTACTGTAGTATATTTTCAGTTCCTCAAGCTCCACAACAACAATTTTATACGAAGTCTTTAATATATGAAACTCCTCTGGTATAATGTTAATTGAGAATTCAACATCTCTTCTAGCAGGAAGACCAAGAAATTCCTTACGAAACACTTCAACGAATTCCGTCAAAATAGGTATATATTCAAGGATGGTGTCCTCCTTAGAATCTATCACCCGATACAGATACACATGCTCATAGGGAAGTAAAATCCACCCTTGAGATGATGGAGCTAAATAAGATTCATCTTCCTCCTTGTACTTGTACAGAATTTTGGGTCGATTCACCACATGGAGAGTGATTTCCCTCTCACGACATTTTATGTTGTCTCTATATAGGGAAATCCAGTCTATGCCATGAATTGCATCAAATTAAACAAAAGGGAGTATGATGAGTTTCACTGGAAAGTTCAATCTTGTAACACCCTGAGCTTCCACGATACGCTTCTCATTCAATAATACAATAGCTTGCATTGTACGCAACTTCGAGTTCTAAAACACAGCGAATAATCAAAGTAGTCGTTATGAATATTAATAACCACTTTTTAAAATTATAGAAAATTTATATTTCAAAATGGACTTCATTTTTGGATTTGGAATATCGAAATTAGCCTATGTTGAATTTTTGGTATTTTTCTGAGAACTTCTAATTTTTTATGAATAGTGAAAATTACTTAAAAACAACTTTTTTAATCAAAATAATTTATAGTGATAAATTATACTATTTAGTGGTTTTAAAGTATAATTAGAATATATTTTTACCATTTTATCCAATTTTGGTCATTAGAATTAATTTAACATTGAAATCGGACATAAACAATTGCCAATCTTTTGATATAAATTGTATCTTAGAAACACGCCATTTTTTGTAACAGCGTGAGTTAATTATAAAATTAATTAATGCAACTTATATGTTTGGAATTTTGTAAAATAGACATCATTTTTGAATTCAGAATATCAATTATAGCTTAGGGTGAAATTTTGGCATTGTTCTGAAAAACTTCAATTTTTGATGAATAGTGAAACCACTAAGTGGTAGTTAAATAACTGATTTTTCGTTTAAATGAAATATTACCACTTCTGTGATTTGATTTTCAAAAATCTGACATACATGGTTGTCATTAAGAAGTAAAATGTGGTTCAATGAGATTAAAATAATTTTTTGGTGAATAGTAACTTTTAAGTTCTTAATCGCGATTAGAGGTAATTAGTGTAGTTTAAGGTACAAATAATGTTTTAATAATATGAGATGAGAATGACACTTGTCCTACTCCTATTGGATGAGTCATGGACGACCAATACAACCCATGGGTCAACTTGGGGACCCCATGGAGCCACTTTAGTTGGAAAATGACATTAACATATATTTATTTAATGTTAAAATTAAATTGACACAAACATGAGTTGTTTTACTAAAACAGTTTTTAAGTGGGGTTACACAAGTCCAAATTTTGACTATAAATATTCATTAGAAAGATAAAAATATTTCCTACATTATAGTATTTTTTTTATTTTTAGACATTAAATAAATTAAATTATTTATGACATCATTATGATGCAGCGATGACCTCATTATTTAACGATTTAAATAAAATGAGAATATAATGAAAAATCCAAGGCTTAAACTTGTCCAAAGCCTATTGGATGAGTAGATTTCGAACCCTTATCATCATATCCTCGAATTATATAAGTTTGGGACCTCTAAAATCCGAAACTCATTTTATAATAAAGTGACTTTTCTTTACTTTCCAAGAGTGCCCCTCCTCTCCTCTTATAAAAGGCCCCCACCTCTCCCACCTCATTTACACTTTCAAGCCATTTGGCTCGGCCAACCTCTGCCCAAATACTCTCCCAACTTCCCTCCCTTACTCAAAGAAGCCTCACTTTGGGCAGAATTCTTCCCAAGGAAGCCTTTGGCTCAAATCAAAAAGAGTTACCCGATTTTGAGGTAATGTCTTCTCTAATGTTGTTTTGTTTTATTTTTCTTCTCCAACACCCTAAAATCTTTTTATTAATTAATTTTGTAACAACACCAGTATCCTCAATATACTAGGATGTTGTTATAAGAATTATTAGAGCTACACTTACACACACCTACATCTAATGGTTAATGAACATACAGTTTCTGTGAATGGCGAATTTCTGCCTCACGAAACGATGATTGTTCAACACTCATATAACACCTTCAAAGGTGTTCATTAAGATGTCACTATATTTATATATGATATATAATATGTTTATGTTGTACTTATGCTTCTGTATTTCTCATTTATGGCATTATTTATGATTTCCATTATGGGTAAACGCGATAATTTCATTTTAGGAAGTGCGGACTACCGCTCCCTCAAAGTGATTTGAATCGTTAATGCCATATGTGGGATGTATAAAGGATGCAGTAAATGGTATTATAATATATATTATACTGGAATTATATTATACATTTATATAATTATGATTTCATTCCATTAAATACGAAATAGAAATGAAAGTAGCGTTCAAGCGTACGTATAGCTTACTGTCTCCATGAACGGTGCATTTCATTTCTTACCTCTAAATGTAACGTAATATTAAAAATGAATGTGCATAATGTTTATATATGATATATATGTTATATACATCATGAATATAATTCTGGATATAATGGATATTTCACCACATGAACAACTTGTAATTATAAGAAGTTTATTTTTGACTCAAGTACCAAAGATCGACAAAATGACCGTTATTAACTTAAATAATTACATAATGTTCATAACATGGTAATAAGTGACATAAAAGGAATAATGAACATGAAAAAGGTTCTTATGTAAATATAAATTAACTCTAGTTTATTATTCAGGAGGTTAAAGAACAGTCGAGTCAGGACAAGACGCAAGGTTAGGGAACTTCTTAACCCAATTTCCATTCTTTGGGTTAATCTCCTACTTTCAAATTATGTCATGATATTATTATGTCCTATCTTGTATTTGTACTTTCTTTATGTGTAATTATAGTGAATACACATAATAGATCTATTTTATTTTAAAAATGATCTTTTTAAGGACGTCGTCTCAATCTCCTTTCATTGAGGCATATTTTGTTTTATACACAAATTTCTTTTATACGGTGTATAAACCCCTTTGACTTTTACATTTATTCAAAAGGAATCTTTTTTATACGAATCGTTTTGCTAAACGACAAAAGGGAATGTTTTTCTTTCCATACTTATGCGGCGACAACGACTTCTCCACCGCCGTGACCATTATTTAAGTTTCGGCTTCCTCTACAAGCCATCATTTTTTAATGAAAAATAAATACAAAGTTTTAACTTTCTTTTATTTTGGTATTGAAAATGGTTTTGAAAGCGTTTTTATTATATCAATATGTTGTATTGATATCTTGTGATTGAAATGTGGAAATTTTATGTTTCCTTTCTGCATGTTTTATGTGATACGATTATGTTATGGTTTATGATATGTTTAAACCTGTTAATATGAGGAATGTATTGGACTTAATAAGTGACGGGTGGAGCCCTCTATAGCTCCTCGATGCATCGGTAGGTCTCATGAGGCAACTAGATGTGGAATTGGCCGAGGCCCTTTCCCAATTTGATTTCTGATTTTGGCCGAGGCCTTAATCATTTTAGATGTCTTGGCCGAGGCCTTGACAAAAAGTTTCAGAATGTCTGGCATTATGCATTCCCTCATTATGAAAGTGGTTATTGATATTGCATGTGATTATTCGACTAGTAGAATATCCATGTGAGTAAGTAAATGACATTATTTAATTTTATTTTTTCCATATTATGCTGAAGTTTATGTTTAAAAAGGCTTTTATTTTAGTTATACATTGCCTTAAATGTTAACGTTTAATTATGAAAGCTTCCGCAATATTGTTATCCTTACTGAGCATCTGAGCTCACCCCTTTCAATGTATTAATATTTTCCAGGATATGAAGAAGTATTTTATGAATGACCTGCATGGATAGTCAAAAGAGGATATGAGTGTGGACTATGAAGACTTTGTTATTAGTTTTTCACTTTATGTTGTAATGTAACATTTATGAATGTATCTAGTGTTTCCAAGGCTACTAAACTAATCGGTCTTTCGAGACTTGATCTTTTGTGATCATGCCAATGTTACGAAGTAATGCACCGACTCTGGGTAGCTGGGGTCGGGGCGTTACATTTGGTATCAGAGGTAGTTTAGTACTAACCTTGGAAGCTAGATTTAGATAAACTCTGATTAGAGCACATAGCCCAAAGATAGATTTTGAGGATTAGTATAAAAGAACTTCCTAGAATTTTTTTATTGTAGAGATTTTGTGAGTTTTCCAAGTAATACATCCCTGTCTCGATACGAGCAAGTAGAGGCGGCTCTGGCACAGATGTACCTAGGGGTAAAACCCGAAAACACCGCTTTGAGCTAGACTCGAACGGGAACTATTGCACGACAACGGGCCTTGCTGCACTCTTGGTTACGACACTCCCGGGGGATATGATTAGGATAACTCTCATTTTCTTTACAAATCATTATAAAGGGTTTATGAGTATATACTTCCTCAAAGAAAACATTTTTATGATTATGGATTATATCCATAAATAGTTCAATTTATGTTAAGTGTTTTATAAGTATGGGATTATGTATTTTGATTCATAAACTGATCTAGTTTATGCCATTGTTTAGAAATGGCGTCTAGTGGAAGGAATGGAAACCGTATCAATGCACGCACTCCGTGTAGGGATTGCCCTCCTGCTCGAGATAATTATTGTAGAGCTGGAGATACAACTAGTGCTGATCAACTTATTACCATAATGGGACAACTCACTCAGGTTATGAATAATAACCTTACTCGTATGGAGCACCCTGATCCGCAGCGTGGAGGATCAATGTTAGATAGATTCATGAGGCAAAAACCACCAACGTTCAATGGGAGTACAAATCCCTTAGTAGCCGAGCAATGGATAAATTTCCTAGAGAAATTATTTCAGGCTTTGGGGAGCAGTGAAAGGGAAAAAGTTATCATGGCAGTTTACCGCCTCACTAGAGATGCTGATCAATGGTGGTCATTGATTCAAAACATGAAGGAAGATGATGAAGTATCGAATATGGAATGGAGGGAGTTCAAAGATATGTTTTTAGAAAAATACTTTCCTCGCGACCATCGAGCAGATATGGAAAGGCAATTTCTGAGTCTGAGACAGAAGGAGGATGATAATGTCGCAAAGTATGAGGCTAACATTACAAGGTTAGCGAGGCATGCTGCCGATTATATACGTACCCCAAGGAGTAAGATTGATCATTTATTTGATGGGTTAAAACCATTTCTCCGTCGATCTTTAGTATCACAATCCTTCTCATCATACGAAGATATTGTCTCATGTGCTATCAAGACAGAAAAGGAATTCTCTAAGTCTTATGACAACAAAGTAAAGAAAGAGTAGAAGGGAACGGTGGAACAAGAGACAGATAAAGGGAAAAAGGGAAAGAAGGATTTTCCATTATGTGATAATTGTGGGAAGAATCACCCTGGTACTTGTCTAAAAGGAATGGAAGTTTGTTATAAATGTGGAGAAAAGGGTCACCAGGCTCGTGATTGCAAGGGAAAGAAAGAGGCTATCAAAGTTGAATGCTATAATTGTAGAGAAATGAGTCATTATGTAAATGAATGTCCTAAGCGTCAGGGAAACTTACCTCAGAAAAGGTCAAGGGATCAAGGGCATTCTTTTGCTGTTACTACAGTTGAAGCAGAATAACTAATGTATTGGTGCTTTTGGACTCATGGATTATATTTTGGTTATTAGAATAATGTGATATATATAAGGATTGTACTGCAGTACTTGTTTATTTCAGTAAGGTTTTAATATGATGAAGGTAATTATATTTTTAGTGTGTGACAATAAGAGAAACTTTACTTTGTTTGGGGAATCTGATAATTTGATTTTGGAATTAAGAGACCTTTTAGAGAAAGTCTGGACAGAGGTATTTTGGATAACTATAAAGGTTGGAGTAGATTAAGTTGATCTTTGGATAGTATTGTTTAAGGTTAAAAAATTTATGAAAATTATTTTTGAAATATTATGATACTATAGTTTTAGGAAAAGGACAACCTGCAGGGTGGGGAATAACCCGTCGCGTCGGACAAAGCTGCAGGAATCGAACCCACAACCATAGTGCGACAAGCCTTTATTTCCTACCACTAGCCTACAGGAAGTCCCTGGTTATTAAAAAAAAGTTTTACTAATCTAAATGGTATGTGTTAACATTTGGAACCTTATACAATTAGGATAAATAGAATATTTTTGAGTTCCGTTACTATTTGGAGTAAAAGTTGGGTTTGTGGTAAAAATTTATTAACGAATGAAAGTATACATAACAAGTATGTATATTCCCTTACGTTCCTAGTAAATCTCCTAAATAAATTCCTCAACATTATAAAAGGTAACTTAAAAAAAAATGTTGTCGGTTAACTTTTCCAACTGGGGATTCAACGACCGTTTAACCAATCACAAGTTTGTGATTTTCTTGTGGTTAAACTTTCTCCTAATCCTGTTTTCTATAACTCTCCATCAGACCTTGATGGTTTGTTTCTCCTCCATATCCATATTCTCATAGAATCCTAGAATGGGCTATATCGGGTGACCTTTGTACTTATGTTGCTTTCTTTTAATGTTTTATATTTATTAAACTTATTTCCGATGTGGGTTTTCCTCAAAGGTATTTTCTCTTTTCAACCTTTTATTTTCAAAGAAAAAAATTTCAAATTTTGAGGACGCAATTTATTGAAGGAGAGGAGAATGTAACACCCCGAGCTTCCACGATATGCTTCTCATTCAATAATGCAATAGCTTGCATTGTACGCAACTTCGAGTTCTAAAACACAACAAATAATCAAAGTAGCCGTTATGAATAGTAATAACCACCTTTTAAAATTATTGAAATTTTATATTTCAAAATGGACTTCATTTTTGGATTCGGAATATCGAAATTAGCCTATGTTGAATTTTTGGTATTTTTCTGAGAACTTCTAATTTTTTATGAATAGTGAAAATTACTTAAAAACAACTTTTTTAATAAAAATAATTTATAGTGATAAATTATACTATTTAGTGTTTTTAAAGTATAATTAGAATATATTTTTACCATTTTATCCAATGTTGGTCATTAGAATTAATTTAACATTGAAATCGGACATAAACAATTGCCAATCTTTTGATATAAATTGTTTCTTAGAAACACGCCATTTTTTGTAACAGCGGGAATTAATTATAAAATTAATTAATGAAAATTATATGTTTGGAATTTTATAAAATAGACATCATTTTTGAATTCAGAATATCAATTATAGCTTAGGGTGAAATTTCGGCATTGTTCTGAAAAACTTCAATTTTTGATGAATAGTGAAACCACTAAGTGGTAGTTAAATAACTGATTTTTCGTTTAAATGAAATATTACCACTTCTGTGATTTGATTTTCAAAAATCCGACATACATGGTTGTCATTAATAAGTAAAATGTGGTTCAATGAGATTAAAATAATTTTTTGGTGAATAGTAACTTTTAAGTTCTTAATCGCGATTAGAGGTAATTAGTGTGGTTTAAGGTACAAATAATGTTTTAATAATATGAGATGAGCATGAAACTTGTCCTACTACTATTGGATGAGTCATGGACGAACAAGACAACCCATGGGTCAACTTGGGGACCCCATGGAACCACTTTAGTTGGAAAATGACCTTAACATATATTTATTTAATGTTAAAATTAAATTGACACAAACATGAGTTGTTTTACTAAAATAGTTTTTAAGTGGGGTTACACAAGTCCAAATTTTTACTATAAATATTCATTAGAAAGATAAAACTATTTCCTACATCATAGTAGTTTTTTTTAATTTTTAGACATTAAAGAAAGTAAATTATTTGTGACATCATTATGATGCAGTGATGACCTCATTATTTAACGATTTAAATAAAATGAGAAGATAATGCAAAATCCAAGGCTTACACTTATCCAAAGCCTATTTGATGAGTGGATTTCGAACCCTTATCATCTTATCCTCGAATTATATAAGTGTGGGACCTCTAAAATCTGAAACTCATTTTATAATAAAGTGATTTTTCTTTACCTTCCAAGAGTGCCCCTCCTCTCCACTTATAAAAGGCCCCCACCTCTCCCACCTCATTTATACTTTCAAGCCATTTGGCTCGGCCAACCTCTGCCCAAATACTCTCCCAACTTCCCTACCTTACTCAAAGAAGCCTCACTTTGGGCATAATGCTTCCCAAGGAAGCCTTTGGCTCAAATCAAAAAGAGTTACGCGATTTTGAGGTAATGTCTTCTCTAATGTTGTTTTGTTTTATTTTTCTTCTCCAATCCCCCTAAACTCTTTTTATTCATTCATTTTGTAACAACACCAGTATCCTCAATATAATAGGATGTTGTTATAATAAGTATTCGAGCTACACTTACACACACCAACATCTAATGGTTAATGAACATACAGTTTCTGTGAATGGCGAATTTCTGCCTCACGAAACGATGATTGTTCAACACTCATATAACACCTTCAAAGGTGGACATTAAGATGTCACTATATTTATATATGATATATGATATTTTTATGTTTTACTTATGCTTCTGTATTTCTCATTTATGGAATTCTTTATGATTTCCATTATGGGTAAACGCGATAATTTTATTTTAGGAAGTGCGGACTACCGCCCCCTCAAAGTGATTTGAATCATTAATGCCATATGTGGGATGTATAAAGGATGGAGTAAATGGTATTATAATATATATTATACTGGAATTATATTATACATTTATATAATTATGATTTCATTCCATTAAATACGAAATAGAAATGAAATTAGCGTTCATGAGTACGTACGGCTTACCGTCTCCATGAACGGTGCATTTCATTTCTTACCTCTAAATGTTACGTAATATTAAAAATGAATGTGTATACTGTATATATATGATATATATGATATCTACATCATGAATATAATTCTGGATATAATGGATATTTCACCACATGAACAACTTGTAATTATAAGAAGTTTATTTTTGACTCAAGTACCAAAGATCGACAAAATGACTGTTATTAACTTAAATAATTACATAATGTTCATAACATGGTAATAAGTGATATAAAAGGAATAATGAACATGAAAAAGGTTCTTAAGTAAATAGAAATTAACTCTAGTTTATTATTCAGGAGGTTAAAGAACGTTCGAGTCAGGACAAGACGCAAGGTTAGGGAACTTCTTAACCCAATTTCCATTCTTTGGGTTAATCTCCTACTTTCAAATTATGTCATGATATTATTATGTCCTATCTTGTATTTGTACTTTATTTATGTGTAATTATAGTGAATACACATAATAGATCTATTTTATTTTAAAAATTATCTTTTTAAGGACTTCGTCTCAATCTCCTTTCATTGAGGCATATTTTGTTTTATACACAAATTTCTTTTATACGGTGTATAAACCCCTTTGACTTTTACATTTATTCAAAAGGAATCTTTTTTATATGAATAGTTTTTCTAAACGAAAAAAGGGAATGTTTTTCTTTCCGTACTTATGCGGCGACAACGACTTCTCTGCCGCCGTGACCATTATTTAAGTTTCGGCTTCCTCTACAAGCCATAATTTTTTTTAATGAAAAATAAATACAAAGTTTTAACTTTCTTTTATTTTGGTATTGAAAATGGTTTTGAAAGCGTTTTTATTATATCAATATGTTGTATTGATATCTTGTGATTGAAATGTGGAAATGTTATGCTTCCTTTATGCATGTTTTATGTGATACGATTATGTTATGGTTTATGATATGTTTAAACCTGTTCATATGAGGAATGTATTGGACTTAATAAGTGACGGGAGGAAACCGCTATAGCTCCTCGATGCATCGGTAGGTCTCATGAGACAACTAGACGTGGAATTGGCCGAGGCCCTTTCCCGATTTGATTTGTGATTTTGGCCGAGGCCTTAATCATTTTAGACGTCTTGGACGAGGCCTTGACAAAAAGTTTCAGAATGTCTGGCATTATGCATTCCCTCATTATGAAAGTGGTTATTGATATTGCATGTGATTATTCGACTAGTATAATATCCATGTGAGTAAGTAAATGGCATTATTTAATTTTATTTTTGCCATATTATGCTGAAGTTCAAGTTTAAAAAGGCTTTTATTTTAGTTATACATTGCCTTAAATGTTAACGTTTAATTATGAAAGCTTCCACAATATTGTTATCCTTACTGAGCATCTGAGCTCACCCCTTTCAATGTATTAATATTTTCCAGGATATGAAGAAGTATTTTATGAATGACCTGTAGGGATATTCAGAAGAGGATATGTGTGTGGACTATGAAGACTTTGTTATTAGTTTTTCACTTTATGTTGTAATGTAACATTTATGAATGTATCTAGTGTTTCCAAGACTACTAAACTAATCGGTCTTTCGAGACTTGATCTTTTGTGATCATGCCAATGTTACGAAGTAATGCACCGACTCTGGGTAGCTGGGGTCGGGGCGTTACAAATCCACCAATTACGATATGGGAGGAGTTATATTCATGGGATTCAATGATTTCCCCATTTTCTGTACTCACTGGCATCATTACATTCATGATTTGTGGTGGTGTTGGGATTTTTCTACTAAAAATTTGTGATATAAAAGAATGTATAGAACGGGAATCAAAAAGTACGTTTTCTATTATTGAATGAATAAATAACGTACCTGTCACCACTTCATTGTCGAGGATCACTTTGAGAATTGTGATGGAAAAACCTCACCCTTGCTGCTTTGGAGGTTGTTGGTTGCCTCAAACAAACCTTTGTTTAGGGAACCGATTTGCAAGATGCCCTGGTTCTGTATAGTTTAAGCAATGAAAAACTTTTTGAGAGTAGAACGGAGAGTTACTCTCCTCTTTCGAAGTCATAGGTTTTTCTTGTCGGTAGTTAATTGACATGTGACCTTCTCTTCCACACCTAAATAATTTCCTCATCCCCTTCAGGTAATTTTTGGGGTGCTTCTTTCTTCACCTTGGGCAAGTGGGGTGCTAGATCTTCTTAGCACTATTGGATTAATCCACTGAACTATGAGCATTGAATTCCACCTTACGCTTCTTCTTCCCATGATACCCTTGAGATTATCTAATATCTATTTTGAAATTGAGCTCACATCAGTCAATTTTCTCACAGTCTTTGATGTCACGGATCAACATCGCTTTCCACAGGATAGATTTCACCCCACCAAAGAAGTGATCAACATTGAATTCATGGGTAACAGGAATACCAGAGGCATATCATTCAATCCTTGTAATGCTTTCCTTATACGTTCCAACAGATTCGTCATCTTATTTCATGAGTAAAACAAAGTACCATTACATATTATGTTAGAGGGTGCGTGGAAAATATTTATCAAAAAACATCTTCCAAAAATCCCTCCATTCCAATGCCTCGATCTCCTCCACAAGATTTGTATTTTTTATCAATGTCATCCACTGACTGGCTTCACCCTCCATACGATAAGAAGCTATAAAAACCGTCTCTTTTTCAGAACATTGAAGGATAGAGAATATATTTTCAATGGAGTTAATCCTCTGAACAGTGATTGGGGGATCAGATGATCCAATAAATGTAGGAGGCCATTGTCTCATGAAGATCTCTTTAGTGAATTGTCATTCTTGGGGGGGGGGTTAAACATTCTTCTTGACCCATATTTATATTCAAATATTGACTGAGCGTGATAATGTTCACGATTCACACTCCCATCAGATTTGGAATCTCATTAGTACTGTCATCACATTGATATTCACATTAGTTGCTAGCCCGAGTCCTCCTATTTTTGACCATTAGCTGGAATAAAAGGAATGTTAGGGGTAACATATAAAAGTTAATCCAAAGAAAAAACTAATCACTTATAAATAACTGTTATTTCCTTAACTTATGAATCCATAGGCATCAACATATAATCTTTTGGATTTTTTTTAATTCTCTTATTAATGGATCAAACTATGCTTGTGAATTTACCAATGAATATCCCCTGAGAGTGTCATAACCAAGAGTGCATCAAGGTATGTTGTCATGTACCTGGATACCCCGGGTCAAGCCTGAAACTCCTTGTCAGGTTTTCCACCCCTGGGTACATCTATGCCAGAGCCGCCTCTACCGGGTCCTATCCAGACAGGGATGTATTTTCTTTATAAACCACTTACTCTATACCCACCTAAACTTAGGGACGTTTTTATTATACATAGACTTGTATATAAGGCTTCACTAGGGTTTTCTAATCATAATCCCAAAAAAATAACTAAAATATCCTTTAATACCTACTATGACAACATGTTCTATATTTCATACTTAATCATGATTTATTACATAAACTTCACTTGATTCAATATAGAAGAACGAGAGGACTATTGTCTTTATGGAATAATATCATTACATAAGATCATAAAACATGAAATAAACAATCTTTATAGAAATCTTCCTTTACAAGATGACTATATTCCCTTGTACTTAGCATTTCATGGGATAACCTGAGGATATGTATAAGAAAAGGGTGAGTTATAAAGCCCAGTAAGAGAATAAACAAGGAATAACACGAGGAATAAAATAAATTTTTGAAAATAGGAATTACAATGGAGAACAATATAAACATTAACATAAAGTCATGAAAAATCATTATAATCATAACATGGAAACGTGGTAACGACACTTAACATGGAATTAGCATGAGCCAAGGCTCATTGCACATGGAGCATGAGTAAACACTCATTGCACATGAATCATGACTAATCCCTCACTGAACATGAATTATCATGAGTATTCACTCAATTCAAATTATTTATCATGGTACTATTCTTTACCGAATGCATTGTAGCACAATCAGGGCGCTCCCTTACTTAAACATTTCATTTAATGCATAATTGTGCTACATGGATCATATAACATGGAATCAATCCATATCACAATTTATTACATGAATATGTAATGTAGAATAAATATATTAATGTAACATTAATAATTTATATGTTCATAATGTTGAATACCCATGATATAGACATGGGTATGGTATTCACTACACAATGTTCATGGCTTCAAAAATCGCGGTGCAATGTCGGCATCATAACGACGTGACATAAGAATTCATGAAAAGGGTTGATGAAAGAGATATGGGTGTATCATCATATTTACATGAAACAAAAAGTAAGGGGGTCATAAATATACATTTAGAAACAAATTTATGGGAATTTAGAGGCATAATATAAAAGAATTACGTGGATGTAAAAGATGAGATAGAAATCCCTAATGTAATTCTGGCAAGGTAATAGGTGTTCATGAGAGGAATTAATGAGAGGTAAAGGGGTATACCATAATCAAAACATAAATAGAGAAGTATTAGGTAGGTGAAAAATCATACCACAACATTTATAATTGAAAACAAAAGGGAATAACAACTGAAAGAAAATTTGACAAATATAAGAAAGGATGAAATCCCATATTTGGAAATGTGACCCCAAAGGTTTGGGAGAAGATTGAGAGAGGATTATTAGGAGTTTGGGGAACCTAGGGAGGATTATAGATATTGGAGGGCAGGTTATGGTCAAACTCAAAAGGCTTGGAGTGAATAGGAAGAGGGATCTTGGGTGGGTTTATATAGGAAAGGAGAGAGATTTCTTTATTATTCATGTTTGGGATACCTCACATTAAACTAATAAAAACCACAAACCAGACCCTGGTTTTTTTCCATGGATTTTTTCAAAGTGGAGTGGAAAAAAATATTCTATTAGAAAAATGTCCAAACATCTTAAAATAATAGTGTTTCTTATGTGGAAGTGAGTCACACTCTCAAGGAAAACAATTTAAAAAGACAAATTTTTTTATAAACCATGAAGGGTCATCAAAAGCATTTTAAAATAAATAAAAGAAACATAAAATCACATTTTTATGGTAAAACATATATTGACCGAACATAATGTCTATAATATTTTATTACGTCACTATTGGGACTTTATGATGTCATAAAACACATTATATATTTAAATGGTATTAAAATTTTACCTAAAAATTTGACTGTCTCAGAAATTTATGAAACATTAACCATTAGATAATTTCAATGTCCAGATTCCAAAAAAATATTCATTTTATCTAAATAATTTTTTAGATATTTGAATTTCTACATTTTAAATAATCCCGATATTTAATGAAATTTCTGGGGTTTTGACAAAGACAACTTTTAAACCTTAATAAAAATTAAAATTGCATTCATAAAATTATATGATAATTTATATTTAATAAAAATTAATTTATTAACATTAATAATATTTTATTAAACGATTATTTAATTCAAAAATAAATTAATTAATCAATATAGATTTCTTAGTTGAATATTAACTAAAAATACTATTTTCTCTTTAAAAACTGTTTACAAAGTAACAAAAATAAAACGAATACTCATTCTTTATACAAAAATAATGTAGGTAGTCATAGTGAAAGATTTTTTTATATAACCCCTTATAACACCCTCATACGACCAAATAGAAAGGTGTGCAATGGGTATAAACTCTTGGGGTGTCTTGGAAGACATCATTTGTGTGGTCATCTCTATTAACTTCCACTTCTCCCGTAGTCGGTTTCTCTCAAGCTTAACGTGTTCATGATCAGCATGGGATTATTAAAGTGTGAAGCCCAACGAAACCACCTCTCTTCTAAGCTCTAACAAGTGGGATTTGTATGAATCAATTCTACTGGATGAGGCCATCACTTCCTTTGTCTATGTAAATTGGATCTGTTAAAGACGTATATTTATACTAATTATGTGATCGCTGTTCAACGACTATATTAATTACTTTCATAATTTTTAATGGTATTTTAAAATACAGAAACATAAATCCAATGATATTTAAATTTTATATAACCATAATAATTCATTTAATTATATCAAGAGGAATTTTCATTAATGAATGCTTGGGTCATTAAACATATGATGGACAATGAATACACAAAAACAGTATCATAGGAATGATAAATGTAATAACTGGTACCTAGGATCCCTCACACGTGAATAATGATAAATTCCGTTTCTCCATATTGGACATCCATTGTTTTTCACTGAGTTACATGTCTAAAGGGTTGTGGAAGTTTGGTACCTTTATATTTTCTTATGTAATTAACATTGAAGGTGTTCATATGAACATTAACGATTCTATGACCCAACACAATTCCAATTCACTGAGGTGGGATCCATGACAATTTCAACATACTCATCATCTGTTGAATATTTTTGGGATACTATTATGTAAGATGATCAACTATTACACGTTAAAAATATGCGAGTGAATGTTTTCCATTATACTATGCTTTCCCCCTTTGTGGACTTGAGCAAAGGAATGACATAGTGGTATCTAACATTTCTTCTTCCTATCCATCCTCTATTGTGAGCTTCTTCACATCATTGGAACTCACATCACTTGACATTAAATTATCCACAACCACATTATAATCATTTCACACTCATGTTTGAGAAGGTAACTATGTAAACATTACAATTTTATCTCCATTGGATATTTATCCTCATGTATAGAGATTTTCAGTTTGAACCAGGGTGAAATCCTTCATAGGATGCACTAAATAACCTCAACATCATCAAGGGTTTCTATTATACTAAAAATATATTACTCAATCACATTCACATGATCAAATAATTCATTAATGATTCATTATGATGAATCCTTATGTACTAATACTTATTACTCAAAACAAGTAATATACCATAAAACATTTGAATCATCATCATATATATTTATATATTTTACCACATGTAATGAAATGATTTACATGTCATTATTTTCATTTTGATAACAACCCACTATTAATACTAGCCAATATACATTCATTATATCTAAAAAGAAAAATATTACAAAATAGTGAATGTTGTGGTGCATCTTAATCATCCACTATAAGAAATTGTATCCCTTGATGATCAAAACCACTTTGAGATTGATGACTTCTATGGATCAAACTGAGAGAGATTAAATCACATTAACCTCTATTTATAATTATAATATTTTTCCCCACTAGGTTAACATAAGGGTGATGGGGGGATTAGTGTATGAAGAACTGAATCACATACTCTATGGGACATTGTTTCATAATTAAATGAAACTATATTCTCTCACATGTTCATATAAATGTATGAAAAAAATTAAATCATGCATGAGACACGAAAAATTTACCTCGACCCCCCATAATTGTGTTATTTTAAGAAGCATATAAAGAAATTTTTCAATAAAAAATACTATATTATACGAATGTTACAATAATTATTGTATATTCACTATCCATCGTAGTTGACTGAATGGCCTGAACACCTTATTTTTTTATTGATTTCTTGATAATACCCCTTTCAAGGGATGAGGGGGAACCCTAACAGGGCCCGTAGGCTTAGGAATTAAATTTCCCATTTGAATGGAGACATTACAAGACCCATAGGTCTTAAAAAAATCATACAGACTATGAATACTTGAAACTGATCCTCCCCAGCATCTGTATCGTGATCATCTCTCCACCTTTGCATGACTGTTCTATTAGCATGTCCACATATAGTGGTGCACATGCATGGTACTGATGGAAAATTCCATACCCTTTGATTCTTCCAAATATCATTTATCCCTTCTTTGGTGGGTGTGCCATGCTCTTTCCTCTTCTAGAGTGGTTCCTTGTTGAATTTGTCTGTGAAACTATAAATCAGGTGGCCCTGAGGGTCTTGATGTGGCACAAAGGCCATGAGGTGGCCCAAAATACTTACTGACCCAAAGATATTGGGTGTAATGAAGGCCTTAATGACTCCAATCCCAAACTGGTGGCCCAAGGTGAATAGTTCTAGCTGCTACAGTACCGAACAGTACCCGCTATAGTAACTTCTACAGTGCCTACTACATTAACAGCTACAGTTCCTGCTACAGTACCCTAATATTATGCCTCAGCATAGTTTTTAACGTGGGTCTCATGGATGCACTTAGAGAGACCTCACCAACTGTGCTAAGGCTCATGTGCTACTATCCTTCATAGTTGACTACCTATTACAATTTGAATTCTCTCCACACTCTCAACTAATGTGTGTGAACTATTGCACTAGTAGATTATTACATAGATTTATTTAATCAATTTATTTAGTACCTCATATTGTTTATAATGAAACACTATCATCATCCAAATGATGAATATCAAGTTAACCCAAAATTTCATGGTAATTCCATCGAGTTCACACAACATTCACTTTCATGTAAAATTTTAACAATGTTAATGTAACATTGCAAAATTTCATGAAACTTTAGAGTTTCATGAAAATCATAACATTTACGTAACTCCCTAATTTGTTTTGAATCTCACTTGGTAATATTTTCACAAGTCCCATTATTCATATAACATATTTTCACATTTTATCTTTACACCATAAACTTCATATCATTGTTAAGACATGAAAAAAAGGTTGTGGGTGTGGGGTGAGTACCCACCTCTATATAAATATTTCTAAACATTGATGAAATATTCATGCACACCATTAAATTGTTTTGAAACTCCACCATTATAGAATATTTGGGAACATATTTTATTCCTTTAATATATTGAAAAAAGTGTTTCCTCCATCATCTCATTTCACATAGAATTACCCAACAATGTATAACCACATCTAATTTTTAAAAAATATTTTTTTTATGTCATAATAAATACATGGTAATCATTTCTTCGTTATATTTTTATGAGGAGACCACATATATTTAATTTTTTAAAACATAGCCCACATTCATGTAAATTTTTCACTTGCTTGACAATTATTCCATTCCACAATTCTTCTAGTCCAACTTCTTGATCAAATTCACGAGATTCCATACCCGAATGGAACTTTTCATTCGACATATTGAAACTATATATTTATAAATATACATTGGGATTATATTAGACTCCACTAGCCTAAAGAATTTACAATATAATATTTCATTAACTTCATTAGAACAACGACACTTTCTACTTTAAAAAGAGTTTTTCCAGAAAACCCAACTTAACTAAGAATACTTCAGTGTTATGTTGAGATATTTCTAACAAATAGTATTGAATATATAACAAAGATAAAGGAATTACCTATTATTTAATTGAATGAAACTTATTTAATGAAATATTATTTCATTCCCTTTTTGAAAAATTCTAATAAACATTCACATAAGACTCTCATACATGGAGGTTTTTCCAAAAAATGTGTTTTCCAATGAAATATATTCAAGGACTTATATATTAATTTTTTGTAATTACCCGAAGGATCTTATGAATATATTCATTGAAAACGTTTTTAGGAAAATGATACATATAGTTACTCATATAGTGATATAAAAGATGATGGAAAGTATATATAGATTTTAATCTAAATCAAAAGATAAAAATTTAATTTTTCATAAAGGTATTAGCTCAAATTACATTATTGATCTAGATATAATTGTTTATGAAGAAAATTTTAATTTCTCAATAGTAATAAATTAGAACTATAGGAAAATTTATCTAAGGAAAAAATAAACCTAATAAGATTTTGATGGAATAAATTCGAGTGATGAAATTATTATTGACCTATTTGAACATGATAAATCCATGAAATAGTTTTACATATTTTATATTATAGATTTTTATTAACTGATAAGAAGAAAAAGACAATTTGAATATTCTAAAGAGAAATTTTATGTATATAATTTTCAATCCACGATATATATTTTAAATAGGTTTTTTTAGAAAAAGATAAAATTATATAAAAGGTATAAAAGGACGTTGTGCTAATCAAAATCTAAGTAGAATATTTTTTTACATCTTAAAAACACTATGAATATATATTGAAAATATAAAAACCCGAAAAATTTCCTCAAAATATTATTTTTTAGGAGAGAATAATATAGGAGATTTTATAAATGTGATAATATAATTTTAGGGAAAGAAGGTATAGTTTTAGAATAATTTGTATGACATAATTTTTCTAGATGAAAAAAATTTATATATAATATAAATTCAGATGAAGTTTATTTTAATTTTCAATTTGAAAACATGGTCACCCAACTAATGTAGAAATAAATAAATCACACAGATCTTTATTTAGTGTTATATTTGAAAAAAGGATCAATTTTGAATATATTTATAAATATTTTATAGAATGTTATTGGGATATTATCTAAAATTAATTTGAAAAGGGAAATATTTAAAGATAATTAAATTTGATGTTCAATAAATTGTCAATGGTGTTGAATGTGTATTTTAACAACAAAATACCTTAGGAAATTAGAAATTAAAATACCTAAAATATAGATTCTCAAATGTAATATTAAATAAGATGAAAAATAATGGAAAATGTTACACCATAAAAATTCAAAAGTAAAAGGTTTTATTTAATATTTTTCGTGAAATGAAACACAAAACACATACGAAAATATAATATCCCAGGACTCTAATATATATTATCTTTTTAAAACAAATTCAACACATGATATTGCATGTAATTTATATAACACCAAGTTATCTTATTTTACACCTAAGAATTGCATTCCTCTATATATTTTGTTACAATTTAGAGAGACATTCCTCAATAAGTTTTTCTATGTGAAAGACCAACCTTCCTCAATAGCTTTCGTCACACGCAAAACCGAGCTTCACCAAATTAAAATGTACTAAAAAAATATTATTATTTAATATAATATGATATACAATAGTTTTTAAGTCTCTTGTTACGAATAGTAGTAACTATATTATAAGTATTATTATTTACACTAATATAAAATTAATTCATTTGTTAACAAATAATGAGAAGTGAAAATAAGTACCAATTGGATATAAAAAGAAATATTATTATTTTTATGATTACGACGGAGTTTCACCTTTATAAACAAAAGTAACTAAAAATAGTGAATTATTAAAATGAAACATATATGTTATATATATTAAATAAAATATATTTTATTTATACATCAGTTTTTATAGTCATAATATACAAAAACCCTATTTTACACATAAAAACTATATTTTTATAAATGCAATTTTAACCACCTTTTAATGGTGATTCTATATGAAATCTATATTTTGACACAATTATAAAATTAATTTGATAAAATAGACTCCATTATTTTGTTAATAATTTCAATATTATCCTATAGTGAATGGTTTTTATTTTTTCTGAGAAAATTCATTTTTAAGGAATATTGAAAAATACTTCATTTTAGTTAAATGAATCTTTTTAGTTTAAATAATTATTTATGCTCAATTATATTTTAATTGTATCTATAACATCACATTATACTATTAATAAAGATATTAATGAAATTCTTTTTACTAGAATCAATTTTAATTCTAAATTGAATATAAAAATTCAACAATCTTTTAAACATTTTTCTTCTAAAACAAGTTAAACTATGTGTCTACAAAATTAACAATAATAATAATTTTTTTCTCTTATGTAATATGAATTTTAAAAAATAGACATAAAAAAATTATAATAAATATTATCATTTAAATATAATAATACGAACATAGTTTTTTAACAAAATGAATACTAAAATTTATGAAAATTAATTGTTGTCATTAAGGTGTAATTAGGCATCAAAATGGACTAAACCTTATAATTAAGGGACTAGATGACATATAAACTTTTCCAAAATCCACATTATGTCCTTAATGATAATATGAAACATATATTATTGAGTAATATTTGGTCTTTTAAGAATTTTTTAGGTAACAACATGTCTACACAAAACTTTTTTTGTAAAATTCTAACTAAGATTTTTTTCCTTCCCTATAAATGGCTACCACCTCTTCCCCTTCCTCAATGATTTGAAGAATCATTGGATATTTTTATCATTGGCCTAGAGGTATTCCAAAATCCAACACCACATCCATTATTCTTACCCATTGGTATAAATAAATCCAATATGGATTTTGGTTCGAACCAAAACAAGTTACCCGATTAAGAGTTAACATCTTCTCTCGAGATTTTTAGTCTCATTTACATTATCAAGCCCCTATATACTTCATATTTTGTACTTAAATAAAAAAAATTATTATTATTATACTTGTTTTTTTTATCTTAATATTTATACCTAAAATTACACACAACTCTATCTAATGGGTAACAAACATATTATTTCTGTATATGGAAACAACTGACTCAAAAAATGATGATTCTTCATTTCCCATTTCCAAAATTAATGGTTAGACATTATGATGGACAGACTACTTATATATATTATATTGGATATGTATTATGCCTTTAATCTTATTTAATTTTGTTACAACAAATACCCTAGTGCGTTACATTTTTCGTTTATATGGAAACATCATTCAATGAACTATGGATTTTCACCCCCTAAAAGTGATGTGATTTATTCACATGATCCATGGAATTTATAAAAGATGATTATTATTTTACATATGGTACATAAAAATAAACTATATTATATTAAATACATAGTTAAATTTATTTATATATATACACATACATATCATTTTAATTATTATGCTTTCGCACACTACAAAGTGATAATGTCAGTTGTGGATGTGTGGACAGCCGCCTCTTCGACATGATATGAATTCTTTTACATCATAATACATTTACATATAAGTATATATTACTAAATAGTAATTTATTCAATATATTTTGAAAATTATATAAATATATAGCTCTTCTTAACTTCTTTCCATTATGATCACTGAGAAATGATAATGTTACACATGTGTATGTACAACCTTCTCTTTCAATGATTATTACAATGGTTCATTTTTCATGAACATATTTAATGACTGATTTTAAAATTATTTATGAATAAATATAGTAATTATATTAGGAATATTATTCTATAGATGTTATATATTGACCACTTTCACCATAGTTGACCCATTGATGTTTTTTTTCACAAAAACCTAATTAGGTAAAAAAACATGATGAAAACATAATTCATTATGTTTTTTTATAAAAAATGGCAATAATTGAAATAAAAGTGATAATAAATATTAAAAAGGTTCTCAAAAAATTTAAAAAATTACATAATTTTATTATACAATATGTTAAAGGACGTTCACCCAAAATGAAACACAAGGTAATTGATTTTCGTCTCTCTTTTTATATCTCTGAGACAAATTTCATGCCCACCACTTATATATTTTGTGTGGGTTACTGATATAAAAATTTTAATATTTAATTACAGAATTAATTTATATTATTTTTATTTATGCTTTTCTTTTAATATTATTCTATCTTGAGGATTATGATTAGAATTGTTTCAATGTGGTATGCGACACTTCAGATTGTTTACTGGTTATTTTCTTCAATAATAACATTAATAATCTTTCAATAATATTTAGATTCTAGGAAATTATATAAAAAAATTGTCAATAAACCCTTTTATTTTCATAAACTCTACTAATTCATGACCTCTTACAAGTATTAGTGTAATTTTTCAAATCTATGGTACTCGATGTGTTTTATAAATGTTTTTTTTTGGAAAACCCAACTTCAGTTTCCTCATTAGTATGAGAACCTATTTTATTTTCAAAACATTATTTGATTAAAATTTGTTCAAAAATGTTTTAATATTATTTAGTAATTAATCTTTAACCCATATTTGTCTTTTTCAAACGTTTTCAAATGAATATTCTTGTCACTATCCAAACAAGGCATTTTCATTGCTTCATACTATGAAAAATGAATATTCTTTTACCTTTCATGGCATATATGGATTTACCCCTCATTCCATAAAATAATCCTTTTCATTTTTCAAATGATAATTTTTTAGGAAAATGTTTTTATATTTTATTTTCAATGAAAATTATATTCAAAAGGGTTTTCAAAACAAAACGAATTTTTGGTCAAGAATATTTTTAAAATGAATATTTATAATACTTCCATTAATCGACAAAAACAAAAATTTATTTTACTCCACATGGGGTATGATGTATTGATACTATCCTTAATCATCCTATGTATGGTTTAAGAATGATTTTCCAAGGATTGTATTACCAATAACATTCTTGATTTCTTTTTTTCCTTGACATATTCAATCTCCTATGATCATTGAAAATTGAATTTCCCATAATTATCCATTTTACATATCATGGATATTACTATTTGATAAATTGTAAACCATTTTACATATGGTGTATAATATGAAAAATATTTAAATATTTGGGTAAATATTTATAAGTTCATATCTCTTACACTATATGGATATTTGTTAAGGCATATTGGTAAATCGATTATTCAATATATAAAGAATGTTTTGGATTGATATGACATTGTTGGGGGCCGTTTATAGATATACCCTCGATTCATTGTTATTCTCATTTATGGGTCATTTTTATAGCCACATTATATATGTTTTTACATAGAATTTTGTAAACCATCATACGAATGGTCTTGATAGTAATAGTGCCATGTACCTGGGAAATGAGAGTCTAATAATAATGAATTTCCATCATATATATTTAGTTATTATTCAACAATGAGATTTCTCATTAACATATATAAGGATGTATTTTATTTTTAGGCTTCAGTTATTATTAATTCAGGAGATTTTTCATCAACATGTATTTGGATATATTTAATTTTAAGTTATTTATATAGACTGTGTTTCAGTTTCTTACCTTTCCATATTTATTTTTCCTTATCTTGTTATTTGAATGACATGTTCTTCTTGTTATTGTTTTTCCGTTTTTTTGAGCCCTTACATTCATATAATTGATTATATAGAATTTGTGTTTAATTATTTACCTTTCCATAGTATATATTTTCATAGATTATATATTGTATCTATGATATTTTTCCCTTAATGATCAACTGATCTCATCCATACTATGTTTCATTCCCCCGATATCCATGAATAATACTATGAAAGATAAAAATAGATTTACTTTATGGATTAGAGATATCCTTGAATTTGTTAAATTAAAAAGAATTAAAATATTTAATTGTAATTAGGGAATTACTTTTATAAAAAGAAAATAAATTATGTATCTAGTTTACCAGGATTAGTAAACTAACCAATCAATTGAAGCTTGATTTCTTGTAATCAGTCCAATGTAATTGATAGTAGACACCAGATTTGAGAGTTTAGGGATGGGTTGCTATAGTTGGTATCAAAGGATTTTTATTATCAACAATGGGAACTATATTTAAGATGAAAATGTTATGAAAACATTACCATAATATCTAATTTCAGGATAAGTATAGAAGAACACCCTTGATTTTTTAGAACATTTAGATTATGTGGGTCTTCTTGGAAATACATCCTTGCATATATACAACAAGTTAATGTTGTGCTGGAATAGATAAACCTAGGATTAACAAATCTGGCATGGTGTTTTGGGCCTGACTCGGTGTAGCCTAGTATAAAACAAAAGGCCTTACAGGGCACCTAGTTTGACACAATGGGGGGATGTTCTAAGGATAGTTCATCATTTATTTACTAACCTTTATTGATAATTTTAATGGATAATGACAATGAAATTTTTTGTGTCAAGACTATGTTTTTTTTAATTTAAAATATGGTTTCATGTTTAACATATCTTATAGCTGATTATATGATTTTCGCACTATGAATATAGTTGCTCACAATATTCTTCTTACTTCTAGTTAATGGATAGAACACAAAGGATTGAAGTTAACATCGAACATAAAAGAAGAGGCTGTGAAAATGTGAAACCAAATGATTTTTTTAGGAGTGAATGATATCATGTTTATTCCAAAATGGTTTTCCCATAATACGATTAATAATATAAAACATTAAAAAGTCCAAAATGCACCAAATAAGAGAAGTATGGAGGTTGATAAGAGCTCTAGTGGTGGAGACTTTAATAAAAAAATGGTTCTATTTACAAAATGTGAGATGTGTGGAAGGAGTCACCCCGAAAATTTTCTCAATGGAATTGGGAAATGCATTATATTAATGAAATAAGGACATAAAGTGAAGGTATTCCTATGAAAAATTAAGACTAGAATTAATGGAAATTATGACCAACATACAAAATCCTTTATAGTTCATTGACCTAATTGTGGGGAACATAGACATTTCCCATGTCAATTCCCTATTAAAGGGAATAAAATCTGGACAGTGGACTGATCTATTAGAACCTAAGTTGATGAAATACTTATGTATTGAGGAATAATTGAAAACCTTAGTTAAGAGTCTATTTTATGATGAAATTTCACGGATGTATATCATATTTATTTTGTTATTTTCATTAATTTTGTTTTAGAGAAGGAAAACCAATATATAGGTTATAAACAAATCCAACTAGGAAGGCCACAAGTTTTGAACTCATGACTGAATAATGATAAGTGTTTCACTCAAACCACCTTCATCCATAATGTTTAGGTTAAATTTTCTTTATTTTTAGTTAAAAAATTTGATGAATAATTGTTAATGATGAACCAATAGTATATAATTTTAAAATTTGAGATTAATATATTAATCATATTGGTTCTAGAAGATAGTTAAAGAAAAATAGTTTGACAACGATTCTTTTATATGACTTATGATCCTTTAAAAAATCTTTATGTGAATTAGACATAAAAAATTAAGTATTGATAATTAATTTCATAGAGTATAAGAATGAAATAGGATTTATTTGAAGAACTACCAAAAGTTATTATTGTTCTCATGATATCAAAACCTATGAGTTATGGATTTTTCTTTATATACTAGGTCTGTAAATGAATTTATTAACAGAAAGAAATTTACATAGAAATAAAATGATTTGAAAATACCTTAATTTATTTTGAACTAATGGTCTCTTAAATCATTGTGGAGTTATGACTTTGATGCCCTCAACATTCAATCGATCATTTGATTGATTATGATTTACGACAAAATTCAATCCATATAAATATTTATGCTTTTCCTCTATGTTTGTGTCTCTACATAGAACTAATGACCTCATGCATAGAAAACAAGATACATGTTATCCCATGTGACCCTTTTACTTCCCATTATATATTTTATGGAAGACGTTTTACAAACCCATTTCACAATGAGTAATTTCAAATATCAGAATTATCAAATAATCTATCACCATGATTATGTTTAGAATGTGAGGATCCAATTTAATCAAGGTGGACATAATGTAACACCCCAAAATTATAAAGTAAAACTCTTTATTCAACATACTCTATGACATGAAACACCATATCCATAAGAGAATACAATAGCCCTAGATTCTAAAAAATATTTTCTGTTTTAAATAAATTCAACACGATAGATTTCTTATAATGAACATAACATCAAGTTATCTTGTGTTACACACAATAAAGACCATCCTCATTAGCTTGTGTTACAAAAAAGAGTTAATTTCTTCAAAAGAGTTTGTTACACACAAGATCTATATTCCTCGATAACTTCCATTCCATGCAAGACCAATTTTCGTTAAATAAAAATGTATTATTACATTTTTATTATTTAATATAATGTGATATAAACAAGTTGTTAAATTATTTTTTATAAATAGTAACAACTAACATATAAATTTTTTTGTTTACACCAATATACAATTAAATAATTTTTTAAAAATTAATATGAAATGAAAATAAGAACCAATTGGATATAAAACGAAATATTTTTCTTTTTAGGCTTCCAAAAGCATTTTACCATAATAAACAAAACTAATTAAAAATATTTAATTATATTAATGAAACGTATATATTATATATTTTAAAAAATAATTTTCATATTTAACCATTATGATTGATAGGAATTAGTGAAGAATAAACCCTATTTGAAAGATAAGAAACTATATTTTTAGAATTTAAATTTTACTGCCTTTTAATTGAGAACCTATTTTGAATCATAACATTTATACTATTATCAATTTTATGTGTTAAAATAAACTTATTTATTTAATTCATGAAATAAAAATTACCCAATGGTGAATTTCTTATATTTTTCTATGAAAACTAGTTTTTTTTTTGTGAATAGTAAAAAATACGGCATTTTAGTTAAATACTTCATTTTTGTTTAAATACTTATTAAATATAAATTAGATTTTATTTTTTAAAATTCAAAGTTGATCAATAATAAATATATTAATAAAATTTAGTTCAGTAGAATTATGTTAACAATGAAATCCGGTCATGGTAGAAATCCAGTCATGGACGAAATTTTGGTACTATAGCAGGGATGAAATTCTGGTACTATAGTAGGGACGAAATCTGGGCAGTGATGAAATTCTAGGTAGGGGTGAAATTATGGTACTGTAGCAGTAGAGGAACTATTGCAGTGGTTGTACTGTAGCAGTGTAGTTACTATAGAAGAGCTGTAGTGGTGGCGATACTGTAGCATGTACTTTAGCATTGCAGGTACTATAGTAGTAATATTCCCCAAGGAGTCCTTTAGGCCACAAATGGGAATTTGATCATTGTATTTAGGACACATGGCATTGGACCTTCAGGATATGTAATTGGTATCCCTCTAAATAGACATAAATGTGGTATTTTCTTTAATAATAAATTGACTCTTCAGACCCATCCTTTTAAAACAATGAGATTTATTATAAAACCTAAACAATCTTTTGAACATTTTTCTACTAAAACCAATTAAAATGTATGTTTGTATGATTAGAGATAATATATATTTTGCTGTGTTTATGATTTTAATTTCAATAAATATACTCAAAATATTAAAATATAGATGATATTTATAGTCTAATATGATCAACTTATTATTTTGACCAAAATAATCACTGAATGTGATTATAATTAATTATAGTGATTTAGGAGTAATAAAGATTAAAAATGGACTATACCATATATATATATGAAACCAAATGAATTAGACACATTTAAAACACCAATTTACTATCCATAATTTTTCCATGAACCTTACAGTCATGCATTTGGTTTGTTTGGTATGACTTTTGTTAGGTAAAAACATGTTTACTCCTATCTTTTTTTCCAAAAATTCCAAGTGATTCATTTTCCTTCCACATAATAGGCCACAATATATCCACATCCTCAAACCTCTAAGGACACACTAGATAGTAAAAAATCATCCCATGTAGTCTTACAACATCCCTCCCCACATCCTAGAAGCCTCCCCATGGTATGGAAGTAATCGAAGGAAGCTTTTGGTTCAAACCAAAAGAAGTTGTCCGATGAAGGGGAAACATCCTCTCTCAATCTTCTTAGTTTCATTTTTATTGTTCAACCCCTATATTCTAAATATTTTTTTATTACATTACAAAAAATATATTATAAATTTACTAGGATTTTTTTTATTTTAATATTTATATGTACACTTACATACACCTCCATCTAATGGGTAACCAACATACTCTTTTTATGTATCGTGAATTACTGTCTCATGAAAAGATGATTGTTCATTTTTCCCTTTACAGCTCTCATGGATGGACATTATGATGAAGACATTATTTATATATTATATATATATTATTTTTAATGAAAATTTTCTAATTTAATTCTTTTAGAACACATACACTTATACTATCCATTTTGCGTTAATACAACTACATCATTTGAGGAAGTGTGGACTACGACCCCCTCAACGCGATGTTATTCATTCACATGATCCATGGAATGTATAATGAAATATTATAATAGATCATATAATACAAAAAAACAATATATTATATTAGTTACATAATTTTATTTATGTATATATATATATATAATATTCTTTATTATCCGTTCACACAATAAAAAGTGATAACGTCCCTTGTGGACGTGTAGACTACGACCTCATCGACAAGATGTGATTCATTATCAATAATGGAACTTTTATATATAAGTATATATGAATATATAATATAGTATTCATGATATTATTATCAATATGTAATGAAATAATTATACTTAACTTCTTTCCATAATGATCATTAAAAAAAGAGATCATTACTAAAGCATATGTACGACCAACCTTCTCCATGATTGACACATTGGTAAATTTTTCATAACCATATTTAATGATTTATTTTAAAAGTATAATTAATGTATAAATATGATAAAAATTCCATGATGGTTATTATAAAAATGTCATATATTTAACTCTTTTACCATAGTTTACCTACCAATGTTTTTTTGACACCTAAACTAAATTTGGTCAAAATACATGATGTAAAAATAACCATTTAATTAGTTTTATACAAAATGATAATAATTGAAATAAAAGTGATGATAAACATGAAATTTTTTCTTAAATAAGTATAAAATTAACCTAATTTTATTATATATGATGTTAATGTACGTACACTCAAAAATGAAACACAAGTTAAGGGATTCTTATCTCACTATTTAAACCCATGAGATATATTTCATGTTCACCACATACATATTTTTTGTGGTGTATATAATACTAATTTTTATATATTATATCATTAATTAATTTATCTTAATGGTATTTAAGGGTTTCATTTAATGTTACTCTTTCACAAGGTCTATGATTTAAAATGTCTCAAAGTGGTATACGACACTTTGGAATGTTTGAAGATTATTTTCCTCAATAATATATTTAATGATATCTCATTGGAATTTATATTCAAGAATATTATATAAAATATTTTCAATAAACCATTTAAATTTAATCTGTTATAGTAATTCATGACCTTTTTTTATATTAGTACCATTTCAAATTTTCGGTACATAATGTGGTATAAATATGTTTTCAGAAAACCTGAAATGCATTCTCTCTTTAGTCAAAGAACATATTTTCTTCTAAAAATCATATTTTCTTAAAATATTTAAAAATGTGTTTTAAAATGATTTGGGAAAGACTATTTTTCCCAATTTTTTTCTTTTACCAAATTTTTAAAGTAATATTTTTTTCTCTTTACAAGAAAAGAATTTTTGTACCTTTATACCATGCAAAAGGAAGGTTATATTAACTTATCTGTCCTTTATGGATTTACTGACCATAATTACTTGGACACTTCCATTACATTTTTGATAGGTTAATTTTTAATTAAAAATGCATTGAAAATGATTTTTAAGGAAAATTATTTTAAATATGCATTTCCAAAAAAGGATGCTTTCCTCATGAATGGTTTTAAAATTGATTTTTATAATATTTCCAATAATAAATGATAAAAGTAACTTTATTTTAATCCACATGGGTTATATTGTAATAATACCATTATTACTATTCATTTGGATGGTTTATGACTGATTTTATGGAGGTTAGTATTCACATTCAAATCCTGGATTTCTTTTCCCATATAAATATTCAATCTCCTATGATCTATGAACATTGAATTTCTCCCTAATTATCAATTTCATTTATCATGGATATTACTATTTCCTAAAGCTTATACCATTTTAAATGTGGTGTATAATTTTCAAATTATTTTAATATTTGGGTATATATGGACTGGTATGACACAGGTGGGGCCTGGATATAGATATCCCCTAGATGCATTGGTAGTCTCATGGGACCATTAATTTGTCTTATTTCCTTAGGTGGGTTTTTACCCATCATTTTATAAACCTTCTAGTTGATCAACATGACCGTAAAGTACCATATACCTACGAAACACAGAATCCAATAATAAACCATTTCCCTCATTTATATTCACTTATTATTAATACAGAAGTTTTTCATTTTAATATATATGGATGTATTTCATTTTCAATCTTTCGTTGTTATTAATCCATGAGATTTTCCATCAACAAATCTATAGATACATTTCATTTGAAGTTATTTAGATGGCATGTGTTTCTATTTCTCACATTGCCATTTTTATTTTTCCATTTCTAATTATTTGAATGGAATGTGATTCCAGTTATTTCATTTACATATTTCTTATGCAGTTCTATTTAGTTTATTGATTATATGTAATGTGTTTTTAGTTATTCACCTTACCATATTGGCTATTCTGATGGATTGTTTATTTCTTCCATAATAATTTCTCTTTACTGATAATTTCATCTCACCCTATAATGCTTCTTTCCCTAGGCATCGAAGACATATACTATGAAATATATGAATTGATATAATATATGGAATAGATTTTTACAAGAAGTTATTAATTTTAAAAGAAGAAAACAATGTTATCAAATTTGTGTATTCTTTGGTATTACAAGACTCATTTAGGAATCTAGTTTACATAGAATAATAAACTAATCATTCCTTCAGGTATTTATTCCTCGTAATCATTCAAATGGAATTGATAGTAGTCCCCAAATCTCGACTTCTTAAGCTGGTATGCTATCGAAAATATTCGACATAATTAGTGAACAGGGACATCGATATTTATAAATATGTAACAATGAATAAAAAAGGAGTTATATGGAAGATTTTTTAGTTCATTGACTGGATACACACCATGGATATGTTTGATGATTATTTAATGCTTAATATTAAAGAAGGAAAAAACAATGTTTTTTTGAATCAACAATAAATATTAGTGGAATGAATTTGATGAAAACAATTCCTTAATTTTTATTACCATTGTATTTGGAATGGTACCATGAAATAAAAAGATTTAAAGGGGATAATAATAAAAAATATATTGTATCTATAATAAGTTAATATAAATATTACAGGAGGTGAAAACATTTATCTTGAAAATAGGTTCATGGACCTAGAATAACGAATGATTAAAATGAAAAGGAGTAAGATTCAAAACCTAAATATTTAATTTTGACAATAAATACCTTGGAAACAAAGAAATAAATTTGGAAAATAAAGAAATTGGAAGTATGATTCATATATTAGAAGTAATATCTAATAGAAATATTATATTTCACAAGATTAAGAAGAATAATACTGAAGCCATAATTGGCACTGGTGGTTTTATCACATCTAGAGAAATGATAGTTTTAAAAGTATGAATAATATTACAATATGGGTTAATAATAAAAAATAAAGGTGAAGAAATAATTTTTTTGTTAATTAATTGATGTGGTATATGACATAAAAAAGTTATATCACTATGAATAATTCTTTGAAATAAATGGTTATAATAAGAAGAAAATGGTTGTATAAAAAACCTACATATTCCCATACCCTAGGATGACTACAAATAACCCATCTTCGCATATTAATTTTTTATTAATATAGGTTTCCTAGGATTATATATCATGTGGGAGATTAAATTCAAGGTTATTGCTTTAATTAATTATATTAATGAATGAAATGACATATTTTAAAATATTCATCATTATAGAAGAAATGATAAATCAATTTAGGTGGAGTATTTCACAGAATAATAGTGGTGAAGGTATGTGCTATTTTTTCTCAATATTAAATTATTTCTAACATCACACCCTTAGTTAAGTGAGTTAAGGGAATAAGGAGAAAATTATTAGTTTTTTATATATACTCTATAATGAAATCATGAATTTTAATTTCCTTTCCATTAATGGAATATATTATGAAATTTATAGAAATATTTTGTAAAATAATATGATAATATTTCAATAAAAATAGATAATTAAAGTTATAAATTAATATTGAAAGTGTGGTACATATTAATTAATGGAATCTTGATAATTATAAAGATGTTTTGGTGAAATTTTGAAGGCTACATGGAACATAAGTGGCATAAGTTTTGGAATATGGTATGAAACCTTATAAATAACATAGGGTTTACCTCGTTATAAAAATACTATGTTTGACAACTTGTGGAACATGATAAAACCATAATAAACAAACTAAAAAATATTTCAAGAGATTATTAATGAATCTATAGAAAACACTTATATATTAAAAAATTTAAATCTGTTACCTTTAGCAGATAAATTATTGATAAGAATTAATATTAAAAGAAGTGTCTTCAACAAAATTCAATTTCATTATATAGAACTATATTTTAAAAATATAATATATATATTTTTAAATTGATATATAAATAAAATCATGTTTTAACAACTCTTAAAAAAGTTCTATAGTATGAATTTTAGAGTTTTTTAATATTAAATTTGTTTTGAAAAATATTATTTATGAGAAAATTATACTTTTTTATGATTTTATCATTATATAAGTGTATATTAGATGTTTTAAAATAGATTTTATGAAATAAAATACGTATTTATGGAATAAAAATTTGAATTTTAATATATTTATGGGGATAATACATACTATTTAAAATATCTGTTCAATAAAATGAAAATTTTTGATAAATAAAAAATGATTTTTGTATTGTTTTAAAATGATGTATTTTCATGGTGAGGGTTGGCTGTGGATTTTTTTTAAAAAAATCATAAATTTCATTCAATTTAAAATATATTAATTTGTGTCATTAAAATAATAAATATAGACAATCCTATCTTATATATAAATTCTATTATGAGAAACTTTAATTTTCTAAAATTTGTTTTTACAAAATTAAGTGTGTTTATTTTAAAATTGGCATTCTAAAATTTATTTATTTGTTAAGAAAAAAATAATTTAAAACTTAAAATTATAATTATTATTTTATTTAATAAAGTTAATTTTAATTTTAGATATCAATATTATTCTTTAAATTTTAAAAATTAGTTACCCTAGAAATAAGATAAATCATAAAGTGTCTTTTACATTGGGGAAAATTCCAATAAATGTTTAAAATATATTTTAAAATATGTTGTTGAGATTTTTTTCACTTTATATTGTTTCACCATCTATTTTTTTCCACTTTTTACCCATTTAACATTTACAAATGTCATGAAATTTTTTAAATAATTTGGTGTTTTAGAAAGTTCCCATTTTACCTCCTACAAAAGGACATTAGTTCCACCCTTTCAATAATCCACGAATATTTTCAAATTTCATTTAGAAATTTCCAAACATTACTCGAGATTAATTATATTAAACAAAAGAAAAAATCTATTCCCTATAGATTTTATGAAGTCCATAAAATCAAAGGACTTCATCCAAATGAAACTCAAGGTCTCAAAATAGGTATCACATCTTTTATATCGTTTCGTTCTTATTCATTATTTTAAAAACCAACCATAACCATAGTATAATAAATAATTCTGCATAAATTTAGTGTTATATTTTGTTATAAAAATTTCACAACCATTATTTGCTCTATTATATATACTATGAAAAAATTTGAATCATTGTTACTTCTTATGCCTTTATTACTGCCTCTACAAAGAGACACATCTGGGATTTCATCACCACTGATCAATAATGGTACCAATGATTGTATATATTAATAAATATTAATTAAATAATATCTTTTATATTCTTTAATTATAAAATAATATCCACCTTCACCCATCTCATTCAATGAGTAAACACAAACGATGCATTATAAAGACCACCTCCTCTCTGAAAAAATATGTTTCATTTTCCTTTGCATCCAAAAATAGAAGGTTTTATTTTAATGTTTATGGGTGTATATTTTATTTATAAGTAATATATATAATTAATATTGTCATTTTTTACAATAAAGTATTTATTATTATATGGTAATCTATAAATATCAGTAAATAACCCAAAAATAGTTCATTACATTTCTAGTTTTCACAAAACATGACAAAAACTATATTTTAATTGTATTATAACACTACATGTGTTTATAAAACATCAATTATAGTTTCTTTATTTTTTACATAATGATTAGAATTAGGAGAAAATAGAATATCAACAATAGGTGTACAAACCTAGTTCAAAATGAAAAAGATTATTAACATTTGAAGATGAAAATTTGTTAAAAATCTAATAAAATAAGAGAATTGTTTTTAATGATGAATGTAAATTAAAATGTATATGAATAAGGGTATAAAATAATAAAATTAATATTAATATTTATTATATTGGAGTTTCAATCACTTCAATGTATATAAGGATAAATCTTAAGGGAGATGGTAACTCGAACTCCATTCTTGAAGTCCTACAATTACTTAAATGAATATCATTTTTACAATAATTTACCTCTTAAATGATTGTAAATTTTTTATTTTAGTGGAAAACGTATTTTTAACCAACTATTTATCTAAGAATGTTTTTAATTTAATTTTTATTAAATACTAAATATAATTTTTGAAAGGATACTTAGAAATATGAATTTTACAATAATGAATACAATGTTTTTTCAGAAAACTACTTTCATGATTTCTTTCATTAATTTAAAAAATTTATATCTCAATTTGAGTTATTAATTTAGATTAAAAATATGTTTTTCTCTTATTCTGTGATTATTTTGGTTGATCATGTTTTCTGTATCATGAAATATAATTTATGATGTCACATTGTTGTTTTTTGAAACACATATTATATCATATGTTTCTTATGAAAATTTAATGATTTACATTTAGATGCTATATTAATCCAATTTTCATTATATGGGTTACATATACTATTATTTTAAAATTTCATTAAACCTATTTATATTTATATGTGTTATTTTATGATTTGATGACTGTTTTTTCTCACATGGAATAGTAATGTGTAGATTATAAGATATGTGGGTCATATACCTCCATCCATTGTATTTGGAAAAGTATTATATCCCATTTGATATTAATGATATGTTAATGGTATAGAAATTATATAGGATAAAAAAGGATTAGTGTGACAATATATTTCTCCACTCATAGTTTTATGAGTGAATAATGTAGCAGGTAGACCGATTCATAAAGATAAGAAATCCTATTATTAAAATTGTTCCACTTTATTTCCCATATTCATAGTTCATGTTAAGGTTTCATGTTTTTATACTTATATGGTAAAAGTGTTATAGTTTGATATGTTATGTATATATTTCAAGATCATAGTTAACTCTAGTTGTTTTACAATAATTTAAATTTTATATTTTAACTAATTAATTATTTTCCATGTGTCTATGATCTTACCATTATACTACTTGTTATATTGTCCCATATAATGAATTGGATCTCATACCATTTTATTTTTTCTATTAACCAATATTTGAAGATGAGTAGGTCACCTAGAATGACTAATAGTACATTTTAGCAATGATAAAATTTTCATAATATGAGAAATTTGTGTTTTTATGCTTATAGTCTCCAAGAAACAAAACCTTTAGGTTATTGGGTGGTGAAACTATATGAAGATGCAATAATTAAACCATTAAATCAATTAATAATTTATGTATGTTTAGCTTTGTTTACGTTAGTTGGTATTCGATACATATTTATTTATTTTTAAATCTTGTAAGATAAACTTTTAGTGAGAACCCTACGGATAAGAAGATGTATATGAGAAAATCTTATATTTTGTTAAAGAAAGGTGGGTAGTTTTACTTGAAATACATCCATGTCTGGATATTATAAGTGGATATCGTTTTTTCCTATATACATTAACTGGTAATAACACCAAAAATAGTTTGTTAAGTATATATTAGTTACCATTCTAGTGCATGGTGAATGGGCCCTTACCATGAACCTAGTTTAAAACATATTATTGGATATAGTTATTTTAATTAACATTTACTTTATAAATTATTATGAAATAATTTTTAATCATGTTAACTATAATGATTAAGGAAAACATAGTAGGGAAATAATAATCTATAACATGTATTGATACATAGTGAGTTATTAAAAAATAATATACCAATTTTTTTGTGATTTATTCTATGATTGTTGTTTAATTATTTATACATTAATTGATTTACATATCCTCACAATGTAATTTCCTCTATCAATGACTTGGAAAAAATAATAAATAAATAAGATAATGATGAATGTAATGGGAATGTTGTAGTTTTCCAAATGATATGGGAACAAGAGTTTATAATATCATGAAACTATCACTCAAATATCACATGTTACTGTTAATGACATGTGTAATGTGGTTCTTCCAAATTCACCACGATGGGAAAATCATTCTATTGAATATTTTATGCATAAAAATCCAACATCAATTAATGTTTCTTTAAACACATTGATTCTTCAGGAGTTTATTGATACAATTGAAAAATGTTTTTTATCCTTCGTTGATCGGAGAGTAAGATGGTGTTTTTGATATCTATCATCTACAAGGTGCGGCTGACAAATGGTATAATAAAATTATGAAAATAAAAAAACAATGGAATTTGATTCCATGTTGTGGGATTATTTTAATGGAATTTTATTCACATAATACATCCCATGGAATCCTTTAACTAAGATGGAATAATAATTACATGAAATGAAATAAAATTTAGATTTTTCTGTTGGATATTATGAAGAAAAATTCATGAAACTCTAATGGTAATCCTCAATGTGTATCTCTAGACATAAAAAAGGATTGACTGATTTTTTGGACAGATAAAAAAATATCATATAATGTCATTAAATATAATAGATCTCCGAATCTATAAGAATATTTTAAATTTTTTACATAAGGTCGAAATTTAATATAGACTCACATGATTATAGATAATTGAAAGAAAATATATTGTAAAATAGAATCACTAATGAATATTCATACGAGGGTATGTATGTTCAATTACCCACAGCTAAAAAAATATAGAAAGAAACACTTGATTAATTTCATTGATAATTATAGAAAGTATTACAATTGTGTTAACGAAGGCCTTGTGATGTTCCAAACCCAGATACCACTCAATGGTTCCCCGATCCTAGTGGGTCATTAGGCCTTAGGCATATCTCCCCAATTACCAGAGGCTTCAAACTAGTAGGGAGGACCACAGTTTCTTCCATGAGGTATTATTACATCATTGAAAGAGTGTAGAACAGCATATAAAATTAATAACTGGTAAAAATAAGAACCAATAACATTAAAATATGGAACAAAAAAATCAAAAAGTATAATAAACAACGGTAAGAAGTGATGAAGATACACCAAATTTAATGGATAAACCATATACAAAATTATGATGATAAATTTCATGTCTCTATAAAACTATAAAACATGGTATAAATAAAAATTAAACAAATTCTATAATTTTTATAAAAAACAATAAAATCTATCTAAGAATACATATATGAAACTCAATCATCTACTACCAAACTTCATCCTAAAGTGATAAAGCGGTATCATGTTTCCAAAGTGGGACACATCCCCTTCTCAACACCTAAATACATTTAATCTTACAAGGTAACAATGGTATACTAGATAGGTTGTGAGATAAATATCAATAGGTCACCAACCATGACATCTATAACATTATGTATGTGTATTATGAACTAAAATATTGTGCAAGCATGTATATATAAAAGAAAAGTAATACAATAATAAAAATAACCATGATCTTGATTCATCATTAGATAGTATCTTAACATGTATCCACTTCATTTACTAATTTGTTTATAGTTTATATAGAAGTCATGAGAGGTTTAACCAGCACAAACATCATGTCATGATAGTACTAGTAAGGTATCTAACTTATAACAAGAAATCTATGATGATAATAATAAATAGGATGTAAGGAAATAAACAAGGCATAATTGACAATAAGTGTTGTTCCAACTCAGAAATAACAATTATTCTGGTTATACTGTTTAATGTGTAATAATATTGGAATCTCTAAAAGCATTCCACCATAATTCAATAATAACTGATTCCTAGGAATTCATAAAAGGAATAAAGGTATAATAAGTGATTTAGACCAATGATGTATCCAGGGTTCTTTATGCCCGTAGATATCACGATGGATCCATGAAGTATATTCATGGTATATTGTAAGAATAATATTGTTATCCTATTTTTTCATTTAAATAATCAAAATGTATAAAAGGATTATGTTCCGAGGTTGGTATTAACCAAGGAAATGAGATTCCTTTGATCAGAATGGTGTCCATGAGTGCTCAAGGAACTCCATTAGGAATCTAATGTGATCTCATGCCTACACAAACCTATAATAATATCATCATCAATATTTCATAAGAAACATATAAATGGTTAATTAATTAAGTAATTCCATTTAATAATCATTAAATTGAAAAATTAAATTGGTTTGTTCCTTGAATTTTGTTTTATAGAAGGGTAAAATGCGATGAAACCATTTATTTCATTCATATTTAATTACTTATTTAACAATTGGTTCACTATGTTTCCTTCATTAACATGGAATGCTTTTTATTAGAGTTCAAACATACCATTATATAGTAAATGTCTGGGTCGAGTGATGTCCATAAGTATACAATCCATTAGCCATTAAAATGTCCACCTGAATAATTAGGATGCATACCTTAGGCTCATATGGCAAATGGTCCAACAATTAAATAAAAGTGTTGTGGAGAAGAATAATGATGAATGAATAAAACGAAATTGAGTACCCACCATGAATCCTCAAACAAGATGAATAGATATAAAATTGGAGTTTAGATAGTTATTTATGATAAAAAACTCTTAATGAGGGAAAATAGGATCTCCAACCTAAAAATAGAGGGTTTTCTATCCACATGAGTGCAAAAATTATGAGAAATAGGTTTAAAAATTTTCATTAATATCCTTTCAGTTATATTTAGATAAAAAAGGATCACATAGTTTGGCTTCATATTTTTCCAAACCACTGTCCCACTGATTTCTCTTTTATATAATAAGGTGAAATGCACATGGTTAGGCCACACAGTTAGAGAAACTGTGTCGGAACTGTGTGAAACACCTATGATAAAAACTATAGAATTTTTACCTGGGAGTTTATCCCATCGAACATGGCTAGTGAAAACTTTGCACCCTACTTCACCCCACATTCCATCCCTATATGGGAAGGGATAAACATGGTTCCTACAATACAAAGTTTATACTAACCATGCATCCAACTTGTTTCTCTGAAAAATCATGGTTATGGCTCTCAGGAAATCCCCAGACACCCCTAGAGACACCGGTGAACTCATTAGGAATATATTTTAGGTAAAAAATATATAATTAGACCAATTTAAAAAGTAAACAAGCTAGAGTAAAAAAATATGTTCCTACAATCTCCCCCCTTAAGGGAACTCATCCCCAAGTGCACCTTCCATGGGAGGCAAAACACAGTTTGAGAACAACTATATCCACTATGCACAAACATCATCCTCCCTCTCCCAAGGATCATCATGTACATGATTATGCCATTGTAGCACCCATTCAAGAGTGATAGATCATCCTCGAAGAACCTTCGTTCTCCAGTCAATGATGCATAAAGGATTCTCCTCAAATTATGCATCACAATCATGATCAACTTTCTCTAGATCCAAATTATGATACATTTTGACCTGATAATGAAAAATATGTGAAATATGGAAGACTTCATGCCTATAAATATAACATTTATGTAATAACAACCATCATTCTACCCTCCCAAATCTCTAGATATTCTCATGTGGTCCAAAAACGTGTGGTGACAACTTCCCTTGCCTCTGTATCCATATATTCCCAAGCATAGTTGATACCCACAGGAAATCATGATCCCCAAACGCAAACAATATAGGATGTCGATGTTTATTGGAAAAAGATTTATGTTTATAATGAGTAGTATACATATTCTTCTCGATCATATGAGACTACTCCAATGGATCCTACCCTAGACTAGTACCTTGTAGGGTTTCCTCTCTGGACTCTATCTAATACAAGGGTGAACTACATGTCCTATCATACATGACCTCAAAAATATCCATCTGAATTTTCACTTGAATGATATTTATTTAGGATAACATAATGAAGGGGATATGATTCTCCATTGAATCACCCAAATAATGAAAACATGCCCATATCTTGTTCTCTAGAACATACATTGTTCGTTTCTACTACCCATCAGTCTGAGGGTTAATGGCTATGCTCATAAGCACCAATGAACCTATTTCTATCTATAACCCCCAGAAGAACCATGACATGAAGAAATTTTACTATATTAAATGATAATATTAGGAACATCACATATTCAGTGGATATAATTAGCATATAGTTTTCACATATCATCGATTGAGAATGTTTCCCATATAGAAGGGAAATTTCCTTCATTCGTCATTCAATCAATGATTACCTATAGAAAAAATATATCCATGGTGTCCTTAGTAAGCTAAATAAAAAATACATGGAAAAATCATCCCATTTCCATTAATGGATTATAAGTGTGTATAATAATATTACAGGTCTCTATATCTCTTCCATCACATACTAATAGGTGAAACACCTATTGGTAAAGAATATTATCTGACCTTTCATCCTAGGACACAAATACTAGAGTTGCATGCCTCGATATATCTTGTAGATTACAAGATAAAATACCCATCAAGAAGATAGGGATTCTAAAATTTGTTCCTGTATCATATCTATAGGAACCTCCATACATCCATGTATGCAAAAGATGTCGCCTTTGTCCAAAGAATGATCTGGAGTCAGGTCATCTCATAAAATAATCTCACGAAGAACCCTAACATAAAGATCTAAAAATTTATTTCTCTTCACCATATTAAAGAGGGAAGTGGTAACTTTCAAGGATGAGGGATAACACTGATCGTGACTCTGATGAAATTCTAGATGTAGATTAGAAAATAGGGCCATCAATTTCCATTCATCACTGGATTCTTGTACGGAATGTGCCAATGTTTCTTGACTCAATGCATCAGCTTATGTATTAACTTTTATAGTCATATAGGGAAGAATTAAATTGATACACAAAATATATACAACCCATATAAACTATAATATATTCAATTAATGCTATATAAACATATATTTGATGCACTTTTAGATTACAAACACAACAAGGAGCTCACCCATCTGATAGTTTATCATGCATCGTAAGGCACGGACAACTACTGCTAGCTTGAGGTTGTGCATTGGTTAATTTATCTCATGAGGCCTTAATTAAAATGCTATGTAAACAATGACTCTTCCCTCTTATATAAGAAATACTTCTAGAATGATTCATGATACATCATAGAACACTGTATATCCTTTTCCCATTTAAGGAGGAATCCGAATCAATGCATATACTAGCCTTTCCTTCACCACTTCAATAGATTTCACACACACTTCTGACCATAGGTACATAAAAAATGCATTAATAAGACCAACAATAGGTTAATAATGGCATGAAAATTCTTGTACGAAATTATTGTGATATCCGTCTATCCCCATGAAACTCCATATATCAATCAAATTCTACATATGTTACTAGGGAACAACAAAATGACGGTTCTCTCGGTGAAACTACACTCTTGATTATGATATAATATGATATAAGAAGTTAAATATGACAATACAAGTGTTGTCCTTATAAATTCATTCATAAATCTAATCATCTCTCAATGTACTCAAATTAATCTCTATGTGCTTTTAATGGTCTCCTCAAGTGTGTGATACTAGAAGATTTCATCCAAAAATAATACAATAAAAGAATCCAAATAGGGGTTAAAATCCATATTCATCATATCCATGAAAATATATGTCATTTCCATAAGAGTGAACAACATTACACGATAATCATAAAAAATACACTTACTATTGGAGGATGAGCATGTTATTTATGGTGGTGTGACTCTCACCAGATGATATCCATGTCTCAGGTCAATCATAGAGAACACCATAGATCCTCATAGCTAGTCAAAGAGAACATCTATATGAGCCTGTGGAAACTAGTTCTTGACTATTATCTAGTTTACCCTTATATAATCAACACACAAACAAAATACCCCATCATCCTTATTGGAAAAATCATAGCTTAACTCCAAGAGGAAATGAAATGATGTTAAAAAACCTTTGGCATCATGTTCCCACAACTTCTACTTGATCTCCTAGAGATCATCATGTTCCATTCTAAATGGAGTAATGTAAATTTTAGGTACTCTTAGTATAAGCTAAATCATATACTCTACCTATCTCTTAGGAGGTATGATAGAAAATATTTGGGAAATATGTCTTGAAAATAATATACTATAAGAGGGAATCCAACCTGATGTAAACCTTGATCGTCCATGAAATGATTGGAAATATGGGTGGTCACTCCACCAAACCCATGATGTTTTGGTCTATCTCTACTAGCCTGGACATCCGACTCACAATTGTGTAGATAAATGCTTCCGTATAATGATTTAAATGATACCATATGTTGATTATAGTCCACAAAGGTGTGATAAAGAACCATCCAATCTTTCCTAATGATGACATATAATCACATCATCTATATAATAACGAAGTCTCACATGTTGGGATAACTGCCAACATCAAGGGGGAAGTCCCTACAGTGGCGTATTCCCTCTGACCGCACTCCCAACGGCAAGACCAAAGACATCACACTATTAAAAACTCATATTTATACCCTAATAATTTCCATGATAGATAAGAATATTAGGGAGTATGAAGAACTTATATAAAAAAATCATACACCATAGTAGAGGATAATAGAATACTAGATTATACATTAGATTTCATTGCACTCTGATCCTAAGGTATTGGAAAAAAATAAGAAGTTATCCAAATACATGGCCATATGTTATTAATGGACAATGGTTAGTATGAACTCAATGCCAGAGTTGATGGTCTGATGTCTGGCTACCACAAGAACAAACTCCACCTCAACCAGTCTCGATGGTTCTACTCCCACTCCCCACAAGACACGATGTAAAAGAACATAACCCAAAAGGTGGAGCTGGTTCTGATCATCTTCCACTAGAACAAGTTTGAAAGGTCTGACCGAATCTATAAAGAATCCCAATACGGCTGGAAGTCCGAAACACCAATTCTCCTCTATCACATTGAGGCTTTATATTCCACTACCATCTATATTGATGGTATGTAATACAACTTCCAGTGTAGTTATTTTAACCACCACTAATCTGACATGAGACGTTAGGTGAGTTTTCCAGTAATGAAAAGAACTTATAGTCTTCCTCAACACGTATCATATATACATGGTACAATCACCATCCCTTTGGTTGAACCCAGTGATATATCCTTCTTTATAAATCATAGAGAGAGTAGGTAGCTAAATGAAATTCACCTTAGTATAGATTCCATACTGAATACTATCCTTCAAGCATCTAGAACACAAAATATCTTCCCCCACATGTTGCAGTAAAATGTGATTTAACTTAGTAAAATGCACCAAATACTCCATGGATTATAAAAAAACTGACCTAAGATTCCTGGAATATTTACATCATCCTTCTCATAGTGTATTTGGAATGAAGTGATCATTGAAATTAGTTTTAAAGTCATCCCAAATCATTCCTCGGGGTCGATTTTCCTGGGTAATCTAATTCCACCAGCGCTTGGATGAATCCCAAAATATATACTGATAAATATTGACCATATACATTGGAGGAATTTATAGATTCTCAAAGATAGATATGGTGTACTATATCCAAGACTCAACATCCTGAGGACCATAATCCCCTTGAGAAGGTAGGTGAATAATTCCACCAAAACTAACAATTAAAAATGCAATGTATTATGTATGATGGATTGAATTGGTAAAAAACCCATTCCAACCGACGAGGACCCACAAACTTCATGAATTAAAATTGGAAATCACTAAATCATAGAAAGAGAGTTGCAGTAACCTATATATATATATAACAATTATCACTCAATAAACACAAGCTTGTCACAAAAATATAGGTAGTGAAATTCACCTACATAGCATGAAATATACATGGAATGTGAATTATAGGTCCCTATGATGATCATGTTACAATCATAAATTCCATCATATTAGTAGGAACAGTATGAAATAAAATCAAAAATAAAAATAATAATAATAATAACCACATCATGACATGTGCATCCCCAAATGGTGAAATGATATCAACTATAATAGGAAAAGTAGATAAATAATTATTATTTTGTAAATAATCCTTGACAATAAACATGGGTTAGATAATAAAAATTAGGAATTATAAAAACTTCAATGAGGTAATAATCTTATATACATTGTCTATAAATAGAAAATAAAGAAAGGAACATTGATCTAATACATCTTTTTGAAATCTAAGAACCAAATTCCACTTAAAGGTTCCTCAATCCTAGTGGGTAACTAGTCCTCAAGAAAATCTCACCAAATGATAGAGGTTATCAACTAGTAGTGAGGGCCTAGGCTGTATCTCTGGGGTGACTATTACATCATTATCATAGTGTAGAACATGAAATAAAAGCAATAATGGGTTAATTTAACAAGAAATATAAGTAAACAGATGGAATATTAGAACGAGACAACATAACAAACAACATGAAAAAATGATAAAAATATAAACAACATAATGGGGAAACAATATAAAAAATGATGATGATACATGTCATATATCTATAATGTTGTAATAAAATGTACAAAGTAGACAGAAATACATGGTATAAAAAATTAGTAAAAATGCATAAAAACAATCCAAGCATTTTGAGATTGAGATTAATTATATGAAACAAAACACCATCGTAATTTGAGAATGTAGTATCATGTGACCGAATAAGGACGCATCCCCTTGTGGACACCTACACACATGTAATATAATGGGGTACCTACGGAGGCCTAGATCGGGTGTCAGATAAATATCAATAAGTCACAACTAACAATTTTTATGATGTATATTCAATGTAATTTAATGTATAATAGTTCCCATGCGTGTATATATAAAAGTAAAGAAATACCTTTAAAGAAATACCAATCTCCCTATTTCATCCACAAATGGTGCCTATAAATGTGACCATTTCATTTATTAACGAGGTTATAATTTAAATATATGTCTCATGAGATACAACCATCATTATCATCATGTCATGAAATTAGTATTAAAGGGTCCATGATATTACATAGGCTCCATGAAGATAATACTAACGATGATATAATGTAAAAAAGATTTAATCCCTGACATCAGGGGTTATGCTAACTCGGTGATAATCTACATCCTAACTATACGGGTAATAATGTAACCTAAGGGGAATCACCCAAGAAACAACACAATTATTTTATTCTAACAGAGTTCATGGAATTCATAATAGTTAAAATTAGTTAAATAGTGACTAGGCCCAAGGATGTATCTGAGGAACTTCATGTATGTAGACATCATGCTAGATCCATGATGTGTAACCATGAGATCCTATAATAATAATATTGGGATCATTTTGTGGAATACTATGAATCCACAAGTAGACAAGGATAAGTTTCCAAGGCAAGTATCAACCATGGAAACTAGCATCCCTGAATCGAAATGGCATCCATGAGTTCTCAAGACATTTACTCAGGATTACAAGGTGAGATCAAGTCTCACAACACCGATAATAATGTGATGATCTATATAAAATAAGAATCACCTAAATGCTAAATTAATTAATTAGGGACAAGTAATAATAATTCCTTTTTAAAACTCAAAGGATTTATTCCATAACATTATTTACTATGACACGATTAAAAGGAAATGCAACCATTTCTACCATTTTATATTTAATTACTTACTCAATAGTTTGGTTCACCCCGTTTCATTCCATTAACAAGGAATGGCGTTCCATGAGAGTGCAACTAGGTCATTTCAATATAAGATTTTGGCCCAAGTGGTATCACAACATATAATTTACATTAACCATTTAAAGGTTCATTAAATTAATTATAATTCTTAACTTAAGTAAATCAAGTGGAATCTACCAGGTTATAACCTATTTGAAATTTACAAATAATTTAAGTAAAGGGTTTAACATTAGTGTGGTTGACCTTTAACAATTTATTAATTTAATTAAATACATAACTTTATTAAGGTCAAGTCATGGCACACCGAGACAAGGGAATTAATAATCATACAAGCTACTAAAAGCATAATTATGGATAACACGCTACTTTGGGTGGTTTTCGTTGAGTGTGTAACCTTCAATGATTGAAAAAATATTTTACGAGGGTCTTAGAACTTGGTTATAATGACTATATGAAAGGAACATGAATAAAATAGTCTGTGCCTGATAAAATTGGTCTGCACAAATGGAAATTTATAAAATGGTGATTAATAAGTGATGAGTTATTGACTATCGACCTTAATGTTGTACAAATCTCCCCATCCAGTATCATCCTATAGTCTGTCTGGAATTGGAATAGATCACCAGAATGGATCAATACTGTAGAAATAGGGTATAAGACTCTTCAATTATGTAGCATCGTTGGGGGAAGATTAACAATGGATGACAAAAAAAGAACTTTGAATTTACTGATCCACATCCAACATGATGAACAAGTTTTGAATCGGAGTTTGGGTGACAATACCAGATAAAACACTATCAAAGAGGGAAAATTGGATATCCAATGTTAGAATGGAAGGATAGATATTCACTAGAGAGAAAAAAAGGAATAGAAATAATATTAAAAAAATTCATTAAGGGTTTTTATTTAATTTTTCTCAAATATAGTTGTCTCATGGATTGGATGTACAGTTTAGAAAACCACACAACCTTGGCTATACTAAAGGGGAACACTCACCATTAGGCTACACATTTAGGGAAACCATTCCACAACCATGTGGAACACAAAACTATCCAAACCCACCCAATTAGGATAAAAATTGTAGACATTTATCATGGGAATATTCCAATTCTCACATAGTTAGTATAAATTGTGTGCACTGATTAATCCCATTGTCCAATTCTGGGTGGTTTCTAAAAACCATGTAGTCATCTTGTTTCTCAAATAACACAATGTTCCAAGCACTAAAGAATCCCCTCACACAACAGAGACACTTTTGAAATCCTTATGAATTCATATTATGTAAAGAATATAGAATTATACCAAATCCAAGAGTATTCAAACTTTAGTGAAAAATACGGTTCTTATAGGACACATGTCTTGTGTCCTTCAAAGCAATAAAAAAAAGCTGGATAATGACACTAAGGAGATGAGGGGTCCAACTAATTCCCCACTATCTTCTCATTACATTAAATTTGATGAGTATTGTAATTATGATAATAAATTACATATCATTAGATTTTTTTAAATGAATATGAACCAATATCCTCATAATCAAAGGTATTAAGGGAGGGAATATATAATGACTACTATATAAGATGACCAAAAAGGCAATATGTTCAAATGTACAATAATTATCCACTCTAGAAAAATTATTACCACATACAATTATGCTTCTTCAGATTATTTTATATATTAAAGGATTTCAATGAACATGGATACACCCCATAAAAAATTTTATGTTGAGATATCCATGAAATGAAATGGTGTAGTGAAATATAAAGAAAATGTGTATGGATTTGATCTAATCAATAATTATTGAGATATACATCTAGAAAATAAGGTCCATCACCATATTTTTGAGTTAGAAATAATTTTGTTTATGGACATTCTATACATATATAAAACTTAAATCAACTATCCATAATGAAAAATTCCCTTTAATATACATAATCATATATTTATCAGGTGTTAATTAAATGATGATCCTTCACCTAAATTAGATGATAGATTTATAATATGGGTCTTGATATTCTAAAAAAGGTGTTACCAGGTCATATTATTAGGTATGAATTTAATTTTGATGAAATTCTCATTATGAGGGAATATGCTGATGTATTTCTTATTGAATTTCCTAATCCTCCCCCAAAACATGAGGTTAAGTTATTAATAGAAACAATCCATGAATCTTACCCTCTCTCAAGGACTCCATACTGAATGGTTTATGTTGAATTAGATGAGTTGAATAAAAAATTACAAGAGAATCCTAATAAGGATTTGATATTCTCTAGTGTTTCACCATGGGGTGAACTAGTCATCTTTATAAATTATAGGGAATGATCGATGCATCATTGCATAAATTATCATCAGCTCAAAATATTTGGACTAAAAATTAGCCTCTTCCATGTATTAATGATCTGTTTTATCAACTCATAAGGAATAAATTATTCTTCAAGATTGATCACCGGTCTGAATATAATCAATGAATGGTAAAAAGGGAAGATATTCTAATGATAGAATTATAGGCCAGATATGACCCATATGATTATATAGTTAATCCTTTTGGACATACCAATTCCATATATATATTCAAGGAACATATGGATATGGTTTTTAAAGATTACCGACATCAATTTTTAGAAGTCTTTATTGATTTTATCCTTAAATATTTAAAATGAAAATGAAGCATATGGATATCAATTAATGAATATGAAGAAGGCCCCAAGGAAGGAGATACTATATACCAATCATATAAAATGTGATGTCTAGATACAAAAAGTATCATTATTTGTTCATTTCATAAAATTCATTGTATATATATATATATATCAATGATTGATGTTATGAGTAAATGGCCAAAATGAACATCTCTAACTGAAATCCTTTATTATATAGGGTTAAAAAGATATTACTAATAAAATTTTTGGTAGTTATTATATCTAGAAAACCCTCTAACCAAGTTAACATAAAAATGATTCAAGTTCCTATAGATGAAGGAATGTGAGGAAAGCTTCAAAGTGCTCAAGGAAATTTTTTTGAATGCACATGTTCTTACAAAACCCTATTATGGTGAATGTTTTTTAATTTAATATGATGAATCAAAAAGTGGATTGGTATGCTTCATCATGAATAATGAAAATATAATTTCTTATGAGTCACTATAATCAAAAAATCATTATAAAAATAACCTGATACAAGATTTCAAATTTGTAAAAGTGATCTTACCAATGAAAAGACTATGAAATTTTCTTTATAAGGAGAATTGTGACATCTAAATTGATTATAAGATATTAGAAAAAATATCTTCAAACATAACGATTTAAAAATTAGAAAAAATAGAATGTTATATTTAATAAAATTTTAGGTCTACTTGATACATTATCACTATGGATAGATAAAACAAGGTGGTTGACTCTTTGATTAGAAAAGGCATAGATACACTATCCAGGCTAAGGATTAAAAAATAACCAATAATAACGGATTTGTAGGGGATTAATCTTGATATCTAAATGGTAGAATCTAAATCCTATCATACCCATGAAATAAATCAAACATACATTCCTGTGAATATTAAAGAATCCCAAAAAGATAATTTAGAGATATAGAAAAAGTAAGTGTATAGTATATATTTTAACTTTAATAGAGTTACATTAATAAGGTTTGGAACCTGGATATGTGACCCTACAATACCAAAAGTAAATAAGAATATTTTGGATTATTTTCAAATCTTGTATTTATATATCCATCATAGAAGAGAAAATATGTATATAGATCTACAGAAAAATAATTAGTGGGATAACATGTATAAGGAACATGAAATATATATATATATATATATATCTATTTTCGATATGTCAAAATTTTATGAAATAATGATATAAACCAAATTAAATTATGAAACTATTACCCATACCTATATAGTAATGGGAAAAGATCTCTGTGTAATTCATTACTAGACTCCCATAAATGTCAAATGGTAATAATTACATATGAGTTTGATTTGATCAATTTATAATGTCTACTCATTTTATTACCAACAAATATGATTTCACCCTTGACCAACCCATCAAGATATATATATATATAAGGGAAGTAAAAACGATGTATGTAGTACCAATATCCATTACTATGATAAGGATTCAAGGGTATCATCAAGGATATAGATATTTCACTCAAAATAATTTGGGATAGAGGTGAGCTATAGAACATCATATGACCCCAAAACAGACGACCAATTTGCGATAACTATTCAAAAAATTAATGATATGATGATATATTTCTTGATAGAATTTCTAGGATTTTGGAATCAAAATCTCCCCTATTATAGTACCTATATAACAAGAATTTAAATTCTAGTATTTATGTGGAACTATATTAGGCCCTTTACAAGAAGAGAAGTTAGACCTCAGTATGTTGGGATAATGTTGGAGAGATGCAAATTATTGTTTATGACCTTTTCCATGATATTATCAATAAAACAAATTATTCATCAATATATAAATGATGAAAAAATTAAAAATAATATTTATTTAGATAATAATCAATGATATCTATAGCTTAATGTTGAGGATATGGTTTCTCTTAAAATATCTTCATCGAAACAATCCATAGTAATTGAGAAGAAAAGGATGTCAAGTCCTAGGCGCATAATTAATTTCTAGATCTTTGATCATTTCAAATTATTGAATTATTTCATATATATATATATATATATATATCTCATAGACAATCCTTTGTGTATGATGTCCTCCATGCATCATTTCTTGGGAAGTACATTCAAGATCCTTCACATGTTTTGAACATAAAATCTATGTAACTAGAAAATGAACTCTCTTATAAATAACCCATGTAGAACTAGGAACATTAGGATAAGGTGTTGCAGAACATGACCACTGATCTGGATAATGTTTTATGGAGAAATCATAAGATTGAGAATGAAACATGGGAACCTACATATATATTGAGAGAAAATTACACTCACTTTTGTTCTTCTAAGTGATAAAACATAGGAGATTAAATTATTTTTAAGGGATATTTAATTTAATGGAACGGGGTTTTCATCTGCAAATAAATTCATTGTTTAATAACATGCATTACAAGATCCACCCAATATAAATGTACCAAAACATATTTTATTGAAATTATTTATAAATATATAAAAACAACTAATATAGTAAACCAATAAAATCTATTTCCATTATCATATAAATAGTTATTAAAAGTTAATATTGAAAGAGATTATTTTCAAAAAAACCTATTTCCTATATATTTTATATTCTTGGAAAAAAATAATTTATAATTTTAAAAATATAAATTTTATTAGAAAATTCATTTTTAAAATTCTCAAATGAAAAATTACATAGAATGTGTTCCATATTTTCTATAAAAATGATTTGAGGGAAAGACATATATTTTTTTGGAAAATAAAATTTTATGTTTTCTTAACTTTGTAAATGTATCCAAGAAGATAAATAACCCTTTTTGTAAAAATATATGTATTTACAGAATAAGATTATTCATTTAAATATATTATTTTATTTTAAAGATACAATGACATTATTTATAAAACTATATAAAAATATTATATTGATGAAAACACTTTTTTATATTATATTTTAATGAATTATTTTCGAGGATATATATTTTTTTTCATTCAATGAATGTAATCCCCCATTATCTTGATATATTATATATCAATACTAATTCCTTAAAATAATGAATACTTTTAACATTTTTCTTATATATATATATATTGAAATATCGTACAATCATTTTTTAAATAACCCTTTTTACATGATAAATTTATTTTATTTTAAAAATAAATTTTCAAAATTTTAGATAATTGATATAATGAAATTATATTAATATCTAAATTAAAATTTGATAATTTTGATAATTTTCATTTTTAATTTTATTTATAAAAATTAATCACAATGGTTAAAATATAGTTACATTTGTAAAAAGATTAATTGTAAAAGCTATTTTATTATAGGTTAATAGAAACAACATGTCAAAGAATTGTGTTCAAATAGGTGTTTTAGATAAGTTTTAGTATTATATTATCATTCACAAACATTTTTTGCACTAGTGATCCATTTAACCTTGATTATCATCATTTAAATATTCAAAAATAATGATTGTTTCCAAAAGTGCAGTGTTTTTCTCTTATAAATGGATATCAATTTGACCGTTGTAATACTCCAACCATATTTAAAAATTTCCATAAATCCTTGAAATTATTTTCTCTACTTTAATTATGTTACACACATTAAATACCCTGGTAACCAAAATGTATCCAAAAATCCCTCAAATCTAAGGCTTTCATCAAGAGGATGTTTGTGGCCTCAACATAGATATCATATCATTATTAAAATTCATTTAATATTATTTATTTTTACAATGAATCATAACCATATAATAAAAAAACATAATCTTAATTAATATTTAAATATTTTGTTATAATAACATAATAATAACTATTTAATGTCTTCTATCTACTATGAAAAAAACAAGAATCATTATTATTTCTAGTGTAGAACTATCGCCTCCATGAAAAGACAATTATTTTAGTCACCATGACTATTGGGTGGTATTAATTATGTATTTAATAAATATATGTAATATTCATAGTTTCTATATTATTATTAAATATATGGATGGTTTTAGTTTATAATTTATGATAATATATGATATATATTAATAATATATATCATTAATGTTTTAATTTTTGGATAAAAAATTTAATGATCATTATACCGAAATCAATCAATATTGTTAAATAACACAAGAATAATTCATTACCATACTAGGTTTCATTAAAGTGGTCTAAAATCCAAGGTAATATTATTATAATATTATTAGTGTTTGTAGAACCTAAATTCCTATGTCAAAAAAGGCTTTCAAATTTTGATATTTGGGAGAAAAATTAATATAGACACTACTTTTACAATCGTAGTTCAAAATAGTCAGGACTATTAACACATAATATAAAATAAGTGTTAAAATAATATAATAATTTTAGATAATTTTTATTAATGAAGAGTATAAAAGTAAATGTATATGAATAAGGATATAAAATATGTAATAAATTTGGTAATATTTATGATAATGTATGTTAAATAACATTTTTGGAAATAAATGGTAGTGGTAATGGAATTGATAACTAAATCTCATTTATTTTATATGAACATTTTTTCCCAATATATTCCTTTTTTAATTATGTTCTATTTTATAAATATTAGGGAAAAAGTGTTTTTAAACAAAATCCATTTTAATGAATCTTATTATTTTATTTTTTTAAAAAAATTATTCATTATGTAAATATAACTCTAACTATGTCTTTTATAATAGTGAATAATAATATTTAAAAAATATTTTAATATTTTTTCATTATCTTAAAAATGATTCAAATCTATTGAACTTATGTTCATTATTTTACCCTACATTATTCTCTAATTATTTTATTATTTTGTTACATCATGTTTTCATTATCAAGCGATATATTTTATAATGTTATTTGGATGTTTTGTGAAACTATAATTATTTCATGGATTCCATATGAAAATATATTGATTTCAATAGAGATGTTATTTAAAAAATTATTCAATCTGATATTTATATAATTATTTAGAAATCGCATGAATCCCATTTATTTCTTTTTGGGTTATTTTATGATGTTATGATTGATTGTTTTTTTTCATTTGGAACAGAAATACGTGGATTAGGATATGACATGGACTTATATCTCCCTCTAATGAATTTGATAACAGTTTAAATATCATGATGTAGATCTGTTAAGTGAGTGGGTTATAAAGTCACTATTATCATAATGGTTGAGGGTGATGGTGTATAGATATAGTCATATTTTATGAGTTAATGGGGTGCCATGTATTCTAGTAAACAAATAAAAAATATTCTGATTACAATTATGCAAATTCCATCCCAAGATTCAGGGATAATATTGCATGTTACATGTTTAATTTTTCTAATGCCTTTGTACAAGTGTTATACTTTTAATTTTTATATCTATATTTCATGATTAAGGATAACATGTATTGTTTTATGTTCTTTTAAATTATATATTTTTACATATTCATGATTTTTATATGTTTATTATCTAAAAATTCCATTATTTTATATGTTATCCATTACTATGTTTTTGAGATCATCCCTTTTTATGTTTTCCCTTACCCAGTATTCAAGGATGATTATACCACATGAAATTTCTATGAGTCGCTTTAGTTTTTGTTGAAATGGTCACAATGTATGAAATACATGTTTTTTCTATCCTATAGAAAAAAAATTTAGGTCATTGGTTTGTCAGACATTTTATTATTTTATAATTCAATAATAAAATCAATGTATTTCTTATGTATTTTTATCATGGGTCTCATTATCCTTCAACCACTTGTATATATCAGTGGTTGTGAAAGATTAAGTGTGTTTGGATAAATAATTTCATCAATACGAATAGTAACAACATAGAATTCATGTTCTATAAAAGTATACTGAGGTTAAATTATATGATAGAAATATAATTATATTCATTAATTTCAAATTTATCACTGTTGTTTCCAATAATGTACATGGACCTAGAAGACACAAAGAAGTTGAGTGAGAAAATAACTGGTTATATATATTTTTCCCATATAGATATTTAGTAATGGAAATGGGGAAATCTGGAATTGAAAATATGATAAATATAGACATATTAATAAAATATATAATAAAATATATACTCTATATTATCCAAAGTTATACACTCTTCTATAAAGAATTATATAAAATTACTTGGTGTGATAAATATGTAGAATATGTTACAAAGTATGAGTTTTAAGAAGTAACAATATAGGGAAGGCTTCATGACGAATCAAAAAAATTGATAATTATATATTTGTGTCAATGTAATACATGAGCCACAAATTGAAATTTATAGGGAAAATAAAATATGAATCATGTTAAAACACTCAAAAAGGAGGAAAATTATTTCACCACACAAAATGATTTTTGAACCATTATTATGGTCCGAGGATTTTATCTCTCACTTTTTTCATCGTTTTATAATAATAGATTAATATAATCATGATTTAGGAGACCCGATGATTATTTTTATATAATTATAAATTTAATTAAAGTTTGGTTATTTTAATGAGGTCACTGATTTTTATACCATATAAATGTATAATCTATTATCCTGTTTCCAACACTATTCATTGAACCATGGAGGATTTAATAATTTCATAATATCCCCCTATAAATTGATAAAATGGAATGGTGAAATTTATAAAATAGTTATATGTAAATATATTTAATTATAAACAAACATTTTGTTTTGTCAAAAAAAAAGAATGACGGAATGTAGCTAAATTATAAGAATGAATTATATGAAGATTTAACTTTTTATTCATCTTCAAAGTTTAAGGATTTAAATTATAAATATATTTCAAATAAGGGGATGCTACTTCTACTAGGATGGAACATACTTACACTCTCGGATCCAGTACCATAAAAATGTACTTTAAATACTCATTTTCATACTATCTATAAAATAATATATTTACAACCACCCTTAATTAAAAAAATAAATAATGAGTATTATATCTCTTATAACCCAATGATCTATTTATGTTTTAGATATTTTAATTATTTATTCAAATATAACTATAATGCCAATGATCTATGTATCAAATAGATTTTTTCTTTCTTATATATGAATATAATTAATCTGCAATTAATCCTTGATATATCTCAATTATGTTTTCACATATTGTATCCTTATAATCATTTCATGTGTCCTAATTTTCATCATAACCTATTGAAATTGAAACAAAAGAAGTGTTGAGATCAAATATCCAGTAAATGATAATATACAATAGAGGTAGTCAGGGATTAAACATGGAATTTATATTATTATAAGAATAAGATAAAAATATGAAACAATAATCAACAAGAAATATAGAGCATGAAATATCCTTGAGAATAACTGAAAATATATATATCAATAATACTGATCTCATACTGATGGAATGTATAATGTGAAGTATAAAAAATATGATTTTTAGGCCTTATATATAGACAATATTCTATAATAACAAGAGGTATACATGAAAACCCAACCTATTTTGTCCCATGGGATATATCGATGCTTCTAGGGTGTATATAAATTTATACATCACCAAATACTTTTTTAAATAAAATTAATTCACCATATGAGTCAAAAAAATTCAGACTATTACTAAAAAATCTATGAATGAATAAAAAAATGGCTATAATTATGTGAAAAAATATTAAATTTCAATATATAATTCACTTACCTTTATAGAAATAATAAAAAATAATTTCGATACATTTCCCCAAGTTAATAAAATTTATAGAATTTTCATAACCCATCTAGTGAAAGAATTTGTATGATAAAACAATACATAAGAAACTTGCCAATAATCATCCATAATATAATAAAAATATATGGAATTCCAACACATTTAAAAATATTAATCGAACAATTTTATTTCAAGGTGAGCATCATACAATATTAGTTCTATAAAATGTGATTCTTATAGTATATAGAGAAATAGATCTAATTCTATGTCAATTTTGAAATAAAAATATAATAAGCTATATAAAGAATACAGGTTAATGAATATAAAATAACATTACCTAAGATGTGTGGAATATTCATCAAAGGGATTATGTTGTAGTAATTCAAATCCCCAAAAATAAGGGATATAATACAAAAAAATACAATAAAAAGGTTTAATTCCACCAAATTATTTTAAATAACTTCAATGAACTATCATAACACAATTAATTAATTTTTAGTTACCAAAAAACACCACTACTGGGGAAAAAACTGAATCCATGGCCACCTGAACAAGGGAACATAAATTAGCTAATAAATCCCATAAAAAATAATTAGTATGTTAAAAAAATACATTCATGGGTAGTGAATACATCATAAAAAAGAAACATGTTTCACAATATGTATAAAGTCTCCAAAAAATAATGTTGACCATAAATACCAATACAAATTTTGAGTTATTCAAATAAAAACCACATGAAAGCAAGTAATTGTAATTGATCATAAAATCCAATTATGGAAAAATCATTCATGATATTAAATATCTAATATGTATAATATACACCACATAAATTAAATTATGTGCATAATATCAAACATGTCTCAATGAAAGTATGTTTTTATGAGAACCCCTACCTCGTTAATAATCAATTCTATAATTGCACCAAATATCATACATAATAAAATTATGTTAATACAATTCTTACAAAATAAACATAAACACAACAAAACTAATTTATAACCCTCATTAAATTCAATATATATATATAATACATGTTTTACCGATGGTCAATATCGGGTGTAAGTAATCATTATCACTTGGAATAAATTTTTTAAAATTAGTGTTTATATATAATGTTTTTTCATAAACTTTGAACACAATTAGAATATATAGTATACTATAATATATGTTCCAAGATATCTTATGAATAAATAATTTCATTTCTTGTTAGTTTTAGCTACAAACCATTAATATGAAATCAATAATTATTATGTTTCTATGATTCCTAACTAATAAAAAATGTTTTATTCATTAACAAGTAAAATGTTGATATAAATATGACATATACTGAAAAAATATTTTTAATATTTAAGTCATTTAGTACCTATAAATAATATCTCATTTTTATCCATAACATAAATGTATAATATTATACAATATTGTGGTTAAGGAGTCCTAAACCAGAATCTACAGTGATTAAAGAATGATTATGAGATGGTTTAGATGTAATATCATTATAATAGAAGACTAATGTTTTTATTTATTTTCAAATATATTGATAAATCCGAATTTGAAAGATTTCATAAGATTACTTAATTTAGAAAATATAATTACTTTGAAAATATACCATTTTCCTCTTATTTTATTTATTTTAGACAATTGAATTAATGAGCATATTTATTGATCATATCATTATTGCGTTTTCAAATTGGTCATAATCTAACATTTTTTATTTCATGAACATAATATTTATTCATTAAACCATTATAAGAACAATCATTTATGGGTGTTGATGAAAAATATAACAATGGTTCTTTGTAAAGGCGTTAGTCCACACACAAGCACAATTGACATTCATTTATATATCTAAGTGAATATAAATGAATAGATAAGCCTTTAGAAATTAATATATGAAAATATAATTATATGAAAACTAATTGATTTATCATTTTATTGTGGTGAAAACATTTCCGGATGAGTATGATTAATAAAAAATAATTTAGAAGGAGATAATACTTATGATGGATAATTGGTGTTTCCCTTGAATAATCCTTGGAATTCCAGGAAATGGCATAGACTTGTAAGATGTGAGACTTTAGTATGTGGTATTGGGTTTTGTATGTATAAAATTTAATATTTTTAAGGATTATATCAATGGTGATGTTAAACCTCAAAAGGATGGATGTTCTGTCCTTTTATAAGAAATGTAAAAAGAACTTTCTAAAAAAGTCATTATTTTTCAATAATTACCTGACACTTTTCAAGGGAAAATAGATAAAAAAGATAAGTAATTTTGGATTTGAGAAAATATAATAAATAAACTCATCCCATCCATCCATTTTTACACAAGTTAAGAGTAATTTAATGATATTATTTCTACTTTTAACCTCTTACCTAAACTATCGTTTACTATTATTACAAGTTTTTGAATAAGTAATTTTATATATTAATAAATATAAAAGATAACCCATATAATGTAATTTTTTTGAAATAAAATGATATTTAAAATCCATTTTATACAATTAAATTTTTAATTCATTGAATAATAATTTTAAATTTAAAATTGATTATATATGGAAAATGAATTTTTATTGAAATGGTTGATTTTTACATTAAGCATTATTAATATTTGTTAGTATTTATTAACCATTTAATGATAATTAATGTAATTTTATATTTTTATGAATTATATTATATTCACTATTTTTTAATATTATTATATAATATATTACATATAAATTTTATGTAAGTATTTATAAAATTCTAATGTAATCTTTTTCACTGTTAAGATTGTAATTAACATTAACCATTGTAGACAAATACTTAAAAATGGGATTTCCATTATTTAACAATATTAAAATGATGATATAAAATATTAGTTTCATTTTATCAAGTAATATTCCTACAATTAAAGAAATTATATTTAATGCTATTTCATATAATGTGTAAAACTAGTTTGTTCGATAAAAGGGTTTTTTAAGCATAAATATTATGTATTGAAAAATAGTATAGGAATATTATTATTAAATATGATATATGTGCATTATAATAAATATAGATCATAATTTCAAAATGTGTTAATTTAATTAAAGAACCATATGAAAAAATTCTTTTTATAAAATATTACTTGATTATATAAAATGATGATAATGGGTTTTATAATTTGATTATATAATTTTTAAATGAATCTTATTTCTATATAAATATATGTTATAATTTTTTTGACCACGTCTTTTAGCTGGATAGTTGATGGAGAGTTGCTTAATATAGTTTTATAATCGATCATGTTGGTAGGTTTTATCTGTAGAAACAATAAACAACTACCACATACATAATGAGCAATATGTGTTATTTATAATGGAATATGATAAATAGGTTTATACCACCATCACATAAAAATTCACATTAGTTTAGAGGGTGATAGTTCAGTCTAATCAAACCCTTTGGGAGGGAATCATTTCCTATTATGGGACACTTTTATAGATATAATATATATTCATGAATCATTTCCAAATCTCTATATAAAACTGGATTCCCTAAAAAACAATAATTTCTTGAATCGATTTATATGTGGGTTGTATTTATATTGACTAAACCATATATATGTATTAGTGTATCTATATCTTGTTTCTAATTATTTCTAAACAATGATGGGTTTCTTGTGATTTAAAGTTGTATGACCAATATATAGTGTACTCCTATCCAGAGATGCAATTGGTATTTGACATAAGGGATTGAACATCCAAGATGCATCCAAAATATCATATGAAAAAAGGAATCAAAACCTACATAGTTCATTTTAGACCATGCCATGTGATTTAATGTTACATGGAATATTTCTATATTATGGGATTTAATCATTATATATAGAGCTATGACCATAATAATGCATTATACACATCCTATTTATAACAATAAATAATTTGATAATAGTTCACATTTTATAGGTCTTTATTTCCTAAGTGGTGGAATGCTGAAGGTTTTAACGTGACATATGAATATAAGTCTTCTCATAGATACCTGATCTTGAGTATAAAATTTTTATTGAAGAAAAGATATAATAATATATACACATAAAGAGAGGCCTATACTAGGTCATTTTTTTCTATCATAAGAGAACAAACATTGTTGATCTCTTTTCCCATTTGATTCATGCTTGTTGGGAGAAACATGAGGTATTATATGATTAGGCACATTGTATGGGTGTTTGAGATTGATGTTTTAGGGGACTTACACAATGTGGTGACCCTAATTTTTTATAATAATGAGTACTAGTATCATAGAGAACATTTCTCAATGAGATAAGTGTCGTGATATGGAGATTGGGCCTTAGGTATGTGTCCTATGTATAATTTTTATTAAATGATTCATAGGCCCCACATTTCAAAATTCTGCAACCCATTAATGAGTAAGGAATGACGATTACCACAATGGTGATTATTTAAATAGGGTTGACGAAATATGGGGAGTTATACTAGGTTGGAAGCCCATGTTTTGAGGAATTTGTATAATTCTATTGTGATGATCATTATAGATCTCTAATCCCAAATGTGTCCCAAACAGTGTGAGAAACAAGAGTTGTTATAACATCAATCACATTGCAATTAATACAATATTGAGTTTCTATAGGGATTACACTCTAAATCCTTCCTATAACGAGTGGGATTATAAGTATTCCAAATAATATGGATCCTTGAGAAAACGTTATGGCCTTTCATAAGGTATTTTTTGATGTAAAGTACATATGGTATTTATGACAGAATTATGGGGCTAAAGGCTTGTAACTGGTTTCCAATGTTTCTTGATTATAATAGGAATTATAGACCTCATAGTTCATAGATCCATTTCATTATGATGAGAAATGAATCATGTTTGGTCCCATAGATATATTTTCCCAATGAGATAAAGAGTGTGGAAGATACATTAAGGAATATAGCCTTTATGGGTGGATACGGTCTTATGAGATCCTAAAAAATTCCATTGGGGAATCTTAAAGTAATGTAATCCAAATGATTGAAGGGTGATCACATGAATCACATGATTTATTTGGGGCCACATTCATCATGTGATCTCTTTGGAGTCACGTAGATAAGAATGTTTATTTGGGAATGCACCATGCATGATTTTTTTGAATCCATGTAAAGGTGACATGTCATAGGACATGAAATCACATAATGTCATGGTGGATGTGAATATTTTTGTGAATACAAGGTGGTATCGTACTTTTTAAGGTACCAATAGAGTAATTCGATCCACATGATCCCTTTGGATTCATTCAAATTGCTAAATACATAAGGGTCATGCCATCGTGTGATTGATGAGGGTCCAGGTGATCATATGGTTGGGTATCATGACCAAAAGGCATCACTATGATCATATGGTTATAAAATGAATCATGATTTTTCTCATGAATAAATTGTCAATGCATGATCAATATTTCATTTCATGATCATCCTTACAAAACCCATTCTCCTTTATTTTCCCTATGTTACTAATATTTGTCCAGAAGATGAACATTGTAATCATGATATCACTCTACTGTATAAGGTTTCCTCCTTTGTGTCTCCTATTATTTCCCACCATCATAGGGTTTACAAGTATCACCTACCATATATCTATATATATCTACATGGTGATCAAGGCACATCCCTCATCATAAGCTAGTTAGAGGAATATCCATATAGGTTGGAATAATCTCACGCACTTCCCATGATCGATCCATGTATCATTAGTGATGGAATACCCTTATGATGTCATAAAGAAAGGCCACATGACTAATCAATATCTACCATCTTCCTTGAACCTACAACATGTATATGGTCACACACATGAAAAGGGAGCATGATTAGGGATTCGAGTTTCAGATCCTTGACCACATGTAGGCATTACCTAAAATTCTGGATTAAAAATTCAATGTTAATTTACATGAACCTGATGATATTTCCAATGTCATTAAAGAGATTATCCAACATGTTTGAGTTCCTTTTCATGATCTGGATGACAGGTCAAATAGAATTGTCATATTCAATTCAATTATCCTGGGGCCTTAATGTGATCAATGTACTGATCATCCGAATAATGTAAAACCATCGTGTAAAAAATAGTGCAACATCCATAATATAATTATCCAATCATTTAAAATAATTATCTTATGAATACCATTGGTATTTTCAACCTAGATGTCAAATTATCATGTATAGATGATAGCGTGAATCACATAATCACTTTTCATTAACCTATTATCATTGAATTGATCACATGATTTTTATATGGTGTTTTTTGTTACCCTTGATGGATCATGTTTCAGTGTGAAACACTTTTCATGAAAAAAATCTAATGGTTGTATTTAGGGAATCATGTGACGCTTTATGGGTTATTAAATCACTGGTAACTGAGAGGATCATGTGATTGTGTAACATAAGAAACTAACCCTAATAGTCTACAATTCCTTTTATGGGAAAATTATATTCATGATTTGGGTATTTTTAACACCAATGCAATCCCCATTTTTCAATAATCCATAAATTCTACCTTAAAATACATGTTTGAAGGACTAATGATATAGTATAAGGGATTCAAATGTCCGCCTAAGTCCTTTAGGCTTTTGTTGGTTTCCTTTTAAGCGTCTTGGTATTTTTAGAGACCATTCGTATTCTAAAATATTACCTATAAATAGAAGGGTAAAGGGGAACCAATTTCATTTATGAATCAGATGGTTTGGAATGATCTCCAATTTTGTCCTTTGTGTGAGTGCTTCAAAATACTATGTCGAGTAACCACATCATGAGAATCATTCACATGATCTTATCATGTGACACAATCATTTAACAACCATGTTCAGATAACTCAAGAAACCAAACTACAAACTAAGGATTGGTAATTAATTTAAACCATGTCACACATCCATGGCTACGAGGTTACATCACTTGATGTACATAGGTTACAATAATATTTTAATGTTTGACACATTTTGTGTCTCCTTTCATAGATAATGTGATCCCAATTATCCTCAAATGGTAATGTGATTTCAAGATTCCGAATGGTTCATGTGGTAAAAAGAATAAAATGGATCATGTTCTCTATGTTACACCATCCAGGTCATTCACTTTTTCCATCTACTGTACTCCTTTTCAGGATTCTTACTCCTTAATACATGACTTTAATGCATTTGTCTAGATGAATTCATGATCATGGATTTTATCCAATGTGTCCTGTCCTACATGATTTATAGGAACCACAATGGCGATCCATCATATTAGGTCTTTTCTAAAAATCATGTTCTAAATGGTATTATTTTGATTTTCATCAAATTTGTCCTCTGTTGCATATACTTCATTCCTTTTAGAGGATTTCACTATCCCTTACCAATGGTTTAGTCTTATAACTCGATGGTCTCTATCCTCAATCAAATATATCAGGGAGATTGTGTCTCAGTATATTTAATGGATCCTGGTTCTATTTAGTGTATATCCTACAAATTGAATCACTCTTCTCTGGGGTAAATAAGTTGGTATCTCACCTATCAATATATTTACATGAGTTAATCAAAAATAAATTATTCGATTTGGACAATAAAAATATACCTATTGATAGAAATGAGATCTAAATCATGGCAGGAACATTTCAAATGAATGGGAAGGGTTGTTGTGGGTATGATGAAACAATATATAATTTTATGATCCACTTATTTTCATCTAATACTAATCGATGGTGTGTAATTATAAATTATTCATGTACCATTATCCATAATTTCTTATATAATTAATTAGTTATTGGTAACCCAACACCAATTATTTTTACTTGACCCATGGTGATGTAGGAATCCGCCAATGGGACATCCATAAGATTGGGGGAATACTTACTATTCTATGAATTCACGAGTAACGTCCCTCGATTGAATATTTTATGGATGAACCAAAACAAACCCTAATTTAGATTAATATATATTCACTATTTTGAGGGAAAATCGGAATAAGGATCTGAACTAATGCTCTATCTTATCCTTCAATGTATGAATATACATATTTCATTAAATATCTGAGGCTCTACATGTTGTTGTACATCATCATCATCGCCCATCATGACAGGTTTGGGTTAGTGAAGTATCTTATTGGGTTATTCAAGAGGCCAATGATTATACTTCAAGAGACAACTTGGTGAAAACAGAGGTGCCTCAAAGTATTTTGTTGGTGGGGTTTGGGACATGTTTCTAAATGAATGGATTTCCCCTACTAGGGGAACTTGTTTGGGAACCTGGGATGATAAATTAGTGGTCTAGGAAAAACTAGAATAAGTGATACCCAGAAACCTAATTATGCCAACCCATTCCCATCTCTGTATTCTTTTTATCTGCATTGAATATGGCAGTAGCCCTTAATGGATCCTTGGGCTATCCCCGTTTCAATTGGCTAGAGAAGTATGAACTTTACATGTTACAGGTATCAAAACACCCTCAAGATCCTTCATTCCTTGTTCTATCCCAAGATACTAAATATCATTGAGGTAAAGGTAAATCCATTAGAGGTCCCTAAATCCATCAACATTTTTATCATGAATAATTATTCTAATTTCATGTCATACTCCACACCTTCTAGGCTAATCATGAATTATGGTATCAGTACCCTTGATTAAAGGTCATATAAAGATTCATTTTGATATTTGAATTCGTATATTTATTAGACGATATAGTTCTATGTGATCAATAATAACCTTGAATATTTGATATTTAACACCATTGTACTCTAAATGAGTCTTCAATTCCTTTTATTGGAATGTAAGGGGAACTACATCCCAAAATCATCGTTCAATGTTTTTTTTTGAAAGAATGTGAGGATACTAATTCAATGATCTTATTTCATCCTTTAAATGTGTCTATATATATATATCAATGAACTATTCAAAAGTGGGTATTGATTCTTACCTAGTTAGGGTTTTTAGCTAACCAGTTCTTCGGGTAGATCCACACTATGCCTCTCCGAAACCTTTACTAGTGGCATCAATGAAACTATTTGAGGACATAAGAGGCCATTTAAATACACCCTTATAATGGAATGGAGTCCTCTAATGATGATGTATATTTTTATGGGGAAACTGGAACTGTAGTACCGACAATAGATGATGTGTTCATTTGAAGAGTGTTAGACCATGTTAACAGTGAATGGAGATTAGTCGAATATAATCTCATCACTTCTTTTTCAATTCTCATAGGAAGTTAATTAATTTTATATTCAAATATATCCTTACCATTATTCCCCATGCTGAAAAATCCCCAAAAACAACCATCAAGAGTTGGTCGGTAGAAAGATTGATATGTCACTAGATTTTCAAATTAATTATCGAGACTCACTTTTATGTAATTAAAATTCAAGGAGAGTGAATGTACTAACTTTTTTATAAACAAGGGGTATATAGATATTATTATTACAGGTTATACACGGTCACAATATGGTTCATCCTTATATAGGAACAATAGTTCGTCCATGAGGGATAGCATTGTGACATTTATAATATATGTTTTCTACTAAAATAAATGATGGATTCTTGAGAGTTACTATACAAAAATTATTTGATAACATACATGTTGAATAATTAGATGATTGACTTGGACACATAGATAAGAGATCATGAATAATTCAAATCTCATGTGATGTACACTTTCTTAATGGAATCTACTTTAATGGATGTCATTGGAAAATAGGATCTAGTTTTATGCTACTAAATATTGGTTTTCATACACTATTTATGGTAGTGGGAATTATGTGGGATGCACTTCACCTTTCAATTGAAAAATCTCATTCGAATTTGGAAAATCTAGGGAACTAAGAATAATAATATTTACAATGATCTTGTTTAATTTCCTCTATGGATACCTAGTAGAGACTCAAGAATATAAATATTCCTCCTTTTCATTTCAATTTTTTAATGAATAAATCCTTCCATTTTTTTAATTTTTTTATTCCTTCAACCTTTCAGCATAAGTATGAAACTTTTGTGGATTAAAATTATACTAATAACCAAATAAATTATGGTTTCCATAATGTTGAGAAAATAGAATATCAAAACTCAAATAATTCAAGCATAATTGAAATATTTTTGAGATCGGTCAAGGGTGGGAAACAACATAAACCCACTATTTCTGTTTAGGTTTGGACCTTTTTGAATCATCCAGTTCAAAGAAATCATCAAAGTGAATTTATACCATATTCCAAAAATAACTATATTATTATAATAACTTAGTAGACCTAGCAAGCATAGATCGATTTCTGGTAGGGCCAAATAATGGTGCCTATATTATTTGAATTTCTTGTTTTTATCCCTAACATATTACTAATAAATTTATAGAAATGATTATTATTCCAATGCAATAATTTTTTGCATAGGTACATTTTTTTATTTTCATTTTAAATATTTTTACAAATCATCCTTTTCATAAGTTTTTAGTGTTTCCCAGTACACATAATGTGTGTTTCTAAAAGGAAAAGTCATAACTTTTTCCCATTGTTCTTTTTGTGGGCTTTCAAACAAAAGAGTGTTGTGTTCCTTTTGATTGGTTGTTTAGGTTATCATGAATCAAGCATAAACAATTCTATAGTTTTACATATAACAACTTGAATATTCTTTTTCTATAGTGTAAGATGTTATAGATCATACCATCTTTTTCTATTTTATAGGGTTATTTTGCTCATACCTTCTTTCTAGAAATTTTATGGTATTAGAAATCCAAACATCTTTTCCAATAGTTTATGGTTATTGATGTAAGGACATTTTTTGATATATTATAGATTCATTAAAAATAGAATTTATTTTTCAGTATTTCAGGGTCATTTATCTTAGAACTTAATTTTCAATTTTTAGGTCTATTATGCTTATAACATCTATTTTAGTTGTTTATAGTCATTTTTATTAGACCTTATGTTACTGTAGATTAGGTTAATTTAGATAATTACTTATTTCGTTATATTTTAGGGTCATATAGATTATAAATAATTCTAATTAATATAGTTAAAACTTTGATGAGGAAAATTCATGATGGGATTTAGATTCCCTGAATCCTTTTAAAGATTCTACTGAATGAATATTCTTCAGGGGTTCTGAGATCTTATATTCTAATAGAAGATTTAAAGGATAAAAGTTAAAGAATAGTTCTGATATAATTCTTCCTAAATTAAATGATATTTATAATACTGTGGAATAATGACTAGGATTCCATTTCTATATAGATAATTGGAATATGGATATTATAAATTCTATCCCAATGTGTTTGAATCATAATTGAAGCAATAGGGTAGACAAGCTGGGGATGATCACAAAACAATATAAGGTTTCGAGTTCCACTACGATGTTTTTAGGGAATATGAGGATTAAATGTATTTTCTTGTAAGGAATACAAACCTATAGTCTATAGATCAAGGGCCTTATACTTGTGTCAATATGGGCTAACATGAATTGTAATGTAGATGGATTATCACTCCACTCTATGGGATATGGGAGGATTTTGAATATTAAAACACTCATGTAGTGAATTATGGTATGGATGAATGATTATCTAATAGGTTTCAACACCTGGCAGGGTAGATTGGTTTATGGTTCTGAAACTCAAGACCTATTCCATGTGGTTCAAGATCATGTGATTTTGACTACAAAATGGTTCAAGAATGAATTACTTCATTCCTTAATTGAAAATGGAAAAAATAAATGGAAACCAAGCGTCAAGGATGGCTAATAAACTTGAATATTTGTGTCAAAGGATTGGTAAATCATGGTTTGAAAATATTAGAGTCAAAAATGTTTGGAGACCAGTGTCACGACCCGCCCTCGGGGTCCGTGCCGTGACTACCCCAAGCCCGCCTTCCATAGGCCAGGGGCTGGCGACTAGCACCAAGGCGTAAATCCCGGTAAAAAGGGAAGGCATTGCCTTTGAAATGTAAACAAACACCACAGAGTAAGCAAGCGGAAAGTAAACACTAAACAAAAGCAGAGTACAACTGAAAGTGCGGAAAAGTAAATGGGCCAGTATACAAACCCAAACTGAATGTAAAGTACAACTCGAAAGGGAAAACAGCAACTGAAAGGTAAAAGCCGCTACACCGAGCTGTCCACTGGAAATCCCACCTGAAGGGTGGGTACAGATAGCTCCTCTGCTCCACGGGTCCCGCCGTCCGCTCCGAGCACGTCCCGCCCAGTGGTCCACCTCCGGGTACCGTCCCGCTCTGCAAGCCTCAGCTAAGGTCAACGCTGTCCGTCGTCTACAACAAACACAACGTAGTGCGGGCAAAGCCCGTGCAGGGGTGAGTATAAGCTACTCAGTAGGGACCCTGAGACCCCTGAAGGTCTCTCAAATCCACAAAGGATAAACCACGAAGAAAGGTACAATCACGAAGTAACAACGGACACTGCTTAGGTATATGCCCATACATATACCTAAGTCATCAAATTCAAATACGCTCCAACCTCCGAGCCCAAGTACAACTCAGTCCACATAGGAAAGAAAACGTATTCCACACAGGAAAGCAAAACGTAATCCACACAGGATTGCACAACACAATCCACACAGGAAAGCAACAGGATTCAGCTCATACAGGTATACATCTTCGAAAGACGATAAAGAAGATCTCTGATCCATCTATGTTGTCGGACCCACGAAGGATCGATAGGTAACTAACCCCCGCAAAAGACCCACACAGGATCGGGCCCACGTAAGACCTGTAGGCGCTGGTTCACACAGGACCGCTGAGCGCAAGGACCCACACAGGATCAGACCCACACAGGATCGGGCCCACACAGGACCTGTAGCACTGATCCACGTAGGATCGCTGAGTGCTGTAGTCGTCATCGTCGAATCCACACAGGATCTCTGTACTGTCGTCATCGCAGTCACAGTAGCAGTAGTAGCAGTAGTAGTCACAGTAACAGTCGCAGCCAGCACTAGGGTTCCCGCACACAGCAAGCTCGTTCGGAGGGTCCGCTCCACGAGCTGAGAGGCTGATACATCAACTGTCACAAAGTCCAGAGTTGATGTATCCAAAAGTTCCGTATCGTCAGCAGGAACTCAACGCAACAGACGACGCGTCGATCGGACGCCCGGTCTGAGAGTTATTGGCATTTTCGTCCTCGGGGCCCGGTTGGTTTTTAAGGAAAAACCAACCCGACCGTACTCCACCTGCGTCCAAACATCGGGTGGAGTATGCCAAAAGATCCGTCTCACTAAGAGGAACACAACACGGCTGACGGCACATCAATCGGACGTCCGTAGCTCAAGATATGAGCGTTTCCGCTCCGAAGGCCCGGTTGGTTTCGTGAACGAACCAACCCGGCCGAACTCAAAGTATTACGAAACATTGAGTGCGATATACCAAAACGGCAGTCTCGATCCAAGGATCGCGTTGCGTAGACGGTTCGTCGATCGGAGGTTCGTGGCTCAAGATATGGCCAAAAGACCGAAACTGATTCGAAACAGGGGGGTCCGGGTCCGGGCCGACCCGGTCCGACCCCCCCTGGGTCGGCCCGAACCGGGTCGACCTGACCCGGGTCCTACCCAGCCCGGCTGGCCGGCCGGCGGCGCGGCGGCGCGGCGGCGCGGCGGCGCGGCGGCCTGGCGCCGCACGGAAGCAGCACGCGGGGGGATCATGCCCCCGCTTGATTGAAGGGGGGGCGCGGCTATATGCTGCGCCCTTTGTTTTAAACCCCCCCCCCCCCCCACGTGGGGGGCCTGTTTGTGTGGAAACCGGGGGGCCGCCTGCCCCCCCCTCAAGAAACCGCCCTCCCCAATTAAATGGGGGGGCTTTATTGCTAGCCGGGGGATTAATTTCCCCCGGATTTGACCATCCGGCCGGCCAGCTGGCCGGCCGGTTTTCTCCAACGGGACCGGAAAAATCTGGTCCCCTTTTCGGCTTCCGACGCCGGCGTCCCGGCCGCCGGTCTCCTCGTTCCGCCGCGGCCCGGAACCGGGCGCGGTGCGACGGCACCGCGCCCCTCCGCCGCACCTTGATTTCCCTCAACGCGGCCCGACAGCGTCGCATTCTTGATGATCCTTCCATGGCGCGGCGCGACGGCGTCGCGTAATATAATTGCACGATTAACCGCGTGGTGCGACGGCACCACGCCACCTTGTTTCCACCCGCAAGGTAAATCAACAAGAACGATGGAGGGGGTTCGGCCGTGTTCATGCGGTCCGGCCCCCTCACTTTAAACAATAACACTTTTATAAAATCCAAACGTTAGTTATGCATGAACCACGAACAAGGATAAATAAATAAACAAATTACAGCAACCCCTACCTCGGGTATAAGTTCGAAGATTTGTCAACGTCCCGCGGAAGACAACGTCGCGGAGGTCGGGCGTCGCGGTAGTCTTTCGTCAAATCCGATGACGAAGAGGTGCGTCCGATGAGATACGTCGTTGGCTAATCTTCGTATGCCGACGAAGGGAGTCCGAGGAGGAAGCAGCATTCCCTATCGTTGACATGGAAGACGAAGAAGAGAGGAGCGGCGTTCTTCGTCGGAACTTGAGCGTTCTTCGTCAAGTTGAGCGTTCTTCGTCAAGTTGAGCGTTCTTCGTCAAGTTGAGCGTTCTTCGTCAAGTTGAAGAAGAAGGAGGAGGAGCTCTCAAAAATCCTCACAAGTTGGCTAAACAAAACTAACCAAATAAAATAAGGTTCCTCCTTATTTTATTTACCAAACCAAGAAATTCAAAACTTCAAATTTCAAAACATAACACTTAATTAATTATACATTTCATATGTAATTAATTAGATGTTAAGTTAACAAACATTTAAGAGGGAGAGAGGGGAGTTTAAGGGGGAAGATGAGAGGTTTAGGTTCGTGTGGGTCCCACCACACTTAATCCTCTCAAGGGAGGTTAAGTGGGTGTGGGTCCCACCCCTAACTCCCTTTGAGGGGAGTTAACCTACAAAAGTTAAATAAAAAGAATTCCACATTTTTTATTCAACTTTTTATAAGTCTCCCAAAAACTAACTTTCGTCCCGCAACTAACGCAACTTCCGAAAAGGTCTCTTTAAGCGAATATCGGCGCTGCGAGTTCATCGGTGCCCTCGGATTTCAATTCCGAGCACCGGATCAAAAGTTAGGAATTCCCGCTCGTTCGTTCACTGAACGTACCCGAGCCAAACTTCAGAAATTGATTCCGGGCACTCCGGGCCTCCGAATCAGGTGCCGTCTGAAACCGCACTCTTGTAAAATTCTATAGAAAATTAAGAAAAAATTTCCCTTTAATTTTACGGGTCTTTACATTACTCCCACCTCAGGGCTTTACGTCCCCGTAAAGATACATAAAAAACTAGGGAAACAAATGAGGGTACTGAGCACGCATCTGAGCCTCCCGCTCCCATGTGCTCTCCTGGAGATTCCCGTGCTGCCATCTGATGCGCACAAGAGGAATCGATCGCCCACGCAGGACCCGCTCCTGCCGATCCTCTGTCTCTACCGGGACCTCCGTGAAAGTCGCCCCATCGTCAACGTCAAGCTCCCCATGGTCAATGATGTGCATCGGGTCGTGCACGTATCTCCTCATATGGGATACGTGGAAGACGTCGTGCACCCGGTGCAACTGAGGTGGTAGAGCCAGGAGATAAGCCACCTCGCCAATCCTGCTGAGGACCTGGAAGGGTCCGATGAAGCGCGGAGATAACTTGCTGCCTCGGCCAAATCTCCGAATACCACGTCGAGGTGAGACCCGTAAGAAGACGTGGTCGCCATTCTCGAACTCCAGTGGCCTCCGCCTCCTGTCAGCGTATGACTTCTGCCGGCTCTGAGCTGTCCTCATCCGCTCCTGGATGACCTGGACCTTCTCTGTCGTGGCCTGGACCATCTCCGGTCCCACCAGTGCTGACTCTCCAGGGTCTGTCCAGCACAAAGGTGATCTACAAGGTCGGCCGTACAACGCCTCGTACGGTGCCATCCCGATGGTGGAGTGGTAGCTGTTGTTGTACGCAAACTCCACCAAGGGTAGGTGGTCCTCCCAGCTATGACCAAAGTCGAGGACCCATGCGCGGAGCATGTCCTCGAGAGTCTGAATGGTCCTCTCCGTCTGACCATCCGTCTGAGGGTGAAAGGCTGTGCTCAGACGTAGCTGCGTCCCGAACGCCTCCTGTAACCCCTTCCAAAGCCGGGAAGTAAAGCGAGCATCTCGATCAGAGACGATAGATGATGGCACACCGTGGAGCCGCACAATCTCCTGAATGTAGAGACGTCCCAAGCTCTCCACTGAGCCCTGCTCTCTGATGGGTAAGAAGTGTACCGACTTGGTGAGTCGGTCAACAATCACCCAGATGGAGTCGTGACCTCTGGAAGTGCGTGGAAGTCCAGTAACGAAATCCATAGATATGCCGTCCCACATCCACTCCGGAACCTCCAAGGGCTGTACCAAGCCCGTTGGTACCTGATGCTCTGCCTTCACCTGCTGGCAGGTGAGGCATCGAGAAACGAACTCTGCTACAGCCTTCTTTATGCCCGGCCACCAGTGCTGTCGTCTGAGGTCCTGGTACATCTTCGCCACTCCAGGATGTACCGCCAAAGGAGAAGTGTGAAACTCTCTCAGCACTTCCTCTCGCAAAGCGACTGGTACCATGGTACGTCCTCTGAAAAGGATGTCGTGCTCTGCCCCAAGGGAGAAACCATCAGGTGCCTGTCCCGAGGATATCTGTGCACGCCGTGTCTCACAGTCAGCGTCCCCACGCTGTGCCTCCCTGAATCGTTGCAGTAGTGGAGGAGTGACTGTGAGAGACTGAAGGAAGGATGCTCCATCTCTATCCACGAAGGATATCTGCAAAGAGGCTAGCTGCTCCGTCGCCTCCTCAAGTAGATTAATGCCCGTCCTCCTGCTAAGGGCATCGGCTACTACGTTCCCCTTCCCAGGAGTATAGACTATCTCAAAGTCATAGTCCTGGAGGAACTCGAGCCATCGCCGCTGTCTCAGGTTCAGGTCCTTCTGAGAGAAGATATACCTGAGACTCTGATGATCAGAAGAGACTGTAAAGCGCTCGCCCATCAGATAGTGTCGCCATGTCTTCAGAGCGAAGACCACTGCTGCTAAATCCAGGTCACGGGTAGCGTAGTTCTGCTCATGTGGCCTCAACTGACGTGATCCATAGGCGATCACTTCCCGCTACTACATCAGAACACATCCGAGTCTGGTCCCTGATGCATCGCAGTAGATTATGTACCCTACTCCCTCCTCGGGCAACCTCAAGATTGGTGCGCTAGTCAATCTCTGTCTCAGCTCCTGGAAGCTCTGCTGACATCTGTCTGACCACACGAAGGGTTTCCCCTTCTTCATCAAAGCTGTGAGTGATGCCTCAACTCTAGAGAAGTCTGTCACGAATCTCCGATAGTATCCAGCTAGTCCCAAGAAAATCCGAACCTCAGTCACGGTCCTGGGTGGCTCCCATGCTAACACAGCCTCAATCTTCGCGGGATCCACTGCAACTCCCGCCTCAGAGATAATGTGTCCCAAGAAGTGGACCTCACGTATCCAGAACTGGCACTTCGAGAGCTTACCATAAAGCTGGTGCTCTCGGAGTGTGTCAAGTACAACTCGCAAGTGATAGGCGTGCTCCTCCTCTGTCGTAGAGTAAATCGGAATGTCGTCGATGAAGACCACAACAAACCGATCGAGGTATGGCTGAAAGATCCTGTTCATGAGAGCCATGAACACTTCTGGAGCATTGGTTACACCAAATGGCATAACCAAGAACTCATAGTGGCCATACCGACATCTGAAGGCTGTCTTCTGCACATCATCGTCTCTGACTCTGAGCTGATGATAGCCTGACCTGAGGTCTATCTTCGAGAACCACCGTGCTCCCTTGAGCTGATCAAAGAGGTCATCAATCCTCGGTAGTGGATACTTGTTCCTCACTGTCACCTGGTTTAGGCGACGATAGTCAACACAAAGTCACAAGCTCCCGTCCGCCTTCATGGCGAACAAAATCGGGGAAGCCCAGGGTGAAACACTGGGTCGGATGAACCCCTTGCCCTGCAAGTCCTCCAACTATACCCGTAGCTCTCGAAGCTCGGTGGGGTCCATCCGATATGCTGGAGTGGATATTGGGGCTGTCCTGGGGTACAAGTCAATATAAAAGTCTACCTCTCTGCAAGGAGGTATCCCTGGAACATCGTCGGGAAAAATGTCCGCAAACTGATCCACCACTACAGGAAAAACAGGACTCCGCACGTCAACTGCTCCAAGGATAAGGCTAGCCAACTGATGAGTGATGGGCTGTCCTCTCCTCCGCGGAAGTCCATCCTGTGCTGCTAAGGCTCCCTTCTCGCCGGTGAAGGTGAACCTGCTCCCGTCGGTGCGTACACATCGCACCTTGAGCCTAAAACAGTCAATCTGTGCATGGACCGTAGATAGCCAATCCATGCCCAAGATGACGTCGTAAGGCCTCGACGCTGCTACAAGAAGATCCCAGCCGAAGCTCTCGCCTCCTAGAGTAATCTCACACTGCCAGCACCAGTGCGTAATCGTCGAGTCTGCTCTCGTAGGAGTCTCTAGCCGTAAGGATCGAGCCAACGGATCTGTCAGAATCTCCGAGCTCCGAACAAGGGCAGCGGCTATGAAAGAATGACTCGCTTCTGTGTCTATAAGAACTGCAGCAAGGGTGGAGTAGACACAGATAGTACCTTGAATCATCTCGGGTGCGTCGTGGTCGTAGGCCTCTGCTGCCTGGAGCTGTGCCTGTCTCTGCCCGCTAGCTCTCTGTGGTCGGGGTGGACCTCCTGGTGGTGGTGGTGGCAAAGCCTCAAAGCGTCGCCCACCACCGGCTGCTCGTCCAGCTCCTCTGCCTCGTCCGCCTCCTCCCTGCGGACCGCCACGGTCGACCCTCTGCCTCTGCCTCGGTGGTCCCTCAACCGTCTGCTGCTCCTCGGCACGGCGGGTCGGGCAGTCACGAGCCATGTGGCCCTGCCCGCCGCACGAGTAGCACTGTCTGCCTCTCGAAAGACTGGCTCCGCGCTGTGTGCCCCGCACTGCTGAGTCTGTGTCCTGAGGTCGTCTGCCCGAAGGTCTGGTCTGCCTGGACCCCTGAGTCATCCGTCGACTGCCTGCTGCAGATGACTCTACCACGTGCTGCCCTGCGGTGGGTCGCTGTGCTGGTGTAGACTCAGCAAGGAAGCTCTCGATCAGAAGGGCCCGCTCCAGTACTCCTGTCTGAGTCGGTATGCTGAGGGAGATCAGCGATGCCCTGATCTCGTGTCTCAAACCCTGCTCGAAGGTCCGGGCCCGGAATAATGGGTCCCATACCATGTCGGTCGAGTAGCGCGAGAGATCAGTAAATCTCGCCGAGTACTGAGCGACCGTCATGCTGCCCTGCCGCAGCTGTAGAAGCTCCTGGATACGCACCGCACGAAGGGTGGCTGGGACGAACTCCGAGCGGAAGTGGCTCTCAAAGTCCGTCCAAAGTAGAGATGCATCATCGTGCACCTGGAGCATCAAGCTCCACCATCGTCCTGCTGTTGCGTGTAGTAGGCTCGCAGCGAAGATCACCATGAGGTCTGCTGGTGTCCTCACTAGCCTAAACACTCGTACTACTGCCTCCAGCTAGTCCTCTGCTGCCTGGGGATCCGTCTCCCCGCGAAACCTGGGCGGTCGCTGGCGCTGAAACTCATGCAGTGCGCTGAGGCGACGTGCATCGTCAGCGGCTGTTGCTGGAAGCATCGGGGGCTCGGCGGGTAGAGCTACCGCAGGTGCCACTGCTGACAAAGGGCCCTGCACTGAGGCCTCGTCGCTCGGTGGGCTGTCGTCACGCTCGACTCTCGGAACCCTAGCTGGCTGCCGTCGTGGGGCCATCCTGAAAAGGAAACAGGTGCGCCATGGTCAGAACAGTATACCTGGTGAGCTGATATAAGTAATCACAAAGAAAACTTTGAAACACACACGCAATCAATGTTTTCGTGCATTAAGTCGGAAATCAGAAGTCAGGGTCCTGGTGTACGGATACGTCGACCGCCGCACCAACACTGGACTCCCTGGACTGATAACCACACTCAATACGCTAAACATTATTGCTTCACATAGAAAAGATTATAGTTCGCGGTAGAACCGAAATCCTCTGATACCAATTTGTCACGACCCGCCCTCGGGGTCCGTGCCGTGACTACCCCAAGCCCACCTTCCATAGGCCAGGGGCTGGCGACTAGCACCAAGGCGTAAATCCCGGTAAAAAGGGAAGACATTGCCTTTGAAAAGTAAACAAACACCACAGAGTAAGCAAGCGGAAAGTAAACACTAAACAAAAGCAGAGTACAACTGAATGTGCGGAAAAGTAAATGGGCCAGTATACAAACCCAAACTAAAAGTAAAGTACAACTCGAAAGGGAAAACAACAACTGAAAGGTAAAAGCCGCTACACCGAGCTGTCCACTGGAAATCCCACCTAAAGGGTGGGTACATATAGCTCCTCTGCTCCACGGGTCCCGCCGTCCGCTCCGAGCACGTCCCGCCCAGTGTTCCACCTCCGGGTACCATCCCTCTCTACAAGCCTCAGCTATGGTCAACGCTGTCCGTCGTCTGCAACCAACACAACGTAGTGCGGGCAAAGCCCGTGCAGGGGTGAGTATAAGCTACTCAGTAGGGACCCCGAGACCCCTGAAGGTCTCTCAAATCCACAAAGGATAAACCACGAAGAAAGGTACAATCACGAAGTAACAACCGACACTGCTTAGGTATATGCCCATACATATACCTAAGTCATCAAATTCAAATACGCTCCAACCTCCGAGCCCAAGTACAACTCAGTCCACACAGGAAAGTAAACGTATTCCACACAGGAAAGCAAAACGTAATCCACACAGGATTGCACAACACAATCCACATAGGAAAGCAACAGGATTCAGCTCACACAGGTATACTTCTTCGAAAGACGATAAAGATGATCTCTGAACCATCTAAGTTGTCGGACCCACGAAGGATCAATAGGTAAATAACCCCCGCAAAAGACCCACACAGGATCGGGCCCATGTAGGACCTGTAGGCACTGGTTCACACAGGACCGCTGAGCGCAAGGACCCACACAGGATCGGACCCACACAGGATCGGGCCCACACAGGACCTGTAGCACTGATCCACGTAGGATCGCTGAGTGCTGTAGTCGTCGTCGTCGAATCCACACAGGATCTCTGTACTGTCGTCGTCGCAGTCACAGTAGCAGTAGTAGCAGTAGTAGTCACAGTAACAGTCGCAGCCAGCACTAGGTTTCCCGCACACAACAATCTCGTTCGGAGGGTCCGCTCCACGAGCCGAGAGGCTGATACATCAACTGTCACAAAGTCCAGAGTTGATGTATCCAAAAGTTCCGTATCGTCAACAGGAACTCAACGCAACAGACGGCGCGTCGATCGGACGCCCGGTCTGAGAGTTATTGGCATTTTCGTCCTCGGGGCCCGGTTGGTTTTCAAGGAAAAACCAACCCGACCGTACTCCATCTGCGTCCAAACCTCGGGCGGAGTATTCCAAAAGATCCGTCTCACTAAGAGGAACACAACACGGCTGACGTCACGTCAATCGGACGTCCGTAGCTCAAGATATGAGTGTTTCCGCTCCGAAGGCCCGGTTGGTTTCGTGAACGAACCAACCCGGCCGAACTCAAAGTATTCCGAAACTTTGAGTGAGATATACCAAAACGACCGGATCGATCCAAGGATCGCGTTTCCGCAGACGGTTCGTCGATCGGAGGTCCTTGGCTCAAGATATGGCCAACATACTGAAACTGATTCGAAACGGGGGGGTCCGGGTCCGGGCCTACCCGGCCCGACCCCCCCTGGGTCGGCCCGAAACGGGTCGACCCAGGTCCGACCCGGCCCGGCTGGCCGGCCGGCGGCGCGGCGGCCTGGCGCCGCACGGAGGCAGTGCGCGGGGGGGATCAAGCCCCCGCTTGATTGAAGGGGCGGCGCGACTATATGTCGCGCCCTTTGTTTTAAAAACGCCCCCCCCCCCCCACGTGGGGGGCCTGTTTGTGCGGAAACCGGGGGGCCGCCTGCCCCCCCTCAAGAAACCGCCCTCCCCAATTAAATGGGGGGGCTTTATTGCTGGCTGGGGGATTAATTTCCCCCGGATTTGACCATCCGGCTGGCCAGCTGGCCGGCCGGTTTTCTCCAACGGGACCGGAAAAATCCGGTCCCCTTTTCGGCTTCTGACGCCGGCGGCCCGGCCGCCGGTCTCCTCGTTCCGCCGCGGCCCGGAACTGGCCACGGTGTTCGTCGTCCGGCACGGTGCGACGGCACCACGACCCTCCGCCGCACCTTGATTTCCCTCAACGCGGCGCGACGGCGTCGCGTTCTTGATGATCCTTCCATGGCGCGGCGCGACGGCGTCGCGTAATATAATTGCACGATTAACCGCGTGGTGCGACGGCACCACGCCACCTTGTTTCCACCCTCAAGGTAAATCAACAAGAACGATGGAGGGGGTTCGGCCGTGTTCATGCGGTCCGGCCCCCTCACGTTAAACAATAACACTTTTATAAAATCCAAACGTTAGTTATGCATGAACCGCGAACAAGGATAAATAAATAAACAAATTACAACAACCCCTACCTTGGGTATAAGTTCGAAGATTTGTCAACGTCCCGCGGAAGACAACGTCGCGGAGGTCGGGCGTCGCGGTAGTCGTTCGTCAAATCCTATGACGAAGAGGTGCGTCCGATGAGATACGTCGTTGGCGAATCTTCGTATGCCGACGAAGGGAGTCCGAGGAGGAAGCGGTGTTCCCTCTCGTTGACACGGAAGACGAAGAAGAGAGGAGCGGCGTTCTTCGTCGGAACTTGAGCGTTCTTTGTCAAGTTGAGCGATCTTCGTCAAGTTGAGCGTTCTTCATCAAGTTGAGCGTTCTTCGTCAAGTTGAAGAAGAAGGAGGAGGAGCTCTCAAAAATCCTCACAAGTTGGCTAAACAAAACTAACCAAATAAAATAAGGTTCCTCCTTATTTTATTTACCAAGCCAAGGAATTCAAAACTTCAAATTTCAAAACATTACACTTAATTAATTATACATTTCATGTGTAATTAATTAGATGTTAAGTTAACAAACATTTAAGAGGGAGAGAGGGGAGTTTAAGGGGGAAGATGAGAGGTTTAGGTTCGTGTGGGTCCCACCACACTTAATCCTCTCAAGGGAGGTTAAGTGGGTGTGGGTCCCACCCCTATCTCCCTTTGAGAGGAGTTAACCTACAAAAGTTAAATAAAGAGAATTCCACATTTTTTTATTCAACTTCTTATAAGTCTCCCAAAAACTAACTTTCATCCCGCAACAAACGCAACTTCCGAAAAGGCCTCTTTAAACGAATATCGGCGCTGCGAGTTCATCGGTGCCCTCGGATTTCAATTCCGAGCACAGGATCAAAAGTTAGGAATTCCCGCTTGTTCGTTCACTGAACGTACCGGAGCCAAACTTCATAAATTGATTCCGGGCACTCCGGCCCTCGGAATCAGGTGCCGTCTGAAACCGCGCTCGTGTAAAATTCTAAAGAAAATTAAGAAAAAATTTTCCTTGAATTTTATGGGTCTTTACAACTAGTGTTTATTGGTTGATATGAGTATTATAGGTGTCTTGGGAAATTTCTCATAGATTTAAGGGGCTTCATTAATCAAGGACCAAAAAAATAAAAAAGAACAAGTTTTAAGGTGTTGCGTTTTTCAACAACCAATCCTACTAGGGTCCCTTCAGATAAAGAAATCATTATTACTTGAACACTATATATAATAACCATGAAAAATTATGCAACACTCAAGGATAATTTCATAAGTGTATTAACTTAAGGAATTCATGGGTTTTATCCCAAAAATAAATTTAATAATGGTAGTTTAAGGAAAAACTAATATTCCATAAGGGTTTTAGCACCGTATAATTTCTATCACAACCAAAAGAATAACAGTTAGGGGATGTAATAAATTACCACTCTAACCATTCCCTAATTCAATGAGGCCTAGATATCATGAATATAAAATTACTAGGATCACAATATAGGACCTTAAAACTTGATTCCTTTTCATTTATAGTTAAACTTTTATCAAAACACTAGAGATGATGAAATTAGTGAGAAGAGATATGATTTTACTCAAACCACATTTTGATGGTTTTTATCCTGACTAATGTTACGTATCTTTCATTAATAGTTTTGGGTATTTTTATTTAGACCATACGAGGATAATTTTATGGTCATAAATCTTTAACCAAGATTCATATTGTTTAAAGTCATGGTATATAGACCCAATATCCAGGGTGTGTTACACAACAACCTAATTAGTTTTTCCTTGAACACGAGTAATGTAATGAAAATTTTTGTGGGAAATGGGAATGTTATAAATCATTGATTAAGGTTACAGAATCATGAATAATGATATGAGATAATATCTTTGAGGATGATTTCAAATCACATTTTGGTGAAAAAATCCACTACAATGATGTTAGGGATCAAGAGGATTATAATTCCATTAATATATGTCCTAGATACATCTAGTTGATAGGTTTGTGACATTTATATAGATCCACATCATACACAACCAAATAGAGGGATACTTTCTCCTTTTCAAGGGTAGTGGATGATTTTAGGAGACATGAGAGTCTTAAGGAAAAACATGCAATTTATGGATTATAGTGATCATAAACAGGATGAAAGAACCCGATACATTGGTTTACCAAGTTCATGACTTTATGGTCATTCGATAAGGATAGATGATGGATGATTGTTTTTATAGTTTTGAAATGTCTAATGGGGATGTTTCTTCATTTTAGTTTGACATCATGTGATAAAGAAATAATAATTGTACAATTTAATGTCATGTTACCTGTACTTCATCCTTTCCATTTAAAATCATATGTTAAGGATGTGGGATTCAATGTGGAATTATGAACTGTATCCATAGAGACACACTTTATTTTTCATGTGAGTTAGAATGTGGGATGAATTTTCATTATTTCGTAGTCAAATAGGACATGTTGTAGTATATTTGGGTCCTTCATTTATAGATCCAACTGACATGAAACAATGACATATGCATATCTAATTCATGTATTAGTGAAGTTAACATCTGAAACTTGATGATACTTATGTAGTTTATAGAAATTCAAGGTACATCCGGTCTAGGAAAAATGAAATTTCTATGGCTGAGGTTCTACATTTTTTATATACATCTCATGAGGGGTGAATCAATCCACTTATATAACATTCAAATAGATCAATCTAAAAAGATCTTGATTATATTCATATGGGAGAGTTGCATCTTTTTGTTGTTGTGGCCAGTATCATTTTTAAATGTTCTGGGAGTTTCTATGTATCTTGTATGAACATGAGTTAAAAATTACTTAGTACTTACATGACTCCCAATATATATCAAAATTGTGTGTGGATTTAGGAAATTTATATTAATCCAAACACAACATTAGTGAGTCTTTCTCTACATAGATCTATCACACACATAAGAATGGTGTATTAATCCCTTATTTAGTAAAAACCCATTTGGGAAGTATTTTATTTCCATAGATGTTCAAAAAGCTTAGAAGAAGGGGTTATTTTATTTCCCCCCATTGATATTGTATATGAGATTAGGATTATGAAATCTTGGTGTGAATATGTATCTTGTTAGAATAGGAATCAAGACACATGTGGTAAATAAAAAAAAGTCTCATATTTTTATTTTAATCATATGTAGGGAAGAGGTAAATGTTCTCTCCAAAATTGAGGTCACCCTATATAATTCAGGTGTATGAACTCTAATTTTCATTGATAAAATATTGGTAAAAAAATATCAAAATGGAAAAGGAATTCACAGATGGAATTATCTATATAGTCTTTAATCCAAATTCAGTTGTTAACATTAAATATGGATCAAGAATTGGGGATGTTTTTGATAAAATAAAACCTAGGGTTGGGGCCAAGATGATACAACCAAGAATCACTTTGTATTCGAGAATGTATGGAATCAAGTGACACATAGATCTTATGATAGAAGGATCAATTCACAGATCAATCTCAATCTTAGGGAATGTTAATTATTGTTTTATATATTACAACTTTGGTCAAAATTTAGGGGACCCAAGAATTACTAACTATTCTAAATGGTGAGGAATCAAACCACACATAATTCAAAGAAATACCGCACCCCATAGATTTATCACATATCATGAGAGGGAGATTTATTTATATTCTCTTGGAGAGAATTAACAATAGAGTGGGCTAAAGAGTTATTAATGTATATTGATATCATACAAAGGTAAAAGAAATTTCCATATTCAATCAAAGTGTGGGGATTAAAAATTAAACTATATCAATGATAATGGATAAGGGGCCATATATCCTTTTATATACCAAGATATCATGTAGGTAGTGGTTCCCATAAGATAAACCAATCTATATAGATTTATGTATTTCAAGATAGAAGAAATGGGGATGCTAAGAATAATGAAAACATAGAGAATTGGGGTTGTAAATGGTGTGGATTATAATAAAATAAAAGTGTACAATAACAATATTTTATAAAATTTCTTGGACAATGTGTATGATATAAAGATGTGTAACATCAAGGATATCTGATTCTAATTGAATTGTATGGTTACAAGAAGTTTAAATCATGAACTAGGAATATTGTGGGGAACAGTGGTTAACAGTCACTATTAGTAATGATATATGTCCATATAATAATTACTCAGGGAAATGAATCAAAAATGTAGGGGGTGGGTCTCTCTTCATAGACTATATCTACTTAGAACAAGTTCTAAGGCATTCCAGTATACAACATTGATTCATTATAGGGTCCCATTGTGTTATCCAGTCCATATTACCAATATTCTATAAGGGATAACCAAGAGTATATTGGATCAATATCCATGGGGTTTCGAGAGATATCTATCTAAATAATGAATTGTTTGATATTAAATTTTATATCAGAGGTTTTATGGTGGTTCATGAGGAAAATAATATTAAATAAGGTTTTGAGCTCAATAATGTCACACTAATATGTATCAGATTAATTTTTTGCACTATGGGATAAAAATATGTTTATAGAGTAAAAAATCATTGAGTATATGATTTTTTTCAGTGCCATGACCACATGTCATATAGTTTTAGGTCATGTAACATTGACATGTTTCTTTTTCTTTGAGTAAAATGCTCCTAATTCATTTTAGTTAGTGAGGATTTCTAAACCATCTAATCTCAAATGAGTAATTATCAACATTATAAATATGTGATGATTGAGAAATCAATTTCATTTAATGTTAGTACATGATAATAAATCATGAAGGGGAATTCAAAATTTGAAGTGACACTAAATCCACATAGATTGTTGGTTCTCCAAAAAGATACATGGATGGGACTAAAATTGATAATCAATGAATCACTACATATCCATGAAGGTGGGAATCAAGCCACACTTAGTAATAATATATAAAAACACCATCATTGGGATGATCCATATTAAGGGAGGGGGAATTTGCATTTAAATTTTGACTGGGAATGAGATTTTATATCTGGAATTCACTGTGTATTATCTAATAATAGAAATCTAGCCACACATTGTTCTCATATATGACAACTTATGCAGATCTAACTAGAACATAGGGATGTGGGATCCATTTATTCTATAAATATCTTGTTTATACATAATAAGTTTCCATTTATTTATGTATAATATTTTGAAAAGAGGGAAACATGATGTGTGTGTGGATTCAATTCCAAGAATAAGGTGGGGACAATAAGAACCCGAGTTTCTTGAACTAGTAAAAACCCCAACCCTGTTTGAATTGTCGACTTGTTCCTATGAGAAATGGAGAATTTGTATAGTTTCTAGAAATTCCCAGTCTACATACTATGTACATTAAGTTCAGGTTGTATATGTGTTAGACGAGTAATGGACGTGTGCTCGACGAGTACATACCGTGTGATGACCGTGTAGAAATTACTTATTACACAGCGTCTTGTTTTCAACACGTGATCTACTTGTGACTGTGTGGAGGCCATACAGGGCATGTTGGCCTGATGGAAAGGTAGAATTCATGAAACCATGTGCACAATGTGTCCTCCTTGGACATGATGTGTAGTCTGACCATGTATGATGGATATACATGGCGTGTAGGCATGTTGGCCGGATAGATTTGATTAACAAAGTACACATATTGTTCCTCCTAGACACGCCATGTAGTATGGATGTATAAGTGAGTAATACATAGTGTTTGGGTTGTCGGTGAGGAAGAGAAAGAAAAATGAAGTACACGTCGTGTACCCCTAGGTACACACAGTGTACTCATGTCGACAGGATCTGGAAAGTAAGTCAGTGGAATTCCATCCGCAAAATGAAAAGTAAAAAGATACACGATGTATCATCCTAAAGTACATTCCATGTACTTTTTTACATTAAAATAGTCAGTAGCCTCATATTGAGGCAGAACCTCAATATTTCTCTTGGATGGAGTGGGGAGAGCTGGCCAGAAATTAATTTATATCCCATATCTTTGTCCGATGTCAGTTTCGAACACAGATTGATGCATTGGAACCCCCTCAGTAAGGCCACAATTCCTCTTGAACTGTTTTGTTTGATATCTATTCAAGAAAGAGTTTTAGGGGTTTGAGTAGTTTTGATTCTTTTGTAGATATACCACGTTTTAGAACTAATTGGAGGCGGTTATCAAAGGAATATCATCATACAAGTCTCAGGTAGGTGGTGTATACCTCTTTTTGTGTTTTTTATGGCCATTAGGGTGACACGGCCTTCGGCACATTTTTGAGTATTTTGAGCTATACCCATTTTTATTTGATACTGAATAGTATATTGTTCATTGACCTATGGGATGCCTTTGGGTATTCTTTATTATCAGTTTTTCTTGAGTGGGGCTGAGTGAGGGGACGTTTCTTATCAGGTCATTTTGGTCGGGGGATGCCAAAATGGTTATTTTTGAATTATAATGCATTAAACTATTGAGTTTAGTTTATTGATCTTGATATAAATTTATTAGAGGCATTCATGACCTTCGTGCTGGTATGGGACAACACTTTCCATAGTGAAATTTAACTGTTTAGATAGTTTTTCCTGTTTATGTGTTATGTTTAAATATGTTTTATAAGAAATTTCTGAAATGCATTTGCTGGATCCTTTCGGTTGTGTTGGGAATGGCCCAAATATTCTTGAGTGATGATGATCATAGATTGGGCTTGGCCCGGGGTTACGTTGGGTGGTTATGACCATGAGATTGGGTGTCATGGGTGTTGGTTTGAGGCAGGATGACTATCAGGTTGGGCATGGCTCATGTAACTAGGATGGTAAGGCCATCAGTCTTTAGAGGCATGGTCACAGGGACATGAGGTGTAAGAGGTGTTGTGGCTTTGGTACTATTTCGGTGATTACCGTTCACCCGAAAACTTTGGGTTTTGTGCACACAGTGATACTCCGTGATGAGGTGGTTTTGACGACTCATGTGTGTAGAGGCCCCCATTTGTTTCGGATTAGGTACTATTGGTTGGGTGTTCTTTCCATAGGAATTTACATGGGAGGTGAGGAACCTTCAGTGGATAGCATTAAGCTATCAGGTTGGGGAAAAGGCACACCGTTATTTGAAGGTAGATATCATTGTTCCTCTAGATACATTATTTGAGGGCAGACATCGTTGTATCTCAGGGTACTTTATTTTAGGGAAGACATCACTATCCCACCACTTAAGATATTTGAGGGAATACATCGCTATCCCTCCGCTACTTATTTGTGGACAGACATCACTGTTCCTCTGAATTACAGTTGTTGAGCATGCGTTTGGGAAGTCGATACTTGAGATACACAGTGTCAGGAGGCACATGGTGCCTAGTTACGCCACATAGATTCTAGCATTGGTCGAAGCATATGACACTCCATGGTGGATACTAAGAACCAGTGGAGTTTGTGTTTATTTGTGCGTAGTTATGGTAACATCTTTCCTTATAATTGCATGCCTGATTAAACACATATATTAGGTATGAACTATTGGGTGGTATCCTACTGAGCTTAGTCTCACACTCTACACGGGCCCTTTAGGACGCATGCAGACTATGGGTTTTCATGCAGGAAAGAGTCAAGATTCAAGAGTTGGGATATATTAGCTATTGCATGGAGATTGTATGGACCTAGAGGTCTTTCCTAGCTGGACTTTACTTTGTTTTCATTATTTCCTATATCAACATGCTCTTTGTTTTTGTAGCTACAGTTGGTTGGCCATGGAACCCTTTTTATATTCAAAAACATATGACCTGCTTGGATGCATGTTTTCTTATTTAATAATAGTTACCAGTGATCTGCATGTTTTTTTGTTTATTTTCCATTTCTGTTGTTTTTATTTATTACATCCATTTTTTGTTGATATTGAATGTGCTTATGCTCTACGGGTCTTGTTTGAGTCTGTTGAGTCGTTTGTTCCACATCATCATTATAATTATACTTAGACCAATATCATTATTATTTTCACCCAGAGAGGGTATATCCTCCACACTACACTTATAATACCCATCATTTATAGTCGGAAGCCTTTGGTATTCTGGGAAGTGCGCCAAAGGTAGTAGCACCTGACCCATTTAACACTTTTGGGTGGCTGCTTGGGTCCATGTCATTACAAAGTTGTATCAGAGGAGTTCATGACATGGATTTAGTAGTAGTGTTTTACTAGATAATAATGATATTGAGACTTCTCTTTTATTTATGTTGGTTTTAGTATTTTGTATATGGTATACTGGAGATATAGGTTGTTACTGGAACTGGGTTTCTAACTTGTGCTTGGGTGCCTATAGCCCCAGGTATGAGGGATGAACCATGTTTCCATGGGTGGGTATTGGTATTTCCTTTTTTTAATTTACTATTTATATTATTTCTACCTTAGAGGCTCACTTGGTGTGTGATGTTAATGATTATGATATGTAACCCTTTACTTAGTTCGGTAAGGGAGAATTAGACCTTGGCCCAGTATGAAATGATTTTTTTCCTAGATTTTGATAGACACGTTTTTAGGGTATTTCTATTTTATAACTTCATGTATGATTTTTGAAGGGATAATACCATGGGAATAAAATCAAATGCCATTATTTGTATTCATGAAATGTGAATAGGTGAAATTAATTATAGAATTTCTTGTTGATTCAATGTGTATGACAGGCTTTATATATGTAGAATTCCATGTGACAAGGTATTTGTGTCTGTCTATTTTATGAACAGACATGTACAATCGGTTGAGGTGATTTTGATCACTAGGATTGGATGACTCGTGTAACACCCCAATAATTCATAATGTGTTATTTCTTCAAAATAATTAAATAACTTGCACTACACGCAACACCGAGTTCAATTGCACCATGACTTACCAAAAATCCATTCAAAAGAGGTTATGAATAGTATTAACTAAATTTTAAACTTTATATAATCCTTATAATTTTTCCATATTATGAGTATCTTAGACATAATGCAAGAACAAATTCATTTTCAGTATTGCACTTTTATCAACTTTTAATAGTGAACCCTTTTTAAATACAATATTTTAAACTTTTTGACTAAATGGGGACATCAAAAATTTAAAATGAAACATCCCAAGCTTCCACGGTATGCTTTCTTTGAATAATACAGTAGCTTGTGTTGTACGCAACCTTGAGTTTTAACACACACCATAACCAATCAAACTAGCCGTTATGAATAGTAATACCTACTTTTCGAAATTATATATATTCTATATTTTAAAATGGACTTCATTTCTGGATTCGGAATATCGAATTTAGCCTAAGGTGAAATTTTGGTACTTTTCAGATAACTTTCATATTTTGATGAATAGTGAAAATTACTAAATTTTAATTACAAACTTTTTTAATAAAAATAATTAATAGTGATAAATTATGAATTTGAGTGGTTTTAAAGTATATTTAGAATATATTTTTACCATTTAATATAATGTTGGTCATTGGACATAATTTTACAATTAAACCGAACATAAACAAGTGTCAATCTTTTGATAGTTATTATCTCTTAAAAACACGCTTTTTGTTTTGAAAACGGGAATTAATTTTAAATTAATTTCTGCCACTTATGTGTTTTGAATTTAGGAAAATGGATTCCATATTTGGAATCAGGATGTTCAAATTGTGTAAATAGGTAACTTTTATTTTTAGACATTTTGAATAATTACTGCGGTAAATATTTTATTTACCGTGGTTAAGGGTAAATCCGCTAAATAAGGGTTAAAAATAATATTATAATAATACTAAATTACCCTAAAACGTGTCTTAACCCTATTGGTTGATACATGGTCGACCATGGGCATCTTTGGGTCGATTTTGGGACCCCATGGATCCACTTGTAAGTGATAATGACACTTTTTTTAATTAAGTTAAAATGAATACAAAAATGACACAAGCATATATCTTTTAGAAAAACAATTGTTACATAGGGTTATATATGTTAGATTTTAGATTATAAATATTAATTAGAAATACAAAACGATTTACTACATAATGATATTTTATTTATAATTTTTAGACATTAAATAATATATTTTATTTATGACACAATGATGATGCAGTAATTACTATAATAGTGAAAAATTAAAATAATTGATATTATAAATACCCAAATAAATATAATATGAAACTCTTAATGAATTAAACTAATTTTCTAGGATAATATGATATATTATTATTTATTTAATTGACTTTTTTCGAAGTAATCAATCTGTTATGAGATTCAAAAAAATCAACTATTGAATAGTGTCAAAATTGACATAAAAGAGTTCTTAAAACAAATATTATATTATTAATTGATATTAAATTCCTAAAAATCTAAGGTTCGACCAAGAGACTTATATCATGATAGGTTCATCATTCATGGACCACTTGGGGGTCGCTTGGATGTATGTAGTAAGTTTATTAACCATATTATATAAAAATACAAAGAGACATTGTAAAAGTGAAACTAATTAACTTAGTGTTAATACTTAAAGATACGGTGAATATAAGTACCCAAACCTGTCTAAATTATATTGGTTGAGTAGTTTTAGAACTATACCCACATTAAACGTTTAATAATCAACATTGGAGCCATTGGAAACTGATTATGAATTTATTATAAATTAATATCTCTAGCTTTTCCGAAGGTGCCCCTCACCCCTCTTATAAAAGGGCACTCCTCCTTCTCATTTCTTCACACCTTCAAAGCCTTTTGGTTCGACCAAACTCTGACCAAATACTCTCCCAACATCCCTCAATACAACCTAGAGGTCTTAGTTTGATCATAAAGCCAACCTAAGGAGCCCTTTTGGTCAAATCAAAAGGAAGAACCCGAAGAAGAGGTAATGATTTCACCACCCTTTTCTAAGTTCATTTCTTCTTCCACTTCTTCTTCCTTTGTTGTTACCATTCTAAAATAATAAATCCAGTATCATATATATAATGTGATGTTATTATAAATATGGTACAACCATATTCAGTATTCTATCCACCCTTTGAATAACATGTCACCATACGTGCGTACGTACGGCTTACCGTCTCCACGTCGTTGTGTAATTGTTATTCAATATAATATTATTTGGATGAGTATAATAATGATGTGTAACTCATGTAAATAATAAATATAACATGTTAATGATTCTGTATATATGATATAACATCCATTTATATATTATTTTAATATCAAAAGAATGATATTGTCGCTCGTGCGTACGTACGGACTACCGTCTCCACGAACGCGATGAGATTCATTCTCCATCGTATCCATTCAAGTATAATTATCATTTGCTGTTTTAAAAATGATGTTTATGTACTTTATATCATTCTGGATATGAATAATATACAACCTATCCATTACAAACATGGCCTATGTAATAAAACATATAAAAGAAAATGAGTAAGTTAACACCCGAAACAACGATAATATTAAGACATAATTAACAAAGAAAAGTTAAAATATCATATATGATATGATATTAATATATATGATTCTTGTATAATTTAATAACAATTATTTCAATATTATACAGGAGGTTAACCTACCCCAACCAAGTAAAAGTACAAGGTAAGGGATTTTCTTATCTCACATTCAATTCCGTGAGATTTCCATTATTCGCCACTAAATTATTGAAAGTGGTGTATTGTGTACTGGAATTTGATATATATTATCATGATTATCTTTATATTCATGTTATTCTGTAAATAATTTAGTGGTTATTAACTTTTGGCCATACGACTCAGTTGATTAACGTGGTAAGGGGTTTTCATCTCACTCTTTATTTCCGTGAGATTAATGCCATATTTCCACCATTATATTTTGTGTGGTGTATGTACTGCCCATAATTGTATTCTTTGTGTAATACACTTTACCTTATGTTTATTTACATTTTCATTGTATGATGCCTCTTTCATGGGTTGTATGTTTCATAAGTTACCAAATTGATAAGGGTTTACTTCACAATCTCTTTAATATCCGAGGTTGTCTTTACGTAAGTATCTACAGAGACATATTTACTATCCATGTCCATATTTCATAAAAGAGTTTTCAAAGGGATTATTTCTAATGGAACTTTTACTAAAACATCATTTTAAATGTTTTAAATATTTATTCTTCTAAATTATCCTCATTTATGTCCACGTTTTCAAAATGGTTTGTAAGGATTTATTTATATGAAAATGAATGTTTTAAAAGTGTTAATTCCATTCAAAAGTTTCAAAGTGGTATGGGAAACTTTGATTCAAAAATGTATTTAAATTCCTTACTTTCTAAATTTTTTAACATTAAAATGTTTTCATGAAAAAGGGATATTTCTCTCAATAATTTTTAAAAAAACATTTTCATCTATGTCAACATCCTTTGATGGATTTTAAGATTATTTGAAGTTGATTTATTATGATATAAAACTTCCATATTGTAATGAAGTTTTGTGATATGATTGACTGTAGATGTGTCATTTATATAGCATTCATGGTTTATGAGTAAAGTATTGACATTTCGTATGCTAGTTCCAATAAGAATGTTTATGTTATATTTCAACCTTTACTTCATATGAATGTGTTGGACAAGTATGTTCCAGGTTGGGGACTGGTTAAAGTAAGCCCTCCAGGTTGGGGACTGGTTTAAGTAATCCCTCCAGGTTGGGGACTGGTAAAAGTAAGCCCTTCGGTTTGGTCTCCGATAATTAGAGGCACTCCGGGTTGGTGTCCGGTTATTAGAGGCACTGCGGGTTGGTGTCCGGTTATTAGAGGCACTCCGGGTTGGGTTCCGGTTACAGTTAGCCCCAAGGTCTTGGGACGAGGCCTTGAAAAGAAATTAAAGTTTATCATTATGCATTCCATCAATATGAAAGTAGTTATTGATTTTACATGTGATTATTCGATTAGTAGAATATCCATGTGAATAAGTAAATGGTATTATTTCATTTTACTTTTCCCATACTATGTTGAAGTTCAAGTGTAAAAGGATTTTGTTTTAGTAATGCATTGCCTTAAATGTTTATGCTTATTTTGAATGTTCCGCTATATTGTTATCCTTACTGGGCATTTGAGATCACCCCTTTTCTATGTTTTATTTTCCCTAGGATGTGAATAAGTAATTTATGAATGACCTGCAGGGATATTATGAGGGGATAATAGTGTGGACTGTGGAGACATTATGTTGTTGTAGTAGTTTTTCATTTTATGATGTAATGTAAAACTTATGAATATATCTAGTGTTTCCAAGGCTACTAAACCAATTGGTCTTTCGAGATTTGATCTTTCTTGTGATCATGCCAATGTTATATAATAATGCACCGACTCTAGGTAACTGGGGTCGGGGCGTTACAGTTGGTATCAGAGGAAGTTTAGTACAAACTTTGAAAACTAGATTTAGATAAACTCTGATTCGAGCACGTAGACCTAAGATGAACTTTGAGGATTAGTATAGAAGAACATCCTAGAATTTTGGTATTGCAGGGATTTTGTGAGTTTTCCGAGCAATACATCCCTGTCTGGATACGAGCAGGTAGAGGCGGCTCTGGCACAGATGTACCTAGGGGTAAAACCCGAAAACACCGCTTTGAGCTAGACTCGAACGGGAACTGGTGCACGACAACGGGCCTTGCTGCACTCTTGGTTACGACACTCCTAGGGGATATGCTTAGGATAACTCTCATTTTCATTACAAATCATTATGAAGGGTTTATGAGTATATACTTCCTCATAGAAAATAATTTTTATGATTATGGATTATATCCATAAATAGTTCAATTTATGTTAAGTGTTTTATAAGTATGGGATTATGTATTTTGACTCATAAACTAATCCAGTGTATTCCATTGTTTAGAAATGGTGCCTAGTAGAAGGAATGAGAACTCCATCAATGCACATGATCCAAAGAGAAGGAAGGATCATATCTTTCATGGTCTTAAGCTATAATTTATAAGAGAAATAGTATCCCATGTATTATCATCATATGAAGAAATAATATCATGTGTTGATAAGATAAGTAAAGAGTTTACTGAGTCCTATGGCTTTGAAGGGAAGCAAGAGAAGAAAAGGATGGAAGATAGAAAGATGGATAAAGGGAAGAGGGAAAAGAATAATTTTCTCATATGTGGTAACTGTGGAAAGAAACACCCTGGAACTTGCCTGAAAGGAATGAGAGTTTGTTATAAGTGTGGAGGAAAAGGGCACAAAGTACGTGACTGCAAGGGTAAGAAAATGGTTTCAAATGTACAATGCTTCATTTGCTAGGAGTTTGGACACTACGCGAACCTATGTTCCAGTCATCAGACTATGCCGCAAAGGATGTTATTGGATAATAATCAAGTTATGATACTACCACAGATGAAGAGGAATGATTAGAGTTCTTATGTTGATTATGTCAATTGAGTGTTGTATCAACAATGTACTTTTTATAATAATTATGGAGTATATAAGGATTGTACTACAGTACTATTTCATTAAGGACTTGAGATTGTGTGGAACAAAGAAAAGTGACTCAATAGCAGGATAAATTTTTGGAAAATATATGGTTTAGAGAATGATAAATCATAATATTGTTCTGATACTGAGGTAGTGATTTTGGAATAATATGTGATTGTTTTGGATAAATTATATTGGATATTCTTGACTACCTTGGAACTGATTAATGATTTGTATATTCCATCATTGTTGGGGTTGAAAACATTTTTGGATTAATGAAGTATATCCAGCATTCTATATGGAATAAGGGAGCATTAATGTAATCAATAAGGAATATGGTAATACATGATGAAGGTATTCATATCCTATTACGGGGTAAAAAGGATCTATATTATGTTTACCTTCCTTAAGAATGTTGGACTGTGAGTTTGAACAGAAGTATTTTGGATAGTTCTAGTTTGGATTATTTTGGATTGCCATAAAAGGACAACCCGGAGGTCGGGCGGCAACCCGTCGCGTCCGGCAAGGCTGCGAGACTTGAACCCGCAACCGAAGGGCGACACGGGTGTATCACCTACCACTGGCCCACGATATGTCCTGGATTAAATAATGTAGTTTTTATTAAAAGATCTTGTAGATGAATTATAAATTCTTTTATTTTGGAACCCTATAGGAATAGTGTAAATAGAATTTTTCTAACATTCTATTATCTTTTAGAGTGAAAGATGAGTTTGTGGTAGAAATTTATTAATGGATAAAACACTAATTATAAAGTAAGTATATCTCCTTATGATCTTAGCCAATCTCATAAATAAATTCTTCAACATTATGAAAAGAAACTTAGAACAAAAATGTTTTCCTAGATGATACCTTAAATCATCACTAAATTATGGCTTTGGGATTGTTGGCCTTTTCATAGCCATGTTCTCTACCACTCTCCATTAGATAATTGATGGTTAGATTTTTCTTCCATATCCATATTTTCCTACATGGAACCCTAGTATGTGTTATTTTCGGTAATCTTCATACTTTCGACTCTTTATTTTAAATAGAGGCCTCATTAATTCATTTCCGATGTGGGTTTTCCCACAAATATATTATCTACTTTCAACCTTTTATTTTCGAAGAACAATTTCAAATTGCGAGGATGCAATTTATTGAAGGAGGGTAGAATGTAACACCCCAAGAATTCATAATGTGTTATTTCTTCAAAATAATTCAATAACTTGCACTACACGCAACACCGAGTTCAATTGTACCATGACATACCAAAAATCCATTCAAAAGAGGTTATGAATAGTATTAACTAAATTTTAAACTTTATATAATCCTTATAATTTTTCCATATTATGAGTATCTTAGACATAATGCAAGAACAAATTCATTTTCAGTATTGCACTTTTATCAACTTTTAATAGTGAACCATTTTTAAATACAATATTTTAAACTTTTTGACTAAATGGGGACATCAAAAATTTAAAATGAAACATCTCAAGCTTCCACGGTACGCTTTCTTTGAATAATACAGTAGCGTGTGTTGTATGCAACCTTGAGTTTTAACACACACCATAACCAATAAAACTAGCCGTTATGAATAGTAATACCTACTTTTCGAAATTATATATATTTTATATTTTAAAATGGACTTCATTTCTGGATTCGGAATATCGAATTTAGCCTAAGGTGAAATTTTGGTACTTTTTGGATAACTTTCATTTTTTGATGAATAGTGAAAATTACTAAATTTTAATTAAAAACAACTTTTTAAAAAAAAAAATTAATAGTGATAAATTATGAATTTGAGTGGTTTTAAAGTATATTTAGAATATATTTTTAACATTTAATATAATGTTGGTCATTGGACATAATTTTACAATTAAACCGAACATAAACAAGTGTCAATCTTTTGATAGTTATTATCTCTTAAAAACATGCTTTTTGTTTTGACAGCGGGAATTAATTTTAAATTAATTTCTGCCACTTCTGTGTTTTGAATTTAGGAAAATGGATTCCATATTTGGAATCAGGATGTTCAAATTGTTTAAATAGGTAACTTTTATTTTTAGACATTTTGAATAATTACTGCGGTAAATATTTTATTTACCATGGTTAAGGGTAAATCCGGTAAATAAGGGTTATCAAATAATATTATAATAATACTAAATTACCCTAAAACGTGTCTTAACCCTATTGGTTGATACATGGTAGACCATGGGCATCTTTGGGTCGATTTTGGGACACCATGGATCCACTTGTAAGTGATAATGACACTTTATTTTAATTATGTTAAAATGAATACAAAAATGACACAGGCATATATCTTTTATAAAAACAATTGTTACATAGGGTTATATATGTTGGCTTTTAGATTATAAATATTAATTAGAAAGATAAAATGATTTCCTACATAATTATATTTTATTTATAATTTTTAGACATTAAATAATATATTTTATTTATGACACAATGATGATGAAGTAAATACTATAATAGTGAAAAATTAAAATAATTGATATTAGAAATACCCAAATAAATATAATATGAACTTTTTAATGAATTAAACTAATTTTCTAGGATACTATGATATATTAGGAGTGATTTAATTGACTTTGTTCGAAGTAATAAATCTGTTATGAGTTTCACAAAAATCAACTATTGAATAGTGTCAAAATTGACATAAAAGAGTTCTTAAAACAAATTTTATATTATTAATTGATATTAAATTCCTAAAAATCTAAGGATCGTCCAAGAGACTTATATCATGATAGGTGAATCATTAATGTACCACTTGGGGGTCGCTTTGATATATGTAGTACGTTTATTAACCATATTATATAAAACTACAAAGAGACATTGTAAAAGTGAAACTAATTAACTTAGAGTTAATACTTAAAGATAAGGTTAATATAAGTACCCAAACCTGTCTAAATTCTATTGGTTGAGTGGTTTTAGACCTATAACCACATTAAACTTTGAATAATAAACTTCTGAGCCATTGGAAACCGATTATGAATTTATTATAAACTAATATCTCTAGCTTTTCCAAAGGTGCCCCTCACCCCTCTTATAAAAGGGCACTCCTCCTTCTCATTTCTTCACACCTTAAAAGCCTTTTGGTTCGGCCAAACTCTGCCCTAATATTCTACCAACATCCCTCACTACAACCTAGAGGTCTTAGTTTGATCAGAAAGCCAACCTATGGAGCCCTTTTGATCAAATCAAAAGGAAGAACCCGAAGAAGAGGTAATGATTTCACCACCCTTTTCTAAGTTCATTTCTTCTTCCACTTCTTCTTCCTTTGTTGTTACCATTATAAAATAATAAATCCAGTATCATATATATACTATGATGTTATTATAAATATGGTACAACCATATTCAGTATTCTATCCACCCTTTGAATAACATGTCACCATACGTGCGTACGTACGACTTACCGTCTCCACGTCGTGGTGTAATTGTTATTCAAGATAATATTATTTGGATGGGTATAATAATGATGTGTAACTCATGTAAATAATAAATATAACATGTTAATGATTCTGTATATATGATATACCATCCATTTATATATTATTTTAATATCAAAATAATGATATTGTCGCTCGTGCGTACGTACGGACTACCGTCTCCACGAACGCGATGAGATTCATTCTCCATCGTATCCATTTAAGTATAATTATCATTTTCTGATTTAAAAATGATGTTTAAGGACTTGATATCATTCTGGATATGAATAATATACAACCTATCCATTACAAACATGGCTTACGTAATAAAACATATAAAAGAAAACGATTAAGTTAACACCCGAAACAACGATAATACTAAGACATTATTAACAAAGTAAAGTTAAAATATCATATATGATATGATATTAATATATACGATTATTGTATAATTTAATAACAATTATTTCAATATTATACAGGATGTTAACCTACCCCATCCAAGTAAAAGTACAAGGTAAGGGATTTTCTTATCTCACATTCAATTCCGTGAGATTTCCATTATTCGCCACTAAATTATTGAAGGTGGTGTATTGTGTACTGCCATTTGATATATATTATCATGATTATATTTATATTCATGTTATTCTGTATATAATTTGGTGGTTATTAACTTTTGGCCATACGACTCAGTTGATTAACGTGGTAAGGGGTTTTCATCTCACTCTTTATTTCCGTGAGATTCATGCCATATTTCCACTATTATATTTTGTGTGGTGTATGTACTGCCCATAATTGTATTCTTTGTGTAATACACTTTACCTTATGTGTATTTACATTTTCATTGTATGATGCCTCTTTCATGGGTTGTATGTTTCATAAGTTACAAAATTGATAAGGGTTTACTTCACAATATCTTTAATATCCAAGGTTGTCTTTACGTAAGTATCTACAGAGACATATTTACTATCCATGTCCATATTTCATAAAAGAGTTTTCAAAGGGATTATTTATAAGGGAAATTTTACTAAAACATCATTTTAAATGTTTTAAATATTTATTCTTCTAAATCATCCTCATTTATGTCCACGTTTTCAAAATGGTTTCTAAGGATTTATTTATATGAAAATGAATGTTTTAAAAGTGTTAATTCCATTCAAAAGTTTCAAAGTGGTATGGGACACTTTGATTCAAAAATGTATTTAAATGCCTTACTTTCTAAATTGTGTAACATTAAAATGTTTTCATGAAAAAGGGATATTTCTCTCAATAATTTTAAAAAAAACATTTTCATCTATGTCAACATCCTTTGATGGATTTTAAGATTATTTGAAGTTTCTTTATTATGATATAAAACTTCCATATTGTAATGAAGTTTTGTGATATGTTTGACTGTATATGTGTCATTTATATAACATTAATGGTTTATGAGTAATGTATTGACATTTTGTATGCTAGTTCTAATAAGAATGTTTATGTTATATTTCAACCTTTACTTCATATGAATGTGTTGGACAAGTATGTTCTAGGTTGGGGACTGGTTAAAGTAAGCCCTCCAAGTTGGGGACTGGTTAAAGTAAGCCCTCCAGGTTGGGGACTGGTAAAAGTAAGCCCTCCAGGTTAGGGACTGGTAAAAGTAATCCCTCCAGTTTGCTCTCTGGTTATTAGAGGCACTCCGGGTTGGTATCCGGTTATTAGAGGCACTCCGGGTTGGTGTCCGGTAATTAGAGGCACTCCGGGTTGGGTTCCGGTTACAGTTAGCCCCAAGGTCTTGGGACGAGGCTTTGAAAAGAAATTAAAGTTTAGCATTATGAATTCCATCATTATAAAAGTAGTTATTGATTTTACATGTCATTATTCAATTAGTAGAATATCCATGTGAATAAGTAAATGGCATTATTTCATTTTACTTTTGCCATACTATGTTGAAGTTAAAGTTTAAAAGGCTTTTGTTTTAGTAATGCATTGCCTTAAATGTTTATGATTATTTTGAATGTTCCGCTATATTGTTATCCTTACTGGGCATTTGAGCTCACCCCTTTTCTATGTTGTATTTTTCCCAGGATGTGAAGAAGTAAGTTATGAATGACCTGTAGGGATATTATGAGGGGATAATATTGTGGACTGTGGAGACATTATGTTTTTGTAGTAGTTTTTCATTTTATGATGTAATGTAAAACTTATGAATATATCTAGTGTTTCCAAGGCTACTAAACCAATCGGTCTTTAGAGATTTGATCTTTCTTGTGATCATGCCAATGTTATATAATAATGCACCGACTCTAGGTAACTGGGGTCGGGGCGTTACAACTCGTTCATTGGTTTGAGGCAACATTAGTTGTCAGGACTGGCATGGCCCGAGGTACTTTAGATAATTGGCCCTGAAAGGGGAGGGTAAGGAGGCTATGAGGCATGGATGCAATGGGGCATGGGTTACAGTGGGGGAGAGTAAGGGTAATAGTCATGAACTTTCTTTTACTTCTCTTTTATTTGTGTTGAGTATATACTGTTATATATAAGGGATGTCTTACCATTTATGGTATTCAGTGGGTTTCTGTTTGGGTGACTCAGATGGAGTGTCAGACGGATGTTGGTACAATGCCATAGGTGTATGATCTGGTTCAGGATCTAGTGCAAGAAGAGAAAGAGCCCCAGGATTAGGCTCAGGGATAGGATCATGTTCAGGATCTAGTGTAGGCTAGACGACAGCCAAGATTGGTAGCATTTGGACCACAGATCAACGACTATCTTGGAGCTAGCCTAGTGCATGTCCTGCTGGGGATTGACAGAGGCGTGTAGGGTATGAAGGCTTCTATGGAATATCTGATGCTGGAGTTCCAGTCGCAGAACCCGTCTCTTTTTCATGGTGAGGGTGTTCCATAGGTGGATGAGAACCATATTGTAAGCATGCATATGATCTTTGAAAAGCAAGAGATGTCTCCAGGGCAGAGGGTCAAGCTGGTGACATAAATGCAGCGAGGACCGGAAAAGCGTTGGAGGGATGTGCAAGTTCAGGATCATATCCACGAGGGACTAGCATGGAAGGACTTCATGGACATGTTCTTTGAACACTTTTTCCCCGAGACATTGAGAGCAGAGAGAGATTTGGAGTTCATGAGTATTCAGTTGGGAGACATGTCTGTCATGGACTGTGCAGCTACATTCATTGAGTTGTCTCACGTTGCACCTGGTATGGTAAGCGGTGACACGGCTAGGGTGAGGTGCTTTGATGATGGCTTATGACACACCATTTGGATCCAGGTGAATATTTTCAGGCTAGTTTTTTTCTAGAGGCGGTGAATCAGGTGCTCATAGAGGAGTTAAACCAGTACGACATGCCTCAGTTTGGCCAGATGATGGCTTCAGGTGAGATTTTGGACAGCAGGAAGTGAGGACATGATGATTTTTTGTAGGGAAGTCAAGCTAAGGTATCTTCTAGACCTCATCGTAGCAGTTATTTAGTGGTTATATTAATTTTGGATAGCTAGGACATGTTCAGACTTAGTATGATAGGCCACCAAAGGAGTATCGGGCATGTGGACATGTCAGGCATCTGGAGAGGTTTTGCAGGAAACCTTCTCTGACAGCTGAAAGATATGGACCATGACATATGGTGGCATCTGGAGTGGGATTAGGTTTGGTACCAGGAGAGGGTAGATGAGGTTCAGCTTCATGTTGAGGATGTGACAGACAGCGAGATCGAGTTGAGGGGTCAGTGGCTGGTTGATGGAGCAGCACCGCAGGGAGGTCAGGCATCAGGTAGGCATACATCAGGCCAAGTGCATTATGTGGAGAAAGTAGAGGCTGATCAAGTTGTTGAGACGACGATGGTTAGAGGTACACCATGGTTGTGGCCGTGATTTTCCATGTTTATTTTTTGGCATGATCTAGAGAGGCATGTTCGTTTTGAGTGCACGTGGTGCACAAGATCTCTGTGGACTGACTAGTTTCTAGTCAGTGGGATTGGAACCATATTAGGTGCATGATATATATATATATATGTATGTATGTATATTTGTATGTATGTATGTATGTTTGAGATGTGTAGCATCAGCGGCATCGGGGATGCGGGATACTTGAGGTGCAGTGGGCATCGGGGCATGGAGGAAGCAGGTTACTTGAGGTATTGTGGGCATCAGGGCATCGGGGATGTGGGTTACATGAGTTTCCTAGGGCATCGTGGCATCATTTATGTAGTTTACTTGATGTTTTAGGCACCAGGACCTCGTGGAGGCAGACACCGATGTGGTGTGGGATATGTTGGGTGTTAGGAACGACACAAGAGCACCATTGAGGCATAGGGGTGATGATACCTCATGGAAGGAACATGTGTCTGGAAAACAATTTAGTGAACATTTTTTACTTTTATTTTTTTCATGTAATGACTGAGTTAGTTGATTCCTATGGTGGGGAGACCCTTGAAGAATTTATCCAGGATCATTGAGACCTGGTAAGTCCCAGCTACTTTGATCGGGGTGGTATTTTCGGTGCCATCTCTAGGATTCATTTGATAGATTGGGGGCAAGCTATATTAAGGTGGGGAGACTGTAAGAACCCAGGATTTTAGAATGGGTCAAAATCCTGACCCTATTTGAATTTTTGACTTGTTCCTGAGACAACTGGAGAATTTGGGTAGTTTCTGGAAATTTCCTGACTACACACAGCGTACTTTTAGTACACGTCGTGTTTGTGTTAGGTGAGTGACGGCCATGTGCTCGCCAAGTACATGTCATGTGAAGACCGTGTAGAAATTGTTTACTACACGACATATATTTTTCGACACACCGTGTACCCATGACCGTGTCGAGGCCATACATGGCCTGTAGGCCTGATGGCCCGGTAGAATTATTGACACCAAGTACATGTCGTGTCCTCCTTTGACACACTGTGTTGTCTGGCCATGTATGAGGGATATACATGGTATGTAGTCTTGTTGTCCAGGTATATTTGTTTAAACATGTACACGATGTGTTCCTCCTAGACAAGCCGTGTAGTCTGGCAATGTATGAATGGAATACATGGCATGTGGGAAGTCGGCAAGGAAGAGAATGAAGTACATGCCGTGTACCCATAGGTAGACACCATGCACTCATGTAAGAATGTTCTGGAAAGTATTCCGGCAGAATTATAGCTTCCAAATGAAGATTAAAATGATACGCGACGTGTAGTCCTAAAGTACATGCCCGGTACTTTATTTTGCGTTACAATTGGATGTAGCCTCATATTGAGGAAGAACATCAATATTTCGGCAGGATGGACTGGGGAGAGACATCTGGAATTTAATTCCAGTCATTGATCTTCGTTAGATGTTGGTTTCAAATAGTGATTGATGCATTGGAACCCCATCGGTATGGCCTTGATTCCTCTTGAGCTGTTTTTTTATTTTTGTTCTAGAACAAGTTATAGGTGTTTGAGCGGGTTTTATTATTTTGTAGATCTACCATGGTTTACACCTAATTGGAGGCTATTATCATAGGATTCGAACCGTATGAGTCTCAGGTAGGTGGTACATACATTTTTTTTTGTTTTCATTGTCATTTGGGTGACGCGTCCTTTGCCGCATTTTCTAGTATTTTTAGCGGGAACCTTTTTTATTTGATATTGCATAGTATATTGTTCATTGACCTATGGGATACATTTGGGTATGCCCTGTTACATTTTTTTCTTGAGTGGGGCACAGTGAGGGGCCTTTTCTCATTGGTTCATTTTGGCCAGGGGATGCAAAAAATGGTTATTTAAGAATTATAATGTTTTAAACTATTGAGTTTAGTTTGTTGAACTTGATATAGATATTTTAGAGGCATTCAAGACCGTAATGCTGGTATGAGACCACACCTTTCATAGTGAAATTAAACTATTTAGATTTGTTTTCATGTTTACGTGTTCTGTTTAAATATGTAATATATGAAATTGCTGAATTGCATATGCCAGAACCACTGGGTTGTGTTGGGAATGGCCCGAAAATTCTTGAGTGACGCTGATCACAGGTTGGTCTTGTCGCAGTGTTACGTTGGGTGGTTATAACCACGGTATTGGGCATCATGGGAGTCAGTTTGAGGTAGGATGACTGTCAGGTTGGGAATGGCACGAGTTACTAGGACGGCAAGGCCATCAGACTTTAGCGGCATGGTTGCAGGGACACAAGGTGTCAGAGGTTTTGTGGATTAGGTACTATTTTGGTGATTACTGCTCACCCAGAATCTTTGAGTAGTGTGCACATAGATATAATCTAGGATGAGGTGTTTTTTACCACTTGTGTGGGTAGAGGCCCCCGATAACTGTGGTTTATGTACTATTTTTTGGGGGGTGCTTGCCGTAGGAAGCTAGGTGAGTGGTGAGGAGCCTTCAAGGGATTGCATTGAGGATATCAGGTTGGGGGTAAAGACTCAACATTATTTGATGTCATATATCATTTTTCTTCCAGATATTTTATTTTAGGGCACACATCGTTGTCCCTCTGGGCACTTTATTTTAGGGGACAAATCGTTGTCCCTCCGGCTATGTTTTTTGAGGGAATACATCACTATCCCTATGGTACTTATTTGAGGATAGACATCGATGTTCCTTTAGGTTACTAGTATTGGGCATGCCTTTAGAATTTTTGTACTTGAGACATGTGGTGTCAGGGGGCACTTGTTGCCGGGTTACACGATAGAGATTTCGACGTTGGCCGAAGAATTTGACACTCCATGTTGGCTGCTGAGCACCAGTGGTGTTTGTGTTTATTTGTGCATCATTATATTTACTGATTTCCTTATAAATACATGCCAACATAAACACATATATTTTGTACGCACCATTGGGTGGAATCCTATTGAGCTTCAGGTCACACCCTGCAGGGGACCTTGTTGATGCGTGTAGACTTTATGGATTTTCGTGCAGGAAAGAGGCCAGCTACAAAAGCTGGGCTGTTTTAGAAGTTTAATGGAGTTGGTATAGACCTTGATGTCTTGCCTCGCTAGAGTTCACTTTGTTTTCTTTATTTCATGTACCAGTATGATTCTTTTTTTTTTGTATCTATAGTTGGTTATCCATTAGAGCCCTTTTTATATTCAGATACGTATGACCTACATGGATGCATGTTTTCTTGTTCAGTAGTAGTTACAAGTGATAAAAATGTTGTTGTATTTATTTTCTGCCATTGTTGTTTATATTTATTGCTTCCACTATTTGTTGATATTGAATGTGCTTCCCCTCTACGGGTCTGGATCGAGTCTGCTGAGTCGTTTATTCCACTGCATCCTTATTATTACACTCGGACCAGTACCATAATTATTACCCTCTAAGAGGGTATAGCCACCGCACTATACCTATAATACCCTCACAACAAGTAAACAACCTTGGGAATTTGGGGAGGTGCACCTAATGTAGTAGAACCTGACCCGTTTATCAAAATTCGGGTGGCTATTCAGGTCTAGATCATTACAAGGATACATTATATCCATGAAGTATTTTCAGAGGAAACAAATCAAGAGTTGGTAAACCTATACCCGTGTAACATTTTACACAAATCTAGATGACATTTGAAAATTGAGGGAGGTATGTCCCATGAGGTTACTAAATGTATTATAGTTTTTGACAATGAAACAAGGGTCACATTGTAGTTTACATTCATGTAGTTCCGACTTCAGATGTTTCATAGTTTAATATCATGTGATAAGGATTTAATAGGTAAATTTTATTTCCATGATGTAAGGATGTCTTGAGTGAAATTTAACAACATGTGGTATGGAAATTATCATATTGTTTATGTTTATATGAAAAGGACCATGGATTATTTAGTGTATAAAGTATTTCCCCAACGACATAAGAGAATACCCATTTTAATTTCATATGACATGGATATGTTCTTTTTTAGTTTAATGACTTTCTATAATGATGGACTATATGTTATCTAATGACAAATGATATGGAAATTATAATGCTATGAATTTTAGTGTCATGGTGAAAGGACATAAAATTAAGGAATAGTTTAAATTCATGCTTCCGAGAAATTGTAATGCAGTATAGTTTAAAGTCATGATACTAGGAAATCAAAAATATATGAAGCTTAATGTCTTTATTGCATGACCTTGGAATGTATTATGGTGAAAAATATTACAACTATGTCATTTGAAATCTATGTAGCTTAAATTATATCATTAAGGACTTGTGTCCCATGAGATTAGATACACAAAGTATTTCTTATGAAACCTCATATGTGTGGGGGTGATGAATTTATCTCCAATAATAGAAAACAAGAAGGATCATTTAGAAAAGACATTATCTGTGAAAAAATTCCCTTCCTACATGTGTTCCTACATTTGGGGATTTTTCTCGAATATCATTTGGGTTCGAAGAACAATAATCAATTTCCACTGGTTCAATGAGAGAATAAAGAACATATTAATAAATGCTCACATATTCTGATTTTGATGACCTTAAATGTTGTCCAGTATATGATTAAATTTTCCATCAATTCATTATAACTCATCTAGACACTGCTCCGATTGGACATCATCTGAGTGTTGTCCATAGATAGAAGTTTCGAGTGAAGGAAAACATAATTTTTGGGGAAAAATACAATTGTTCCATAGACTAGTGATTATGGGGTATCTTGTGTGGAAGTGTAGGTCATGGTATGATAGCCCCATAAATAATGTTAATGTTTATATGTACCAAAAGTTTTTTATTTTTCAACCATTTCTAAATTATTTTCGATAATGTCATATTGAAGGCCTCTACCTGTCCATTTTCCACTTCATGAGTGCAATACTAAGGGTTGGACTAAGTGATATTCTAATGATACAACCTTGTTATATGGAATAAATAGAATTTGGTAGCACATTCCATCAATATTGTGTGAGGAGAAATTAATATGAAAATGAAATTATAATATAGAATGTTGATGATGCACATTTTCCCAACATCATTGCTGCCCAATCCTCAACCAATTTGGATTAGAAATTTGTAGTAGTAAGTGTGTATGTAAACTATTTATTTTTATCTTGGGGTATATGGATCCTGGACATCCATTCCTAATATGAAACAATATGAGGTATATCTCTCAATATTATGTAACCCTGGGGGGGATATATGAGGTTTTCATGGATTTGACATGCATGAAACTTCTAGGAAACCTTGAGACAATCTTATATTGTCATATTAAAAAAGTAACAAATCCTCTATATTTTTGGGGAGAGCATGTATATGGATTGATGGAAACTATCAGGACCTCCATAGACATCCTTCATGATGGATGATATCCCCCTCTATATTACATTAGAGGAGGTCTCCATCAAAGCGTTTTTATAGATATATTTCTATTCATTCGAAACATCTAAGAAGGTGATGTCCAATGCATCAAATCAAATATATTCATTATTGGGTTCACCTGATTATAGTTTCGCATTTTGAAGTAATCTATTATGTGATACATCCATTCAGGGATGCACATTAGCTTATCATGCCTTATAGAACCATTGACCAAATTGATTTCCTCCAAGTCACATAATATGATTGGTAAGACTAATAAATGGTGCATGATGTGAATGACTATTCCATCCTAATCAGGGTAGACATGGAATATGGATACATTAGAAGATGTATCCGCATGATCATTATTTCATCATGGGACATCATGTAATATTGGTTTGAATAGGAATTCCACCATCCATACTCTCTAATAATGGATGATGGGGGTCATTATTCTGGACAGAATATTCATCATTTTTCTTGTGGATCAATAACTCTTAGTCACCATTGAGATTTATATTAGATATCCATAACTTACGGTAATGTTAATGTTATGAAATAAGGGCTATGTAATTTTTGTCATTATTAGTGTAGCCTTAAAACAATGATAAAGAGATGGGAAATATTCCTTGTCCAGTGAAACAAATACAAACACTAGAAAAACACTATTACATATCAGCATTTCCCTTTTTTTTCCTCTAGTAGATATATTCCCCCCATCAATATACATCTCCCTCCTTTGGGGGGTTTCATGGACATTCAAAAAAATTTCTCTAGATGTCTTGTTTTAATGGAATTTGATTCATGGTCTGATATACTATAGGAAAATCAGCTAATGTCAGCCCATTTATTTACATAAATGATGTGAATTCAACGTATTAATATATTAGGATAACTTAATATCAAAAAAATTCAATTTTATCATTGGGTGGTTAATAAAATACTTGAGTGGGTTGATACGAGAGGCCAAGTAGACATCCTGATACTACAAGTAATACCTAATCTTTTTCACCATGAATATTAGTGTGATGTATTTCTTATTTGTATGAAAATAAAACATATTAGTATCAAGAAAATTCAATATGAGATTTTATAGACTATTTTCATTCCCCCATCATTTTTATTTGTAAGTAGTGAACCAATAAATCATTCCATGGAAGCGACATATTGGACGAGTTTCATTCCTTCTATTGGTGGAATTAAGACTAGTGGATATAATAGGCACTACTTGAGGTTCTCAAAAGTTTCCTGGAAGTTCATATCCCATAGTTAGGTGACTCCCTTCTTCATCAACTTGATTAATGGGAGACCTCTACCATCATCGTTTCTATTAAGTTCATGATATAAGTGACATTCCATTGGATCCATCTACATTATTTGTGATTCTGAGGTGGAGAAATAAATAAAAACTGAAATTTCAACTATAGAATGACCTCGATGAAAAATGGGAATACCAAAAAGATGAGGTATTTTCCAAAAATTAATCAAAAATAAAAGATGGTTTATCATCAAAAAATTCTTCCTCAATATGTAGATTATTTTTTAATGATCAATGAAGAAATCTTAGTGGTTTTGGGATTTTACTAACATGTTCTCTATGCAGTACTCCATGATTCATCCCATTAAATGTTTAATGATATTATTTATGATGAGTTGATTAGTGTCATAAGTATTATTTAATCCAAAGGTTTTGACCACATAGACAAATTTTACTTGAGGTTTTTTGAATATAGTTGGTTCATCATCTTCAAATGTCATCTTGATACTGTAATACACTGAACAATAATCCATAAAGAAAACTATATGGATTTCACCTATTGAACTCATTAAAATCATTGTGAATATAGAGGGAAGAAAATATTTTTTTAGTGTTGATTAAGATAAATTAAATTATTATAACACATGATCTATAATATTTTTAATTATAATGATATTGGAAGGAAATTTTAGCTATTGTAGTTTATGTGAAAAGTTGTATTTAACTATTTTTTAACATAAAACTGTAGCTTGGTTAGATAGGTGGATTGATTATTTTGGATTATTATTTCAAACCATGATGGTCATCTAGAAATACTATATGATGATTTTCCACATCAGGGTTCATTCCTTGAATATCTATATAATTCCAAGGGAACACACATCAATACTACTATATAAATGAAATATATATCTACCTCTCCACTAGAGGTATGGAGACACATATTATCATAGGCCACAAGTCCTCTAAAATTCAATAATTTAACTTCCCATGATCGTTAATTGTGGTGGTGACACATTCCTTAAGTGTTAGAAGGGTGTTCTTGAGGTCACCCTCTTCCCCATCTATGTAATCTTTAATATAAGTACTATCAAACATGGTAGATAATGAGAGGGTGTATCCCTATTTGATGAAGGTTTAGTGGCTACAATAATAATCATTGACACCATACACTAATTGGGTAATGGTTGGAGTATTATGTAGATGTTTTATTTCTACTCTATGACAATTTGGGAATGTATAGGTATTGAAATCATGAGTAACTGGGGTTTTCATAGGATAATTACTAATTTCCATTAATGGAACATTTATTTTTTTCATATTTATAGATCTTTGGTCAATACTTATTTTGAAAAATAAATATTAATTTGTGTTATCATTAGTGCATAGGCATGGGATAGTGAAGTTTGATAGTTTCAATAGACCACTAGGACAAATTATACTCTATCAATCATGTTTATAGGTGGCACAAAATCACTATGGATCATGATCTAGGAATATACAAGGGAATTTACCAGGCTATTTGGAGAGACAAACTGCATTTCATTCTTGAAAATTTATTATTTTTCATCCAAATGATAGAAACTCAAATCTATGTATAAGAATTTAAAATATTCAAAAGGGGAACTATCTTAATATAATATTACAATTGTTTCCTTGATGGGTTATTTCAAACATATATGAAATATTAAAGGCACCAACATTTGTCTATGAAGATAAAGTCTCTTGATCAAGGTAGTATATGTTATTCCTTTCTAGATAACCTTGAAATAATATATGTATGTCATTTCCGCAAAATAGGCATTGATATTGATCATTATGAGAATCGTTTTCTCTGTTCTTTTATATACTAGAATAATCATATTCGTTAGAGGGAAATAATCCTTGATATATACTAAATTTATGAGGGTCTCGACTGTGTTTAATTTTATCCTAGAAAAATGTTAATCTAGATCCATTTGGATATATAAATTATTGAGCTTTCTTGAAACATCAAAGGGTCTTATATTTCCCTCAATAACATTCTCCTGATCTTTCTAATGGATTGGATTGGGGATATTCCATTCATAATGAATAGTTTACTATCAATAAATCTCAATTGTGGGGACTTCTCTCACAAACATGTAGGGAATTTAGAGGGTCTTAATAAATATCTCCTTGATCTATTTAAAAATTTAGATATAACATGTGATTAATAAAATGAATGGGATAGCTTCCAACTATGCCAGAATGAAATATTTCAGTGTTAGAGGCCAATTAATCCCAACACATTGCTTCTACATAGAATGTATCATAGAGGATGAAGTTAATAAAGTTCATGTGATCAGTTATTTGGTATCATTCAAAGGTGATTTTACCACCTACATATTTTTGTTGTCTTGGTCTACCCCTTTGTTTGGGCTGATCAGATTGTTGTACACCCTCCACCGGGTTCTCTAAAGAAATTGGGTTTGAAAACCTAACGAAAGACTCTATCGAATCTTCATGATCATTTTGGGATTTCAAAAGTGATCACCAATTTATTTTTATAGAACATATAATTTTTTGGGGCTGGGACAAGAATTTTGGGTTCATCCATGATCGCACCATCACAAATGTGTTTCGCTTCTACGGCCTCAGCCTCCAGATACAAAGTCAATTATAGGGAACCCATATTCATGTGTGTATTCATTATTTTAGTAAGGGTATTTTTAGTGATTAATGATAACATATCCTAGAATTAATACTCATATGACGGGAACTCCATTTAGTGGGGTGGTTCTTGTGCACTAGTTGTGGAAGAAAATAAATCAAAAAAAGTTAGTTTCAATTTATTTAATAAATGAGATTAATTACCCTATTACTTTTCATACATTTGATAATTAAATCTACCAATGAGAGGATAAATAAATGATGTATCCTTGAATCTAAATCATGAGTGGTTTTCGATGATTTTCCCTTTGGGTGGTGTGAGCTCAGAAAATTTTATTTGCAGTCATCAAATAATGATGCATCTATTCATTCATATATGTAACTTATTTTCACTTACCCTATCCTTATAGGTGGGTGGTTGTCACAAAATTAATTTATATGAATGATTTTCCCAGTATCACCTATCAAAAAGCATTGATACCTTTGTGGCTAACATTGAAGAATCATACATTCTTGGTGTCACCAAGTACTGTAAGAAAAGGAAAATATCAATGGTGTTCACTAATTATAACATCATTGGGTTTCTAGGATCCTATTTCGTGAGAATATTGATATCCATAAATGTGAAAAATAACTATGAAACTGATAATTTTGGATGGAATATATGTTGTTCTTTAATTGCTTAAATCATCAGTGGAATTGGTCTCCTTTTACCTCTATTGGATGGTTGTTTTTCTTCTAATACCTCTCTAAGGGAGGTGTTGGGTGATTCAATGCCTACATGGGTGTTATGGTGAGAATTATTACTCTTCTAAGCTTCTAAATAGGTGTAATTACTTTGTAAGAACACTTCACTACCGCAGTAGGTAAGGGATGCGATTTAGACCAAGATGCCCTAATTCCATATTCTTTGAATTGTTACATTTCTAAAAGAACAAAGAAGCCTCCTTTATATTTCATTAGGATTAAATGTTTTTTCATATTTTTATATAGGTTATCATCACAAATCATCAGTAATTTGTCATGTGACAGTGTTTTGTTGATAAATTTAGTTAGAACCTTCTATCTAGTGATAGAGTTAGAGGCCCTCTCATTCTGGCACTATATAAAGTTTGTGTGGTTGATGAAGGTCATATTACTTATTGTAGATCTGAAATTATAGAGAAATTATTTTTGGAGGTCTTCCCATCCAATGATCGATCATTCTGGATTGTTTTTGTATCAAGAAAAATATATCCCTACTAGTGTCTATACAAAGAATCTCATTTTTTTCATCCTTCCAGTCTCATGGGATCATCATAGTGACACGTCATGGTAGAAAGGTCATGATATTTTTTTTAATCCCTTATTCATTTGAAACATAAAAAATATTATCTTGGATATTTTTTTTTGTAAATGTGTCAACCACCCATTCAGGGAATCTTTCCTTCTTAGTCTATATATAGACACACCACTAGTATATGACTTCCAAATGAGATGGTAGGGACTCAACGGTGGTTTAGAGTTCTGAAGGCACCGATGTCAAGAATACCTGTATAAAAAGGTTATTGTGAGGGTCATGATGTTATTTCACATCATTAAAATCATGTTTAAGTACACTCTATACCACTGAAATATGATCAACCTAATATTGAGTAGGATTTCATTTTAAATGTAAAATATCATGGTCATCCTCAATTTGAATGGTTATTTAAACAATATTTATAGATCTATATCGATCATGATGCTTCAATCCCATCATTATAAGTATATTATCTCCTCTTAATGGTTCAGTGGAGGTATATTAATTTCTTCTTAAAGGTGTTACATAGTGGGAAAATATCCCGGAGTAATTTGTAATTGAGTTATTTGAGGTTGTATACCTCACTCTCATAATGAAAAAGTTTTTCTTCTTGTAGAGGGAATTTTAACATTTCATAGGTTCATTTTGGATGTATCCATGACATTCCATATATACTTTTTGGAATGTATCCAAGGAGGTGGAATCTCATCATTTGTAGGTTCTGGGTTATAGTTCCTCCTCATATTTAGAATACCTGTAACCTCAGCTTGTGCATCACTATAACCTACCTCATGAGTTAATATATCCCTATTAATACCCTAAATTCACACATATCGGTCTAAATAATTTTACAATTTGATGTTTATGAGCTTCACTAAGTCATAAAAAATGAATACTCACACCATCAATGAAAATATAGGTGGATATCATCAAACCACTAGTTTCCCCTTCTAAAGATACATGAAGGTAATACTTATAGCACATGGTCATGTTGTTCTATCATTTATTATGACCCTTTTTGGGCCTAACTGTATTTACATGGAATTACCTCTATCAAATTTTGTGAGTAGCAATACTGAAAGAGTTTTTTAATCATGCTTCCCAAGGGGAACCAAAATGTTATGGGCATGTCATGAGATGAGATAACTGACATAGGTACCAGACTTTAGTTGTTACTACCATGAATAGATAAGACAATTATCCATTTGGGAGTTGACAAAAATTCCCCATGAATTGTGGGATGAGGTTGATTTAGGGATGCCTATGGATCTTTTTTGATATCATTGTCATATAATCAATGACTCATGGGTTGAGTGTAGAGATAAAAATGCCCCTATAACTATTTTAGGGGGTAATTTGTTTATGACACATATTTTATAGGGACCCTAATTGGGTTTGATGACCATGAGAGTGGAGGTGGTTATAAAAATTCCTCCAAACATATGGGTTATGTCTTCACCCCGATTAATTCCACGTCAGATGACTTTGTGATATACCAAATTTGTCACAATTTCATTTGGGTGTGGGTTTGGTGTAGTGCCTATTTGTAATTAGATTTTATCAATATAGGTATATGTCAAACAATCCAAGAATTTAGTTTAAAATATGATAAATGTTCCCAAATTTTTTGAGAGGCCTAGATTTGTAGTTTTTTTCATCATTCCCCCTCCTTTTATGACTATTTTGTGTTTTTAAAGAAGAGGATACTCATTGAATTAACTATCTAGATCATGCATTCTTTGGTCAGATGATTTCTCCCACCTATATGACATTACATGATACCTTATCAAGTAGGTTTTTTCATTTAGGGAATGGTTTGAAGTGTAATGCTCCGTAGAAGTCCCATCCCATGATAAAATCATATGAATGTGCCTTAGCAATAATTTACCAAATATTCCATAGGCAGCATATGATAAAATGTTGTCAGATTTTACTGTGAATTTTTGAACATAGACCTCTGGACATGGAAAAAGTGTCCCAATTTATCTGAGAGAAAAGTGTGTTTGTATCATAGAGGTGAATCACATATCCCTAATAATGGAGGTGTCTAGCCTTCATTATTTTAATTGATTTCCACATGATTTTGTATAATTAATGTATGTACTTTTCATTTATGTCTTATAGGACTTTATTGTAAAAAATATTGATTGTAAAAAATATTTTTGGATTGATATTTTTGGCCCACTCCTTCCATTAATCCATTCTAGTATGTTCTCCTCATATGTAATAATCCTCCACCTGGTCAGACCATAGAGGTCGCTTTAATGGGTCACCTACTGACTGAAGTGAGGTGTCATTGGTGGTTAGTTGGGAAATATATATGGTTAAGCAATGTTTTTTTAAGAACTATATCTATGAATGTTTCCTATCAAAGGGATTTTTTCTTCAACTAGGATAAATATCAACACATGGATGTTGTACTAAGTGAATGTCAAAGGCAGGGTCTCTGTAACCAATATCTTTACAAATTTGAGGACTAGTTCAAAGGTAGTTATTTTTTTCCATTTAGAGGAAGAGTATGTAGACTATTGATTCTATGTCGATATGTGTTTTTCGTCCTATGATGATATACATTATGTGAATCAAGGACACTAGCATCAAGTAGAGTAGATATATGTCCCTTATCTAACATTATGTACATAATATATTGTCCTTCATTTTAGGGATGAGTATTAATATGATCCTTCTAGAAGGTGATCATCCGAATATGATGATGAACATATGTTAATAAGGGTATATAAACCAACTGTTAAAATATAGATGGATCATTCCAATGATCTTTTATATTATTGGAAAGAATTTGGGCTTACCATTGGGTGGTTTAAAAAAATATTCTGCTAAGCCATGGAGAATATGGGATATGACACGTGTTTAAATATGTATTCCCTATTATAAAATGTTTTCGAACATTGGGAATAGGAGAAGGAATATGGACCTTCATTTATTTGGACTCTAAAAGATGGTTTTTAGTGTTTCATTGGAAGGAATTGGGAAATGAACATGGATTCTATAAGATCCTATAATATTCCACATAGATTTAATGGTAGATATATTTGACTTCGCTATATTGATTGAAATACAATACTGAAAAACATTGATTGGAGTGGGAGATATATTCCCGATCATAGTTGGGGTATGTAATAGTCCATTAAATTTATTCAATAGGGGTATGCGTCTGTCTTGAGGAGATTGAAAAACTGTGATGAGGAACCCTAGTCAGAATGAGAATATAACCCCAATCCTATGCTTCATCCTTTATCAGATTATAATAATAAATCTATTTCAGGGGAGAAATAATACATTATTTTTATGGAGTGCCCATATATTCACATTGATAATATTGATATCTTATTGAAAATATTGGGATTGTAATATGCGCTTGTCTATTTATCATTGTAGGAGTTTTATTACAATATTCCTATATTTCTTATAGAATCTATTTTTATTTCAGAAGTGTGTACGTAGGTATATAGGCCATAATATTTTGGGTTTTTCGGATGTATTGGCAGAGGACATCAATTGAATGTTATGCATTTGAAAAATCCTATAGGACTTGTTCCATCGAAGTATGTTTATGGGGATGATGAACAGGGGAGGGGATATGATCCTCCCTAGGATCACTACCATGATTTTTGCACATATATAGTCTATTAATGTGGGTACATAATCCTTCTCACTAGATACAACTAGAATATAATGGAGATATTCATTGCTGAATGTGGGGATATATTCCTGCACCCATTTTTTGTATCTTTTCACACATGGTGATATCTTTTTTGTACACTGTTATGACATTATAGGGAAGAAATCTGTTGTGTAGTGACCTTATCTAGTGACAGAGAAGCAATATAGTGATTTTGATGTTGTTGCTGGTTTATAGGAGTCCTCATGGGATGTTCTGGAAATAGGATTGTTTTTAGTCTATTCCTTAATCCACATTCATTAGGCAATGAAGACATTAATTGTAGTGACTAGGGGAAAAGATCTTGATGATATTAATAGTAGTGATAAACATCACTATTCACATTGAATCCTTCACTTAATGAGGTATGTTTTATGGGATTTAGTGATTGGGAATCCCTACATATGGCCTCAAGTGTCAATCTTATAACATGATGGTGGTACTCACAAACCATTTCTTTTGTTACTTGAAAATTAAGGTGTTAGGTGGGTAACATGGATTCAAAAACTATGTATTCCTTTTTTATAGTTGAGGCTATATAGTTTTCTCTTATTGATTCCTTGGATTTTGTTTGAGGTGAGTATTTTGAGTACAATAGCTTTAATAACAAGGGAAGAAGTAATAATGGTCACTGATCATAACATCATCACATGTGATAACTATGATTATTCGGCTATGAATGTTAAATCCCTATGATTATTTTCATTATCAATTTTTCCATTTTTCTTGAAAATAATACACAAATTGAAATTTCTAGTACTATGGAAAAAATGATAAAATTTTCTTATTGATGGATTCATGTTAGTTTAAATAGTTTTGTTTCGAATGGATGTTTGGGTTTGACGGTTTATTTTGAGTGTTTGTTATAGTATAGAGACAATCATGTTAGTATGGATTATCCATAGAAACCCCAATAGCTCCCACATCCGTAATGATCCACAGGTCTTTGTTCCAAATGTTTTCAGGCCTTGAGGATTTTACCTAAGACACATAGGATCTCACATTGGTCGAGAGGATGGGTGGCCTGGTTTATCACACCATTTTGGACGGAAATATTTCCCTTTCCCAAATTCTCATATATATAATTAATATATATTTATGAATCATTACCAAATATCAATAAGAAAGTGGTTACCGTAACAAAATGATTGGTCATTGAATCATAGAACATGCAGGGATGAATTATATTAATGACACCATTTTTATGTATCAATGGATATCAATATTGTTTGATATTATTTCAAAGCATTTAAGGGATTATTTTGTGTTCAAGAAGTATAATTGGGATATCTATAGTTTACATCCATCCAAAGAGGTGATTTTTGAAATTTAATTAGGATCGAACTTCTAGGAGGCATCCTACATCTCCTATGGAAAATTAGAATCATAACCAATGTAGTAAGTTTTAGACCATTCCATGAAAGTTCAAGTCATGAAAAAGGAATAATATGGGTGAATTTAAGAAATACATTTGGTGATTTGGACTTAATAAAGAATCCTACAAATCATTATTATATCAAGAATCAATTCCTTTATAGTCCACATGTTATGAGATTATGCATCATAAGATGTGTGAAAACATAGGTTTGAGTGGGAATTATGTATATAAGGCTTACCTAACCTATATCACTGGTAGTATGTAAATATTAGATAATTTAATATTCAATTATACATAATCATAAATAGAGGACCACAATGGGGAATAATCCCCATGGAAAGGTCATAATCATTGTTGATCTCTATTACAATACAAGTTATTATAAGCATTAAAAATAAGTGGGGGATGAATATTTGACACAGTGCATGTCATAATGAGATTGAATTTGTTCAGTTATTATATAATGATTTCATGCTAATTTTGATCGGTATGATTACCAATCTTGCTGATGATATATATCTATGAGGGAAGAGTTTTTTATGGAGATCGGGATTTATGAAGATGAAATATGTATCCAATTTATAATAAGAATCAGGGTCATCATTGTTTAAATGATTATAAAAAATTTATGTGTTGGTAAGGATCATTACAGTTAAGGGAATTATTAACTTCGGGTGTATGAAATATACAGGCTTTTACTAAGGATGAAATCCATGTTTCGATGAATTTGTATAATGATATTATTAGTTTCATTGAAGATCTTTAATATCATGCTTGCCATGCACAGTGTGAGAATCAAGATATGATAGAATATCAAATAAGTTGAACTGAACAAAATATTGAGTTTTTATAGGGAATACAATATGATGTGGACCTAAGAAGAGTGTCATTACATGTCTTGTAGTGAATATGAATCCATGGGAAGGGATTCAAGGTCTTGCATAAGGATTTTTCTCATTTGAAGGACACATGGTATTGATGATGGAATTTCGTGGCTTGAACCTTAATGTTTTTCCCAACATATCATTCTTATAATAAGAATCAGAGTACTCATAGTTAATATATGATTTTGTCCTGATGAGATGGGAATTAGGATTGTTATTATAGAAATAATGGCTATAGGATTTATGGAGTGTTGGAGGACACTTAAAATAATGTGGCCTTTATGGATGGATAATGGATTATGAGATGTTGAGAAAAATCTCAAGGGAATCATTTATTCACACACACCATGTGAAGGAAGGGTGATCACGTGCTACAGAATATCCATTTGGAGTCACATCTTCACATGATCTCTTTGGAGACATGATAATAGGAAATTGGGAGAGGTAATTCACCTAACATGTTGTTTTTTTCCATGTGAATGATGGAATGAATTGGGCATGAAATCACATAAATGATTGGTGGACATGAATTTGTTTTTAATGGAAGGTGTTATCATTTTATTTATGATCACTTTTGAGTCATTCATTTTCCAAGATCCCTTTGTAGTCATGTAAATCTATAAGAGGGAGAGGTTAATTCTTTCTAGGGATTGATGAGGTGCCATGTGAACATATGGCTTGGTCACATGACTAATATATCTTCTCATAATCTTATAGTTTACTTATTATCAACGAATTTTTCTCACAATCATATGATTATTGCAAGATCAATATGCTATTTTTGGAATGTCCCTATGAGAACCCTTTATTCTTTAGTTTTTCCTATGTTTATATCTGGTATTTGTACCTCTGTGATCATGTGATCAAAACACTCTATAATGTTTTATTTTATGTGTTCCCTCCCCATTTTTTATTCTTGTGTGCTTATAGGATTGACCTCTCCTATATATATAGATCTCTACATGGTGATCAAACTTTTTACCTCAGCTTAACATTATAGGAAGAACATCATCATAAGTCAAAAACATCTCATGGGCTTCACGTTATCACGTTATGTATTATTAGCGAGGTCACCTCTTTATCGCATGATAAAAATTGATAATTTTTTCATTCTATAATTACTATATTCTATGAAAAGAGGACATGTTTTATATCAAATGCTAAAAAAGGGCACATGACCAGGGGTTCAGGTTTAATGTGTATGGCCACATTTAGGAATTATTTGATGTTTAAGAAAACATGTCAGAGAATCATCACTTGATCCTGCCAACTTGTTCAAAGACATTCAAAATATTAGGAAAACATGTCCAATAGACATTTAATGATTAGGACGACATGTCTAAGGGTATTTAGATGATCAAATCGACATATCCAACATCCTTCACATGATCAAATTGACATATGCAACATCCTTCATGTGATCAAGAAGATCCAATCAATGGAATTCTATAAGACCTTCTCATAACCCAATTTCCATGGAATTGATCACAAGATATTTAAAGAGAGTTTCATGTGACAATTAATGGATCATGCGTTTACGGGAAACCCTTGTCATAGGAAAACTACAGTAGCTGTCTTTAGGGAATCACATGATGCTTGATGGGTTATGTGATCATGAGTATCTAAGATGGTCACATGATCATGTATCCAATGTTCTTAACCCTCAAAAAATTTGTCTAAAATTTATTCTCTCTTTTTTGGAATATGATACTAATTTATTTAGTATAGTTAACTCGAATTTTCAAATTCCCATTTAGAAGGAATCATCATATATAATAAATGTTCCAAAAAGAACAATGTTACTTAAAATTTAGGATATTATATGAATTTTTATTTTTCTATGTACACCAAAAATCCAATTATCTCGTAAAAATACTAAACAAAATCTTATGATAATATTCTTATTCTAAATCTAAAACTAATGATCATTTTTTGAAATTAATACACTAAAATTTATAAATTCAATTTTTTAATAATATTATATAATATAATTATAAACAATTATTATTTTAAGATGAAATTTTAAAAAATTAACTCTTAATATTCTTATTTAAAATGAATTAATATTTTTTTTTGTTTAACTAATATTAATATAAAAAGCATTACTTATCATTTTTTTGTTTTTTATGAAATTCCAATGAATTATTTATTAAATTCTACATTTTATAAATATATTTTTCTAAACCATATATGATCTTATTTATCAATAAACGTATTGAATTTCATTCATTCTAAATGTATCATTTAATTTCTATATAGATATAATTAATAAGTTAGTTTCTTATATTCAATATTGAAGATTAAATTGTGAGTTTTTAACTGTCTTAATTAATTATTTATATTTCATCTAAATATATTGTAGTTTTTTTTATGTATAAGGGTGTGTCTTGAGAAATCTATTAAAAACATTAAATAATTTTGGAGAAATTTTATATTTAGAAATTAGTGTTATATATATACATCTAATGTAGAGTAAATAAGAATTGGATCCCAGTAAAACTATTATAATGGAAATGAAATTCTAAATGTAGTGATTTGTTGAATAATATGAACAATAAAAAACAAGGGATAAATTTTATAATTAAAGGTTGTATCTTAGAAGTTTTTTCAAGTCTAATGATGAATAATTTATTCAACCATGTGAATATTTAATGGTGTATGTTCTAGAAGAAAGTATTTTTAATATGAAGTATTATGTTTTGAGGAAGAAAATTAGGATGTATTAGATAATGTAAATTAAATATGAAAAATTAAATGTTCTACACTAGATGATAAATTTTCATGTTGGACGATTTAGGATAATAATTATAAAATTTTTATATATATTCTCTATATATGAAGACATATATTTATTTGGTATCCAATAGATTTGTATGGAGGCTCTTAGAGATGTTTGGTGTTACTTGGTGATGTTTGAAGATGTGATTTTTGGGTTAGAAACTATTAATGAATTAGGTTACATGAATGAAGTGTTTTTTAGTTGAAGAAGAAATAAATTTTTGTCTCTATTGAGAAAATGTGTTGAGTCTACTATATGGAAAAAATAAGTAAATGTTTATGTCTATTTAGTTACTAGAGTAATTTAAAAATGGATTTATAAGTAATGTTTTTTAATTTAATTATAAATATAATTGTTTATATGTTTCCATTTATGTGATATTTATAAAATTAACTGTACAAATAATAGTTATAATACTCTTATATAGGTGTATTTGTTTATCAAGTGTTGAGTAATAACAAAATTAATGTAGTTTCATTGCATAAGAGTTTTGAGTAATGGTATATTATATAGAGAGGTTATTACAAAAATGAAAGTTAGGAATCATTATGATCTATAACATACAAATATAAATAAAAACACAAAACATTACTCTATATTCATATGGAATTTTTATAGTGTTGTGGAAAAGAGGTTGAAAGATAATTCAATGTTTATATCGAAATTCTAGATATTGGAAACAACTGGTATACAACTTATTTAGCCCAACTTCCATGATCATCATTTTTACTTGAGCTTATACCAATTGATTATATATCCCTATGAATCTTATACTATAGTAATAACTTAATATATGAGTAATACAACAATTATAATTATTAGGTGGTGAAATCATTTTGGTTGTTTTGAGAACTATAAAATTATTTAACCTAAATCATTCAATGAACTTTTTAATATTAAAATATCTAAATTCTTTACCCAATTTTCTAATTTGTTCACCATTAAAAATAATCATTAAGGATAAATACCATCACAAAATAAATAACGAAATTAGATAATAAAATCCATTTAGGAGAGTGGAATTTCCAAACCTCCAAAATCCATAGAAGGAGGTTGAACACTAAAATTCCAACAATATTTATTAAATAATCACGAGGATTATAGATTTGTGAATTTATCATTTAGTTGTTCTTTTATTCCAATATATTAAAACCTTATAGTTTCTATTTTACATTAATTTATTGATAAAATAAAATCAAATATCAATTTTCATTGTGTATTGTATCAGGTTCTTCATTAACTCAATATCACACTTGTTATATAAAATGTTCACTATAATAACATTAACATCATCATCAATATCCTCCATAAGTTTCTTTTTATATATTGATTGTTTACAAGAAATAATCAACAACATATAGTCAACAAATATTTTAATATGTGATTTGGTTTCATTCTTTTCTAAAATCAATCCTACACATTTACTTGAAATAGATAATGAAACTCCATTTTTAGATTTTATATCCAAAACATATACATCCCAATACACAAAATAGAGTGAAAATATTTCATATTATCTTCCTACAAAAAATATCAATTCATAATCTTATGTACCATGAACATGTGTCAATATTATTTAACCCAATTGTGTGATGTTCTTGTTGTAGATTTCACTAAAACCTCAAGCCCAAAAAAATTGATTAAAACAATATTTGACCTTTTTTCTGTTAAACAATTTAATATTATATTAATTCATCAACACAATTTCATGTATAAATCTCTTCTATAATATTTATTCATGAGGTTAGTTCTAATCATGATCGGTATAGAAATCCATTTTCATTTATTCTTGAAAAATATTTGAACAACATCCATTTTTTTCTTTATAAATAAATGTAAAATTACTCATTTATATTATTTAAATCTAATAATGTAACTGATTTCACATGTCATTGACATTCCAATCTTAGAGTGAATCAATTTTGAATACTCTTTGGTGAATTATTTATTTTTTCTATTAAATATTATACAATAAACATAAATAAGTACCATTAATTAATCTCATGTCATTAATTTCCCAAAAAGGTCAAAATCCACTCCATTAATTAAATTATATATTCTCAATGTGTGATCATAAACAAGCAGGTGTAACCTATGCTATTTTCCTCAAAACAAAAAATTACCTTTTAAAACAATACAACATGAATTTATGGTCACCGATTTGAAATCAAATTGGTTTTATAATATTTAAATTTAATAATTATCTCAATAATTTCATCTTAAAATATATTTATTAAATTTTAGAAACTCAATTAACAATAAACCACTTGGAATATTTGAATTATTTTTGGATATTACCTAAGTGAAACTTTTTATTCTACGTCAAGGGGTTTAATTTAAGCATATAATTACATACCAACCTTTCATTATTGATAATAACATTTCCATTTTTATCATATACAATTTGTAATAATTACTTTTTTCGAATGAAATCGTGATCATTTAGTACTTTTAAAAGTTTTCTTGTTTTATTTGTATCTTTTTTATATAGTTCCCCTCCACATATTTAACCATTATTTATTTGTTTCAATTCATCATATGATGTAAAATTCTTTTATATGATATTTTATGAACCAATTTTATCAATTCCTTTTTCTTTATGTCTATCATCGACTTTAATTATATCTTAAATCATCCTACCATCCAACCTCTAAATAGTTTTCATTTATTGGATTTTGATATCCTCTAGATTTTCGTCCTTGAATGTACTGAACTGGCCCTGATTACACAAATAGATCTTGAATGAGGGTAATCTCATCGCCTCAGGAAATCATAAATATACACTAATGGCTGCTGAATATCATATATGGAATAAAGAGTCAGAGGGATACTATTCCATCTAAAATAAGTTTTATGAAAAATTTCCAAATCTACATGAAATTCTAAATGATTTGTTTGTGAGATAAACATCCTTAAAATACCTATAGATAAGAGAAGGATTTATGAGGAACCTATAATAAAAAATATGACTAAATCCAATTATCTATATTAATCCTTAATTATTCAATGTGTAGTAGAAGATAAAAAAGATATTACATGAATCATCGTATAAACAAAAAAAAAGAACAGTAGCCTATACACAGAAATCCAAAAATGAAAAAAAGTCCTCCAACCCAACTCACATAAACCAACTTGTTGAATCCATAACATCCAAATCTCTCTATAGATGATATTAAAGAATTACCTTTCCCTATTTATGTCATAAAACAAAACCTATGTCATTTAAAATGGTTTTTAGGGCGTATAATGTCTCTATAAAAATCAATAATTGCTCAAAATATTAATTACATCTTTTTTGAGCGGATGAGAATGGAATAATTATAATGAGTGTGGTCATGTTCAAAGAACACAACCAAAAAAATAAAATATGAAATAAACATATAGGCATTAAATTAAGTCATTAAAGACTAATATGGCCCCCATGATAGCTAAAACAACCAACTTTAAGTCCATTGAAAAAGAAATACTTCTTAACTAAAAAATACACACGCATAATAGATGTTTCAGAGTATGGTTATATACCAGGACTGATAAAAACTTGATGACACTTGGTATAGTTTCACTGTGTCATGAATTGAATCCTAAAATTTGTTTAAGGCCCATTACAAGAATATAGATTAGCCCATATAATAATGGAGATCTCCCAATAATTATTAAGGAAATCCCCTTTTAATTAGGGGAGGTTGAAAGTTGTATACATCACCCTATCACATAGAAAGGGTTAAAAACCCTACCAATAAAATATCACTAATGGTAGGGTCATATAAGCATGGGTGGACCATTACCCTATCTCTGTCTCTTAGGATGTCCCCACCAATAATCTATCACTCTGGGTACACACATACATCTTAACCACTACAGAATCACTTAGGTTAGGGTCCAATTAAAAATTTATCCCTTTAATCACTCAGGGTGAGATTCAAAACCATATACCAAACAATACCCTATTAATTTTTGATGTCTTGTTCCACCGTCATCTCACTTATGGCAAGGCAACACTTAAAACAAGTCACATATTTTGACATACTTGCGACTAAAACACACATGCCATAAAAAGGGCACACAATGCATTCCATAAGCTCACCAACTCATCAATAGGGTCCCAGTAACATGATACCAATCCCCATATCTAATAGTATATTTTTCCTTGTTTTATAATCACCCTAAAACACCATTAACGCACAAACATACAATATCGTGCCTCTTGGAATTTTGAACCACCATATAGGCGAATCCACTAGGAACCCTATATCTGGATACTTTTTTATGGGTTCAAGTACATTACCTCAATGAAGAAAATGAATTTTAACCAATATAAAACCTCAATGAAATAATTATAGTCATGTGTAATCATGTAACAAAACACATTTCCAGGAACTATAAATAAGAATCATGTAAATATGAATGAGTTAGAAAAATGAAAATATCTACACAAGGTTAAAAAAACCCAAATAATCTCACCAATACCTTAATGTTTTCATTTAAACCCTAATTCAATTCTCCTTTATAAAATTTTTATAAAATTAATCACTTAATATATTACTCACACTCATGACTTTGCCCAAAATCGACCAAATAGTTCTTTTGAAAATACTAATTCTCTATTGAAATACCATTTTACAACCAACATTGAAATAATCCAACATTAATAAATCCCCTTTATAAAATCATTTTTCCAAAAGAGAAAATGTGTCCTTTTTGAAATCAAACATATAACACAAAAAAATCCATAAAGAGGTCCCATTTCACTTATCCATCCAATGAACAACCATAAAATAATTTATGAAGAAATAAAGTACATGTAGAGTAGTAGGATGATGACAAAAAATCACAATCAACAGGGTAAGATCCCACAATCATGAAATATACTAACTAATATAACAATGAGGGAACACAAACAAAAAATACTATTTTAGAATGAGGCTCAAGCAATGCTATTAAAAACAATGATACCAAAATAAATCCCAAGATCATAAAAACCAATTCCATGTCAATTAGAACCATTATAATTAATAAACACCATTAATTTAATAAACCAAAAAAATGAAAAAAATCCATATTTGTAATAATAGAAGACAAACTAATACAGTTACCCTGTGTCATCAAAGCCAAGAGAAACAAGTTGTTGTCTATGTGCAATATACACCAAAACCTAACCAACCTAGTATCCATACATTAATCATATAAATAAATGAGAAGTTTAAACCGAAATAGCTAGAACACTATTTAAATATATGGTGGAAACATACCTTAATGTGAAAAAAATATGATAACATGAATACATCTTCTATGGTTTCTTCGATAAACTACACCTGAAATCTCTATCAATCGGGGTGATTATTCCATGATCAAGTGAAATAATTTCTTCAAAAACCTTACCAAGAAATCGAAAATAGGATAAGTATAATGGGAAGGATAAGATTTCAATGGGTATAATCATAAATTTATCTATATCATAAACCACTAAAAAACCAAATTGAGTGGGAGAAATGTGGGTAGTTGTGGAGAAAAATGATATCATACCCTATATTTTGATCTATCAAATTGAGGGGATCAATAGTTGGATCCACATAGGATCCCCCATAATTTTAAAAATAGATTCTCTAAAAACCCATCCTGTATTTAGGTTGTGGAATAACCATGTGGGTCATGTTACAGTGCACCCTCACCTAGACAGATCATAGAAGGGCCCCCGTCGGTCATGATCCAACCAACCCTACCAGAGGGGATAACTCTCAACCCAAAATAATCATGGTTTGACACACTTTATCCACAACATGACAATCATTGTGTAACAAAATTATCATGAACTCTATGGGTTGGTGTGTGGACACCGTCAGATTTATTTCATGATCCCTCATGAAAAACTATAATGGTGTGAACCCCTTATGAGGAAAAAAAAATTATATATACTATAGAATTTTATCCACCGACACCCAAGTTATCATTCCAAGAATTAGTCTACTCAACTACCACTCCTAAAGAATTTCATAAATTGAATAAGGCATTGTAAAAAAATTTCCTTCTCTCTCTAAATACATAAATTAATATTTACCTTGATTATCACTAACCCATAATAATAAACGAAGTTATGAACTCTAAATAGTGTTTCTATTCCTGGAGAATCCATGTAATTTTATGAAATTTAATTCCTTAGCAATACATGTTATCAGTTTACTTGTAACATGATGTTTTTTATTACCCAATACCAAACATGCTATATTTTTCAACTCAGACCCCCCCTCTCCACACACATATTATTCATCAAATCTTGAGGTACCTTCTAACTAAGACTTTATAAACTATATTCACGAATACTCTTACTCCCACGGTGTAATTAAACTATGATCCATCTAAAATCATCCCAATTGAGGGATCCACAACACTTTAGCTTATCTCGTACAATAAGAACCATTAATACTCCTCCATATCAACATCACCACAAATTATCACCATCACTTGTTGATGCATCGTCACACCCCCAACTATAACTCCATAACTATCAAAGAATATCAGAATCATCCAAATATTCATAATAATTATTTATCCTGAATCATGGTGTAATTCAATTATTGGAATCTTAAAAATCAAAATCCATTATCATACTCCTCCAAAAATTATCAAAATGTCATACATAAAAAATGAGAAGACAATCATATGCATAAATGATATATTAAAACACTACAATATTATGTAGATGAAAAATAATATTCCATATGCATTATCTAGACATAAATCTACTAGATGATCAAATTTTACATAGAATAAAACATTTAAATTGGAAAATCATAGATGATAGGTCTACTACAGAAATATGTAAGGAAAATTTCACCAAAAATAAAAAGTAATATATGGATGATAATGATATTCATGGTTGTATAAACATCACTCAAGTAACTAGAAGAGGTATATATTCAATAATTGATTATGTGTATACCATTTATTCAAAGAAAAAGTGTATGAATGGAAAAGAATAAATGTATATATAATTTTATTATGAACAAGAGATCATTATGAGTTTGAAGATATCACAACAATGATGAACCCCACTAAAATTATTGGATATCTAATGAACCAATGAAAAACATACTAACATAAGTTGAGAAAATGACATAGTTTTTTTCTAAATGATACAAGAGGTTACTTTAAAATGAGGTTATTATTTATTCAATAAGTCAAGATTAACATATTGAATCTAAAATGTAATTATGATTCCATGAATATGGAAAAGGAAAGAAGTGTAGTGTATTCTATGTTTAAATATCTAAGTGATTTTATATTGTTAAAGGATAAACCTAAAGGATCATAATGTTGAAAAGAATGGAAATTAAATCAATGTAACCAGCAATGAATTATGCAATGGAAGATAAATCAGATGATATCGATGAATAGAAAAACATTTTACTAGTTTATCAACGGAAATAAATCATATATGTGGAAATATAAATAATTATACATGTTTTTGTTTCACATTATATTTGATAACCCGAGTACTAGAGTTTCTGTTGAACAAATAAGGATGCTGCTAGAAGATGTTTCAACATAGATTTTTTTTAATGGTTTCGAAGACATGATAAATAGATTTTAATATGATCCACTCAAATTATTGAAGGATACAGGAGGGTAATTTTAGAAATTTTTGGGGTTTCACAAGATGTATATTCATTAAATTTTCATTCACTAGATATTCATTCACTATATGTATGCTGAAAAAATTTACATTACTAAAAGGTATATTTACCAGAAGTAAATTCCTAGATGATAATTATCTAGATTCTTGTTATCATTATTTAATTTAATTATATCCGCATTCCCCAAAAGTATGCTAACTAGAAGCAAATTCAATAAAATTAGATTAACCAGTATTACATTCCCCATATGAATATTGATGAAAATTATATTCACCTAAAGGATGTTCATCTAATGTACATTAACCTAAACTATGTTCCTCATATTTATGTTCACATGATGTAAAATAACTATCTATATATTAACCATATGGTTCTCTATTTCTTCAAATAACTAACACAAAATTACATCTATTACGAAGACCCAATGTTAGACATTAAAAGGTAAATATTCATGATGGAATTTTTTTGTTTAAATATAATATCTATAAATTATTTGAATAATCTTGATGTAATATTTTTTAAAGGGTTGGTAAAAAAAATACTATTATATTAAAATGATATTCATGTTTTTTGACCAAATTATTAAATGAAGGAGGTGTTTAAAATCAGAGAATATACTTTCCAAAATTTAATAAAGTTATCACGAAAAAATAAAAGGGAAGAAAATTTGAATTGTAAATGGGGTTTTTGATAGATGATTGAGAGATTTATGATATTATAAATAAATAATATTTATTTTAAGCCAATGACTAGATATTTGAAAAAATATTTTTTAGGGTCGATGTCCTTAAATGACTTGAAACTGATGTTGAAATGAAATTGGTGAGTCCTTCCAATTCAGATAATTGGATGATGGTAAGCTATACCGACATAGATAGACAATCTAATTTTATTCTTGAAATCATTTTTTGAGGTAGTGAGGGATTTTTTAAATTAGCCTACTTTAAGAAGACAATAGACCCACTCATACAAAAGGTCAATAAGATTTCATGTGAAATTTGAAGACATTTTTATGTTAGGAAAAATATTTAAATTTGATAAAAATTGAGATAATATTAATTCTGGAGATTTTGATACAAGATAAAATTTTTGGGTAATGTTTTATCGCTTCCCAAAATACTTTTAATTGATAAAAAAATTATTAGAGGAAAATATGTCACGACCCGTCCTAGTGGGGCCTGAGTCGCAACTCTCCAAGACTTCCTTCAATAGGCCAGAGGCTGGTGACTAGCACCGAGTAGGCATGCTACTAACATGGGAGGAATTGCCTATAAACATGCACACACACACACACACATCTCCATGTCCACAAAGATGAAAAGTAAAAAATACTAAAAGGAAAATTTCTATGCATACACTAAAAATCCCAAACAACAGAGTACGACAGGAAAGTAAATTACAACAAGTGTAAAACCCTGGGCCAAAAGTACAAGCCCACCAAAGAGAATCCGTAACAAAGTCCAACCAGTAAAGAAAGGTGCTGGGACTAAGGTCTGTAGCCATAGGGACACACCTCGGCCAGTCTGATCTCATTGAGTACTGTCTAGTCCTGGTCTGCCTAGAATCCTGTCAACGGCTCACTCGTCTGCACAAGACAGGACACGTGCGGGCAAAGCCCGTGCAGGGGTGATTATAACAATACCTAGTAGGACACCCCAAAACCACACAGGAAATTCAACAAGGGAAATACCAAAAAGTAAAGATACAGTCAGCTCCACACAATATATTTCTATAGAACATATAACAAGAATATACAGATATACTCATACAGAAACAACCATCGCGATACCGCCACAAGGATCCAGCTCAAATATTCCACTAAGCATGTAACAAGGAGAACACACTCCTAGGCCTGAGGAGAGAGAGATAAGAAGTAATCATTATGGGAGAACACACTCCACGTGTACTCCGAGAACATGATGCTCAGATGAGGATCACAGCCAAGACATGGGTTGATTCTAGCAACTCAGTCTGAGCTAATCCGCTAAGTAGAGGATCAGCGCCCGGGTAAAGTTGGACACATTGTTTCCAAGAACTCTACCTTGGGTTCCATGAATGAATAGAGGATCTGGCTCCAACTCTAAAAGCGGGGATTCCAACAACTCTATTCAGGAAGTCCGGCTGAAGGGATCATACTCCTATACGTATGAAATGATACCGAAAACCGTCAGGAGAAAGACTAAGGGGACGAACCCTAAGGAAAATAGCCCAAGTCACAGATGGAAACTTCTCTAAGCCTTGAATAATTTATTACAAGGCATGTAGTATGGTTACATGCCATGTTCCTTGACCCCGAGTACTGTCTGTGTAAACGCCCTGTGTCATATGTTCATGTTGTGTAAAACTCAACTACACGTCGTGTAGAAAAGTACACGCCGAGTTCCTGACTCTAGGTACTGCCCGTGTAAACGAACCGTGTCATTTGGCTTCTGAGATAGAAAGTAACTACATGAAATGTAGAAGAATCACACGCCATGTACGAGCACATGGGGCTCGCACCGTGTACACTGGCCATGTGCCCGTACACGGCCTCTGTCTATGTTCGTGTCACCTGCTCGTGTACCCGTACACGTGGTATCTCGTGTATCTGGCCAGGTCTGGCTGGGGTGGGGTATACATAGTGTGTCCATGGTCGTGTACCCTTCTTGTGTCCTTGTACTCCTGGAGTACACGCCATATAATCCTACCGACGAACACACGCCATGTATCCCATACTACATGGCGTGTAGTCGAGAAATTTCCAGAAACATCGTCTTCTTCCTCATGCCTTGTCCGACTCTCTGGATTGTGTATCTCTAGTTTGTTTGCCACAAAACCCAAGATAATGGGTTGATTCATCGTCGTGATTCCGAATCTGTGGGTTTCATTCCTTCGATCATCTCTGAAACCCGATTCCAGTCACCCGTGCAGAAATCGTTCGAAGAACGATATCTTCCAATCTACTTCGATTCATTCGTCGCCACCACAACCGCACCACCGTAGGGTTGTACCGATGCCAGATTTTCAACTTGGGATCATTGCATCACACAACAGGTGCGCAACGATCCGTCGTTCATATCCCCGTGAAGAGCTCGTAGAACGCAGCGAAGAACGCAAGAATTTGGGGAAATAGAACACAACAAATCGAGAGGGACAAACCTCGATCGATGTTAATGTCGACCTTGGTCCGTCACCATTAGGAGGTTGACCGAAACCGAAATAATTTCTAGAATCAAATCCCTACGATTCTTGCAAAAATCCCATCCCTCAAGAATGATCGATCCACGGGCTAATCTGTTTGTGTATTGGTCCGTGTTCGTCGTGGAAATTCAAAAACATGGAAGAAATAATCAAACAAACATCCTACCTGGATTTCGTGGCATTCGTTGGCGAAGATCCAGTCGCAGCGTCGTCGTCCCCGGCGAAGCTCGTCATGAACATTGTCGCTGTGTTGGGAGGTTTTCTCCAGAGCTCTCCAAAGAAAATCAGAATTAGGGGGATTGTAACCCTCACCATCCATGAAAAATATCTATTTAAAAGAATAAAATATTTCATTTCAACAAGGATTTAAATAAAATATTTCAATTAAAAATTTTACTACAGTTACATCCAAAAACTTGATTTCAACACCGACCTGCGCCGGCTGAAGTTAGTCCTTTCATAAGGTAAAAACATTGTTCCAAACGCAACGGTGGCCTCAGATTTCTGATATGAGCACTGGTTTAAGAGTTATTCCACTTTTTCAGAAACAACACACGCGCGTGCAATTTAATTATTAAGTTAAATTCAAACACTTTTTCCGGGCTCACCGGGCCTCGAAACTGCACGCCCTCTCAGAGACTGGTCTCGAATTAATTCCCATACAATATTAAAATAATACATGGAAAAATGCTGGACATTACATAAAACCCACCTTAGGGCTTTTACGTCCCCGAAAAGCCAAAAAAATGGCTACTCAAGGAGATGTGGGTACTGCACACGAATCTGAGCCTCCTACTCCCACATGTTCTCCTGGAGATTCTTGTGCTGCCACCGAACATTCACCAAGGGAAAAACCTGCCCACAAAGGATCTTCTCCTGTCAATCCTCGACCTCTACTAGGTACTCTCCAATGGTCACTCCATCATCGATGTGCAGGTTTCCCTAGTTGATAATGTGTGATGGATCATGCACGTACCTTCGTAGCTGCGACACATGGAAGACATTGTGTAGGCGGTCTATCTATTGAGGTAGAACCAAGCGATACGCCACCTCGCCAACCATACTCAGAATCTGAAAAGGCCCAATAGACCTCAGAGATAGCTTGCCGCCTCAGCCAAATCTCCACAATCCTCGTTGATGTGAGACCCAAAGGAAAACATGGTCTCCTTTCTCACACTCCAAGGGCCTCCTCCTCTTACTGGAATAAGACTTTTGTGGACTTTGCACAGTCTTCATCCATTCCTGGTTGACCTGAAACTTCTATGTAGTAGCTCTTACCATCTCTGGGCCCTTGAGTACTGACTCTACTGGGTCAGTCCAGCATAGTGGGGACCTGTAGGGTCGCCCGTACAGAGCCTCGAATGGTGCCATACCAATAGTGGAATGATAACTGTTGTTGTAAGAAAATTCCACCAATGGTAGTTGATCCTCCCAGCTACGACCGAATTCATGTATGCAAGCTCAAAGTATATCCTCCAAAACCTCAATGGTCTGCTCCGTCTGACCATCGTTCTGAGGATGAAATGTTGTGCTCAAGCGTAACTGAGTCCCAAAAGTTTCCTGCAATCCCTTCCACAACCGGGATGTAAAACGAGCATCATGATCTGAGACAATTGTGGATGGTACTCCATGAAGTCGAACTATCGCCGGAATGTAAAGGTGTCCCATGCTCTCTACCAAACTCTACTCTCATATGGCTAGGAAGTGGGACGACTTGGTGAGTCGATCAACGATCACCCAGATGGAATTGTGTCCCCTGGACGTACGTGGTAAACCCATCACGAAGTTCATGGATATCCTGTCCCACATCCACTCTGGCACCTCAAGGGGAAGAGTCAAGCCTGCTGGCCCTTGCTGCTCAACCTTTACATGCTGACAAGTAAGGAACCAAGAAACAAACTCTACCATAAACTTATTCATTCCTGGCCACCAGAACTGACATCAGAGGTCCTGATACATCATTTCCATGCCGGGATGCACCGTTAAAGGAGATGTATGGAACTCCCTTAGAAACTCCTCCCTCAACATCACTGGTACTACTGTGCGCCCTTTGAAAAGAACAACGTGCTCTCCACCTTCTGAATATCAATCAGCAACAACACCTATGGATATCTGAGCACGTAGAGTCTCCCAGCTAGCATCCTCGCGCTGTGCTTCCCCGAATCGTTGTAAGAGTGGAGGGGTAACAACCATTGACTGAAGGTAAGATCCCTCATCTCCATCCACAAAGGATAACTATAAAGAGGCCAACTGCCTCGTCGCCTCATCCAGCAACTGCTAACTGGATTTCCTGCTGAAAGCATCTGCCACTATGTTCTCCTTCACAGGAGTATAAACGATCTCAAAGTCGTAGTCCTAGAGGAACTCAAGCCACTGCCTCTGCATCAAATTCAGAAATTTCTGAGAAAATATATATCTGAGACTCTTGTGATAATAGTAAATGGTAAACCACTATCCCATCAGGTAGTTCCACCACATCTTCAATGCAAAGACTACCGCTACCAACTCAAGATCATGGGTCACGTAGTTCTGCTCATGTGGCCTCAATTTACGTGAGCCATAGGCAATCACCACTTTCCTCTACATTAGAACACAACCAAGCTCAGTTACTGATGTGTCGCAAAACACTACGTACTAGACACCCTCCTCTGGTATGCTCATGATTGGGGAACTCATCAGACTCTGTCTCAACTGCTGGAAAGCCTGCTGGCATTTCTTAGTCCACACGAAAGGCTACCACTTTCAGGTCAAAGCTGTCATGGGTGATGCAATCCTGATGAAATCAAGGATGAATCTCCGATAGTAGCCTGCCAGCCAAAGGAAACTCTACACCTCCGTCATGCTCTGGGGTGGCTCTCATTCCAGAACTGCCTCTACCTTGGCTGGGTCCCCTGCTACACCATCTGCCGAGATAACGTGTCCCAGAAAGTGGATCTCCTGTAACCTGAACTGGAACTTCATGAGTTCCCATACAACTGGTGCTCTCTGAGTGTGTCCCGAACCATCCTTAGGTATCTCGCGTGCCTCTCCTCGGACACAGAGTACACGAGGATATCGTCGATGAAGACCACTACAAACCGGTCGAGATAGATCTGAATGATTCGGTTCATGAGTTCCATGAACACTGCTAGGGCGTTCGTCATGCCGATGGGCATCAATAAGTACTCATAGTGACCGTAGCGACATCAAAAAGCCGTCTTCGGTATATCCTCATCCCGTACTCGCAACTAGTGATAACCTGATCGTGGATCAACCTTCAAGAACCATAGTGCCCCTCTCAACTGGTCGAAGAGGTCATCGATCCTTTGTAGTGGATATCAGTTTTTCACGGTCACCTGATTCAAGAACTGCTAATCCACACATAGCCTCAAGCTCCCATCTTCCTTCTTGGAAAACAGCACTAGGGCCGCCCAGGGTGAAACTCTGGGTCTCACAAAGCCCTTCTTCTATAAGGCTTCCAACTGCACCCTCTACTCACGAATCTTTCCAGGAGCCATCTGATATGCTGATGCTGATATCGGTGTCGTCCCGTGTTGCAAGTCAATGCAGAAATCTATCTCTTGACAGAGAGGTAGCCCGGGGACATCCTCCGGAAAGACATCCTCATACTCAGCCACTACTGCTGGAAACTGGAAACTCGTAACATGTGTTACCCCAAAGGCTAGGCTAGCCAACTGATGTGAAATTAGTTGTGCCCTCATATGCACGAGTCCATCTTACGTGTCCTGGGTCTCTCTTTCACTGACCTCGTTCCATCACTGCGGACACACCACACCCTTCACCTAAAATAGTCGAACTGGGCATGGACCGTGGATAGAAAATCTATACCAAGAATGACATTGTAAGGCCTCAACGCTACCACCAAGAGGTTCCAACTGAAAATATCACCTCCAAGGGCCATGTCACACTATCTACAGAGGTGTACGATCTCTAAATATTCTCCAGTCAGTGTTTATAAGTGTAAGGTTCGAGTCAACGACTCAACAAGAATCTCAAGGTCTCAAACAAGATAAGAATCCAGAAAGAAATGATTATCACCTGTGTCTTTCAATACCACAGCCAAAGTAGAGAAGACACAGATAGTACCTTTAATCATTCTTGGAGTACCTGGGTCATAAGCCTCTGTCGCCGGTAGCTGTCCCTGCCTCTTTCCACTAGATCCCGGAGCCTGGGGTGGACCTCTTGGGGGTGGTGGTCATAAAAGTTGAAAATGCCAACCACCTCCATCTTCTCTCCAAGATCCCCTACCACATCTTCCGCCTCGCGGATCTATCTTCTCTACACATTGCCTCTTCCACGGTGGTCCATCCACTGCTCCCATGTCAGTAGTACGATGTGTCGAACAATCTCGAGAGAGATGTCCCCTACCATCACATGAGTAGAATCACCTCTCTCGAGGCTGGCTGGATGCACCCTGTGAACCCTTTACAGCAGATCCCCTATCCTGGGATCTCCACTAGAAACATCTCCCTTGCCTGGGTCCCTGACGCCGGCTCCCTACAACCGAGGTCTCGGCTCTAGCTCGCCCACTACTAACATTTGTCAGCTGTCTTTGCTCTGCCAAGAAGCTCTCAACCACCAAAGACCGCTCGAGCACACCTGCATAAGTATGGATTCTCATAGGGATGATGCTAGCTCAGATATCTCTGCGCAAGTCCCGTTCAAAAGTCTGAGCACTGATGTACTGATCTCTGACCATATCCATCGAGTACCGCGAGAGGTTGGTAAATCTAGATGAATAGTCATCTACCATCATGGTTCCCTACTAGAGCTGAAGAAGCTTCTTTATGCGTACTGCTCTTAGGGTAACTGGTGAAAACTCCTCTCTGAAGAGACTCTCAAACTCCAAACATGCAAGTGTCCCCTCGTCGTGGGTCTGGATAACCAAACTCCACCATCGTCCAGCCAAGCCCTGTAGAAGTCTCCCTGCCAGAATCACCATATGGTCTGCCGGTGTCCTGACCAAACGGAAGACTCTGGCCACTGCCTCAAGCCAGTCGTCTGCTGGTTGAGGGTCAAGCTCGCCTCAAATCCTAAGGGGTCTCTATCTTTGAAACTCGTGGAGTGCGCTCAGCCTGCAGTCCTCTTCCACTGGTACAGCAGGAACTAAACACTACTCCACAGGTGATGAGATAACTGGCACACCACTTGATGGTAAAACTGGGGTATCTGGTCCCTATATCAACCCTTCATAACTAAGGGGACCATCCTCATGATTGAGATTCTAGATCCTAGAAGGTGCACGTGGCAGATGCATCCTGTGAAGAAACAAGATGTATGTCAGTCAGTGAGTATATCTGGAATGATGACTCAAGAAGGACATGGAAAAACCACAACTCATTCCTATATGATGCATGTACCATTATATTTCCCCTACAACTAGTATTCTTATATTCCGAGTCCAAAATAATGTTATCAGAGTCCTGGTGTATGGATACGTCGGCCAACCGCACAAACACTGGGTTCCCTGGCCTGAAATCCGAACTCGAAACACTTAATTGTTGGAACCATGGCCTTCTTTGCATGATTTGGAGTATGGTTTGTGTTTGTTGTCAATCCTCAGTGGATTTTCAGAATGTGTAGTAGTAATGAGATCATACAGTTCAAGCAGACAACAGTATTGAAGTTGGGAAAATGGCAAAGGGATAAGGGCCATGCAAGTTTTCGGCGGGTTATGCAAGTGACCTGCGCACCATGATGTAACTTGCGCTCCGATGCCTAGGAGGATTGTAATCTTGAACATCTATTATTTTTCAAGATTATTGATTCAAAATATGGGAAAGGAAATAAGGTCGCACAAGTATTTGTGTGGTCACGCAAGTGTGTAGCGTGACAAAGGCTAAGGAGGATAATCTTTGTGCCGGAACCTGCGCGTCGAGGGAAGACTTGCATGCCACCACGCAGGGGGTCCAGTTTTTCTATAGATAGAGGACCACCCATCCTAATTTGAAATGAAGTTTGAGGCTTAGAGATTTTTTGAGCTCTCATCGTGCAACTGGTTGAGTCACGCAAGTGGTTGTTGGGTCGCGCAAGTAGAGGCTGTGCGCCGGCTGTTGGCTGCGCACCCAAGGTGATTTGGGCGAGAAATAAAGTGAGTCATGCAGGTTTTAAGTTCAAGAAGGCAGTGTCGCGCATGTGCTTTGGTGACACTTATGTGCCAGTTGGGACTTGCGCGCCACGTTGGGACTTGCGTGTCGAGCTTTGAGGAGACTGCCCGATATTGTTGAAGCACATTTGTCCTTTTGATGCTGGACGAAAGCTGGAGGATCACCCAGCACCCTCAACGCAAAGTGAGATTTGTCTTCTGTTAAGAGTTGGACTTCAACAGAGCATCTACATACAAAAGAGGATTCATTCTAATTCAATTATGAAGAGACCTTCATGTCTATAAACTGAGTGGAACTTCACCAACAGCAGTGAGCCAGGGGGAGTCAACAGGAGTGACCCGAGGGACGTAGTGAGCTATCCCTAAACTTTTGTAAAGGCAATGAGCCTGGGACAGAGTGACATTACCAAACCATTGTAATCCACAACTAGTGAAGATTATTGGAATTTGGTATGACCAACAACTTGTCAGCGTATACTCCTTGGATGTAGCCCTTAGTGGTGAACCAAGTAAAAAGTGTTATGTCTTCTATCTGCATGTGAATGTTTGCTTTCTGATCATATTCATCATAAAGGTTCAAAAGGTTCCTACCAACATGGGAAAAAGATCCATCACATTAAAAGAAAAAGTTGTCACCCTGATTCACCCCTCCCCTCTTTGGGTGTCCCGAGGTCCTTCAAGTGGTATCAGAGGGAGGTTGCAGGTGTTGAATCTGTCCTTTATCATCATGGATATTGCAATCAATTTCAGCGGAGTCCCTCACTTTGATGGAAGTAATTTCCATATATAGAAGAACAGAATTAGATCTCATCTATGATCTCATGGAATGGAAGTTCTCTTTTCTACTTTGCCATGAATACAAGTCACTGTTCCAACAGGTCTGGCTATGACTGAAACAGACAGGAAATTTTTTGATGCAGATTATAAAGCACAAAATGCACTCCCTGCAGCCCTTTCTGATCAGATCTACCTAAAGGTGATGAATTTATCCCCAGCAAAATCCATGTGGGATAAACACAATAATATTTGTGAAGGAGACAACAAAGTGAAGGGGGAAAACTACAAGTGTTGCACAATCAGTTTGATGACCTGAAGATGCATCCAGACAAGAATGCAGACTCATTCTTCAATCGAATTACTGAAGTGGTTGGAGAAATTTGGGGTCTAGGAGAAGAAATCAAAGTCATTGATATTGTAACGAAAATATTAAGAATACTTCACCTCTGTACAATGCAAAGGTGTCAGCCCTTGAGGAAAGAGATCTTTCCAAATGTTCTCTGGATGATCTACTAAGCAGCTTCATAGCATATGAAATGAGAGTCAAACCAGAAGATTTTATGACTCGTGTGAGAAAGGAAATGGAATTCAAGGCCATGGATAAACTGAAAATCTCAAAAGATAGTAGCGGTGAAGATAAAGAAGAAAAATAAATTCTTTCTCTCATTGCAATGAAGTTTCAGAAGGGAAAAGGGAAATTCAAAGGGAAGTTACCTCTCGCGTGTTTTCATTGTGGAAAAGTAGGGCAAATTGCCTCTCAGTTCATAAGAAAGAGGATTGATGAAGATAGTGAAGATGAATTCTTCGAGAATCCTCATAAAGGTTCTTCAAAAAGGGAGTCTTTAAATCAAGAAAGAAAATGCAAATGAAGAGTTTTGTCTGTGAAGAGGAAGAAGATGGTAATGAATTCTGTGAAGAAGAAGAACTAGAATTCAAAAATTGGAACCATACATCCATGATGGCCACTATTGAAATGTCAGAAGATACTAGTGGAGAAAAACAACTGGGAACTTGTGTAGATCCCGAGATACAACTTAAGGATGAAGTTAGTAAGCTTATGATTAAATGTAAGAGTTGCAATAAGTGGAAATCAATTGTAGAAGAATCAAATGAATACGTTGATCATCTTGAAGATGAAATTGGTCGACTGGAAGAATTTGTGAAGGTATAGTCTAAAATAATTGATAGCAATGATGATGTAGTGGATCTGAAGCTAAGAATTGAAGAGAAGGAAAAGGTCATCAATGACCTCACCTCCAGGCTAGATAAAAAATCCAAGATTGTTTAGGGTCTTGAGGAGGAAGTTGTTACTCTAAAGAGTAAACTTGAGACTGAATAAATTCCAAAAGAATCAAGGAGGAAAATAATGTTTGGAAAATTATCAGATGCAGAATTACTAGCAAGAGCCAAGTGTGGTTCAGATGGGGTTGAAAAAATCATGAGTAATCAATGTCCCGCTTGCATGGGAAAGAGTGGAATTGGCTGTGAGGCTGAGACATCAACTACTGGAAGTGAAAAGATCCAAAAGAAAGATATGATGAAAGTTGAACATGTTTAAATGTTGCCTAAAGTGATGAAAAAGGAACCCTCAATCCAAACTAAAAGGTGAACTGAAAATTGTCCTCAAACATTCATAAATGACAGGCATTATAACTATTCTCCTGAAGAAGATTCTATGAGGATAAATTTAAGTGGGAAGACATTTCCTCTCATGAAGTGTCAGTTCTGTGGCTATCTGGGCCATACCATGTCATATTGAGAAGAGGTAAGAAGCTATCTAAATGGAGAAGATATAGAAGTTCAACAAAGGAGAACAAATTCATATCCTAATTCTTATAGAAGAAACAATTTCTACGGATTTTGTTATCATTGTTCTAACTTGGGTCATAAGGCTGCTAATTGCAGGTAGAGAAGGGACATGGACACCTCATACCGATGTTCAAGACAAGTCAAGTCTCGTCAGCAGGATGATGTTGGTCTTTCAAACAGGTTTTCTCCTATAAAGGAAGATTTCAACTATGATGAACCTGGGTATGGGGAAGAGATAATTGAAAGGCCATCAGTACTATATACTCAATCCAATGACTCATGGAATTAAAGGAAGAATATTGAGAAATCCAACCTTGCAGAGGTGCCCCTCAAAGATACAAAGAACAAACGTACCTGGATTCTGGATAGCGGTTGTTCATCTTATATGATAGGTAATGCCAGCCTGCTAACAGATATCAAAATGAATGTTGATGGTACAGTACGATTTGGTAATGATGGAGCTCTGAAAATCAAAGGGAGTGGAAGTACCGAATTAGCTAATGGAGAACTAAAGAAGACTGAAGTCCTTTATGTAGATGGACTATGTCATAATCTCCTCAACGTGAGTCAACTATGTGACTCGGGACATATAGTTACTTTTAATCAGAAAAGCTACACTATGAAGGTAAAGAGAGGAAATTCACTTATGGAGGGATACAGAACAAAAGGCAACTTGTATCAGGTTGATAGTGAAGAAAATGTCTGTTACATGACTGTTGAAAATAAAACAATTTGTGGCATCGGAGACTGGGACACATCAATCAACAAGACATGGAGAAAATATCAAAATTGAGAATTGTCATGGACATTCCCAACCTGAAGCGTGAATGTGAAAAATCTTGTGATGCTTGCATTCATGGGAATCTGGTCTGCAGTTTATATCAGCCAAATAAGAAAAGGGAATCTCACCTTCTTGATCTGATTCATACAGATGTTTGTGGGATGATAAATGTTGTTTGAACTCATGGAGAAAGGTACTTTGTCCTTTTCATAGATTATTACAGTAGAATAGAATGTGTGATGGTCATTCACAGGAAACGACATGTCCTTAACTGCATGAAAACATATCGGCGAATCGCCGAAAATGATACTGGATGAACAATCAAAGTGTTGAGATCTGACAATGGAGGAGAATACACGTCCATTGAATTTTAAAATTATCTAATAAAGCATGGGATACAACATGAGGTAGATGATGTGAGAACTCCACAAAAAAATGGAGTTGTTGAACGTAGGAATCGACAGGTGAACAACATGGCACGAACTATGCCGATTGAGAGTTGTATTCCATGGCATTACTAGAAAGAGGTTGTTCAAGCTGCAATGTACATTCAGAATAGAACAAGACTTTATATGGGTGAGATGAAGACACCATATGAATTGTGGAATAGATGGAAGCCCTCTTTACAATACTTTTGTGTCTTTGGAAGTTAATGCTTCATCAGAAACAAAGAAGGAAATCAAGGGAAGTATGGAGACAATGCAGATGAAGGAATTTTCCTCGGTTACTCAATGAACAGCAAAGCCTACAAGTGCTTCAACAAGATTTTAGGAAGGATTGTGGAAAGCAGTGATGCTAAGATAATTGAAGAGAAAACCATAAATTCTTCAAGGACGTCATATTCTGTTGTGATATAAAGTCAGGATAAAAGTGAACGTGATGAAAATAAAAATGCAGAAATAGAGGAAGCTGTACAAAACACTCAGCAGTCACATCATGATGTTGACTCAGATGAAGAATCTGAAGAAGAAATTGTGGATGAAGAGAATGAAACTGAACCTCACAGGAGAAATCGAAGAGCTGAGATTGATCCATCCAACATAATTGGGGATAAGAGTGCACCCACTCACACAAGAAGGATGAGGAATAACACAAAATATGCATTTCTATCCGTTGTAGAGACATCCTCATTCGAAGAAGCTGCAAATGGTGAATCTTTGGTGAAAGCCATGAATGATGAATTAGATCAGATTGACAAGAATCAGACATGGAATATTATCCAGATACCCAAAGGTCACAATGTGATTGGTAACAAATGGATCATCAAAAATAATTTTTATGAGCATGGAAGTGTCATCAGAAACAAGGCACGACTGGTATGTAAAGGATACTCCCAGATTGAAGGCATTGATGTTGAAGAAACCTTTTCTCCAGTGGAAAGACTGGAGTCAATTAGTATTTTCCTTGACATGGCACTCCAAAGAGGATATAAAGTATTTCAAATGGATTTCAAGACAACATTCTTGAATGGTGTACTCAAAGAATAAGTCTACATTGAACAACCATTGCGATTTGTTTTGGGTACTGATGAAATGAAGGTCTGCAAACTGAAGAAAGCACTATATGGTTTGAAGCAGGCACCACGGGCGTGGTACTCGAGACTGGATTCATTTCTCAAGAAGATGGAATTAAAAATATGAGGAGTATACCACAATCTCTATGTCATGAATTCTCCAAAAGATCAATTCATGGTTCTAGTGTATGTTGATGATATCATATTTGGTGGCAGCAGGCAGAAATCAGTGGACGAATTTGCCAACCACATGAAATTAGAATTTGAAATGTCTATGATTGGGGAGCTCACATATTTCATGGGGTTACAAGTGATTCAAATGAAGGAAAAAACATTCATTTCCCAGGAAAAGTAAGCAAGAGAGCTGCTGAAGAAGTTTAATATGCAAGACTCCAAACCAATGTTAACTCCGATTGCGTTTAGAACTAAACATGGAAATCATGAGGATGGGGCCTCTGTTTATCCCACATTATACAAGAGGATTATTAGAGCCTATTGTACCTTACAACAACACGACCAAATATTGTCATTGCCACATGCCTTGCGGCCCATATTCAGAGTAATCCAAAGGAGGAACATATGGCAGTAGTAAAAAAAATCATGAGGTACATTCAAGGTACACAGATCTTCAGGTTATTTTTTTCTGCAAGAAGGGATAGTGAATTATCAGCATTTTATGATGCTGACTAGGCTGGTTATGTAGTAGACACAAAGTCCACTAGTGGTGGAGCCTTCTATATTGGGCAGGAATGTGTTGGCTAGTTGAGCATGAAACAAGAAAGTACTTCACTTAGTACTGGTAAAGCTGAGTATATCTCTGCCCCAAAGGCATGCACTCAACTACTATGGATGAAGAAAAAATTAACAGATATTGGTGATGAGGTAAAGAAACCAACGGTGATTTACTGTGATAACAAGAGCGAAACTGATCTTACGAAGAATCCTGTTCAAAATTCCTGTACGAAACATATTGAAATCAGGTATCACTTTATCAAAGAAAAAGTTGAACAAGGAGTGATTAGAATGGATCATGTGGGAACTGATGAGAAAGTGGCTGATATCCTGACCAAGCCACTATCAGTAGCTGTGTTTGAGAAGCATCAGTTGAACCTCGGTGTTTAGCCACCTCCCAGTACATAATGAGGTTACGCAATTCCCCTCATCCCGATTATGTTAACTTTTTTTATCTGCTTATGGATATGATGCAGGTTTGTGGGGGAGATACTATCCAGGGGGAGTATAGTTTGAGCTGAACATTGAAAAAATTACCAGGATTTGGGTTTATTGTCAATGGGGGAGAAAGGAATAAATTCAGGCATGTTCAGACTTGTAATACTCCTGTGACATAAAGAAAATTCAGTGTCAGTGATAGGATGAGAAGTATATGAATTAATTCATCAGTCATGTAATGATTCTTGGGCATCATTGATAATTCCAAAACACTATAACCCAATTCAAGCTTCCTATCTTGTTTTCTACACTAAGCATTGCTCATGTAGACATAGAGTGTTGGCTGAGTTGATTCTTGAATTTTTTGGTTCACATATGGATGGAGATCTATTGAATTTATTTTCTGATTGCCAACAAACCCAAAGGGGAAGATTGTTGGAACCATGTTCTTCTTTGCATGATTTGGAGTATGGTTTGTGTTTTTTGTCAATACTCAGTGGAATTTCATAATGTGTACCAGCAAAGAGATCATACAGTTCAACCAGACAACAGTATTGAAGGTGGTGCTGTTTCCCAGTGTTTGTCAATTTTTTGGGCCTGAAAATCGACAAATGGAGAAAAGAGTTTTTGGCAAAGAGACTTGAATTCCGTGTAATTGAAGGAGAGGAAACTTGCGCGCCATATTTTTTTCAAGATCAGAACATGGGAAAATGGAAAAGGGATAAGGGACGCGCAAGTTTTTGGCTGGTCGCGCAAGTGACCTGCGCGTCGTGAAGAGACATGTGCGCCGATTCCTAGGAGGATTGGAAACTTGCACGTCTATTGTTTTTCAAGATTATTATATCAAAATATGGCAATGGAAAGAAGGTATCACAATTATTTGTGTGGTCACGCAAGTGAGTAGTGCGACAAAGGCTAGGGAGGATCAACTACCCGCCGGAACCAGCGCGCCGAGTGAAGACTTCCGCGCCACCGCGCAGGGGGTCTAGTTTTCCTATAAATAGAGGACCAACACTCATCATTTGAAATGAATTTTGAGGCATATAGATTTTTTGAGCTCTCTTCGCAAAAGTGGTTGAGTCGTGCAAGTGGTTGTTGGGTCGCGCAAGTAGAGGTTGCGCGCCGGCTGTTGGCTGCGCGCCCAAGGTGATTTGGGTGAGAAAGGAAGTGAGTCACGCAGGTTTGAAGTTCAGGACGGTAGAGTCGCGCTGGTGCTTTGGTGACACTTATGTGCCAGTTGGGACTTGCACGCTGCATTGGGACTTGCACACCGAGCATTGGGGAGACTGCCAGATATTGTTGAAGCACATCTATCCTTTTGAAGCTGCACGAAAGATAGAGGATCACCCAGTACCCTCAGTGAAAAGTGAGATTCGTCTTCTGGTAAGAGTTGGACTTCAACAGAGCATCTACATAAAATAGAGAATGCATTCTTATGAAATTATGAAGATACCTTCATGTCTATAAACTGAGTGGGACTTCATCAACGATAGTGAGCCAGGGGGAGTCAACGGGAGGGACCCGAGGGACGCAGTGAGCTATCCTTGAACTTTTGTAAAGGCAGTGAGCTCGGGACAGAGTGACTTTCCCAAACCATTGTAATCCACAACTAGTGAAGATTAGTGGAATTTGGTACGACCAGAAACTTGTCGGTGTATGCTCCTTAGACGTATCCCTTAGTAGTGAACCAAGTAAAAGGTTCTATGTCTTCTCTGTGCATGTGAATGTTTGCTTTCTGATCATATTCATCATACAGGTTCAATAAGTTCCTACCAACGTGGGAACAAGATCCATCACATTAAAATAAAATGTTGTCTCCCTGATTCACCCCTCCACTCTCAGGGTATCCCGGGGTCCATCATTAACACTGTTACCCAAAACCAACTCACAGACTCTCCGTTCTAAGGTAGAACCTGACCGGCTCTGATACCACTCTATCACGACCCGTCCTAGTGGGGTCGGAGCCACAACTCCCCAAGCTCGCCTCCAATAGGCCAGGGGCTGGTGACTAGCACCGAGTAGGCATGCTACTAACATGGGAGGAATTGACTATTAACCTGTACACATGCACACACATCTCCATGCCCACAAAGATGAAAAGTAAAAACTACTAAAAGTAAAAGATGCATTCATACACTAAAAGTCCCAAACAACAGAGTACGACAATAAAGTAAGTAGATGAAGTGTAAAACCCTAGGCCAAAAGTACAAGCCCCCCAAAATAGAGTCCGTTAGAAAGTCCAACCTGTAATGAAATGTGATGGGGCTGCAGTCTGTATATAGAAACTCAGCCTTTTCATACCATACTATTACATCATTTAAAAGATAAACAACATAATTATATTACACATAGAGAATCCAAAGGTTTAGTGTCTTGGGAAAACTAGGAACATACATAACAAATACAACATCTTACATAAAAATTTATTTATTTTATTCTTATCTAGATTCTTAGTGGAACTTTTCCTCTCCTTATTACATGTAGCCACCTGAGGATATACATCAAAAGGGGTGATCTTGAAGCCCAGTAAGAGGATAGATAAAAACAATATAGCATGGGGTGAGCATAATCATAACATATGCAAAAGATCATGAACATGAGAGGAGCATAAAATGACTTGAAATGTGGAAATGGCTAAAAATGAAACAACATGACATAGTGGTTAACCACCACACATACTCGTGAACCAAGCTAGCATCTTGTTTACACATCATTTCAAATTTACTCATGAGATTCATCACTTTACCCAATGCATTGCAGCGCCATATAATTTCGGGCGCACCATTCACATCATAACATTATCATTTATCCTGCATGCCACAATGAACATATAACATAAATGAACATAACTAACCCATTAAAAGGAATTGGTTTCATCTCATAAGAACACATTTATAAACGTTGGGTTCCTAAAATAAATAGGGAACATCATACTTGATACAAGAACCATCAACCTTGAATGAGAGGTAAAAGTTGAGTTCTTAATAGAAGAGTTCTTTCGGAAAACATTTGGATTAACATAAACAACATTAGAAAACATGAATATCCCATAGAAGTAATGAAAATTATGAACAAATGATCTTTAAGGAGTGACCATATCAAAAATGGAGTTAAAGAGGGATAACCTGAAGGAAGAAAATTGGGTTCGAGATTTCCCCTTACCTTGTACCCGAATGCTTTCTTCTCTTTAATGTCCTGAATAATGACATTATATTCATTAATTAGAAATAAAAAACCATGTGTACACTAATAGGGTTCATTCTGGTTTCATTAAGTCTTATTACGTTCCTTTGTATGACAAATAGAGTTTAAAAACATTGTTCGGGGATGTTCGTTTTTATGGTTTTTCTTGGGTGGTTCACTTGTATTCTTAAATTGAAGTTTGGGTAGAACATGAGTAAAAATCCAGAAATGATATTACATGTCATTAATTATATTACTGGTGTTTTAATGATCTTATAATGAATTATATTAGTTCCATGTGGATGATTCATTAGATAAGAATTAAATGATGATTATTTGGGTTAATTTGAGCATTTTTTGGATCACAACGAACTTGTTTAAACTTACCACATAGTAATATGGCCATAGGTTATTTCCAGAACTTTAAATAGAACATAATACATATAGTATATTATGGTTAATCCATAAAAATGATTTCATGACCAGATCTTCAGGTTGAAATGGACGAAGAATGCATGTTGTTCTTGAAGGTGATAAATTGACATCTCACGAACAACACTCTCTCTAATAAAATAAAAGGAAGAGGGAAAGGGGGTTGGGTGATATAATATCCAATTAGAATCATAAAATTATAGTATATTTGTAATTATAGAGTTAAAACACAATTTGGATGAATATAGGTGGGGAGAGATCAAGAAATGAACTTGAACATGAAAGGGAATTAAAGGAGAAGAGGGAGGGAAAATACCTCTTAAATCCTTCCCTTGAGAACCTCCTTTAGGGACTAAGTCTGGACTTTTGATGAGACCAGAAGCTCTTGGAAATGGAGGAGGGGCTAGGAGAGATTATTGGGTAGAGCTTAGACAATTCTTCAAGCTTGAGAGGTGTGGCTTGACAAGAGGAGGGGGAGGGCTTATTTATACATGAGGAGGGAGGTGTTTTAGTATAAAATATTAAATAAAATAATATGTAACACCCCAAGAATTCATAATGTGTTATTTCTTCAAAATAATTCAATAACTTGTACTACACGCAACACCGAGTTCAATCACACCTTGACTTACAAAAAGGGGCCATTAAAAGAGGTCATGAATAGTATTAACTAAATTTTAAACTTTATATAATCCTTATAATTTTAGAATCCACATTATGAGTTTCTTAGTCATAATGCAAGAACAGATTCATTTTCAGTATTGCACTTTTATCAACATTTAATAGTGAAACCTTTTTAAATACAATATTTTAAACTTTTTGACTAAATGGGGACATCAAAAAAAATTTAAAATGAAACATCCCAAGCTTCCACAGTACGCTTTCCTTTGAATAAAACAGTAGCGTGTGTTGTACGCAACTTCGTGTTTTAACACGTGCCACAACCGATCAAAACTTGCCGTTATGAATAGTAATACCTAATTTTTGAAATTATATATATTTTATTTTTAAAAATGGACTTCATTTTTGGATTCGGAATATCAAATTTAGCCTAAGGTGAAATTTTGGTACTTTTCGGATAACTTTAATATTTTGATGAATAGTGAAAATTACTAAATTTTAATTAAAAACAACTTTTTTAATCAAAATAATTAATAGTGATAAATTATTAATTTGAGTGGTTTTAAAGTATATTTAGAATATATTTTTACCACTTAATATAATGTTGGTCATTGGACATAATTTTACAATTAAACCGAACATAAACAAGTGTCAATCTTTTGATAGTTATTATCTCTTAAAAACACGCTTTTTGTTTTGACAGCGGGAATTAATTTTAAATTAATTTCTGCCACTTCTGTGTTTTGAATTTAGAAAAATGGATTCCATATTTGGAATCAGGATGTTCAAATTGTGTAAATAGGTAACTTTTATTTTTAGACATTTTGAATAATTACTGCGGTAAATATTTTATTTACCATGGTTAAGGGTAAATCCGGTAAATAAGGGTAAAAAAAAATAATATTATAATAATACTAAATTACCCTAAAACGTGTCTTAACCCTATTGGTTGATACATGGTCGACCATGGGCATCTTTGGGTCTATTTTGGGACCCCATGGATCCACTTGTGAGTGATAATGACACTTTATTTTAATTAAGTTAAAATGAATACAAAAATGGCATAAGCTTACATCTTTTAAAAGAACAATTTTTACATAGGGTTATACATGTTGTATTTTCGATTATAAATATTCATTAGAAAGATAAAAAGATTTCCTACATTATGATATTTTATTTATAATTTTTAGACATCAAATAAGTTAAATTATTAATGACACAATGATGATGCAGTAATTAATATAATAGTGAAAAATTAAAATAAGTGATATTATAAATACCCAAATAAATATAATATGAACCTTTTAATGAATTAAACTAATTTTATAGGATAATAAGATATATTAGGATTGATTTAATTGACTTTTTTTGAAGAAATCAATCTATTATGAGTTTCACAAAAATCAACTAATGAATAGTGTCAAAATTGACATAAAAGAGTTCTTAAAACAAATATTATATTATTAATTGATATTAAATTCCTAAAAATCTAAGGTTCGGCAAAGAGACTTATATCATGATAGGTTAATCATTAATGGACCACTTGGGGGTCTCTTGGATGTATATGGTAAGTTTATTAACCATATAATATAAAAATACAAAGAGACATTGTAAAAGTGAAACTAATTAACTTAGAGTTAATACTTAAAGATAAGGTTAATATAAGTACCCAAACCTGTCTAAATTCTATTGGATGAGTTGTTTTCGACCTATCCCCACCTCATCCTTTGAATAGTCAACTTTGGAGCCTTTGAAAACCGAATATGAATTTATTATAAATTAATATTTCTAGCTTTTCCAAAGGTGCCCCTCACCCCTCTTATAAAAGGGCACTCCTCCTTCTCATTTCTTCACACCTCTCAAGCCACTTGGCTCGTCCAAACTCTGCCAAACTAAGCTCCCCACATCCATCTCCTCCTCCTTGAAGCTTCCCCTTAGGAAGAAAGCATTTCAAGAAGTCCTTTGGTTCCAACCAAAGTGAGTTACCTAGATTAAAGGTAACGATTTCTCTTAAATTATTTTCATTTATTTTGCTTCTCCAACCCCCAAAATCTTTTTATTTCCTTTCTTTTGTAACAACACCAGTATCCACAATATACTAGGATGTTGTTATAAGAATTATTCAAACTACACATACACACAACTCCATCTAATGGATGATGAACATAATGTTTCTGTGGATGGCAAACTAACGCCTCACGAAACGATGATTGTTCAAATACATCTTACCACCTCTCATGGTGGCCATTATGATGGCACTGTAATTAAATATGATATTAATGATATATATTTTATATATAAGCTTCTGTAATTCCATTTTATTTCATACCATTATTCGTTTCATGTTGTATATACATACGATAATTTCATTTGAGGAAGTGCGGACTACCGCCCCCTTAAAATGATATGACTCGTTCATACCACACATGGAACGTATAAAGGATGGTGTTAATGAACTTAAGTAACATATATAAAATATTATATTATACTGGAATAGTAATATACCTATGTATCATTTGGATTCTATTCTTTTAAAATAAAAATTAAATGGAAGTAGCGTTCGTGCGTACGTACGGACTACCGTCTCCACGAACGCGATGAGATTCATTCTCCATCGTATCCATTCAAGTATAATTATCATTTAATGATTTAAAAATGATGTTTAAGGACTTTATATCATTATGGATATGAATAAGATACAACAAACATGACTTATGTAACAAAACATATAAAAGAAAATGAGTAAGTTAACACCCGAAACGACGATAATTCTAAGATATTATTAACAAATCAATGTTAAAAGATCATATATGATATCATATTAATATATATGATTCTTGTATAATTTAATAACAATTATTTCACCATTATACAGGAGTTTAACCTACCCCAACCAAGGAAAAGTACAAGGTAAGGGTTATTTCACAATCTCTTCATTATTCGAGGTTGTTTATACGTAATAATCTACTGGGATCTCTTTATCATCCACATCCATGTTTCTTAAAAATGTATTTCAAAACATTTTTTATGGGTTAAAGTCATTTATACCCTTGTTTGACTTTTTATAAGAGGTTTATAAAGGAATCTTTCCGTCGTTTTCAAAACAAGGTCCTTTTTAACCTTTTCGACAGAATTGAGGTAAGAATGTTTTTTTTAACTTATACGGCGGGTGCGGTTATTTTACGCCGTTATAAAATCTTCAAAGCTTTCCTTACAAGCTTATAAGAATATTTTCAAAGAAAATGTTTTATTTTATATGGATCTTAAATGATTTCAAAAAAAAAGGAGATATTTCTTTAAAAAGAATTTTGATTTCATCTACATCAACATCCTTTGATGGATTTTAAGATTATTTGAAGTTGATTTATTATGATACAAAACTTCTATATTGTATTGAAGGTTTTGTGATATGTTTGACTATGGATGTGCTAATTTTTATACCATTCATAGTTTATGGTGAAATTATTGACATTTCGTATGCTAGTTTTAATACAAATGTTTATGTTATATTTCAAACTTTTCTTCAGATGAATGTGCTAAACAAGTATGTTCCGGGTTGGGGACCGGTAAAAGTAAGCCCTCCAGGTTGGGGACTGGTAAAAGTAAGCCCTCCAGGTTGGGGACTGGTTAAAGTAAGCCCTCCAGGTTAGGGACTGGTAAAAGTATGCCCTCCGGGTTGGTGTCCGGTTATTAGAGGCACTCCGGGTTGGTGTCCGGTTATTAGAGGCACTCCGGGTTGGTGTCCGGTTATTAGAGGCACTCCGGGTTGGGTTCCGGTTAGAAGTAACCCCTAGGTCTTGGGATGAGGCCTAGACAAAGAAATTAACGTTTATCATTATGCATTCCATAATTATGAAAGTGGTTATTGATATTGCATGTGATTATTCGATTAGTAGAATATCCATGTGAACAAGAAAATGGCATTATTTCATTTTACTTTTGCCATACTATGTTGAAGTTCAATTTTAAAATGCTTTTGTTTTAGTAATTCATTGCCTTAAATGTTTATGCTTATTTTGAATGTTCCGCTATATTGTTATCCTTACTGGGCATTTGAGCTCACCCCTTTTCTATGTTTTATTTTCCCAGGTAGTGAAGAAGTAAATTATGAATGACTTGCAGGGATATTATGAGGGGTTAATAGTGTGGATATGAAGACTTTGTTGTTGTAGTGGTTTTTCACTTTGAAATGTAATGTAAAACTTTATGATTATATCTAGTGTTTCCAAGGCTACTAAACCAATCGGTCTTTCGAGATTTGATCTTTCTTGTGATCATGCCAATGTTACGAAGTAATGCACCGACTTTGGGTAGCTGGGGTCGGGGCGTTACAGTTGGTATCAGAGGAAGTTTAGTACAAACCTTGGAAGCTAGATTTAGATAAACTCTGATTAGAGCACGTAGACCTAAGATGAACTTTGAGGATTAGTATAGAAGAACTTCCTAGAATTTTGGTACTATAGAGATTTTGTGAGTTTTCCGAGCAATACATCCCTGTCTGGATACGAGCAGGTAGAGGCGGCTCTGGCACAGATGTACCTAGGGGTAAAACCCGAAAACACCGCTTTGAGCTAGACTCGAACGGGAACTGGTGCACGACAACGGGCCTTGCTGCACTCTTGGTTACGACACTCCCGGGGGATATGCTTAGGATAACTCTCATTTTCTTTACAAATCATTATGAAGGGTTTATGAGTATATACTTCCTCAAAGGAGGCATTTTTATGATTATGGATTATATCCCTAAATAGTTCAATTTATGTTAAGTGTTTTATAAGTATGGGATTATGTATTTTGATTCATAAACTGATCTAGTGTATGCCATTGTTTAGAAATGGCGCCCAGTAGAAGGAATGAGAACTCTAACAATGCACATGATCCAACGAGAAGGAAGGATCATATCTTTCATGGTCTTAAGCTAGAATTTATAAGAGAAATAGTCTCCCATGTATTATCATCATATGAAGAAATAATATCATGTGTTGATAAGATAAGTAAAGAGTTTACTGAGTCTTATGGCTTTGAAGGGAAGCAAGAGAAGAAAAGGATGGAAGAGAGAAAAATGGATAAAGGGAAGAGGGAAAAGAAGAATTTTCCCATATGTGGTAACTGTGGGAAGAAACACCCTGGAACTTGCCTGAAAGGAATGGGAGTTTGTTATAAGTGTGGAGGAAAAGGGCACAAAGTACATGACTGCAAGGGTGATAAAATGGTTTCAAATGTACAATGCTTCATTTGCAAGGAGTTTGGACACTACGCGAACCTATGCCCCAGTCATCAGACTATGCCTCAAATGATGCTATTGGATAATAATCAAGTTATGATACTACCACAGATGAAGAGGAATGATTAGAGTTCTTATGTTGATTATGTCAATTGAGTGTTGTATCAACAATGTACTTGTTATAATAATTAAGGAGTATATAAGGATTGTACTGTAGTACTATTTCATTAAGGACTTGAGATTGTGTGGAACAAAGAAAAGTGACTCAATAGCAGGATAAATTTTTGGAAAATATATGGTTGAGAGAATGATAAACCATAATATAGTTCTGATACCGAGTTAGTGATTTTGGAATAATACATGATTGTTTTGGATAAATTATATTGGATATTCTTGACTACCTTGGAACTGATTAATGATCTGTATATTCCATTATTGTTGGGGTTTAAAACATTTTTGGATTGATGAGGTATATCCAGCATTCTATATGGAATAAGGGAGCATGAATGTAATCAATAAGGAATATGGTAATTCAGGATGTTTCAGTGTATTAAAAGAATACATGATGAAGGTATTCATATGCTATTACGTGGTAAAAAGGATCTACATTATTTTTAACTTCCTTATAAATGTTGGACTGTGAGTTTGGTCAGAAATATTTTGGATAAATTCTAGTTTGAGATTAATTTTGGATGGCCATAAAAGGACAACCCGGAGGTCGGGCGGCAACCCGTCGCGTCCGGCAAGGCCGTGAGACTCGAACCCGCAATCGAAGGGCGACAAGGGTGTATCACCTACCACTGGCCCACGAGATGTCCTGGATTAAATAATGCAGTTTTTATTAAAAGATCTTGTAGATGAATTATAAATTCGTTTATTTTGTAACCCTATACGAATAGTGTAAATAGAATTTTTTTTTACATTCTATTATCTTTTAGAGTGAAAGATGAGTTTGTGGTAGAAATTTATTAATGGATAAAACTCTAATTATAAAGTATGTATACCTCCTTATGATCTTATCCAATCTAATAAATAAATTCCACAACGTTAAGAAAAGGAACTTAGAACAAAAATGTTGTCCTAGATGGTACCTTAAATCATCACTAATTTATGGCTTTGGGATTGTTGGCCCTTTCATAGCCATGTTCTCTACCACTCTCCATCAGATAATTGATGGTTAGATTTCTCCTCCATATCCATATTTACCTACATGGAACCCTAGTATGTGTTATTTTCGGTAATCTTCATACTTTCCACTCTTTATTTTAAACAGAGGCCTCATTAATTCATTTTTCGATGTGGGATTTCAACTAAGATATTTTGAAACGTCAAAAATGTGTCATCCCAATATTCTATGTTTTGTTGAACCAATGGTATTTCAAATCATCATAAATTGATGAGTTTAAGGACCTCAATTTTATACTTGTTTGTGATTGATGACCTCAATCACTACCTATAAATATTTACGTTTTTCCTCTAATTATATGTCTCTAATTTCCACCAATGTTCTCCTAATCGAGATCATAATTTGGTGGTGACCCTTTCATTTCTCTTTTCCTCATATTAAGACTAAATTTTTGTAACCCAATTTCCGATGTGGGTTTTCCCACAAATATATTTTCTATTTTCAACCTTTTATTTTCTAAGAACAATTTCAAATTGCGAGGACGCAATTTATTGAAGGAGGGGAGAATGCAACACCCCAAGAATTCATAATGTGTTATTTCATCAAAATAATTCAATAACTTGTACTACACGCAACACCGAGTTCAATCACACCTTGACTTACAAAAAAGGGCCATTAAAAGAGGTCATGAATAGTATTAACTAAATTTTAAACTTTATATAATCCTTATAATTTTAGAATCCACATTATGAGTTTCTTAGTCATAATGCAAGAACAGATTCATTTTCAGTATTGCACTTTTATCAACATTTAATAGTGAAACCTTTTTAAATACAATATTTTAAACTTTTTGACTAAATGGGGACATCAAAAAAAATTTAAAATGAAACATCCCAAGCTTCCACAGTACGCTTTCCTTTGAATAAAACAGTAGCGTGTGTTGTACGCAACTTCGTGTTTTAACACGTGCCACAACCGATCAAAACTTGCCGTTATGAATAGTAATACCTAATTTTTGAAATTATATATATTTTATTTTTAAAAATGGACTTCATTTTTGGATTCGGAATATCAAATTTAGCCTAAGGTGAAATTTTGGTACTTTTCGGATAACTTTAATATTTTGATGAATAGTGAAAATTACTAAATTTTAATTAAAAACAACTTTTTTAATCAAAATAATTAATAGTGATAAATTATTAATTTGAGTGGTTTTAAAGTATATTTAGAATATATTTTTACCACTTAATATAATGTTGGTCATTGGACATAATTTTACAATTAAACCGAACATAAACAAGTGTCAATCTTTTGATAGTTATTATCTCTTAAAAACACGCTTTTTGTTTTGACAGCGGGAATTAATTTTAAATTAATTTCTGCCACTTCTGTGTTTTGAATTTAGAAAAATGGATTCCATATTTGGAATCAGGATGTTCAAATTGTGTAAATAGGTAACTTTTATTTTTAGACATTTTGAATAATTACTGCGGTAAATATTTTATTTACCATGGTTAAGGGTAAATCCGGTAAATAAGGGTAAAAAAAAATAATATTATAATAATACTAAATTACCCTAAAACGTGTCTTAACCCTATTGGTTGATACATGGTCGACAATGGGCATCTTTGGGTCTATTTTGGGACCCCATGGATCCACTTGTGAGTGATAATGACACTTTATTTTAATTAAGTTAAAATGAATACAAAAATGGCATAAGCTTACATCTTTTAAAAGAACAATTTTTACATAGGGTTATACATGTTGTATTTTCGATTATAAATATTCATTAGAAAGATAAAACGATTTCCTACATTATGATATTTTATTTATAATTTTTAGACATCAAATTAGTTAAATTATTAATGACACAATGATGATGCAGTAATTAATATAATAGTAAAAAATTAAAATAAGTGATATTATAAATACCCAAATAAATATAATATGAACCTTTTAATGAATTAAAATAATTTTATAGGATAATAAGATATATTAGGATTGATTTAATTGACTTTGTTTGAAGAAATCAATCTGTTATGAGTTTCACAAAAATCAACTAATGAATAGTGTCAAAATTGACATAAAAGAGTTCTTAAAACAAATATTATATTATTAATTGATATTAAATTCCTAAAAATCTAAGGTTCGGCAAAGAGACTTATATCATGATAGGTTAATCATTAATGGACCACTTGGGGGTCTCTTGGATGTATATGGTAAGTTTATTAACCATATAATATAAAAATACAAAGAGACATTGTAAAAGTGAAACTAATTAACTTAGAGTTAATACTTAAAGATAAGGTTAATATAAGTACCCAAACCTGTCTAAATTCTATTGGATGAGTTGTTTTCGACCTATCCCCACCTCATCCTTTGAATAGTCAACTTTGGAGCCTTTGAAAACCGAATATGAATTTATTATAAATTAATATTTCTAGCTTTTCCAAAGGTGCCCCTCACCCCTCTTATAAAAGGGCACTCCTCCTTCTCATTTCTTCACACCTCTCAAGCCACTTGGCTCGTCCAAACTCTGCCAAACTAAGCTCCCCACATCCCTCTCCTCCTCCTTGAAGCTTCCCCTTAGGAAGAAAGCATTTCAAGAAGTCCTTTGGTTCCAACCAAAGTGAGTTACCTAGATTAAAGGTAACGATTTCTCTTAAATTATTTTCATTTATTTTGCTTCTCCAACCCCCAAAATCTTTTTATTTCCTTTCTTTTGTAACAACACCAGTATCCACAATATACTAGGATGTTGTTATAAGAATTATTCAAACTACACATACACACAACTCCATCTAATGGATGATGAACATAATGTTTCTGTGGATGGCAAACTAACACCTCACGAAACGATGATTGTTCAAATACATCTTACCACCTCTCATGGTGGCCATTATGATGGCACTGTAATTAAATATGATATTAATGATATATATTTTATATATAAGCTTCTGTAATTCCATTTTATTTCATACCATTATTCGTTTCATGTTGTATATAATACGATAATTTCATTTGAGGAAGTGCGGACTACCGCCCCCTTAAAATGATATGACTCGTTCATACCACACATGGAACGTATAAAGGATGGTGTTAATGAACTTAAGTAACATATATAAAATATTATATTATACTGGAATAGTAATATACCTATGTATCATTTGGATTCTATTCTTTTAAAATAAAAATTAAATGGAAGTAGCGTTCGTGCGTACGTACGGACTACCGTCTCCACGAACGCGATGAGATTCATTCTCCATCGTATCCATTCAAGTATAATTATCATTTAATGATTTAAAAATGATGTTTAAGGACTTTATATCATTATGGATATGAATAAGATACAACAAACATGACTTATGTAACAAAACATATAAAAGAAAATGAGTAAGTTAACACCCGAAACGACGATAATTCTAAGATATTATTAACAAATCAATGTTAAAAGATCATATATGATATCATATTAATATATATGATTCTTGTATAATTTAATAACAATTATTTCACCATTATACAGGAGGTTAACCTACCCCAACCAAGGAAAAGTACAAGGTAAGGGTTATTTCACAATCTCTTCATTATTCGAGGTTGTTTATACGTAATAATCTACTGGGATCTCTTTATCATCCACATCCATGTTTCTTAAAAATGTATTTCAAAACATTTTTTATGGGTTAAAGTCATTTATACCCTTGTTTGACTTTTTATAAGAGGTTTATAAAGGAATCTTTCCGTCGTTTTCAAAACAAGGTCCTTTTTAACCTTTTCGACAGAATTGAGGTAAGAATGTTTTTTTTAACTTATACGGCGGGTGCGGTTATTTTACGCCGTTATAAAATCTTCAAAGCTTTCCTTACAAGCTTATAAGAATATTTTCAAAGAAAATGTTTTATTTTATATGGATCTTAAATGATTTCAAAAAAAAAGGAGATATTTCTTTAAAAAGAATTTTGATTTCATCTACATCAACATCCTTTGATGGATTTTAAGATTATTTGAAGTTGATTTATTATGGTACAAAACTTCTATATTGTATTGAAGGTTTTGTGATATGTTTGACTATGGATGTGCTAATTTTTATACCATTCATAGTTTATGGTGAAATTATTGACATTTCGTATGCTAGTTTTAATACAAATGTTTATGTTATATTTCAAACTTTTCTTTAGATGAATGTGCTAAACAAGTATGTTCCGGGTTGGGGACCGGTAAAAGTAAGCCCTCCAGGTTGGGGACTGGTAAAAGTAAGCCCTCCAGGTTGGGGACTGGTTAAAGTAAGCCCTCCAGGTTAGGGACTGGTAAAAGTATGCCCTCCGGGTTGGTGTCCGGTTATTAGAGGCACTCCGGGTTGGTGTCCGGTTATTAGAGGCACTCCGGGTTGGTGTCCGGTTATTAGAGGCACTCCGGGTTGGGTTCCGGTTAGAAGTAACCCCTAGGTCTTGGGATGAGGCCTAGACAAAGAAATTAACGTTTATCATTATGCATTCCATAATTATGAAAGTGGTTATTGATATTGCATGTGATTATTCGATTAGTAGAATATCCATGTGAACAAGAAAATGGCATTATTTCATTTTACTTTTGCCATACTATGTTGAAGTTCAATTTTAAAAGGCTTTTGTTTTAGTAATTCATTGCCTTAAATGTTTATGCTTATTTTGAATGTTCCGCTATATTGTTATCCTTACTGGGCATTTGAGCTCACCCCTTTTCTATGTTTTATTTTCCCAGGTAGTGAAGAAGTAAATTATGAATGACTTGCAGGGATATTATGAGGGGTTAATAGTGTGGATATGAAGACTTTGTTGTTGTAGTGGTTTTTCACTTTGAAATGTAATGTAAAACTTTATGATTATATCTAGTGTTTCCAAGGCTACTAAACCAATCGGTCTTTCGAGATTTGATCTTTCTTGTGATCATGCCAATGTTACGAAGTAATGCACCGACTCTGGGTAGCTGGGGTCGGGGCGTTACATTTGGTATCAGAGGAAGTTTAGTACAAACCTTGGAAGCTAGATTTAGATAAAATCTGATTAGAGCACGTAGACCTAAGATGAACTTTGAGGATTAGTATAGAAGAACTTCCTAGAATTTTGGTACTATAGAGATTTTGTGAGTTTTCCGAGCAATACATCCCTGTCTGGATACGAGCAGGTAGAGGCGGCTCTGGCACAGATGTACCTAGGGGTAAAACCCGAAAACACCGCTTTGAGCTAGACTCGAACGGGAACTGGTGCACGACAACGGGCCTTGCTGCACTCTTGGTTACGACACTCCCGGGGGATATGCTTAGGATAACTCTCATTTTCTTTACAAATCATTATGAAGGGTTTATGAGTATATACTTCCTCAAAGGAGGCATTTTTATGATTATGGATTATATCCCTAAATAGTTCAATTTATGTTAAGTGTTTTATAAGTATGGGATTATGTATTTTGATTCATAAACTGATCTAGTGTATGCCATTGTTTAGAAATGGCGCCCAGTAGAAGGAATGAGAACTCTAACAATGCAAATGATCCAACGAGAAGGAAGGATCATATCTTTCATGGTCTTAAGCTAGAATTTATAAGAGAAATAGTCTCCCATGTATTATCATCATATGAAGAAATAATATCATGTGTTGATAAGATAAGTAAAGAGTTTACTGAGTCTTATGGCTTTGAAGGGAAGCAAGAGAAGAAAAGGATGGAAGAGAGAAAAATGGATAAAGGGAAGAGGGAAAAGAAGAATTTTCCCATATGTGGTAACTGTGGGAAGAAACACCCTGGAACTTGCCTGAAAGGAATGGGAGTTTGTTATAAGTGTGGAGGAAAAGGGCACAAAGTACATGACTGCAAGGGTGATAAAATGGTTTCAAATGTACAATGCTTCATTTGCAAGGAGTTTGGACACTACGCGAACCTATGCCCCAGTCATCAGACTATGCCTCAAATGATGCTATTGGATAATAATCAAGTTATGATACTACCACAGATGAAGAGGAATGATTAGAGTTCTTATGTTGATTATGTCAATTGAGTGTTGTATCAACAATGTACTTGTTATAATAATTAAGGAGTATATAAGGATTGTACTGTAGTACAATTTCATTAAGGACTTGAGATTGTGTGGAACAAAGAAAAGTGACTCAATAGCAGGATAAATTTTTGGAAAATATATGGTTGAGAGAATGATAAACCATAATATAGTTCTGATACCGAGTTAGTGATTTTGGAATAATACATGATTGTTTTGGATAAATTATATTGGATATTCTTGACTACCTTGGAACTGATTAATGATCTGTATATTCCATTATTGTTGGGGTTTAAAACATTTTTGGATTGATGAGGTATATCCAACATTCTATATGGAATAAGGGAGCATGAATGTAATCAATAAGGAATATGGTAATTCAGGATGTTTCAGTGTATTAAAAGAATACATGATGAAGGTATTCATATGCTATTACGTGGTAAAAAGGATCTACATTATTTTTAACTTCCTTATAAATGTTGGACTGTGAGTTTGGTCAGAAATATTTTGGATAAATTCTAGTTTGAGATTAATTTTGGATGGCCATAAAAGGACAACCCGGAGGTCGGGCGGCAACCCGTCGCGTCCGGCAAGGCCGTGAGACTTGAACCCGCAACCGAAGGGCGACAAGGGTGTATCACCTACCACTGGCCCACGAGATGTCCTGGATTAAATAATGCAGTTTTTATTAAAAGATCTTGTAGATGAATTATAAATTCGTTTATTTTGTAACCCTATACGAATAGTGTAAATAGATTTTTTTTACATTCTATTATCTTTTAGAGTGAAAGATGAGTTTGTGGTAGAAATTTATTAATGGATAAAACTCTAATTATAAAGTATGTATACCTCCTTATGATCTTATCCAATCTAATAAATAAATTCCACAACGTTAAGAAAAGGAACTTAGAACAAAAATGTTGTCCTAGATGGTACCTTAAATCATCACTAATTTATGGCGTTGGGATTGTTGGCCCTTTCATAGCCATGTTCTCTACCACTCTCCATCAGATAATTGATGGTTAGATTTCTCCTCCATATCCATATTTACCTACATGGAACCCTAGTATGTGTTATTTTCGGTAATCTTCATACTTTCCACTCTTTATTTTAAACAGAGGCCTCATTAATTCATTTTTCGATGTGGGATTTCAACTAAGATATTTTGAAACGTCAAAAATGTGTCATCCCAATATTCTATGTTTTGTTGAACCAATGGTATTTCAAATCATCATAAATTGATGAGTTTAAGGACCTCAATTTTATACTTGTTTGTGATTGATGACCTCAATCACTACCTATAAATATTTACGTTTTCCCTCCAATTATATGTCTCTAATTTCCACCAATGTTCTCCTAATCGAGATCATAATTTGGTGGTGACCCTTTCATTTCTCTTTTCCTCATATTAAGACTAAATTTTAGTAACCCAATTTCCGATGTGGGTTTTCCCACAAATATATTTTCTATTTTCAACCTTTTATTTTCTAAGAACAATTTCAAATTGTGAGGACGCAATTTATTGAAGGAGGGGAGAATGCAACACCCCAAGAATTCATAATGTGTTATTTCTTCAAAATAATTCAATAACTTGTACTACACGCAACACCGAGTTCAATCACACCTTGACTTACAAAAAAGGGCCATGAAAAGAGGTCATGAATAGTATTAACTAAATTTTAAACTTTATATAATCCTTATAATTTTAGAATCCACATTATGAGTTTCTTAGTTATAATGCAAGAACAGATTCATTTTCAGTATTGCACTTTTATCAACATTTAATAGTGAAACCTTTTTAAATACAATATTTTAAACTTTTTGACTAAATGGGGACATCAAAAAAAATTTAAAATGAAACATCCCAAGCTTCCACAGTACGCTTTCCTTTGAATAAAACAGTAGCGTGTGTTGTACGCAACTTCGTGTTTTAACACGTGCCACAACCGATCAAAACTTGCCGTTATGAATAGTAATACCTAATTTTTGAAATTATATATATTTTATTTTTAAAAATGGACTTCATTTTTGGATTCGGAATATCAAATTTAGCCTAAGGTGAAATTTTGGTACTTTTCGGATAACTTTAATATTTTGATGAATAGTGAAAATTACTAAATTTTAATTAAAAACAACTTTTTTAATCAAAATAATTAATAGTGATAAATTATTAATTTGAGTGGTTTTAAAGTATATTTAGAATATATTTTTACCACTTAATATAATGTTGGTCATTGGACATAATTTTACAATTAAACCGAACATAAACAAGTGTCAATCTTTTGATAGTTATTATCTCTTAAAAACACGCTTTTTGTTTTGACAGCGGGAATTAATTTTAAATTAATTTCTGCCACTTCTGTGTTTTGAATTTAGAAAAATGGATTCCATATTTGGAATCAGGATGTTCAAATTGTGTAAATAGGTAACTTTTATTTTTAGACATTTTGAATAATTACTGCGGTAAATATTTTATTTACCATGGTTAAGGGTAAATCCGGTAAATAAGGGTAAAAAAAAATAATATTATAATAATACTAAATTACCCTAAAACGTGTCTTAACCCTATTGGTTGATACATGGTCGACCATGGGCATCTTTGGGTCTATTTTGGGACCCCATGGATCCACTTGTGAGTGATAATGACACTTTATTTTAATTAAGTTAAAATGAATACAAAAATGGCATAAGCTTACATCTTTTAAAAGAACAATTTTTACATAGGGTTATACATGTTGTATTTTCGATTATAAATATTCATTAGAAAGATAAAAAGATTTCCTACATTATGATATTTTATTTATAATTTTTAGACTTCAAATAAGTTAAATTATTAATGACACAATGATTATGCAGTAATTAATATAATAGTAAAAAATTAAAATAAGTGATATTATAAATACCCAAATAAATATAATATGAACCTTTTAATGAATTAAACTAATTTTATAGGATAATAAGATATATTAGGATTGATTTAATTGACTTTGTTTGAAGAAATCAATCTGTTATGAGTTTCACAAAAATCAACTAATGAATAGTGTCAAAATTGACATAAAAGAGTTCTTAAAACAAATATTATATTATTAATTGATATTAAATTCCTAAAAATCTAAGGTTCGGCAAAGAGACTTATATCATGATAGGTTAATCATTAATGGACCACTTGGGGGTCTCTTGGATGTATATGGTAAGTTTATTAACCATATAATATAAAAATACAAAGAGACATTGTAAAAGTGAAACTAATTAACTTAGAGTTAATACTTAAAGATAAGGTTAATATAAGTACCCAAACCTGTCTAAATTCTATTGTATGAGTTGTTTTCGACCTATCCCCACCTCATCCTTTGAATAGTCAACTTTGGAGCCTTTGAAAACCGAATATGAATTTATTATAAATTAATATTTCTAGCTTTTCCAAAGGTGCCCCTCACCCCTCTTATAAAAGGGCACTCCTCCTTCTCATTTCTTCACACCTCTCAAGCCACTTGGCTCGTCCAAAATCTGCCAAACTAAGCTCCCCACATCCCTCTCCTCCTCCTTGAAGCTTCCCCTTAGGAAGAAAGCATTTCAAGAAGTCCTTTGGTTCCAACCAAAGTGAGTTACCTAGATTAAAGGTAACGATTTCTCTTAAATTATTTTCATTTATTTTGCTTCTCCAACCCCCAAACTCTTTTTATTTCCTTTCTTTTGTAACAACACCAGTATCCACAATATACTAGGATGTTGTTATAAGAAGGATTCAAACTACACATACACACAACTCCATCTAATGGATGATGAACATAATGTTTCTGTGGATGGCAAACTAACGCCTCACGAAACGATGATTGTTCAAATACATCTTACCACCTCTCATGGTGGCCATTATGATGGCACTGTAATTAAATATGATATTAATGATATATATTTTATATATAAGCTTCTGTAATTCCATTTTATTTCATACCATTATTCGTTTCATGTTGTATATACATACGATAATTTCATTTGAGGAAGTGCGGACTACCGCCCCCTTAAAATGATATGACTCGTTCATACCACACATGGAACGTATAAAGGATGGTGTTAATGAACTTAAGTAACATATATAAAATATTATATTATACTGGAATAGTAATATACCTATGTATCATTTGGATTCTATTCTTTTAAAATAAAAATTAAATGGAAGTAGCGTTCGTGCGTACGTACGGACTACCGTCTCCACGAACGCGATGAGATTCATTCTCCATCGTATCCATTCAAGTATAATTATCATTTAATGATTTAAAAATGATGTTTAAGGACTTTATATCATTATGGATATGAATAAGATACAAAAAACATGACTTATGTAACAAAACATATAAAAGAAAATGAGTAAGTTAACACCCGAAACGACGATAATTCTAAGATATTATTAACAAATCAATGTTAAAAGATCATATATGATATCATATTAATATATATGATTCTTGTATAATTTAATAACAATTATTTCACCATTATACAGGAGGTTAACCTACCCCAACCAAGGAAAAGTACAAGGTAAGGGTTATTTCACAATCTCTTCATTATTCGAGGTTGTTTATACGTAATAATCTACTGGGATCTCTTTATCATCCACATCCATGTTTCTTAAAAATGTATTTCAAAACATTTTTTATGGGTTAAAGTCATTTATACCCTTGTTTGACTTTTTATAAGAGGTTTATAAAGGAATCTTTCCGTCGTTTTCAAAACAAGGTCCTTTTTAACCTTTTCGACAGAATTGAGGTAAGAATGTTTTTTTTAACTTATACGGCGGGTGCGGTTATTTTACGCCGTTATAAAATCTTCAAAGCTTTCCTTACAAGCTTATAAGAAAATTTTAAAAGAAAATGTTTTATTTTATATGGATCTTAAATGATTTAAAAAAAAGGAGATATTTCTTTAAAAAGAATTTTGATTTCATCTACATCAACATCCTTTGATGGATTTTAAGATTATTTGAAGTTGATTTATTATGATACAAAACTTCTATATTGTATTGAAGGTTTTGTGATATGTTTGACTATGGATGTGATAATTTTTATACCATTCATAGTTAATGGTGAAATTATTGACATTTCGTATGCTAGTTTTAATACAAATGTTTATGTTATATTTCAAACTTTTCTTCAGATGAATGTGCTAAACAAGTATGTTCCGGGTTGGGGACCGGTAAAAGTAAGCCCTCCAGGTTGGGGACTGGTAAAAGTAAGCCCTCCAGGTTGGGGACTGGTTAAAGTAAGCCCTCCAGGTTAGGGACTGGTAAAAGTATGCCCTCCGGGTTGGTGTCCGGTTATTAGAGGCACTCCGGGTTGGTGTCCGGTTATTAGAGGCACTCCGGGTTGGTGTCCGGTTATTAGAGGCACTCCGGGTTGGGTTCCGGTTAGAAGTAACCCCTAGGTCTTGGGATGAGGCCTAGACAATGAAATTAACGTTTATCATTATGCATTCCATAATTATGAAAGTGGTTATTGATATTGCATGTGATTATTCGATTAGTAGAATATCCATGTGAACAAGCAAATGGCATTATTTTATTTTACTTTTGCCATACTATGTTGAAGTTCAATTTTAAAAGGCTTTTGTTTTAGTAATTCATTGCCTTAAATGTTTATGCTTATTTTGAATGTTCCGCTATGTTGTTATCCTTACTTGGCATTTGAGCTCACCCCTTTTCTATGTTTTATTTTCCCAGGTAGTGAAGAAGTAAATTATGAATGACTTGCAGGGATATTATGAGGGGTTAATAGTGTGGATATGAAGACTTTGTTGTTGTAGTGGTTTTTCACTTTGAAATGTAATGTAAAACTTTATGATTATATCTAGTGTTTCCAAGGCTACTAAACCAATCGGTCTTTCGAGATTTGATCTTTCTTGTGATCATGCCAATGTTACGAAGTAATGCACCGACTCTGGGTAGCTGGGGTCGGGGCGTTACATAATATATCAAATGTTAGACTATTAATAGTAGTTTTTTGACATCCTAAATCATATATTAATATAATATAATTTTTTTTAGGCTTTAATTCTTTTTATAATTCTAATTCAGTAATTTATTAAAATGAAAGTGAAAGAAAGAGAAAAAGACACTTTAAGAAATCACCTTTTGACTTTAGGCTTTGGAAAGTTATTTTTAGGTTTGAGAATTGGATTTATTGTATTTTAAGAAACCATTTATGAAATTTAATATAATTTGGCCACAACTGAAGTTCTATAATGTTTATTTCATCATTACATCATTAATAATGCAATTTAGTATACACCGATTATGCGAAAAAACATTATTGTTTACTATTCACTCGAAAATTGATGTATTTCAGAAAAAAACCCAAAAATTTACCCCTTCCATTTTTCAACGTGTAGAATCCAAAAATGATGTCCATTTTTGGAAAATAATTTTATAAATATTATTAATTTAATATTTAATTAAAATCATAATTTACTTAAAAAACAGTTTTTAAGATTAAAACAAATTTTATAGTGCTTCCAAAAATTACGTAGGGTCTTATAAAATTATCTAAAAACTTTAAGAAATTGATTAAATAATTTATGAATACATTATATGGAAATAAATTTCTATTTTAAATTAATTAACTAATTATATTTGAATATTTATGACTTTGAAAATACCAAAACGTTTACTAAGGTCAATTTGTCACTTTCTAAGATGTCTAAATTTTATTTATTTACTCATAGGTAATGTTACACTTGTGTTGGATGATTTAATACTCATAAGGGTCATATTACTATTCACAAGGGTATGTTACTATTCATAAGGGTAGGTCACTATTCCCCAAAAAATTATTGTTTTTTCATTAGACTCCAAAAAACATCTTGAACACAACCGTGTTTGTCAAATTTTCGAAATTCCTAACACAGATGTGACCAAATTATATTTAATGGTCACTTATCACGTAGTAGTTCATTATGTTGTGATTTCATGTTAATTTATGACATATTTGTAAGAGGATAGTTTCCATTGAAAATCTATGGTTCGTTACATTCTTCCCCCTTAAGAAATTTCGCCACTGAAATTTCACTTTACACAAACAGGTGAGGGTACATCTTCTTCATTTCCTCTTCTGGTTCCCAAGTCACTTCCTCAAACTTATGGTTACTCCACAACACTTTGACAAGATGTGTTTTCTTGTTTCATAGATTCTTATCTCTCCGATCAAGAATCTTTACTGGCAGCTCCTCAAAGAAGAGATCATCTTCCAGTTGCACAACCTCTGAGTTTAGTACATGTGAGGGGTCTGGTATGTACTTCCTCAGTAGTGATACATGAAACACATCATGAACTTGAGCTATATTATGTGGAATTGAAAGACGATAGGCCACGGATCCTATGCGGTCAAGGATCTCAAAGATGCCAATATACCTAGGGCTTAGCATCCATTTCTTCCCGAATCACACAACTCTCTTCCATGGAGATATTCGAAGGAAGACTTTATCTCCAACGTCGAACTCTAAGTCCCTTCGACGGTTGTTATCATAGCCCTTTTTACAAATTTTAGAAGCTTTGATGTGTTTTTGGATGACCTGAACCTTCTCTATCATCTCTTGAACAAGATCGAGTCCAAGCAGCTTTCTTTCTCCAACTTCATCCCAACAGGTTGGAGTTCTACATCGCTTTCCATACAGAGCTTCATATGGAGCCATCTGAATACTCGAGTGGAATCTATTGTTGTATGAGAACTCAACCAATGGGATATGCTGATCCCAACAAACTTTTAACTCAATAGAGAAGGCTCTTAGCATATCTTCAAGCATTTGAATTGTCCTTTCATACTGGCCATCAGTTTGGTGGTGATAGGCCATGCTGAAATTTAATTTAGTACTAAAAGCATGTTTAATGATTCTCTAGAACTTAGATGCAATCCTTGGATCACGGTCAGAGACTATTGAGAGTAGAACACTATGCAGTCTCACAACTTCCTTCACTTATATCATTGCAAGTTGATCAAGCGAGAGATCTTCCCGAATAGCGATAAAATGGGCAGTCGTGGTGAGTCGATCAACCACAACCCATATCACATTATTTCCCTTTAACGTCTTTGGGAGACCCATGACAATGTCTATAGTAACATTTTACAATTTCCACATGGGTATAGGCAATGGTAGCATCATACCCTTGTAATTTTGTCACTCAGCTTTAACTTGCTAACATACCAAGCACCATGATATATATTCCGCAATGTCCATCTTCATGTTATCCCAGCATAAGTGTTCTCGAAGATCATGATACATCTTGGTACTCCCAGGATGGATAGAGAAAGTTGAGCTATGTGCATTATCCAATAGCTCCTTCGTTATCCTAGGTGATGAATGCACACAAAGATGCATTCCAAATAGAATCACACCATCATCGTCAATATGGAACTCTTGCAGCTTTCCTTCCATTACTGCATTCACCCTCTTTTGTATCTCCACATCATCCCTTTGTGCTTCCTTAATCTTCTCCTGGATGGATGGTTGCACAATAATTTGGGCAAGGTAGGATGTATCCCCTGTCATTATGATTTCTAAATACATTCTTTGCATATCCATGAAGATATTGCCTTTCCCAATCCGCAACATGGATAGAGTAGTAGGTTCTTTTCAGCTTAGAGAATCAGCTACCTTGTTTGCCTTTCCAGGATGATAGTGAATAGAGAATTCGTAATCCATGATAATCTCTAACCATCTCCTTTGAAGCATGTTGATCTCCTTTTGTGTGAATATATATTTTAGGATATTGTGGTCAGTGTATATGTCACACTTCTCACCATAAAGGTAGTGCTGCCAGATTTTCATGGAAAAAATCAGTACTGGTAGATCTAGATCATGCATTGGGTAGTTCTGATCATGGATCTTTAAATGTCGTGAGGCGTAGGCTATCACATTATCATTTTGCATGAGTACACAACCCAAGCCTTTCTTTGAAGAATCACTATATATCATAAAAAGTTCTCCACTTTTCGGTAGTGTGAGTAAAGGTGCATTGATCAGCCTTCACTTTACCTCCTTGAAGCTTCCATCACTTTCTTCCGTCCAGACATAATTTACCCCTTTCCTTGTTAACTTAGTTAGAGTTCTTGACAATAATGAGATGTTTCTCACAAAATGTCAGTAGTACCCAGCTAATCCAAGAAAACTACAAATTTTTGTGACACAAGAGGGTCTGGGCCATTCCTCAATCACTATTGGATTTGAAGGATCCACAGAAATTCCCTCACTTCTGACCACATGTCCCAACAATGTGACTTGATTCATCCAAAAGTCACACTTGCTGAACTTGGCGTACAAAATCTACTTTCCCAACGTCGCCAACACAAGTCTTAGTTGATCTTCATGTTCCTCCTTGATCTTGGAGTAGATGAGAATATCATCGATAAACACTACCACAATATTGTCAAGGTAATGTCTAAAGACTCTATTCATAAAATCCATGAATATTGCAGGGGCATTAGTAAGTCCGAAGGGCATCACCAAAAACTCATAGTTCCCATACCTTGTACGGAAGGTAGTCTTATGAATATCTTCCTTCATCACATTTACTTGATGATATCTAGAACGAAGATCCACCTTTCGGAAGTATTGAGCTCCTCTTAACCAGTCGAACATGTCATAAATCATTGGGAGAGGATACTTGTTCTTTATGGTGATCTTGTTGAGTTCCCTATAATCGATACACAGCCGCATGGTTCCATCCTTCTTCTTCACAAAGAGCATTGGCGCACCCCAAGGTGATGCACTGGGGAATATGAACCCTTTTTCCAGATTCTCTTGCAGTTGCTTCTTTAACTCTTCCATTTTGATAGGATCCATCCTATAGGGGCACATCGAGATAGGAGTAGCTCCAGGTATGAGTTCAATAGTGAACTCTACCTCATGATCCGGGGGAATTCTAGGTAACTCTTCGGGAAATAAAAATCTATATTCCCTCCCGATGGGAATTTCATCAAGGTTGCAACTTTCCTTTAACTCAACTATTTGGGCGAGGTATGGTTCTTCATAGTGAATCAATGCCCACACCATTTAAGGATTTCTCAAAGGATATTCAGGCCTTCCTTTCATTTTTATAGGAGTATGGGATGGTTTAGATTATGAAAAGATAGTTCCTTTTCCCGACAGTTGATATGTGATCTATATAACGAGAGCCAATCCATTCCCATTATAGCGTATAATTCCACCAAGGGAAGTACTATGAGATTTTCCGGAAGAATCATCCCACATACGCCGATGGGAAAAGATCCAAACACTTGGGTTGAAATTATTGCACCACTTGGTGTTTTACAGATATTTCTACATCAAGGTTTTGGGGCTACGATTCTATATTTCTAATAAACATTCAAGATATAAAGGGATGCATAGAAACAGAATCAAATAAGACTTTTGACATTCTTGAGTGAATAGGAAGTGTACCTTGTACGACATCATTATCATGCTCCACCTTTGTAGTAGTGATGGCATAATCCTTCTATTGTTCCTTTGGATTTGGTGACTAATGACGTTGATTACCCTCGAGAGCACGAGGTTTAGTGCACTGGTTTGCATATTGCCCTTGCTCCTTATAGATGTAGCATTGAACCATGAGTGGGTCTCTCCTTTAATCGGCTACATTATCCTTCCTTTTCATTTCTTTTCGACACTCTTGAGCATGGTGTCCTTCTTTCCCACACTTGAAGAATTTCCCAGTCCCTTTGAGGCAGTTCCCATGGTGCAACTTCCCACATTTTTGGCTTGTGGGTCACTGATTTTTCTTCCCACCATTGTCACTAGATCCACTTTCTTGAAACTCCATATTTCGTTTCATATCCCCATAGCCATTGGACCATTCTCCAAACTCCATATCCACTTTGAGAGCACACCAAACAACTTCTTCATAACTCCCAAAGACTCAAATTGCAAGATCCTTTCGAAGGTGTGGTTTTAATCCACTAAAGAATCTATCAATTTTTCTATCATTGTTGATAACAAAACCCGAAGCATACCTTGCGAGCCTTGTGAAATTCACTTCATAGGTTGTGACAGATTCTCCTTATGTTTTCCTGAGATCTATGAATTCTCTCTCCATCTTCGTGTGAAGAGTTCGTGGGAAATACTAATTAAGAAACATTATCTTAATGTCTTCCCATTCCATCTCTTCAATTTCTTCCCTTGGCTTGGTGTTCTTAATCAAAGCCCACCATTGATCAGCTTCTCCATATAGATGATAAACGGCTAGATTCACAATCTCCATCTAAAAACAATGAAGAACAGAAAAGATCTTCTCCATGGAGTTGACCCACTGTTTCACAACTAGTGGATTAGAAGATCTACAAAACTCCGGTGGTCGTTGACACATAAAACAATCGATAGCTAGTTTCTCCCACTTTGGTGAAGGAGGAAGTTACCCTTTATTATGGTTATTAATCATAACCTGAGATAATTGGTTAATAATCTCCAAGATGTTTTTAACTCCACCTCCCAAATCATTGGGGATGTCATTCAGGAAATCATTGCATTGGCCCTCGCATGAGTTAGGGGCCTGATTTCTCCGGGTTCCCACCATTTTCTAAAATAGAAAAGGATAGAAAAAAATATAACTAAACAAGTCATGAATAACTTATTCATTTAAACAATTATACCAAAAAAATAACATATGGGATCCCTAGGTAAATATTCTTGGGTGTATATTTGTACTTAGTCTCATGCTGTAGGTTTTCCCTAGGGTTCACTAATCCTAATTCCCAAATTAACTAAACCTTACCTCTGATACCAACTATAGGGACCTGGCCTTTTCATAACTTACTATTACATCATTTCAATGTTAAACAACATAATAGTATTACACATATAGGATCCAATGGTTCTGTTTCTTGGTCAATCTAGGACCATACATAACAAATACAACATCTAGCATAAACATTTATTTAATTTCATCTTCTCTATCTTCTTAGTGGAACTTGTCCTCTCCTTTGTACATGTAGCCACCTGAGGATATACATCAAAAGGGGTGAGCTAGAATCCTAGAAAGAGGATAGATAAAAACAATATAGGATGGGGTGAGCATAATCATAACTTAGGCAAAAGATCATGAACCTGAGAGGAGCATAAAAAGACTTGAAATGTGGCAATGCATAAAAATGAAACATCATGTCTTAGTGGTTAAACACCCCAAATACTTGTGAACCAAGATAGAATCTTGTTCACACATGATTTCAAATTTTCTCAGGAGATTCATCACTTTACCCAATGCATTGTAGCGCAATATAATTTCGGGTGCACCCATCACAGTTAAACGTTCATATTGCCCTATATAATTCAGGGTGCACCCGTCACATCATAACATTATCATTTATCAGGAATGACACAATTAACATATAACATAAATGAACATAACTAACCCATGAAAAGGAATGAGTTTCATCTCATAAGAACAAATTTATAAACTTTGGGATCCCAAAAGAAAGAGGGAACAACATACTTGATACAAGAACCATCAACCTTGAATGAGAGGTAAAATTTGAGTTCTTAATAGAAGAGTTCTTTTGGAAAACAATTGGATTAAAATAAACATCATTAGAAAACATGAATTTCCAAGAAAATTAATGACAATTATGAACAAATTATCTTTATGGAGTTACCATATCAAAAATGTAGTGAAAGAGGGAGAACATGAAGGAAGAAAATTGGGTTCGAGATTTCCCATTACCTTTTACCCGAATTCTTCCTTCTCTTTAATGCCCTGTATAATGAAATTATATTCATTAATTAGAAATAAAAAACCATGTGTACATTAATAGGGTTAATTCTGATTTCATTATGTCTTATTATGTTCCTTTTTATGACTTATACATTTTAGAAACACTGTTCGGGGATGTTATTTTTTATGGTTTTTCATTGGTGGTTCACTTGTATTCTAAAATTGAAGTTTGGGTAGAACATGAGTAAAAATCCATAAATGATATTACATGAAATTAATGATATTACAGTAGTTTTAATGATCTTATAATTAATTATATTAGATCCATGTGTATGAATCATTAGATAAGAATTAAATGATGATTATTTGGGTTAATTTGAGTGGTTTTTGGATCACAACGAACTTGTTTTAACTTATCACTTAGTGATATGGCCATAGGTTATTTCCAGAACTTCAAATAGAACATAATACATATAATATATTGTGTCTCATCAATAAAAATGGTTTAATGACCACATCTGAAGGTAGAAATGGAAGAAGAAGGCATGTTGTTCTTGGAGGTGATAAATTAACACCTCACGAACAACGTTCTCTTTAATAAAATAAAAGGAATATGGAAAGTGGTTTGGGTGATATAATATCCAATTAGAATCATAAAATAACATTATATTTATAATAATTTAGTTAAAAACAATTTGGATGAATATAGGTGGGGATAGATCAATAAATGAACTTGAACATGAAAGGGAATTAAAGGAAAAGAGGGAGGGAAATTACCTCTTATATCCTTCTCTTGAGAACCTCCGTAAGGGCCTAAGATTGGTCTTTTGATGAGACAAGAATCACTTGGACATGGAGGAGGGGATAGGGGAGATGATTTGGTAGATATTAGACAATTCTTGATGCTTGAGTGGTGTGGCTTGGCAAGAGGAGGGGGAGGGCTTATTTATACATGATGAGTGAGGTGTTTTCAGTATAAAATATTAAATAAAATAATATATCGAATGTTAGACTTGTAATAGTAGTTTTCTGACATCCTAAATCATATATTAATATAATATAATTCGTTTTAGGCTTAAATTCATTTTATAATTCGAATTCCTAAATTTATTAAAAGGAAAGTGAAAGAAAGAGAAAAAGACACTTTAAGAAATCACTTTTTGACTTTAGGCTTTGGAAAGTTAGTTTTAGGTTTGAGAATGGGATTTATTTTATTTTAAGAAACCATTTATGAAATTTAATATAATTTGGCCGAAACTAATGTTCTATAATTATTATGTCATCATTACATCATTAATGATGCAATTTAGTATACAACGATTATGCAAAAAACTGTATTTCTTTACTATTCACCCGAAAATTGATGTATTTCAGAAAAAACCAAAAACATTACCGCTACCATTTTTCGACGTGTAGAATCCAAAAATGTAGTCAATTTTTCAAAAATAACTTTCTAATTATTATTAATTTAATATTTAATTAAAATCATAATTTACATAAAAAACATTTTTTAAGATTAAAACTAATTTTATTGTGCTTCCAAAAATTATGTCGGGTCTTATAAAAATATCTAAAAACTATAATACATTGATTCAAGAAATTTTGAATACATTATATGGAAATAAATATTATTTAGATTTTTTATTTAATTATAATTTATTATTTATGACTTTGAAAATACCAAAATGTTTACTAAGGTCAAATTGTCACTTTCTAAGATGTATAAGTTTTATTTAATTAATCATAGGTAATGTTACTCTTATGTTGGAAGATTTACTTTTAATAAGGGTCATATTACTATTCATAATGGTATTTTTCTATTCATAAGGGTAGGAAACTATTCAACAAATATTATTTTGTATCATTAGACTCCAAAAATCATATTGAACACAACCGTGTATGTCAAATTTTCAAAATTCCTCACATAGAAGTGACCAAATTATATTTAATGGTCACTTATCACAAAGTAGTTCATTATGTTGTGATTTCATATTAATTTATGACATCTTTATAAGAAGGGAATTTCCATTGAAAAACTTTGGGTCGTTACACTATAGCCATAGGGACACACCTCGTCCTGTCTGATCTCACTGAGTACCGTCCGGTCCTGGTCCACCTAGAATCATGTTAAAGGATCGCTCGTCTGCACAAGACATGACACATGTGGGTAAAGCCCAAGCATGGGTGAGTATAACAATCTCCAGTAGGACACCCCGAAACCACAAAGGAAATACAACAAAGGGAAATACTGAAAAGGAAAGATACGGTCAGCTCCACACAGTATGTGTCTACAGATCATATAAGAAGAATATCTAGATATACTCATACACAAATGACCATCGTGATACCACAACTAGGATCCAGCTCGAAGATTACACTAAGCATGTAATAAGGAGAACACACTCCTAGGTCTGAGGAGAGAGAGATACGAAGTACTCGTTCCAGGAGAACACACTCCACAAGTACTCTAAGAAGATGATGCTCAGATGAGGATCACAACCAAGACTTGGGGTGATTCCGGCAACTCAGTCTGAGAGAATCCGCTAAGCAGAGGATTGGCACCCGGGTAAAGTTGGCCATGTCGATACCAAGAACACTTCCTAGGGTTCCAGGAATGAATAGAGGATCCAGAACCAAGTCTAACAGAGGGGATTCCAAGAACTCTATTCAAGAAGTCATGCTGATGGGATCATACTGCTATAGGTAGGAAATGATACTGAAAGCCTTCAAGAGAAAGTCTAAGGGGACGAACCCTAAGGAAACTAGCCCAAGTCACAGAAGGAAACTGGCTCAAGCCTTGATGAATTTATTACACTGAATTTATTATGGTTACACACCGTGTTCCCTGACCCTAAGTACTGCCCATGTAAACGGCCTGTGTCATTTGTTCATGCTTTGTAAAACTCAACTACACGGCGTGTAGAAAAGTACACAACGTGTTCCTGACTCTGAGTACTACCCATGTAAATGGCCCATGTAATTTGGCATTCCAGATAGAACGTAACTACACGGTGTGTAGAAGAATCACACGCCATGTATGAGCACCTGGGGCTCACTCCATGTATGCCTGCCATGTGCCTGTACATGGCCTCTGTCCGTGTCCGTGTCGCCTGCCCGTGTACCCGTACATGGAGTATCCCATGTATCTGGCTGGGTCTGGCTGGGGAGGGGTATTCACAGCGTACCCTTGGCTGTGTACCCTACCCGTGTTCGTGTACTCCCAGAGTACACGCTATATAATCATGCCAATGAACACACATCGTGTATCCCATACTACACAGTGTGTAGTCGGGAAATTTCCAGAAACACCGTCTTCTTCCTCGCACCTCCGACGATTCTCCGGATCATGTTTCTCTGGTCCATTTGCCACAAAACTCAAGATCATGGGTTGCTTCATCATCTTGTTGTCGAATCTATGGGTTTCGGGCCTTCTATAGGCTCTGAAACCTGATTCCGGTCACCCGTGCAGAAATCATTCGAAGAACGATATCTTCCAATCTGCTTCGATTCATCCTTCACCACCGCAGCCGCACCTCCGTAGGGTTGTACCAATGACAGATCTTCATCATGGGATCATTGTATCGCACAACGGGTGTGCAACGATCCATCTCTCATATCCCCGTGAAGAATGCTTAGAACACAGTGTGGAACGCGAGAATTTGGGGAAATAGAAAACAACAAATCGAGACAAATGAACCTTGATCGATGTCCGTGTAGATCTTTGTCCATCACTATTAGGAGGTTGAACAAAACCAAAATAGTTTCAAGAATCAAATCCCCACGATTCCCTCAAAAAAACCCATCCCTCAAGAATGATCAATCCGTGGGCTAAACTGTTCATGGATTAGTCTCCGTTCATCGTGGAAATCAAAATCATGGAAGAAATCATAAAACAAAATCATACATGGATTCTGCGATGTTCGTTGGCGACGATCTGGTCACCGCTTCGTCGTCGCCGGCGAAGCTCGTCAAGAACACTGTCGCCACGTTGGGAGGTTTTCTCCAGAGCTCTCTAGAGAAAATCAGAGTTATGGGGATTGTAACCCTGACCCTCCCTATGAAATATCTATTTAAAAGAATAAAAAATTTCATTTCAACAAGGGTTTAAATAAAATATTTAAATAAAATATTTTATTACATTTACATCCAAAAACCATATTTCACCACCGACATGTGCCAGCCGAAGTTTGGCCTCGCTAAGGTAAAAATGTTGTTCTGAATGTAATGGTGCCCTCAAATTTCTGATATGATCACCCATTCAATTTTTATTCAAATTTTTTTAGGAAAAATACACATGCATGGAATTTAATTATTAAATTAAATTCAAACACTTTTTCTGGGCTCACTGGGCTTCGAAACTGTATGTCGTCTCAGATCCTAGACTCGAATTAATTCCCATATAATATTAAATTAGTATATGGAAAAATCCGGGACATTAAAAAATCCATCGTTCAATGAGAGTCGACATGAAAAATGGATGGTTCTCAATTTAAGAATGCTCTAATAAAAATTACATGTGTTCCATTAAATTTATATTATATTCAACTCATTATATAAATGTGAAGAGGTAATTTAATAGAGATCTATATATCCTAACCAATGATATAAGTTTGATCAACATAAATGATGTTATAAATTTATGTTGAACATTGATAGAAAATTTTAGTCACCCTAATTCACCCCCAGCATAGGTAATTGAATGATCCTTTGGGGTAGTAAATTTTTATTGGAGGGAAGGTTACAATAAATTGAATAAAAAATTATATTCCTATTAAATTTAACTGATTTACAAAAAAAAGTGTTTATTTTTTAGAAGTTGAATAAATAATATCTCTATATATTTTTTGATGTTATGATTCCACAAAATAAAATGGATTTTATTCCTCATTATAAATACATTGTGGTTTTGTTGAAGACCATGAAAAAAATAATCAAAAATATATTAGAAGATATCTACTCATAATCGACAAAACAAGGATCCACAACCATTATAAGTTCACTTGAGTTGGCGTTATTTTCATTAACACATTAAAAATAATCCTTTGGAAGATGAGTTATTGTAAAATTGGGGTGAGAATGAATCCATGAAGAATATTGAGTACTTTTACTATGATTTTATGGGATATATAAAATACATCATAGTTGAATTTCTAACTTGTATACTTGTATATACCAAGGGATAGTAAGAGGAAAAATTATAGTTCGAAGAAGAACATGATCAGTTAAAAGATTCTATTGAAAATTAGATATAGAAATTGAGAATCCTCATAGAGAATGTATATGTAAAAGAGGTGTATTTAAATCTTTTTAATGAACCATTATACAAAATTAAATTAGATTTGTAATTAATTCAATTTGATAATAGTATAGATTTTGAAGAATTATATGATGTTATCACAGAATTATAAAATACTGATGAAGTCAAGAACTCTCTGGTAAAGGATAATGGTAAAAGAATAAAATAGATTTAATAATCACTCCATTTGGAGATTAAATCACATTAATAAAACCATAAATGGGTATATAATAATGAATCCTTTACAAAGCTTATTGAGAGTAAGGATTAGTACAAAAAACTCAATGATGAAAAGTTCACATTTATTGGGGAATCTTTATGCGCAATTTTAAGTGAAAATGTTCCAATATAATTTGTTAAAGATAACAACCATGGATTTTAGATCACTCATAAATAAATTGTTGAAATAAAGAATACTCATATGTATATCAACCAAAAATTAGAAAAATAACATGATAATTTCTTAAAATAGTTGATTAATTTTATAGAATAAAATATTCAAATATATGATATAAAATGTAAAGATAATGTAAAGATTCTTGAATATTAGAAGAATATTTTAAATATAATTTTCCTTGAGTGGATTTTTAAATTGATAATAATAGAAGATAGTAAAGTGGAAACATTACATGATCCATACGAAAGAGGCAATACATATATTCCGATGGAATTACTTAACTCTAAGAATATTTTTTCTATCAATATAATGAATTTGTAATCATAAAAAGTTATTCCTTATAATATACTGATGGAATAGGAAAGTCCACAATTTGATGAGACTATTACTCTAACATCAATTCATTGAATAGTGTAGGTTGTATTTAAAAATAAATATCTATGGAGTGAAGTGAGAAAGCCACAAATTTTACAATAGTGGAAGAAAATAATAACTATATATAATGTTCACTAAATGGAAATTGGAATAATTATTCATAAATTTAGAATTTGTAAGTTCCATCCAAAAGGAGAAATTTTACATAATGGAATAATGAGGGACTTATCGACTAGTTTTGGTATCATAGAAATATCAAAACCATAGCTATCAATTTTTCACATAATATTTGAATGAATAAAAAATAGAGAATTACTAAATAGAGGTGGAGAAATATAGAACCTGCAATGAATTCATCTAATTAAAACCAATGTACATGAAATATTAAAAATACACTAAGATTCACATATTTTAATATATTGGAAATTTATATGGTAATTGAAGATGGAATAGTCTTTGTGATAATGTGTATTCATTCCCATACTCCCTATACAATTAAACTGAAACAAATAAAAGGAGGACAAAACAACTGATTAATGTCAAATGGATGATAGACTATATGTCTACCTTAGGGTCTAATTCAAATGGGGTTACAAAGAATGTTTCACACAAAAATAATGTAAAGAGATATATCATGCCTATGAAATGATACTAATTATTTGAAGGAGAAGTAAAATTTATATATAGTTTTAAACTTTCTATGAATCTTGATGTTAATGGAAGCATGCTCATGCACCAAAGTGAGTTTGTCTAAAAAAGATACAAGTAGATTACAATGTTTGAAAATATATATGATGTAGTAATTTATGTTCCTTATATGTTACCATAGAAAGATAACTTATAGGAATATATGATGATCGGTGGATGGTTTATGATTGTTGGAAATACTCTTGAAAAATGAATGACATGGTATCCCAAACAAGAGATACTGAAAAATCGATGGATGAATGTTTTAAAATATACAATGGTTTTTTGTGAAATAAAAATAATATAAGATTAAAGATAATAATATTTTAAATGCTTCCATAGTTATAAGGAAAGAGTAGTTGAAATAATAATTGAGGTTGGTAGTATATATAAAAGAGAATGCATGTTTTTTATAACAAAGGATGATAAGAACACTCCCAACAATGTGAATAATAAACATGGATAGAAAAAATATTCCTGGTAGTATAAGATGAATAATGATCTAAATATAAATGATAAAATCATATAAAAAACTATAACTAATTTCAATGGAGTTTTTTGGAATGAGAAAAAATTATTAGCCATTTTTCTCTATCTAATAAGGAATGTAAGATCCACTTTATTGGCTAATGATTTGATAGGTAGTTCAATGTAAAATGAAATTGATTGTGATGTAAATAAGGGTTAGTTTCCAATTTAAAATGAAGTTGGTGATTACATAAACTTATATAAATTTAAATGAAGAAAAAAATTATTGACATTAGAATTTAGGAAAGTGGATTTTGAAGTTATATTAATATAATGTATTGATATAACTGGAGGAAGATGCTCCAGAGGATTATGATGTTCCAGATATTGAAATTCTAAAGAATTTTGGAATTATTCATATCTACATATGTTAAAATATTTCCCTAATATTAATTAATATATGATGGATGAATATATTCCATAGTATTTATTTTTTAGTAAAAATTATATTCATTTCGATAAAGGGTATAAAGAAACTATTTTATGCAAGAATTTCATTGACATATTTTCTGATACGGATACACAAATGTATATTGAATAAAAATCCAATTAACATACCATTAAAATAGATTTAATAAAACCCAGAACTACTTGGATATTTTTTGGATATATTTAATTTGAACACTAATCATTTTTTTTATAAATCAATCATGGCTTACATATACTTAGTGTTGGTTAATTTATGGAATATTGGTTTAATAAATTTTATGATATCATTATCCAAAAAAAATCATGGTTTACATTAATACCAACATTAACTAAGTTGATATGTTTAAAACGTTGTAGAATGTTATGTCCACACAGAACTATGCCAATAAGGTGGATTTGAATTCAAATCATTAAGGTGGAGAGAAAATTATTCCCCCGTATAATAGAATTAGATTTTGATGTCAATAAGGGGGTGATAAATTTGATATCATGAAAGAGAATTTGTTATTGTGACAAATTATAATTGGGGTGTTGAAAGTACCCATCCAATGACACTAATTAATTATTTTATTAATTATCAAATGTTTACAAAAAATTCAATGATTAAGTTAAATTAAAATGAATTTACAAGGGTGGTTTCAGCAGTAATGTTATTCAAAGTACATTCTTTGGAAGGAGAAACCCACATGATATATAAAAAATAGATTATGGAGAATTGAATCATTATGTTCATGAAAAATAAAATTCTATATAGATGTTCCAAATGAAAGTCCCTATGATGATCACCCTTTTGGATGACAAAAACATTGGAAAAAGGAAAATCATTGATGTGGAACGTACTAAAGAAATATGTTAGGATCATATGATCATATGTAAAGATAAATAGATGGTAGTAAATACAACTGATAGTTGGATAAATATTGAGTAAGGATACTAGATGAATAATATATAAAACAATTAATAGTTGGTCTTATATTTAAGAAAAACACAATTTATTGAATGATAATGAAGAAAAATCTACAAAATGTGTTTATTAATGGGTTATCAAAGGGAAAATTGAAGTGATCTCATTATTAGTGAATCATGAAGATGGAAAAATTCTAGATGTAATGCACTAATTTCTAATTTGGATGTAATCATTTGACCAAAAATTACAAAATGTATTTGTGAATGAAAAGTAGGATCCATCAAACTGAGGTTATCTAATGTTGAATATGTCAATACAATTAGATGATATGTTCAATATAAAGACACCTCCATGAATTTAAAAATGGTATGATGTGTAGTGTAGCCTAAGAAATAACAACAAGATGATTTAACTTAACTCAAGGACGATACTAAAAGTTAAAGTAGACGATCTAAAGGAAATGAAATATTTGGTACCAATAGAGGAAGCTGTTTAGGAAGATAAATCACCTGATATTTAAGAAGGTATAATATTATATAATTACTGATCAATTAATGTACAACACTCTTGAATAAATACAAAAAATGATTCAAGATGTGGTTTCAATAGAACATATATAACTTGAACACTAGTGTATACGATGATTAAAGAAGGACTCTTAATGTGAAGATTTAATATTGTGTTTTTGTTACAGTTATAGTCCACCCAGTGCACAATTATTTATCAGAGAATAATGAAGTGTAGAATGATATAGGAGGATCAGTTGAAATAAATTTAAGTTTTCACCATAATTATATTCATATAATGTATGTTTACTAGAAATACATTTATTTTAAGTATGCATAGAAGATGTAAATTCACTAGTTGTATATTAACCATTATTACATTCACCATAATTACGAGCCAAAAGAGAACTCACCCAAATTACAGTTGTTGGACGTTCATTAACTAGATATATATTCACTAGTGTTAAATTCACTAGATATAATTTTAATATATCTTCATTCCCGATAAGTACATTGTCCATATATATATATATTCAGCTAATAGAAATTTAAAAGAAATAAAATCAACAAATTTATTCCCAATAGAATAATTTTATCTTGATGTATATTCACTATAATTACATTAACATGAATGTTTCAAGTATCTTCATATAATAATATTAAGTCACATTTGTTATTATGATGAAATAATATACCTTCAAAGATCAGTAATCATTAAAAAATGTCTGTTGTTATAGCTAAGATATATATATGGGTGGAATAATGTAGACACCTAGATTTGTATAGAATTTAAAATTATCAATCTATGATATCATGGGAAGATATTCAATGTTGTTGTTATCAATAATTTATTGAGTTTGAGTTTCAAATTATCCATTGTGCAATACTCCCAATTTTAAGATTTTGATCATTATATAAAATTGGAAAAAAATTTCATTAAAATAGAGATTATGATAATGTATTTTGAGAGATATTCTATTATAACGATACAATATTTAGGTCAAGAATCCAACCTGATCATTCTAGAATTAGGAAGTTGTGTCAAATTATTTATAATATAATAATATGGAGTTCCTATGAGTAGAATGAGTCTTCTAAATTAAAAAGACTGAATGGAGGTGATCCAAACAAACATCAAGTGAAAATTTTATAAATTTATAGATATAGAATTTTTAGATAGAGAGAGATATAAAAAATTATTCCAGTCAATGTAGTTAATATGATAACATATATACCAGTTCAAAATAAGTTCTTGTGGTAGTAGAATACCTATTAATGATTTCTAGAACATTATAAAGTGGTCAGAACTAGTCTAATATAAACCATGAATAATTTCATTGGGGATAAAATATTCGGTAAAAGCTGATCACTTTTCACACCTCATGTAATTGAATAATGTTGATAGTGTGAAATATGTGACTCAACAAGAGTTGACATGATAAGGAGTAGGTTTTCATATTAGGGAAATTTTTTTAAAAAATATCTATGTGTTTTTTACATTACATTATCTACATTGAATAAGGGAAAATTTTTGAGTGTCTATTATAACGATTTAAATATCCTAAATAATCATACTGGTTTTATTTAAATAAAGTAAGTAAAAAATTTTAAGTTGAACTTAATTCTTAATGTTTGTCAATCTTGATTAACCCCACTCTCAAGGAGATTACAGGATCCCATGGGATTCTCACCAAAATTTTATCTCCATATAAAAATATCATATTTTAATAGGTTTAACAACTGGACATGATAATCTCACTCATGTTAGAGATCTAACTCAAAACATTGATCATAAAAAACAAAGTTTGTTTATAACTACAATCAATGATCCCAATGAAAAATGTGTGAACTATTACTTTATCATTAGGATTAATGTTCCTTGAACAATTAATATCCACTCACCAATGTTGATTACTGGTAATAGTGATCCCTACCAATATAATCCCATTTCAAAACATAAATAAACCGGTCTAAAAGATATACCCATGAAAAATAAATTCATTATGCACGGTCCAAACATAATAAATCGACCCCATAAGACTAAAATATGTGGATCTATTTCAAAAGAACCAATAGATACCCCGAGATCCCCAATTCACCCCTAGGACTCTCTTAGTCATCCAATAAATCAAACGGAAACATATAAAACTTTGGAAACCATTTGTTTCGAGAAAGTAAAAAAAGTCTATTCTCACTTCCCACAATTTTATGTCACATGAAAACAATACATATTATTTATTAACACAATTTAAGTATAATTGTTTATCTTATAAAAATAAAAATATTTGAATAAATATGGTTTACATGGGTACTTGGTTCTTATTTTAATAACCTATCAAACAGTTTAACAAATCAAAAAAATCTCATGAGTTTTTAAAACAACTCTCAAAATCCAAGCAATTTCCCCAAATTTGATATTTCAATATCCCCATTCTAGATAGAGTCCTTCCAAATAAATGATCTATTTTACAAAATCCTTTGGAAATACAATTGCAAAAATCAAATTTTCTTATTTTTTCTCAAATCATAACAATCCAAGTCCTTCAAAAATTACCTGATTCATAATCATTAATTGAGTAAAAATAGATTATAAAACCATTTCAATGACACATTATTCTACCATATGATTTTAATTTCGAAACCATATTTTTCTTAAAAACTGATTGTCCCAAAACCAATTTCACTATTTCATTCAAATAACAATAATCACAGTCAATCATAAAATCCTTTAAAATCTATCTTGATATATTAATAATATAAAATGAAATAAAATTTTCATCAATTATAATATAATTTTTTTTAATTAATAGCAGATCTTAGTGTTGTACTAATTTAAACAACATCACCCATAGGTTCAGGTATCATTCTCAAAGAATTAGATTATCATAACATATAAAAATATAACATCTCCCAACTAAAAATTATTACTCGTACCAATGGAAATCCATCTCATATTGGGAATCATTTTCTAATCCACCACATCATTTATCCTAGATATCCTATTCCAAACACCAGACATTTCTTGGAAACCGTAGTTTCAACTAATCAAATATTGTCTTGGCATGTACATTATTTTCCTTAGATGTCCAAAAAAATAAATATATAAAAATAATAACACTATATATACCAAAAAATGATATGATACCATTTTTATGGTTGGCCTCATATTTCAAAAATTAATAATGGGTTAGGTTCATCACATGGTTATAGGTGTCCCTCCCCATGGTTCATGCCTAAAATTAAAAGAAAATTTTTATTCTTTATTTGTATGACAGACATCAACACAGTACCTATAGATTAAAAAGGGTTCCATGGGGGCTCCCATAATCCAATATTGGAAGAAGTTAACATATATTTATGATTCATCAATCATAATAGAGTAGAAATTGATAAATATGGAATAAAATGTATTTTAATATAAATAATACAATATAGAATTTTCAATTAAACACTAAAATTTAACATAATCTAAATTTGAAGCAATAAATCTCACATAAACAAACATTCGGAATAAAAAATCCAAGGCAAGCTTAGCCCAAACCATGTGTCTATCCTCATGATGTACCTATCATTGAGAGAAAAAATGAATATTCACCCATATAAATTGAAACTAATTCCATATATATGTGTATGAGTGAGTCCAAAAACATATCAAGATTCCCTAATATATCAAAAGTACTAAATACCTGTGTGATAAAGTGGATGTGCTTGAAATACATTTATAGAGTGTGATTATTATCTTGAAACAATAACATTAGGGAACATAACATGAAATTAACATGAAAGAAAATAATTCAATTCATTATGTGCCAAATTGGCTACTAGGACACCCTCACACCTGCCCCAACATGATTCAACCCCATAATGGAAGGAATTAATACCATGCCAAAAATATCAAAACATACTCAAGAATGTATTGATCAGACTTATGGAAAACCAGAACTGTATTGGAATTCTTAGTGTATTTTTTAACTAATTCATGGGCATTATCATCTCACTCGGGGTAAATACCAAACCATTTATTGAGATCAGTCACTCTCTTAGGGTAGTTCTCCCACAAATTATCCTAACTATCCCCTCTCATGAATGATAGGAATTATATCACATCCATCACCCTCTTAGTCAGGAAAGGGAAAAAACCTGACCACTACCTTTGCGCTCAGGGTGGTTTATCATAAGAATTGGAGTACCATTACCCTCTATCATTTTTTGTTATATATAAGTACACTCTCCCTTAGGGAAATTTTACACAAGTTGACCACTATCCTCTCCATTAGGGTATGGTTTAATACAATTCATATTCTCCTCTCACTCAGGATATGGGTTTCAACCATATATCGACCACTTCTCACTCACTTTGGGAAGAATTTTGATGACACATCCTCACTCATGGGAAGTACACACAAATTAATAGTCTCATCTTATAGTATAAAATCCGCTTACGCCTACATTGAAAATTAAACAAGTCACACATTCCATCATCCAAGCCCCCATTTCTTCACTCAAGTGTAAGTTACATGAGACCTATCCCCATTTTCCATCGTCTATATTTACTTATTGGACACACATAAAAAAGTTCATTAATCACACAGAAAAATGTGGTGTGTTATACAATTATCACCCCTTCAAATGGGAATGCACTAGGGCCCTCAGAATAAAATTTACTCTTTAGTGGGTTGAGTACATCGTCTCAAAACAACATGTGATTTGATACTAAAATAAAAAAAATAACTTTCAAAATACTGATGCATATTCGTTCAATGAAATACATGAAAATAAATAATAAATATAAATCACAATAACATACATTATTCATATTAAGGGAGTTAGGCACATGAGGCCAAACCTACCAAGAAAACATTACCATAAAATTTCATATTTCATTAAAGAAACCTAGTCAAATATCCTTTTCAAATATTTTAAAAAGGTTAATACATATTTTTTTAATCATTTAAAGCACTGGATTAAATTACACCAAAACATAATTTGGAAAACTGTATTTATTTTTTAAATAAAACTTCAAATGAATAATTGAAATTATCCCACAATATTTTAATACTTATTTTAATTATACATTTAAAAAGGAAACAAATTGATATTTGAAATCCAATGAACAACACTAAAAAATCCATAAATAGTTCCTCTAACTAAAACATATCCAATGCACCGCCGTTAAACCATTTAACAATATATGCGGACCACGTAGACTTTTAAGATGATGCGAGCCTATACCAATCTAAAGGAAATTTCAAGAAAGACTGACATATAATGAAAAATATAATAATGATTTATCAAGGACATAAAATACCAATTGTGAAATTTATTAAATAAGTTTATGTCCCACTACCACAACTAATAATCAAAAAATCAATCCCATGAACATACCAACCTCCATTAAGTAAAAAATATTTTATCTTATCAATAATCACCATTAAATTAATAAACAAATTTATTTAAAGAAAATTAAAAATTTAGCATAAATGGTTCCAATCGCACTGAATGAACCAACATCATCAAAACCCTTATCAATGTTGTATGTTCCAAAAACAACAAACAAATGAACATTTAGTTTATAAAACCCCAAAATTAAACTCACAAATCACCAACTTATTTCATAGAAAATATTCAAAACCTAATTATATCCTCAGGGAACATACCACATGGAGAACAATGAATGATGGAATAAGTACCACGTTCCTTGACTTTATCTTAGAGATATACATGATAGACTCATCAGTTAGGATTATTTCACCATGTTATATTGTAATTGTCACATAGAAACCCTATCTATGAAACCCAAAATTATAGTGGAACATGAGGGCCGATTACAGGATATAGGTTGTGATCATATATTAAATTTTCATGAGTAAGAAGTCTCACATAACATGGATTTATGGGGGAAAATGTAGCATTTGTTAGATCCTTTCCAATTAATTAATTTATATTGATTATAATTACAAAATTTTTATTCAATTCCCACTATCATGTGTGAGTAAATGTATTTAAATATTCCTTTACTTGTAGAAGAAAATATTATTGTTTAATATTCATTATTAACTGTTCCTTAGGTTCATTGTATATCTTTTGATCAAATTTTAGAGAAGAAGATACATAATAATGAGTTGGGTTTTGATGTATATATTGATGTTCTTATAATTTGATTATTATAATTTCTCCAAAAATTATTTACTAATTACACAATCAATATTGTTATGGTTTTGATTAATTAATTTATTATTTTTATATATCTTCTATTATAAATTTTTATTATTCAAGAATCTCTAGGTTTATTTTCAAAAATTAGTAATATATTTTATTTAATAAAATATAATTACCTGATATTTTCTTATATGTCTTACACATTTTATTTGAATTTTTAGGAGACTAAAATGAGATACATTGAATAAAATTCATAAAAAACTAACATAAAATGTATTATAGGATATAAATATATATGGAATTTAAATTTTGAGGAACTTTTGATTTTATATGAAATAAAATGCCTTAAAAATATCATTTCCATTGTTATTTGATTTCTTATTGGTTTTAAAATGAATATAAGGTTTATAAATTCATACATAGATTAAAAAATCACACAAACTAATCTACATGCCATACCCTCTGAACTAAATATAATACGCACTCTTAAATTCCTTACAATTTCCAATATTGGAAAATTATCAATCCACCTGGAATCTAAATTAAAAATTGACATAACATCATAGATCTATTTTTAAATTCATATGTGATTCCTATGACACTATTATCTATTTTTGAGAAACAATAAAATTACTCTGTTTTTTATTTCGAACCACTTCACATTCTTCTCACAAAATATTCTTCATTGTGTTTTTCATAATTAGATAATAATAATTTCAGTATAATTAAAATTAATTCTGAAATGTTTTATGAAGAGTAAAATTTAAATCAGTATGGTTAAGAATTTTATAAATATTTTTCCCCATATTTGAAAATTTATTTTTTCAGTAATGCATTATAATTTTTAATGAATATTAAATGAAGTTTTTGTTAAAAGAAAATGAAGAATTCATAGGTAGTATTGTATTTTTAATTAACATTAAAAAAACATTTTATTTTAGTTTTTCCACATGTATGACTACTACATCAGAGATAATGAAGTGGAATAGTTGTAATATTATAAAGATGTTATGAATGCATGAAATATTTTTTGTTTTTGGGAAAGTATAAAAACTATAAATACTGTTTTAAAAACATCATGGTGAATTAATAGAATTATTTTTGGTGATTAAACAATACATTTCTATAAAAATATGCAATAATCACTAAAACATTCTCAGCTTGACATCATCCTAAATTTCTTCTATCACCTAAGGTGATCCTTACACCCTACAAATTCATATATTTCACTATCCAACCAATTTTTATGGTGAAATAATTCCATACCATATTTATATTTGTATCTTATTTGGTTTATATTATTTAAATAAAATGTAGCACCATAGTGTAAGGTTATAGTACCATTACATATAGTACATTAGGATATGCCTCTTAGTGAAAATGATGTACATTAGGTATTCCATATTTCATCTAAGGAAGGGGTTTCATTTGTACTTTATTATAGATATAGGTATTGAGGATTACCTATCCACCTCAAAATAAAGGTTTTGGGTTATGCATATAATTGTGATAATGGTAGGGTAATGGAGTTTTCCTCTAGGTGTAAAAAATGAATTGTAAATCATTGTGACTGTGGAGTGGATGATTTGTTTCCATTCTTATCATTCTTTTGATAATTAATAAATACTATTTTTTCTTATTGAAAAGTTTTTTGGTATTTTTATATTTACTATGTATTTGGGTTTAGTTGATATCTGATTCTATATTTATTAGGCCACTGGTCAAATTGGATAGCTAAAATATTCATCTTAATTTCATTAAAACATGAGTAAACTTGAATTGACCTCTTAGGTACTCTAAAAATTCCCAAAATTTCCACACATTTTCATGGATTCTAAAGTCTACACGATTACGTGAATATTGTGTTTTAGTTTTTACATGATCTCCATATATAAAAATCAGGTGAAATATGGTGTGATAGATATCCAAACATTTATCCTTATTTCAATGATTTAATAAAATGATACAAATGTTGTTTTGGTGCTCAAATAATTATATGAAGTTATTCGATTTTTCTACAAATATATAGTTCTTTAGATTGTTGTTTTATTTTCTATTTAAATGATATCTGGTTCTATTGAATCTAGATTGAGGTTCTTATTAATCCATTTTAAAGGTATCAAAATTTGTTAAATATAATACTTTTTTCCTGGATCAAAATCTAATGTAAAAAATACTCTAAAAAATTATATAAGTTTGTAACAGTAAGTTGTATAGTTTTTCAGAATGGAATTCATCCAAATATTGGTCATCATTAAATTTTAATTGGATAAATCCAATATTTGAGATACAATTATGTTTTTGGAACCTAAAATTGTATTATTTTATACCTAAATTGGTTTCAAAGATGAACCCTATTCTACAAATCAACCTTATATATCTATCAATGATATAACTCATGTTTCTTCTACCATAGTGGAGTTAAACATTCTTCATACTAGATGTTTTTTGAATCTTGAACTAGAGGTTTGATTCATCTTATATTATGGCATGCATGGATGGAGTGTAGGACCCTAATAAATTTAACCTTGCAGTTATTGAACAATCATTTTTCCTGTTATACACTACGAACTGAACTAAAATCTTATCACATTACTAAAACTCAAACTCAATGAATACAATATTTTAATTTTTTTATAATATTTGTTATATTTATATCTATTTTAATAAGAATATAAAATATTTAACACCTAATAATTAAATCCAAATTATAAATAAGACAAAATATATCTTATGAATTGGAAAATTAAATATATATTATGCTACATCAACCAAAATGTTGCAATGTGTTGGGATATATGTTCTACAGTTCATCACAAACTGAAACACTTTGTCTTATGAAAAAAAGTTTTTTACTATAAATCAAACATGAAAGTTTATAATGAAACATCAGCAGGTGCTCTAATGTTAAGTTTGTGAGAGGAGCTGGCCATGTTATAATGGGAATGATGAATTCACATCAAACAAAGGTGATGGCCCACATGACCACATAATGGAATTTTTTATGGTTATTATATAAATTATTCCTTTTTTAATACATAAGGAAAACATTTACAATTTAAATTCTAGAGATGTAGGTGATATAAATGAACAGACATGAAGGAGAATAAGTGGATGATTTGTTTTGTCAGACTGAAAGAAGGATATTTAAAACAATATGATAGTGGGAATAAATGATTTGAATTGAACTCCACATTTTCAAGGGATTTAGAGCAATATTGACATGTGGTATTTATAAAGAGACGTTGATGATTTGAATAGGTATTGGTACACTATTTTATCTTAATTTTTGTATTTCCATACATTTCTATTTTATTTTATGAATTATTTCTTGTTTATATATTTATAAATTCTACTTAAATTCATTATAATTTTATAAAAGTTATTTTTAAGAGTTTGAGATAGATAATGTTGTAAAATATAATGAAAATATTTAATAAAGAATATTAATATATTTTTTATTTTTTAATGGATAGAAATCCAAGTTTCATAGAGATAATTATGGAAAATAATTTCAACATATGTGAAGAAGGTTTAAATAATGTTTTAAACATGCATCTAAATGAAATATTCAGTATATTTGAAATTGTAGAGATATTGATGGTGTAAATATTCATGTAATATTTAATATTATATCTTTACGAAAGGGGATGAAAATGATAATGATACTTTTTAAAGAAATTATCTGATGAAATATTCAAATGATTTTTAATATTATTATTTCAATAGTATTTTTGAAGGAAAATGCACAATGATTATGTTAATTTTATGATAGGATATATTGAATATATTGAGTCAATTTATTATGAATTTATGAAGTAAGAAGAGCCACTTCCATTAATAAATATATTTATTCTCTATAAAAGATTCTATGGATGATTGAAGGGATGTTCATTGAAACTATTGTTCTAATAAATATAAAAATTCCTTCACAGTTTCATATTACTATGCAACATTTCATGAATATTGTAGGTGATTATTTGGAGATCTTTATTCTCTCATTTTGTAATGGAGAAGAAGCTTTGTATTACTTTGTTTAGTTTGTTTTTGTTGTATAATGAATAATAATCTGTCACAATGATGAAGATATATTGGTTTCTATTTTACTTTACTGTTGATCAAATAATCCCTTAGTTGTTGAGGAAAATGGAAGCTAAATTTTACTCCCAAAATAATACATCTCATCTCATTATATTGAATTTTTATCTTATTACAACCATTCATGGTGGACTATCAGTTTCTCATATGATGTTGGGTATTTAAAGAATCAATATAAAATAACCTAAATTTTCATAAGGTATGATATGCATGTACTCATTTTCCAAGGTCCCCAAATGAAAGGACATACATAGTAAAAATAACCATGCATGTAGAATTCTTATTGTCAGAGAATACTAGGAGATTTCAATGGCCCAAAAGACTATACATCAAATTTCCCTTATTTGTTCCTTTAATAATTTCCCAATTCATCATCCTAATTTATGTAATATATAAAAAATCACTATCGTTAATAAGTTATTATTTTAATTTTTTTAGATTTTTAATGGAATCATTTCACCCCCTTCGGTGTCTTCATCATAATCATTACAAATCATTAATTAGTATCAATTTTTGACCTATTTTAATGAATATGGAATATTTCTTTTGGTCTTTATAAGATTCAGTTAAAGATCTTGATGAAGTCTAATTTGAATGTATGATGTCAAAAAAAGTTATTTCAATTATATATTCTCTTTATTTTAATGTTGATAATTAATATTCATGGATGGATCAAATGATTATATATTTAAAGAATATGGGATTAACCATTTATTTTATAGTCATGAAACCTGAATAAATTTAATAAAGTTACCTTGAATGTTGTAGTACTACACATGTGGCTTATTATGAACTAAACTCAAGGGAAATGAATGCTATTATTTGTGGACTATATTCTGATGAATTTAATCGAGTTTCTCATTGATCCAAAACATATAAAATGTCGAAAAATATTTTATTTTTCCATTATGAAACTGATAATGTTTGAATTTTTTTTATAAAACTACTAAGCATAAATTCAATATGTTCATGATGCGTTGAAAATAAAATATCAATATAATGAATCAAATAATGAAAGAGGATTCCAATGATGTTGTGGTATTGGGAAATCCAATTCAAAAATTTATCAAGCATCATCACTACATAGAGTTTTACATTCTATGTGGAATAGATGTCTTGACCCTTACCCTGGGGCCCGTATCGTGACTACCCCAAGAACACCATCCATAGGCCAGAGGCTGGCGACTAGAACCAAAGGTGTAATTATCTAAAACTGGGAAGGAATTGCCTTTATAAAACATAATCACACACAACCAGAGTACAAGAGGATGCAAACACTACGTAATGCTGTATAAAAAGTGTGCTAAATGTACAAAGGGGCAGGGAATACAAACCCAACAAGAAGGTAAAACTACAACTAAAATAAATTACAACAGAAAAAGACAAACAACTGAATGGTGAATGTAGCTCCTGGATCGTCTTTCAGGTTCCTACACAAAGGGTAGGTACATGTGGCCTCCTCAGAGCTCCACGTTCATCAAACTCTACCGTGTACTGATACATCATAAGGTCCTCGTCCGGATACCATCTAGTCCTGGCGCTCTCGGCCTCCATCACCGCTGTCTGTCATCTGCATACAATACAACGAGATGCGGGCATAGCCCATGCAAGGGAGATTATAACGATACCCAGTAGTGACCCCGACACCCACATGGTCTCACAAAATCCAAAAAAGATAAACCAATAAGTATGAAAACAACAGATAACCATTACATAGGTATATTCCCATACATATACCTATGTTATCATGTAACCCATCTCAATCATGAAGAAAACACAAAGGTTATTGACTCAGCTCAAACCATGATTTTTAATATCGAAACTACAAATATTGGAGAACTCCTCCTCTGTCAATTACAGTGGCCATGTCGCGACTCTGAGGCACTACTCACTAACCTTAGACTGCTGAGGTACTCCTCCTGTCAAGTACCATGTGTCTGTCGCCCCAACAAGGTAGCTCTCCCCGCCATGGGTCTGCCACCCCAACCCAGTAACACCCCACTAATAGCCAACATAGGTACTCCTCCTGTCGAATACCATGGGTCTGCTTCCTCTACATAGTAGTGCTCCCCACCATGGGTCTGCCACCCCTACATAGTAGTACCCCCCATTGGGCTGGTCAAGTCACTCTGAAACAAATCGGACAAGCAGTCATCAGGTCCAAGCCAGCTACCAGCTCTTCGTACTCACTATGCTCGTCTCCAAGAGGATCTGCTCCATGAACTACTGGTCGAAATTTAAATTGTCAAGAAGTCTCACGTAGAAGTATCAAAAATGACTGCCTCGTCATAGGGGTCTCAATGCAACAGACGACACGTCAATCAGACTCCTGATCTGTGAGTTATTAGCCTTTTTGTCCACGGGGCTTGGTTGGTTTCGTTTATGAACCAACCAAGCTGTATCTAAACTATACCCCGAACTCCCATGGGGTATACACAAAGGGACCATTTCTCAAAGAGATTATCAACGCCATCGACGATTCGTCAAATGGAAATCCGGTCTGAGAGTTATCTACTTTTCCGTTCTAGGGGCCTAGTTGGATTTTAAGATAAAACCAACCCAAACATACTCCGACTATGTCCGAAACATGGGTGGAGTATGCTAAAAGATCATTCTCATAAAATGTAATCCAATGAAATTGAATGCACGTCAATCAGACGTTCGGTCCTTATATTATATGTGTTTCCGCTCTGAGGTCCCGTTGGGTTTTGGGTTCGAACCAACCCGGCCATACCCAAACTTCGTCGAAACATTGAGTGATATATAACAAAATGACCGTCTCGATCTGGGTAATCCTACGCAACTGATGGTGCATCGATCGGAGTTCCATAGCTTATGTTATGGGAAATTAACCAAAAACGGTCTGAAGAAAGGGGTGTCTGGGCCTAGTCTGACCCGGCCCCTCCCACATGGGGTTGGACCGAACCAGGTCGACCCGACCCGGGTCCGGGTCTGGCCCGGCTCGGCTGGCATGGCTAGTGGGGCCCGACCCATGGTGGACTGTTCCGGCGGCATGCTGCATGCGCCACGCCGGCGCGGCGCATTGCCGCCTCTATCCGCGGACCACTGGACACACTCCGGTTGTCTGTTTCGCCCGCCGTCTGCGCCTACAGCCTTCTCAGGTTGCGCTATTCACTACGACAACCTCAAAACATCATTTCACTTCCATTAATCCATTTACACTAAATCCTCACATCAAGAACATGTTGGATGTGGGTCCGGACTTGTTCGTTAGTCCGTACCCAACGCGTTAGTAGTTCGAATAATCACCCAACGGAATAAACTTCTATTATCAAGGGTATAAATAACATAAATGTAATTCTACAAAATACCATATCTATAAATTTGACATCACATTTTTTTGAGCCACCTAAAGAGGTAAGCGTTGCGGTTGAACAACATCCCGGGGAAACGATGTCAACACATTAACGTCGAGGAAGAAGAAGCCGAGGATGGCGCATTGTTGGCATTCCTTGTGGGTGGCACCTTCTCCTTTGGCTTGGATGAAGATCGAAGTAGACGATCTCCATTCTTTGGTGGTTCCTCATTGAAGGAAGAAACCTTATATTCTATTTCTTAAGAGCCTCCGCAATAGGATATTTTCTAATAAAAAATTATGTGAAGGCTTCCCCAATATATTATACTACCATGCCTTTTCAACATTCAAGCTCTTGAATTAATTAATTAATTTTCGATCAATTAATTAGCTAAGAGATGTTGGCATATTAATTAGGGAGAGTGGGAGGTGGATGGTTTAATCATAATAAATGGGAGGTGTAGGGGCTCCTCCTATTACATGAAGGGTGTTTTCAAAGAATTAAATGTAAGGGGAGATTAACAAACTTAATAAAAGAGGATGGTTATCACATTTGTTATCAGGGGAGGAACACATCCTTAAGTACGGTGCACTGCCTGGGTTGAGATGTAGGGCCCAAAATGAGGGAATTGTCCTATAAAGGGGGTGATTGTAACATCCCAGAATGATAAATGGTTAAATAACTAAATGATATGACTAATGACAGCAAGGTGCGCCTTCTTTTTTGGGAACCTGTCTGATTAGAACTCCACAGTTAAGAATGCATGGCCTAGAGTAGTGATCAGGATGGGTGAACTTCTTGGAAGTTTCCAAGGGTGTCTGTGAGTGAGGAAAAAGCACAGTAGTAGGGACATGTGTTGGCATGTGGGGACTTTTATTAGTCAGATGACCAATTCAGGGATGTGGGTGGACCCTGGGGTTGGCCCCACGTGTCTGCAGGGCAACTGGGCGTACCTGGTAGGAAAGGAACAGATAGACATGTTAAGGTAGGGTGTCTGTGCTGTCACCAAGACCTGGATGTCACAATTGAATCATCAATTCTATTTCAAAATCTTCAAATTTTAAAAATTGGTAGATGATGGAGTTGATATGAACCATGATGATGTTTGCATATTTGATACATGTTAAAACTGAACATCTTATTTTATCAAATAAGAAAACGATGCACTAAATTTTTTGAATGATGAATTTTCTTATTCGTATTATAGCCATTTATGTTTATGTGATGTGTAATCAAATTTTACTAGAATATTTACAAATCCATGTAAAAAGAGAATGATTAAAATAAAGAATAATAATGTGAAGTAATACAGATGCTATAAATGTAAAAATAATGTTCTTTGGAGAGACTGAATTCATTTTATAAAATCTAGAAGGGAATTTGATTATATGCTAAAAATACTGAAATCCATGAAGGATACATAGGGTGAATTAGAACATTCAGGTGATTAATCCAATTTAATCTTTATTCATATTAGATACATGTTAAAACTAAATATCCTTCTTTATCAAATAGGAAAATGATGCGGTAAATTTTTTGAATAATGAATTTTCTTATTCATATTATATTTATTCATGTTTATGTGATGTGTAATCAAATTTTACTAGAATATTTATAAATCCATGTTAAAAGAGAACGATTAAAATAAAGAATAATAAAGTGAAGTAATTCAGATGCAATAAATATAAAAATAATGTTCTTTGGTTAGACTAAATTCATTTTATAAAATCTAAAAGGGAATGTGATTATATGCTAAAAATAAAGAAACCCACAAATGATACTTATAGTGATTTTGAACATTTAGGTGATTAATCCAATTCAAACTGTGAATATGATCATAAAAAAATAATTTAAATAAATATTTTTTGGATCATATTGATTAGGGATAATTTACATTATCACATAGATCTAATTCTATAAGTATTTCATTTTATAATCATAAGGAATATTTCTATATCCTTTAATTAAATTTTCAATCATTAAATATTTATAATATAAAACTACAAAAAATATTATGATATTATTTTCAATGAAACGTAGAGTTAAGTATGAAATATTTCATATTTAACATCTAAATTTTCCAAAAAAATTGAGATATGAATTAAAATTAAAATAAAGAATTATTGGATAATGTTTGTTATTTATTATACGATTATATTACACTTACCAAGGGGGAAAATTATCTAAATCAAATTACTAATTTTAATAAAATGGATAATGATATAATTTGTATTGGTAGCGATTGGTAAATGCCTAAATTATATAGGAATTATTATTTTCCCAAATTTAAATGAAATTAAATATCAAATGTTTAATGTTTTCTTTGTGGTATTAGTATTAATTATTCTATTGAATTCTATTTCATAAATCCTTTTTATGGTAATGAATTTTCAATTTGTGAAATATTTATCAACATATAAATTAGGAATATCTCCTTAAAAAAATTTAATTTAGTTATTTATGTATTTTTTTTCTAACATAGCCGTACCCAAAAGCTTATGGGGACCAAAATGAACTTTTATTTCAGTTTTTTTATGTTTATTTCACAAGAACTCATTGTTATATCATTAATTAGATGTTTGAAATATATGTTCATTTATTTACATGAAAACTATTTTAAAAATATAACGAACCAATAACTTTTTTCTTTATTTTAATGGAAGGATCATTCGATCAGAAACTAATAAAATGCCTAATGTTTTTCTATTCTATTTTAATTTAAAATCAACTAACTATTTTTTATGGGGGAGAAATTTTAGAATTTTTTATTTTTTATTCCACTATATTTTTTTATTAATATGTTTGAACTATTTAATAATTTACCACTAAATTATTTTATGTAATCATTTGATTTTTTTACCATCATGACCACCCATTTAAATTTCTTGTTGGTATGCATTATTTAATTAAAATTTCATTTTATTGTTGGAATGCGCTAGATATGTAACTATTTAAATTACTTATATTAGATAATTTGATCTATTATTATATCTTATAAATATTTCATTAAAAAAATTAGAATGTTTTGGTTATTAATCGAATTTCAAAATATATTTATATTATAATTCATTTATTTTTTTTTAAATTCATTAAAATTATTCATTCAAAATTATTATTAGTCTAAGGAAGAGTTGATTTAAATTTTTTCCATTTGTTAAAATATTTTTTTATTATAACATGAATTAGATTGTCTGTATATATTTCAATTTCTTAAATTTTTTTATATATTTATTCAATATTATTTTACATCTTTTCATTGATCTTAATGTATGACAATTATATTGGTATAAGGAATTTGAATTAAGGGGGATATTGTATTTATGAATATATTGATAATGTGTTATCTTTTCCATGATTTTATCATTAAATTATATTTATATTCCGAAAAAATTAAGGATAGAGAGTTTTTAATTTTTAATTATTAAAAAGGTAGATATTTTTGAGTGTCTTATTTTCCTTGTCATTCCCATATTCACTTTGAGAATAATTTTATACATTTTTTATTTTTTATTTACTATGTATAAGTGTTTATTTTATATATAAATGTATAATAATCAATCATCATATCATGTAGGATAGAAAAAAATTTATATATGTTTCATTCATATATAAGGAAGCTTCAAATGATCAATTGGGTGCAATAAAAATTCAATGATGTTATTGCAATATTTTAAGGATTCTGTAGTAAAAATATTCTGGGACATCATTTTTCAATTTTCACATCTGCTAAAAATATTTGTGTTAAATAAAAAATAGTTTGATGTATATTAATGATATTAATTTAGATTTTATTGAATTAAATAGAATCATTAAAAGGATATTTTAGTGATCAAAAAATGGTTTGATATTTTACGATATTTCTTCCAAGCTATAGTTTTTTATATTATCCTTTTCTTTTTTTTCACTGATTTAATTATATATAAAAGTCGTATTTTTATGCATTTCGATCATTTTAAAAAGTCTCAAAATTACCTAAAAAATGTATGATGGGACATATGAAGAATATAATATTAAAATCACCTAAAAATTGAGGGAATTTAGTGTTGGTATGCTGTATATTGTTTTAGAAAGGTATTGATCCATACATTTGTCATCCTGACATTGGTACTGTATGAATGCTAAATTTGAGTTAAAATTTCAGATAAAAACCTAACATGGTGTGAGTTCATCCCATCATTACCATTGAAGATGAACCCTACACTAAAAAGCATCCCTACATTTCCATTAAAGTTGATCCTAATGATGATGTTTTTGTAGTGGATCATAACCTGATGAATACTGAATAATTTCTAAAAGTAGAACAATATGTATGATTCATGATCCGTTATTCTATGCATTAATGGAATATAAGAACCCAATTAATTCAATATTGAAGTTCATAAACTTGCAGAATGTCTAATATACACTGCAAAGTCAACATAAATCATCTCACCTTACTGAAACTCAAACATTATGATTATGGGAGTGATATGTTTTATAATTATTTTTATATTTCTATCTATTAGATAAGTATTATGAAATATGTAACACCTATATACTAAAAAAAGTGATTGAAGAAGATTAAAATCACCACAAGAACATGAAAATGATATTTTCATCATCAACATGGATAAAAAAAATAGTTGGGATATATGTTATATAGTTTGTTAAAAACTGATACTATGTGAATTACCAAAGAATATGAGAAATTATAACTCAATCATGATGATGAAAAATGAAAATTCCACTTATGAACTAATGTCAAGCTCATGACAGGAGTTTCCCATGGCATGAAAGGAACACATAATGCACATAATTGGGAGAATATGACATACATGATAATTAAATATAATTATTATTTGGTACAATATAGTTATAATTAATTTTATGAATATACATTGTAATGTCAAATAGGTTTTAGATTATAGATGATGATTATAAGGAAGAACTATTATGAAAGAATATAAGTGTATGTTTGGTTACAAAATGTTGAAATAAGGATATTTTAAACTATATAATGGTGTAAATAAATATTTTATATGGAATATCATATCAGAATAAGAGTCATATAAAACTCAACATGTGATATTTAGAAAGTCGAGTGTGTAGTTTGAAAAGGATAAAATACTCTGATTTATCATGATTTGAGTCTTTTTATCTATTAAAATTTAATTTAACATATTAAATATAGTTTATATAATTAAAAATAATCCATAAATTCAAATTAAGTTTATTAAATATATTTACATGAAATTGAGGCAGGTTATTTTGTAAAATAAAACAAAATAGCGAAGGATTTTTAAAAAAAAAATATATCTCATTGTTTTTTTTTGAAAGGATTGAAATTAATATTTTAAGGAGATGATTTATGGGGATTTGTTGAACAAGTTTGAATAATGATTAAATGAAGTGTTATCTTTTTTTCCAAAGGGAATATTTAACCTTGCTGAAATATTGTATATATTGATATAGTAAATAGTCAGAGGTGTTGGAATTTTATTTCATGAATAATTATGATGGAAACAAAATTTCTATTACGATATCCCAAATACTTAAGACACATTAATGAATGATTTATTACATATTTTTCTGCATAATACAATATAAAATGATTGATAGGAATATTTTTTTATGAAATTATATATATAACACATTATCTTGAAACTATTATATAACAACATTATTTTAAAACTCTTCAACATTACCTAAATATCCAATGATATTCTAAAATTATATGGAAGAACCCGAGGACGTATAAAAGAAATAGGTGAGTTATAGATCATATTAATGGAATAATCATAGTGTGACATGATGAAAGTATTAAATTCTTGTCAGTAGGAATATGAATGATACAAAAAAGTGGTGAAAATTATTTACCTAAATGTTACTGCTTGATATAGAAAGATAAAATCAAGGTAACATAGGAATGTAGAATCAACCAAAAAATGATATAAGAAGAATAATTAATGTCTAAATAATGAGTCCTGATTACAAAATTTTCTTAAGAAAAATTTAATTCACCTTAAAAGGCATCTCATGGGGAAAAATTTATCCAATGCAACAAAATAGTGTGTAAATATGGGACCACCAATCACATTCATATAATGTACATTCATTTTTGTCCCACATCAATCATAAAAATAGGATCATATTTCAAATGTTTTAATCTCTTGACTAAGGTGTGTGGGTTAGATCCATGGATTCCCCAAATTAATTAAGGATATGCCCATCTAGGTGAATACCATTAAGAAGGAATGGGGATAGGTATTAACAATAAAAATGTTTTTCATGGAGAATCACATGATTATTTTTTCAACATAATGGTTAAAAAAAAATTCAGTGACGGTGGTAATGAGAGTCAAATGTCACTCTATAATTATTTGTGTATCATAAAGATAGTAAAAGGTCCATTTCGAAACACATTACAACATTATAAATTGTAAATAAAAAAGGCTTACGAAAAAGATATTACATTAATTAAATAGGGATATGTGATGATTATTTACCTTAATATAGCACATATAAAATCTATGGATAATCTTTTTATGAAAATTAAAAAATGGAGTGATTTTGAGAGGAATACTCTGAGTAAATTAATAATGAATGACATTTTGGTGAAGAGAAGTAGGAGGAGGGATGGTTATATTTGGAAAACCAATGGGAATTGTTTATTAATTATTAAACATAGGTTTTAATCTCTATATAATAAAATCAACCAAACAATGAATGTTACCACAATTTTCCCTTTGTCGCTACCAAACGATAGTGGTTTTCATTTTCTTATAATATCAAGTACCAAATTCCTTAATATAATACCGTTGGATATGTGGAAGTCAATGATGTTTTTAATTTTTTGAAATTAAAAACCTACAAAATTCTATTTACTTTGGAGGTTTCATAAAAACCCCAATGTTTTGAAAAAAATATAGAATGATTGAAATAATGTGTTTGAAAAAAAATACATTTTATAATATATCCATTAAACACAAATTTTCCTCTATTATGTTTTGAATTTCAAAAAATGTTCATCTAGAGTTGCGATCAATAATTCATTTAAAGTCTAATAGAACCAAAATGATTTTTGGTGAATAGTAACATAACCTTATGAATTGTGATTTGAATATTAATACGACCCTTATGAATAATAGTTAATTATTTATTTTCTGTTCTTAAGGTAATAATATAATGAGATCATAATTAATTTATTAATTTCATAAAAAAATAATTATACATTAATAACTGTTATTTTATGAATTAACTAAAATTTTATTTAAAATTTAAATTAATACTTTTTTGATAATTAATTTTAAAAAATGGAGTTCTTTTTTTAATTCTACACACCATGAAATGGAAGGGGTGATTTTTTGGGAGTTTTCTAAAATACATGAATTTTCTGTGAATAGTAAAAATACAGCATTGAATTTCCTAAGAATTAGGTGATTGGACATTAAGCACATAAATGTCCTAATAATTAGGAGAACATTCTTCAAATAAGTCCAAGGGTGGAAGGCCAAACTTATGCAGTCACAATCGCGGAGGTTGATGTTTCTAACATAACGGTGGATTGTGCGTTGATCATATCATAAAACTTAGACAACGCTTTATTTGATTATGTATCATCAAATTCATTTATATCATCCATGTTTTCAAAGAAAATTAGACATATCCAATTTGATTTAATAATGGTGTTATCAGTCAAAACACATATGGGATATATCATTGCAACAAAGGAATATTGATTAGTCACCAATATGAAAAATAAATGTTTATTAGTTTATAACCTTATCATCATATCAATTATTGACTAGGATATAATTCTCGATAAGAACTGGCTATCAAATTATTATGTGAAGATCTATTGAAAGAAGAAGGAAGTTACATTTTTCGAGAATGGTGTATAATACCTTATTTTTATAGAATAAACCTCTCTATTTGATTCTCATATAGATCCACCCCATTAGCTCTACTGAATTAAATTATAGGTGAGTTAGGTAATGAAATAAATAGGGGTGAGGAGAATAATGTACAAATAGATGGCATACCTATTGTGTAATATGTTGACATATTTCCAGAGGACTTACCTTGACATTCTCAAGTGTGGTCAATTGAGTATTCTATTGACTTAATTCATGCTTCAAGGTCCATATCAATGACCCCGTATAGAATGGACACTGTGGAGTTAGTGGAAAAAAATAAAAAACTATGGGAATTGATTGATATAGGGTTTATTTGACCTAATGTTTCTCCCTGGGGAGCCCTATCCTCTTTTTCAAGAAGAAGGATGGATCCTTTAGACTGTACATTGATTATAAGGAAATAAATTCTGTTACAATAAAAAATAAATATCCACATTCAAGAATTGATGAATTATTTGATCAACTTAATTGAGCCCAATATTTTACAAAGATTGATATTCAGTATGTATATCATTAGTTGATCGTCCAGAATGAAGCCATTCCAACCACAACATTTTGAACCAGGTATGAGCATTATGAGTTTATAGTATTGTTGTTGGGACTAAATAATGCATCATATATTTTAATGGATCTAATGAATATAGTTTTTAAGAAATACTTTGATGACTTTGAGTTGGTGTTTATTGATGATATCTTGAAATACTATAAAAGCTCTGAAGATCATGTAAATCACTTGAGTACTATTCTAAAGACTCTTAGAATAAATTATTTATATGGGATGTTCAACAATTTTGAATTTTGGCTCCAATAGGTTTACCTTCTAGGACCCATTATCTCTAAATATGAAATATATTTTGATCCTTAAAAGATAAAGGCAGTGCAAGAATGGCATATTCCAATGAACATAATCGAGGTACGTAGTATTACTATTTTAGCATGTTATTATCGGTGTTTCATTCAGAACATCACACATTTAGACATCCCAATGACCATGATCACATGAAAATGGTTTAAGTTCATATGAAAAAAGGAATTTGAAGAATTTATTAAGGAATTGATGAGAAGATTAGTGAATGATCCAGTCTTGATTCTGTTATTTGGGAATGATGGGTATGTTATTCATAGTAATGAATCAAAGAAAGGAGTTGTTTGTGTACTTATGTAGAATTAATGAGTTATTGCCTATGCATAAAGGCAGCTAAAGATTCATAAATAAAACTGTCTGACTCATGATCTTGAGATGTAATAGGTAATTGATTCTCTAATTATTTGGATATATTACCTATATTGCGAAAATATTGAGATATATATATATATCATAAGAGTTGGAAATAAATCTTCCCACATAAAGAACTCAACATGAGGCAAAGGAGATGGATTAATCAACTAAAATATTATGATTTCAAAATACACTACCACCCATGGAAGGAAACAAATGTGGACGACACTATGAGTAGAAATGAACATGGAATTTTCAATAAGATAGGAGTTGAAAGGGATCCAATGGTCATGGATCTAGTAAAGATGGATATGGGAATTATTAAATAAGGTAAAAAATCACTACTTTTTCAATTGGTTTTGAAACCTTCTTTACTATAAAGGATAAAAATTTCTCAGGATAATGATGAAGAGTTTCAAAAAACAATTAAAGCTATAAATGATGTAATGTTGATTGAATTCATATATGAAGGTGACATTTTCAAATTTGGAAAGAGGATTTGTGTTCCCGCAATTGCTGGTATAAAGATAGAACTATTGGATGATGCTCATAGATCTAATTTCTCTGTACACAATGGTAGCACAATGATCTATAGATATTTAAAGTAACATTTTTGGTAGGAAAAAATCAAGAGGGGGATTGTGGATTATGTGTTGAGATGTTTGGTCTATCAAAAGGGAAGGCTGGAAGACAACATTCTGAAGGGGTCATGAAGCCCCTTCTTATTCTTATAGAGAAATGGGATGCTATTACGATGGGATTTTTCATGGGTCTACCAAAGGCCCCAAGAATGAATGATGTGATATTGGTCATTTTTGATCATCCTACAAAATCATCATATTCTCTTCCTATAAGAGAATATATACCACTTAGATGTTTAGAAATACAATATATTAATGAAGTTGTAAGGCTTCATAGTGTACCCTTATCAATTTTTTATGATTGTTATCCCTATTTTACATCACAATTCTGGAAAACTCTTCAGAAGTCCCATTATACTGATCTTTGTTTGAGAATTGCCTACTACCAACTAATTGATGGACCATCGGAACTGACTATTAAAACATTGGAAGTCATGATTAGGTCTTGTTCACGTGACTTTCAAGGAATGTGTGACCAATATTTATCACTCGTAAAAGATTACTATAATAATATATTTCATTCAAGTATTCATATGGCACCATATGAAGCTTTATATAGAATGATATGTCATACAAAAACTTCCTTGAATATTGTTGGTGATGGAAAGCTTTTAGGAACATAACTTGTTGAGGAAACAATGGAAAAGGTAAATATTATCAAAATCCATATCAATACATCTCAAATTAGGAAAAAGAGATATACTAATAACTTATGAAAGGATTTGTAATTTAATGAAGGAGATCTTGTTTTATTAAAGGTATCTCCATGGAAGGGTATTATACAATTTAGTATGAAGGGTATATTAAGTCCCATGTACATCAGACCTTTTGAAAATATAGATTGTGTTGGAGCTATAGCATACCAATTGGAAATTCCGCAAAGTCTATCTAATGTTCACAATGTGTTCTACATATCAATGTTAAGGAAATACAAGCCAGACTCAATACGTGTACTTATCTATAAAGAAATAGAACTTGAGCCTGATCTATATTATTGTGAAGATCCAATCAAGGTTTCTGATACCAAATAACAATTATTGAGAAATTGGAAAACTCATCTAGTAATGGTTTTATAGAGTAACCATAAGATGGAGGAAGCAATATAGGAACCTGAGGAGCTTATTTTGAAGACATTCCTAAATCATTTTGGGTAACATTTTCTGAATTTCAAGGACAAAATTCCATCAAGGAGGAGAGAATGGAACACACCATGGTTTTGAAAATAAATATTTAAATCATGAAACTTTGTGTCCATAAAAATCAACACATTTTATAATCTAGTCATTAAACACCACTTTGGCTCTATTGGAGTTTGATTGAACAAAATTGATTTTATGGTCAATTGTAACATAACCATATGAATAGTAACATGAATCGTAACATGAATAGTAATATGACCCTCATGAATAATAAATAATGATATTATTTATTTCATAAATTAATAATATAATGATATCTAAATTAATATTTCAATGTGATATAAAAATAATTATACCTATAAAACTGTTTTTTTTCGACATAACTATGATTTAATTTTAAAATTAAATTAAAAATATTTCAAAAATTATTTTTGATAAATGGTGTTCATTTTTGAATTCTATATGTCATAAATTAATATGGGTGGATTTTTGGGATTTTTCTAATATACTGGAATTTTTCGTGAAAAGTAAAAAAACTGTTTTTAGTTTTGGTATGATTAATGAAATCATGAGGATGTAATAATTAAAATAATATTATAATAATATTTTTTATAACAAAATAAGATATTATGTGTCCTAGGTGGATAATACCATGGTAAAATACCATGTGAATGACAAATGTTTTGCAAAAACCACAAATGAGGTGTCTTTTTAAATTAATAAAACATTCTATATCTTTTACTACAAATACCCACTCATCCATTTAACTTCATTAATTCATAATCGCTTTTAATCAAATTACTGGTGGTTTTACTTCTATGGGAGTCCTCCCATGGTGTCCTTAATCCCCCAAGTTCCCAACCATCATGTTCTTGGAGTTACTCAACAAGGTATGGGAACCTTTCACCCTCATCTTTTTAGTCAACACTTCTTTTTTGTTATCTCTTCGAATTACCATTCACTTTTTGTAGGGTTGGATATTATGTATTCATCATACTATCCTTTTTATGTCCATATGATGAGATACCCTTTGCTATCATCAATTTATTTAATGAAATTTTAAGAGACGTCATTAGGCTCCCATATTTTTCAGAAGGGGTCTCTCAACATTTCTTTTATTTTCAAGTTTATCTCATTTCTTTTCCTCTCCCCACATCCTCTATCCAAATGACCTGGATAACTCTTGTATCATCTATATACTACAATTATATAAGATTAATGGATGAACCATCATCAATATTCTTTCCCCCTCCCCTTTTATTTTAATAAACACAATCAACATCCATTTGGTTCCAATTTATAACCTTCGTGGACGACGAAGTTTCATTCTTTAATTTCATCTTCATTACTAGTCATGAAACCATTTTTACAGTTTAACAAGAATATAATATATTTATTATAATCTATTTAATATTCAGGAAATAGTATATATACATATTAATAAATCATAACACCAAACTAGTTCCTAATAATAGAACTACCACTTAAATGATCAAAGTGAATATCATTAATAATTCATCTAATGAATCATCCAATTTCCATCTAACCAAATGATATAAATGATCATTAAAACTTTGGGATGTTCATAAATAATTTTTTATTTCATTTATAGAGATTTATACCATTCCACATGAACTCTATTACTTAAAAACATTAGTGAACCAATTATAAAAATCAAGAAAACGAACAGTTTGTAATGATGGAATTCAACATAATAACTTATCAATAAGAACAAAAATTAACAAAATAAATAATTAGGATAAACTAAATTCAGGTATAAGAGTTACTGAAATAAGTTATTAATATATCTAATTTTATATTCCAGTATCTTATGTTCAAGAGTGGATCACATTCGGACTTAAGGTAAGATTTTTCCATCTGAACTTCCATTTTCATTCAGGTTACATTCAGTGGGTAATTAACTAAATGAAATTATTATGTACCCCTCATAAATTCAGTTTCATTATTCTATATATGTACAATGACTAGAATAATTCCTTATTTTATGCGTAGTTTCATGTTTTAAAAAGGAAATTTCAAAATTGTTTCCGAAAGACAAGATCAATGCAAGGGAATTACTCAAATCAAAACCCATTATCAAGGGCACCCAATAATCTGTTTTTGGAAAAAATGATCATTATAATATAATTCATTTTTTATAAAAATACTACATTACTTAAATTCTTGTTTTATACAAATATTTTTCTTAAGAACACTTCTTCTCAAGGTAAATAGGTTTGTATTTTCTGAATTACTAAATGATTTTATAAAAGTATCTTCATCTATTTCAATTCTAATATTGATTATTTTGTAATACTGGGATTAATATTTCATTATATCATCTACCATATTTAAATTAATTTTTTAGGATTAGTTTGTCTTTGGATGTCCAATCTTAGAACCATTCAAAAATTTACTCTATAAGGTTAGTGTTTGTTCTTAATGTTTGGTGAAACTTATTTACATTTAATATATTATTTTCGATATGTCGGTATATGTTGTTTATGTTTATCCATGATTAAATGAGGAATTCATTGGACACATTAAGTGTTGGGTGGGGCCCTCTATAACCCCTTAATGCATCAGTAGGTCTCATTAGACAACCTATAGTCATGGCACAAGGCCTTGGAAAAATTATTATATATGGTCTTGGCACAAGGCCTTAAAGGCATGGTAATGTTGTCCAGCAATACGAATCCCCTCATTATTAAAATAGTATTGGTGGTTCAGGTGGTTATTGGACTACTATAACACCCATGATTATGTTGTATTATGACAATATTTAATCAGCTCATATATCTACCATATTGTTATCATGTTTATTTTTAAGTGCATGTGTTTTAAATTATTCCCCCTATTTAATAATTATGATATCATCCACTGCATTTCTTACCCTTACATTGAATTTGATCCCACCAATTTCTTATGTTTCATTTCTCTTGACTTGAAGAGTATTATTATGAATGACATTCTCAAATAACATATGAGTTTTGGAAGTTGTCTTTGATGTTTCTATGTTGTATTTCCTTTAATTTTGTAATGTTGAACATATGTATGTGTCTTGTTTCCAATAATACTAAACTACTTGGTCCATTGAGATGCTTATTCCTTGTTCATATTCCAATATAATAAAATAAGGCACCTGCTCTGGGAAACTGGGGTCAGGTCCTTACATTTCATTATGGGGATAATAAAATAAATCAAATACCTTAAAAAACACAATATTTTGTGGTATATATATATATATAACTTTATTCATTTTATGTAATTTATTACATAATTTTTGGGACATTTTGATGTCATACATTGTTTTTATGTCTTAGTATGTTTTTTAATAAACATTAAATATAATATATTTTTCATACATTGATCTTTTATACATTCTTATAAATAATATTTATTTAATTAATTTAATAATATGCTTGTATTAATTATATTTATCTACTGTCATTTAGATGGAAAATATTTTTTGAATAATAAAATTTACATCCTAATGTCTATATAAGTCATAAATTATTACACTTTGATTATTGAAAAAATAGAGCGATATAGAATAAATTATCAATAATATTTAAAGAATTTCTCATGGAATGTAAATAGAGAATAAATTGGAATAATTATCTATGAAATAAAAAATGAAAAACATTTTAGTTGTTTTTTGGTTTTAAATTTGTTACTAATATGTTAGAAACATGGAAGTTCAATGATTGTAATAATTTGATGATATTATGAATGAACAAAATTATTTTGGTTTTTTAGTGACTGATAAGCTATATAAATTATTTTATAAGGATCCCATATAAGGTTAATTTATGTAATTATTGATGATAATCAAAATTAAACTACACTACAAAAATTATAGATCATCCCTATAAAAAAATTATTTTCAAATCATCATAAATTTACTTTAATACTGAAGTGATATTTTTTCCCTTGAAATAAATGTCATTCACTATCCATATTTTTTCTAGGGATCTATAATTACTTATCATATTTTTATATGTATAATATTCGGTTTATTGTTTTATTCAATGTAATATAATTTTTATCCTATTAAAAATCCCTTAAAAATTAATATTTTTTGTGCCTCCAAATGTAAAAGGATGTTCTCTGGTTTTGTTATATCTAGGGAAATATAGGCATTTCAATTTTAACATTATCCTAATAATGGAATGTTTTTTTCTTATTATACTTCATATGAAAGGTTTTATGTTGTTCCTATTAGTGCGAAAAATCAATGATAGGGGTAGTTCTACAAGTTGTAAAAATGGAGTTGTAATGGTTTTCTAGACGCTTGATTTGTTTAGTAACCTATACAATTGGTTCCAAAATTAATCATTGAGAGTGTTTAGAATAGTTGTCAATTCACATTGATATGAACTACTATGAAGGATCTTTCTCCCTTATTTTATTTTACACTACATGATTTTAATGAATTTGATATATGTTTTTAAAATTTTAAAATGTTTTAAATTTACCACCTCTAAACCATTCAACAATCCTTACTTTTGGGAAAACATCAAGTTTCTTTCGAGTTACCAAGGCAATATTCCTCTTGCATTTTTCAAATAAATCGATTTTATTCTAACGGGGTTCTGATTAGGAACCCATATAATATTATTACAATATCCTCTAAAAATTTATGGATCATTGACATGAAATTCTCTGAGGGGGAAACTACAATGGACCATTGGTCAACTATATCACCATGTGGCCCTTGTGGGTCATGAGATGACCAGACCTGAGTATAGGGTTACATATCATTATATATCCATCATATATTTACTCATAATGTACTCACCATAACGTCATATTTTTACCTACCATGATGAAATCCCTATGGGTCCCAACATAACCCCCCAGAGAAATGTCCTAATCCACCAGCCAACACATTTGTGGAGTGGGCCCTATTAATTTGGGAATGAATTCCTCGAACTATAAAATTTGATTGAACAAACCTTGGGAAATAGGTCAAGAATTATTTCACCAAAACTACACCACCAAAACACATCAACAATTGATTATAAGATGATCACAACTCCAATTCCAGAATGAAATGTCAAAAATTCTACTTAACCATGATTTTTGTAAAACCATGCCAATGAGGTTCCTTGAAAATTTTAAAATATTATTTACATATTTAATGAAAAAATAAATTTCTAAACATACTTCCATAATTTTATTCGGTATATTTGGCATCATTATACTCATAGTTCTTGTTAATCCTTCAATTAAAATTTTTATATGTTTTAATCTTGCATGTGTAGCCAAAACCTACTTCATGAGGTAGATAAATTTTTTTATCTGTATTCCTTTTATTCCTAGTATAAAATTTACTTATAAAACTATAAGGTTTATAATGTTATGCTTCCATTCATTACACATTTCATATAGTATTCTATTTTTAGAAATACATAATGAAAATTTTTATATGTAGTCCTTTTATGTTTCTTTAAATGAGCTAAAGAAATATTTCATTATTATAACGTAATCATGGGTATTCTACTATGAATTAGGAGAACATTCCTTAATGAAGTCCAAGGGTGCAAGGCCAAACTTATGCAGTCACAACCGCGGAGGTTGACGTTTCTAACATAGTGGTGGCATGTGCATTGATCAATTCATAAAACTTAGACAATGATTTATTTTATTATGCATCATCACATTCATTTACATATTCCTAGTTTTCAAAGCAAATTAGACATATCCAATTTGATTTAATAATGGAGTTATCAGTAAAAACTCACAGGGGATATATCATTGCAATAAAGGAATATTGATTAGTCACCATTATGATACATAAATGTTCTTTAGTTTATAAACTAATCATCATATCAATTATTGACTATGATATAATTCTCGATAAGAATTGGCTATCAAATTATTATGCAAATATCTATTGAATGAAGAAGGAAGTTACATTTTGTAAGAATGGTGTATAATAAATTATTTCTATAGAAGAAACCTCTCTATATGATTCTCATATAAATCCACCCCATTATCTCTACTAAATTAAATTATAGGTGAGTAAGGTAATGAAATAAATAGGGGTGAGGAGAAGAATGTACAAATAGATGGCATACTTATTGTGTAATATGTTGACGTATTTCCAGAGGACTTTCCTTGACATTCTCCAGTGTGGTAAATTGAGTATTCTATTGAATTAATTAATGGTTCAAGGCAGATATCAAAGACCTCTTATAGAATGGACACTGTGGAGTTAGTGGAACTAAAGAGACAACTATGGGAATTGATTGATAAAGGGTTTATTCGACCTAATGTTTCTCCCTGGGGAGCCCTATCCCCCTTTTCAAGAAGAAAGATGGATCCTTGAGGCTGTGCATTGATTACAAGGGAATAAATTCTTTTACAATAAATAATAAATATCCACTTTCAAGAATTGATGAATTATTTGATCAACTTAATGGAGCTCAATATTTTACAAAGATTGATCTTCAATATGGATATCATCAGTTGATTGTGAGGAATGAAGCCATTCAAAAAACAACATTTTGAACTAGGTATGGGCATTATGAATTTACAGTATTGTTATTGGGACTAAAATATTCACCATCTGTTTTAATGGATCCAATGAATATAGTTTTTAAGGAATACTTTGACGACTTTGAGTTGGTGTTTATTGATGATATCTAGGAATACTATAAAATCTGTGAAGATCATGTAAATCACATGACTACTATTCTAAATACTCTTAGAATAAATTATTTATATGGGATGTTCTGCAATTGTGAATTTTGGCTCCAATAGGTTTACCTTCTAGGAGCCATTATCTCTAAATATGAAATATATTTTTATCTTTCAAAGACAAAGGTAGTGAAAGAAAGGCCTATTCCAATGAACATAATTGAGGTATGTAGTATTATTGTTTTATCATGTTATTATCGGTTTTTCATTTAGAACATCACCCATCTAGCCAACCCAATGACCAAGATCACATGAAAATGTTTTAAGTTCATATGAAAAAAGGCATTTGAAGAATGTTTTATGGAATTGATGAGAAGATTATGAAATGATCCAATCTCGACTTTGTCATCTGGGAATGATGGGTATGTCATTTATAGTAATGAATCCAAGAAAGGACTTGGTTGTGTACTTATGTAGAATTAATGAGTTATTGCCTATGCATAAAGGCAGCTAAAAATTCATAAATAAAACCATCTGACTCATGATCTTGAGTTGTAATAGGCAATTGTTTCTCTAAAGATTTGGAGATATTACCTATATAGCGAAATATTTGAGATATATAAATATCATAAGAGTTTTAAATAAATCTTATCATAGAAAGAACTCAACATGAGACAAAGGATATGGATTGATCAACTCAAATATTATGATTTCAAAACGTACTACCACCCATGGGCAGAAAAAAAAGGTGGAAGAAACTATGAGTAGAAATGACCATGGAATTTTTAATAAGATAGGAGTTGAAAGGGATCCAATGTTCATGGATCTATTAAATATGGATATGAGAATTATCAAGGAAGGTAAAATGTAACTACTTTTTCAAATTGTAGGAAACCTTCTTTAATAGAATGGATAAAAATATCTCAGGATAATGATGAAGAGTTTCAAAAAAAAAATAGAAGCTATAAATGATGGAATGCTGATTGACTTCATATATGAAGGTGACTTTTTTAAATTTGGAAAGAGGATTTGTGTTTCCCCAATTGCTGGGATAAAGAGGGAACTATTGGATGATTCTCATAGATCTAATTTCTCTATACACAATGGTAGAATAATGATCTATAGAAATTTAAAGTAACAGTTTTGGTTGGAAAAAATAAAGAGGGAGATTGTGGATTATGTGTTGAGATGATTGGTCTATCAAAAGGGAAGGCTGGAAGACAACATTATGGAGGATTCTTGAAGCCCCTTATAATTATTATATGGAAATGGGATGATATTACGATGGGATTTTTCATGGGGCTACCAATGTCTCCAAGAATGAATGAAGTCATCTTGGTCATTGTTGATCATCCTACAAAATCAGCATATTTTCTTCTTATAAGAGAATATATACCAATTCAATGTTTATAAAAACAATATATTAATGATGTTTTAAGGCGTCATAGTGTACCCTTATCAATTGTTTATGATTTTTATCCCTATTTTACATCACAATTATGGAAAACTCTTCATAATTCCTATTATACTAATCTTTATTTGAGCACTTCCTACCACCAACTAACTGATGGACCATCAGAACTGACTATTAAAACATTGGAATACATGTTTAGGTCTTGTTCGCATGACTTTAAAGGAATTTGGGACCAATATTTACCACTCGTAAAAGTTTCCTATAACAATTGATTTTATTCAAGTATTCATATGGCACCATATGAAGCGTTATATAGAACAATATGTCATACAAAAACTTCCTTAAACTTTGTTTGTGATGGAAAGAACATAGGACCATAAATTTATGAGGAAACAATGGAAAATGTAAATATTATCGAAACCCATATCAATACATCTCAAAGTAGGAAAAAGGGACATATTAATAACTTATGAAAGGATTTGTAATTTAAATATGTAGATCATGTTTTATTAAAGGTATATCCATGGGAGGGTATTATACGATTTAGTTTGAAGGGTATATTAAGTCCTAGGTACATTAAACCTTTTGAAAATTTGGATTGAGTTGGAGCTATAACATACTGATTGGAAATGCCTCCAAGTCTATCTTATGTTCACAATGTGTTCCACATATCAATGTTAAGGAAATACAAGGCAGACTCAATACATGTACTTATCTATAATGAAATAGAACTTGAGCCTTATATATCTTATTGTGAAGATCCAATCAAGATTTCTGATACAAAAGAAAATTATTGAGAAATTGGAAAACTCATCTAGTAAAGGTTTTCTAGAGTAACCATAAGATGGAGGAAGAAATATGGGAACCCGAGGATCTTATTTCGAAGACATACATAAATCATTTTGGGCAACATTTTATGAATTGCAAGGACAAAATTTCATCAAGGAGGGGATAATGTAACACACCATGGTTTTGAAAATAAATATTTAAATCTTGAAACTTTTTGTCCTTACAAAACAACACATTTTATAATCTAGTCATTAAACACCACATTGGCTCTATTATGTTTTGTATTTTGAAAAAAGTTCAACTAGAGTTGCGATTAGTAAGTTATTTGGAGTTTGATTGAACAAAATTGATTTTATGGTCAACTATAACATACTCTTATGAATAGTAACATGAATTGTAACATGAATAGTAATATGACCTTAATGAATAATAAATAATGATATTATTTATTATCAAAAATTAATAATATAATGAGATATAAATTAATATTTCAATGTGATGTAAAAATAATTATACATATAAAACTGTTACTTTTCAAATTAACTATGATTTAAGTTTAAAATTAAAGTAAAAATATTTCAAGAATTATTTTTGAGAAATGGTGTTCATTTTTGAATTCTATATGTCAAAAATTAATACGGGTGGATTTTTGGTATTTTTCTAAAATACTGGAATTTTCCATGAAAAGAAAAAAACACTTTTTAGTTTTGGGTATGATTAATGAAATCATAAGGTTTTAATAATTAAAATAAAATTATAGTAAAATTTTGTATAATAAAATATGATATTAGGTGTCCTAGGTGGATAATATCATGGGAAAATACCATGGGAATGACGACGGTTTTGGAAAAACCACAAATGAGTTGTCTTTTTAAATTAATAAAACATTCTATATCTTTTACTATAAATACCCACTCATCCATTTAACTTCATTCATTCATAATCCCTTTTACTCAAAGTACTGGTGGTTAAACCTTTATGGGAGTCCTCCAATTGTGTCATTAATCCCCCATGTTCCCAACCTTCATGTTCCATGAGTTACACAACAATGTATGGGAACCTTTCACCCTCATATTTTTAGTCAACACTTCTTTTTTGTTATCTATTCTAATTACCATTCTCATTTGGTAGGGTTGGGTATTATAAAATCATTCATTTTTCATTTCTCATGACTTGAAGTGTATTATCATGAATGACATTCTCAAATAACATATGATTTATGGAAGTTTTCATTGATGTTTCCATGTTGTATTTCCTATAACGTTGTAATGTTGAACATATGTATGTGTATTTTTTCCAATAATACTAAACTACTTGGTCTATTGGGATGCTTATTCCTTGTTCATATGCCAATGTAAAAAAAATAAGGCACCGACTCTGGAAACTGGGGTCAGGACCTTACATTTCATTATGGGGATTATGAAATTAATCAAATACGATAAAAAACACAATATTTTGTGGTATAAATATATATGTATAAATTTATTCATTTTATGTAATTTATTACATAATATTTTGGACATTGTGATGTCATACATTATTTTTATGTCTTAATAATTTTTTTAATAAACATTAAATATAATATGTTTTTCTTACATTGATCCATTATACATTCTTATAAATAATATTTAATTAATTAATTTAATAATATATTTGTATTAATTATATTTATCTAATGTCATTTAGATGGAAAATATTTTTTGAATAATAAAATTTAAATCCTAAAGTCTATATAAGTCATAAATTATTACACATTGATTATTGAAAAAAATAGAGCGACATAGAATAAATTATCAATAATATTTAAAGAATTTCTCATGGAAAGTAAATAGAGAATACATTGGAATAATTTTCTATGAAATCAAAAATGGAAAACATTTTAGTAGTATTTTGTTTTTAAATTTGTTACTACTATGTTAGAAACATGGAAGTTCAATGATTATAATAATATGATGATATTATGAATGAACAAAATTATTTTGGTTTTTTGGTGAATGATAAGCGATATAAATTGTTTAATAAGGATCCCATATAAGGTTAATTTGTGTAATTATTGAGGATAATCAAAATTTAACTACACTTCAAAAATTTTAGATCATCCCTATTAAAAATTTATTATCCAATCATCATAAATTTACATTAATACAGAAGTGATGTGTTTTCCCTTGAAATAAAAGTCATTAACTATCCATATTTTTTCTAGGGATATATAATTCCTTATCATATTTTTATACATATACTTTTTTGTTTATTTTTTTATTCAAAGTAATATAATTTTTATCCTATTAAATATCCCTTAAAAATTTATATTTTTTTGTGCCTCAAAATGTAAAATGATGTTCGTTGGTTTTGTGATATCTAGGGAAATATTGGCATTTCAATTTTAACATTATCCTAATAATGGAAAGTGTTTTTCTTATTCTACATCATATGAAAGGTTTTATTTTGTTCATATTGATGTGAAAAATCAATGATAGGGGTAGTTCTAAAAGTTGTGAAAATGGAGTTGTAATGGGTTTCTAGACACTTGATTAGTTCGATAACCTATATAATTGGGTCCAAAATTAATCATTGAGAGTGTATATAATAGATGTCAATTCACATTGATATGAATTACTATGAAGAAACTTGCTTCCATATTTTAGTTTACACTATATGATTTTCATGAATTTGATATATGTTTTTAAAATATTGAAATGTTTTCAATTTACCACCTCTAAAACATTCAACTATCCGTCCTTTTGGGAAAACATCAAGTGTTTTTGGATTTACCAAGGAAATATTCCTCTCGCATTTTTCAAATAAATAGATTGTAGCCTAACTGGGTTCCGATTAGGAAACCATATAAAATTTTTTCAATATCCTCTAATAAATTATTGATCATTGACATGAAATGCTCTGAGGGAGACACTATAATGGACCCTTGGTCAACTATATCACCATGTGGCGCTTGTGGGTCATGAGATGTCCAGACCTGAGTATATAGTTACCTATCATTGTATATCCATCATAGAGTTACTCCTATGGTACTCAGCATAACGTTATATTTTAACCTACCATGACGAAATCCATATGGGTCACAACATAACCCCCCAGAGAAAGGTCCTAATCCACCAGCCAACAAATTTGTGGAATGACCTCTATTAATTTGGTAATTAATTCCTCTAACTGTAAAGTTTTATTGACCAAACCTTGGTAAATTGGTCAAGGAATTATTTTACCAAAACTACACCCCCAAAACACATCAACAGTTGTTTAAAAGATGATCAGAACTCCAATTCCTGAACTCAATGTCAAAATTTCTACCTAACCATGATTCTTATAAAACCATACCAATGTGGTTCCTTGAAATTTTTAAAATATTATTTAAATATTTAATGAAAAAATGAATTTCTAAACTTACTTCCATCATATTATTCAGTATATTTGGGATCATTAAACTCATAGTTCTTGTTAATCCTTCAATCAAAATGGTTATATGTTTTAATTTTTCATGTGTAACCAAAAAAATACTTCATCAGGTAGATAAAATTTTTTTATCGGTATTTCTTTTATTCCCAATATAAACTTTACTTATAAACACTATAAGGATTATAATGTTATGCTTCCATTCATGCCACATTTCATATAGTATTTTCTTTTTAGAAATACATAATGAAATTTTCTATTGGAATGTAAAAACTTACTTTCCTTATATATTTATAGTTGTGTCATTAAATATTACTTTAAATGAGAAATATTTTCTTATGTTTATTTTACATTGGATTTTTCTTTTTAATAGATGCATTTTCATACCCTATCTATGCTAATGAATGTCTATTTTTTAATTAAAAATTCTTTCAATAAATTACATAATAAATGTATGTGTACTATTATCCATTATTGAGTCACATTATGTTCATTGAATTTTATATTTTTCTCTCAGATGATCATTGATAGTACATTATGTGTTCTATTTGTCCTTTTTTATTTTCATAAAAATAGTATAACCCATCATGTAATAGTTATAAACAAACTATATAAAATATTTTCTACAATAGTTCAATGATTTTTCAGAGGACCATGCAAAATAGTATGATCTAAATTAATAATTTGTATGACTACTTTTTCTAGCTTCTATAGATTTATCACTATATTCAATCTCATTATCATGTCACATTTCATTTTCCAATCTATTATTATATTAGGAATACCAACTATACCTTTATTTATTTTTATATTTTCAACGAATTTTTGTTGTATATGTTTAAGACTACAATTATATAATATATTATTGTCTCTCATCATATTGAATGATTCATTCCCTTACTATCCCCAATATAATTTTTTTAATTAGTACTCTATAAAATAATCAATGAGTTTCTTGATTTCACATAAATTAATAATACAATTTTATTTAATGATACTTTGTGTTCGAAGTCACAATATTTTCATATGATTAAGTGGATTTTTTAATGTCTCATCACTTATTTTAATTCCATATTGCACAATTTATATCTAATAATACTTTTTACACATCATTAAACCATTAAGTCTTCATTATTTCAAATGAAAAATATCTCAATAACATAATCTTCTATATTCTTCAGCCAATGTATATTTCTTCTAATAATCGATAGACACCCACTATAAATAATCAATATTCTATTGTCCCTTATCACATCTATAATGATTTTATAAAATATATCCTCATACTCTATCTTATTTTCCATACATAACACTAAAATTTTAGTTGATTATAGATTGTTTCTATCACTATTCTTTTCAATATCAATAGTAAATTGTTTATCGGTTTCTTCTATTGGGAGAATTTATTTCAAATTAAAATTTATTTACTAGTTATCTTTTCTAGTCCCATTGAGAATCTAAATGATTTATTTCTACTCCCAATACAAATTTAATCAAATGTTTAGTGGCCTATGTTAGAGAAAAAAATACCCATTCAAATTGTTTCTTATTTCATGTGGGGGATATGTTCATATCCTCTTTATTGAATTTCATGTTCTTCACCATCTAAATTACATCTCTCCTAAAAAATGTAATTCACAGTGAATCCTATGTATTAATACAATTGGCATATCATAAGGGGAAAATATTTATTCCCTATTTAATCACATGTTCACTACCTATTAAAAACCTTTATGTTTGAAAAAAACATTGACGATTGAGAGTTATCTAAAACACTTGGATTTAATTTATCCTTATCACATTATTTTTATATCCTAAAGGAACCACCTTTAAACGAAATTCAAATCTTTCCATATTTTAGACCATTAATCATTTGAATCTATCTCAAAACACATTATACAGTTTAGATCATTCATTGATATATTTATTAAATAACATCATAAACTAAAGTGTCTTTTTAGATAATCTAGTTCTAATTTCAGATTATAAAATTTTATTGAATGAAAAGTATATTTCTTAATGGGAATAAATGAATATTTCATGATAATGAATAAAATTTTAAAAATATGTTTTTTCATTTTATTTCATTAAAATAATTATTTTTAAATTGAGAAAATTTCTCAACGTTTTTGGAAGGACATTTTTGTATTTAGAAACCTCATCTAAAAATTTTATTTTAAATTCATGTTTCTACCGAATATAATGAATAATCCTTCAGAAAAATACCATTAATTGAGTTTTCAATCCATTAAATATTAAAATACTCATGTGAACCCACAAATTCAATATATTAATCCACCACACCTAAATCATGGTTTTATTCTTCTTCTATTACCCACCATCATTTGGAATCTAACTATCCACACAATGAGATTGAGTATGATCATTGATTCCTAATATAAATAGGCCATGGGTTTGTGGCTATATGAAAAGGGATATCATCACAGATATGTTAAATTTTTTACACTCAATAAAAGAATTATTCTCATCAACATTAATAATATAATTAATTTTTTCTCTAAAAATAGGAATAAGGTATAAACATTCATTTAACATCATACAATTCCTAGCCCATGTGGAAAAACTACCACAAGTCTACCTTTTCATTTATAAATCACGAAAAGTACAATGAAACTGCCTCCAACAACAAGTCACATTTGTCTAAAGATATGATTGATCAACCCCAAATATACTAACTCAATTTTGATAATATGAATAATAGTTTATGTGATGTATAGATGGGAATATAAATATACTATATAGGCTCCTCCTTGACAATTTTATGTGTCCATGTGATAAAATAAAATTAATACTTACATGTATGGGATAGATACTATAAAAATTCAAATACAAGAAAATCCTAGAATTAATCTATACAAATACTTAAATTTTATACCACATAAGAACATATTAAAAACAACATAACATCCTCTCTCACTGTATAATATACGATCTATTATATCAAACTACTCCACTAATTTACTTCGAGGTAGTTTTCTTTGTTCAGGGACCTCAGTGTAATTTTTTCATTCAGTTGTCCACCTTTATGGGCCTCACTATAATGTCACTAGCTCTGTTCATTAATATGATCATATAGAACATGTTAAAACACCACCATCATCTAGAATATATACAATTAAAGGGAAAATATATGTATTAACATCATTAATTTGGTTGATTGTTTTGTACCAATAAGGATGATCACTGGTTTTCTAGGTGTCCACCCTTAGGGACTCTTTCAAAAGATACCCACAATTCTTGGGGTTTTTCCATCGAGAGCACTCACAGAATTTCATAGTTTCCACCCTCTAGAAATGAATCCTCCTTGACTTGCATGATCACCACCTAACATCTTATATTTAATATTGTCAGATATATCATTCATACCATATTCAACACCATCCTCATCATTATCAACACATATCCAAACCCATTGAAAAATTAATATTTAAAACGGACAGATCACTACCACAAATTATAAAAGGATTCAAAACCCCACCACCCATTTAGCTATCCACATTAGACTCCATGCATACAATGGTCCAAGGTAATACTATCCCACAATACATATATATATATATATATTGTTCACTCACATAGTTCTTCCAAAAAATATCTTATAGAGAAATTCATCATTATTGTTTTTTGTATCTTAAGAGCACAAAAGATCAATAACCACTCCATTAGACAATTAGCATCAGTAATTCACTATATAATTTCACTTAACCCACAAAATCCATATACATACATAACTATTTCATAACATAAGATAAATTCCAAAATCCAAAAAACATATATACCCAAATGATAATATTACAGGAATCTCAGACTCATATTTTCCCATCTATTATTGAATTATCATTAAATCTAAATTTATAAAATTTAGTAGAAAATCAAGACATTTTAAACACCCTAATGAAAATTTTACACAACCCATCCATTGGGAAAATTTATATCTCAAATGATTTTTATACAAATTTACATTAGGTTCTCCACTATTATTACAAATATATAATTTTTTCATATATAATTGAATGAGAGGCACTAATATCAGATAAAGAAATAGTTAATGTAGAATCTATAATAACAGTACTTCTCACTATTTATGGTATAACATCGCTATCCAAAATTATAGGTGGAACCACATGAAAATGTTTTCCCCTTCTTCAATCTGATACACTCTAAATCCCATGAGATAAACTATACTAATGATATGGGAACTCTTTCTATCAAGGTCCACATTCATTGCCTATACCTCATCGTCTAGTTGGACTCCAATTTCAAAAACAATATTGTTCAAAATTCCCCCTTTCAACACTATGATCCTTCCTTGTTACACCCTCAGTGCATGTTTATTGTTGGGTCTTACAAAACTTTGATAGATGTTCCATTTTTCCAAAATACTGTCACCCTACTAGTGGTCATAGGAAATATATCTTGACCTATCCCTACCTACCACACTGGTGATAGATTATACAAGTAAGGTATGGTGAAACAAATCCCTCTATTTGGGTACTATGTTTCCCATTGGCCTGACTGATGGTGTCATAACATTTCCGCCTAATATCATAAGTTTTAAATCAGGATCCCCCATCTAAAAATACTTTTCCTTCACTGTTATACTAGATTAGGTTTCCCTCAGCAATGAGATCCTGATTCAACACATTAGTAAAAAAATAATATAAAACATTAAACTGATACTTAATCTCACATTTAATATGATCCTAAAAAGTCATCATCGTAGCTATCTCATCACTTACCAATATTAGAGGAAAGAATCACTTGTCTATAAAGTGTCCAAGATATTCCATCACAAACATAGTCCCTGGATTCAGCCTCATGTAATTATCTAATACCTCATACATCAACATCTCTTGATTGATTTTCTCTAAGAACTGATCCAAAAAGTACCTTTAAAAAATAAAATCATCTAATCCAGTCCATGCATAAATGTCCCACCCATTCTTCACTGATCCTCATAGCATGAATGAAATCAACTAGACCCTCCTCTCTACAAGATTATCTACATTTTCACGTACAGTCTCGATGGACTCAAACCAGAACACATCTCTCTTAGGTCCACCCAATCTTGTAAAATTAATATGGTTCTATAACAGGAACTCCCTCATTAGATAATATATGCACATTGAAACCCATAGTGGGTATCTTCATATGAATTACATAATGAAAACAATGTTCAATCATAAATTCTACCCTACTTCATCACCAATACAATTAGTGCCTCAGGTTGCATCACATTAGGATCATTCATATGCATTTTATTTGATCTTCTTCTCAACAAGCATTATCCAAGAAGAATTAACAATTTATTTCCAAACACAATCATTGAGACGCAGTCACAAAACCAACATATTTATACAAGAGAGATAGAAAATATTCCACAAAAATTATTTTCCCAAGCCCCCACCACAAGATCATAAATGAGGTTCTATCTCTATCCTTAACCATATTACAACTAGGTCCTAGTTAATAAGGCTATGCACATTCATATGGTCACATTTTTTCATTTAGAAAACCATTTATTCTAATATTTCATAATTTTAAAATAATTCTGAAATTTATCTTAGGGAACAATTTCATTTCAATTTCACAAGAAAGGAAAAGAATTTTATCTTCAAAAGGAATCCATAACCCAATTTCCCATGTGTTCCTAAAGTGATGCATGTCAGAATAACCATGAGTGCCTAGAATGATGCATAAAAACTAAACTCTCATTCTATACTGGTTTATGAGTCAAATATGAATAAATATTTGAAACAACAATCACACCACCCAATGAGTGATTCATAAAAGGATAAATAATATTCAAACATAACAAATAACATAAATAAAAACAATCCCACCCTAGATACATGGTGTTTACTCTATAAATGGGTTTGCTACTCTCATGCATGAGATTATAAGTAATTCCAGACTCATCATTACTTCCTGTATAACATTACCAAATAGTATGAAAAGAGTAAATGAAAAAATAATCCTTTGATACGAATTTGAAATGTCATGTCCTTGGTGTCATACATCAGTGCCCAAAAATGGACCACCACATGACCTCAAGTGTGCCACCTCGTATGGCAGATGCTCCAAACTAGTAGTGAGGGTATGATATATCAATAATGGGGAGACTATAACCTCTTATAATAGAGTAATACACTATAACAAATAAATATTAATTTTATAATAACATATAATCTTGATAGATACAAATATAAAATGATTAAATACAACATTAAATATTATAAAAACCAAGGATATAAACAATTTGATGCCAAAGTTTGTATCCATTATCTAAAATGAAAACCTATGATTAAAGACACTGATGAATCCTAATGAGGTCATGAACCACATCTAGTTCCCTCATTCATGTCCCATTCCAACTCATCAACCAAATTCAACGCCCTATCCCTTATCCAGTTTAGAAAAATCATTGTCTACGGGTACCGATCTGGAAGACCATATAGGGTGTGAGTAGGACTCAGTGGGACACCCCTAATAGTGTCTAAAATAATAAGCTGTCAAAATAAAGATCATGAAATTTTATAAATATAATAATTACAATTCATAAGTAAATAATTATAATATTATCAATTAATTATTATTTAATCAGATTACCCCTTGGTTCCCATATACACTACTGCGTCAATTCCAACTCCAACTAATTCTTGATCCCTAATTATTATCAAGTGATATTATATCTCAATATCCAATTGTTACCATTATTTATTTGATTCATTAATTCCCATGTTACCATTAACAAATTAAAAAATAGAATACCCATGTTCCCATGATTTAATTCATAAATAGAAGACAATTTTTCCCTTTATACCACAAACATTAGAACAAAAATGTAACCATTCTATATTTTGAAACAAAATTTCCATGTTTCTATTCATACATTACACATTATATTTACCATGTTACCATTATATTTTTCATATCTAAATGACTATGTTACAATTCATAACATAATTAATCCAAAAATTAATTATCCACATCAATTTCCGTCAGTAATGCATCATTTGGTTAAGGAAAACTGTTCCATTAGTTAAATAAACAATTAAATATTCACATGTTACCTATTAATTAATTTCCACAAAAATTATATATGTTATTCCCATTAATTAATTCATCAATTAGTTAATCAATATCCACAAATGAAAAACCTATAATTAATACCACAATTAATTATCCAACTTCTCAATCTCAATAACTCATAATTAATTCAACTATTAATTATCTTAATTAAAAAATATCAATATCTCATAATTAATTATAAAATATAGTATCCCTACATCTATAATATCTATATCTCAAAATAAATTATAAAATTCATTATCTCTAATTCGATAATTCTCAAAATCCAAAATTCACATCTCCTAAATTAATTAATTCACCATATTAATTAATTTTGTCAGCAACATAAATGATAAATACCAAATAGAAATCCAAAAATTCAATACATTTAATTTTAATATGGACTCTGGGTTTAGAATTATTCATTACCTACCTTGATGAGTTTTTTAGTGTTTCCGAACAGAAGTCCCCTGATTTTGAGCCTCAAAAAAATGTAGAATGACATCCAGATCTAAAAACCTAAATCAAGATTAAAAAAATAAAGATATATATAATATATATTTAGATCTAAAATCATAGATCTAGTTCCTAAATAATATACATACATATAATAAAAAAAGGATGAACAATGACCATAAGAATAAGATAATGAAGGATGATGAATTAGAAACTGAGAAGGATAAAATTCTATTACTAGGAGGGGTGTATATCTTTAGTCCAGGATTCAAATAAACAATAACAAAGGCTGGTATGTCTTGGAATATATATTTAGATCTCCTAAATTTATAAGGGGAGTGTAGGGATGAATAGGGGTCGAATCATATGAGTTTTAGGGTTTTATGTGATTTAAAATCTAATGTTTGGTTGACATTATTTCACATGCAAGTTTTCTGGGCAGGGGTGCACTGTTTTCCCTAACCATGTTCCTAAAACATGAAACTATTTTATAGAGGTTTATGTTTACTCTTATAAGGTCCCATGGTTTTAAAAATTATTCACCTACCATTAAATTCCACTATGTCCAGGGTTTCATGATTAGATGGGATGGGGTGCATGGTTTGTGAAAACCACGAGCCAACCATTCACAACCCTGTTTCATTCATTTTTCTAAAACATTCATCCAAAAAATTTCTAAGGTAAAAAAATTGAAAATTACTTAACCCTAAAAAAATTTAACTATAAACTAGCCTAAGAAAACTCTAGAAAAGTTCAGTATCTAACAAACATGGACACGTGATGGTAGAAAATGGGTATATTTTTTAGGTCAACTACCAAATCAAAAAAGCTAATAGTGATGAAGAAGTAAATGGACAAATGGATATCAAATCATCCTTGGTAAATGGTATCATTGGAAATAATGTATCTAATAAGATACGAAATAGTTTTATTATAGATTATGATTAAAATAGTGTGTCATTTAATGAATATCGTGTATGGACTCAAGAATGCACCAACGACATGGTATTATAGATTAAACCAATACATAAAGAATACAAATTTTGATGGATTTTTATTTAATTAAAAAATATATATTATGAATCATAATTCATAATTGTTTGTGGTGTTCAACTATGTTTACGATGTAATTTTCGAAGAACTAGATGATAAACTATGAATATAGTCCTCTGAACTCATGATGTGTGAATTTAATATGTCCATAATTTATGAAATGCCATTTTTTATTTGTTTAAAGATAGTTCATTGATTATATGAGATATTTATCTCATAGAATAAATATTCCAATGGGGTTTTAAAGCGATTTCAAATGTTGGAATCAAGGCCCATGATAACTGCACTAGAGACATTACATAAAATTATAAAGAATGTGTTGTGAAAAATGTTCAATGTGACCATGTATGAACAAATTAATAGAGGTATACTATATTATATATCCACTACTATGGACATATTCATTTCAAATTTTCTATATTCCTATTTTTAGTGGGATCCCATGGGGATCCACATGAATTTTGTATAAATATTTCATCGATATCTTCATTATATGGAATCCTATTATTATTTTTACAGTAATGATATAAAAAATAATTAGTGATATTCATTGATGTGGATTGGGTTAGATCTTTAGATGACATAAAATCAACATTTGATGGGTTATTTTATCTTTGTAGTTCTTGTATTTCATGGAATGAAATAATCAACAATTATCATTTTTAGCATTATCAAGGTCGAGTACATTGATTCCACTCAAGAATGCATTCAATTTCTATGTATAAAACAAATACATGATGAAATGGGTGTTAAACTAAGTGAACACAATATAAATATGTCTAAAAACATTATTTTCATCAATATTTGGAGAAATAATATAAAACATTATCCGCATAATATCATTGATATCAAGCCCCGTTTCACAAATGATAACGTGGAGAACAGAGTTTTTGGTTTTGGAGTATGTGTCAAAAAAACTCAAGTTACTGAATTATTAATAAAGGTGACACAAAATTTATTGTTTGAGAAGCTTTGATTTTCACAGATTCTAACCATTTCCATCCTGTTAATTAACTCCGTGACAGAACACCCACTCACCATTATTACTTACAATAAAATGGGGTTTCTTCTCCACTCCATTTATTAGTCTTATAAATAATTATTTAACACATTTATGATTAGTAACATATTTTTATACTTTCCAATGGGGGGTAAATGATCCCTGAGTGTTTGAATGACTGACAAAAGGATGTTCAGCTGGGGGAGTGTTTTTCAATGATAGTTTAGATGATGTTTTGATGTGGGTGAATTGATTCAAAGGTGATTATGAAAAAAATTTCGTTAAATTGTTGAGCCTTTCACTTAGAATTTATCATTTGGGTTTATAATTTATTATTAGTGGCTCCTTGATACATGATTTGAATTTGGGTAGGGTGTTTCAAGTAAAAATGGTAATATTATTGTCCAATATACCTTTGGTGGTGTGTGTGTGTGGGTCGTGTTTGTTAACATTAGGGGAAGGAAGGATTTCAATAATATTCATATAGTAAGGACTATGCAATATTCCCTAACCTATTCCATGACCTTGATGGCTATGATACAAAAATAAAGCTGACAAAGCTAGGTAGCCAAGCATAGTTTAGCCCTATATGTGAGGGAAATATTGACTACATAAGAGTATTATTTTTTCTAGATATCTAGGATTACACATGGGGGATGTAAATAAAGAACATAGGTTGGGGCACACATGGTGAAGTGGGTTTTTAAAATGCGGTGTCAACATGATTATAGTCTTTTATGTTGTAAGGAGTCACCATGGAGGTAGACTGAAGAAGACCATGTTACTCACTTCAGGCATATCATAAAATGAGTTTACATATATTATATGATATTTTACGTGGAATGTAATATGTGGGAATCATGGTTCTCAATATAAACCACATTCATAGTAACTACGGAATAAATGATTGGATGATTGATTTAAAACCTATATAATTTTGGTGGTGGTATTCTCCCCCGGATAATTCCCTCAAGCACAATCTTCTTCCCACTAGGGTTTCCTCAAGACAGTGTGGCTCCTTTCGACCCGTCTCATTCACCTTTTGCCCCAAATTTATTTCCCCTTGGGTTTCCTCGTGATGGCGCTACTCCTTCCAGCCCGTTTCTTTATCTGTTTCATTTTCAATTCCCTTTTTTCTCTCCTCTCCGTGGAACAAGGTTTCCATCCTGTTGAGGTTTATTCATCTTTCATGATGTTACTATCGAAGGCAGTTTGATGTGGATGCCTCATTCCACTCCAACCTACTCTGATCTTGTGTTCCACGACGCTTCTCTAGGTTGGATTTGGAGTACTAGTTCATCTTGGCTTTAGGATGTTTTGTTCATAGGTCAATTATTTTCAGGTGTGCCCCCACATTGGCTTGTTCTCCTATTTGGAACTTATTTTATTTTCACAGGGATGTCTTCATTCGGAGCCCTCTTCTATTCAAACCTCTACCCTGACATCAAGTACCTCAGCTCCTCTCTTGTCCATATTTAGAGCGGTGTCTTCTCATAGGTTTTGATATGTGATTTTTGATGGCTGATGGTGCCCCTCGCGTGACATACTTGTTTCTTCTTCTTCTTTGACGTTCAGGTTTTGGCATTGTCACTGGGTTGTCTTAGTTTATTTTGGATTTTTCCACAAGTCAACTATAAAGGTATAGTGCTTCTTCTACTACTGTTGATCTAATCAATATTCTTTATGTTTCTTCAACAATGAACTTCTTTTGTGTTTTTGGAGTGGTTTTTTTTAATGTTTAGTTTGGATAGTCAACGGATTTTTGTAGATTGTTCTCATGTGGTGAGCTCGTTCTTTAAATTGGGTGTTTTGGGGGATGACGACTCAATGTATCTAGATTTATAGTGTGGCATTTGGATGGTGTGGATGAGGGAATATGTTCTGTTGTTATGGTGATTGACGGTGGTAATGTTTTCCTGTGACGTGTGTGTGACTACGATGATGGTGTTGAGAGGATGGTATGGCAATGGATCGACGTTTGGTAGGGATGGGGACGATGTGATGATGTCTACTGTGTTTTGATAATTATGGCATCAGTGAGTTTACCGGCGGTGCCTGATTTGTGGGATTTAGTCCCTACGGTGGTGCCTTTTCTGTTTTGAATTTTGAATTTGGACCCAGCTTTTGATTTCTGGTATTTTATAGTGTAACGTGGTTCCCACCTTTACAAGTGGGTTTTATAAAAATACAAAAAACAATTTGGAGATAGTGATGTAATCCATATGACATAGCCTTGAATGGTTGATTTAATTGTTACAATAATTTTTGGGGAGTTCATTTCTTAGATATTCTTTATTATATGGAGTGTAAAAAATAGGGAAAATTAATGTTTTCAGTTTTCTTAACCTATAGGTGGATATACCATAACCCATTCCATATAGAAGACTCGACATCTCTTTTTCATGGTACATACTAAAAGGAGTTAAAAAAGTTATTTTTCTTGGATAAGAGGATCTGGTCTACCATATAACTCCACAACATAAAGTTTTAACCACTTCATAGAAGTACTGGTTGGACTCATGAACAAACTGCATTAATGATAGCCACACTGTAGAAAGTAGAAAATGACAGATACTATGTCAAAGTGAATCATACCATGATGCAAAAAGGCTATTTTCATATTGTTTAATTTTTTATGTTTGGGGTATATTGGATAAACAACTAATTATTAATTTGAAATTAATGGTGCATTATTCCTCTAATTAGCACAAGGAACATATGGAAAAATCATGAAGATAGAAGGACTGATCCTGGAAAAATCATTGATTTGAAAATAGGATATTTTTTTTGTGTCACACATAATATATTAATATAAAAATATATTTAATCAGGTAGTGTAAGAGTAAATCTCCTTAGTTTTTGTTCTATACCACATTTGGAAGGCTGATGGATGAATAATATGGACTTCCTAGAGTCTCATCCTCCATGTAAATAAATATTTTTTGGTGGAAGATAAAAACCTTTATTAAAGGATGTTTATATAATAATTTTATGTAAATATGTAGTATTCAAACAAAGTGATGAATTGATCATTAAATTAGACTAATGAGTTCTGCAACTATTTTTTATTTTGAACGAGGACGGTCAGTGAGACAGCTTAAAATTTGAAACTATAAATTACTGATCATTTAGTGAATATTGTGCAATGGATCATTTCCATGCTTTCTCATTTAATATATCCATGTACAGGTTAAACATAAAAAATTTATTTCATTATATACTCCCATCATCAGTCAATGGGGGTAATATTTTAGAGAAACTAAATTGTTCCTCAAGGTGAGAGGAAAATATCCTCAATTATTAACGAATTTCCTATGACCTGATTCACCCCTATCATGATGTAGTAATATATAGGATTATAATTAATTTATGTAGTCATAACCAATAATCCCTTATACCTATCAGCAAAAAAAAACATGGTTTTACTTAGTAGAACACCTCCAACATGTAATAATGAAATACACTATATAAGTAGTTATTGACACTTAAAATAGTTGGGCACTATTTCATCAATGATATGAATCATAAATAAGAGAACATAATTCATATGAGTCAAATAGTTCATATTTGTTTCTTGTATATTGGAAACCTTCAAATTTGACAAAACCAAACAACACGACATCATAGATATTAAACGAAACTATGTCATTATTTTGAACCATGATAGGGTGGAATAACACATGGTATTATGTGGGTATGTGAATGAATACACAGTCCTCATGATGGGCTATATATCTTATCCCAGATAGTTTCCAATGGGTTATATTACTGGAACCAAAGATAGCATATGGATCCAAAATCCATAATAAGAAAAATGGATTCTTTCCAATGGCAGAAGACCATTGCGGTCTCAATACATTTTAACTTATTAACTCAAATTAGTCGATCAGGTGGGAAGGTAGGCTTATCAAACCACATGGGGGAGTTATTTCCTACTCCCAGATGAACTTATAAAATTATTTCATTTTCATGAATCATTCCTACATCCCATTATAGGGATATTTTTCACAACATTAATAAAATGTTATTGGAATAAATTGACAAGAATGTATTTATTTATCAGCATAATCATATAAATGTGATCATTTGTAAGAATGAGGGGTTCTCCAGTCATGTATTCATATATATATATACATATATATGAATACATGAATGGAGAACCCCTCATTCTTACAAATGATCACACACACACACACACACACACACACAGATATATATGAGGTTGTCTATCCTTTTATCTTCTTACATAGTGATTCTGGCATGGGGTCACTATGCATTAAATCCACATAGTTGGGTGATAAAATGATTGTTACTCTATATGTAGGTTGTAGGTTTTTATGGGGTTGGGATAAAGCCCATAAAGAGGAATCCAACATATCATTGTGGGAGAAAACAAATACAATTTAGTTTAGCTCCATTGAATGATGAATTTCATCCAATAAATGGTCCCATAACAAGGATATATCCTTATTGTTTAATGTCATGCATTATGTTTGACTAGGTGAGAGGTTTCTAGAAATGTTTAATATGACACTTAAATGTGTGTAGCTAGTTATGGTGAATCATAAATTGAATATGAAACAACCAGGATGGGTTAGTCCCATAAATAATTTGGCCCAATGAAAATAGTTCACCACTAGGAATATGGAATGATGAGGTGAAATATATATTGAAGGGAAAGAATATATCCCTCTTGGGAAGGTTATCATACCACTGGTATTACAACATTGGTAAATGAAACATCTAGGGATGTGAGAGAATAGCTCGATGGGGTGAGATAATAAATGATACTATGAAAGAAAATTCCTCCTTGAGTATGAAATATTGATAATGATGGAATGGAATTCAAACCATAGAGTTAGTTCCCACCTAACCCATCATAATAAAAATTAATACCTACATTTCTCAAATAAAATTTTTTAAGGTCATGTGATATGACTATATCTTGTAGATTAACATCATATAGTAATATCATAAATTTTTTACCATGTATAGAAATACATTTTTATGAAGATATTACACATATAATGTTTAGAAGATATTATTTATTTATAATTGAACCCTTTGGAGGATTATATCATGGGGAATATGGATCTTTAAGAAGGTGAAAACACCTCAAGTTCTATCCCATAGAAACAAGGACTATAATCAATAAATATTTCGTATATCGATTGAATTTTCATTGTAGATCTCTAAAACCATTCGATCTATGATAGATGTGATAAATAATTGATAAAATAAGATTAGAAATATTTCATGTGAACATACAATTGAATTTGAGTAGAACATAAACCTTGAGGAATCCCTGAGATGAATATGGTTACAAATCTTCATAGTTCTATGAGAGAAGGAATGTGCTTTCATAAAGAATATTATAATGTGAATTCTATATAGGGATAAACATATTATAGTATTTACATTCAATATATCCACATTCAATGACATAGAATGGATAAATATTTTAAATAGTGGTCATGTGTTTAAATTGAATCCCATATATCCTAATTCTATCTTTAATTAGACTCTTTATAGCTTATGGGTTCTAGGTCTACTGAGGGGTAGTGATGGATAAATAATCTCATTGAGATTACTTAATTTTTTCTTGTTAATATTTGGGAGAATATTATAAATTTATATCGAGGTTGATTTCCCAGTGGGACATATCCATTTGGGATATGATTAATATAATGATATAAGAGAGACAAGTGCAACGTTTTACTGTTGGGTGAACAGATAAAGGTCGCATACTCATGTGATCACATAAATGAGTTGGGTTCATGTGACTTAATAAAATTATAGGAGAATTGTTGTTTAATAAGGGATTAAGGATCAATATATCACATAACTAGTATATGTTTTTTGTAATCATTTGACATGATCACCTGATTACTATTCGGTTAAAGAAATAATGCAACACGATCACATGACCTATTGGTCATCATGTTACCATGTGAATAATGGGGCATCATCGGATTGAAAAATTGATAGATGATCACACTACTAAGACTTTTATGAATGTATTGTATGTTTTCAAAGGCTCTATAGATTTTTATTGTTCACTAAGTGAATTTTTAAATGATAAAAATTGTATTTCTGGTACTTTCTTGAATTCACCTTTTATTACCTATATGATTCTTTCTGTCAATTTCATCATTCCATGTATGGGGGATTTTTAGTAATTTCTATCCTATATTTGTGCCCCTTTGTAAGGATGTAATGACATAAATTATATTAAATTTTTATACATATATTGTTTATATTTTTATATGAATATTAAATATATTCCATAATTGCATTCCAAAGGGACCATAAAGTATCAAGGTCTTTGTGGATTTGATAAATAATCATTTTTTTTCATTTATTATATTCACAATATTCATTAGTGATATCCTAATTTATTTATCATCATATAAATACACTACATTAAACTATTGTTAATTACATTGGGAATTGAAACCTATGAATGGGAGAGTCTTGATGATCAGTATAGGTAAACATGGGGATATCAATTAATGATCAAATGAAATTAAAATATAATCATAAGTGTATTATATCATAACAATAATATAAAAAACTAATACCCTATATGTAAATTATTATAAACATTGTTTTTGGAATAATTCTTTCTTATAGAAAAAATACATGAATCATTAGAGTGACAACATATCCCTAATACATCGTGAACTATAAGTTCATGTTATAAAATTTTAGCATCATCATAAGTATTGAAATCATTTCATATGAAAAGGTTTACTACTTAGATCATCTAATGATAAAGGATCACTTATAACTACTTTTTTTCTATTTAATAATGAATAAGGAACCACCAACCATATACCATACTGTATTATTAACATAAAAATGTTTCCCATAGTGGATCAAGAATACCAAATTTCTACCCATAGTGGATCAAGCATATCGACACATCCCATAATTATGTCATGAGATATAATTCATTGAGCACTACATTAGAGGGAAGTATAAATCTAGTACCACACCTCACATAATGGAAAACATAAATAGGTGTTCCCCAATATCATTAAACATTAGTCATATCATAACATGTGAAAAATAAATTGGATTCGTAATCATTTTATAATGGAATGCCACATGGAAAAGAAATGGTTTTCATAAATACATATTCATCATAATGAAAAACCATCCATATAAAGAAAATGTATAGCACACTTAGATAATAAAACCTACTAAGAATAATTAAATTCAGGAGTAGTTTTTGGTAATTAATATAAATATATTTAATATATCATTAAAAAATTCTTCAAGAAAATAAAATATAGAATTAAAAAATCCCATTTTTAAAACTAAAAATTAAATAAAAATTATAGAATTCCATTTTATTTAAAAATAGAAATTGAAACCCTTAAATTAATAATGATATCATTTATTGGACATAATGTATGGAAATAACGTTCATTACATTTACACAGAAACAATTATTTCATTTACATTATAAATAAATATCCAAAATACATCATTTAGAAAATAAAATGGAGATACATTTTAAGAAATTAAATATAAATAAAACATGGATAAATATGACATTAAGAAATAATTGGTGAGTTTTAGAAACATTCATGGAAACATTTTTATTTTCCTAGGACAGTAAAGAGAATATTCATCTGATCGACTGGGGAAATAATGTCGATTTTCATTAAACAATTATTTTGAAATTGTTATTAAATAATTCCTGAAAAATGAAAGTTGGAAATTTATTATCTATATATAACCTATGTATATTAAAATTAATGAGATTATATAGAGGTTTATCAATATATTACATCATCATAAGAATAAAAAAAACCTGATAAATAATGTAATTCTAACTTAAATCTCTTACCTCAAGTATTTTGTTTCTTATTACTTGTTTGAACCTCCTATATAAAAAAATTGTTTACTATGAATTTATTCTAGAATCAAATCATAGTAAATATTATTTTTTTATATCAATTTCTCTCCCATTTATTAATAATTATGTATTAAAATAAATATTTCATGTGATAACTGCTTTATATTTCAAGTATATTTTTATTGTTATTTTTTACCATTTTACATTCATCCAAGTTCTATTATCTACATAATTTTAATAATGATATTAATATCAAATATATTAATTATATACATATTTATATTCAGAAATAAATTTTATAGAATAAAAAATAAATTCCACTATTCATGGAGATGGTAGGTCGTGCATATACTAGATCATTGATTTCATTTTTAGATGAATTTAATGAAAGATAGATAAATATTTACTAAAAATTATAGAATAATTTATATGTGAAAAATATTATTTTTTCCAAAAGTACATCCTTATTAATATACATGTAAAATGGAAATGAAAAACAATTTATATTGTTTCACAGAGGTTGTATTCCACAGGAACACAAGAGAAACATTATTGTTTTCCAAAGCATTGGAAGAAAATAAGATAAACATTTTATTATAATTCCATAAGTATAATTATTTCCAAAATTTAATATGCATGAATTTAATTAATCATTATATCTATATGTGATATGTGGTGATGAATGATTAATTACAGCAGTTTTCAAGGCGTTAGTCTTACATACAAATGATGGATTGTTTCATTTCCTATTTTAAGTAATAGAACATGGAAATATGTTATTAAATTAACATAATAACATCTCATTATGTTTAATGAACCTTTTAAATTAATTAATTGTTGTTTAATTATATTTTTTGGAGGTAGAAGAAGAAATAAATGGAAAATGCATGATTATAAACAATATAACATTTTCCAAAAACCTCTTTTTGTTTATAAAAAATGCCTTTCTAAGATGGTTGTTGATCCAAAAATGGACCATATATCATGGGTAGAAATTTATGGGAGGTATTTTTTATATTTATTTATAATGAAAAATTCTCTTAAATTATGAGGAAGAGAATGGATGGGGTTCCATTTTATAATTGGGGTGGGTGGCACACACTTAATTATTTTTAAAATATTGAAATAATATTAATTAATTTTTTTGAAAAGATGGCTCCAAAATGGATCCTATTGAGAGTTAATATGTTGAAGGACATATTATAACAATAGAATGGGGTTTCCTAATTTCTAGGACATTTTTCCCTTATCTATTTATTTTTTACTTTCGTAAACCTGTTTTAGCCTTTACTGGCATACCATATTTTTTATTTTCAATATTATTTATGGGAAACAATTTATTTATCTTTATAACATAATATTGATTAACATAATTATAAATATTCAAACATTTTTATAAAACACATCACATAGGTGTAAGAATGTAATTTATGATTGAACTCATAGATGGATCCAAAAACTGTTTTCAATAGAAAATGTTTTCTTATATATAAAATGTTTATACATAAAAAATTAACATATAATTTATTTCATTGAACATAATTATATTAAATATAATAAAATCGAACATATTTTACTTTTTTAGAAATATTAAAACAATATGGATCTTTGTAAATGCCTTAAATGAATATATAATTATTTTTAAAAATCATAAATTTTATTTATTAATTGATATATAAATATTTTAAAAAAATTACTAAAAAATAACTTTACAAAATTTATGACATTATGGTTGAAAAAAATGTTTTTAATTTTCTCGATTATTTAATCTAATGTGGAAGAAATTGTTTTTAATTAATTTCACTTAATGTGATGAAACTAATTTTTAGGGTGAAAAACATTTAATTATAACAATTGATTATTTTTTATCCAATTCCTAGAAAAAAATAGTAGATAAAATATATAAACATTTATTGAATATATAATATATATATATTTTATAAATATAATTTATCAATATTTATTAGATTATGTTATTAATATGACTTTATATTTCGTACATACAAACATATTTTTAAAACAATTTCTCCATTATTTTAAATAAGTATTTATTTTTTATTCTAATTTTCTGATAAATAATTAATTGATTTTATCAACATGTAAAAAATAGGTTTATAAGGATTTATTTATTCTTATTCATACCCACAAATCCAATGACTCTATGATAATAGTAACATTAAATAATAATACTATATCACAATTTTTAACCTCGATGTTGTATGTAACTCAAGAAATTAAAAAATTAAAATAATTTTAGAATGCATTTCATAAGATATTGGGGTTTTACAAGCCATTTACCTGGGATTGAGGTTATAGAAGAATTCTGTATAAGTCCACATTGCCTCATTCACATTGTAATACTAAGGAAACATGTAGTGTAGGAAATCAGAAATAGTTGAGGTTTCCCATAATGATGAGTGACCATGAAAATGTTCCATAATTTAAAACATACTTTAAAGTAGATCAAATGAAGCTACCGGTTTTTGGTGATCAAATATATATGGGTTATCATAAGAGGATTAAAATAATGAGATGTTTTTTTTCATTCACAACCTCTCCAAATTTGATCATGTGATGTCACTTGGCACCACACGATCACATAACTCTTGTGCTGTCACCTGATTCTTGGATGATTTTGTGATAACATAACTAAAATCTGTAATCCACATTAACCTGGGGTTCATATATCCTTGGATTGTTAATATGATCACATGCCTTCATTTTTAAAATGAGATCATTAAACACTATATTTATCATGAAATCACGTGAGCATGTTATGGTTATTTGGTAGCATGACTTTGAACAAGTCATATGATTCACATGAGAATTAATTATTCATACACATTACATTAATATTACAATATAATGTTATATTTTAGAAAATGCACCAATCATGAACCCTACTTTTGTTTGAATCCCAAATTTAATCTCTCGGTTTTCTGAGGATGATGCCTAAAATAAATGATTTTGAAGAGGTTTTGAATTGTTAATTTTAAATCATCTATTATGTGAATTCTAACCCATATGATGTTTTACAATCTCCTAATTATCTTTTTATGGGTTTGGTGAGGATAAATATTCTATAGTACCAAATATCTAACTTTTTACCATATTATAGGTTTTAATTTCAAAAGAGCACTCTAATATTACCACCCTTAGTAGTGATCATACCACCATATAAGATTATTGAAACCCATAACACATTCTAAATAATGATTTCATATTTACTTAATTTCATCCTCAAATAATAATGTAATGATTGATATATTTTTATTTATTTTCAAATTTATTATGTGGAGATCTAGTATAAGCCTTATCCCGAAACCCATGAATATTTATTAATGATGAGAGAGTTGATTCCCCATTAGAAATTCCAGTGGTAATCTAGTTAGGATATTCATAGATATGGAACATTATGGATAGATTGTGGATATTCATTTTTAGTGTAGGGTACCATCATATAATTTTTAGATGAATTGATTTAAATATGATTATATGAGTCTATCCAATTTTCATAAACACTATATTTCTTTAAAAAGGGTCAAATAATGGACCTTGTATGTAGTTGGAGTGAAAAAACCAGAATGTTTTTATCTGATTCACGGTGTGGCTATTATCAGTCTTTGGGACCAAAAAATTATCCATGGTGGATTAATTTAGGGGGACACATATGATGAATTTCTCCTAGCCATTTACCTTAGAAGATGATGATCAAGGTCACCTAATTGAGAGATAATACATAAATATTCCCATGGAGGTTCTTATGAAGGATTTGTATTGGGGGGATAATATGTACTTCAAGAGGTAGACAAAGTAATTCATTGTGATGACATAACATAATCAACACTCAATGAAGAACAAGGTCTTCCCATCACATGATTGCTATGAAAAAGAGGGTGACTATTGGACAATGGTTCAAGAGGGACACACTATTTGAAATTAATGTTATTGAAAAACATATATAGCCATGATATTAAAAAAACTGGATCTACATGTTACTATATGGACACAGGTCATGAAATACCCTTAGTAGAAAACATTGTTTCCATAATCTCTTGTGATCACCATCCCCTTTCTATCAACTCACTCATGATCCCCACCCCATTTCTACCCTACATACTTAATTCACCATCTTTGCTTCCCTACACCCTATGACCCACCTTTCCGGACACATCCATCCAATCCTCATGCCCTTTTTCTTCTTCAATGCAAAAACCAACCTTGGGACAATCCTCCTCCAATGATGCAATGACCCACCTCCCTACTGATGCTTCTCCACGGTGGCCAACCAAGACGCTCCTCTAGTGCACCTCCTACATGATCGTACCACCACCCCATGTAACTCCTCCCCCAAAGTGGCTCCAACATAGATCCCACATGACATTGATGTGTCTTTGAATCCGTCTCTACCTATAAATCCTCCTTTGGACTTCCCCCATCCTCCAATCATGATATAATATCTCTGAAGTCTACCCACATTTTATGCACTCCTCCACATCTCACTGGTCGGTGCTCCTCCACATTTTATGAACTCCTAAAATATCTATTCAATTTATGTATAATCGTTTTAATTGAATCTAATTTTCCATTTTAGACAGTCATATAATTAGGTCAGAGCCAACGACATATGAACCATGATTATTATATTCCCTCACATTCCACCTAATTTCTTCTACCATGATGTCACATCATTTTCATCTCTAACTTGCATTGGTTATTATTATTTTCATTTCTTTTCTTTTTAATTATTATATTTTTCTTGGACAGTGTTTGTTTATTCTGGTTTACTTCATGAAGAATGATTCTTTTATTTTGTATATTAATTTTCTTTCGGATTGATTATTTCATTACTCTATGCGATTTCATAAACTAGAATAGTTGGTTTGCTGTATGAAATTTCTCATTCATATTGGATGATTGTATATTGTTATAATTTTATCTCTCTAAATTATTCATTGCATATTTTTTACATAATAACACTTTTTTGTTTCAATAAATATTATCAAAATGCATATTTTCAGTATTATAGACATTAACAATTAATTTTTTAATTATCATAACAAACTTCTACTAATATTAACTTAATCATTAATTCTTTGTTTTTTATCAACACTTTTATGTTTCTTAGTTTTGATGCTGATTAGAAAGTCACCCAGATGACATGAATAGTTCATCTTTATTCAGTAGACATACTTTTGATACTTGCCAATTTTATCCACTCTATTTTTTAAATTTATGAAATTTATTTATTGATTCAATTCATAATTATTTATTTCTAAAATTATGATGAACAATTGGAATCTAAATTCTGATTCCTCGGTCCTAATTCCAATATTGTTTCCTATTATTAATAATGATGTATTATTTTTAATTTATTCTGAATTTGTATGATATTTTAATTTTATACCAACTAATAATTGATTCATAATTATATTAACCACCTATTATGTATTAAAGAAATGATAAAATTAGACATCATAGAAATCTACTCCTGGATTTTGTTTTAATTCAAAATTATTCTTATGATGTTAATTTTTTTATTTAATTCTCTCTGAAAATAATATTATGTTTCATATCAAATACTGTAAATGTTTAACATTACATATTTTTATGTTTCATTTAAAACAATTGCATGTTTAATATTAAATAGTTTCATGAATAATATTAAATATTATCATGTTTACTAATGTTATGTTTAACACAGTCATGTTAAATAATGTTAATTTTTGGGCCTCCAATAATATAACCCTTTTCCAAAAATCTTGGTAATATATTTTATTTTTTAGGGAAAAATAATTTATTTTCATTAAAATAATTTATATATATTTTACATATGCCTATATTATGTAATTTTATGTTTAATAGGATTTCATTAATTTCATTTTTGATATTTTCATAATAACCCATTACTTTTTTATATGATATCATATTTTCACTTTCATTGATTTATTCATTATAAATTTTTAAATTTTAATTTAGAAATTTTTTTAACACACAGAATTATTTAACAAATAGGAATTCTTTCATATCCTTGATTGGCCTAAATGTCACATGATATTTTTCATCTTGTGAAGCAAGGCTTTAGTGTTCATGTAGAAGTTTGTAGTTGTCAAGATAATGATGTGGTTGTGTCTATAGATGTAAATTGAAATATTGTAGGTTAGTTGGTAAATTTTTTAACAATTTCATTAAAATTTCATTTTAATTTAGTTTTTTACGTGGAATAATTTTCATCATTATTTTTTTTATATTCTAATCAATTTTCTTATTCCAATTTATATATTACTACTAGAACAAAAATGGTATAATGTCAAAGGGAACTCAAAGGTTGAACCAACCAAAGAGGAATCTTAACCATGCAACTTTTTCACTATAGTCATTATTGTTATTTATATTTAATAATCAACCATATGTGGGTTGGTATTCTTCAATTTCTTCATCCTAATAGGAACAAGTTGACTTACGTTTTTTTTATTGAAATAAGAAATCCTTGTTATAACACAATTCATCAACATATTTATGTATTTTTTTTTAAATAAATCATAAACTAATATTATGAAACCTGAATAAATTAAATTTTTTGAGAGTTTAACATGAAACATGATAAAGGTGTTCCTTTTATTTTTAAAGAAGTTATTAACTGAAAATAAATGTACCAAAAACTAACGTGGTATGTTTGAGAGGAAATATTCTGAAATTGAAAAAAAAATTAAAAATAGAATGACTGAGGCTATATTTGGTAGTGAAATAGAACATTCACTATTTTGGGATACTAAAGTAATATTTTTTTATTTTTAGGTATAATATTCCATTCAATTTCAGTTATTTTAAATTTTCTATCAAACTACCATTACACAATATTTCGAATCACATTAAAAAAAATTAGTTACCAATTTATTACCTTAAACATTCATACAATTTATCTTTTTCAAATATTTTGGTAGATATTTTGGTTTTTAATGACACAACATTTCTATAGTCCAACATTATATGATTTTTTTTAACAATATTTCATAATGGATTTAATCAAGAATCCCTTATATAAATTTAATTTTCATAATATGAAGTCATCTGTGCATTGAATTGAATTAAATTGTCGAATATTGTTTCATCAATTAAATTTTATTATTGGAGAAGAATATACTAAATGTTTTTATTTCAAGAATATTCTTCTAAAAAAATAATATAGTCCTCTATTTGGATTTTCCATCTTAAGAAGGAATGAAAATCAATATCCATTTTCAACCCCTTCCATTATAATGAAAATGATGTCTGAAAAATGGGAAAACATTTTTCCTTCCTGGTATGACTTCTTTGCATCATTATTTATGAGAAACCAATGATATTTCTACTTATATTAAATTATTATATAGTATTTATTTATTATTATTATTTATTTAATATCCAAATGAATTATTAAATAGTGGATATTAGTTATTTAGATTTCATTAATATCACCTTTTCAATTATGTTGTGTATATTAAATTTCATGTATGTGTATTTATTTATCCTTTCCACATATCTTAGTATATACTTATACTTATGTTTGAAAATACAGTAACATTTCAAATTTAATAGTGAATATTTTTATGTTTATGATTAATCTTATGCTTATTCTTATGCTTACAGTTATACTTTTAAAAATACCATAATATATATATATATATATCATTTTAAATATTGTATTATATATTTCTGGAAGAGGATGGTTTCTTTATCCCATTATTATAAAAAACAATTATACATAAACACTAATATAAATACATAAATTTCAACCGTACATTGAAAATTAATATGTTGCAACTTCTGTTTAAAGATAAACTATAATATATATACATAATCAAAATCACAATTCCTATCATTGAATTATTTATCACAAGGCCACTTGGAAAATATATTGGTGTATAATGCTTTCATATTTCTCCAATTCATATTTTCTCAATGTACACACATTTCATTCATCATCTATTATGGGCCTCATATATGATTTGAATTTTAACCATATAAAGTTGAATTAGAAAATAATTTATCACTATTTTGACGACATTTATTATAATTAGAACATATGGTCTTCATGTTTTCAAATCAATATGATATAAAAATATAACTACTCTTCATTATTTTTTGATTTCATGCCCTATTGTTGGTTTCCATGTCATCCAATTCTTAAAAAATTATTCTTATTTTCAATTTCTACATACCAAAATATTTACATTACCAAAAAATAAACATAAACCATGATATTGTTTAATAATCTCAATATTCTACCTAAAATAGAAATTTTGAATCACTATATATTTTTTACTTTTTCAAAAACATGTTGTTTTCTAGGTGGGGAAACAACACTCATGCTCATTTTTCTATTAACCACAGAAATAGTGAAATATGTCTCATCACATTTACATACATAATTTTGTGCATATTGTTTGTTAATACATTTATTATTTATAGATATAAATTTACAATAAAAAAAATATAAGGTTTGATGGAAAATCATTCTCTGATTATTTTGAGATTTCATCATGAGATAATACCAATGCATTTTTTTCAATATAATGATTTCTATTCAAAACAATTTTACTCCTCTATACATGATGTAGAATCATAAATTTTCCTCTAATATTTTTTTGTAGACTTGACTATAGTAATTTCATGCTCTATAATGCTTATTTCAAAATCCTAGAATTTCATATTAAGAGTGTATTTCTATTTCCCAAATATCATCAATTTATTTTCACTCTTATTTGTTATACTCTCAATAAGATCCTTTCAAAATTTTCTTTTTTATGAAATATATAGTCAACATATCTAATCATGTTTTCCATTAATTTACATTTATCATTATTAGTGGTATCAATTGAAAATTATTTTTATTACAATGCTTGGAAGATTTTATTTTTATTTTCCAAGGATCATTCTTTTTCTTTATTTTTTGTCAAAATAAATTTTATGTCTAGATCAGTTTTCATCATGATACAAATTTATTTTCATTCTAGTATCTATTTGTTTTTTATGACATTGGAACTGAAGATAATTTTTGTTCCAAGACATTTCCTTTATCTTTGATTCATTTTTTTGGTGATTCATTTCTTACAGAAATTATTTCTCGGAGAAAAAATAAAAATAAAAATATTGTTTGGCTACAATTATATGATTTTATCAATGTTATTACAAGAATAAACATATTTATTATTAAATATATACAAAAATATGGCCCTCAACTCTTATTCATGATTTATTAGGGATTTTATTATGAAAAAAATTTATAATTACCTCATATTTATTAAATAAATATAATGAAAATGACATAAATTAATTATCTAGATAATTTAAATTATAATTATCAATCACTTCTATAATACTAATGCTTGGTTTAATACCATAATGACTATATAATATTGATGTTTCATTTTCATTTGCTTCTCAAGAAGAAAATATGGTACATGGTTCATCTTAATTATTGCTTTAGAATTATAGGCTGATATGGATTGGTGAAAAGGGAGAATAACCAAATTCATCATCACACCCTTCTTCCCACATAATGAATAATTTGACCAAAATATCATGTCAGAGAGAATTGGGGGAATATTGTTTTATCCAAATGTGGTAGAATTTAAATTGATGAAAACTAGGATAAAGCACTATCTGATAAGTCATATTAACTAAATTTTGAAACTGTTTTCAGTTGATCATATATTTCCCTGATGTGAATATCTTCATAAATTATTATTTCAACTTCCTAGGTAAATACTATAAATCTTAAAGTTTGAGTGATTCTTACATGGGATGTGTGTTCACCACTTGTGGATAACCTTCGTATTAAGGTATATCTACCTGGAATTTCCAAAAATAGAGTGGTTATTTATTTTTATTAATTTTTTGGTTCATAGAATTAACTAAAATAGATAATATAATACAATTAAACTATATTTAATGTGATGAGTAAAGAAAAACAGTATATCAGTTAAGAAATGAATATATGATGGATCAATTTAGTGACACTGATTGATGAAATGATTATCGAGACATCATTAAGATGATTTGATCAATGTAGGTGACTCCATTTTAATGAATTTAAGAATATTTTTTAATTGGTACTATAATATAAAATATAATTATATGTTTCTTTTATATTGTTAGGGTTGTGTTTTTAAATTCATATTCCTATTTAAATTAATTTTTTTTTAGATCACTATATTTATCATTCCTTATTAATTTTTTTTGGAGTACTCTCTATATAAACTATTATTTCATCTAATTTAATGGTAGAATAACATGTTATATCCATTTTAAAAATCCATTACATTGTGATAAATAGAGACACTATCATAATTTAATTTGTTGGTCCTTCATTTGGGGAGCGAGGTTATCCCACTTCATCATATTGAGCTGCATATAATTATTCTTTTCATTTACATTAATTTAATTATAATTGCTAAATATATGCTCATTAATATTTATAATATGAAACTCTTCATAATTTGAATCAATTTTATGGGTTTTTGTCTTATCTTATTTGATAACAAAGTAAAATAGAATCATATTATAGATATTTAAATACTTTTTAGGAAGTCTTATTAAAAACATTTTAAAAACAAATTATAAGTCATATGATCATCAATGCTATGAAACATAACCACAATTTCTCTATCATTTATAGGGCTTCTTGAGACATCATGCCAAATAAAATACCCTTCTTATTGACATCATATCATTGAGTAGTTAATCATTAGGGAAAACCCATCTCCATGAACACATCAATTTTTATTCATCCACTACATAAACATTAATTTTCATCCTTTATAATAATAATATATCAACCAAAATGCCCATATAGGGCTTATAGATTCTCTAGGTTCCTCTCAAAATCTGAAACAATTCACTTTATCCTTTGAGATATAAACTATAATATATAAATAGTGTATGAGTAAGCACACATACAATTTTTTTAGAACATCTACATGATATGTATATCCCATATCATTATAATGATAACCATGTAGGTAACAGTAAGATCATTCCCATACATGAGATCATTAAAAAAATTATGGGATGTTCTTCATTATACAGTTTCATCACTTAGTTTCAAAATAAAAATGAAATTTCATTTTTCCTCTTACTTTGTATATAAAACGTGATAAACAAAAAACATTATTACCCTTCACAAAATCATGTCATAGTGCTGTATAATATATTAGAAAATCATTTTATATTCTTTAAATAAATTGAACTTTATAAGCCTTAAATTATTACCACATATTCTTATTCAGTGAACACCAAATTTAATTAGATCTCCATATTCTCTTTTTTATATGACAAATAAAATCTTATTTTAGAATCTATCAATGTTATGCCTCCTTCTATATCAAAATATTTACTATACGATTTTGTTTTCCTATTATAGTATCTGATCTCTAATACTTTTCCTAGAAACACATATTTTTTGAGAATGTTGTGTTAGTGATTCTTTATATTTATTCAACATGAATGTATATATATATAAGACAAGTAACCAAATTTTATTACACTAATATCGTATATTATTATGTTATTTTCTATAACATGTGAATAATTTAGTTTGAATTACTAATATTATCATTTTTTATTATATTACAATGTCATTCCACTCTAATTCACAGATAAATATTACCACATGAATCATGAAAAAACTATAATTAATCTTTCTTACCACAATTAAGACTACATAATATTCTATCAATTATTTCCATACAAATTTTAATCAATGTGTTAGGATTTAACCATCTCACATAAAAATTCATGTATCCATGCTTGAGGTAGATGCTCTTGATATGAACTACTTATTTTTTCAATCTATAGGTAAGTATATAATACATGTATAATTGATGGGAAATATTTCAATTTTTTATTATTTGGTTTTAGTTTTATTAAACTAAAATTATTTCCTCTGATGTTTATTTTTTTGTAGGTACTTAATTATAAAAATCCAGTGGAGTGAAATTTACAAATAGAAGGATGAAAATATCATCTACCAATATGATAACATACATTAATTAAATGGGATTTATTTTCATATATTTTATATAGAAACTCAGTTTCATATTTTCACATGTTGGAATATCTTCATATATGTGAACTTTGATGAGTTTTTTTAGGTATTTGTGTTTTACAGATGTGAGAAAGTGGTTGGATTCATATGAAAAATTCAATGGGATATCCTATTATTTGACAAGAATTTATTTTAAGTGTAATAATGATAGGTAACTAAATCAATGTGATTTATTTACTATTTATAATTGGTATTATGTATAACTGTTGATGGATTGCGACTAGGTTGTGTATTTTGGAGGAAACCTTCTTTATTATTGGTATTTTTGTTTGATTTTTTCATAGTATAAGTGTTGTTTAAGAGTAAGGGTAACATATAAAGGATATGATTTGATATAAGTTCTAGTTGCATAGTTCATGGCCTATGGGATGTGATGCTAAGATAAATCTCTATAAAAGGGGTTTTTTGTGCATTGATCTGTAATAATAATGAATAAGTGATGTATTGGTGATCTTTGAGGGTTGGACCTAGAAAACTCAATGATGATTAATTTTGTGCCTTTATACTACATTCTTCTTTTAAAAAATTTTATTCGAGCATAAAAGGTTGATAATTATTGAATTTATTATCAGGTATGGAAAATATGGATAGGAAATTTTGATATTTATGGATTCTATTTTGGTTGTATTTACTTACTTCTTGTTGCTTCATCATCAAGTACTATTACTTATCTTTTTTGTTTTATGTTGATTCTTTTTTTGTAATAAAATGGTTTCTGTTCTAGAAATTATATTAGTGAATATTCATGAAATTGTGGTAGGTCTTTTAAAGATATCTGAATGGTATTTCCACAATATTAAATTGTTCTAATATACCTATATCCATAGTTTAAACAATTTAAATAGACCTATAGACACTGTTTTAAACTCTATATATAAGTCAATGTGGACTATGTTATATCCACATTTTGAATCCAAGGATATATGTTAACTTCCTTGGTGTAAATATTGGATATAGACCTATAACGATGATTTTGAACCATGGAAATATGTCAACATGTCACAAGATATATCCACAATTAGAAGTCATGGTTATAGGATTACTACCACTATGTCAACAATGGCAATAGTCCTAATCCTGTTTCCTCTCCAATAGGATCCATAGTCTACTAAGCTTTGGCTATTAACTATAGTCTTGGTTGTGGGACTTATTTAAATATTTTATAACAATGGAAATTTCTTAAATTTTTAGCTATGTCTGTTCAACATCTTCCGATATATTTTATACTCACTAGTCCATTGCCTCATCAAGATATTATAATTATTTGAAATTTACAATTTTAGGTAACTTTTACCAGTTTGAGGAAAGGTAATAATATGGGTTTACACTATTATTATGGAGGTATATATGGTAATTCATTTTAAAATCAGTTCAGTCCATTCTTGTGTTAGAAACATATTCTCATCAACCCTACCATATTTACAAGGGAAATATCCCATTAAGAGATTTGGTGCCCTTATATGAACAACATGGTTAGATTGGATCCCATGTAAGTGGCTAAAATTAATCAACAACTAGGGGATTCTTGAGACCAAATTCACGTCATTCCATTATTTATTATATGGGGTTAGGATCATTATAATTATAGACAAGGAGATCAAAAGTAGGATGAAAAGAAAAGGCCAGTTCATTTTTATTCCATATAGTGAAATATTCAACACCATTATTGAAAATGAAAAGGGTGACATTGAATCTTGAACATATTTTATGCTTTTCATGTGTGTTCCTTTTCCACTCAGATCAATAATATGACTTTATGTGAGTGATATTTATTGTTCTCCTTTTGGAGGTAGTTTAAGTGTATCTTGAAAAAGATATATCCTCCTCCACACATATACATAAAGAAGAGCTGTATGTTTTACCAACAATTATATATATGAATTAACCTCTATTAAGGTGAAATTCCCTTGATCATGTGAGTTGTTAGTCTCTAAAATCTCTATAATGATACATTAATCTATTTGTATATGAATGTTCAGTTGATATAAATAGTGATGAGAGGAGAAATGCTTCCAATTGTGGATGAGGGTGGTGCTGTGGGGGATATGAAGGCATAAATTTTTTTTAAACCCATTATTAAACTCTATCCCTTTTTACCCATAGCTCTAGAGGTACAATGGAAGAAAACAAACCAGTTTGAGCCAACTCCCTTATTAAGGAGGGTGTTGATTGACATGGAAACAATGGGTTTAGTGCCCGCAATCATGGATCTGGTCGGTGGAGTTCTTAATCATGTTATAATCATTTACTATCAAAAGGCAATAATGGGATTACTGGAGGAGAAAATTTTAGTGTCTAAGGCCTAGTGGATTATATGTTAGGTGGAGGTGTAGATGGATGGAACTAATAATGAAATAACACTTTAGGGAGTCTCCTTTTGAAAATAACTTTTTGAGGACAAGAAAATAATTTAGGACATAGAATTAGTGATACATTCCTGGAAAGGATAGATCCATTACATTACCATTAATTTTTAATTATAATTGTGAGTATAACGAAATCTAGTGAAGATAAGGGATATCATCATTGATCAAGTGAAGAGGTGAGATAAATTCCATTTTTACTCACATATGCTTTGGTAATTATTAGATATATTCAATTATTTATTTGGAAAATTTAATGAGTATAGAATCATTTAGTTACCTATTAACTCCCTAGAAGACTATACAACGGTAATTATAGTGGAGGTCAGTTGGGAAGGTGACCATGACACCATTTATTGGGTCTCTCATGGAAATAATGAACTCATGGAAGTGGTAGTTTATGAGATTAGAGTAATGAAATTTGTGATGTCCTTGGTGGAACCTTCGACACCTCAAGAATAGGTTACTTCCGAAAGCCCCACCTCACATAATAATAGGTAGATGAAATATTCATGGTGACTAATAAGGATACCTCTCATGTAGTCACCTTTTAATGTATTTGTAGACTCTTTTCTAACCTCTCTAACAGCTTGTTCTGACTTGTTATCCATATAGATTATCATCAAGTCTAATTAGGGACATTGACATTATAAGATGTGTGAAATATGAATTTATTTTTCCAAAGGTTACCTAGGATTTAGATAGGGTCCATGGAGGGGAATAAGTGGCTTGGGTCCTATTATAATTGATCATGATGCTTGGTGTTGATGTAGTAACCCGGTTCCCTACGATTTGTATTGAAAGAACATGCATTTGGAAAATTCTAACACAAAAATATATTCTCCTACAAATATTTCGATGATGACGGTGTCACTCTGTGGGGTTTCTATCTTCAATTCATGTATTCATCAAATCGTAGTGTTGTATTCGTGACCCTTACTATGAATGAAACATTAGATGATGGGATATCATCAAATCCACAGAGTGGTATATAATAGGCTGAGATTTCTATTTAGTATAAATATAAGGTTGATGTGAAGACAGTTACCTTTATTTTCTCCAATAAAGGTAGATTCTAATATAGTAACATAATTGTTGACTGAATGAAAAAATTCTACACTGTTGTTGATAAACATATTTTTTGTGTTTAATTGAATAAATACACCATTAATGTTTAGAGGTCCAAGATCATTATTCTTTATTAGATAAACCCAAATAAGTAACTAATATACACACCCTTTCTTCATTAATATCACAATTAGATGAATGTATGAGTCAGCCGCTCATCTAAATGGATCTACAATACATTATTGATCTTGGGTTAGGATGGGGCCATGGATTAGAATACTCATAATTTTAAAAATTACTAAGGTGACCTGAATGGGGTGAATATATAATGATTTATCATTGATGGGTCATTTAAATATTCTAAGGAATAATTGATCACCTCTAATAAATTTTCATAACACTTGGATAAGTTGATATTGAGGACCAATAACTCCATGTTAGGGTGAATGTGTTGATTTAAACATGGGAGAATAAAATGAAATGTTAATTGTTGGTATAGAGAGTGTATGCCTCGAATTGTTTAAATATAACCACAAAATGTGAAATTTATTAACACATCCTAGAATATAATGGAATTATATTCTCCCAAAAATATGATCATGGAAGGGGGAAATTAAATCTATAGGATATATTAGGAATTTTCCACAACATGTTACATGATAAATGGAGTGGATAAGATAGAAAATAAATAACAGAAGATCATTGATGTGATAGTGAAGTCCAAACACGATGTTCCTAACTAGGTAGAGAAAATACAATAGATAGTAGAGGTGAATTATACATTGATAGATCTATTTGACTAATCTATAAATGATCTATGATAGAAGTTAATTCATATCAAGGATTTTTCTGATCTCATGCTATTTTAGGGTTCTGAAGATAACACTAAGGGTGAAAACAATCGAACAATTTCTTTACAGAAGGATGCAGTTATTCCTTCAAAGATATCAATGTAAATGGGGTTGAGTTGTGTTTCATTTCTATGAAGGAACATGAAATAATTGATGTTTTTTAAAAGGCCCGCATACTGTTTTCTTTGAATGGTATGTGGAAGGTAGGATTCAAAAACTGCCAGGTTGGAGGGATGGTCCAAAAATCGGTCGCCCACAAAGCGTTGGCCAACGAGCAAGGAAAATAACAAACTATGTCATCGAATGAGTTGTACGTTGGATGACCATCTGGATACCGTACTGTGAACTCATCTGTGCCTGAATTAAGCAGATGAGAAAGGTTCCGTGAACCATCATCACAAACTGAATCCTCTACAAACCTCAGTTGACCGAGTCTTCCATGGGTAAAGATATCGCTCAATGGGCCTCCGTAAATCGTGCTGCATTCCAAGTAAATACAATGGCCTTGGTACTGTATAAAAAAATAACTGTACATAGGGGGAGGGAAAGATAGTGAGAATGATGGATGAAAATATTTTAATGGAGGCTTAAAGGTTTTACTTTGCCTCACATCTTGTTTCATCGGCAAATCATGAATCACGAACCACTTCCTCTGCTGGTATAGCTAGTCGTGAACCATAAAATAGATTAATTGAATAATAAAAATCAAAATGAGAACCTTTTAGGGTAATCGTGAACCAAATACTCCTCACGAATGAATATTATGTGAACGGTTGTCCCCCATACCCTCCTTCGACATGGTGCTCTGCGTATCACACCTCTATGCAGATAGAACCTGGTGTCGCGTACCCAATCGGTACGCGGGTACCACCCAATGTTGCATAGAAAGTCACATACCCCTCCAGTATGTAGTTGGTGATACACAGTCCCATGTACCACATCGGTACGTAGATAATCCCTCTATCTGCATACCACTATGGTATGTATACCATCCCACATCCCGTACATGAAACTTGTACGTTGAATGGGGTGTTTTCAGGAATTGTTCCTTTATGTTCCAACCTCAGCCCTCTATTACTGTCTAGTCATCCATAGACCCTCCTCTAACCAGTCCCCCGTCATTATACTAAAGTATCCTCCAAAGCCATTGGACCCGTATGGTCAGACCATCTGGCACATCAATGCAGCCCTTTGAATCTATATACCATTGGTAAGCGGAGTCATGAAATCTCTCTCCACAATGCTGCAGTCTTTGGGAATTCTTGTGAGGATTAATTACAATGGTAACCTAGATTCCAACCTTGGTATGATGATGCAAACTTCCCCCCTTCTCAAGATCAAGGGTGAAAACATGCTTTCCCTTTCAATGAGGGATAGTGGTTAGTCGAAGGGGTTATGTTTTCTCCCACTTTTGACGAGTATGAATCTCCTCTCCTACCCAGAATGTGCTCTAGGGCCCTCCCACTAAGGTAAGTCCCAATTCTTCCGAGGCTATGCTGAATGATCCTTAATACCATCTAACATTAAAGGGTTTGTTGCTCCATTACCTCACCCAAGGTCACCCCTAACTATTCCACCACAGGTTCTCCCTCCCCCACCAATAGGGGAGGATACATGTGAACTGTTGAATCATTCACATCCTCTTGTTTCTCACATCGATCATGACTCACATGGGATTAGAGTTATGTGGGCATCATAAAACCCACATGTAACTCCCCGACCCCATTTACCCAGATTCGGTGCATTATTACATAACATTGGCATGATCACAAAAGATCATCTCTCGAAAGACCGATTAGTTTAGTAGTTCTGGAAACACTAGAGACATTCATAATGTTTAAATTACATCATAAAGTGAAAACTACAACAACATCTTGTCTCCACACTCATATCCCCTTATACTATACCTGCAGGTTATTCATAAAATACTTCTTCACATCCTGGGAAAAATAAAACATAGAAAGGGGTGAGCTCAGATGCCCAATAAGGATAACAATATAGAGGAAACTTTCATAAATAATAATAAACCTTTAAGTCAATTAACAAATAAAAAAAAGCCTTTTAATCTTAAACTTCATAATAATATGGAAAAAATAAAATGAAATAATTTAATTTACTTATTCACATGGATATTCTACTAGTTGAATAATCACATGCAATATCAATAACAAATTTCATAATGGTGGAATTCATAATGCCAGACTATCATAACCACATAGTCAAGTCCTCGTGCCAAGACTACAAAGAAGATTTTGTCAAGGCCTTGTGCCAAGACACTAGTTTGTCTCATGAGACCTACCGATTCATCGAGGAGCTATATCAGCCTCCACCCATCACTTATTAAGTCCAATGCATTCCTCATATGAATATGTTTAAACATAACATAAATATTCATTTTAAAACTAGAATACGAAATGTCAATACTATCTTCATAAACCTTGAATGGTATAAAAATAACACATCCACAATAAAACATATCACAAAACCTTCAATACAATATGGATGTCTTGTATCACAATAAATCAACTTCAAATAAGATTATAATCCATCAAAGGATGTTGACATAGATGAAATCAAAACTATTTGAGAGAAATATCTATTTTTATGATATCATCTGAAAGTCACATAACTATAAAAGAAAACACTTATGTTGAAAATTTTCTTATAAGCTCATAAGAGAAAGCTTCGACGATTTTATAATGGTGGAAAATAGTGGCACCGACCGTATAAGTTAAAAAAGACATTCTTACCATAATTCTGTCGAAAAGGTTAAAAAAGACCTTGTTTGGAAAACGACAGAAAGATTTTGTTATAAACTTTTTATAAAAAGTCTCCAAGGGTATTCATGGATTTATAGCATAGTGTTTAAAATATTAAAAATGATTTTAAATACATTTTTAAGAAACATGGTTGTGGATGATAAAGAGGTACCAGTAGATAATTACGTATAAACAACCTCGGATAATGAAGAGATTGTGAAATAAACCCTTACCTTGTACTTTTCTGTAGTTGAGGGTAGGACAACCTCCTGTATAATGGTGAAAAAATTGTTATTAAATTATAAAATAATCATATACATTAATATGATATCATATATGATCTTTTAACAATGATTTGTTAATAATATCTTAGTATTATCGTCGTTTCGAGTGTTAACTTACTCATTTTATTTTATATGTTTTGTTACATAAGCCATGTTTGTTATGGATACATTGTATCTTATTCATAACTATAATGATATAAATTCCTTTAAAATTATTATTAATCATCAAATGAGAATTAGACTTAAATGGATACGATGGGGAATGAATCTCAATGCATTCGTGGAGACGGTAGTCCGTACGTACGCACGAGCGATAATATCATTATTTTGATATTAAAATAATATATAATTTGATTTTATATCATATATATAGAATAATTATCATATTATATTTGATTATTTACATGAATTACACATCATTATTATACGAATCCAAATAATAATATTTTGAATAACAATTACACCACGACGTGTAGAATGTAAGCCGTACGTATGCACGTATGGTGACATGTCATTAAAAGGATAGATATAATACTGAATATGGTTGTACCATATTTATAATAACATGATAGTGTATAGAAGATACTGTAGTTATTATTTTAGAATGGGAATAACAATGAAAGAATAAGATGAAAAAGAAAGGAACTTCAAAGATGGTGGTGAAAACATTACCTCTTCTTCAGGTTCTTCATTTTGATTTGACCAAAAGGGATCCATAGGATGGATTTCTGACTAAATGAAGGCCTATAGGATGAAGGGAGGATATTTTATAGGGTATTTGGGCAGAGTTTGGCCGAACCAAAAGTATTTTAATGTGTGAATTAGTGAGAAGGTGGAGTGCCCTTTTATAAGAGGGGTGAGGGGAACCATTGGAAAAGATAGAGATAATATTTTATAATAAATTCGTATTTGGTTTTTAATGTCTCAAAATTGTTTCATTTAAAGGTTAATGGGGGTATAGGTCAAAACCCTCTCAACAAATAGGTTTTAGATAGGTTTGGGTCATGATATTAACCTTATATTTTAGTTTTAACTCTTAGTTAATTAGTTTGACATTTACCATGTCACTTTGTATTTTTGTATATTATATAGTTAATAAACTTACTATATATGACTAAGCGACCCCCAAGTGGTCCATTAATGATAAATATATAATGATATATGTCTCTTGGCCGAACCTCTGATTTTTATGAATTGAATATAATTTAATAATATAATATTTGTTATAAAAACACTTTTATGTCAATTTTGACACTATTGGATATTTTGTTTTTGATAAATTTATAACAGTATTTTTACTTCGAAAAAAATTTATATAAACAATACTAATATATCATAGTAACCTATAAAATTAGTGGAAATTATAAAAATTATCAAATTACATTTATTTGGGTATTTATAATATCAATTATCTTAATCATTCATTAATACGGTAATTACTACATAATCATTGTTTCATTAATAAATTAATTTATATAACATCTAAAAATTATAAATAAAATATCATTATGAAGTAACTCTTTTTATATTTCTACTTAATATTTATAGTTGAAATTATAACATATATAACCCTATGTAAAAATTGTTTTTCTAAAAGATAAATGCTTATGTAATTTTTGTATTTATTTTAACTTATTTAATATAAAGTGTCATTATCACTTACTAGTGGATCCATGGGGTCCCAAAATCGACCCAATGATGCCCATGGTCAGAAATTTATCAACCAATAGGTTTAGGACACGTTTTTGGATAATTTATTAGTATTATAATATTAGTTTTTACCCTTATTTACCGGATTAACCCTTTAACCATGGTAAATAAAATATTTACCGAAGTAATTATTCAAAATGTCTAAAAATAAAATTTACCTATTTACACAATTTGGAAATCCTGATTTAAAATACGAAATTCATTTTTCCAAATTCAAAACAAAGAAGTGGAAGAAACTAGTTTAAAAGTAATTCCCGTTGTTAAAATAAAAAGCGTGTTTTTAAGATATAATAACTATCAAAAGATTGACACCTGTTTATGTCCGGTTTAATTGTGAATTTATGTCCAATGACTAACATTGTATTAAATTGTAAAAATATATTATAAATATACATTAAAACTACTCAAATCCATAATTTATCACTATTAATTATTTCGATTAAAAAAGTTGGTTTTAATTAAAATTTAGTAATTTTCACTATTCATCAAAATATAAATGTCATCCGAAAAGTTCCAAAATTTTACCCTAGGATAATTTCCATATTCTAAATTCAAAAATGAAGTCCATTTTGAAAGATAAAATTTATAAAATTTCATGAAGTGGTTATTACTATTCATAACTACTAGTTTGATTGGTTTTGGTGTGTGTTAGAACTCGAAGTTGTGTACAACACAAGCTACTGTATTATTCAATGAGAAGCATACCGTGGATGATTTGGGTGTTACATTCTCCCCTCTTTCAAATAATTTTGTCCTAGTTGTTTCTAGAGTATTATTACATAAAAAGGCTCGGGTGGTTCTTCATCACAAGCTCCTCAGGTTCCCACGTTACCTCTTCCATCTTATGGATTCTCCATAGAACTTTTACCAAACGAGTCATCCGGTTTCTCAGAACTTGTTCTCTTGTATCAAGAATCTTGATGTAATCATCGTAATAAGACAGATCGGGTTCTAGTTCTAATTCCTCATAAGTGAGTACATGTGTTGGGTCAGACATGTATTTCCTCAACAGTGATATGTGGAACACATCATGAACTTTGGAGAGACTTGGCCGCATTACCAAATGGTACGCTACAGCCCCAATTCGTTCTAGAATTTCGAATCGTCCGATGTACCTAGGACTCAATTTACCCTTCTTACCGAAACGTATAACTCCCTTCCATAGATATACCTTCAAAAAAACATGTTCTCCTACATGAAATTCCAAATCCTTCCTTCGGTTATCGGCATAGCTCTTCTTCCTACATTGAGCTTCATTGATGTGGTTTTGGACTAACATTACCTTTTCTATTGTTTCCTCCACCAATTCTGGGCCTACAAGTTTCCTTTCACCAATGTCATACCAACAGGTTGGTGTGCGACATATCTTTCTGTATAACGCTTCATATGGTGCCATCTGAATACTCGAATGGAAGTTATTGTTATAGTAAAATTAGACCAGAGGTAAATATTGATCCCACATAACCTGAATGTCAAGTGAGAAAGATCTCAACAAGTCTTATAAGGTTTGAATAGTTCGTTCTGATTGTCCATTAGTTTGGGGGTGGTAGGTAGTGCTCAAACTAAGTCCATTTTCCATGGATTTCTGAAGACATTTCCAGAATGTTGAATTCAAATGGTGATCATGATCAGAAACAATTAATAGAGGTACTCCATGAAGTCTCACAACATCATTAATATATAGTATTTCTAGATGTTCTAGTGGTAGATCTTCTCTAATTTCATGAAAATTTGATGACTTGGTCAGATGATCAACAATAACCCATATAGCATCATTCCTTCTAGGAGTATTTGGTATCCCCATGACAAAGTCCATCATAATATTGTGTCATTTCCACTATGATATGGGAAAAGGTTGCATAAATCCTCCAGGATATTGCCGTCCAGCTTTCACTTGTTGACATACCATACATTTTGACAAAAAATCAGCAATCTCCCTCTTCATGTTGTCCCACCAAAAATGTTCCTTCAAATCTCTATACATTTTGGTTCTCCCACGGTGTATAGAGAAATTGGAGCTATGAGCATCATCTACCAATTCCCATTTCAGATCAGGTATATCGGGAACACAATGTCTCTTCCCAAATTTCAAAATTCCATCTTCATACAGAAAGCCTTTCAATCTCCCATCATTCACATCTTTAGTCTTCTTTTGAAACACTTCATCATCAATCTAAGAACACTTTATCCTTTATATTAAATATGGAATGGAAACCATTTGAAAAAGAATTAATGTTTCATCTTCCATGGTGATTCCCATATCCAACTTGAGTAGATCCATAAAAATAGGATCCCTTTCTATTTTTATCATGTTCAAAACTCTGTGATCTTTTCTTCTCAAAGCATCTTCCACCTTATTTGCCTTCCCCGGGTGGTAGTGTATCTTGCAATCATAATCCATGAGTAGTTCAAGCCATCGCCTTTGACTCATGTCGAGTTATATTTTTGAGAAAATATACTTCAAAATCTTGTGATCAGTATAAATCTCACATTTTTCACCATAGAGGTAGTGTCTCCATATCTTCAAAGCAGAGACCAAAGCTGCTAACTCGTGATCATGAGTAGGATAGTTTTGTTCATGAATTTTCAATTATCGTGATCCATAGGCAATAACCCTATCATTCTACAGAAGGAAAAAACCAAGTCCTTTCTTCTATTCATCACTATAAATAACGAACCCATCATTCCTCGATGGTAGAGTCAATATAGGAAAATTGAATAATCTTCTATTCAGTTCTTTGAAACATTTTTCACACTATTTTGTCCAAAAAAATTTAACCCCTTTACGTGTGAGCTTTGTTAATGGGTTATCCAATCAGGAAAAATTCTGGACGAAACGTCGATAATATCCTGCTAAACCAATAAAAATGTGTACCTCAGTTATACTCGTAGGTTCTGTCCATTCTTGGTTTGCCTTGGTCTTAGAAGGGTCAACAGAGATTCCTTCTTTAGAGGCAATGTGGCCAAGAAAATAAATCTCATGATGCCATAATTCACACTTTCTAAACATCCCATATAATTCATGTCTTCTCAGAGTGTTCGGGATAATGTGCAAGTGATTTTCTTGATCTCCGTAGCTTTTGGAGTATACCGAGATATAATCAATAAATACCACCACAAATTCTTCTAGATATTCCTTGAAAACTCTATTCATTAGATCTATGAATACAGAGGGCGAATTAGTCAGCCCAAAAGTCATTACTGTAAACTCGTAATGCCTGTCCCTGGTTCAAAATGTTGTCTTCGGAATTTCTTCCTTCTTCTCACACAACTGATGGTATCCAGATCAAAGGTCAATCTTTGAAAATTATTGAGCTCCATGCAGTTGGACAAATAAATCATCAATGCGAGGTAGGGGATACTTGTTCTATATTGTTATAGCATTGATCTCCCTATAGTCGATATATAACCTCATAGATCCATCTTTCTTTTCAACAAAAAGAACAGGGGATCCCCATGGTGAAAAAATAGGGAAAATAAATCCCTTATTACTCAATTACTCTAGTTATTTATTTAGTTCAACTATTTATATGGTGGACATTCTATAAATGGGTCTTCGATATATGTCTTGATCCAGGAATTAAATCAGTGGAAAACTCAACTTCTCGTTCTAGAGTATGTCCAGGTAAATCTATTGGAAACACATCTATGTATTAGTTCACAATAGGTATATCCTCTATTTGAACATTACTATCCTCACCCATAGTCATTTCATTCTCTTCATCCCCAATAATTGAATTTATTTGGGCTGTTGGGGGTGGATCTAGATATGAATTAGGTGGTGATGATTCTGCTCTATAGATAAGGTGTTCCTTATCATCATCATCAAAAATCATAACCTCCTTCTTATTACAAGAAATATTCGCATTATGTCCAAAATCCAAACCATACTAAGGATTATATCAAACTCAATCATAGGTATGACGATGAGATCTGCAGATAAAGAACATTTATGTTCTCTAATGGGGGCTAATTCACAAAACATTGTTGCAATGATACTTACCTTAGGAGTTTTAACTGAAAACTCCCTTGTTAAATCAAATTGGAAATATCTAATTTTCTTAGAATACTAGGAAGATATGAAACAATTCGATGATCCAGAATCAAATAATTCATTTGCTAAACTTGAGGAAACGATTAAATTAACTTCCACCACATCTTTTGGAGCTTCTACATCAGCAGCAGTGATAATATAAGCTTGGCCTTGATCCCTTGTCCATTTATGAGGTATGTTCCCATGATGCTTAGGAAAATAATTTACATAATGTCCCATCTCCCTGCAATTGTTGCATTGGACATCAGTAGCTCCCTTCTCCCCCTTGCAATCACGTGCTTGGTGGCCTTTTTCACCAAACTTGTAACAGAATCCCATTCCTTTTAAGCATGTACCGGGGTGTTTCTTACCACATTTACTACAGGATGGATATTCAACTTTTCCATCCTTCCCATTATTTCCATTCCCATATTGATTAGAAGATCTCTTCTACTCATGCTTTTCTTTAATTCCATAAGACATAGAGAATTCCTTTTCTGTCTTGATAGCAAATGAGACAACGTCTTCGTATGACGGGAAGGATTGTGAGACTAATTCTCAATGGAGAAATGGTTTTTACCCATCAAATAAAAGATCAATCATACTTCTTGGGTTACATATATAATCTCTAATATTCCTTTATAACCTGTTAATGTTAGCCTCATACTTTGTGACATTCTCATCTTCCTTTTTTCTCAGACTCAGAAATTGACTTTCCATATCTGGTCAATGGTCACGAGGAAAGTAGTTTTCTAAAAAAAGCTCTTTGAACTCCCTCCATTCCATATTTGATACTTCTTCATCTTCCTTTATGTTTTGAATCATGGACCACCATTGATCAGCATCTCCAGTGAGGTGGTAAACTGCCATGATAACTTTTTCCCATTCACTACTCCCCAAAGCCTGAAATATTTTCTCTAGGAAATTTTCCCATTTCAAAGCAACTAAGGGGTTTTTACTCTCATTGAACATTGGTGGTTGTTGCCTCATGAAGTGATCTAACATTGATCCTCCATGTTGCAGATCATGGTGCTCCATATTGGTATGGTTATTATTCATAACCTGAGTGAGTTGTCCAAGTATGGTGATTAGCTGATCAGCAACAGTTTCATCACCAGCTCTACTATAATTATCTTGAGTAGGAGGGAAATCCCTACATGGATTGTGTGCATTGATATGATTTTATTTCTTCCGCAAGGTTCCATTTCTAAACAATCGTGTAAACTAGATCAGTTTATGTATCAAAATAAACAATTCCATACTTATAAAACACTTAACATAAATTGAACTATTTATTGATATAATACATAATCATAAAGATGTTTTCTTTGAGGGAGTATATACTAACAAACACTTCATAATGATTTTTAAAGAAAATGAGAGTTATCCTAATAATATCCCCCGAGTGTGTCGTAACCAAGAGTGCAATAAGACCCATGGTCATGAACTAGTTCACGTTCGAGTCTAGCTCAAAGCGGTGTTTTCGGGTTTTACACCTTGGTACATATGTGCCAGAGCCGCCTCTACCTGCTTGTATCCAGACAGGGATGTATTGCTTGGAAAACACACAAAATCTATACAATACCAAAATTATTGGAAGTTCTTCTATACTAACCCTAAAAGTCCTTTTTAGGTCTATGTGCTCTAATCAGAGTTTATCTAAATCTAGCTTCCAAGGTTTGTACTAAACTTCCTCTGATACCAATTGTATCACCCCAACCCCAGTTACCCAGATACGGTGCATTATTAAATAACATTGGCATGATCACAAAAGATCATGTCTTGAAAGTCTGATTAGTTTAGTAGTCTTGGAAACACTAGATACATTCATAATGTTTACATTACATCATAAAGTAAAAACTACAACAACATCTTATCTCCTCACACATATCCCCTCATACTATCCCTGCAGGTCACTCATAAAATACTTCTTCAGATCCTAAGAAGAATAAAACATAGAAAGGGGTGATCTCAGATGCCCAATAAGGATAACTATATATCAGAAACTTTCATAAATAAGCATTAACATTTACGGCAATGTACAACTAAAACAAAAGGCATTCAAACTTGAAATTCATCCTAATATGACAGAAATAAAATGAAATAATTCCATTTTTTATTCACATGGATATTCTACTAGTCAAATAATCACATGAAATATCAATAACCACTTTCATAATGATTGGATGCAAAATTCTAGACTCTCATAACAACATAGTCAGGGCATCGTGCCAAGACTACAAATAATATTTTGTCAAGGCATTATGCCAAGACACTAGTTTGTCTCATTAGACCTACCAATGCATCGAGAAGATATAGCGGGCTCCACCTGTCACTTATTATGTCCAATGCATTCCTCATATGAACAGGTTTAAACATAACATAAATATTCATATTAAGACTAGCATACAAAATGTCAATACTTTCTCCATAAACCATGAATGGTATAAAAATAACACATCCACAGTTAAACATATCAAAAAACCTTCAATACAATATTGAATTTTTGTATCACAATAAATCAACTTCAAATAAGCTTAAAATCTATCAAAGGATGTTGACATAGAGGAAATCAAAACTATTTGAGAGAAATGTCTCTATTTTTATATCATTTGAAAGTCACATAATAATAAAATAAAACATTTACTTTGAAAATTTTCATATAAGTTTTTAAGGTAAGACTCAAAGATTTTATAACAGCAGAAAATAGTCGAACCCACCATATAAGCTAAAAAAGTCATTCTTACCTTAATTCTGTCGAAATGGTTAAAAAAGACCTTGTTTGAAAAAAGACAGAAAGGTTGCGTTATAAACTTCTTATAAAAAGTCAACAAGGGTATAAATGACTTTATCCCATAGTCTTTAAAATATTAATAATGTTTTGAAATACATTTTTAAGAAACATGGATGTGGATGATAAAGAGGTCCCAGTAGATAATTACGTATAATCAACCTCAGATAATGAAGAGATTGTAAAATAAATCCTTACCATGTACTTTTCCTTGGTTGAGGGTAGGATAACCTCCTGTATAATGGTGAAATAATTTTTATTAAATTATACAATAATCATATACATTAATATGATATCATATTTGATATTTTAAAATTGATTTGTTAATAATATCTTAGTATTATCATCATTTCGGGTGTTAACTTACTCGTTTTCTTTTATATGTTTTGTTAGATAAGCCATGTTTTTTATGGATATATTGTATATTATTTATATCTAGAATTATATAAATTCCTTTAAAATTATTTATAATCATCAAATGAAAATTAGACTTGAATGGATACGATGGGGAATGAATCTCATCGCGTTCGTGGAGACGGTAGTCCATACGTACGCACGAGTGACAATATCATTCTTTTGATATTAAAATAATATATAATTGGATTTTATATCATATATACAGAATAATTATCATTTTATATTTATTATTTACATGAATTACACATTATTATTATATGAATCCAAATAATAATATTTTGAATAACAATTACACCACGACGTGGAGAGTGTAAGCCGTACGTACGCACGTATGGTGACATGTCATTCAAAGGATGGATATAATACTGAATATTGTTGTACCATATTTCTAATAACATCATAGTACATAGAATATACTGGAGTTATTATTTTAGAATTGTAATAACAATGAAATAAGAAGTTGAAGAAGAAAGGATCTTGAAATAGGGTGGTGAAAACATTACATCTTCTTCGGGTTCATCTTTTTGATTTGATCAAAAGGGCTCCATAGGATGACATTTTGACTAAAGGAAGGTCTCTAGGATTAAGGGAGGTTATTTTAGAGGGTATTTGGACAGAGTTTGGCCGAAAAAAAGGCTTTGAATGTGTGAATTACTGAAAAGGGGGAGTGCCCTTTTATAAGAGGGGTGAGGGGCACCATTGGAAAAGCTAGAAATAATATTTTATAATAAACTCATATTCGGTTTATAATGGATCCAATGTGGATTATTTAAAGGTTAAGGTGGGGATAGGTCGAAAACCACTCAACCAATAAGTTTTAGACAGGTTTGGGTCACTATATTATCCTTATCTTTTAGTTTGAACTCTTAGTTAATTAGTTTGACATTTACCATGTCACATTGTATTTTTATATTATATTGTTAATAAATTAACTATATACATCAAAGAGACCCCCATGTGGTCCATTAATGATACAACTATCATGATATAATTATCTTGTCCGATCATTAGATTTTTAGGAATTGAATATAAATTAATAATAGAATATTTGTTTTAAAAACACTTTTATGTCAATTTTGACACTATTGGGTATTTTGTTTTTGGTAAATTCATACCAGCATTATTACTTTGAAAGAAATTTATATTAACAAACCTAATATATCATAGTAACCAAGATAATTATTGTAATTTGTAAAAAGTCTAAAATTAAATTTAGTTGGGTATTTATAATATCAATTATCTTAATATTTCATTAATACGGTAATTACTTCATCATCATTGTGTCATACATAAATTAAATTCTTTAATTTATAAAAATTATAAATAAAATACCATTATGTATAAATTCTTATTATACTTTTAATGAATATTTATAGTTGAAATTATAACATATAAAACTATCTGTAAAAATTGTTTTTCTATAAGATATATGATTATGTCATTTTTTGTATTTATTTTTACTTATTTAATATAATGTGTCATTATCACATAAAAGTGGATCCATGGGGTCTCAAAATAGACCCAAAGATGCCCATAGTCATGAATTTATAAAAAAATTGGGGTAGGACACGTTTTAGGGTAATTTATTATTATTATTATATTATTTTTACCCTTATTTACCAGATTTACCCTTTAAACATGGTAAATAAAATATTTACCGAAATATCTATTCAAAATATCTAAAAAAAGTTACCTATTTACCCAATTTGGACATCCTGATTCCAAATATGGAATCCATTTTTTCAAATTCGAAACACAGAAGTGGCAGAAATTAATCTGAAATTAATTCCAGTTGTTAAAACAAAAAGCCTGTTTTTAAGAGATAATAACTATCATAAAATTGACACTAGATTATGTCCGGTTTAATTGTGAAATTATGTCCAATTACTAAACATGAATTAAATGGTAAAAATATATTCTAAATATAATTTAAAACCACTAAAATTCATAATTTATCACTGTTAATTATTTCGATTAAAAAAGATATTTTTAATTAAAATTTAGTAATTTTCACTATTCATCAAAATATAAATGTTATCCAAAAAGTTCCAAAATTTTACCCTAAGATAATTTCTATATTACAAATCCAAAAATGAAGTCCATTTTGAGATATAAAATTTACAAATTTTCAAAAAGTGGGTATTACTATTCATAATGGCTAGTTTGATTGGTTGTGGTGTGTGTTAGAACTCGAAGTTGCGTACAACACACGCTACTGTATTATTCAAAGTGAAGCGTACCGTGGAAGCTTGGGATGTTACACCAAATAAACAAATGTTAGGAACTCTGATTCCTGACCGTGTCATGATACGTAGGGGGCCTACCAGAAGACACGAGATCAAAAGGGTGCCCCTCAAAAAGGGTTCACCAAGTCATGTCTATCAAATGGGATGTTGCTATGCATAAGAACCACATAATCTAAACTATGACAATTATGATTCCTAATCAAACTGGGGTATGTAGGATGACTTCCAGAAGGCTCAAGATCAAAAGGTTTCCCATCCAAAAGGGGTGACAAAATTATGTCCCTTAAATAGACAGCTTCTACGTGTAAGCCCCACACCAAATTATGCCCATAAAAAATATGCAAGCTTACGACGATTTGACAAACCAGGGATATCCCATGCAAACCCTCTTTGGGAATGAATCAAGTATTCAAAAACACATGAACATGATATATAGCTATAAGAGATTTCTGAAACATGCCACAATCCTCCCCCTGGAAGTGTGGGGTGAGCCTGACCTCCCATCCTCCCGACCAAGGGAGTCCTCAAGTGTCATTGGCCAAATTTTCATCCAATGAGCGCCAGCCTTTGGAATGAAATTCCATGAATCATGGATACTAGGGCCTTTTTGAGTTCTTTTATCAACGAATAAACTCTTTGAAGACTATCTGAGGAAGTTATATATGAGAATGAAAGATTTCATGGTTACTCAACCCCCTTGAAATCACCCACCGGGTTAATTCAACCATCTTTAAAGGATAATGACACTAAATGGGATGAAACAAAGGAATTTTAAAGTTCCATATCTACATCCCCCGTAAAATGCACCACCTCAGACACAGAAAAAAATGTATAACTCAATGTGAATCCTTAACCAAGGTCATAGGTCTACCCAAATGATAAAAGGAAAAAGGATAGTTCATGTCAAACCATTTCTTATGTCCTAGTGCATGCAAAACATTCCACCTCAGAGGCGGAACAAAAATGGTGATCCTAACTTGAATCCTAAATCAAGGTGAGGGTTCTACAATAATGTTAAAAGGAAATAAGATACATCACATTAGACTATTTTTTTACCCCGGTACATGAAAAATGTCCCACCTATGCAGTGGAACAAAAATGGTGAACCCAATGTGAATCGTTAAACAAGGCGTTGGTTTTCCACCACTCAGGCCCCTTCGCCCCACATCAAAAGAAATGTGGAAGGGGACAAGTTGAATTACCAAATATTCTTAGTTCAACAGAATTCTACTTTGGCCACATATTTTGTGTTGAAATTCCTATATGTATATCGTAGGTCACCGCATAGCGACCTTCTATCCAAATGGCATCCCAAGGACCCATGCAAACATGCACATCGGTGATCCCGTAGGAGCTTGGTGCCTTAATAAAGAGAATGACCCCTTCCCCTACCCATCATCCTCAATGCTAGGATTCCAATACCATGATCAAGGACTACCACAAAAATGGAACTCTCCCCATGTTGGAGGCTGCATGACAAACCCTCCAGTATGTAAAGGTCCTGTAGCCACAACTTTATCCATTCTTGGCACTCCATCACCAGACGACAATAGTGGTCATCTCAAATCGTTTCGGGAGCCTATCCCTAAAAAACGCCAATGAGTACCTCCATTACCTCAGGGAGGTAGATGAATTCAATATTGATGACTTCATCTCAACATCACGAGGGTCCAAATAACTATCCCCCATCATAGATCGTCGCCACTGACAACAGACGACCAGACCTCCTCCCATCAAGGAGGACCTTATGTCGAGGGAACCTACTATAGTACAGGAGACCTGGGGCCCTTGGGCTGCCTGCCAAGGGTTGAAACATAATAATTAGGAACACACCATAACCATGGATCGTATGGAGAATATCTACAGTAATAACGCGATATAATTCTTCAGGCAGACACACAACTCTGCACTATCCACTCAAGCCCACCACAGAAATAGGGTGGCATGATACGATCACATGCAAATTTCTACTTGTGCTCACTGGTCCCACCATGAAGACATAGTATCAAGCTACTAGTAGATGCAGCTATCGGCTGATGCACAATAAGCCCGCCACGAAAATGTTGTGGCACTCAGATATACAATGCTTCAAACACCTATCGATTCATTTCAAGTCTTCAATTAAAATAGTGAAGCAACAAGATATACACAGGAAAAAAATCATGTTGATTCATTTGAAGCCTATTATCCAAATTTGGCAGTAACTAAATATGAGAAGATTAAAATTCTTACAGACGCATAAAAAGCCTGTGAGAAAAATACAACAGAAAGTGAGAAGATGAAAATTACTGTTCGTGAATATAAAGACCACCAGTCAAATATATTGGCAAAAAGAGAGGATAACCAGAAATAGACTCATTCCTCTGTCCCTACATAGGAGAATCACCCGTATCCATAGGCAAAACATGGAGGATCAGAGAAGGCAGAAACTCCTAATCTAACATCACAATGGGCCTTCATACCAATACCATTCTAAGTTGTGTCACAACACATCATGGAAAAGATGGATGATCAGGTGTCTATTCCAGACTATATATTCCAAGCATGACATGATATCATTTCATTGGTAGAAAAAGTGAGAAATTGGGCCCATGACCAGGTTTCCACTGACAGAATTACCTAATCTCTATATGAGTCTGTCACTCTAGAGCATTTTTGCATCCCTTCTCTAGTACAGTAGGGTCAATGTCAATTTCTCGAAATAAACAGACAACCGGAATGGGAAAAAAATACTTGTCCCAACAAGTGTATGATGGTCCAACGTGGTTGTAACACCCGAGACTTTTATGTTATATAAATCATCAAAGGAATCTTTTTCTATACAACACTTGCTTGGCTTGCTTTACACGCAATCGTGACCTTCCTCGATAGCTTGCGTCGTACGCAATACCGAGTTTCACTAAACAACATTATGCTATTAAAACTAGCCGTTATGAATAGTAATAACCACTTTTTGGAATTTTATAAATTTTATTTTTCAAAATGGACTTCACTTTTGGACTCAGAATATCGAAATTAGCCTAGGGTGAAATTTTGGTATTTTTCTGAAAACTTTCAATTTTTGATGAATAGTGAAACCACTAAGTGGTAGGTTAAAAACTGAATTTTGCATAAAACTTAATTTTACCGCTTCTGTGATTGGAATTTCGAAAATTTGAGAGACACGGTTAATATCAAGGACTAAAATGTGGTTCAATAAGATGAAAATAATTTTTTGGTGAATAGTAACTTTTTTACTTTTTTTACCGCGGTTAATAGTAAATAGGGTAACTAAGGGTAAATATGATATTAATATTACCCTAACACATGTCCTAATTCTATTGGACAAGTGTAATTCGACCAAAAACAAACTTAGGAATAAAATATGACCATTTAGGCCCACTTGGATTAGATTAGGACATTTATTATTAATTTATTTAAAGAAGGGTTAAAATCGTTAAAATCAAAGTTTAATAAGTAAATCATTTTTAATATGGGGTTATACATAAGATAAATTCAATTGTAAATATTCATTAGAAATCTAAAAAGATTTCCTACATGATGATATTTTATTTTTAAATTTTAGACATCAAATAATGTAATTTATTTATGACACAAAGATGATGCAGTAATTATCTTATTAATGAAATATTGACATAATTGATGTTATAAACACCAAAATAAATGTAATTTAAGCCTTTTTATGAATTCCACTAATTTTCTATGTTACTATGATATATTAGTGTTGATTTAAGCAACTTGGTTCGAACATATAATTCTGTTATGACTTTCAAACAAATCATATATCAAATAGTGTCAAAATTGACACAAAATAGTTTTTAAATCAAATATTATATTATTAATTGTTATTTTATTCCTAAAAATCTAAGGTTCGGCCAAATGTCTTAGATAAGGATATATATATTAATAATAAACAATTTGGGGTTCGTTTGGCATGTTATAGTAAGTGTATTAACCATATAGTGAAAGAAAACAAAAAGACACGGTAAAAGTTAAAATAATTAACTTAGAGTTAAATCTAATTGATAAGGTTAAAATAATACCCTAAACTTGTCTAAATCCTATTGGTTGATAGGATTTCGACCCATCCCCACTTTATCTTCGAAATAATACCCTTTGTAACCATTATAAACCGATTTTGACTTTAATATAAAATAATATTTTGAGATATTCCTAAGGTGCCCCTCTCCTCCCTTATAAAAGGGAACCTCCTCCCCCTCCACCTCACACCAAATTGAGCACTCAAGCTCGGCCAACCCCTGCCATTTTATCCTCTACACTTCCCTAGAATAATCCTAGAGGTCCTGGTCTTCTCCAAAGACCAATCTTAGTTCCTTAAGTGGAGGATTCAAAGAAGCGTTCCAAAGAAGAGGTAATATCCATTACCGATCTTTTCAATTTATTTCTTCTTCAACTTCTTCTTCTTTAGTTGTTTCATGATAAAGTAATAACATCAGTATTACTTACATACTGATATGTTATTATAAATATGAAACAACCCTAATTCACCTTCTATCCATCCTACGGAAAAATGAAATCACCGCGCGTGCGTACGTACGGAATACCGTCTCCACGCCGTGGTGTAATCTATTTTCCACCATCACCTTACAAGGATGGGTATAATGGTGTAATGAGTAACTAAATATGATTATTATGAAGTAATATTGATACTGAAATAATATATATATACTCCAATACAATTCCACGATCATAGGAATGATATCATCACTCGTGCGTACGAACGGAATACCGTCTCCACGATGTGATGCGACTCGTTCTTCATGATCTTCATTTCGTAATGATTATATAAATGAATTGAATGAATGAATATGGTATATAATACACTAATACCATTCTGTAAATGAATTATCTATATCCTAAAGATAATAATAAGAATTTATTCGACAAAACACGCATAAGAACAAAAAGTTATAAAGACCCGAGTAACAAGTAACAATGAAATATTACTAACAAGAAGCTAATAATATGACCATATATGATATCATATAAATATGTATGATTCTGGAATAAGTCAATAAAATTATTTAAACCATTATACAGGAGCTTCGGACACGTACAAAGCTAATCGGACCTAAGGTAAGGGAAATATCACAATCTCATTTTTATCCGAGATTGTTTATTCGTAAGTATTTACTGGGGTGTATTTTATCATCCACATCCATGTTCCCTCAATATGAAATATTTTTTCCATCCACTTACAATATTTTAAATCCAATTTTACCCTTCGGTGAGTTTTTAGTAAAGAATATGAACGGAATCTTTTGTCGTTTTTTTTTCGTACGAGGTACTTTTTGACTTTTCCGACAAAGGTACGAAGAATGTTTTTTTTAACTTATACGGCATGAATGGATTTTTAAAACATTATTTCCAAGAAGCTTCCTTTACAAGTTTTCAAGTTTATTTTTAATCAACTTCTTTTAGTTTAAAGTTGTATGACATGTTAAGAAAGGAAAAATGTTTTTGAAGTAGAAAGGATATTTTCCTCAAGAATAAAGTTCAAGTGTTTTATCAAAATTATTTTCCATCTAAGATAATAAAGGGTTCTGTTTTTATCCCTATTATTACATTGATTTGATCATGTTGTGATTGAATTATTTTTATGAATTCCATTATCTTATATGAATTGATTTATGATGTCATGATGTTTCAAGAATCCCATTTTTGTTACATGTGTTATGCGATGATGTATGTTTTATGATTATGTGGCACACATAAGAAAGGATTCATTATAAGATGGGTGGGACCTATATCTCCCTCCAATGCATTGGGTAAAGATTTTATATCTCACGAGATAGACATGGCTGGAACGGAAGGTTATTTCGGTTCAGTGATACAGGACTGAAACGAGGAGTGAACTCGGTTCAGAAAGGGACTTTGTGTCCACTAAGATAGTCTTGGCAATGAGTCATGACTAACAAGAAATGATTTTCCATGATTATGTGTGCATGCTACAAAGTTTCATGTTTTATGTTATGATTATGGGGATCTCATTTTCACTTCTATGATTTATTCCATGTTAAGATATTATGATCTCTTTTGCAGGTTTTGATTTTCAAAAAGATATGATATGATTTTTATTTCCTTTATTTGCCCTTGCTGAGCATTTGAGCTCACCCTTTTATGTTTTCTTTTCCCCAGGTCAGGAAGATGGATATTAAGTAGAATATGCTAAAAGGGACCCTAGATATGATGAAATAAATGGGAGACACTGTAGAAGATTTATGAACCAGTTGTTTATGTTTCCCAGTTTCTAAAGACACTATACCTATACGGTCCTTTGTGGTTTTGTCATATGTTGTAATAACTGTGCTTCAATTTTTGAAGTATTAAAAATGTATGTAAAGTTTGGGTCGTTATAGTTGGTATCAGAGGAAAGGTATAGTCAACCTTTGGAAACTAGGATGTGAAAGCCTTAGTAAGAACCCTAAGGATAAGTCTAAGCATAGAACACAATCTTAGTGTTTTAGAAATGGCCATGAATAACCTAGGATAAGACCATAAGCATGAAAATTTTATTCTTGAATTATGTGGTTTCCTATTATAATTAGTGTTGCTCACACTATTCTTCTTGGTTTTAGTCAATGGCTGGAACCCGAAGGAACCGTGTTAATGCGGAATGCGAGGGGCAATGCAATGATTGTCCCCCTGAGCAACCAAACGATATGGGAGCTGGAATGAAAAATCTTGTAGCCATGCTCACACAACTTTCTCAAGCTATGAATCATGCAGGATTTCCAAACGAGCAAAGGAGGGAGCAACATTCTGTTGAATCCTTCATGAGGCAGCGTCCACCTTCTTTCAGCGGGTCTACTGATCCATTAGTTGCTGAACAATGGATTAGTACTACTGAAAAGATATTTTCAGTTCTTCAATGTTCTGAACATGATAAAGTCATCCTAGCAGTGTACCGTTTGGAAGGAGATGCTGATCAATGGTGGAATCTTGTTAAGAATACGAGGCAAAGGGATGAAATTGAGTCTATGGAATGGGACGAGTTCAAGAACTTATTTTTCAATAAGTACATCCCTCGTATTCTCCGAACAAAGATGGAGAAAGAGTTTCTTGAACTGAAGCAAAGGGATGATGAATCTGTTGGTACCTATGAAGCAAATTTTACAAGACTTGCAAGGTACACTTCTGGTATTATTATCCAACCTGAGAGTAAGATCGATCGATTCTTTAGTGGCTTAAAACCAAGTCTTCGAAGGGCGTTAGCCATAAGGGACTTCAATAGCTACGAGGAAATCGTTCGATGTGCTCTCAAAGTCGAGATGGAGATTGGAGTAACCCATCAGTCACATGGGTTTGATAAGAAGAGGAAGATGGAATTCAAAGGAAACTCTAAAGAGCACACTGAAAAGAAGATGAACTTTCCATTATTCTCAAAGTGTGGAAAGAAACATGGAGGGAGTTGTCTTAAAGGGACAAGTAAATGTTTTAAATGTGGAAAGGAAGGTCATCGGGCATTTGAATGCCGTGATAATGGGAAGAAGATGTCTAATGATGCAAACAAAGGAAGGGATACACAGAATGAACCTACTACACTTCAATGTTTCAAGTGCAATGAGATGGGGCATTATGCCAATCAATGCCCAAATCCAAGGGTTGATGATGATGGTCGACGTCAACAAAATCTTAAGGCTAAAGACAAAGGAAAGTCACATGCAATTTCTATCAGCGATGTGGAGTATGATAACGATGTGGTGAAAGGTACACTTACCATCCACTATAAAGTAGCAAATGTTTTATTTGATTCTGGATCCACCCACTCTTTTATTTCTGAAGACTTTTCTATGGGTATCACCGTATTACCTCAACAATTAGATGTTGAGTTAGCCGTGACAACACCTAATGGCACATCAATCGCATCAAAAGTTTATAATTCTTCTCCAATCGAAGTTTTTGGGAAAGTGCTTCCTGCAAATCTTGTGATCCTTCCTTTAGTGGAATTTGATGTGATTCTTGGCATGGATTGGCTTTCTCTACATGGAGCTCATATCAATTTCCAAAGAAGGGAAGTCACATTTCATATTCCAGATCAATCTACGATCGTATACCAATGCAAGGATGAACATAACCTTCCAGTGGAAATTTCTTCCATATTATGGGTATTGATTCAACTAAATGAAGGTTATTTATATCAAATGGTTGGTGAGAAACTCACGATTAAGAATATGCCCATTGTACGGGAGTTTGATGATGTCTTTCCGGAGGAATTGTCGGGTCTTCCACCAAATCGTGAAGTTGAGTTTTCAATAGAACTCGTACCGGGTGCTTTGCCTATTTCAAAGACACCTTATAGAATGGCCCCAATTGAGTTGCAGGAATTGAAGAAGCAACTCCAAGAGAATCTTGATAAGGGATTCATACGCCCTAGTGCGTCACCTTGGGGAGCACCTGTTCTATTTGTTAAGAAGAAAGATGGATCAATGAGACTCTGCATTGATTATCGAGAACTTAACAAGATCACTATCAAGAACAAATATCCTCTCCCACGCATTGATGACTTATTTGACCAACTACGCGGAGCTCAATACTTTTCCAAGATTGATCTTCGTTCAGGGTATCATCAATTAAGGGTCAAAAGGGAGGATATACCAAAGACGGATTTCCGTACAAGGTATGGACACTATGAATTTATAGTGATGCCATTTGGTCTTACTAATGCCCCTGCTATCTTCATGGATCTAATGAATAGAGTCTTTAGAGACTATCTTGATCAATTTGTGGTAGTCTTTATAGACGATATTCTTGTCTATTCAAAGAGCAAGGAAGAACATGAAGATCACTTGAGAATTATATTGAAGACCCTGAGAAAGGAGAAGCTTTATGCCAAATTTACCAAGTGTGAATTTTGGCTTCAAAAAGTTGCATTTTTGGGTCACATAATCTCAAAAGAGGGGATATTTGTGGATCCAGCAAAAACAGAGGTTATCGAAAGATGGTCGAGACCAACAACAGTAACTGAGATCCGAAGTTTTCTTGGTTTGGCTGGATATTATCGACGTTTTGTAAAAGATTTTTCACGATTATCTAATCCACTCACCAAGTTGACTCGGAAAGGAGTTAAGTTTGTCTGGACAGAGGAATGTGAAGAGAATTTCAAGGAGGTGAAAAGAAGGTTATCCAGTGCACCTGTGCTCACACTGCCTTGTAGTGGAGAAAGGTTTGTGATCTACAGTGATGCATCCAAGAAGGGATTGGGGTGTGTTCTTATGCAAAATGATATGGTGATAGCTTATGCCTCACGACAGTTGAAAATCCATGAGCAAAATTACCCAACACATGATTTGGAGTTGGCTGCGGTAATCTTTGCATTAATGATTTGGAGGCATTACCTTTATGGTGAAAGGTGTGATATTTATACTGATCATAAAAGTTTAAAGTATATTTTCACACAAAAGGAGTTGAATATGCGTCAAATAAGATGGTTGGAGCTGATTAAGGATTATGACTGCTCAATCCATTACCACCCTGGGAAAGCAAACAAGGTGGCAGATGCATTAAGTCGACAAGACCATGCTAGTTTATCCATGATGAGGATCACAAAAGATCCAATATTTATGGATTTACAAAGGATGGATCTTGGAATTATAATGGAAGGGGAAAAATCTTATCTTTCTCAAATGAATGTTCAACCATCTATACATGTGAAGATTAAAGAGGCACAGAAAGAAGATGTCGAGTTACAAAAGAAGGTGAGAAATGTTCCTGAATTCAACCTTGATTGTGATGGGATAATAAAGTTCAGGAATCGGGTTTGTGTTCCTCCCATCCCCAAATTAAAGAAGGAGCTGCTGGATGAGGCTCATAGTTCTTCATTCTCTATTCATCCTGGAAGCACGAAGATGTATAGGGACCTGAAAGAGTACTTCTGGTGGGATGGCATGAAAAGAGATGTTGCTGAATTTGTCTCTCGATGCTTGGTTTGTCAACAAGTTAAAGCTGAGAGACAGAAGTCTAAGGGGATGTTACAACCATTACCCATACCCGAATGGAAATGGGAAAACATCACAATGGACTTTGTCACAGGACTTCCTAAAACATCCAAAGGCAATAATGCTCTTTGGGTCATAGTTGATCGTCTTACAAAGTCTGCACACTTCATTCCTATTAGAGAGGATTTCTCTCTAGATCAGCTTGTCAGGATATATGTAAAGGAAGTGGTAAGATTACATGGAGTACCACTTTCTATTATATCTGATCGGGATCCGAGATTTACCTCGAAGTTGTGGCGAAGTCTTCAGCATACTCTGGATACAGAGTTGAGTTTCAGCACTGCTTATCATCCCCAGACAGACGGTCAGTCTGAGAGAACAATTCAAACCCTAGAAGATATGTTGAGAGCTTGCTCTATGGATTTCAAAGGAGGTTGGGATCAACACCTACCTTTGGTGGAATTTTCTTATAATAATAGCTTTCACTCCAGTATTCAAATGGCTCCTTATGAAGCTCTCTATGGAAAGAAATGCAGGACTCCAACTTGCTGGGATGAAGTTGGGGAAAGAAAGCTATTAGGACCTGATCTCGTTGATGAAATGGCAGAAAAGGTCAGATCTATTCAACAACACATAAGAGCAGCTCAGAGTCGACCGAAAAGCTATGCCGACAACCGAAGAAAAGACCTAGAGTTTGAAGTGGGTGATAAAGTGTTCTTACGAATATCTCCCTGGAAGAGGGTTATGAGATTTGGAAAGAAGGGGAAGTTGAGCCCTAGATATATCGGTCCTTTCGAAATATTGGATCGTGTTGGGAAGGTAGCTTACCGATTGGCGCTTCCACCGAATCTCTCTCAAGTTCACGATGTGTTCCATGTATCTCTCCTGAGAAAGTACATACCAGATCCTTCACATGTACTCAGCTCAGAAGTTGTACCGCTGGAGCAAGATCTTTCTTATGAAGAATAGCCGATAGAGATTCTGGATCGTAGCGAAAAAGTCCTACGAAACAAGACCACTCTCTTGGTGAAAGTTTTATGGAGAAACCACCAACTTGAAGAAGCTACATGGGAGCTTGGGGATATGATGAGGGAGAAGTATCCTCATCTGTTTGTTGCAAAGTGACAAATTTCGAGGGCGAAATTCTTTTTAAGGGGGGTAGAATGTAACACCCGAGACTTTTATGTTATATAAATCATCAAAGGAATCTTTTTCTATACAACACTTGCTTGGCTTGATTTACACGCAATCGCGACCTTCCTCGATAGCTTGCGTCGTACGCAATACCGAGTTTCACTAAACAACATTATGCTATTAAAACTAGCCGTTATGAATAGTAATAACCACTTTTTGGAATTTTATAAATTTTATTTTTCAAAATGGACTTCATTTTTGGACTCAGAATATCGAAATTAGCCTAGGGTGAAATTTTGGTATTTTTCTGAAAACTTTCAATTTTTGATGAATAGTGAAACCACTAAGTGGTAGGTTAAAAACTGAATTTTGCATAAAACTTAATTTTACCGCTTCTGTGATTGGAATTTCGAAAATCCGAGAGACACGGTTAATATCAAGGACTAAAATGTGGTTCAATGAGATGAAAATAATTTTTTGGTGAATAGTAACTTTTTACTTTTTTTACCGCGGTTAATAGTAAATAGGGTAACTAAGGGTAAATATGATATTAATATTACCCTAACACATGTCCTAATTCTATTGGACAAGTGTAATTCGACCAAAAACAAACTTAGAAATAAAATATGACCATTTAGGCCCACTTGGATTAGATTAGGACATTTATTATTAATTTATTTAAAGAAGGGTTAAAATCGTTAAAATCAAAGTTTAATAAGTAAATCATTTTTAATATGGGGTTATACATAAGATAAATTCAATTGTAAATATTCATTAGAAAGCTAAAAAGATTTCCTACATGATGATATTTTATTTGTAATTTTTAGACATCAAATAATGTAATTTATTTATGACACAAAGATGATGCAGTAATTATCTTATTAATGAAATATTGACATAATTGATGTTATAAACACCAAAATAAATGTAATTTAAGACTTTTTATGCATTACACTAATTTTTTAGGTTACTATGATATATTAGTGTTGATTTAAGCAACTTGGTTCGAACATATAATTCTTTTATGACTTTCAAACAAATCATATATCAAATAGTGTCAAAATTGACACAAAATAGTTTTTAAATCAAATATTATATTATTAATTGTTATTTTATTCCTAAAAATCTAAGGTTCGGCCAAATGACTTAGATAAGGATATATATATTAATAATAAACAATTTGGGGTTCGTTTGGCATGTTATAGTAAGTGTATTAACCATATAGTGAAAGAAAACAAAAAGACACGGTAAAAGTTAAAATAATTAACTTAGAGTTAAATCTAATTGATAAGGTTAAAATAATACCCTAAACTTGTCTAAATCCTATTGGTTGATAGGATTTCGACCTATCCCCACTTTATCTTCGAAATAAGACCCTTTGTAACCATTATAAACCGATTTTGACTTTAATATAAAATAATATTTTGAGATATTCCTAAGGTGCCCCTCTCCTCCCTTATAAAAGGGCACCTCCTCCCCCTCCTCCTCACACCAAATTGAGCACTCAAGCTCGGACAACCCCTGCCATTTTCTCCTCTACACTTCCCTAGAATAATCCTAGAGGTCCTGGTCTTCTCCAAAGACCAATCGTAGTTCCTTAAGTGGAGGATTCAAAGAAGCGTTCCAAAGAAGAGGTAATATCCATTACCGATCTTTTCAATTTCATTCTTCTTCAACTTCTTCTTCTTTAGTTGTTTCATGATAAATTAATAACATCAGTATTACTTACATACTGATATGTTATTATAAATATGAAACAACCCTAATTCACCTTCTATCCATCCTACAGAAAAATGAAATCACCGCGCGTGCGTACGTACGGAATACCGTCTCCACGCCGTGGTGTAATCTATTTTCCACCATCACCTTACAAGGATGGGTATAATGGTGTAATTAGTAACTAAATATGATTATTATGAAGTAATATTGATACTGAAATAATATATATATACTCCAATACAATTCCACGATCATAGGAATGATATCATCACTCGTGCGTACGTACGGAATACCGTCTCCACGATGTGATGCGACTCGTTCTACATGATCTTCATTTCGTAATGATTATATAAATGAATTGAATGAATGAATATGGTATATAATACACTAATACCATTCTGGAAATGAATTATCTATAACCTAAAGATAAGAATAAGAATTTATTCGACAAAACACGCATAAGAACAAAAAGTTATAAAGACCCGAGTAACAAGTAACAATGAAATATTACTAACAAGAAGCTAATAATATGACCATATATGATATCATATAAATATGTATGATTATGGAATAAGTCAATAACATTATTTAAACCATTATACAGGAGCTTCGGACACGTACAAAGCTAATCGGACCTAAGGTAAGGGAAATATCACAATCTCATTTTTATCCGAGATTGTTTATTCGTAAGTATTTACTGGGGTGTATTTTATCATCCACATCCATGTTCCCTCAATATGAAATATTTTTTCCATCCACTTACAATAGTTTAAATCCAATTTTACCCTTCGGTGAGTTTTTAGTAAAGAATATGAACGGAATCTTTTGTCGTTTTTTTTGTACGAGGTACTTTTTGACTTTTCCGACAAAGGTACGAAGAATGTTTTTTTTAACTTATACGGCATGAATGGATTTTTAAAACATTATTTCCAAGAAGCTAACTTTACAAGTTTTCAAGTTTATTTTTAATCAACTTCTTTTAGTTTAAAGTTGTATGACATGTTAAGAATGGAAAAATGTTTTTGAAGTAGAAAGGATATTTTCCTCAAGAATAAAGTTCAAGTGTTTTATCAAAATTATTTTCCATCTAAGATAATAAAGGGTTCTGTTTTTATCCCTATTATTACATTGATTTGATCATGTTGTGATGGAATTATTTTTATGAATTCCATTATCTTATATGAATTGATTTATGATGTCATGATGTTTCAAGAATCCCATTTTTGTTACATGTGTTATGCGATGATGTATGTTTTATGATTATGTGGCACACATAAGAAAGGATTCATTATAAGATGGGTGGGACCTATATCTCCCTCCAATGCATTGGGTAAAGATTTTATATCTCATGAGATAGACATGGCTGGAACGGAAGGTTATTTCGGTTCAGTGATACAGGACTGAAACGAGGAGTGAACTCGGTTCAGAAAGGGACTTTGTCCACTAAGATAGTCTTGGCAATGAGTCATGACTAACAATAAATGATTTTACATGATTATGTGTGCATGCCACAAAGTTTCAAGTTTTATGTTATGATTATGGGGATCTCATTTTCACTTCTATGATTTATTCCATGTTAAGATATTATGATCTCTTTTGCAGGATTTGATTTTCAAAAAGATATGATATGATTTTTATTTCCTTTATTTGCCCTTGCTGAGCATTTGAGCTCACCCTTTTATGTTTTCTTTTCCCCAGGTCAGGAAGATGGATATTAAGTAGAATATGCTAAAAGGGACCCTAGATATGATGAAATAAATGGGAGACACTGTATAAGATTTATGAACCAGTTGTTTATGTTTCCCAGTTTCTAAAGACACTATACCTATACGGTCCTTTGTGGTTTTGTCATATGTTGTAATAAGTGTGCTTCAATTTTTGAAGTATTAAAAATGTATGTAAAGTATGGGTCGTTATAGTGGTGACCTCTCCAAGGTAGGCATATATCCCTACCAAAACTCAATACGTTTGTCATCATATCCTAAAAACATGATGGGAACCTACCAGATTGGGAACCGTATATGATGGCCACTACCAACTGTAGATGGCCCCGGTTACCCCCAAGGGAGTGCCCTAAATGGAAATGTTCCAAAGGTATCTAGAATATAAAGAGCACATACATGACACATCTCTATTAAAAGATGGGGTTCTTGATGAACTGAAACATATGTCAATGAAGGTGCAAGAACCTATCATCTCATTACCAAATTATAAAAGTGGCAGTAGTAGTTGGAAATGTCCTCCCTGCAATGTCACTACCTGCATCTCTAAAGGTCCTCTATAGAGTACCCATGGGGACTCACTCTGTAGGTCAAGATTGATTGATCATGAGAGCCTATCTACTGATTTGCATCAAGGTATCCCTCCCCTAAACCTTAAGATCAGACAAAAAAAGATCTTCCCATTATAGTCTACCCTCATGGATGGTCCTTCCTATAGAATATGTTGCATATATATGTCTCCCTTTTGTTATACATAAAGTCCTAATGGTAGTCCTCACCATGATGTCAGTCGTTGTGATGTCCCTCCCTACAATGGAAATTTCTATGAAGGTCCTCCCCATAATAACACTAAGCAGTGAGAATTTCATTCCCGCATTGTAGTACATCATGAAGTCCCTCAAAATGTACATTGCATAAATTCACCCCACATTCTGGTATCGAGTCATGATGGTAGTCCTTGGCAGGATGAAAGTCGTTTCAAAGGCCCTCCCTACAATGGCAGTATTGTAGAGGTCTGCCAATAGTAACATCGAGCAGCAAGAAGGTCCTCCCCTCACTATAGCCCATCGTGAAGGTCCTCCCTAGGGTATACTCCACAAAGAATATTCTCACGGCCAGACATCAAGTTGAAAGAGTATCCCTATACATTGTATCACTAATATCAAAGGTCCTCCCCGCAATGAAAATTCATAATTGAAAGAGGGACCACCCCTAGATAGAGAAAATTAAGCAAATTCCTCCTATGATGAGGTTCTTAGGAAGGCGTCGGATACATCGGACATGCTGAATACAACGATTGATATTATTTCTCAACCAGACGATGGCCTGGTGCCACTCTCATCATCTATTCCACCCCCACAACTGCCACGAATCAACAAGGCCGCCACCAGCCTAGTCTCATGGAACGAAGTTATTAAAAAGCTATCAAGGTGGGCATATCACGTGGATGATCCTCTAGAAGAACAATCATAGGATATGTGGATTTTGAGAAGAAAACTATATTTTAATATATACCAATGATGTATTAGTCTACTGCCACTTCTCACTTTGAAATACCATGAGAGTAGTTTGTAGAATGAACTCATGAAAGTAGCCTCAATATATGAACAAATCTTCAAAATATGATAGAAAAATTCTTTCCATAAGAATTGTATGTGGACCATGTTAGAGAAATAGTAGAGTTTTTCCATCTAATCAACCTAGAATACCACTTATCCACAAGGTACCCACAGTAAGAAATGTGGTAGAAAACACTTAGACTAACCTGCCTCCACGCACTACATAAGTTGAATCACCTCATTGGAAACACCTCAGCTAGAGTTCACATCTGAGGATGGAGGGAATATAGAGATCTACACATCACCCCATGCCTCGTCCATCTAGCCCCATTGGAAATGGAATCCTGCAATTTCATCACATAGAGGATATAACCAAATTAAATTCATACTCATGAAATATGGGATACTCAAAAAATAGTGGTCCAGAGTATGTGTCAAAAGCATCGGGGCTGAAGAGATAAAGACATCAAAAAACATCCAAGTCAGGAAACCAAGAACATCTACCTGGCTTCCCAACTAAATGAATCCGAACCAAAAGCAGTTCTCATGTCATCAAAATACCATAAACTCAGTATAGGCCCTAATTCCATTCTCGGCTCACACCCGTGCGAGAGTACTTCAAATAGAAAGGGTGGAAATAGCAGCGGATACCAACACAATATGGGAGCAATACATACGCATAGGGCTGGAGGAATTTTTAAATCCAAATGCCCCTGAAAGACCAACATATCTAGGCCATAGAAAAGTTAAAGGAGAAAAGGAACAACCCCAACCTGTAGGGCTGGGGGAATTTTTACCTCAAATCCCTGCTTAGCTGACATCTATCATCCACCATCTAGGAAGAATAATGGACAGATGAGTAACATATTCCACCCTTTCTCATGGTTCACACCTTCTGAGACAAATTCATGTTACATGGTCAACCCAAGGCTCCCAACAGGTCAATATTAGTCAATAATCCCAAAGGGCACTACCAAAATGTAGGAGAAAGACCAATAAAGGGTGCAGGAATCCATCCTCCCATTTAGCACTGGGTACACCACCCCAAATGCGGTATGCCTCAGTAAATTTGGCAAACATAAACCCCAAAGTTGTCATAGGAAATGAAATTAGGGGAGAGGATGAAAATTATTATGGTTCCCTTCGGGAAGCATCCCAAAATGAACCAAATGGTGTGCCTACCCAGAACTAGAGATGACCCAGAATTTGGGTACCCCCTCCACTAATCTGTCGCAACCTCCCCCATGAAACCCTAACTAAGAGAATAGAATAATCCAAGGTCTTCTATGACCCAAATCCTCCTCCCAAAGAGAGTGCATCCCTCGCCATCGAGGAAATGTTCACTAATAAGTAGAATGAAAGGAATGATCTTATGAAAATTAACTCCAAGCTACGATGAGGAAGCTACTTTGCTGGATCTTTTCCCCCTGTGGAACTCCCACAGGTGACCCTAGAGGAAGTACCCATACCACATGAACTTATCAAGGAAAATGAAACCCATCTTGGGGGTTCCTTTCAAACCATACGTATAAGAACATTATGAGTTCTCCCCACTAGGTAGAAAACCAAAATATGTTCAGGTAAACCCATAAATTATACCTACGTCGTAGTATAAACCCCAATGTATAGAAAAACAGGACCACCAAACATGGCCCTAGTTGCACCATATCAAGATCAATTCCAACCGGACACGCATCAAGGGCCCATAAACACTATAAAGATGCTAACATCTCGGCAGGAATCCATAGAAGGGAGACATAATCCTAAAGAACCAGAGAGCTAAGAATACCCCAAGTGTGTGAGAAATGTTCTGCAACCACCAAACATCAAGAACCTCGTGTTACATGTATTTAATGGCTCGGGGGACCCTGAACAAAATTTGATGCATTATCCCTTGGATTGTCACCCCATTATGGGAACTCTCGAACAACAAGATGCAGTCAAACATAGAAGCTTCGTACGAACACTGCAGAGTTCAACCTTTTTATTGTAAACTAGCCTACCATCCAATTGGATTTCAGGATGTGAATATCTTCGGTGAAAGTTTCACTTCAGGTTCAGTTCCATGCTACCGAAGATGACGATTAGGTATATCATGAAATACAAGTAGTGAGAGAACGAGAGAGTCTCAAACTTCATTGATAGATGGATGGGTATGAAATATTCCAAGAGATGGACACTTTCCATGTATGAGATGATCACCATGTGAATTGATAACTTTCATGATGAATTTCAGACACCACTCATCTCAGTAAAGGACACAAGTGGGTTCAGAGACATCTCTTCTATTGCCCAATGGAAATAGTACACCCTGAAGAGGACCAATATTAACAAATGATTGGCACCATCAGCCCCTGAAAAATAATGGTAAAGGCTAATATAGATTTCTTCTTATTTAAGCCACCCATGACACAAGCTCCAGTTGTGAGGCCCCAGCTAAATGGTATGTGGCCCCCTGGATAACAATATCCACCCCCACCTTAGTAGGATGAGTGACATGTTGCTAAAATAAATCAATTCAATGAAAGAAAAAAAAATTAAAGTCAATTCATTCCAAGATGACCAGGTCCACAGCTATTTCATAGTCACCATGAATTTTAATTTGCTTTTGCTACCAGAGCCAAAGAGAGCCAATAAAGTGGGTCTCAACGACCGTCCAAATTACTGCCTGTATAACTGGATTCTAGGATACCTAATCTAGGAGAGTTCATTTTAACTAATATCCTAAAAAAGATGGTGGATTATAGGAAAGTGAATTGGGACCACCGCCATCAAAAGCTTAATATGACTCCACCTTCTATTCAAAGGAGCAAGTGGAATGGAAAAAAATTCCCAGCAAGAAGGAATTGTTTTTGTAATTGGATGACCTGGAAGACCACAAACTGTGTCCATGACATCCTTTAGGAATAGTTTAGAAAACCAACTATGCCCTCAAAAGCTCCTAATACAGTATAACCATCATCCTTAGCCCCATGATCCTCTAAAGATTAGAAGGGAGGAAATCAAGAGCAAGAATATGAGTTTGTACCAATGTTGAGGTCAGTGTTGACACTTTTGGACTGTATGCCAACAATTGTTGCCCAACGGTCACCGCCCCACCAAATGGCACAATGAGCACCAACCTTATAAATGGCACAATGTTCATCGCCCTTCGAAAGGGTACAACGGGAGCCGCCCCTCCAAATGGCACACCAAGCATCACCCTGCCAAATGGTACCATCCAAAGGATACTATCAGGTAGAAACATTATCCAATCAAGAATTGATATTTTACTCTATTAATGTCTTTCAATTTATGGAACCCTTCTATGATGAATATTATTTACAAAAACCTGAATTCCCCACACTCAACTAGAAATCATGTAGAAGAGGCCTTAAAGGATGGAGGTTTCCAAGAAGGCATGTTCAGGGAAGAAGTTAAATTCCCCATCACGCTACAAATAAAACTGTAAATATCGTGAAAATATAAGGAAGGACCATTCAACATGCACAAAAAGAACTAGAATTCACCTTATCCCCTATTGAGGGAAACCCAATCCTAATTATCCTGGATTATCCATTAGTGGAATAATAATTTCTGAACTGCCGAAGGTATACAGGTGAACCAGTCTAGCCAAACCCAGAAAAGACAGCAGTGCCATCTGCGTCATTCACAAAGGCCGGTCCATCTACATCCAAATCCAAAAACCATTAAGTGTAATTAAATGAGTATCCCCAAGCCAGTAAGTGTTTAAAATTTGAGTAGTATTAGAAAACTTTAAAGAAGTTGGCCTCAGTACCCACAAACACGACAATCTGGGACCCATTGAGTTTGTCTGCAGATCTTAGGGAGGCACACATTGATACCTTACCATGTCCCAAGAAGTTTGAGCCTGATGTAGTAGCTGCTAATGTCTACCGAACAAAGACCAGTCTCCTAGAATGTAATTCAATTATTTCCTTCACAAATTGGGATGAAGACGTTATCAAGAAAGGGAACATCAAACCCTTATATGTGTTTGACAAGATAAATGGAAGTGATGTCTGAAGGATCTTCATCAACAATGGATCTGGATTTAACCTCCTCCAACTGAGAATGCTTTGTCAAATGGGATATGATGAAGACATCTAGACACCCTATACTAGAACTTTGCTAGGATATGACAAAAGTGAATAGAAACCATTGGGACGAATCAATATCAAAAAATGGCCCATAGATCTCATATAAGATTTTGAGTTATTGGAGGTGTGACAATGCACAACTTTCAAAGCCCTGTTAGGGAGGCCTGGGCTACATAAACATGCTATAGTTCCATCCCCAAAACATAAATATGTATAATATCACTCTAAGCGGAAAAATAGGACATTGAATGAAGAAAAATCCCCATTTGTGTTTTTTAAGTCACACTTTATCGACGTCAGGTTCTATGAGCTATAATAAAAAGATATTTTGGCTGACGAAGTAGATTAGATCAATTCCCTGAATGGATTGGATGTGGCTCCTACTAACCTTTTCCGACAACATGGGTAGGAGTACGTACTACACATCAATCATGTTGAATGAAAAATTAGAGGTCTAGATTCTGACTTAATTGGATTCATGGTCTTTGTTATGACTTCCATGTAAAAATGTAAAAAAAGTTGGGCTGACTCTCATGCTAGTAGGAAAATCCCTACCAAAAGTGTTCTCAGCCCATAATTGAGACCTCAAACTACCCTTGCCTCACACAACTAGGAGAAATATGATTTTATGCCCAGTATTTGAGAAGTTATCAAAACAATAATTTCTCCATCAGAAGAGGATGATGATGAATATGATCAAGATGAAGAAAAATAAAAATAATAGGAAGAAGACCTCAAAGATTCCCCTCCCGCCTTCGAATAAGGTGTCTCCACAACAATCGATTAACATTATGAGATAAATCTAGGCATGTAGAATGACCCATGAACAACTTTAATTATTATGGAAATTTATAATGATGAACACGAGTCATATAACTTTTTCCTAAAGAAGAATCAGGATCTGTTTTCATAGAATTATATGGAGATTCTAGGCCTCGATCATGAAGTCACCAACCATAATATGGGATTATGAGAAGATCATCACGACTATAAATAGGCAGATAGAAGGACCCACCGAATGCATACTTCCATGATAGAGGCTAAAGTTGGAAAACTGATTAAATACAACATCATACGAGAGGTCTAATAACCGATCTAGATGGTGATCATAGTCCCTATCAAAAAGAATAATGATAAGATTAGAATATGTATAGACTTTAGGTACCTTAATCAAAATTTCCCAAAATACAACTTCTCGACCCCAATCATAGAATTTTTTATCAAGGCAATAGACGAGTATGAATCCCTCTCATTCATGGACGACTATTCTGGATACAATCAAATTTCTATGGCCTGAGGATATGAAGAATTTATTGCATTTAGGGCCCCTCAAGGTGTGTTCTTTTATAATCTTATTCCCTTTGTTCTGAAGAATGCCGACACCACATATAAGTGTTCCATGCATCACATCTTCATGACCTTTGGGGGAAATTTGACAAGTGTTATGTCGAAGACCTGGTGGTCATGTCACCAAACACAAGAACCACCTAGAAGTCCTAGAAACATTCTCAAAGAAATTGTGATGACAAAGTTTAAAGATTAATCCATTGAAATGTGCCATCATTGTTACCACAAGAAATTTCTTCAGCTCTATCGTACAACATCATATCATAGAAGTTAACCCTAAGAAGATAAAATACATTCTTGGAATGTCCCCAACTCCGAACCTTACCAAGTTCAGAGGTCACCCATGCAACTTTCCATGCATTCAGTGCTTCATATCAAACCTAGCAGGTAAATGTTTACGTTTCACCGAGATCATGACAAAATGAGTAACATATTAATGGGATAATGAATTTCATGAGATATTTGAAAACCTCAAAATATATCTCCTACGAAATCTAGTTCTCCTTACTCTATTTGAAGGGAGAGTGCTCATTTTATATGTGACTTTCAAAGAATGGTCATTGAGTGTCTTTCTGAAACAATAAAATGATGCCGACAGTAAGAATAGCCACTACAATCTCATCTGAACATTGATTGATGCCGAAAATCAACATTCAATGATTTAAAAGAACTTCCTTGCCTTAATATTTGTAGTTCAGAATCTTAGGCATTACCTGTAGAACCATGAAGTCAAACTGGTCTCCCATTGTAACCCACTCATGTATATCATCAACCATACCACACTAAATGGAAGTTTGTCCTGATGTGAGGTAATCCTACCACAGTTTGACATACGGTACATTCCCTATACGGCAATCAAAGGCCAAACATTAACAAAATGTATGTATGAAAATCCATCAGAGGAAACAACACCATTGGGCACTGAGATACTGGATGAAGACGTTTTTTCCATCATGGGGAACCCTCATTCAAGGGAAATGTACTTCGATGGTACCTCACAATGTCTGTTAGGAAAAAGGATGAAATATCATCATATGAACAAAGTGGGGCTAGGGATTATACACGTATCCCCTAAAAAGGTTATTCTTCCTTATTCTTTTTTATTTTTGAAAGGATGTACTAACAATGAAGTGGATTATTATGTTGTCATTGATGTCTTGGAATTTTCCCTCCCTGTGAATGAAAAACACCTAAAATAAGAGGTTATTCAGAAATAGTCGTCAAATAGGACAATGGTAACTATTCCATCAAGAAAAAAGTATTGGTTCCCTTGATGAACCATCTCTAAGAGATGGTGGTGGAATTCCCATCAGAACCAACATTGGCTCATGTCACCCGATCACAAATTGCTCAAGCCAACGCTTTGGAAAATACATCCACAGACTTAGTCGATCCCAATTATGATGAGAAAGTCATAATCCTTGCTCATAGTTAGATGGTCATTCCATTCATTTAGATAAATAGGGTGAAAATTGATGAAATTATCCCCATTCATGAGCCATATATCCATACCACTAAATGGATGACACCCATTTCAAATTACCTTTGGAATGGGGAACTCCAACCATATAGGGATGAAACAGTACATGTCTGATGAGAGGTAGTCAGGTTTACCCTGTACAAGGGGAAAAACAATGAAAATTTCCTCTACAAATGAGGAATTGATGAAATCCTTCTCAGATGCATTGATATAGAAGAGACTGCCGCCTTCATGAAGGTAGTGCACACCATACTGTGTGGAGAACACCAGTCAGCAACTAAGCTCTCTCACCAAATTTAAAGGCTTGGGTGTTACTAGACCACTATGATATTGGATTGTGCCACATTCACCAAGAAGTCACATTCTTATCAATTTCATGCTAATTATATAAATCTAACCCAAAGTTACTTCATAAATCTAAGTAATCTTGACCATTTTTTGACTGGGGTAATGGATGTTGTTGGACCATATCCTACAGCCACATCAAAACAATTCAGGTACATACTCATAGTGACCAACTTCTTTTCCAAATGGGTCGAAGTAGCCCCTCTTAAGGAAATCGTGGTGAAAAACAGTTTCATCTATGTAAAGGAAAACATCATTACTAGGTTTGGCCTCTTGAATATGATACTAATGGACCATGGCACCAACTTCTACTTTGTTGAGCTAGAAAAGTTGTACTAGGAGTATGGAATTAAAGCTAACCAGTCGCCTCACTACCACATGGCGACCAATTGGCAGATAGATGTTTCAACAAGACTATGTCCAACATATTCCAAAAATGGCAGATAAGGAAAATAATTCCTGGCTGGACAAGCTCCTCCATGCATTGTGGGATTACAAGATAATGACCTGCATTCCCACTAGGGCAGCCCCGTACTCACTAGTGTATGGGGTAGAGGCAAAGTTACATATCGAAATCAAGATGAAATCACTATGTATTTCCATTTATGATCAACTGTCCCTAGACGAGAAATCCCAATGACAGTTTGATGAGTGGGAGTAGATAGATGAGAGAAGGCCTCATACTTGGAACCATTTGGAAATCTAACAAAATCAGATTGCATGTGCCTTTAATAAAAATGTTCGCCTTTGATATTTATCGAAGGAGAAATGTTGTTAGTCCTCAGAACCACAATGATACTAGGGAAGAATCCCTTGAAGCATGAACAAAATTAGTAATAACCATATGTCATACATAGGGTCTATTCCAATGCACCATACACCCTGATATCGATGGATGGATATCTTGTCACATCTTCAAAAATTGAAAAATTCTTTACGAAATACTTCTCATAAAAATTTCCCCATATTATTTCCAATATCTAAGAATTTAATCTATGAACCATGAAAACGATCCAATATTAATGTACAAGATCTACGACATTAAAAAAACAGTCATGAAATACGCCATTGTTCATTTTCAAGATCTGTGATGTTAAACTATGAGTCATGAAAATAATCCAATGTTCGTGTCCAAGCTCTATGACGTTAAACAATGATTGATGAAAATGATGAAATTTTCTTGTCCAAGCTCTACAACGCTGAACTATGAGTCACAAAAAAATTTCCCCATACCACAATTCAAGATCTACGTCTTTATACTATGAATCATCATCCTATCCACAAGATATTGAATTATAATATATTACTCCATGTAACACAACATTAATCTGAAATGCCATGGTCTGAACTCAATGAACCTAAACTATGAATTATGTAACCCCTAATATATGGTTCAAGCTCTACGACATTATATTATGGGTCATGAAAATTTCCCTAAAGATTTTTTCAAAACACTACAAGGTAAAACTTTGAGTCATATGGTCCATGCTCTACGACCTTAAACTATGAGTCACAAAACCACCCCTATATCAGGGTCCAAACTCAATGACTCTAAACTATGTGTAAAAATGAATCTAATTATATGTTCAAAACTCAATGAACATAAAATATATTTCTATAATGATTCCATATCATTGTCCAAAATCAATGTCCTTAAATAATGATTCATCATCCATTCCACATGATGTTAAGCTATAAAAAACATCTATGCGCCATCAAAAGTTTAACAATGTAGCATAAAATGCCCTAAGTGCATGATAATATACTGATTGAGATCTTACAAAACTATGTGTGTATTGATTCCTACCCTCATAGGATATGTAGCGACACCGCTATCATTAATCTATGCCCATCCCCATCATAAAAAGAAGTCCCTCCATAGTATGGAAAACCCTTATCAATCCTTTTTTACCACATCGATTATAAGTCACGTGAGTTTAGGATCAGTGGTAGAGATTCTATTATGAAATTAAACTATAGAGTATCATGACAGACCTGGACGCTATGATAGGGATAATGAAAATACCCTATCCTTTGAGCTGAGCCAAATCTGTACTTGGTAAATTCAAAACAACATGCGACTTGATTCCTACTCTCACCAGATATGTTATGATGCCTAAATCTTGGATCATGGCCCATTGCCCATTCTGGAAGAAAATGAAAATGCCCCATCATATTTTCTGCCGCCTAACAGTTGCGAAGGAGGCTCTTTTAGAACTCCTTGTTTGTCACATCAGGTATAAATCATGTGATATTAGTATCATTGGTTGGGTTTCTCTTACACAAATAAACTTTAAAGTGAGTATGGAAGGCCTAGCACATTTATTAGGTGAAACCAAAATCCCCTCAAGTTACCTAATACATCGAACAAACATTATTAGGGAACATCTAGAACTACATGTGGCATGATTTCTGCCCTCGTAGAATACGTATTGATTCTCAGATTCTCCATCCTAACCCAACAACAAGAACAAAATGCCCTTATCCCCCATGAGTGGGTCAGACCAATGTGAAAGTTCTAAGATGGTCATGGTTAATCATTGTTAGGGTATTCTTAATTTCTAGTCACACATTTCCCATTTTTCACAATCTATACCTTTGGAAAACAAGGATCCATATAATAAACCAATTCCATCTAATATGGAATGTCTCTATCCTACGGATAGCTTTGATTGACTATACACATCATTCCCTAGTGGCTCTACATATGTTGGTCAATGAAATGGCCATAAATCAATGGAAAATTCATCCCCATGAGATTACTCTCTTTCCTCAATACACCCAATGGATTTCACAACCCATGCCATCCCTCCCGATACAAGTTTACACTGGGACTATGTTTTAGACCTCCTATCATCACTCACATCTATGGAATGTCGGAACCCCCTGACCATGATTAACCTGAAACCATTGAAGACCATTACAAGTAAAAATCATCCTCACCACGTGATTCTAAAATTAAATTCCAAATCCATCCTCATCACATGATGCTAAACTGAAAGGCCAAAATTTTCCTCACCACACGATGCTAAAATGCAATGCCAAAATCATCCTCAATGCACGATGATAAAATGAAAGGCCAATATTGCCAGTACCTCAAGATGCTAAACTATAATTAAATGGAATTTGCATAAATATTCCCCATAATTTTGAATTTACTATTCTTATAGGGTGAAATTTAACCCTTAAAATCCCTTGTTTCTCAAATAGTGCGTAGCTTAAATGAGTTTAGGGATTTTTGAGAGAGGTCCACCATGGCATTGTGGAAAACCATCCTGGGAATTTGGTCCTAGAAGCATTAACCTAAAAGGCATGTCACAGTCCCCTGCCCCAAGAGGTGCCCCGTGTTCTGGACATGTGATGTTAAATGACAAGGCATCCCAAGGATGGAACAAATACCCCATCCTGTGTATGAGTCATATCTACGTAAGGGACACCAATCCATGAGTAAATCACACCCAAATGTCCCCAATATGTCCGAACATGATCTTTCCTTATTACAAAAACCATTCTTTGATTGATCATGAATCCCCATAACCCTCTAAGGCCATCTTGGATGGAAGGATAGTGTTCTACAGACACCTTTGATAGACTATGCACATCATGCCCTAGTGGATCTGCATATATCGCTCACAGAAGGTGGCCATCAATCAAAGGAAAATTCATTCCCAGGTAATTCCTCTACTATATCAGTACTCCCATTGTATTTTATGCCTCCTTTTACCCTCATAGTTCTAGGGACCTCAATTCAATGTTTTACATATTATTTCTTATACACATTCTAGATATATCGAAACATACATGCCCGATTCATCTTTAGTATCTTTTGAGGTTTCTAATAGATTTATCATCCATATTCAGAAAGTTGACCCGCCTGTAAAAGTACCCCCACACATTTCCAGGTTTCCTCAAAGATGTTCTGCTAAAAATACTCCTTATATGATTAATAGAAACTTGGATTGAATATAATGATTTTTATTCAGGAAGTTATCAATATCCAAAATCCTCAAAGACCATTATAAATGTATGGTTGGTGTCCTACAGATGCCTTTGATTGACTATGCACATCATGCCCCGGTGGATCTACACACATCAACAACAAAAAAATCGTCATCAGGAAAAGGAAAAATTTTCCCAATGAGAATCCTTCCTAGCCTTTATATGCTCAAATGATGTTCATGTATTGTAACACCCCCAGATTTATAAAACTCTTCAATAATGGATTAATTACCTCCTTCTCCCCATATACCACTGACATAGAAGAGACTCATAACTGAATTGACAACTTTCTAGCTCTCCATCACCCAAGTAAGAAATGGGCGGGAAGAATTTCCCATTCAAGGATGATATGAATGTTCCTAATGTTATCAGAAAAAACAACACTATCCATTCACCTATTATTGAACCAAAAATCATGATAAATCTAAAATATTGAATATTCCACTAGGTTGTTAGAAATGTAATTCCAGTGTCATGCAAACACCATTGGTGGACTATCTATATCAAGCCCAGTGGCTCTGTAAATATGGCCCACAAAAATGGACTTCAATCAATGGGAAATTCATCCCCATGAGAGTCCATTGCAACCACTATACAACTAAAGAAGCTCATGAGCCTCATCCAAGTCTAGAATCCACAAATCCAGGGTCAGGAAAAATTCTGAACCCTTGTCTGAAGGATACTAGAACATTCCAGGCTAATGGACCAAGTCAGGTGACCTACCCTGTTATGTTTGGTCAAAGATATCTGACCAAAAACATTAGTATTATGTTTGAATGGATGGATTGTAAACTTCCAGAAAAGAGAGTTTATAATTTAAAGAGGTAAAATCCCTGGAAGGCACCCCATGTTAAAAGTTGCATATCGGTTCATTAAAAAATGATGAGCTGTATAAAAAAGTAGATGTAAATCTTGTTAGGTAAAAACCTCACAAAGGGAAGCCGATGAAAAATCCAAGTTGTGACCGCTAAGCTAGTTCCAAGATGTCTTTGGAAAAAATTAGGTAATAATGAATAATCCGTAAATGTTTGTGAGGTTTTCCATTAATCCTGAGAAATTATTCAACTATGTTCTCTAAGTCCATTTTCTCAGGAAAGAATTATAGATCGATTCGATTATTTTAGTTTACTAATTTCATGTTATGTTCCCAAATTAACATGTGGCTGAAATAATGTTGAAATGAAGAGATTAATAAGAAATGTTTAAAATACAAATTTGTTCCACTGGGATTGAAAAATTGGAGGAACATCTCTAAATCGGAGTCCCTTGAAAGTACCAAATAAGTGGGGAGTGTATATATCATATCATGGGACAGAATTACTACAAGGTCTGGTTCACTATTACCAACAGGATAGTGAGTGATTGTCGTAGGTTTTCATTGGTCCATTCCAAATAACTTAATTCCTCTGTTTCAGTTTTGACCGTTAGACAAACACACTCTAGGATTTCATTAAGGTCTCTCATCGTCTTCTGGATGACATCATAATTGGCCCTCGAAAAGACTAGTTCCTCCCTCACCCTAGCTGTGTGGGAATCTCACTCTTACTTCTCTTCCACTCAGGCCACCACCAAATCTTGTTCCTTCACCTCCTCAGCCATCATATGATCAAATTCTTCCGAATTATATAAGAAGGTTGACACTTGGTGATGAGAAGGATTAAACCTAGCTGGATATTCCTTACTGGAATTGTGGTCATCTCTGGTAATGAAGATTAGGTAAATAAGGAAGTGATGTTTCAAATAATCAATGATTCTAGAACCCATTTCATTAATTAACTTCTATAAATTTTCATCATCATCAGAAAATTTTTCCAAAGGTGTATCCATGACAAGATAAATTAACTGGGGTCATGCCTATTCATGCACTGCCTGGTGTCTCACCATAGAACTTTCACTTCAATGTTCCCCTGCTACCACATGCTTGTAAGAAAGAATCAAAACTATAACAGTGAGGAGGGACCTAAGGCGATTCAACCAAGGTGGGATACTCTCATTCCCCTTGGATGGCCCAGTCCCAGGTGCTTGATACGGGGGAATAACTAAGAAATCCAGGATTTCAGCGATACATGGATAGTGCTACTCTTATTTAGATCCTCAGAAATATCTGTAGGAGGAGAGTAGTCTGAATTTCTCCCAACAAAAATGTGTTGTATTGATGTAAACACTCTGAGAAACATTTGACGACAGACCGAACATCTTCTTACCAAGAGAATGATAGAGGGAGGTGTATCTATCTTGGTTGTTGATGGGACAGAAGTAAAAGGAGTATCTATTAAACTTCACAAAACAAAATGAATGCGTGGTGTTGTTTTTTTGGGAATAAACAGGATTGGAAATGGTCAAGGGTTTTGGAACCCACTGGACTTGTTCTTTTAGCAGCACCACATTCTAACAATCTACCCACTGTCAGGCATACTCCGAATGAAGGATGGTGGGCCCTATTGTGTTCGGAATGATAATCTCCCTATAGGCACCATCATGAATAATTGTAATCCACAATTAGAGAATAACCACAATATGGAACACTCCATTTAATCGAACAACCATATGAAGCATTGTTTTTTTAAGGCATTCAAACTACCTAGAAAATCGGTAGGGGAGGATTGTGTCAAAAATAACTACTCGATCTATACGAGTAGTGAGCATCCCATAGTGAAGGATGATAAGGTATGGACATTCCTCCAAGGAACTGCCCATGTCACCCCTAAATGACCCATGAGTTGTAGGTTTTGTTCTGAACATGAAATCAAAATCATCGTTCAATAGTCTAACCAGATTGGTGAGGCTTGGAGTCCTTAGATGAACAAAAAAAATGTTTAGAAGAGCCAGATGAAAGTCATAATGGGGAACCCGTGTGGTATGCCAGTATTAATAACATGGGACGTGTCCTCCCATCCACCCGTATTGGAATTTGAATGGTCGTCTGAGATGATGCGGAGACCTGTATTCTTGAATCAGTCCAAATAATTCATAAAGCCGTGTTTGGGTAGGAAGGGCCAAATTAATAGGTAAACCATGTGTTAGAATCGCCGCCATCATTAATGTGGAGGTCTGGACACCATTTTTTGCATCACTATATGGGAAGTGCCATACACTTAAGAACATAGTGAATAATCCATTTAACCTAAGCTCATGAGAAATATCTAACTGAAGCTCATACCCCCATGTGGCATACCGCCCTGCATCAAGGGTAGCATAGTATGACCCATGAGTTTGGCAGGACTGACAGGTTGGGTGAGTTTGACTATGGAATGCCATTGGCTTAAACCTATTCATCTGTATGAATAACAATATTCACTCTTCTAATGGGATGTGGCAACAAGAATCAAGGGGATGACCCTATAATCCCTCTTCTGCAACCAAATAACTCCTTGTCAAAGGAGACACATGATTGGTATCAGTCCCTGTGGCATTTTCTAGGAGAAACTTTTCTTACATCTCTCCAAGGGTAAGGATACATCGAATTTGGTTGATTTTCAATAGACTGATCCCCACCTCTCCATGTAGTAGGTGAAATGTATTGGTACTCAAACACCAATGACACAACAAATCCAGATGAATTTTTACGAGAGAGAATATTTAAAACTGAGACGCCCATGCTACTTAGTACAAGCCCACTGCCTCCAGCTGGCCAGGACACTCTAGACAGGTTTTATGCACATATAACACCCAGGACCATTCATCAGAGAAGAATCTCATGGCCCGAAAATCCAACATAGTGCTCCATCCACCGCATGAATTTTCAAAAGATTTGTTGACAATGGATGGTTACTCTCACGAATCTATTCTCGAGACATCATCACAACATCTGTAGTTTCCCTGAGTCCATGCCGAGCCATGCCGAATGAAGATGTTCTATTTATATCAGTTGGTGATGATTTCTCCTACTGGGGAATTTTTTTAATATTCATGATCATGATGTGCCTACAAATGGATGACATTGAGGTCAGGGACATGTAGATATAGAGGTAGGTCAATGGGGATACCAAAAATATAATGCAACAACTATACAGATAACATGTAAGATAAAATCCATGGAATCAGGAAAACAATATGAAAGTTGTCATGGGGAATAATGTTATTCTGAAGATGATCAAAACTGTTCCTTTACATGGTTTCATTTTCCTTCATTGATTTTGTAGAATAATGTGAATCTGCCATTGTAGCTTGTGTAGGAAGATCCAAAATCCAACAGAATGTCTATCTAATGCGAATTTTTGGATAAAATAAATGGAAGAGTGGATAAAGGAATCACAATATGTCCACATGAATTTCTGCATCTGAATACTGGAAATGGAATGTGGTGGACACATCCTGTGTACAGCATGACACATGGAGGCCACTCTACATATAAATATGGTACGTTGATGCAGCACCCCTTGTACATCCATGGTACGTGAAATAAATCATGAGGTTTAGGCCTATGAAATGTTGGATGGAAAATAGAACGGTCCACAGAATTAAGAAACCACACACCTTGACCACGGTTATGTTCTCGTTCAAAATATATGAATTAATATTTAAGTCAATATTAATATTTTTTGAGGATCGGTTCATTTATCCATGTTTGGTATTTGAATGAGGCTTCTGTGTATCATTCTCCTAAGACAATCCATTTTTTTGGAATATCCATAGTCCCATTTGCAAAATAAAAAGTGTGGTACGCGGAAGGGGAAATGGCATAGAAATTGGTTCATGGAATGTACAAACTAGTTTTCAAGTAGAGATTTCATAAGGTGCATGATACACGAGCATGACTGAGTCTGGGGAATCAGGATCACTTTTTTCCATAAAAAACAGTAAAAGGCAAATGACATGGGCCCCTATATATAGGTGTGGCCCCCATCAGGTGAGTCTACATGTTCCATCGTGAACCATTTTCCATTCAGGACTACATCTACATCAGAATAGTCAATTTTCATTCGGAACAGACAGCATTCTGATGGGGGGAATTTTTAGGGTCCTAAAAATTCTGCTAATGGAGAAAATACCCCCACAATTTATTTTCCTAAGGAAGAAGGTATTTTTATGAATCTTTCAATGTAGTGGGGTCTGCATTGAGTTTGATTTAAACGAATGAAATTGAAGGAATTATTATTTTCAAATGGACTTAAATGTGTGGTTTATTGTCGCCTAACGACTGTTCAAAGTTCTGGTGCTCTATTAATGTGTATAGCAGCACTCGGGTCGAATCCTTGGCGATGATACTTTTTAATTGTTTAATTTTTAGTTGATTGTAGTCTTATTGGGGGGTTTGTTTAACGAGATTATGAAATGATCGATTAAATAATATTTATATAATAAATTTATAAATATTGGGGAGATTTCATCATTAGTTAGTTAAGCTTGTGAGATTCTTGAGCCTTTCTTTATCTTAAATTAATTTAACGGCCATGTCACAAGTTGAAGTTGATTAGAATTTATAAGAGTTATGTCTTTAATACAAGCCTTAACAAAATTTGCATTATAATCTCAATGAGTACTTGATTTTGATATTTTATTTATGGTTCTACTAATCAAAGGAATCTGAACATTAAACAAAACAATTCATTAATCCATGACATGTTAATTCCAACATACACAATGTTAATTTAAAGAATATTCATTGAGTAAAGGTTACCTAAATTATAACTCACCCAAATGAGATAATTACTGATCCATTGAAATTATTAGTAATCTAGTTATAATTATTTTATCATAAATTAATAAGATAATAAAAATAAATATATAAGAAAGGATTGGTGCTACGAACACACAGACAAACGACGATGCTAATTAAAAATGAACATTCAATTGAATGAGAAAGAAAAACAATGGAAGGGGATTCAAATAATTTTTATATAATTTAATAACATTAATATTAAACAGCATAAGGTGGATGCGAATAAGAGAAACATGTGATTAAACATGAATTAAACCATAATTACAAAGAAAATACTTACAAGATTACAATAATGAAGGAAAAAAGTAAAAGGAAATAAAGAGTGGACAAAGGGCATATCAAGTGAAGACATGATTATGGAAGGTCCTCCCAAGCCCTTGGAAAGGCTTTGGTCATGCCAATATGTTCTTCACTCTTTTGAAAATCAAACCCTTTTGAATGGTGTAGAGAGGATGTATTTATAGCCCAAGGTGGTTGACTGTTTCAATTACAAAACTACCCCTCCACTTGGCTCGATGATTTGGACATCCAGATAGATAAATATCGACATATATACTATTTATAAGTTTTATATAATAATGTTTTCTGACTACTCTCAAAACTTGGAGGCATTTGAGCTTATAGAGACAATGTTATGGAAATTTTCATAAAGAGTGTTAAACTATCCATTTCTATCCATTTTTATGGCCATAATGTCAGTATATTTTTGAATAGGATGATGCCTCAAAATATGAATTATTCCTCCAACAATGATGGACGCCTATATCTCATTTTTCACAATGAAAATTCTCATCTTTTTTTGATGAATAGATCAGGAGACAGGTCATGAATACTGTAATGATTTTATTTCCAAGGTAGAATGGTGGGCGGATTTTAAATGAATAAGTTGGTCCATTTTCCTTTCACGTTGGTCCTTGAATTTTTTATCCCAAACTCTCGACATTGTCCCCCATAGGTTTCAGTAGAATGAATCAATTTTAACTTATGGATTGATCTGAGTACTTCAATCTTAATAGCTGGTCCGGTTTCATCAAAATTTCTTTTTTTCTTTTGTGTGGACCATAATACCCGTAAAATAGAATAATCTTCCAATGATTCATTATAATTTAATTTTTATATTGAATGAGGAATCCTAAAAAACAAGAACCAATAATGTTGGATAAGTATGGTGATAGTTATTATTAAAACATTAAATAGACTTGAACCTGGATGAATTCAATTAGTGCTAAAAAATTATATTTAATATTTATACATTAATATTTCACAAATATTATGCACATTTCTTTTAAAATCAGTAAATGGGGAATATAAAATGTTATAAAAATATTAATAACATAAAATCCACTACACTTAGTCTTGTTTATCTCCTCATGTGCAACAAATATAAAAAAAGGGAAAATTTTATTTTCACTCACCAATAAATATTAATTTTTTTTTCCATAATCAGGGGAGGTTTAGAAAATTTCACTCATCCATATGGAATTCCACGACAAGTTTTTACAGAAACAATGTTCCCAAAAAATTAATTTTTTAATGCTCAAATTTATAAATGGAAAATGGTGGCACACAAAGCATACTCTTCACAAGATGATAAAATTAATTTTTGGAGATTCAATCATTCAAAAACCAAATTTGAAAATCATAGAGTTTGAAAGAGATATAAGCTTCCACTCCCTATCCTAGTGTGCTAAAAAATCAAGAGGTCATTTTAGGGGTTTTCGGTGGATATAGGATAGAAGGATGATGATATCTAAAAGATATAAAGGGGGGGGGGGTAAAATACCAACATGGAGTAAGCAATGTACAATTTTTTGGAATAAGAACTGAATGGAAATGTAACAAAATATTTAAAATGGAATGATTGTGTGAAGAAAGACACTAGATAGTAATAAAATTTTAAGGGGACGAGAAGATGAAATATTTAAAAAACACAAAACTTCTCCCAATGACATAAGTGTTGTTTTTTTATTTTATTTTTTTGTTTCATTATTCCCAATTTGAATATGAATACAATTTCATGCTCATATCCTAACCCATGACTGATCTCCTCACAACAATAATTGTAATTTTTATAAAAAGATTAAGGGTCGAGGAAGAGTGATTTTTGACCTACCCAAGACACAACCCATTTTGACTGTTCATTTTTTTTTAAAAGTTGTCAATAACATTAATAAAATTACATAAATGAAAGTACATTAAATTCCCACAATCTCACTGATTGGAAACCTCTCCCCCAAAATAAAATGGATTATTTCCCTCATGCATATGATAACACTTTTAAAACAAATAAAATGGCACATGAAAAAAGAAATCCAATCCCCCCACACATAAATTTCAAAAAAAAATTGTGCATTAAAAATCCATGTTGATATTTAGTGGGATAAGGTATTGGGATTCTAATGTGGCTTTCAAAGAATAGGGTTTTTTAGGCTCAAAAGGTCTTTCAAAAAGAGGATTTGTTATGGTTTATTAGAGGCTATTTGTCTAATATAACTCATATTGGGTTTAGAAGTGCCGCTATCATATTAATTCACACTAAAGTTAGAAATTCAGCTCGAAGTTACAAAAACTCAAGATTCAAAAATGGCGGTGAAAACACACATTTTGAAAAGATGGCCATAGGTAGACTTGTGATGAAAGAAAATGTTGTTCCTATCAGGTATGGAAAATCATTTTCCAAATCAATACTGAGCATTAAAAATTTACTATTATTGACACAAAATTATTTATCAAAGTCAAGATAAAAATACAAAATTTTTGAGATGTAAACATGTCTTTATTACTCGCCAAATGGTAGGATAAAATTTTAAAATTTGATGATTAATAATCATGATTTTTCTTTTCCTATTATTTTTAAATTAATATTTTTTGGTTTTGTTTTGTTTTTTTAGTTTTTTATAAAGACACACCCACACAATGAAGGAAGTGTAAATAAGAATGTGTGATGAGGAATGTGGTAAAAATTAAAATGATAGGGGAAGAAATGGATAAGGAGAAATTTTAAAGGGAATGATGTGAACCTTAGTTTGGATTTGGTGGGGTTCCATCTCCATACAATGGTGGGTCAACTACAGATGATGGTGATCAGATGGAAGTCAATGAGGTTCTAGGATTGAGTTTCCTCTCATGGTGATGCTTTAACCAATGTCTATTAACTGAGAATGCACTTTTTTATGTGGGGTCATGGACTTCAACTACATCAAATAGTTAAACATTAGTAATAACAAATGGACCTCACAAATGAGAATTAATCATACCTGGGTGAAGTCAAAATAGAGATTTGAAAATCATTACCTTTTCACCTTAATGAAATACCTTTCTCTGTATTTTTTCAAGGAGTTCCTTAGACATTTCTTTGAACAAACTGGAATTCTCATAAGAATCAAGTCAAAGTTATTCCAATTCAGCCAACTGCAATAGTCTTTCTTCACTAGTTTTTCTAAATACAAATTTTAAGTTTTCACATCCCCAACCCACTTATGATGGATTTTAACTAGAAGATTGTATTATTTACCAAAAAATAACCTAAATGATACATACCAATGGGTGTTTTATTGGCAGTTCGATAAGCCCAAAGTGAATCACCATTTCTTTTAGGTGTGTCTTTTATGTGGGTTTTAAAATTCTCTCAAGTACTCTTTTCACTTCTCTATTTGAATGTTCAGCTATGCCATTTGGTTGGGGGGGATATGAAGTTTATTTTTCATGTACATAACCATTCTTTTTCAAAATATATTCCATGGTTATATTGCAAAAAAAGATTCCTAAGTCACTAATCAATGTACGAGGTGTGCCAAATCTGTTGAAAAAGTGTGTCTTTCAGAACTCTCTAACAATATGCGATTCTTCCTTTCAAGTGGGTTTATCCTCTACCCCCTAGAAACACCATAAAGTAAAAGAAGGATATATGAGAATACATTGGAAGGGGGAATTGGTCCCATGAAATTGATGCCCCAAACATTAAATATATCACATAAAATTACAGGATTTTGGGGCATTTCAATTTTCATTGAATTTGTGCCAAAAATTTGGAATGAAGGACATGATTGACAGAACCTATTTGATTCCTTAAAGGGTTAATGCCAAAATAATCCAAAGTCTAGGACATTTGAAGAAGTCGTTTGGGGTCCGATGTGTCCACCACCATGTATTGAGTGACAAAATTCTAAGATGAATAAATATTCGTTTACATCAACACATCTCTTAAAAACCATGTCTTCCCCAATTTTCAAATTTTTATTATCTTCCCAATAATAGTATTTTGAATCACTTTTCAACAAAAGTTTTTGTTCTTTTGAACAATTTTTAGGCCAAACACAAAAAACCAAGTAATTTACAATTGGTCCATACCGTGGAATTATGGGAGTGAGAGATGATAGGTGCTTATTAGGGAATTCAAGATTAATTATTTAGGAAAAAGAATAATTAGAAATTATACTCAGGTGATCAACCAAATGTTTTTCTTTTCATAGTCTATCTTTGATTTCATGGTCAAAATCTTATAGAATTAGGATCCATCATATTAGCCTCAGTTTTGAATCACTTTTCTTGATAAAGAACATTATAGAAAAATGGTGTTTGAATATGATGATTTTGGAACCTAAGAGAGAGGGGAAGAATTTATCTAAGGTTATAACCACAACTAAATTTTACTTTTCAGTCATATTGTAGTTATATGAGTTTCATCCAATTTTTTTTTGTGGCATAATAGATGAAATGAATAATGTTTTCTATTCATGGACCTAGAACAACCCCAAAAGCTATACTAGAAGCATCACACATCAACATAAAGGGTAAGGACCAATCTGAGGGTTGGATTATCAGGGAATATGTAAGAGAAGTTTTGAGTTTAACAAAGGCTCTCTTGAAAGGTGAAATAATTTTGGAGCATACGAGTGAGTTGGAAGGAAATCATGCTGACGTTATGTATGAATTTCCAATAGAAACCTGAATGACTGAGGAATGAACAGATGTATCAAACAAAATTGGGTTCAAGAAGTGATTGGACCACTTCAACTTTGCTAGGATCAACTTTAATATCATCATTTGAAACTATGTGCCCTAGAATAATCCCATTTGAACTATTAAGTGGAATTTTTAAAAATTTAGCACAGGGTTAAACATGAAACACTTTTGAATGACTAGAGGGAGTGAATTTAATAAAGATTCAAATGAATAACCATAAATGGTAATTTCATCCATGAATACATCCATGAAGTGTTCAATGAATTCAGAAAATATACTTATCATACACCTCTAGAACGGTGAAGAAGCATTGAAAAGGCCACACTGCATTCTATTATATGCATGTGTTCCAAAGGGGAATGTGAAATTAGTCTTTTCTTGGTCCTGATATGCGATTAGGATTTTGAAGTGGCATGTGTATCCACCAAGAAAGAAATAGTGTGACTTTCTAGATAATCGATCAAGCATTATACAAGGAATTTATGTGGTTGGTGATCCTTTCATGTTTCAACAATTAATTTCCTATGGTTGATGCACACACGCCATTTGTTATCCACTTGAGTTGTGGCTACATATCCATGTTTATTTGTGACAACAATTATACTACCCTTCTTAGGTATGACTTGTATTCGACTAACCCATTCACTATCAGAAATTGGGTAGATAATACTAGCTTGAAGAAGCATGGTGATCATTTCCTTAACTACCTCATTGATGAGTGGATTGAGTCTTATTTGTGGTTGTTTAATTGGATATGATAACCCCTGAAGAAGGATGCGATGCATAAAAAGGGTATGGGGATACCTTTTATGTCATCAAGGGTCTAACCTAAAGATTTTTGTTTCCCTCTAACACTTGAACATGTTTGTACTCCTCATTTTTGGTATGTGAAGCAAAGATAATGACAAGATAAGAGTGATTATGGAAAAGAAATGCATATTTTAACTTGTGGGAGACGAGGTTTCTGATTAGTCCCATCATTCATTGGTTGGTTTGAAATCTCAGTAATGGAGGATGAGACTTTAGTTGCTTCCATTTTATTTCCCATAATACTGTCCAAGGTGGAGTAGTAGATATCAAAGTTGATGTGGGATTCAATAGAGTTTTCAAGTTCCCCTAGATTGATGGAATATATGAATGAGAGGTTCACATCAAATTCACCAATTATGACTTGGATAATCATGGTTAAGATTTCAAAAAATCGTTTATCATTTTAACATGATGAACATGATGGATTGGGGTTCAATTGACTCTCTAAAGTGTCCTCAGATGCAAGGATTGAGAATGTAGAGTGATTCTCAGATGGGTATCTCATGGCATGGAAATTGTTAAACAAGAACAGTTGGTCACCAATTTCCATGGATTAGATGCCTGAATGGATATCAATCTTGGTTCTCACTGTCATTAATAATGGTATTCATAGAATTCAGTGGGTCCGAGAAGAGTTAGTGTCACCTTCCATGTTAAGGAAATGAAAATCATCAGGGAAGATAAGATCATTCACACGAACAGGGAAATCCACTATTATAACCTCTAGACTAGTGGTGCTATGATTTTCCAATTGAATGAAAACACCTGTTGGATGTAAGGTACCTAGACCATGGTTGGTAATATGGATTTGGGCATGACATTAATTGATGATCCTTGGTCTATGTGTGCATCATCGAAGTTGGAACATCCAATTTGGCATGGAAATGTAAATCTCCCCGGATCTTTTCACTTAATGGGTATGAAATCTTGGGTTGAAACATTTTTAAAGGTACTATGTTTCCTCTTATGGGTACACAACTCATTTATAATATTAGCATACTTATTAATTTTTTTAAATGAATCTAAGAGGGGAATGTTCACTTAAACATTTCTAAACATGTCTAGATTTTCAGGATTGTGTTCAAATGAATTATTTGGATTAAAATCATCTTGACGAAAGGGAATTATGTTACTAAGTGGAATGGAATGAGGTAAGGGAATGCTTTCATGTACCTTTTTATATATTTTTTTCTTTTTATTTTCATGGTCAAGATTCTAAGGATGGTTGGAGGACTTATCTTGAGGCATATAAATTTTCTTTCTCGATCTAAGTGAAATTGCACTTAAATTACCCTTGGGGATGGGTAATATTTGATCTATAATTTGGGAATAATATGATTATTATTGTTGGATTTGGTGGGATGCAAGATGACCAATTTGGGTTTCACAATATTTATGGATAAAAAAGGGTGAAGGTAGAAAGATCATCAACTGCACTTTCCCATGGTTTATTGGAAGAAGAGACTTGTCTTAGATTGGGATTTCCTTGATTTTGGTTCTTGGGAAAGCAATTTTTTTTGGTTTGGGAATTGGGAAGGCTCACTGGGTTAGTGGAAGCCTGGAGGAGGAAGAGAGGGATTGATCCTTTGAGGTTGAGGAACAAAATGATTAGGTTGTTATATGTTACCAACACCTTAACAATATTGAAACTGGTTAGAGATTTGAGGATATAATTGAGGAGTATGAGAGACGAGATTACAATACCTCATGCCAGGGTTATTGGATGGAGAGAAGGGATCAAATTGAGGTTGGTTGAAGTTTATAAAAAACTGACCTGATAGGTGAGGGTTGGGGTTTCACTGAGCAAATGCTGCATTGATCTCCATTGGTCTGGATGAATGTTATGGTTTATCATGAATTTGTGGAAATATTTCTATTGGATGTGATGGTGAGTTGTAGTTGACACAGTTTTTGACACGTTCAAGAAACATTGATTGTGGAGAAGATGAGGTGGGGGCTTTGGAAGCCACAACTACTTGTCGCACAAAATCTATAAGTTAACTCATCCACTATGTCATATTTTTTTGATCTATTAATATACTATATTGGGATTTTTTGACTTGGGCATGGGACCAAGTATGCAATTTTAGTGTGTTTGTATTCTTGTTGCTTATGAGATCTTTTCCAGCTGCTGGAGTTTTATCACCAAGAGCACCACCACTTTCAACATTAATGAGAGATCTCTCTATAGCCAATAACCCCTCATAGAATTATTTGACCATGAGTTGGTCTAGTATTTGGTGGTGTGGGTAGGTTGAAATAGTTTTTTTAACCTCTCCCTGTATTAATAGAGTGATTAACTTGGGAACTGATAAATTCCAGTTATTTTTTTGGATAGAAGTAGTACAAGAAGAAGGAATGAATTCCCCTAAGAAGAGACACTTCATGTCATTCCATGTTGTTATTGAACCTGGAGAGAGGAATTAATGTCATTAATTAGCAGTGTCATATTGGGAGAAATGGACTACTTGGTGTTATATTTGTTCCACAGAAACCCCTTGAGTTTCATGTTAGAGAAAACCACTTTGAACTATTTATGGTGGAGATGTGGATCCTCTTCAGCTATCCTGTGGAAATGAGGGAGAAGATTAATCAAAACTGATTTGAGTTCGAAGTAATATTCTATGTTTTTATATTGAATAACAAGAGTTTTGCAATACATATCAGGGATATCAATTTCTTTTAGTATTTGTTCTCTAGGATTGGCCATTTCTAATTCAACTGGTTGGACAAGGACTGGTTCTTGAATTATTTTATTATACATAATGTTCATCCTTTGTTGGAGAAGAGTTTACTCAATTTCATGGTCAAACAAATCTGATAGATTGATTGGGAGGCTACGATTCATTTAGAGAGATGTTGGAAGAAAGGGGAAGATGAGTTTTTCTTTATTCTTTTTTAGTTTATCATTTTTATGAGAAGACGAGGTTTTCTGTGGTTTTTTTTCAATTTTTTTAAATTTTGTATTATATGTTTTTATTAAAATCGCCAAGAAACTAATGAATTCATAAAGAACCTTCCCAGGATATGGCACCATTTGAAAGCACGATCGATTGTCACCTATCCACTGTTCAATGTTTCGGTGCTCTGCTATTGTGTACAGTAGCACTAGGTTAGAATCCGTGGTGATGATACTTTTAAATAGTCGATTATTTTTAGTTGATTGTATTATTATTGGGGGGTTTTTTTGTAGAGATTATGAAATTAAATACAGAGTAAGACTGATTTAACAAATTTATAATTAATGGGGCGAGTTCATTATTACGTTGTTAAGCTAGTGATATCCTTGAACCTTGCTTTATATTCCATTAAATGAACACCCATGTCACAATTTCACATTGATTCAAATTCCTAAGTGTCATGGAATTAATCCAAGACATAACATAACTAGGATCATAAGCTCATTCTTTACATGATTGTGGAAGTTTATTTATGGTTCCAATATTCATTATAATCCATTCATTAATCAAAAAATTCATCAATCCATGACATGATACATCCAACATACAAATGATAATATAATGAATATTCATCAAGAAAAAGTTCTCAATCGCTTACAATACCTAAATTATTAATCACCCCAATAAAAGGTTTATTCAGCCGTTGAAATTATTTGTAATCTGGTTTTTATTACTATGATGATAAATTTTGAAGATAAGAAAAATTAAGGGATAATAAAATACTGGTGCAACGAAAACACACACAATCAATGATGATAATTAAAAAATAACATTAGACTGAATGAGAATGAAAAAGTATGGAAAGGGATTCAACTATATTTAAACTATTTTAACAACATTAATATTAAAATTTACATGGTGGATGAGAATAATAGATACTTAATAAGAAACTTTCATTAAATAGAATTATAATAGACACACTTACAAGATTTCAATAATGAAGAACACGAAAGTAAAAAAAAGAAACAAAGAGAGGAGGAAGGGTATCTCAAGTGAAAACATGAGTATTGAAGGTCCCCCAAGCTCTTGGAAAGGAATTGGTCATGTGAATATGTGATCCTCTATTATGAAATGCAAACTCTTTTGAAAGGAGAGGAGGGGATGTATTTATAGCCCAAGGTGGTGGATTGTTTTCATTCCAAAACTACCCATCCAATTGTCTTGATTATTTGGAAATCCAGATAGCTGAATCTCAAGATATCTACTTGTTACATGTTTTAGATAATAATGTTGTCCGACTAATCTCACAATTTCGTGGCATTTGGACTCATATAGCCAATGTTATGACAGTTTTCATAAACAATATTAAAATGTCAATCAATAATTTAAATTTCGAGGGCCAAAATGTGAACGGATTTTTGAATATGAAGATTCCTTCAAAACCAAATTATTTATTCAACAAAATCAGCTGACTACATCTCATATTTTACACTAAAAATATCAGCTTTATTTTATTAATATATCTGGAGACATTTCATGAATAATGTACTGATTTTATTTCCTGTACTGAATGGTTGGCTTAGTTAAATGAATAAATTGGACCCCATGTGTTTGGATTTGGGCCTCTAAATGTTTATCAAAGACTCCTTACATATTACCCTGAACATTTGAGGAGAATTAATGAATTGGAGCTTTTAGATGGATCCCAGTACTTCAATATTTTTAGTTGGTTTTGTTTCTTCACAATTTATTTGGGTCTACTTGTGAGGACCATATTACCCTTAAAATGGACGAATATGACTATGATTACTTAAAATAAATTGTTGTATATTGAAATATGAATCCTAAAAAACAAAAAAAATTCAATTTTGATTATTATTGTGATATGCATTGTTAAAACATTAAACATGATTGAATCTTTACGAATTCATAGAGAACTCAAAAATTATATTTAATATTTATACTTTAATATTTCACACAAATTATTTGCATTTTATATAAAATACATAAAGAGAGAATATAAAAGGTTATGAAAATATTAGTAACATCAGGTCTTCATACCATTTACATGGAAAGGTATGTGGAAGGGAAGAATCATGAACCGCCAGGTCGACGAGACGGTCTGCGATCTGATGGCCTTCGAAGTGATGACCAGCGAGCAAGGTGAATCACAAAACTTGTCATCGAAGGAGCTATTCGTTGGATGACCATCAGCGTACTATACCAAAAACTTATCGGAACACAAAAGAAGTGCATGGGAAAGTTTCTGTTAACCATCCCCGCAAACTGAAACCTCCTCAAACCTTAGTTGACCGAGTCTTCCGTGGGTAACGATATCCCTCAATGGACCCCTTCAAATTGTTCTGTATTCCTAGTAGATATAATACATACAGTACTCTATTAAAAGAGAATAGTATATAGGTTGAGGGATGGATAGTGTTAAGTATGGACGATGAATGTTTGAGGGATGCTTAAAAGATCTACTGTAGCTCTTGTCTTGTTTCATCATCAAATCACGAACTGCGAACAACTTCCTCCGCAGGTATAGCCAACCATGAACAATAAAACATGAGAGTTGAATAAAAAAAATTAACTTTTAACATAATAGTGTATCAATGAAACAAATACTACTCTCAAATGAATATTCTTTGAAAGGAAATCCCCCAGACCCTCCTTCGATAGGTGCTCTGTGTATAACACTACTATGCGGACAAAACCCATCGCTGCGTACCCAATCAGTATGTGGGTACCACCCAATGCAGCGTAGAGAGTCGTGTACCACATCGGTAAATTGTTGGAATTACCCATATCCACGCAACACATCGGTGCACAGATGATCACTCTGTCTGCATACCACTATGGTATGCGAAGCCCCCCATCACTCACAAGAAACCGGTATGTGGAATGGGGTGTTTTGAGTATTATTCCATCTGGTTCCAACCTCACCCATCCATTAGCATCCTATCTTCCATGGTCCCCCAACTAACCAGTCCCTTGTAATCAAGCAAAATCATCCTCCAAATCTACCAGACTCATATGGTCAGACCATCAGGCGCATAAACTCACCCCTTTGAGTCTACATACCCACGATAAGAGGAGTCATGAAGTCTTTCCTTACAAAGGTGCGGGCTTCATGAATTCCTACAAGGATAATTTCCCATGGTAACATAGAGTCCTACCTTTGGATACCAACTCCTACCTCCCTATTCTAATGATCAATGGATATTACTTGCTTTCCCATTCAATAAGGGATTGTGGTCAGTCGAACGGGTTATGTTAGCTCCCCCTTTTTTCAAGGAAGAAAATCATCCCCTTCCCGGAATGTTCTCCAGGGCCCTCCCACTAAGGTAAGTACCCAATATTCCAAGGTTGGGTCACAAGACTCTTAATTTCATTTCACATTAAATGTTTCGTTGCTCCACACCCTTTCCGGCAGTCATCCTGGCCTCTTCTACCATGGGCCCTCCCTCCCACACCAGTAGTGGAGGAGGCATGTGCATTGTGGAATCTTTCCCATCCTCTTTTTTATCAAAATGATCATGACCCACTTGGGATTAGATTCCTGGGAGGATCACAACATCGAAATACCTTGAACTTCAAGAACTCGGATTCCTGTCGAAGTCAGGATACAAAGGACGCCTACCAGAAGGCCCGAGCTGAAAAGGGTAACTATACAAAAGGGTTCACCTAATCATGTCTCTCAAAAGGGAAGTTACTATGAATAAGCCCCACATAATTTGAACTATAATAACTCTAATTCATGATTAAACTGGGATAAGTAGGACATTGTCCAGAAGGTTCATGCTCAAAAGGTTGCCCATCGAAAACTGGTCACCCAATTATGTCCCTCAAATGGGAAACTCCCACGCATAAGCCCCGCACCATCCGAACTTTGTGGGTGTTGATTAATCTCATAGGGATAAATTGGAAACACATCCTATGAGTCCGATCCAAACATCAAGTCACATTCGGTCCCCCTAGACAATGATAAAATAAAGAGTGCCATATAATATGGCTCAGGCCAGTAACACCTCTATAACATTAAAAAATGCTTGCTTACAATGATCTAAGAAACCAGGAATAACCTATGGACATACTCATTGGGAATAAATTATGGATTCAAGAACATAGGAACAAGACTTAGATCTATAATAGAGTCCCATAACATGAAATAATCCGCCCCCGGAAGGGTGAGTTGAGGCTAACCTCCCATCCTCTTGACCAAAGGATTCCTTAAGTGTTGTTGGCCAAATTTTCATCCAACAATCACCTGCCTTTGGAAATTAGGTTCGTGAATCATGGATACCAGGGCCATTGGGCATTCTAGGCTCCATGAATAAACTTGTTGAAGACCATCTGGGAAGTTATATCTGAGAAGGACTGGTTTAATGGGTGCTCGACCCCCATGCAGTTGCCCACTATGACCAACAGTTCCGAACAAGGTTAATTCAACCTTCTTTAAAGGATAATGATGATGAACAGGTCGAAAAAAAGGAATGGTAAAATGCCATCTCCGCATCTGACATCAAATTCACCACCTCAAAGGAGGAACAAATATCATAATATTTATGTTCTAAGACACCCCCATTTATTCTTGGGATAAAGGGAGGGACTCCAAGAAGTGAAGATCCCTCTGTTATTTTTGAACTACCATTGTATAGAATCATTAAAATTTCATGTTCTCTACTGAGTACTTTTTTATACGTAGGGTATCATATGAATAAATTTCTTATAGGCAATATATACACTTTATGATTCTCCAAAATGTTATTCCAACCTAAAATCAAACTAAAAAACCAGTTTTATGGGTAAATTATTACTATGTAGGTATTGAAGTAAAGTATCCATATAAAAAACATCACATATAAACCAAATCCGATTCATTGGAGATAACTATGAATTTCATTGCACAAGGGGGATGATTTTGGTGAGAATTTCAAGGAAAAGGATTGATCTACAATTTTCTATCACCATCATTATATTAATCATTAAATGACTATTTTGGAACTATATTGTGGGCCATACATGTATTTAACCTCTTTCTTTTATTACCCTTACCTTTTACAAAGATACAAACAATCAATTATTGGTGGCCACAAAATTCTATTTTTTATAGGCCTGCCTTTGTGAGTTGTTGACCTAAAATGTTTTATTTTTTTTCACATAGTTCATTATCTATTTTAAGGTACTCATTTTTCATAAATCATACAAGGTTATTTCCTAGTGATAAAAGGCTCCATTTTTTCCCATGTTTCACTTTATATTTTTTTGTCCAAAAGAGTACTATGTCTCTCCACATGTCTAGATTATGGATATTCTCATCAAATGAACTAAGATTGTTTCTATGGTAAGGTAGAGTAAAATTTTGACATTTCAATTTCAGTTCATATAGTTTTGACTATATATTTATGAAATAATTACCACATATCGAATGATGGAATCATGAAAAATGTGATCAATATATCAAAGAGCTCAAATCCAAGTAATAAAATGGGATAGATATAATGAGGATTCATTCAAATTAGATAGCGGTGAAGACTTCAAAGACACTATTTTAAAGGAATATATAATTTAGAGAACCTTTGTTAATTTTGAAAATTCATTGCCTAATATAAAAAACTAGTTGTGCCAATACTGAAGCCTAGGGAATATATGAATAGTAATGAAGAGAGTATTTTGAAACAAAATACACTTCTTTTTTTATGAATGTAAATGATTTTTATAGATTTGACTGGTCAAGGTATGATGTGAGTCCTAGGAAATGTAAATTCAAGAACAGGTTACCCACCATTGTTATATTTTGTATCATAAGGGATGGGTGAAATCCATCATGAATAGATGGAAGACTATTGATATAGACTTCCAAGGAAAATAGAGGAATTCAGTTTATAATCATGATCCGAGACTTAATGTTGAGGATGTTAAACACACAAGAATAGATGGATTAAATAACATTTCAAGGTGTTTTAACTGAGGATGACGAGGTTGTATATTCCAGTGACGTATGATCTAATATCATAATAGGGTGATGAGATTCAATTCATTGTTACCTGGGAATATTGTATTTATGGACCTTTTTTGAATGGGAATATCAAAATGGTCGATAGGTTGAATTGAGGGATCATATGAATGATATAGGGGAATTGATACATATTCAATAATAGAGTCCCTTGAAGATAGGTACACACCTTACCAATGGTCTTGAATGATTTTTGAGGGTTTAGGCACTTATGTAATGAATTATTTTATTGGGAAATAGTTATCAAATAATTTATCTAGAACAATAATTATTGTGTCACCATGTAATAAAAACATTTTCATTCTAAAAGGATGTGATATATCATTTCAAGACATTTTTCATAGATATTATGCATATATCTATCTCAATTTTACATTTTATAGGGACATTAGATAAGCCCTATGAGATTTTTAGCTCATTTATTTACTCTCTATTTTTTTATTAAGATCATAGAGATTGATTTTGAGCAAGTTGATACATGGATGTTCTTTAGGTAACCCATTTTGGGTTTTTATTTTGATAAGATCAATGTATTATTCAATAATATCTTTATGGATCTTGGTTTATTATATAAAGGGATTGATTTTATTTTTTCAACGTTTAAAAATAATGAATATAGTTTAAGCTCATGATGCATGGGTGGAGTTTCAAATAGTTGTGAGACACAACAACTAGAATAATAATCTTGAGTTTGAGAACTTTCTGACACCCTTTTGAATGAGGAACGCGGATGAAAAACCTAATATATCATGGTTATTAGATAATGTGTAATGGTACAAGATATGAATTCTAGGGATGATCATGATTCACCCGAGGGTGATGAGTTCTTTTCTGATTTTTCCTAGAACATGGGGATCAAAGGTCATTTTTCAATGAGAGAATTCTTCTAGTTAGTAGCCCAAACTGGGGTCTTGAAGATAGTATCTAGGGGTATGTATTAAAAGAAAAATATAGATTCCTTTAATACTTGATAAACTTATCTCTGATAGAAATGGATGGTTTTTGGTGACCTAAGACAACAGTGTCCAGAAGTGTGATTTATGCATTGAAGTGTTCATGAATGGTGGTAGGTGTATATCAAACCACAGTTCACCATGGTTATAAAAATGTAGTCCTCATATAAAGTGATCACATATAATGGTCTATACATTTTATTGTAATGAATAGTGATTAAATGATATTATAGATTAACATAATGCAATAAGGAATAATGTATCACAATGCTTATGGTCACGTGATGAGGGAATTATTCTACATTGTTTAATAACATACAGCTGAGATAATGATTTTATCGTTTTATAAAAATTTGGGAAATGCATTGTAAATGTGAGAGATGTTTTCATCATTTATTATTTTCATGGTTAAATAACCATATATTGGGGGTTTTCACATATATATGACTCATATATATGTACATTAATATTTTGGACTAGACCCTTGATAAATTTAATGTCTTTCATTGTGGAAATAATGAACCTTAACATTATTACACTTTATATCAAGATTTATAAAATAAAATTGTACAACCATTAAGATAGTTAAGTACAATGTCTTTTAGAATTAAGTACATGACATAATAATGTAAAACATGAAATACATTATCTTTGTTGAAAAAATACATAACATGCTCATACCTAAATCTTCATGGGATAACCCAAATACAAACATAAGAATCTGGTGAGATATAAATCCTAGTATGGGAATAAAAATTAAAAAACATGAATATTTTAATTCTTGTTATAAAATAGGAATACCAATGGGGAATAAAAGTAGTGATAATAATAAATGATAACTAAAATACATGATATATCATGATAAAATAAACGTAACATGGGAAATGTGGAAATAAAATAAAACACTACATCATAATAATAGGTCAAAGATAACTACTTTTAAATCATTATACACAAATTCATGCCCTGTAATCTAGTTCTCTCATTGTCCCGACAAGATTTATCATGAGGCTAAACATTGCCCAATTCATTTGAGCACTATTTAATTCCAGGCACCCTGATCTCATTCATTTCATTCTCATTCTTATGTGTGTCATATTGATCATATAAAAGGGATTCATTTATAATCATATATTATTAAAATATGAAGAAATGTTTAATAAATACATGTATGTTTGAATAAATATGGATATTTTCTTAAAGGTGAACAACTTTGATATGAAATGGTTACGGTATTCACTACACAATTGTTTTGGAAGAGAAAATTGATGTGAAATTTCAACAGCCTAACGACATCACATAAAATTATCTAAATGGGTTGATAAGATCCGAATAGGTATATGAACATTTTTATATCAAATGGGTTGTAATATATACATTTCAATACATATCCCAACAATGGGAAGTAGAAATTGAAGATAGAATAAAATAAAGAAACATGAATAAAGAAGAGAACATGAGGTTACCTTACCTTAAACCTATGTTTCCAAATTCTTAGGAGGGGCTTCATGATGGCATGGGGGAACCATGGGAGGACACTAAAGAGGATATTGATGATTCGGGACGTGGTGAAAGGATTTTTATTGATGAGAAATGGGATATTGATTGGGTTTATATAGGAAAAGTGTGGGGTAATTCATTATTATTGCTTCAAATTAGGTTTTGTAGTCTATATTATAAAATAACCAAAATGAAAAATCATCCCGTGGTTTTAGCCAATGGTTTACTCCAAATATCAATGGTTTTCATTATATTATATTTATAATTTAATTAATTAATTAAATAAAACACTGGATTATGTGGATGTGAGTCATACTTTTAAAGAAATGATTTTGAAACTTTAAAATATATTAATGGTTTTTTATGATCCACAAAGTCTTTATAAAATTAATAAATTAAATATAAAACAAATGTTATTTTAAATTTATAACGTTGATTTGGTCATAGATAACATTTATATTATTTATTACAGCACTTTGGGTCATTATAAATTCATAATATACATAGTATATTTACACGGTATTTATTTTTTACAAATAAATTGGTTGTCTCAGAAAAATATGAAAAAATAACTGTGGATAATTTTGATGTTAAAATTCCTAAAATAAAAGATATTTTATTCAAAAATTAAATATTCATATTTTCACTTTTAATATAATAATAGACATTTATTGATAAATTCTAGCTATTTTTCACTATAACAGTTTCCTAACCCTTATAGAAATTATATTTGACTTCATAAATATTATATTTCCATTTATATGGGAAAATATGAATTTATTAATATAATATTTAAAAAAAATTATCAAAAAAATTTTCTTAATTAAATTTGATTATTACCCTATAATAGAAATTATGTTTTAATATATCAAAATAAAAAATATATATAATTTAACAACAAATAGATGAAAAAAATATTCAATAATCTATAAAACAAATAATGTATAAGGACTTATTTATAGGTTTTTGATATATATCCCTTTAATACACCAACCAAATACCTTATGGTAAGGTGAACTATGGTGAGAATTTTATTGTATGTTTTGACATACATTGTTTGGGTCGTGATCTCGATGAGAATAAACTTCTCTAGTAAATTATTTCACTCATGCTTAAGTTGTTGGATCTCAGCATGGTCCTTGTCAAGGGAAAATCCTATTGATTCTATATCCCTTAAAAGAACTAATAAATTTGATTCATTGATCATGATACAACAAGTTGAGGTAATAAATTCCATCTTTTGTGTCAATTGGATTTGTTAAGTCTTTTTATTTATACTATTCATGTGATAACTATTCAATGATAATATTTTTAATCATAAATATTATTTTAAATATTTTTGATCTGATAAAAAATAATGAAACCAAATAAGTGTCAGTAATTTATATAACCAAATTACATAAAAAGATACTTAAAAAATCATAAGGGGAATTTTTGTTTTACATGTTTGGTAATTATATTATTCAGCCCTTCAGAAATTTCACCCTTGTAATTTCATTTCTCTGCACTAAAATAGACGAGGGTAACTTTGTTCCATCACATACTCTGGTTAAAATGATTCTTATTCAAGAATTTGGGTTTTAAAAAATATATTTTCCATGTGGATTTTCTTATTTCAAAGAAAATTATCTCTATGATCTAAGATCTTTATCATTTTCTCTTCTTATGAGAGGCTATTCTCAAATAGTACCACATCTCTATTGCGTAAATTTTATGGGTTTGGTATGAACTTTCTCATGAGGGATACATGGAATACGTCATTTACATGAGATATGTTCATTGGGAGTGCTATTCCAAAGGCCATATCTCTGATGCGGTAAAGGATCTCAAAGGGGCTCATGTATATTGGACCAATATCTCCCTTACTACAAAATCTCATGATTTTATTTCATGGAGATATATATAGGAATACTATCTATAACATAAAACACTTGTCCTCATCAATGATTTTTATCATATCAGCTTTGTCAACTCTGTATAGTCTAGATGCTCTCATGAATGGTCTTATCCTTTTCCACTATTTGTGTGACCATTTCATGACCAAACCATTTCACTCACCAACACCATATCAGCATGTAGGTGTTCAGCTTATCTTACCAAAATGGGAGTCATAGGGAAACATTTTGATACTATAGTGGAAACTGTTACTGTATGATAACTCGACTAGGGGAATATATTGATCCCATCATCCTTTGAAGCCAATTGAACATGGTCTCAACGTTTCATCAATTTTCTTGATAGTACACTACAATTGTCCATCAATTTTAGGTCAATAAGTTGTTATGATGTTCAACTCAATATTTAGAGTGTGTTGGAGAATCTCATAGAATATGGAGGTAAATATTGTTTCATGGACAGATACAATCGATTGTAGGGTTCTATGCAGCCTCACCACTTATCTAATGTACATACTTTCACGTTTATTGAGTGATATATTCTCTCAAATTCTAATCAAGTGAACATGATTTTTAAAATAATACACTAAAACTCATATATAAGTATTCACTATTCATTTAATTGTGCGACCAGTGATAAATTCCATGGTGATTTTTCCCATTTCCATATATGTTTGGGTAAGCGTTGCATAATCACATTTTATTTTTTCATTTACTCCTTCTCTCACTAACATACAATATATATTGATTTATATTACGTAATATCCTTATTCATATTTTCTCACCAATATTTCTAGAATATTCCTTGATACATCTTGTCATTCTTAAGTGTATAGAGAAGTTTGAGCTATGTGCATCATCAAACAACAGCTTCATTAACACCTGATTTGATGGTATACATCTTAACACAATATCAAAAATCCTTGTTCATTAATAATGTACTATAAGGATTTCCTTTATCTTATATATTTAAATTTATTTTCGATTATCAAATCATCACATGGATATTTATTTATACTCTATAAAAGGGGTAGTTTAGAAATCATTTGTGATAGGATGAATGATGTTTCACTCTTTTTGATCCAATTCCCATCCCTTAAAAATTTAAGAATATATAATTCCTATAAATTATAATTAATGATATAATTGTTTGTTCCTATCAACATATATAATCCCCCACTTTATTATTTTTCCAAATATGGTAGTTAATTAAGAATTAATTGTCATTTATCAGCTCTAACCATATTCATTAGTGCATATTAAAGTATTTATATATGCATATATTCATGACACTTTTGTGCTCTATAAATATTTCCAACATCTGCCTGAAGACATCATGCTGACAAATTTTCATTGATAATATAACTACACCCAACTACAAATCAAATTTTGGGTAGGTATGTTCCTGATTTTCTATTTACTTGAAGCATAGGCTATCACTTTGTCATTCATCATTAACTCAAAACCTAATCCCTTATTTGAAGAATCACTGAATACCACAAAATTTTCTCAACTTGGGGGTAGTGTGATTACATGTGAACTAACAAGAAAACTTTTAAACACCTTTAATCTCTCTTCACATTCATTATTATACAAAAATTTACACCCTTTCGAGTTATCTTAGATTGCGTGTTTGATAATCATGATAAATTTCTCAAAAAATGATGATAGTACCCAATGAATTCAAAGAAGCTAGGAATATTTTTCATATATGTCTCTCTCATCCATCCTTCATTTGCTTCTTTTTATAATGTTGCCATAGATATCCCATTTCTTGTGATGATATTCCCCAAGACTGAGACCGTCTTCATCCTGAACTCACATTTTATTTTCTTTTCCCAAATCTTATCCTTTCATAAGTTATTTAAAAAATCATCTTATATTCTCCTAATGCTCCTCATTGGTTTTATAGAGTATTATAATGTCATCTATAAAGACAACCAAATGTTTTTCAAGTTACTCAATAAATTCTCTATTAATCATGTCCATTAATATTATTGGATAATTAATGAGTTATAATAGAATTTCTAAGATGTCTATGTTCCTATTCATAGTATGAAAATAAGTCTTGTGGGTATCCTCCTTCTTCACCATAACATGATAATATCCCAACCAAATATCCATCTTGGAGAATTATATAGCTTCACATTTTTAATCTAACATTTCATCAATCCATGGAATATGATACATGTTCTTTATCATGATATTGTTGACCTTCTGATACTCAATTAAAAGGTGCATTGACCCACCCATCTTCATAATTAATATGATTAGTGCACCCCATGGTAAAACACGTGGTTGTATGAACCATTTATCCATACTATCTTATAGATATTAATCTATTTATGATCTGAAATATAAAATCAATACCATGTATGGGATAATGGGAACATCATGGCTATAAGATCAATTGAAAAATCGACCACTCAGCAAGGAGGGATACCAATAATTTCATTAGGAAACACATAATTGTATTCCAATATATTTCAAATTTTTTCAAGGGTGATATTTTTATTTGACTCAATAATTTGAGCAAGATATTTTTCCTCATATGGAAATATTATCCATTCTTGAGATGTCAGTGATAAATAATATTCATCATCCTCCTTCAAATTGTACAATATTGGGGGTCAATTCGTAACACATAGAGAAATTTCCTTCTCACGAATGTTTATGAAGCCTCTATATATAGAAATCTAATCCATACCCAGAATTAAATAAAATTACACCCAAGAGAGTATCAAAAGGTTCCTAGGGATGTTCAAAAAAAATTTGATAAGGAAGAGTTATATACTTGTGATACAATAATTTTCCATTCTTCCATTTTTGATAAACACTCTTCCTATAAGATTTTTGGTGGTGTTTGAATATTTCTACTTAACTTTTGAGATAATAAATTATTCATAATACTAAAATCAATTATATTTTTCTCTATTGTTGAATCAATTACTAAATTACATATCAATACATAATCGCTGGGATCCAACTTAGAGATTTCTCTAGAAAATTTCAACCTTGTTTTCATGGAGGTTGTTGGTTGTCCCTAAAAACCCATGGGTTTGGGAATTGGTTTACAATGTGATCTGGCTCCTTACTTTTTAAAAAATAGACAATGTACTAAGGTTCACTAGTTAATTCCTTTCCACCAACATATTGGTGGGTATCAATTATTTGATATTGTTATCTGGGTTCCCTTTTTTTCCAACACCAAATTAATTTCCCCATCTACCTAGGAAATTTTTAGGGTTATTCATTCCGCACATTTGATAGGTGGGATGTTGAAATTTCATAGCACAATTATATTTCTCTATCTATCTACCAGAATTAAATTCCAATTTCCACTTCTTATCCCTATGACACCATTAAGATTTTATGATATTATTTTTTATTTTCAAGGAAAATTAGGGAATTTCCTCATAGATAACATATTCATGTATTTATATGGAATTTAGTATACTATATTTGATCCCACCAATGAAATAGTCAAACATTAATTTGGGGGTATGGACCATGATGGAGGGTTATTATACATGTATTTTAATGTTTCCCTTAAACAACCTAATACATTGTTATTATTTTTACTTGAGGGAAATGAAATTCCATTATATTTTAAGTTAGAGAGTGCATGGAAAATATTTGTCCATTTTTTTCTTCAATTCCATTAACATCATAACATCTATCTCTTCTTCAACGTTATTATTCTTGATTAATGTCCACCATGAATCAGCTTCTACCTCCATCAGATAAATGGCTAGTTGATCCTTATTTTTCTAAAACAAATTTAAGGATTAATAAGATAATCCAAATGGTGTTAATCCATTATACATTGATGACGTGATAATATGATACATTGAAAGTCATGGGGATTTCTTGTATAAATCTCTCAATTTTAGTTTCTTCTTTCTTAGCAGAGTTTCGGTGATCCTCCTTCTATTATTTTATATTAAAAACCTTAATTATCTGAGGGAGTATTTCAATAATGTTTTTTATTCTTTCCCTCATTATGTTCCTCATATTGTTTGGATAGTTATCACATTTCTCTTCAATTTGTTTATTTACCTGATTCCACTTATTTCCATCCATTTGCTAGTATTAAGGAAAAATAGGGATGATGATTTTTATACAATTAATCACAATGAATTTAATCCAATGAAATTAAATAGTTAACTTAAAAATTACACATATTATCTTAACTAATGAATTTATGGAATTTAATCCATATTATCCATGATCTATTTCCTAACATGAAATCTTATGGGAATAATTTTTCCCTTAATAATAATTCATAATGAGCTTATATATTTTCAATAGCATATCCTTTGGGAGTTTCTATCTAGGTGTGCATCAGAGCATGTTATAGTGTACCAGTTTCCAGTCGAGTCTTTATCATCGTGCTGTTTTTTTGTTTTACCATTATGTACATCTTTTCCAAAGCCACATACAACTGCAGTGTCCTTTAAAGGTTTAGTTTTATTTATAAACCGCATAATCTATAAATAAAAAAATTTAGGGATGTTATGTTATAAATATTCATATTCCTTTGTCTTTTTCTAGATATTTATATTCATAATGAAAAATGTAACTAATTATTTCCTTTGATACTAACTATAACAACCCTTATATTAATTAAAAATAAAATCTATATTTATTATATAAACCAAAAAAATATGAAACCAAAAAGATAGATAATTCAATTATATTTTAGAACTATGTACATTACATATTAATATAAAATAGGAAATAAAACATCTTTATTGAAAACATCCTTAATATTCCCATACTTAAAACTGCATGAGATAAAGTAAGGTTATACCTAAGAACGGGTTTTGATTTAAAGCTAAGTAAGGGAATAAAAATGGCCTAACATAATGAAACTAATTCATGTTAGAAAATAAAACTATAAATGGGTCATAAATAGAATCCAAATCATAAATTTAAACAATAAGATATTATATTACATGATATCAGACATGAAATATGGGAAATGTGGCGACAACCTAAAACACTACACTATAAACATAGAAAAAAGATAACTGCCAAGACATCAGGATGAAAATATTAACATAAATGAATTAGGTTTACTATATAACCATAAATGATTTATTATGGGACTAATCATTACCCAATTCATTGGAGTACAATATAATTTTGGTCACACCCATCACTTTCATTTCATTCTCAGGCTCATGTGTGCCACGTAGATAATACCAAACTGATTCATTTGTTATAAAATTTTATTATATGATTAAGAAGTTTGGAATAACGTTATTTATGTACTAATCAATAATTATTTTTTTACAAAGGTGAAAACCCTTGATAAGAAATGGGCATGATATTCACTACACAATTGTTTTGATTTGGAAAATCACTATAAAATTCTAGTAGCATTATTACATCACATAAAAACTAATAAAATGGGTTGATAAGAGAGAAAGAGTTATATCAAAATTTGGAATTATATTTTTTAGTAATATTGATATTTAAAGACATATCCTATCATTATGAAGTGTAAATAGAAGGAAAACAATATAAAGAAACCCAAATATTGAAGATAATGTGAGGATCCGTTTCCTTGAGAGTGTGAATCTGATTGTTTGGGAAGGGGTTATTGAGAGATTGAGGGAACCATTTTAGGACTCTAGAGAAGGGATAGAATAGTAAATATGTGCCCAAATAATTTTGAGTAATGAGAAATGGGAGCTAGTGTGGGTTTATAGAGGAAAAGAGTGGGGAAGATTTTAGTATCTCTCAAACATAGGTTTTTGGCTTTATAATATAAAATAACCAAAAAACACAAATCATACAAATGTTTTTGAACATGGGTTAAAAAAAGAGAGGTGGTTTAAATTATTTTATAATTCCAATGTCAGAATTTTATTAAATAAAATCCATACTTTTCTGGAAGTGAGTCATAATTTTGATGAAATGAGTTTAAAACCTAAAATATATTATTGGTTTTGGAGGATTCACAATGGCCACATTGAAATAATAATATAAACATAAAATCATATCAATTTAAAGGTAAAACATATATTTGGTAATGTATACCCCATATAGTATTTATTATATAATTTTGGGCCACTATTGTGTCATATTACACATGATATATTTATGTGGTATTTAATTTTTGGATGAAACTTTTATTGTCTTTGAAAATTATTAAAAACTACCTATTAGATAATTTCAGTATTTTGATTCCAATGATAATATTAATTTCATAAAAAATAATTTTTTATATATGTGTATTATAAATTTTAAATTAATAATTTACATTTATTGAAAAAATATGGCTTTTATGACAATAATATTTGTTGAACCATTAAAAAATATCATCTTACATTATAAAAATTATACGAACATTTATATTTGATAAAATAATTTTAATAATTTTTTTAATCCAAATATGATTTAATTAAAAAATTAATTAATTAATTGAAATAAATTCTTTAATTGAATTGGAATATAGCCGAAAAATACATATTGTGTTTTGTTATATCAAAATAAAAGGCATTTATAATGTAATAATAATCGGATGAAAAAAAATTCATTATTTTAGAAAAATATTCTAAATAATTATAATTTTATAGAATTGAAATATATCCCATTAATAGACTAGAAATTGTTTTAATGATAAGGTGCATTATGGTGAGACTATCATGGGGTGCTTTGACATACATCGATTGGTTTGTGATCTAGATGTGATTGAACTTCTCTTGAAAATGGTTTCTATCATCCTTATGTTTTTATTTCTCATATTGTGATTGGTCATTTTAAATTTCCATTGATGATATCTCTCTTGAAATATATAATAAATGGTATTTATAGAGAATGATCCTACTGTTTGAGGCTATCAAGTTCTTTGTCTATGTCAATTGGATGAGTTAATGTCTTATATTTATAATAATCATGTGATAACTATTAAATTACTATATTTTCATGGTTAAAGATGATTAACAGTATTTTAAATAAGATGGAATCAAATAAAACCAATTAACTACATGTGTAGTAAATTACCATATTACATAATAAGATATTTTACTGAATCACAAGGGAAATTTATGTTAGAATAGTTCATTCTATGATAGTCTACTATTTTTTCATGCCTCCCAACATTAGTCATGATTCTCCTTCTAACTCAACATGGGGTAATCAACCCAAAACATTAATATTGCATGAATCATAATGAATCGATGAAAAATATGTTTTTTGTAGAATAACTCATAATGTGTGTCCCAAGATAACAAGAAAAAATAAGAATCGAAAATGTTGGGAAAATGTTGCCATAACTGTGGTAGGAAAATGATGGGACCCATGATAAAGTCTCCTATATAGATCAAGATCAGATACTATAATGACCCAATATTTTATTAATGAAAATTACTATTAATCTTATTAAATTTATTATTATGAAATATGGTTATATAACATATGAACTTCATTGGTTTTATATTTCAGGATTTATAAATACCATTATTAATTGTGATTGTTTCTGTTGTAGTTTCTAAATAATGATCACTTTGTATGTATAAAATATAGGGTTTAACAAATCCAATTTACTCAGACAAAGGAAGAGATGGACTCATCTAGTATAAGTCCTCCATACGAATCCCATGTTTCGATGCTCGGAAAGGAGGCATCATCATTTGGCCTCACTCTTGAGCAAGGCCAAGCTGATCTTCACCACATTATGCTCAAGAAGAATCACCTACTGGATAAGGGGAAGTTGATATATATTACCTCCTGAGCGATATTATCTGAATCACACCAAGAGTCTTTCACCATCGCAGACCTTACCCTTCAGTATTAAGAGGTTGTAATAAGGGGTCATGTAACAAGATCCTAGATCAAAGATTATGTACATTATTTTTTGTATAAAGAATATACATTCATTTTTTAGTGTTACATTATAAATAGTTTTTAAAGAAAAAATTAGAATTTTTTAGTAAATAATCAATTAAGAAAAATATATTGATGAATTAATGAATTTCTAAATTAATTAATATATTAATGAATAATAATTACTAAACTAATTTTTATTAAATATAAATGATCGTACAATATTTGAGAATACAATTGAAATTTTATTAAGGTTTGAAAGCTGTTTTTATCAAAACACTTGAATTTTCAATAAATGTCATTTTTTTATAAAAGTTAAAATTAAAATATTCAGATAATTATTTAGATAAAATAAATATTAATTTTTCAATTAGGACGTTGAAATTATCGAATGGTGAATTTTTCGTAATTTTCTTGCGATAATAGACTTTTGGGTAAAATTTATATACTATTTAATAATATAATGTGTTTTATGACATCATAATGACCCAATAATGGTCTAATAAAATACTATAAATGGTATTTTTAGAAAATATATATTTTACCACTAAAATAATGTGATTTTTGGTTTGTTTTATTTATTTTACAAAGCTTTAGTGTACCATCCAAGACATAAAAAAATTTAACTTTTTAAATTGATTTCCTTGAGAGTGTTACTCTCCTCAACATAAGAGACCCTAATATTTAATGAATTTCTACCATTGTCATTATAAAATAATATATTCCACTACCATTTGGAAAAAATCATGCACAAAAACCATGGGATGGTTTGTGGTTTTGATTATTTAAATCTAGGTGTCCAAAACCTAAATAATAATGAATTCCCTCTCATTTCATATATAAACCCATTGAAGGTCCCACTTCCTCTTCACTCAAAGCCTTTGAATCTCAAACAAGACCTACCATACACTCTCTAGAATTCTCTAAAGGTACCCCAATATCACAAGAAGCCTATCTCAAGACCCTCCCAAGCCTTCGGGATCACAAATCAAAGTAAGGGATTCCGTCCTTTCTCATTTTATCCATGTTTCTTAATATTATCTTGACCTTTTATTTTCAAATGAAAATATTGAGGTATAGTTTCTACACTACCATATTATACCCTAAATATCATTTAATGATGACATACACCTTTATCTCTTAGTAATGCCTCCCATGTAGTCATGTAACCATTCCTAAATTCCTTAAGGAATTTCCCTCTCTTCATTTACATTCAAGAATCTCTTTTGTTTTTTGAATCTAGGATCCATTACATATGTTGGGACATGTATCTATATGACCCCATACTGTACATTAAATTTAAAAATGATGATACACCCTTTTCAAACTCATCTACCATTTTTATGAATTCATTTGTCACGTCATCATGCTGTCGAAATTGCACCACAATTGTCAGGCTAAAGTCATTATGTAGTAAATACAATTCCAATTTCTCTATCGATGGTATTCAAATTTATGAACATTTAATTATTGATTATAGAGATTCATTTATGAATTCTACATTACATTATCATGGAATAAAATATTTTTTAAGGATTCCATGTTGTATGATCCAGGTGGAAACCTTATGAATGAAATAAAATGTTTAATAATTGTGCACCCTAATAGTGCTCTAATATATTGAGTAAAGATTAATAGCATGATACATGATGTGAAATTTGTGTTTACTAGTGCTCCATGTTCAATAAGATTTGTCTCATGTGAATACCAAGTTCTGTGTTATTACCACATTTCCATGTTATAATAATCATGATTTATCATGCCTCTATGTTCATGTTTCTCTTATACTTCTTTGATATTCCTATTTCCTAACATGTAATATATACTTCATGATATGCATTTTTCACTATTTTAATGTTCTTCATAGCTCACTATTTAATTATTGATGTCCTAATTTTATCCCAAGATATTAAAAATATGAGGGAATGTATTGGTCAAGTAAAGGATGTTTTCAATAAAGATGTTTGGTTTCATGATTTAATTCATTATGGAATGTTCCTTGGAGACAAAGACACAAGACCTCTCAATCGTAATTGTTGTATAAATTAGAGGTTTTATGTAATAAATCATGTTTAATTGTCTAATAAAAAGATGGGTTTTTTATAGTTGGTATTAGAGGATAAACCGAGTTAATATAGGGATTATGATCAGAAAACCCTAGTGAATTCTTAGAGATAAGAATAAGTATAATAAAAATATACCATAATTTTTCTAAGTATTGAGTAAGTGATTTATTAATAAAATACATATTTTTGTGGATACAAGAAGGTAGAGGCAGCTCTGGGACAGACATACCTAGGAGTGAAAAATATGACAAGGAGTTTTGGGCACCACCCGAGGTATCCTGGTACATGAAAACGTTCCTTGAGGAACTAATTGTTATGACACTAATAGGGGATATGGTTTGGAAAATTATGAAGCTTAGCTTGAACCATTATTAAGGGAATAAAAAATTCCCCTATGAATAAATTTTGAGAGGTATATCATGGACAACATATATTGAAGCCTATAAGTTCATAAGCTAGAGAAATAAATGATTTTTATAAGTCATACATTTTTTTCTTTGGATTACCATTTATGTTTTACCCATAACATTCCTTTTATTCCATAAAATGGCTGGTAAAAGGAGGTCTCATTCTAACATCTTCTACGAAGATCAATGTGATGATTCTTTAATGAGATTCCCAATACAATAATAGTGGGGATCATGAACTTTTTCATTATAATATATCACTTAACTCATGATTTGAATAGAATCTTGGGTCCAAAGAAACATTCAGCCCCCCTAAAAAAGAACATTTTGCAATCAATATCATCGTGAGACAAAGGCCTCATACTTTTAATGGATCATTTGATCCCTCAATTTCCAAACAATGGATCAAATCCATTGATAACATCTTCTTCATCCTTCAATTTTCCATAAAAGAGATGTTTTTTATGGATGATTATCATATGGAGCGTGAGCTGATCAATGGTGGACATTGATCAAAAATACAAATCATGAGGAGTAGATCGACGTGATGGAATGGGAGGATTTTTGGAAAATGTTTTTCGACCAATATTCTACTCGCACACTACGACATAAAATAGAAAGGTACTTCATTACCTTAAGTAAAAAAGAAGAATAATACATCGAAGAGTATGAGGAAAACTTCACATGGAATTCATGTTACACATCAAGCTTTTTCATTACCCATGAATTCAAGGATGACTCATTATTTGTTGGGCTAAAACCTAGCCTACGGAAAGACATGGAAATCCATGACTTCGATAGCTATGAGTAAATTGTCTGATGTTCTCTCATGGTCACAATGGTGATTGGTGAATCTTAGGGGTATCATGGGGATAAGAAGAAAAAGGTGTACTTTAATTTTGGGGGTACGATGGATAAATCCAAAAGTGATAAAAAATAAAGCACCACCATTTCGAAAGGTGCAGAAATAAGCACTCTAGAAATTTCTTGAAGGGAACAAGGAAACACAGATGGTGTGGAATAGAAAGGAACCTAGTAGTTAACTGTAAAATAGAAAAACCTATGGCTACGCCATATGAGAGGAACAGTCCATTCAACCCTTAATGCGTTATTCATTGATTCAACTATAATGAACCTGGGAACCTTGAAAATATGTTCCCTAAGCCATAGATTTTCAGAGGCAACCAACAACCTCAAAGTCATCATGTGAAATATTTTTCCATCACTACCACCGAACTGAACCCCGATAATGAAGTGGTGATAGGTATCGTATTTATTCAGTCATGAATAAAAAATGTAAATTTTTATTCTAGTTCCATGGATGCTTCTATATCCCGAATGATTAGAAGAACCATCTAAACTAAACCAAAAATCATGTAAGTAAAGATGTTGGTGAGTATGGAAAATGGGTCAAACATTGCATTCTACAAATATAAATACTCACCTATCTCAATCTATGGATTTAACATCTCGTAAAACCTCATTAAACACCCTCTGGTTGAATTTTATTAAATTATGGGCATGGGTTGACTTTCTTTATATAGATCTAACATAAATTTCCATGAGAGGGAAATCACTCAGCATTTGGATAATCAACCCGCAATTCTATACAAGTGCAATGAGGAAGTTGATCCTTTTTCAGAAACACCATCTAAAGCATTAATCTTACAACCCAATGTGAATGATTATCTAGATCAGATGATTGAGTCTAGGAAAGCAACCATCCTTGAAGTAATGCCTATTATGATGGAATTCTCTAATGTGTTCCCTGAAATAATTGGTTTTCCTGTGTCCTAGAAGAGATGTTGAATTCTCAATTGACCTTATACCTAGGGAATTTACAATATCCATGGATCCATATAGAATGGTTGTTGTAGAGGTTGGGGATCTAATGAAACAACTATAAGAGAATTCAGATAAATAGTCTCTACTCCTGAGTGCTTCCCAATGGGGCACACCAGTCCTTTGCATCTAGAATATGGGTGTGTCAATTTTCTTTTGTTTTTATTATCATGATCTCAACACAATCACAATAAAGAACAAGTATCCTCTTCCCTGAATTGATGACTTGGTTGATCGACTACGTGGAGCACGATACTTCCCCAAGGTGGATTTTTAGTCAGGATATTACCATGTAAGTGTGAAGAAGTTTGATATCCCCAAGACTAATTTTATAACATGAAACATCACTATAAATTCATAGTAATGCCTTTTGATCTCACTAATGCCCCATCAATCTTTATGGACATGATGAGTAAATTCTTTAGAGATTTCCTAGGAAATTTTTTGTAGTCTTTAATGATGATATTCTAATACACTCCAAATCCATGGAGGATTATGACGATTAACTAATAATGGTACAAGATTCCTTGTGAAAGATGAATCTCTATGCAAAGTATAAAAATTTTGAGTTTTGGTTGAAGGAAGTCCCATTATTGGGTGATATCATCACAAGTAATGGGATATCATTTGATCCCTCCATGATATCAGAAATTGAGTGAAGGATAAGGCCATCGTTGGTAACAAATATCTGTATCATTCTAGGTTTAGATAGATATTATAACTAATTTGTGAGAAATTTATCACGATTGTCATACCCTCTTACCAAGACAACATGGAAGGGAGTAAATTTTTCATAGAGTGATTATGCAAAGAGAGATTCAACGAGTTCAAAAGGAGGACTATCATGGTTCCATTTCTCACACTATCAACAAGTGGAGAATATTTGTTGTTATTTAGTGATTCTTCGATGAAGGGCCTGGGCTTGTGCTGCTATAAAAAGACAATGTCATTGCCTATGCTTCAAGGAAATTGAAATTTCATGAGAAAAACTATCCAACACATGACTTGTAGTTGGTTGTCCTGATCTTTACATTGAAAATTTGGTTGAATTAATATTCTTGGGATAAGTGTGAAATATACAGGATCACAAAATCCTCATGTATATATTGACAAAGAAAGTGTTTAAAATTTATCAAAGAAGATGGTAAGAGCTTGTCAAAGAATACGACTACTCAATCCATTACCACCATAGGAAAGAAAACAGGGTGGGAGATTATATCTATTGAAATAACAAAACAATTCAATCCTTAGTGAAAATTAAAAAGGATCTGATCTTCTTAGATTTGATGAAGTCTGACATGGGAATAATAATGAAGGTTACATCATTAATCCTTTCACAAATGATTTCTCAAACATCTCTTTTGGAAAGGATAATTAATGCTAAAAATGATTAAATGGGAATACAAAATAAGGTGAAAACAATTAGAAAAGATAAATAATCATTGATCAATGTTAATAAAGATGGAATTGTAAAAATTGGGTGAATACTACTTGTTTCATTGATTATAGAGTTAAAGAAGGAACTTTTGGATGATTCACAAAGTTCAAATTTCGATATTCACCTAGGAAACAAAAGGATTTATTGAGATATATGAGAGTATTATTGGTGGTATAACATGAAGAAGAATATCTATGAGTATACAAAAAGTGCCTCGTATGTCATCAAGTGAAGGCTAAGAGGCATATGCCTAAAGGGATGATATAACCATTACCCACAACATCATAGAAATTGGAAAAAATCATAATGGACATTGTCACTGGACTTTCGAAGACATCCAATGGAAATAATGATTTCTGGGTTTTTTTGGATCCACTTAAAATGAATTCACACGTCATTGAAAATCGAGAGGATTTCTCAATGGATAAAATTTCATGAATAAACATTAGGGACATGGTAAAGCTGCATTAAGTACCACTATCAATTTTATCTAATAGATATCCATAATTCAACTCTATGTTTTGGAATTATCTTCGACATGATATGGATACTGAGCTATAAATTAGTTCGGAATATCATCCTCAAACTGATGGAAAATCTAAGTAGACTATCCAATAACTTGAGGGCATGTTGGGAGCATACTAATTGGACTTCAAAGGAGGATGGGATCAACATCATCCTCTTGTCATGTTCTCTTATAATAATAGTTTCCACTCAAGAATCCAAATGGCTCGTCATGAATCCCTGTATGTGAAGACATTCAAAACACTGGCATGTTGTGATGATGTTGGGGAGAGAAAACTCATATGTTTGGAAATGGCTGAAGAAATGGTGTGGAAGGTTAAGATCATAAAACATCACATTAAAGCTGCTCAGAGTCAAAAAAAGTGCTTGGATGATAATCATGTAAAAGGCCTAGAGATTATTGTCAGAGACGTTTTATTCCTTTACATATCACCAGGGAAGAAAGTTATGAGTTTTGGGATGAATAGAAAGCATAATACAAGCTACATCGTCTCTTGAGATATATTTTATCGCATTGGAGCGGTGGCCTATCAACTAGCACTCCCACCAAACCTATTTCAAGTACATGATGTATTCTATGTATTGATCAAGAGGAATTACATACCTTAACCATCACATGTACTCAATATTGATGTAGTGCCACTAGATAATGACCTCTCCAATGAAGAGAATCTATTAAAGACCATTGATTGTAGGGAAAAAGTGCTACGAAATAAGACAATTCCCCTCGTCAAGGTATTATTGTGAAACAAAAAGTTTGAAGTGGAAACATGGGAATTGGATGATGTGACAAAGAAGAGTTACCCAAATTTGTTTAGTGAGGGAAAGGGGAATTTTGAGGGTGAAATTTCTTAAGGGGGGAAGATTGTAATGACCCAAACAGTTATCAAGGAAAATTCATGTTTATCTTATTAAATGTTTTATTATATAAAATGGTTATATAACATATGAACATCCATGATTTTATATTTTTGTAATTTAAAATACCATTAGGAATTGTTACTATTACATATATAGTGGTTCCATAGTGATCACATGGTTAGTATAAATATAAGGCTTTAAAAATCCAATTTATTCAGAAAAAGGAAGCGATGTCCTCATCCAGTAGAATTGCTCATTATGAAGACCATTTGTCAGAGTTAGGAAAGGAGGTGGAATCATTGGGTTTTAATCGTGACCAATCCCAATTCTAGATTCAGCAAGTTAAGATAGAGTGGAACCACATATGGGAGAAGGGGATGTTTATAATGATTACCACCCGATCTATGTTATCTGTGCCACCCATGATTTTATCTCCAACACACATCTTACCCTTCAGTCCTATGTGAGTGTTATAAGGGGTTATTTAAGAAGACCCTATAACTATAATTATGTACGATATGTTTTTTATAGAGTGTAAACATTCATTTTATTAGTGCTACCTTGTAAATAGTTTTTAAAGAAAAAGATTCATTTTTTAGTTAATATTCAATTAAGAAATCTATTATGATGAAATAAAAGATTTTTTAATTGAATAACATTTTAATGAAATATTATCACTAAACTAATTTTTATTAAATATAAATGATCGTATGATTTTTATGAATACAATTGAAATTTTTTATTATGGTTTGATGTTGGTTTTCTCAAATCCCATCATTTTTCGATAAATGTTGGTTCTTATTATAAATGACAAAATTCACATATTTAGAAATTATTTAGATAAAATTAATATAAATTTTGAAATCAGGATGCCGAAATTATCCAATTGTGAATTTTTCATAATTTTCTGAGACAATCAATTTGTTTGGTAAAAATTAAACACCATTTAATTATATAATGTGTTTTTTGACATCATAATGACTCAATAGTGATGTAATAAAATAATATAAAATGTTTTATCTTAAAATATATGTTTTAAGATTAAAATATTTTGATATTTTGTTTTTTTGATTTATTTTTCATGAATTGATGGACCTTCGGTGACTTATAAAACCTTTTAACTTTTATAATTTATTTCCTTAGTAGTGTGACTCACCTCCACATAAGAAAACCTAATATGTTAAAAAGTTAGTTCATTTTACTTATAAAAATAATTTATTCTACTCCCCTTTGGAAAAAAATATGGGCAAAAACCCCGGTTTGGCTTGTGATTTTCATTAGATTAATGTGTGGTGTCCAAAACCAAAACAATAATGAATTCCCCCACCATTACTATATAAACCAACACAATCTGCCACTTCCTCTTAATAAAAATCTACTGGAGCAAGACCTAACCCTACCCTCCTCTCTCTAGAATCCTCCCAAGGTTCTCCCAACTCATTATAAGACACTCCCATGCCCCTTCATAGCCTTTGTTATCACACTTCCGAGTAATGGATTTCTTTCTTTCTCATTTTATCCATGTTTCTTAATATTTTTATAACCTTTTATTTTCAGTTATAAAGGTTGCGTAATATTTTTTAAATCCCCCATACAACCCTAATCATTTTTTAATGATTAGAGACCCCTTTCACTCTCATTAATTCCTCTCATTTACAGTAGTTACCAAGATGAAATTCTGTAAGGGATTTATCTCTTCTCATTTACATTAAAAAATTATATTTTTTTATGAATACAAGTTCCATTTAATATGTGGGTAATTGTATTTTTATAACCCTCTTAATTTCCATTTCATGTAAATATGATGATACAACCCATTCCTTCTCATCAAACGTTTTTATGAATTCTTTTGTCACGCCATTTTACTGCCGAAATTGCGCTGCAATTTTCAAAACCAAAGTCAATGTATAGTGAATACCATTCCCATTTACCTATCAATTGTATTTACCATTATGAACATTTACATGTTTATTATAGTGTTTCATGTATGCATTCCACATTCTTTTAAAATTTTATAAATGATTATGTTTATTGATTCCATGTTTTATGATCCATGTGGAAAACTTATGCATCAAATGAAATGTTTAAGAAGGTTTCACCCTGATTGCGCTCCAATGCATTTGGTATAGAATAGTAACATGATATTTCAAGTGAAATGGGGTTTTTACTCTTTTTAATTCATGTGCAATGAGGGTTAACTCATTCTCCATGTGAAATGAACCTTGGTTCATGCTATTACATTGTTAAGTGTTGTCATCACATTTTCCTGACATGATTATCATGCTTTATCAAGCCTTTATGTTCATGTTTATCTAATGATATTTTGATATTCCTATTTCCTAGCATGTAATGTATTCTTCGTGTTATTCCTTTTTTAATCCCTTACTAGGCTCTATAGATCACCATTTTCTTATACATGTCCTCAGGTTATCCCATGCAATGCTATGTACGAGGGAATGTAGTGGTCATGTAAAGGATGTTTTCTATAAAGAGTTGTGTTTCATGTTTTATGTGATTATGTAATGTTACTAAGACCCAACGACACTAGACCTCTCGATATTCTATGTTGTATCATGTGATGATTTTAGGTTGTAATTCATGTTTAGGTGTGTAATAAAAAAGGGTTGTTATAGATACAGTAGGGATCCTTCATTTGTGAGGTATAAGGGACTCATATTAGTCCTGAGAACCATCATGGCCCACTAGAAATGATATTTGATTTAATTATGAACTATGACGATTTTGCAGAATTTTTTACCTTTTTCGATTGACCATCTGGGTGTCAATATGTATCATATAAGGATACAAATCAATCCATATACATGATATTTTTTTAATATAATCCACCTTTGTTGATATCAATCACATGTAGGGGGAATGATGTCTTTGTTTGAAAATGTAGTTGGGTCTTGGATCTGACATCATGAAATTACTACATATCAAGTACTAATATGATTCATACTATACATAGTTCTTATACTGATCATTATGTTGATAAAAATCATACCTAGGTATAGGTGAACTTTATCATGTTGTAAAAAATATTTATGAGTCTAAACATATAAATATAGGGCTCATGTTTATGGAATATGAATTTACCTATACCTTAGTTCAGTCCCATCATTGAAGTGATGTATTATCATTATGGTTAAAAAATTATTTACAGAGGGGGAATTTTTTATTTTTAAATTTAATTCCATTCACTAGATAAGAGATACAAAAATCGATATATATATTTTTCTAATACAAATAATGCCATATGTAGTTCCTGAAGTGAATTTCCCCTGAAAGAATTTGTCTCAAAAACAGAGTATGGAAAAGGGTTTTCACCTTAGTGCATAACAAAAATTTGAGGTGACTGATGCCACCACACGAAACATGAATGATTCATACCATTTCATATTTATTGATGATACTATATCCAACTATGAATAGGTTAAGAGGCATGGGTGTTAGTATATATCATACATGGAAAAGAATAAATCCCCAAATTGTTCTTGAAGAGAGGGTCCCCTTCAAATATTTGTCTCATATATAGGTGAACGGGGCCAAACATCAAAAAATATAATTTCTCTAATATAGTGAAGTGAAGTGGGGAAAAATCTATTACTAGTCTCAGAAAAAAGGATCAATTGACCACTAAATAGCCTAAATTTTATAAGAGTCATGTGACACATGTTTATTTTAAAATGGTCTCAGTTCATCAAATTAGAATATTGATTATACTATTAAGGTTAATGGTCTCATGTTAGAACATTTGTTCACATTTGGGAGAATATTCACAGTAATTGAATTAAAAAGGATACCTAATTTCAATATATACCAAAAACTATGGAGAGTTAAAATGATAATGAATTTTTTGATAGGGCCAAGTAGATGTATCTGAGAATTAAATATTTTCTGAAATATTTTGAATCATGAAATATTTAGTTTTCAAAAATAATTTCCCTATATAGATTCGACTCATGGGTTGGGGGAGGACATTTTTAATATAATTAAGGTTGTTCCCAAGGTATAATATTTAGGAATAAATATATATCACATATCCATAATAATGTTGGTGCATGCAGTTTTTAATTAGAAAAAGGCCCCATATATAGATCTAACTCATATGCAAAGGGAATGGGAAATATATTAAGAGAAAAAGTCCAAAATTAGAGAACTAGTGTAAAAATATCCTCAGTTGATATTTCTCATATATAGGATGTTGATAAAAGGAGAAAACCTTCCATAGATGTAGATTGTATTCCAATAAAAGGGTGATTAATTCTTTAAGGAACATTGTTTCTATGTTTTAAAGACTTCTATGTGGTATAAGATATCATGTATGAGATAGAAAGGCTATAAATAATGGGCCACAATGAGTATTTTAGAGTCATGTGTTATCGAATTCCACCTTACCGTTATATGTAATGGATTTAAATTTTGTATTTTAATGTAACAATTTATGTATATTGGTCTTATTTTGTTAAATATATTTTTTCCCGACTTATAAGATCACATTAGAATTATAAAAAGGATTAGGTAAGAAGAATTAATTTAGTGGGGTTGTGAGGCTTTCCCCATCCATTATAGAGATGAAGTAAAATCTACTAGAATATAACATGAATATGAAATATACTCCTTCCCTAATTGTTTTTAACTATATTGGTTTCACCTTAGTGACATTAGGGTATTGAGAACCAGTAGAAACTAACATAGGAGATATGATTTGAAGAGCACCATAATGTCGAAGTCTTATTAAATCCAATTATGATAGATATTCATGTTATGCGATTGATAAAATATTTTCTCACTGATTCATTCTATCACATCAAGTCACATATATGACCGGTAATCTTCTAACAGATAAAAATAGTGAGTTATTAAATATGATTGAAACTAGACTCCAATAAGAATAAGCACCAAATTTTTATATAAAAGAGAAAATGGGTCTACATTTTTGGTAATGCAGGTCATGGTAAGACGAGACCTCAATGCAATATTGAGTTTTTGTGGTCCATATTTCTTATCATTATCGATAATTTTATTAATTATATTTAATGTGGTATTATTATAAGCTTTAAATTTCCTATTATACCCAATGTAATAATAATATGAATTGTTTGAAATGATATTATACTCTCAATAGAACCATTTTAACTCCAAAGAAAAAAATGTGCTATTGTCTATAAATATTTTATAAGGGACACAAAATCTAGGGATGATGTTATAATTCATCAAGTATATGAAATTTATCATCCTGATATCTTTGAGGGGAATTGACATGACCCATTTAGAAATAACAATAATAAAATAAGGATATATGAGAACAATTGAAATTTAGAAGGGGATATGCCTCCATGAAATCCATTCCCAATATGCACTATGGCCAACAATATTTAGATGTATGAAACAACTCTAGGGGACCATTTAAATAATAAAGGCTGCAATGTTTGTGGGAGATTCTACTTCATTAATGATGGGCACAGTCATATCCTCCTTGGACATTCGAAATTACATTGAGGTTGTCACCTTATTAAATAAATTTTAGCATTACTCCATAAATACCTCATTTATAGAGGATTTCACTTCATTTGACCCATCGTGATTAGTTATTTCGACAACCTTCATCAAATCCATATGATTTTATATTCATCTAGTGGGAGGATCCCATTTATGTTGTGGTCTATTATAATAATCATTTAATAGATAACATACACCTTTTCATCATGTTTTAGGGAAAACAGATATGATCAATCTTCTCCATGGTATAGATAATGATCATGGAGACTAACATTTGTTGTCTGATGTGGTAGAGTATAGTTTCATGGTCAGGATCACCCAAGGATATGGTTTCATTGGATGACCCAAAAAAATATAATTTGGTTAGATGGATGTAATTACATATCAGTAAAGATGTAACTCTTCCAACATTCCCCTGAAAATGATTATTAGATGGGTTAAATATTCCTTATTGGTAGAATATTCTATATTTCACATTTTAATCTCTAGATCAAAATCTCCTTTAACATTCTTATGTGACATATGTAGTTTCAATGCTATATCTCAATCTGTAGTACGGTATTGGTATTATGCCCCATTGTTGGTACAAACATCATATACTAAGATGGAATATGGTATGATCTTATTTGATGAGGATATAAGGAAAATAAATATACCAATCCGTTATGTTTTGGAAATTCCATTATTTTCCAGTTTTACATAGTGATGCACCATCAAAATACATATCACATGTTTATGAAGTGTTATGGACATAAAAAACATCTTCGTATGGTAATTTAGTATTTCATTCATGTTTTCAGGGGAATGATGCATTATGGGTAAATTAGGTAGGGAATTCACTTTCATTGCACATAACAAACAATTTAGATGTCATTTTATTACATGATGTTCTCCCATTAGGTCAAATGAATCCTCCACATATATTAGATGCGATGGTACTTGAGTGATTTTACAAGAGAAACCATGTATTATTAATGGTGCTTCAAGTAGTTCTTTATCTTTAACACTTTTAAAATGAGATAAGTAAATTATTATAGATATTAGAATATTGGGTCTCTATATCATTCATTATTCTGTTATGGAAATAGAAACTAATTTTCCGATATATAGTTTTTTATGTAAGAAGGATTCCATTTTATTTCTCACGATGTTAAACATAGATGATGATTTCATTAACTTTTACCTCTGAAATTAACATATGAGGGTGGAGATGGAATTTCATGATATTCTAAAAGGCATCCTAGAAATGTTCATACTATTTATAATTTACTCCCATATTCATCAACCTCACGAATAGGAGGAATTTTTTCAACCATAATTTCTTTGAAGTTCCTAATGTAATCAAGGAAAAAAAATTACTTTTTATTCTTTTATATTTCATAGAGGTGAAATTGTATGTATTTTACCAGTCTTCTAATGTTCAACCATAATATAGAGGTGGAAAACCAAAAATATAAGAAATGTTTCTGATGTTACCACAATAACATGGTTTAGAGGGTTCATTATCATGATATCTTGCTATAAGTTGACAAATAATATTGAATGGTGGGAGATATGATCATAGAAATGTTGATACATAATCACCATATCATCATCAAAACATGAAACTATGCATCCAAAAAAGATATTTATGTTGTGATACAAAGAATGATAGTAGGTTACAACCTCATTTTCATTATAAAGGTAATAAATCGGTATTGTAAATTTTCTTTATTAACCCTAAATGTAGTGGATTGATCATTTTATGATCCCCCTTAATATGGTTCTGACTTGAGTACCAATCCATAATATAAATGTCATGGAAACCCATGGTTGTATGAATATGAAGTAATATGACAAAACCAGTAGATCACTGTTGAGCATGTGTTGTTTTCCACAATACATAATGTTTTATTTAAAGGGGGAGTATGTTGAGAACAATAATCTATCTATTAATGAAAATTTTGATGCCTCAAAAATACCCTTAATTATTTTCTAATTATTTTTAATTATTTTTCAAGAAATTATTATTCGTTGTATTTTTATTCCTAGACAAAATATTTATGTTCTTCAACAATGAGGATTTATTTCTAAAGTTTTCCCATTTATTGTGTTCTAGAAACACTGTGCATACCCTACTTATTCGTTATATGCTTTAGCATGTTATGGAAACATGGTTCATACCCTACGTGGAGGAACGTAGCGTAAGGATTAAATTCAGCATATGAATTATGAGATATGAGAAAACTATGGATGTGGAACCATATGTTATCGGAACCATTAGTTATCAGAAAAGTATGAAAAAGAACCCTACCTTAGGAAGGATCCATACATTTGGAATATTAGAAAAGTATGGAAGGAGAACTGTAGGAAAGTGTTAAACGTTATGTTTGTTTCTAAAAAGTATGGTTCATTAAGCTTACTTTTATAAATAAACATATGTTCTTGGAAAAGTATGGATCAAGTAAAAGTATGGATCTTTTACCATTTGTTTGAAAGATTGAAGAGAAAAGTATGGATGACCAACCCTATGTTTATGATCAACATTACATTTGAAGAATGTGACATGAACCTTATGTTTGTAACCAACACTACATTTTCAACCCTACGTTTGAATACTGCGTCATCAACCATACATTTAGAAGTTTCATACAATACAAATCAACCTTACTTTTGGCGTCGGAGAATTTAATGTCAATATTTTTTGGCAATGGTCTGCAAGATGATTACTATGCAGATTTCAAGACGGATTTAAAGCTGATTTTAAAATCTGACATTCTATTATTCAAAGTCGTTTTATCAATGGTTTAAAGGTTGAATTAAATGGGGATTTTTATGCTGAGGTTTCAGGGAAGTTATGACTACTCTGTAAATTCAAATGGTTGAATATTGTGAGCTAAAAGGTGACTCTTGTGGATCTAAATTTGCTGGAGAATTACTTGTAGAAAATTTATATATGATATTTTTCGAACAACATATAATGTTGTTTTTTTGTGATCTCTCACGGATTCTGAAAAAGTGATGAAAAATAGAGACTATTAAGAAATCAGATATGATGATTCAAGCGAACGACAAAGCTTTGTTTTCGGATGAAGAAAAAAAATCACGATTGAAGATTAAATTGTTCTACATCAAACATCATTTGTGAATATACTAATGCAAGAGTTGTGAGTTATATTTCTATATTTACTGCAATATTATCAACTCAGAAACAAATCTTTTATGAAGATCATTATTTCTGAAGGAGCCGATTCATCTACTATCAATTGCATGCTGTTGTAATTGTGAAGAACATCTGGAAAGTATTTTCAGAATACATAAATTCTTTTTTTCTATTCATGATTGACCGACTTATCGTACTAAGCTATGTAGGTTCTGTGAGTGAACCAAAAGGCTTTGTTTTTTCTTAGATTGTAAAGGTGTCAACTGCCTGTACTCAGTTGTTGTAAGGTATGCAGAAACAAGAACCAGATTGTGAAAATCACCAAGCTCATAGATTAGAGTGTTTTTGGAGTGGACTCGGGGCCTTCTGTTCCTCAAACCACTCTATATCTTCTGTCTATGTTATTTAAATTTCCACTTCATCAATTCATCTGATTAAAGTTGAAAGGAAAAAAAATATCGCAATGATTTTTGACAATACACAATTCACCCCCATCTTGTGTATATTTGATATAATCTGATCCTAAAATCACCACATAGATAGAGTAGGTTCATATCCATGAAATTGATGCATATCCAGATCTTATATTTCTTTTTTTAAAGGGTTGGTGTTGTCTAGAAAAATTAGTTATTTCAGCTCACAAAAGATGCTCGATTTGATAATGATGTAAACATTGAACTTCATCTTAAAAATATGAGAAGGGATTATCCTCCAAAATTTGTTATTGATTCTTGAAATATTGGCATGGAAGTCCCTACTGATGGGTAGGTACATCATTGTCAAATCCTAAAAAATCTACATAATTATCGGTAGATATATAATAGTGAAACTACAAGAATTTGATATACACCAATTTCTCATCCATGGCCATGGTGGAATTGATTAATATGGTTCATATTTCCACTTTTATTCCAAGATATACATTCTATAGCTCAATAATGTTTATAGAGATTCATTCCTCAATAGATGGAGTGGTGAATTTGAGTTCATCTTCTTTATTCTCAATTTTGGCTATTATAGGATTTTCATTAGGAATAGTAAATAGAATGGGAGTATATATATCATTTTTGATAGATAAAGTGCCACCCCTGGCCCCTAGGTGTGATAAATAATGGTTATATTGATCAATATAATTATAGAGATTATCACATTACTCTCAACGGTAAACAAGGATATAACAGATTAAATTTTCCAAATTTATAGGAATAGTAATGGGGTAATTTTTTATTTCCACTAATGGATGAGAGGAATTATCAAAACCATATGGGTGATTGATCTGACTATGTATTGATAGGCCTATATATGTATTTATAATAATTAATACTTAGACAGGGGATACTGAAATTTTGAAATTATTAATGGTTAATGGAGCTTAATAAACCTCCATGATAACATTTAATGGTTGTATATAATAATTTTGGTTAAATATCATTTCGTAGTTATAATAATTTTTTAGGTGGAACTCCATGAGTTGCAGCAAATTATCTATTTCTTTCCTCCTATTATATAGACACATGATTTTATATGATGGGATTTACAAGATTCCATGGTGCTTTTAACACCATCTAATTTTCCCAAAATTTCATTGATGAGACAATTCATGCATTGATGGTATGATAATATCACATTTTCATTTAAATGATACTATGGTATTCTGAGTGATACATTGAAGGGAATGTCTTAATCAATAACCAATCACACACTATTAATCACTCAGTCATTGAATTGGGTACTTAGTTTGATTATTCTATAGGGATATTTTTAAATCCATGAATATCCATGAATGGCCAGATTCGAGCTAGAAAAGTCATCCTAGTTATATACCAAACATTAGAGAGTCTACAATTGGATACAATTAATAATGAATCTATTATCGATTAGAACCCATATATTTTCAAAATTTACAATCATACATGAACAAAATATGGGTTTGATATATTTTTGAATTCCACTTGTCTATCTTGCAACATGAACGAGGCAGTGAAATAACATTCTACTATAGTAGTTTATAATTAATAATATTTTGTTGTGTCACATTCTATACTAAACATCAAGGGCACTGGAGTGTCCAAAAAGAACCACCCTAATATTTTTAGAGAGATTATGATTATCCAATATAAACAGCATGGATGGGACTTCCACTAAATGTTTCTAGATGTCATATTTCATCCCTAGTGGTATATTCCTCCCAGCACAGGTTAACTCCATGGAATGTTTATTTAGGTATAATGTTTTTGAGGAAGACATATTAGCCACATGAATAGATGTTTAAGGAACACATGTTGTCAAAATCTTGACCCAAGGTTGGTATTCCACTCATCTTGGATGATCAGACTGTTTCACACTCATTAACCAGGATTCCCAAAATAATTAACTTTGGATGAATTTTGAATGTGAAAATGTGTATCCATGATACCTTTATACTCATTGAAGTTATTTTCTATAGTTCCTGGCCATGCATATTTCTGTAGTATGTATGTGTCCAGTATATTGCGCAATCCCATGATTAAGCCATCTTTTGTTCCTTCATCATCTATAGACTCTAATTCCATCCCCCTGGCCAGGTATGGGGAAATTTTGTCCATAGATAAATTCTTTATCATGTAAAGATAGTATAATATGAAAAAAAATTAGTATATCTAAAGCGTACACATTAATTATATGAATATTGGTTTTGGAATATTGGTACTCAAGCTCTAGATAATGAGGGCTAAATTTATGAGAGAGTTAAGGATGAATTTAGAATCTAAAAAGACCCTTAATATTTTCCCTAATCATAAATTGACAATTATAAATTCATCCTGATGTGGGTATTAATGGAATTCAATTTTATAATGAATGATATTTATGGTCATGATTGATTTTTGGAGATATTCTATAAGAATGAAATGATACTGCCATAATGACATTCAGGATCTCCAATCATTGAACAATCATTCACAAATGGCCAAACCATCTATCCATCAACATTATTCATCAGATTGGGGAGTGGATACATGATCCAATCCCATTAGGTATTTTCCCAGAATTAACATTCTTGAATGATCCACGATCTAGAGGATCCCACTGAAGGAAAAATATTATTTGATAGTGTGACCCAACCTAAAATGAAAAGGTCAATATTAAAAAAATAGTTTGAGTTAAAAAATTCTTGGTTTTAAGGGCCTAGGTAGATTGATGAGGTATTTTTCCATGGCTATGTGAACATAACTAGGAACCTATTAATTTTGGTCGTAATTATTAATTTTATCCCATTCCATAAATCATAGGTTGCCTTATTATCTACTTTCCAAAAAATGAGAAAATATTTTTTATTTATAACTCTTAATAGGTGGAACTGAGAAATGAAGAGCCTTTATTGGTGCTTTATCATTCCCTATTGCTGGTTTGATAATTATAGTAATGGTATAACTCTTACTTTACCATTTATCTCGTGTTTCTGATGTAGTGCTATTCATGGACAATTTTTGTTGAATGGTGTCCTCTAGAAACTGGGTCATGTATTGAAAATTTAAAAACCCTCCTTGAATCTCATTAAAATAAAAAATGTCTATATTTAATTATTTGGGATCAATGTGAAAATATCCAACAACTACTCTTGTGAGAGTGGAATACTATATGAGAATGTTAATCTTTTCCATCAGGTGATAAAGTTGTATACTTTTTCAAATTAAAATAGTTATTAGTTCATGAGGTTAATGATCAATGTACTCCATTGAGTGGAGATTAATTGGTAGAGGATTGTACATAATAATAAATTGTAGTCCACAATGTAACCTGAAAGGAAGCTACTATGACAGATGAAAATTTCCCCACCAGTGTTTGTATAAAAAATCTCAGTTTTTTTGACTCATTCTAGTCTCATGGGCCAATTATACCGACACATCAGGACATGAAGTATAATATATTATACTAAATACCCCCATGTCTTAATGGAAAATAAAATAATTTTAGAAAAATAAGAAATATGTAACACCCCAAGAATTCATAATGTGTTATTTCTTCAAAATAATTCAATAACTTGTACTACACGCAACACCGAGTTCAATCACACCTTGACTTACAAAAAAGGGCCATTAAAAGAGGTCATGAATAGTATTAACTAAATTTTAAACTTTATATAATCCTTATAATTTTAGAATCCACATTATGAGTTTCTTAGTCATAATGCAAGAACAGATTCATTTTCAGTATTGCACTTTTATCAACATTTAATAGTGAAACCTTTTTAAATACAATATTTTAAACTTTTTGACTAAATGGGGACATCAAAAAAATTTAAAATGAAACATCCCATGCTTCCACAGTACGCTTTCCTTTGAATAAAACAGTAGCGTGTGTTGTACGCAACTTCGTGTTTTAACACGTGCCACAACCGATCAAAACATGCCGTTATGAATAGTAATACCTAATTTTTGAAATAATATATATTTTATTTTTAAAAATGGACTTCATTTTTGGATTCGGAATATCAAATTTAGCCTACGGTGAAATTTTGGTACTTTTCAGATAACTTTAATATTTTGATGAATAGTGAAAATTACTAAATTTTAATTAAAAACAACTTTTTTAATCAAAATAATTAATAGTGATAAATTATTAATTTGAGTGGTTTTAAAGTATATTTAGAATATATTTTTACCACTTAATATAATGTTGGTCATTGGACATAATTTTACAATTAAACCGAACATAAACAAGTGTCAATCTTTTGATAGTTATTATCTCTTAAAAACACGCTTTTTGTTTTGACAGTGGGAATTAATTTTAAATTAATTTCTGCCACTTCTGTGTTTTGAATTTAGAAAAATGGATTCCATATTTGGAATCAGGATGTTCAAATTGTGTAAATAGGTAACTTTTATTTTTAGACATTTTGAATAATTACTGCGGTAAATATTTTATTTACCATGGTTAAGGGTAAATCCGGTAAATAAGGGTAAAAACAAATAATATTATAATAATACTAAATTACCCTAAAACGTGTCTTAACCCTATTGGTTGATACATGGTCGACCATGGGCATCTTTGGGTCTATTTTGGGACCCCATGGATCCACTTGTGAGTGATAATGACACATTATTTTAATTAAGTTAAATGAATACAAAAATGGCATAAGCTTACATCTTTTAAAAGAACAATTTTTACATAGGGTTATACATGTTGTATTTTCGATTATAAATATTCATTAGAAAGATAAAAAGATTTCCTACATTATGATATTTTATTTATAATTTTTAGACATCAAATAAGTTAAATTATTAATGACACAATGATGATGCAGTAATTAATATAATAGTGAAAAATTAAAATAAGTGATATTATAAATACCCAAATAAATATAATATGAACCTTTTAATGAATTAAACTAATTTTATAGGATAATAAGATATATTAGGATTGATTTAATTGACTTTGTTTGAAGAAATCAATCTGTTATGAGTTTCACAAAAATCAACTAATGAATAGTGTCAAAATTGACATAAAAGAGTTCTTAAAACAAATATTATATTATTAATTGATATTAAATTCCTAAAAATCTAAGGTTCGGCAAAGAGACTTATATCATGATAGGTTAATCATTAATGGACCACTTGGGGGTCTATTGGATGTATATGGTAAGTTTATTAACCATATAATATAAAAATACAAAGAGACATTGTAAAAGTGAAACTAATTAACTTAGAGTTAATACTTAAAGATAAGGTTAATATAAGTACCCAAACCTGTCTAAATTCTATTGGATGAGTTGTTTTCGACCTATCCCCACCTCATCCTTTGAATAGTCAACTTTGGAGCCTTTTAAAACCGAATATGAATTTATTATAAATTAATATTTCTAGCTTTTCCAAAGGTGCCCCTCACCCCTCTTATAAAAGGGCACTCCTCCTTCTCATTTCTTCACACCTCTCAAGCCACTTGGCTCGTCCAAACTCTGCCAAACTAAGCTCCCCACATCCCTCTCCTCCTCCTTGAAGCTTCCCCTTAGGAAGAAAGCATTTCAAGAAGTCCTTTGGTTCCAACCAAAGTGAGTTACCTAGATTAAAGGTAACGATTTCTCTTAAATTATTTTCATTTATTTTGCTTCTCCAACCCCCAAACTCTTTTTATTTCCTTTCTTTTGTAACAACACCAGTATCCACAATATACTAGGATGTTGTTATAAGAAGGATTCAAACTACAAATACACACAACTCCATCTAATGGATGATGAACATAATGTTTCTGTGGATGGAAAACTAACGCCTCACGAAATGATGATTGTTCAAATACATCTTACCACCTCTCATGGTGGCCATTATGATGGCACTGTAATTAAATATGATATTAATGATATATATTTTATATATAAGCTTCTGTAATTCCATTTTATTTCATACCATTATTGGTTTCATGTTGTATATACATACGATAATTTCATTTGAGGAAGTGCGGACTACCGCCCCCTTAAAATGATATGACTCGTTCATACCACACATGGAACGTATAAAGGATGGTGTTAATGAACGTAAGTAACATATATAAAATATTATATTATACTGGAATAGTAATATACCTATGTATCATTTGGATTCTATTCTTTTAAAATAAAAATTAAATGGAAGTAGCGTTCGTGCGTACGTACGGACTACCGTCTCCACGAACGCGATGAGATTCATTCTCCATCGTATCCATTCAAGTATAATTATCATTTAATGATTTAAAAATGATGTTTAAGGACTTTATATCATTATGGATATGAATAAGATACAACAAACATGACTTATGTAACAAAACATATAAAAGAAAATGAGTAAGTTAACACCCGAAACGACGATAATTCTAAGATATTATTAACAAATCAATGTTAAAAGATCATATATGATATCATATTAATATATATGATTCTTGTATAATTTAATAACAATTATTTCACCATTATACAGGAGGTTAACCTACCCCAACCAAGGAAAAGTACAAGGTAAGGGTTATTTCACAATCTCTTCATTATTCGAGGTTGTTTATACGTAATAATCTACTGGGATCTCTTTATCATCCACATCCATGTTTCTTAAAAATGTATTTCAAAACATTTTTTATGGGTTAAAGTCATTTATACCCTTGTTTGACTTTTTATAAGAGGTTTATAAAGGAATCTTTCCGTCGTTTTCAAAACAAGGTCCTTTTTAACCTTTTCGACAGAATTGAGGTAAGAATGTTTTTTTAACTTATACGGCGGGTGCGGTTATTTTACGCCGTTATAAAATCTTCAAAGCTTTCCTTACAAGCTTATAAGAATATTTTCAAAGAAAATGTTTTATTTTATATGGATCTTAAATGATTTCAAAAAAAAAGGAGATATTTCTTTAAAAAGAATTTTGATTTCATCTACATCAACATCCTTTGATGGATTTTAAGATTATTTGAAGTTGATTTATTATGATACAAAACTTCTATATTGTATTGAAGGTTTTGTGATATGTTTGACTATGGATGTGCTAATTTTTATACCATTCATAGTTTATGGTGAAATTATTGACATTTCGTATGCTAGTTTTAATACAAATGTTTATGTTATATTTCAAACTTTTCTTCAGATGAATGTGCTAAACAAGTATGTTCCGGGTTGGGGACCGGTAAAAGTAAGCCCTCCAGGTTGGGGACTGGTAAAAGTAAGCCCTCCAGGTTGGGGACTGGTTAAAGTAAGCCCTCCAGGTTAGGGACTGGTAAAAGTATGCCCTCCGGGTTGGTGTCCGGTTATTAGAGGCACTCCGGGTTGGTGTCCGGTTATTAGAGGCACTCCGGGTTGGTGTCCGGTTATTAGAGGCACTCCGGGTTGGGTTCCGGTTAGAAGTAACCCCTAGGTCTTGGGATGAGGCCTAGACAAAGAAATTAACGTTTATCATTATGCATTCCATAATTATGAAAGTGGTTATTGATATTGCATGTGATTATTCGATTAGTAGAATATCCATGTGAACAAGCAAATGGCATTATTTCATTTTACTTTTGCCATACTATGTTGAAGTTCAATTTTAAAAGGCTTTTGTTTTAGTAATTCATTGCCTTAAATGTTTATGCTTATTTTGAATGTTCCGCTATATTGTTATCCTTACTGGGCATTTGAGCTCACCCCTTTTCTATGTTTTATTTTCCCAGGTAGTGAAGAAGTAAATTATGAATGACTTGCAGGGATATTATGAGGGGTTATTAGTGTGGATATGAAGACTTTGTTGTTGTAGTGGTTTTTCACTTTGAAATGTAATGTAAAACTTTATGATTATATCTAGTGTTTCCAAGGCTACTAAACCAATCGGTCTTTCTAGATTTGATCTTTCTTGTGATCATGCCAATGTTACGAAGTAATGCACCGACTCTGGGTAGCTGGGGTCGGGGCGTTACAGTTGGTATCAGAGGAAGTTTAGTACAAACCTTGGAAGCTAGATTTAGATAAACTCTGATTAGAGCACGTAGACCTAAGATGAACTTTGAGGATTAGTATAGAAGAACTTCCTAAAATTTTGGTACTATAGAGATTTTGTGAGTTTTCCGAGCAATACATCCCTGTCTGGATACGAGCAGGTAGAGGCGGCTCTGGCACAGATGTACCTAGGGGTAAAACCCGAAAACACCGCTTTGAGCTAGACTCGAACGGGAACTGGTGCACGACAACGGGCCTTGCTGCACTCTTGGTTACGACACTCCCGGGGGATATGCTTAGGATAACTCTCATTTTCATTACAAATCATTATGAAGGGTTTATGAGTATATACTTCCTCAAAGGAGGCATTTATATGATTATGGATTATATCCCTAAATAGTTCAATTTATGTTAAGTGTTTTATAAGTATGGGATTATGTATTTTGATTCATAAACTGATCTAGTGTATGCCATTGTTTAGAAATGGCGCCCAGTAGAAGGAATGAGAACTCTAACAATTCACATGATCCAACGAGAAGGAAGGATCATATCTTTCATGGTCTTAAGCTAGAATTTATAAGAGAAATAGTCTCCCATGTATTATCATCATATGAAGAAATAATATCATGTGTTGATAAGATAAGTAAAGAGTTTACTGAGTCTTATGGCTTTGAAGGGAAGCAAGAGAAGAAAAGGATGGAAGAGAGAAAAATGGATAAAGGGAAGAGGGAAAAGAAGAATTTTCCCATATGTGGTAACTGTGGGAAGAAACACCCTGGAACTTGCCTGAAAGGAATGGGAGTTTGTTATAAGTGTGGAGGAAAAGGGCACAAAGTACATGACTGCAAGGGTGATAAAATGGTTTCAAATGTACAATGCTTCATTTGCAAGGAGTTTGGACACTACGCGAACCTATGCCCCAGTCATCAGACTATACCTCAAATGATGCTATTGGATAATAATCAAGTTATGATACTACCACAGATGAAGAGGAATGATTAGAGTTCTTATGTTGATTATGTCAATTGAGTGTTGTATCAACAATGTACTTGTTATAATAATTATGGAGTATATAAGGATTGTACTGTAGTACTATTTCATTAAGGACTTGAGATTGTGTGGAACAAAGAAAAGTGACTCAATAGCAGGATAAATTTTTGGAAAATATATGGTTGAGAGAATGATAAACCATAATATAGTTCTGATACCGAGTTAGTGATTTTGGAATAATACATGATTGTTTTGGATAAATTATATTGGATATTCTTGACTACCTTGAAACTGATTAATGATCTGTATATTCCATTATTGTTGGGGTCTAAAACATTTTTGGATTGATGAGGTATATCCAGCATTCTATATGGAATAAGGGAGCATGAATGTAATCAATAAGGAATATGGTAATTCAGGATGTTTCAGTGTATTAAAAGAATACATGATGAAGGTATTCATATGCTATTACGTGGTAAAAAGGATCTACATTATTTTTAACTTCCTTATAAATGTTGGACTGTGAGTTTGGTCAGAAATATTTTGGATAAATTCTAGTTTGAGATTAATTTTGGATGGCCATAAAAGGACAACCCGGAGGTCGGGCGGCAACCCGTCGCGTCCGGCAAGGCCGTGAGACTTGAACCCGCAACCGAAGGGCGACAAGGGTGTATCACCTACCACTGGCCCACGAGATGTCCTGGATTAAATAATGCAGTTTTTATTAAAAGATCTTGTAGATGAATTATAAATTCGTTTATTTTGTAACCCTATACGAATAGTGTAAATAGATTTTTTTTTACATTCTATTATCTTTTAGAGTGAAAGATGAGTTTGTGGTAGAAATTTATTAATGGATAAAACTCTAATTATAAAGTATGTATACCTCCTTATGATCTTATCCAATCTAATAAATAAATTCCACAACGTTAAGAAAAGGAACTTAGAACAAAAATGTTGTCCTAGATGGTACCTTAAATCATCACTAATTTATGGCTTTGGGATTGTTGGCCCTTTCATAGCCATGTTCTCTACCACTCTCCATCAGATAATTGATGGTTAGATTTCTCCTCCATATCCATATTTACCTACATGGAACCCTAGTATGTGTTATTTTCGGTAATCTTCATACTTTCCACTCTTTATTTTAAACAGAGGCCTCATTAATTCATTTTTCGATGTGGGATTTCAACTAAGATATTTTGAAACGTCAAAAATGTGTCATCCCAATATTCTATCTTTTGTTGAACCAATGGTATTTCAAATCATCATAAATTGATGAGTTTAAGGACCTCAATTTTATACTTGTTTGTGATTGATGACCTCAATCACTACCTATAAATATTTACGTTTTTCCTCCAATTATATGTCTCTAATTTCCACCAATGTTCTCCTAATCGAGATCATAATTTGGTGGTGACCCTTTCATTTCTCTTTTCCTCATATTAAGACTAAATTTTAGTAACCCAATTTCCGATGTGGGTTTTCCCACAAATATATTTTCTATTTTCAACCTTTTCTTTTCTAAGAACAATTTCAAATTGCGAGGACGCAATTTATTGAAGGAGGGGAGAATGTAACACCCCAAGAATTCATAATGTGTTATTTCTTCAAAATAATTCAATAACTTGTACTACACGCAACACCGAGTTCAATCACACCTTGACTTACAAAAAAGGGCCATTAAAAGAGGTCATGAATAGTATTAACTAAATTTTAAACTTTATATAATCCTTATAATTTTAGAATCCACATTATGAGTTTCTTAGTCATAATGCAAGAACAGATTCATTTTCAGTATTGCACTTTTATCAACATTTAATAGTGAAACCTTTTTAAATACAATATTTTAAACTTTTTGACTAAATGGGGACATCAAAAAAATTTAAAATGAAACATCCCAAGCTTCCACAGTACGCTTTCCTTTGAATAAAACAGTAGCGTGTGTTGTACGCAACTTCGTGTTTTAACACGTGCCACAACCGATCAAAACATGCCGTTATGAATAGTAATACCTAATTTTTGAAATTATATATATTTTATTTTTAAAAATGGACTTCATTTTTGGATTCGGAATATCAAATTTAGCCTAAGGTGAAATTTTGGTACTTTTCGGATAACTTTAATATTTTGATGAATAGTGAAAATTACTAAATTTTAATTAAAAACAACTTTTTTAATCAAAATAATTAATAGTGATAAATTATTAATTTGAGTGGTTTTAAAGTATATTTAGAATATATTTTTACCACTTAATATAATGTTGGTCATTGGACATAATTTTACAATTAAACCGAACATAAACAAGTGTCAATCTTTTGATAGTTATTATCTCTTAAAAACACGCTTTTTGTTTTGACAGCGGGAATTAATTTTAAATTAATTTCTGCCACTTCTGTGTTTTGAATTTAGAAAAATGGATTCCATATTTGGAATCAGGATGTTCAAATTGTGTAAATAGGTAACTTTTATTTTTAGACATTTTGAATAATTACTGCGGTAAATATTTTATTTACCATGGTTAAGGGTAAATCCGGTAAATAAGGGTAAAAACAAATAATATTATAATAATACTAAATTACCCTAAAACGTGTCTTAACCCTATTGGTTGATACATGGTCGACCATGGGCATCTTTGGGTCTATTTTGGGACCCCATGGATCCACTTGTGAGTGATAATGACACTTTATTTTAATTAAGTTAAATGAATACAAAAATGGCATAAGCTTACATCTTTTAAAAGAACAATTTTTACATAGGGTTATACATGTTGTATTTTCGATTATAAATATTCATTAAAAAGATAAAAAGATTTCCTACATTATGATAATTTATTTATAATTTTTAGACATCAAATAAGTTAAATTATTAATGACACAATGATGATGCAGTAATTAATATAATAGTGAAAAATTAAAATAAGTGATATTATAAATACCCAAATAAATATAATATGAACCTTTTAATGAATTAAACTAATTTTATAGGATAATAAGATATATTAGGATTGATTTAATTGACTTTGTTTGAAGAAATCAATCTGTTATGAGTTTCACAAAAATCAACTAATGAATAGTGTCAAAATTGACATAAAAGAGTTCTTAAAACAAATATTATATTATTAATTGATATTAAATTCCTAAAAATCTAAGGTTCGGCAAAGAGACTTATATCATGATAGGTTAATCATTAATGGACCACTTGGGGGTCTCTTAGATGTATATGGTAAGTTTATTAACCATATAATATAAAAATACAAAGAGACATTGTAAAAGTGAAACTAATTAACTTAGAGTTAATACTTAAAGATAAGGTTAATATAAGTACCCAAACCTGTCTAAATGCTATTGGATGAGTTGTTTTCGACCTATCCCCACCTCATCCTTTGAATAGTCAACTTTGGAGCCTTTGAAAACCGAATATGAATTTATTATAAATTAATATTTCTAGCTTTTCCAAAGGTGCCCCTCACCCCTCTTATAAAAGGGCACTCCTCCTTCTCATTTATTCACACCTCTCAAGCCACTTGGCTCGTCCATACTCTGCCAAACTAAGCTCCCCACATCCCTCTCCTCCTCCTTGAAGCTTCCCCTTAGGATGAAAGCATTTCAAGAAGTCCTTTGGTTCCAACCAAAGTGAGTTACCTAGATTAAAGGTAACAATTTCTCTTAAATTATTTTCATTTATTTTGCTTCTCCAACCCCCAAACTCTTTTTATTTCCTTTCTTTTGTAACAACAACAGTATCCACAATATACTAGGATGTTGTTATAAGAAGGATTCAAACTACACATACACACAACTCCATCTAATGGATGATGAACATAATGTTTCTGTGGATGGCAAACTAACGCCTCACGAAACGATGATTGTTCAAATACATCTTACCACCTCTCATGGTGGCCATTATGATGGCACTGTAATTAAATATGATATTAATGATATATATTTTATATATAAGATTCTGTAATTCCATTTTATTTCATACTATTATTCGTTTCATGTTGTATATACATACGATAATTTCGTTTGAGGAAGTGCGGACTACCGCCCCCTTAAAATGATATGACTCGTTCATACCACACATGGAACGTATAAAGGATGGTGTTAATGAACTTAAGTAACATATATAAAATATTATATTATACTGGAATAGTAATATACCTATGTATCATTTGGATTCTATTCTTTTAAAATAAAAATTAAATGGAAGTAGCGTTCGTGCGTACGTACGGACTACCGTCTCCACGAACGCGATGAGATTCATTCTCCATCGTATCCATTAAAGTATAATTATCATTTAATGATTTAAAAATGATGTTTAAGGACTTTATATCATTATGGATATGAATAAGATACAACAAACATGACTTATGTAACAAAACATATAAAAGAAAATGAGTAAGTTAACACCCGAAACGACGATAATTCTAAGATATTATTAACAAATCAATGTTAAAAGATCATATATGATATCATATTAATATATATGATTCTTGTATAATTTAATAACAATTATTTCACCATTATACAGGAGGTTAACCTACCCCAACCAAGGAAAAGTACAAGGTAAGGGTTATTTCACAATCTCTTCATTATTCGAGGTTGTTTATACGTAATAATCTACTGGGATCTCTTTATCATCCACATCCATGTTTCTTAAAAATGTATTTCAAAACATTTTTTATGGGTTAAAGTCATTTATACCCTTGTTTGACTTTTTATAAGAGGTTTATAAAGGAATCTTTCCGTCGTTTTCAAAACAAGGTCCTTTTTAACCTTTTCGACAGAATTGAGGTAAGAATGTTTTTTTTAACTTATACGGCGGGTGCGGTTATTTTACGCCGTTATAAAATCTTCAAAGCTTTCCTTACAAGCTTATAAGAATATTTTCAAAGAAAATGTTTTATTTTATATGGATCTTAAATGATTTCAAAAAAAAAGGAGATATTTCTTTAAAAAGAATTTTGATTTCATCTACATCAACATCCTTTGATGGATTTTAAGATTATTTGAAGTTGATTTATTATGATACAAAACTTCTATATTGTATTGAAGGTTTTGTGATATGTTTGACTATGGATGTGCTAATTTTTATACCATTCATAGTTTATGGTGAAATTATTGACATTTCGTATGCTAGTTTTAATACAAATGTTTATGTTATATTTCAAACTTTTCTTCAGATGAATGTGCTAAACAAGTATGTTCCGGGTTGGGGACCGGTAAAAGTAAGCCCTCCAGGTTGGGGACTGGTAAAAGTAAGCCCTCCAGGTTGGGGACTAGTTAAAGTAAGCCCTCCAGGTTAGGGACTGGTAAAAGTATGCCCTCCGGGTTGGTGTCCGGTTATTAGAGGCACTCCGGGTTGGTGTCCGGTTATTAGAGGCACTCCGGGTTGGTGTCCGGTTATTAGAGGCACTCCGGGTTGGGTTCCGGTTAGAAGTAACCCCTAGGTCTTGGGATGAGGCCTAGACAAAGAAATTAACGTTTATCATTATGCATTCCATAATTATGAAAGTGGTTATTGATATTGCATGTGATTATTCGATTAGTAGAATATCCATGTGAACAAGCAAATGGCATTATTTCATTTTACTTTTGCCATACTATGTTGAAGTTCAATTTTAAATGGCTTTTGTTTTAGTAATTCATTGCCTTAAATGTTTATGCTTATTTTGAATGTTCCGCTATATTGTTATCCTTACTGGGCATTTGAGCTCACCCCTTTTCTATGTTTTATTTTACCAGGTAGTGAAGAAGTAAATTATGAATGACTTGCAGGGATATTATGAGGGGTTAATAGTGTGGATATGAAGACTTTGTTGTTGTAGTGGTTTTTCACTTTGAAATGTAATGTAAAACTTTATGATTATATCTAGTGTTTCCAAGGCTACTAAACCAATCGGTCTTTCGAGATTTGATCTTTCTTGTGATCATGCCAATGTTACGAAGTAATGCACCGACTCTGGGTAGCTGGGGTCGGGGCGTTACAAATAGGTATCGTGTCATCCACTAATTTAGGATTTTGAGTTTTAGGCTACATGGTAGAACCCCCTATTCTTATACATTTTATTTGATTGGAACTCCACATTATGATGTGGGTGTATTGTATGGAAACCACATCTGAACCATAAAATTGGAATAAGTATACTGTTCTTCATCACTTATAATCGTTGAATTAATCAGTTGATTATTTCCAAATCCTATTGTAACTGAATAATTTTCTGGATACGAGGGTGGTTGTCACCACAATAGTGGAAAATATTATCCATCATCAATTCCAATATTCTAATAGGCCAACTATCTCATGGTTGAGACAACATGATGTTTATTTTAATATATTTCATTAAAATTAAACTCCCCATAAGGATTGGGAGGAGAAATATTTTATTCCTCTTGGAGGTGATACCGAGTGGGAATATTTCCCCTAAGACATTCACTATCGATATGTCCAAGATGGAATATATTTTCCTCATATGGTACCAACATCTCTCATATTGAATTTACATTATCCTTTATTGTTTGAATTTTTTCCATCCATTTGCAATTATACATTATGTAATGACATAAAGGCTGAGGAAGCAATTTATTTAAAGGTACCAAATTTAGGTCCCCTCTAGATTTGGGGTTGGAACAACCTTAGATTTTGAATCGATAACCCCCACATCTGGGGGTATTTTTTGTTGTATTCCGAGATTTCATCAGATTAATTTATATCAACATGTAGATATATGTATATGATGTTCAGTAGGTAATATTGGTAAAGATAAATCATTTAATCATTATTCTACTGGTCGAGTGACTTTTCATAATACACATATTGATAGTCAAATCAATTTATACAACCGAGCACCTTTTCTCAATTTGACACTTTGATACTAACCCATTTCAGTTTCTAATTTTTTTCATTGGGAATCACTATAATATTTTCATACAAATAGTAATCCTAATGAATCCTTGACTACTCTCATCGAATTCATTCTGAAGGATAAGAGTGTTTCACAGGGTTGTATTGAAAACATGGGTGTCTTATTTTAGAAATCACTTCAAAATCCTAAGAAGGCCAATCTCCTTAGATGATATATAAATAATTCAACAATACCTAATGTATTGGGTTAAAATGGGGATACCATACATTCTTTATGAACATATTGATAATTTTTTGTTTCTTTAGGTGGATTCCATGGTGAAAATTCCACCACCTATAAATGAAAGGGTTTTCATGTATCCTACACTAATATTTTATGATCCCACGTAGGATTATATAAACATGGGTTTGAAAAAGTGATACAAATTCCCTAATTATTGTGGGATTTTATTTCACCTAGATAGTATTTATGATGATTCAAAATAAATTCCCTTAATTTTCACATTTTTTTTCAAGCATAATCTAGGTGTAGTTACTACTCTAAATGTGAGTTACTAACCATAAGGAACTATCATGTGGGTAATGGTTTTGGAAAACCACTATATGGTGTGTTATCATCTAGTTGGATGGATTTTCAGATGAGTCTACCAATGAAACAAACACTTTGGTAATAGTGAATTGTTACATTTGATAGTGGGGGATTTTGTTTTATTGATGAAATTGTGAGTGAGTTGTTGAGTGTGGGGCCTCTCCCTTTGTAATGTAATTTCATGATGATCTATTTAGTAGACTCCACTGTCCTATAGATAGGGTTATGTGAAAAGATTTTTACCCTAATCATCTGACAATTATTGTTTTCAGTAGGGATTCATGAATATTTGACAATGGGCTACTAGGCTATAGGTAAATGCTTGTTACATTCTCTCATAGTGGCTTCCAGACCACATATTCATAGACATAGTGAATGATAAAAGGTCTATTTTATAATATATAATGTTCATTAACTGTATATGATCATAATATCCTTGATTTGGGAGGATATTAGTCTTTTGTTGATGAAATTATTTTCAGAGATTATGATGTTGAAAAGTCACACATCACTTTTTTATATTAAATGGGATGTCATAGATGGAAGTGATAATAGTCTAGAAGATAGAAATTAGTTCTATTTTATAAGAATTTTTTTCTGCATAAATTCAGACAATCCACTGGAACACCACAATAATATTCCACTACATAGATATACATTATATTTTTCATTACTACAGATAAAGACTTACAACATATAAATGGTAGGGACTATGGTGTGACACTATAGGTTTTTTGTGGATATAGGTGAAAATATTTTTTTCATCAATGGGGTTACATCTATTCATGAACCTAGTGCTTTGACGACAACTTTATATAAATGTTCCTATACATGGGGTTGATATCCTTAGCTATCTGAGATATACTTTTGGAGAGGTTTTCCATGATGGGCTATAGGGGTAAGACCCCCTAAATCCATTTTGATACTACCATGTAGAGGAATTATTTGGTAGGTACACTATTCTATACTTTATAAAGAGTTTCAAGATACCTAGGAGGATATATATTTTCCCTGTATATCCTCAAGTGTACTCTCACTGAGTAGGGATGTAGTATCAGTCTCATCATGTGTTATAGTCAGAGTATGTCAACCTTCTATTAAGGGTCAAGCATGTGTTTGAAATAGCTTCATGATAATTATCTGAATATACTTACTGTTTTTTCAGGATGCAGTGGGAATATATTCCCACAACATTAAGGATAATATTCTATACTTGTGACCTTCAGATTATCACAAGTAAAACGGTCCAACATATTAGTGGCAACCCTAATATGCCAACATGAATTTATTGAATTGCTAATATTTTACTGATTCAGATAGTAAATCTTAATAGGAATATAACAAAGGACCACCAAAATAGTATAGATATTATGGGAAACCACCTTTATAATCTATTTGGAATTATGATATAGTCATTCATTAGTGAGATCAATAATATGGGCCTTACTACTATTAGTTTATAGACTATGATGAGAACCTTTTGATTTCTCATTGGGAAATGATCATGATTAAGCTGATTAATGGTATATTTTGATCATACATGGTTGGAGTGGGAGTATGATAACATTATTGGTTTTCATTTTTAAATTTTTGTCAACTTTTTTTATCTGAATATGTGGCATTCCCGAGATGACTGTATAACTAGGTTTATAAACCCTAGATGGAAAAATGATATGATCCTGACCATTTAGAAAATTATATATCAAATACATGAAGAGATAATGAATATGATTTTCATCAAGATTAGCTATTTTATAAAATTGGTATACCTATTTGGATATTATAACAAGATTAAATTATTAATCCGGTATTGTTAATAGAATATACTAATGATTCTCTTCTATTACTACCAGTATATGTTGGTATTTTATAATGAGTTGAGAAGGTTATGATCTGGTTCATTTACAATAAATAGTAAATAAAAGTATTAATACTTCATTTTAATGAAGATATAATCTTACTTTTATCCTATATTTTTAGTCAGGATATTCTGGTTGGTTTTTTCATGGGAAGGGGATATGTACCTCCCCATTACAGGTTATCTGAACATATTGGAAGAAATATTTTTTTCAAGAAGGAAAATTTTCCCTATCACCTGGTTATGTAATAGTATATTTGTATTCATAACTATTTTAATTAGTCATATGAACTCGCTCCAAATTTTACGTAGCTTGGGATGCCTAGCGCAACCTACTAGGAAACCGTATCTAAGTGATTGGGGTAGTGTGACCTATTAAGAAACATCATCGGAATGTAGTAAAGGGGTTTTATTTGAATGAAAATGGTTGTGAATTTTGATAGGATCTTTCCAGGGAGACTACTAAAATACATTTATTTTTTATTTGAATACACATCCCACATTCCTTTAATAAAGAAGGTTCTTTTTTCATACAATGGGGATAGGCTGTCAAAGTAGTTGTTGGTGTTGAATGGCATGATATAATTCATCACGTCCTTCCATAGATTATATATACTAAAACAAATCTACTCATAGAGAAACTTTCATGAATCCTCTTGGGTTTATATTGTACAATTCTAGTAGTATTAGATGACTATCACATTCTCCAACAGAATCTAGAGGTGCTAAATATGAGACACCATCCTTCAGTTTATGAATAAAATGACTCTCATGACAATTACACTACTATGATTCTTTTAATATATTGATTCCATTTCCATATAATCATGTATGAGTTTTGGAAAAAAGGAAACTATAGTCAGATAGGATGTAAAAACTAGAAATCCCAATCACTATATCATCAAAAATATGGGAACATGATGACATAACTATTTTATAGTTTGTAGATTCTTTTATGGTTCATAATTTTTGTTTTTAAATGAGATGAGGTGGTCTAATAAATTGGTTTTTGAGTGGATGAGTTTGACTACACAATCCTCATGTTGGTCTTCTGCTAATATCTTTATCGGCTTCAATGAGGTTTATTTGTGGAACCATAAACAACCAATGGATACCATATCTATAATGTTCTAAATTCCATATTTTATTTGGTATTTGGTCATTTATTTATCTCTATAAAACAATTAAGAACCATAATTGTTTTCTAGAATGGGATTTTTGACTGATCACACCATATTAGCTGGATTTATTTCCAACTTTTGGTCTCTCATGTAGATTTAAGCCATTTTTTTGAATATTTCTAAAATCTCAGTATATGACTGCCTACCAAAACATTAATAATAATTTTATTGAATATATAGATATAAATGTATTCACATATTACAAGAATCTAATCTTTGTGATAATATGTATTTATCATAGGTTCTCCATCGATGATTCTATCCGTATTTACAATAAGTTAGTTATATTTTTAATTTATTACATTGTGATGGTAGATTATGGTCACTAATATTTAAATATAGAACACTAGGTCCCAAAGATTTTATAATCATTTTGTTAAAAATTAGTTGTGTATGGTGTCAATATTGGTCATATTAGTGTGTTTTCAATGTGTAACTGTGGATATAATTAGAAACCATGTAGTTTAGTTCCCCTTAACATGACAAGTTTTCCATTTTATGGTCAGGTGAAAATATCCAATCCATTATATTTATTGTCCATTAATAATGATGACTAAGAAATGTGGGCCTAATAATGGGTGATGTGGGACTTACATGTGATTATACAATTAAATTTTACCTCAGAAGAAATGTTTCATAGTGGGAATATGTTTTCCCCATAAGGAATATGGACCTATGAATGTTGGTCCCCACCTAGAATATGAACTAATTATGATGATATAATATGAATTAGAACACATATAGCCATTTCAGGGAGGCATGATACAATAAATAATATGTATCATGAGCATGAGACATCCAGGATTGAAGGACTGTTAACCTTTGAGGGGAGAATGTAAATGATCCTTTGTGAAACATTGAACCATGTGGTTGAAAATATAAGAATGATGTTATTGGATTTGATCCTTATATTGGATTACTATGAATCCCATAATAACATTATTTGAAATGAATTTCTTTAAAATAAAACTATTTATGTCCATGTGATAGGACAATACTAGAAGTTTAGCATCAAATGTAAGAAAATTTGTGTCGAAAAAGGCACAACATTATAGTTTTATATGGGTCTGAAACACATGTATCTTCCCTAAGACTATTTTTAAGAATATAACCACTGAAAGGAATGTATCATAATGAATATTTACCATTTAGAAGGATTTGACATGGTCCGGACTTACACCTAGAATAGACTTCTATATTGGATGTATTTTCACTATGTAAATGGTATGGTCACCACAAATATCAATTCCCATGTGAGTTACGGTCATAATGATAAACAATGGATATTATAAGACCATAAACATTATACATAATCTTAAGAATATATTTTAATTGGGATTACACTATGATGCATCCCTGATAGGAATATGGTTATGAGTCAGTAGGATCTATGAGATAATTCACAAGATTTTATTGGAAGTAATTTAAGGAGAAAGCTATATGGGTGAATTTAATGATGGAAATATAATCATTATTAAAAATAATTCCATGTAACAATTTTGGATATAGAAATTTATTCAATATAGAAGTAATTCATTGTAATTTCATCTCATTTATCCTCATTATGTTAGGGTTTAATGAGCTTATGGTTCTCATGTTCTTGGATGGATTATGTGTAAGGATATATAATTTAATTCAAAGGGGTTATTTCCCCATGAGTTAGAAAATATTCGGGATATGATTTGGATATTACATCATAGTGGATTCCCATGAGGGATAATGAATTATAAGAGGTTAATAAAATATTGATTTGAGACGATAAATTGGAACATTTCACAGTTCGACAATTACATGAAGGTCCTAGGGGACTGAGATCATGTAATGGAGTTGGAATCAGAAGATGAAATAAATTAATTAGAGTCGTGAAGCTGAGTAAGTGAGAGAGCTCAATTGATAACATAATAACTGATAGTTTTATATGATATCATAAAATTATTCTATGACCTATAGGTCAAAAAAAATTCATGAGACAATGTTGTCCAAGGAATCTTCTTAATTTTTCTTTTATATATAATTTATACCTGATTTCAAACTATGTAATTCTACTATCAGGGGGTGGGAGTTTCTATTAATTAGCATCCTATATCAGTTATAACTTTTATATATGGTGAGATTTTGATATGGGTTGGTAGAAGTAGAATATTTCCATGTTTATCAGAATTGTCTCATTCAATTTTTCTGGCCAGGGCCACATGTGGATTAGGTGATCACATATCACCTAAAATTCACATATCAAAAGGAGACCATTATAATGTCCCTTCATGGAATTCCACCATCAACATGGAGCACATTAATACTTTTGAATTATTTTAATGGTATTATATTGGGAATCACATTTTGTGGATAGAGTATAGCAAGGCCCCATCTGGGGGAATATATCCTATGTTGATCACATGAATGCATTTAGGAATGTGCAATGTAAAACTACAAGTGTGTCACTTAATTATTTTAAGGTTATGAAATATTGTAAAACTATCACATGACACATAGGATACCTTGTGACTTAGTGTGAAGTGTTATTCTTTTATGTGAATTTTTACCCAAAATGGCACTTCATAATTTGGTTATTTTCAATACCTCTTCTACCAATCATTCATCTAGTGGGTGTCAATATTCACACAAGGTGTAATCATACCACCATAAAATGGTAAACCTTGAATAATATTCCTATATCTATGGTAACATGGACTTCCCCTAAATAAATGTGTTCATGAAACTCCAGACTGTGCTCCATCACAAGCTATGATCCATATATTATTCATATCTATATGTTCTCAAATAATAAAGAAAATTAAATGGAGGCATTGATACTAATTTATAACAAATCTTGATTAAAGGACATTGACCGATGTCTATAATTGAATCACAAAACTACCTTAGGTGTGCCTCTCCATATGGAATAGGTTTCCAACATCATCAAGGTTCATCTATGTTACCATGTAATGAATATAAGATCATATTATAGTAAAAAATTTTTGAAATATAACAATCTACTATCTAAAAAAATACACTAGAGTATGATGATGTAAATAAAATGAACTTGGTTTCTCAAATGTAAATTTCGAAACATGCAATTAATCATGGGCATGGACATACCATCATATATTGACACCAAAGGACCCTTGGTACGAGTCTATAAACAAAAAATAATCGAAAAGGAAAAAAGGAACTGTCTCGACTACTATCTAGAAGGAACTCCCCATCCTAGTTAGTAAACACCACCCACATTATCCTGTTGGATTCTGAATCTTTGATCCTCTTACCAACCAGAACCTATGATTATAAAAGAATTTATATGTATCGATGTTCCCTGGAAACATGAGAAATATTTGGTTAAAACTCAATATGAATCACCAAATTGTTCCCATGCATTACTAGTAAATACTTATTATACTCATTTGATATGTTAATAATAAATAAATATAGTTTAAAATCATATCTAAGGTCTAATGACTATCATAGGGTTTTACATGACACCTTGAATCAACTATATCGTATTATTCTACTAATAATTTTTCAATGAGAACAAGTACCAACTAGGGTATATAAACCCATTCCAAAAAACATGGCAAATAGCCCACAAGAAAATTACCCACCCCTAAAACAATAAAAAACCACCTTGTGGAAATATACCAATTTTTAAAAAAATTTGATGCTAACAAGAGGATATATATCCATCCCTAAACCTATAAAAATTTACATTGTGGATATACAAACATCCAAATAAAAATATTATAAGAAACATGTTCTATCGCATCCTCTTTGTATATTTTGGAATATGAACCCACTAACCAAGAGTTTTATCCTGTTGCTGGCACCTGGACACTTATTTCACCTACATCACATAATAGTACATCTATTTTATATAAATAAAATACACGGGGGGGGGGGGGGCATTATCCCTAAAACCTCACATATCTTTTATCAAGAGTATTAAACCATTGAACAACATATGTATCATATGCGTATAAATATAAAATATTTCATGCACACCTAGGGCGCTATAGTTCACCCTAAAACCTCATGTCATAAAACACTAGTTGGATTCTATGGAAAGAAAGGAACTGATTTCCTATAATGGGATCTCAAGTATCCCATTGATATAGGTCATTGAATCTATTTAAATAATATCACCATCAACCCTTAGTTATTAATGTTACACCAAAGAATAATGATACATGCCTCTTTGTACTACCCCTCTGTATGGAAAATGTTTCATCGAAGATCCTTCCATGGTATTCCATTGACATATCATGGTTATAATACCCATCATGGGATCCATTATTTTATTCCCATATTTTGGAAACATTCTCTTGTTTGGTGGTAATAACATCCAGAAATGTCATCAGAATAAAATTATAGCTTCTCTAGTTTGACATGTTAACAAAATTTTATTTCCCTAAAAGTGGTGTTTGGAAACTCATTACCCTTCGAGAGTAATCCTTCGCCCATCCTCCCATGACCAAAATATCAACAGGATACCCAAATAATACCCACATAATGGACTAATATACTAATATGAACGAACACTCACCCCCACTTAAGTGAACATTCAAAAAGTCATTATAGAATCTCAAGGTTCCACTATATCAAACACAGACTAATAAATAATAGTCCATTACAAATCCCTAGTCATGGGAACAATGTTTGTCTATGTCTAGCACTACTACATCTCACTTATCCTAGTTCTCCTTCTCTAGTGTTCACACATCCCATTTCCCATATTAATAGTCCAGATACCGACCATCAATAGCCGTAAAATCAATATAATATTCATGGTCCCTTTATGGAACATGACACTATGATATTTACCATGAAGATTAAAGTAAACGATCACTTTTTACATTTCATATATATCACCCAACAATAGTGATATTTTATGATATATTCCAAACAATTAAAAATAATAAACAATTGGACAATCCATAGAAAAAAAAGATCATCAGTATTTATTCCATTTATTGAAATTGAAAAACTCTCAACCAAGATAATAATAGTCCAATTTGCTATGTCAAAATTACACAGGTCCCCAAATAAATTCCACTCTTCAAAATTGACTAGTTATATCATTTTTCATTTAATTATTCAATATATTTTAAATTAATATAGTACTCAAATTCATTCATTGAATCAATTACTCTGAAATATCGTATGAAATAAGGTCTGATTGAATACTGACATTACGTGGAATAAAGACACATAAGAAATAAAATTATATTACCTTAATCATTTTTATGTTTCATCCAATTTAGGAAACAAATATAAACTAATTCAATTGTAAAAATACATCTTATTAAAGGTAATGTAAAATTATGCATCTATTCTATTGGAATGTCCAATATCTTAGAGGAGAAGTGCCTCCATCAGCAAATATTGATTTTACTATGGTCATATGGAATAATTAACAAAACCCCTATGTGGAAATTCTCAAAATAATTGATCTAAAAGGGACTCCAAAATGAAAGGAAGGTGGAAGAAAAAATTTCAAAGAACAACCCAGAAAACCACAAAGATCACACATTTACATGGGTATCAAACATTGAAGATGATCGAGAGGATACAGATATATGTCCCACAACATTCACCACTATTAACTAAAAATCCCCAATACGATACCCAAAATATTTTCATTTTCCCATGAAACAAAATATCGGTCCTTGTTCATAGAATGACAAATGGTTTCAAGGATTTGAATGCCCCTTCACGTGATAATTAAAGAGAATGTTTCGGGGTCATGACATGATTCAATTCAATTAGATAACCAATTATCCCTACCATTACTTATATAATTTCACCCTCCTAGATAGCTCATTTCAAAATTACTGTCAGATTCTATATTGCAGCTTGTTGCAGACAAAAAATTGTTGTTTCTAGACTCTTCACACATCTAAAATTTTCACCATAGAACCCAATGCACTTAATAGTACTAAAAATCATCTAAAAACATTTAATTAGATTCAAAAATCCATATTTTTATAATCCCAATCCTTGTTCTATAAAATACAATTTATAGTTAAATTCCATAATTATCTAAACTTTTAACCCCTAGGATAAAACAATACTCTATATTATAAATAAAATGAAACTAAATTCAACTATTGGTATTTCATAATATTAATATCCTAATATCTTGGTCTCATCTATGTTTTTTAGGGTATTTCCCCTTATATGAGTCACAAATCAAGGAGTCGTATTAGGTACTTGGGTGTCTAAGTAGAGTGTCAGTACAACTCAGTAGGGAATCACCAATGATGTCCCTAAAAATATATAGTGAATAAAATTCATGAGTGACAAGATATTATTATAAGTAAATAATAATTAAATATATCAATAAGGGAAATAACTTCTCATGGTGCTACACAAGTTATATATGTGTGACTATAGATTCCTTATCTAGTGCAGGGAGTTTCTAAACATATCACACCTGATAAATATTTAAAATATTATTTAAATTCACAAACATTGATAATGTAATGTCAATATAACATAACATTAGTTACATGGGTAGCACATATTGTGTAATTTCTAATTCTATATATTATTGGTGGAAATGTTGAGTACACGTGTTTTGATGATGCAATTGTTGAGACAATTTTTGATTTCTTAACTCACATTGGGAATTTGCGTTTTTGGAAACATATGAAATTTTATAGGGTATGTTATATGGAGGTAACCTAGGTAGAATATTTATAAAATTATTTTATAGGGTTTATATGTGTAACGCCCCGACCCTCGTTACCCAGAGTCGGTGCATTATTACATAACATTGGCATGATCACAAGAATGATCAAATCTCGAAAGACCGATTGGTTTAGTAGCCTTGGAAACACTAGATATATTCATAAATTTTACATTACATCATAAATTGAAAAACTACTACAACAACATAATGTCTCCATAAACCACACTCATATCCCCACATAAAATCCCTGCAGGTCATTCATAATTTACTTCTTCACTTTCTGGGAAAAATAAAACATAGAAAAGGGGTGAGCTCAAATGCCCAGTAAGGATAACAATATACCGGAAACTTTCATAAATAAGAATAAACATTTAAGGCTATGTATAACTAAAACAAAATCCTTTTAAACTTGAAATTCAACATAGTATGGCAAAAGTAAAATGAAATAATGCCATTCACTTGTTCACATGGATATTCTACTAATCGAATAATCACATGCAATATCGATAACCACTTTCATAATGTTGGAATGCATAATTCTAAACATTAATTTCTTTGTCAAGGCCTCGTCCTAAGACCTTGGGGCTAACTGTAACCGGAACCCAACCCGGAGTGTCTCTAATAACCGGACACCAACCCGGAGTGCCTCTAATAACCGGACACCAACCCGGAGTGCCTCTAATAACTGGAGACCAAACCGGAGGGCTTACTTTTACCAGTCCCTAACCAGGAGGGCTTACTTTTACCAGTCCCCAACCTGGAGGGCTTACTTTAACCAGTCCCCATCCTGGAACATACTTGTCCAACACATTCATATGAAGTAAAGGTTGAAATATAACATAAACATTCTTATTGGAACTAGCATACGAAATGTCAATACATTACTCATAAACCATGAATGCTATATAAATGACACATCTACAGTCAAACATATCACAAAACTTCATTACAATATGGAAGTTTTATATCATAATAAATCAACATCAAATAATCTTAAAATCCATCAAAGGATGTTGACATAGATGAAAATGTTTTTTTTAAAAATTATTGAGAGAAATATCCCTTTTTCATGAAAACATTTTAATGTTACACAATTTAGAAAGTAAGGCATTTAAATACATTTTTGAATCAAAGTGTCCCATACCACTTTGAATCTTTTGAATGTAATTAACACTTTTAAAACATTCATTTTCATATAAATAAATCCTTACAATCCATTTTGAAAACGTGGACATAAATGAGGATGATTTAGAAGAATAAATATTTAAAACATTTAAAATGATGTTTTAGTAAAAGATCCCTTAGAAAAAATCACTTTGAAAACTCTTTTATGAAATATGGACATGGATAGTAAATATGTCTCTGTAGATACTTACGTAAAGACAACCTCAGATATTAAAGAGATTGTGAAGTAAACCCGTATCAATTTTGTAACTTATGAAACATACAACCCATGAAAGATTCATCATACAATGAAAATGTAAATACACATAAGGTAAAGTGTATTACAGAAAGAATACAATTATGGGCAGTACATACACCACACAAAAGATAATAGTGGAAATATGGCATGAATATCACGGAAATAAAGACTGAGATGAAAACCCCTTACCACGTTAATCAACTGAGTCGTATGGCCAAAAGTTAATAACCACCAAATTATTTACAGAATAACATGAATATAAAGATAATCATGATAATATATATCAAATTCCAGTACAAAATACACCACTTTCAATAATTTAGTGGCGAATAATGGAAATCTCACGGAATTGAATGTGAGATAAGAAAATCCCTTAACTTGTACTTTTCCTTGGTTGGGGTAGGTTAACCTCTTTTATAATGGTGAAATAATTTTTATTAAATTATACAAGAATCATATATATTAATATGATATCATATATGATCTTTTAACATTAATTTGTTAATGGTATCTTAGAATTATCGTCGTTTCGGGTGTTAACTTACTCATTTTCTTTTATATGTTTTGTTACATAAGCCATGGTTGTTATATCTTATTCATATACAGAATGATATCAAGTCCTTAAACATCATTTTTTAAATCATCAAATGATAATTATACTTGAATGGATACGATGGAGAATGAATCTCCTCGCGTTCGTGGAGACGGTAGTCCGTACGTACGCACGAGCGACAATATCATTCTTTTGATATTAAAATAATATATAAATGGATGGTATATCATATATAAAGAATCATTAAAATATTATATTTATTATTTTCATGAGTTACATATCATTATTATACCCATCCAAATAATAATATATTGAATAACAATTACACCATGACGTGGAGACGGTAAGCCGTACATATGCACGTATGGTGACATGTTATTCAAAGGGTGGATAGAATACTGAATATGGTTATACCATATTTATAATAAAATCACAGTATATATATGATACTGGAGTTATTATTTTATAATGGTAACAACAAAGGAAGAATAAGTGGAAGAAGAAATGAACTTGGAAAAGGGTGGTGAAATCATTACCTCTTCTTCGGGTTCTTCCTTTTGATTTGATCAAAAGGGCTCCTTATGTTGGATTTCTGATCAAACTATGGACTCTAGGTTGTATTGAGGGATGTTGGGAGAGTATTGGGGCAGAGTTTGGCCGAACCAAAAGGCTTTGAAGGTGTGAAGAAATGAGAAGGAGGAGTGCCCTTTTATAAGAGGGGTGAGGGGCACCTTTGGAAAAGCTAGAGATATTAGTTTATAATAAATTCATAATCGGTTTACAATGGATCCAAAGTTGACTATTCAAAGTTTAATGTGGGTATGGGTCGAAAACCACTCAACCAATAGAATTTAGACAGGTTTGGGTACTTATATTAACGTTATCTTTAAGTATTAAGTCTAAGTTAATTAGTTTCACTTTTACAATGTCTCTTTGTATTTTTATATAATATGGTTAATAAACTTACTATATACATCCATGCGACCCCCAAGTGGTACATTAATGATGAACCTATCAAGATATAAGTTTCTTGCCCGAACCTTATATTTTTAGGAATTTAATATCAATTAATAATATAATATTTGTTTTAAGAACTCTTTTATGTCAATTTTGACACTATTCAATAGTTGATTTCTTTGAAACTCATAACAGATTGATTACTTCGAAAAAAGTAAATTAAATCAATCCTAATATATCATATTATCCTATAAAATTATTTTAAATCATTAAAAGTTTCATATTATATTTATTTGGGTATTTATAATATCAATTATTTTAATTTTTCACTATTATAGTAATTACTACATCATCATTGTGTCATAAATAAAGTAAATTATTTAATGTCTAAAAATTATAAATAAACTATAATTATGTAGGAAATCGTTTTATCTTTATAATGAATATTTATAATCTAAAATCCAACATATATAACCCTATGTAATAATTGTTTTTCTAAAAGATATATGCTTGTGTCATTTTTGTATTCATTTTAACTTAATTAAAATAAAGTGTCATTATCACTTACAAGTGGACCATGGGGTCCCAAAATCGACCCAAAGATGACCATGGTCGACCATGTATCAACCAATATGGTTAAGACACGTTTTAGGGTGATTTAGTATTATTATAATATTATTTTGTTAACCCTTATTTACCAGATTTACCCTTAACCATGGTAAATAAAATATTTACCGCAGTAATTATTCAAAATGTCTAAAAATAAAAGTTACCTATTTAAACAATTTGAACATCCTGATTCCAAATATTGAATCCATTTTCCTAAATTCAAAACACAGAAGTGGAAGAAATTAATTTAAAATTAATTCCCGCTGTCAAAACAAAAAGCGTGTTTTTAAGAGATAATAACTATCAAATGATTGAAACTTGTTTATGTTCGGTTTAATTGTAAAATTATGTCCAATGAACAAAATTATATTAAATGGTAAAAATATATTCTAAATATACTTTAAAACCACTCAAATTCATAATTTATCACTGTTAATTATTTTGATTAAAAAAGTTGTTTTTAATTAAAATTTAGTAATTTTCACTATTCATCAAAATATGAAAGTTATCTGAAAAGTACCAAAATTTCACCTTAGGCTAAATTCGATATTCCGAATCCAGAAATGAAGTCCATTTTAAAATATAAAATATATATAATTTCGAAAAGTAGGTATTACTATTCATAACTGCTAGTTTGATTGGTTATGGTGTGTGTTAAAACTCAAGGTTGCGTACAACACACGCTACTGTATTATTCAAAGAAAGCGTACCGTGGAATCTTGGGATGTTTCATTTTAAATTTTTGATGTCCCCATTTAGTCAAAAAGTTTAAAATATTGTATTTAAAAAGGGTTCACTATTAAAAGTTGATAAAAGTGCAATACTGAAAATGAATTTTTTCTTGCATTTTGTCTAAGATACTCATAATATGGAAAAATTATAAGGATTATATAAAGTTTAAAATTTAGTTAATACTATTCATAACCTCTCTTGAATGGATTTTTGGTAAGTCATGGTGCAATTGAACTTGGTGTTGCGGGTAGTGCAAGTTATTGAATTATTTTGAAGAAATAACACATTATGAATTCTTGGGGTGTTACAATATGTTTCAAATGAGATCACTACTGGCTATAATGAGCCTTAGACTACCCAGTATGGTGTCACTAACAACATGGATTATGTCTTGGTTTACCTTCTTTATTTGAGTTTTTACTTTGGGTTTTTGGGTTCTGTCATTCTAATATAGAGGTTATTTTACTTCCCATTCCTCTTCATCCCCTTTAGTTTTCTCAATTTATATATTAGGATATGGCAAGGTTATTATTGGTGATTACTGTGTGTTTATCTCTAATTATTCCTCACAAATTAATTTACAATTTTCATGGGTTGGAGCTTGGGGTTTTGTTCTTATTCCAGGAGATAATGGTGTTATTTTATTTTTATTATGGGAAATCAAATCAACATAGATAGGGGAGGCCTAAGAGGATGGTCAATAATGTATGTATTATGTTTTATTTGTGTTATTTTACTATTCTAATTTATATTATTTTTCCAATATTTGGATTGATTCAATTGGATGATTAGTTAATGATATGATGTGTTTAGTTAGAAGTAATCTATGGGGATTTTAAAGACTAATCTATACAACATTTCACAATGTTTATTAGTTTTTATACCATATATGATTCATTTTTATTTTCTATGACTAGTGTGTTATTTTGTGATTTTGAAAAAGAATTGAGATATAATGATTAAGGTGATAAATCCCTGTTTTAGATAGGTGTTCCCCATATTTCATATTAGTTTTTATAAGCGTGGAATATTCTACAGAAATTGATTATAATGCCCATTGTTTTTTCCTATCCACACAAAAACATTTATTATAATTTCCATCTATTCCTATTATTAAAATTTTAGTATAGATATTGTGAAATGATCTAATAATGTTGTGAATTAAAAAAACAAATAAACAACGAACCATTACATTGTGATAATATTTATGGAATTCTAAATTAGAGAACGTCAGTTTTTTCATTATGTGAATTATGACACTACAAATGAATTAAGGTTACCTAGAGTGACCCTTTTCAAGGGAGATATTGAGTATCAATTTGATTTGTGATGATTTAGAATTGAGAATAACATTGAGTGGGTAAGTTATGTGTTAGCATGTGTATTATATGATGAGTGGTTTATGAATACTAAAAATCATAACCCTAATAGGCCTAGAAAAGTACAAGGGTTTTGGACCTAATTTTACGTGTCTTTTTTTAAATATGTAAGATTTGAATTAGTATCACATTAAATCACTATGTCGTCCCATTTTTGGAATCCAATACATCCCTCCATATCCCTTCCTGGTAAAAGGCCAGTGATTGACTCCCTATAAAATATCGAGAGAATACCATGTACATGCTCAACAAATTTGATGGCCCACAAGCCTAATTGAAGCCTCTATGATAGAATACCCCACCATCATTGAAAGTGAACCAAAACAACGATTCTAATACCCACATGTGATTTCAATTCATAAAATTCTAGAATTTTCATTAACAAAAAATTATTTTATCCAATAGAATATGATTTTTATATTAAAAAACAAACCCTAATAAGTTAAATTAAACCAAAATCTTAATTTAATCCAACAATGTATAGAATTCCAAAAATAAGCCTCCAAAAACACCAGTACATAATTATTGGTGGGTTACAAATATCGAGATCTCTGTTTATATAAGAATATAAGTGATAAATACTTTAACCTTAATATTTATATAGGGAGGTTTATGAAAATTAATTGATTTATTTCCATTTAATTGTTTTTCTTATTTTTTGTCGTTGAATGTTTTTTCACCATTGATGATTATTTATATAAGTATTGACCTCACTAATTGGTGGTTAATAGTGATGTTATTGGTTCTTTTTCAACCATTGTAATATAATTAGGGGTATTTCATCTTCCTTGTGTTGAAATGGTGTTATATCATCCAACATTATTAAGGTTTTAGTGTGATATATTCCTCCATAATATGTAATTGGTGGTACTTCATCCACTGTTGAATTTGATCATGTAGTGAATTTTGTACATAAATGATGTGACATTGTCACCAGTTGAGGAACAACGGTCTAGATCATGACTACCCTAAGTCTGCATCCATTTGGAAAGGGTATGGAGACCAACACTGAGTAGGCCTATCCCATGGATATGATGTATTATCCAAGAGTACCTATACACACATAGACATCACCAAGTCCACACAATGCTTAAATGTAAAACAATTGAAACAATGAATGCATACTGACATCTTTGATCCCATAACAGTGTACAACTAGAATGTACTGAAAATAGAAAAGGGGGTAAAAGCAAACCCAACCAAAAAAATTAATTTTCCATCATGTTCCTAGGTAAAGTAATAAGTCAAAAAGAATTCTATAAGAAAAAAACTCAATCAATCGAGATCCAGCTATCCTATACCCACCCCTAGTATTCCTTGGACACTGTTAAAAATTGTTTTCATCTTCAAAAGAAATGAAATATATGGGAAAATCCTATATAGGGGTGAGTATAACAATACTTAGTAGGACATCCCAAAAAAACTAAAAACAATTATCCTATTATATTAATCTCAATTCACGATATAAAAATCAATGTATAGAATAAATAACCCAAATATAATCACGGATGACACCATTCTATATGGTGGACATTAAAAACTCATAGCTTCATGATTCTGATCAATGAAATAATAATTCTAGGAGAACTCTCTCAATGAGACATGCTGACATTAAATACACTTGAAAAAGAGGTCTACTAATTGGACCCCAACCTAAGAGAACCCATTTGTCAAAGAAGACTATGATACACATTTATGGGGTCATAACCTGAACCATTGGGAGACACCACAAACACTAATATGGATCAACCCTCTAAGTATGATATCATATATAAATGATTCCAACTTCCCTATCGATGCATCCTACTATATAGATGATCCACACTATGCTCAGGGAGGGCATGCTAATTCTAAAAACACTAACTAGGGAACCAAGACTGAAAGGGGATCACACCCCAATATCATAGAGGGAACCAAAACTCTATCTGAGACTTCGCCTATAGAGTGGATCACAATCCAGGGATGTTGATTTAATGAAAACAATATTCCCTATAGGTAATGAACCAATGGAATACATGAAACCTATACTGGTGAAAACTATAAAAATGAAGAGCATATATCACTATTGAAGATGCTAGAAGTCCTGAACCAAGCGGTACATGAAATTTCATGCAATCCCTAGTCCTGACTAGCTTTAAGAGTCTCACATGGCTGGTAAACTCTCTATACATGACATTTAGAATGAGTATACAACATGTAGAGGCACACCACATCTTTCTTCTTTCACTTGGCAGTGTTCGTGTACCGAAATTGTGCCCATGTACTAGTTTTTTATTCTAAGCCATGTCAATGTGGGAGTACACAATGTGTCTAAGCCCAGGTACTCCCAAAAATGTATTTATACATTTTATGTGCACACTAAGTCAACCGAGGAGGGTCATATTCTATGTGACATAGATCACACACCGTGTGATTATTATCTCTATCACAAAACACAAGCTACTACTAAAGGTGGACCACATGCCCTGTAATCCTGAATTAAACAGAGTGAGTTATGTAATTTCTAGAATTCAAAATATGAGGACATCCATTTCCTCCACCACTTTGGTATTTTACTTTTAGAAATTCCTCACTAGAAAACCCAATATTCAAGGTTATTTTTCCATTCCCTCACCGAATTGACATGTTTTGTCAACATATCTTATTGTTAAATGGATCTAAATTAATATTATTTTTTTAAGTTGAGGACCACTAATGAACATGAAATCTTGGATCATTTTTCAACTAATTCATTGTTGAAACCATCAGTGCACCTCCATCACTTCATTTTAATTCTATATCTATGATATCAGATAATTGTGCCATGGAATGGGTGTAAAATGATAGATTGGTTAGGAATAGTCAAACCATGGGACAAATAATGAATGATTTGGGTGAATCATGGAATTAGATGAGAAATAGGTATAATCAAATGAAAGGAATGATCTTATATTGATGGTAATGTCACTCTCAGATTTTCTTATAAGATATGAAATGAATTTATTCATGTAATTCTCCAAAATCACCTCGTAATATACACACCATGCATATATGAATGATCCATGGATCAGTATATTGGTCAAATGATTCGAGTTCATCATAAAAAACATGAAAGGGGAAGAATACACATAAAAAAACTTCCTACCTTGATTCGGTGTAATCACTGATGAAGAACGATGAGTCATCTTTGTGGTTTTCAATATCCATCGAATCAGATGTGCATCTATCCATGATCATTTCACCGTAACCTTAAGATGATTCTTAAAAATCCCTCCAATGGTCATTTGGTGACTTTACGGTTATGTGGATAAATCTAGATTTACCAAATAAAAATCTATTTTTTGATTGAACAATTAATCCATTTCGAAAATGAAATAAAATCATCTTATTAAATTTGTTTATTCATTTCCATGCCCACAATGACTTTTCCAAAAAAGACCCACACTGATAGATGTTAATTCATGTCTAAGGTAATACTACTATTCTGAACTCAATAGTTGCCTCAAATTACAAATCTGAGATCCTATTTTTAATTTATTATAATTTTTCAAGAACCCTATTCATGCATACTATTAAATATAATTTTAATATTTCGAACATTTATTTTGGGCACATCTGGGATCAAAATCGCACACCTTATCAACAAATAATCTAGATAACAATCTAAAAAAATCTAAATATAGAACATAGAAAATATGATCAGTTAAATTCTCCCCACCATGTTTCACTATGTTGCTAAGAATTAAAAATAAGGGTTACTAAAAAAGATGTGGCTACTGAGCATGAATCTGAGCTTTCGACTCCCATGAACTCTCTTGAAGATTCATGTGCCTCAACTAGAATGCACCTGGGGAATCCATCACCAATGAAACATCCTATTATTTTGATCCAAAATCTCTATTAGGTACTCATCAATAGTTTATTTATCCTTGATTTCCATATCATGGGAGTCGATAATGTGTGATGGGTCAGGCACTTACCACCTCAACTGTGACACGTGGAAGAGTTCACTTGACTAGTCTAACTATGGAGATAGATCTAAATGGTAAACCACCTCACCACCTCTATGTAGAATCTAGAAATGGATCAAGAACCTCAGAGATTTCATTTTTCCTAGTCCAAATCTATATAATCCATATTAAGGTGAAACCCATAGGAATACAATGTCCCCATCCTAGAACTTCAAATGCCTCTATTTCCTATCAGTGTAGGGATTCTAATGAATTAGTTCAGTCTTCATCCACTCCATGATGATATTCACTTTATTCAGGTGTAGTACCTACCAACTATGGGCCCATGAGTTTTAACTCACATTGATCAGTCCAAAAAATTGGTGACATAAAGGGTCACCCTTAAAAATAATTAAATGGTTCCATAGAAATGGTGGAATTTTAGATATTGTTGAATGAAAAATCAATCAAGGGAGGGTGGTCGTCCCATCTCTATCTAAAATACATCATGAATTCTCGTAGCATTCCTCCATGAACTATATTGTTTTCTCTATCATTCCATTAGTTTATTGGTGGAATGCTATGCTCATGGGTAACTTGGTCCCAAATTCCTCAAGAAAACCCTTCTATAATCGGGATGTGAAGTGAGAATCAAGATTCGATATGATCATCGATGGGAAACCATGGAGTAAAACAATCTCTATTATGTAGAGGCATCCTAAGTACCCAAATGAACTATACTCTTATATAGCTATGCAGTGGGGTGACATGGTTAGTCACTCTATGATCAACAAAATCGTATTATATCCCCTAGATGTATGTGGTATTACTTTCATAAATTCCATGGATATCACACCCCACATAAATTATAGTACCTCATAGGTTGAGAAAAACCCACAAGAACATGGTACTCATCCTTCACTATCTAAACATTGATTCATAGAGTGAAAAACTATGCATCTCTATTTTTGATGCCTAACCACAGAAGTTGTTGTCAAAGGTCCTAGTACATCTTTTCCAAACCTAGATGTACCACCTAGGGAGAGGTATGGAACTCTCCCAAAACCACCTCCCACAAAGTCACTGGTACCATTGCACATCCTTTGAAATGAACGACATGCTCCTCACCTTTTGAAACTCTATTATGATGATGTAAAATGGTTATCCAATTACATAGGTTCTCGCAGTCATTATCCTTATGTTATGCCTCCCTGAATAACTATAAGAGTGGAGTGCTGAAATCCATAAACTAGAGGTAAGATTCCCCATCACCATCCATAATGGATAACCACAATGAGTCTAACTACTCTGCCGCCTCATTCAAAAAGTTTGAACTAGATCTCATGTTGAGAGTATCTGCTACCTTATTCCCCTTCCCAGGAGTATAGAAGAATTCAATGTCATTGTCCTAGAAAAACTCCATCCTCTACCTTTATCTCATTTTATGATCATTTTTAGAGAAGATATAATTAAGACTCTAGTGGTCGTAGCATATGAATAATCCCTCACCAATCAGGTAGTGTTTCCACATCTTCAACGTGGAAACTAATACTGATAACTTCAGGTTATGGGTCTTATATTCCATATCATGCGGTCTTAGATAGTGTAAACCATTTTAAATTACTAATTAACTTTTCATCATAACACATCCATGTCTGGACTGTAATAACTCATAGAAGACTACGTACTCGACACCCTACTCTGGTAGTTGCAAGATGAGAGAACTCCTAAACCTCTATTTTACCTCCCGAAATAACTGATATCACATTTACATCAAGTCAAATGGTTTCCCATTCATGGTCATGGACGGTAAGTGGTATGGCACTATGGGTATGTCGAGTAAAAACCTCCAATAGTACCCAACCAACACAAGAAAACTCCTCACCTCAGTAAGACATTTATATGGCCCCCAAGGAAGTATTTCCTCAACCTTTACTGTATACGTTGTAAATCCAACCTCTAGTATAATTTTTCTTAGAAAATGAATCTCTTGAATCCCAAAATAACATGTAGAGAGATTACTGAAAAGTTTGTTAACTCATAGTGTGTCTAGAACAATACACAATTGTCTCATGTGCTCTACCATGGATATTAAATTAACTAGAATGTTATCGATGATGACTAAAAAACCTGATTCAATAAATGCTGAAATATCTTGTTAAATAGTCCAATGAATAGTAATGGGGTGTTTTTCAGGAAAAAAACATCACTATGAACTCATAGTGACTGCAACAACATCATAAGGATGTCTTCAATATATCTTCATATCGTACTCATAGTTGGTGATTTCCTGATCTGAGGTCACTCTTCGAGAACCATCACATCCCATTTAACCAATCAAAGAGCCCATCGATACATGGTAGTGAATACTTTTTTTCCTGATCATTTGATTTAGGAACTAATAATCCACACACAACCTAAAGATTCTATTCACTATCTTAGAATAAAAATATTAGGCTGCCTAGGGGAACCACTAGAATAAACAAATCCATCTTCCAAAAAATCCTCCAACTATATCCGTAGTTCTCAAAACTCTACAAGAGCCTTCCAATTTTATGATGTTGATATCGATGACATTACAATGTTCAATTTAATATAAAAATATACCTACTAGTGGAGAGGTAAACCTGGAACATCTTTATGAAAGGCATCCTTATAATTCGCCACCACTACAGGAAACTAGAAACCCACAACATCTCCAACACCAAGGGTCAGGCTAGCCAACTGACGAGTTATCGGTTGCACCCTCCTATTAATGAGTCTGTCCAACTATTCATGGGTTTTCTATTCACTAAAAAAGGAAATCCTTGTCTCGTCACAATGGATAGGCCACATTTTCCTCCTAAAACACTCATTCTAGGAATTAACTGAAGATGTATAGTCTATACATAAGAATATATCATGATGCCTCATTTCATAAAAAAATAAATCCCATAACAAACTCTCACATCAAATTAGCTAGTCACACTATCATCAAAATTGGAAAATCACGTAGTCACTGATGGTTGGGGTCTCCATCTGAATGAGTCGAATCAAAAATGAACTAGAATCTCTAGAGTTTCTGAAAAATGAAGTGTTAAGGATGGAAAATCTAGCACCCAGGATAATCAATGATAAAGCTAATGTACAAAAGATTTAGTTTATAAATTTTATCATCCCTATATTCTCAGGTACATGGGCCTCCACAGTGGAAAACTAACCATGTCCCTGATAACCTCCTCCATAAGCCCTGAATGGACCACCTAAGGGTGGTGGGGGGTATAGGTCGAACCAATAACAACCTCCCAATGCCCTAACACTACCATACACATCCCCCACCCTTCAGACCACACTTCCCATAACTATTCCTCTATCATGGAGGTAATTCAATCATATCTCGATCAGTTTTACTACATGTTATGATATCTCATTTCATGTATTGTTGATCATCATAATAAAAACATAAACATTATTGTATCTAATTATAGCCCCCATGAATCACTCCACCATTGACCCTATGTTCAAGGATCGCCTCCTAATGCATCTAACCCTCTTGGGTACCTGTTAATATAACCATCTACCTATTGACAAGGTCATAGCTACTTGGTGCCAATTTCTATCTCCCAATATTGGTGTCTGCTATATTGAAATATTTTTACCAATAAGGATCAGTCAATCAATCCAGCATAATTGAAATTGCTAAGAGAAAACATTGATAACCTGATGGCCCATTGGAATACCTACTCAAAATTCCAAAACCCAAATAATTAGTCATTGAATATATAAATGGAGTAACATGTGAGATCAGTAAACATCATTGATTACTCTACCATGGTCAGACTGCGCTGTTGTAGGTTCAGAATCATCTGTATGACCACCAACCTTAGTGTTTCCAAATAGAAATTTTCTATGAAGAGACTCGTGAAATATATCAAAGAGTATTTTACATCAGGTAACAGATTCACCATGATCCAAAATAAACTAGTAGATCCCTAAAGAAGAATTTACCAGAGTAATTTCACCAATTTTTCTGGTATCCACACTAGGAATAAAATATGAGGGACTGCCTCTTGCATGTACTAAGCTCCCTTGAGTTCTGGCTCACCCCAAAACCGAAAAGGATAAAATGCCTTAACTTATATGACAAAATTAACCTATGTGTATCCTCAATTGGTATTTTTCATTATATCAACTACTCATTATGTGGTGTTATAGACAAAAAACCACGAGGAGGTTCCATATTTTGTATAAGTCCCTATACTATTGCATTTCCATAAGGTGGATCATCCATGCGGTCACACCACTGAATCCTATATTTCTGTCTATGTGGAGGCATCATGAAATAATAATAGAAGTACCAGATAAAAAATAATGTATCTAGGGAGATGACTCAATAATAATATTGAAAGAACAACCATTCTGTTATGATGAATGTACCACAGTTTTCATTGTAACTAGATTTTTTATATACCGAGCTTAAATACATGTGATTGTATTCCCCATGTATGGATATGTCGGAAACTACACTAACATTGGGATTCATGGCTTAAAATCCAAACTCAAAACACAAAACAATATTTCCCTAAACTAATATCACTAAATCAGATCCTATCTTTGAAATGGAAACCTCTAATACCACTCCTTTATGACCTGAACTACCGAAGTACAACCAATGACTACCCCATGCCAGCCTCCAATAGGCTAGGGGATGATGACCATCACAGAGTAGAAATATCCCACAAATGAGGAGAACTAGACTAAGTTACCAGTACACACACATATATCCAAGCACACATAATGCTAAAATTTAATACAACTGAAACTATGCAAGCATCCATTTATGATCCCACAACATAGTATGATAGTAAAGTTCAGAAAATAGAAATGTTGGGAAAACAATACCATACAAAAACTATAAAGTGTCGAAAATTCTCAAAGCGGAATTATTATGTCAAAAGAATGCTCTTGATTAACAACTTGTTTTGTCAAGATCTAACTAGGAACTACACACTCCTAGTCTTCCTAAGACACCGTTATAATGGGACATCCCCTTTACAAGCCACAACACATGCAGGAAAAGCCCATGGAGGGGTGAGTATAACAATACCTGGTAAGGCACCAATAAAACATTATAATCTAAACACAAGGAACCACATATTTTCTGGTAAATACAATATATAAAATTCAATGTATAATTAAAAAAACCCATATATACATGGGAAAGACACCATGCCCTAATACGGTGATATATAACTATTATACACTTAATTCTGATTGAAAAAACAATCATTCTGAAAGAACTCACTCAAAAAGCCATGCTACCATCAGAAACACTCTATAATCTATTAAGAGGTGTAAATAATTAGTCCCCACCTAAAGATAATGCACTGGGCCAAGAAGACTATGATACACAGATAGGGAGTCTTCTTAGAACTGCTAAGGGACACAACGAACACAAATTAGGATCCACCCTCAACATAGGGGATCACATGTCAACAATTACACCAACACAACTGATGAATATTTATATATAGAGGATCAATATAATGATCTATGAGGTAACAATGATTCCAAAAATTCCAACTAGGGAACTATGATTGATTGAGGATTGCAATCTAGTGTTACAGATGGGAACCCCCACTCCATCTAAGATTCATCAACAAGAGGTGATCACAATCCAATGATGTGGATGTAATATCATCGTATACCCCTGTATGAAATGAAAAAGCTAATGAATGAAACCTATTATATTAAAAAAATTAAAAAAAATATCCTTAATCACTATTTAAGGGACGAATTGGTGTGTCTCAAGTGGTATACATCATATACAGGTATCCAATGTTCTGCCTGTGTAGAGGATCCTAGAACGGAATGAAGTATCTATATAAATAGAGTGTATAATGTGTAAAAATCCTATAGGAACACATGTTTTCCTTACCATTTTTGATAGTCGTTCCCGTGTACTGATGCCATGTCTATTTACCAGTCAGTATATGCTAATTTTTGTCCGTGTTAGAGTACATTGGGTGTCTGTTACTCTGTAATCCAACATATGTCGATTTATATTTGAAGTACTCACTAAGTCAGTTGGGGAGGCTCACACAATATGTGACATGAGTCCCACAAAGTGAGATCATTATCTCAATCCTGAAACCATAAGAACTACTCAAGGGTTCCCACAAACTGTGTTATCTCAGATTAAGGACTATTGGTTATCTAATTTTCCAAAATTATAGATTATCTATAACACCTATACACCTCTCAAGACTTATATTTCTATCTTCTCCGTACTAAAAACCCTTGTTCTGTGGTTTTGATTACATACCATCACCGAATCAACTTGTTTAAATTACGAAGGACATGAAATTATAGAGCATAAATTATCTAATTCATTACTTCAACTACCACTGTGCCTCCATCACATCTTTCCGGTTCCACCTCTACGATATCAGATCATTGCTCTATGAAATGAGTGTGCAATGATTGACTGATTGATAATAGTCAGTCCCTAAGCCAAACAATTAATTCCCATGGTGAATAATAGAATTAGAGTAGAAAATGATATAATTAAATGAGGGTAATTAGTCTTGATCATTGTTTTTTATCATTATTTTTGAAATTAGAAAAACAATGAATTGATTCAACTAATTCTCCCAAATGATCCCATAATATACCCATCCCACAAATATTGACAATCCAAAAATCAATAAATTGATGAATTGGTCCATATTAATCATTGGAACCAAGAAAGCGGAATAATACACAAAATATATCATTCTTCCTCGATCCTATTTGATTAGTGAGGAAGAATAAAGTGCCATCATTGACTTTAAAAAGACTCATCGAATCGTTTTCACGTCGATCATTGATCTAGGATTTTGTCACTATTCACAGTAGAGAATTCACCATATATCTCCCATGAGATCCTCTAGAATATCTATGGTTATTTAGATGAACATGTATTACTATCATAATAATAAATTTAAATATTGAACAATACCTACATTGGAAAAATGAAATAAAATTATTTTTTAATAAAATTACTCATTTTAACGCTCATGTTGAAGTATCCAAAAACAACCCATTCCAAATAATGTTATATCACTCATAGGATAAAAAAAATATTTTGAACTCAACTATTCCCTCATATATCTAATTCCGGAGCCTTTTTAATAGATATTCAATTGTTTAAGAAACTTGTGTGTGAATACTATTAAATACAATAAATATAATTCAAGCATTTATTCTGGGGACCCTAGTCCTCAAAATCACACACGTTCTTAGCTCCTAGTTGTGAAAATAATTCAAATAAAATCATGAAATTATACACCAAAAATATTAGATTATATATATATATGATCATATATTCTTCACCTACATGTTTTATAATGTGATTCATCACTCTAAGGGTGATATCAAATTAAACACCATTATTTCATGGTGAAAGGTCGACCACTAATGGTAAGGTGAAGAGGTTCATCGTCCACCAGTACATTGATGAGATATCTGATTCACTGATCTAATGTGTTTTTGGAACTCATTCGGTGAGGCTGTGAAAGGTTGATTCCCAATTAACTAATGTGATTTTAAATTAAAACATAATTGAACCAAAATATATTAATGTAGTGATTAATATTTCATTATAAATTTTTATATGAGAAATGATGCATCATTCTTTCATGACATGTGTAAAATCCATGATGAATCACTAAATGTAAAAACATTTTGAAATATGTTTGGTCACATGTAGTTTGGATACAATGCATTAAATAATGTAAAAATTAATTTATGTACATGTTTTTTAGCTTTCCATATCGACAATTGAATTGTATTCACTAGACTTTCATTGGGAAAACCTTGGGGGTGGCATATTGTTTTGTACTCATACCCTTCTTGAGAAACCATGTACTAGAGAAGGATTCATGTTTACATGAACATTTTAGGTAAAAGACCCTATGATTGATAGTTGATAATTGTGGATACAATATGGTGATGGGTATTTGGGTGCAACTCTTGATATAATTGAGTTATATCCATGATTATTTTTCTAATTTTTGACTATCTTGTATACGAATGGTCTATGTGAGGTCCCAATTGTTGATGTATTCTTGTGGGACATTCATTTTTTTTACAATTTATTATAGAATGTGATTATTTCTTATCCATGGTGGGAATATATAAGTAACTTCCAAGTATACTGCTGACTGTGTATGACCATGTTTTCCATGTTTTCCATTGTGTTATATGTTAATCTATTTATAAGGGTATAATCTCCCCATATGATATACATCAATCCTCATAACAAGTTGAAAACCTATGGTATATGTGGTGGATCAAATTAATTTATGTGTATCCCTCTAGATTACAACATATCTAGACCACCATCCTATAGATGTTACAACGTGGTGTATATGATTTATTTCTTTGTATTACTATTAGGGATATAGTTGATTTCACAATGACTGGTCATAATTTGGGATATAGGATATGATTGTTTCTGGAAAACACCTGTATTAGCCAAAGTCCATGGTAACATGGAATTGTGATTGTTTCCCAACAAAACTATTTTTTATTTATGACGAAGGCACATTAAGGTAAATTGTAAAATAATACATATATATCCATAAAGTAATGACAAGGATAATCATTGAAAATAAAATAAAATATTTGTATTATTTTTCAGTTATTGAGATGGAAATAACATTTCAATATTTGGATAAAATATCCTAGATATCAAACTCTATATTTGACAAGATTTAATTCCATACATGATTAATTGAAGATAAAGTCTCACGAGGGGGTGAATTGAGTCCTTTATACAATTTCACTAATTATACGGATCTCTTTTAATATACTTAGAAAAATTCCATTAATTTTATGAAATTAATTTAGTGAAAATGAAAATCAACTTAATGGCATGAAATTTTTTTTATAGTTTTTTGGGACTATAATAACATTCCCTTATCCACTCCACTAATTAAAATAATTGTTTGTTATTCAGTTTTAAAATCAATCTCTAAGGGGTATCCCAATTTAGGGGAAGAACTTGTTTTTTAGAACATAATGCTTTTAAATTGTCCATCTTATAATTTTACTTGTTAAATAGTAGTTATGTATAAGTGTTTTATACTTTATAGAAAATTAAATAGTGGAAAAATATAATTACTCTTCAAGTATGTTCATGTAGTTAATTCTTTTAAGTAATAATTTATATTTCTAAATGAATATGGTTTATGAAACAAAAAATTTTCCAACCACTAGTATCTATCTATAGATAAATAATCATTCAAACATAGTAGTAGCAATTTATATTCAAGACAACAAACACATTATTCTAAATTATACTTCTTTAAATCCCATATCAGTGGTAATATATATGTTAACACAAACTTTTCATCCAATATGAGTAATGAAAATAGTAAAGAGTAAATCAAATCATCATATTAAATGTGTATGAGTCTTAATTTTTTTATCAAACTTATCAATCATTCAAGAAACATATATATTCATTATTATAAAATATTATCAATTCTAATTTAATATTCTCCATAAAATAATTAAATTAATAGTTCCAAAAAATTTCTAAATAATTAATCACGGGTATTCCAGATTTCTTAACAAAAATCATTTAAATGGATTTAGTCTATGTAATTTTTATTATTATTAGAAATTAAAAATGTGGAAAAAATTTATTTAATATCCTTTTAACTATTTGAATCATTATTAGAATATTTCGATATATTCTTTTGAAAAAATATTCATTTTCATTTTTTGATATGAAACATTCAAGTTATCAATCGTATATTTTAATAAATTCTAAGTCAAAAAAATCATATATAATTATCATCTCTTCATGATTTATTAACTTTCATAATGTATCGAACAAAAATATTCCACTCATCATCTAATCATTATAAATAAATCAAAACTAGATAAACTACCAAAGGGAATGAAAAATATTTCAATAAATGAGAAAAGAGTGTTCAAAAAATACTTCTATATAATGAATATGAGTAAATAATAAAACTTGTAAAATTAAAATTCACTCTTAAAAATTAAAATTAAATTTCATAGTTATAATAATACATATGAGTGTGTTTATCACATCTAACACAATTCATTAGTCATTACCACATTTGAAAATTTTAATATAACTCTAATGTAACAAAAAAGGATTCAAAATGTAATTGTTAAATTTTATGCATTTTTTATTCAATTATTAAAAATGTAAATGTTAAATATATCAAAAAATATAATGAATATATATTATACAAAGCTAAATTATGCTTTTTTTGTTCTTACAAAAATCTAAATATGATGCTCTAAAAATAAAATATTTCATCACATTATATGTTTATGATTTTATAATTCTTCAACATTAAATAAATATTATTCGAAGAAAATATTCTTAACCATAAATTGTGATAACCTTAAAAATAATAATAAATAATAATAAAATAAACTGAAGAAAAATAAAACATGAATAAATTTATATAAAATTCATTCGAATGTAAAAAAATAATCTTTATAGATTTAATATATTTTAATAGTGATTATAGTGAATAAATAATAATATAAAATAAAAAATATAGTGTGAGTGATTGTATAATTATCTAATCATAAATATTGTGAAATATAAAATATCCATTCTATATTATCCCCAATAATGATAATTACATTATCAATACTCTTCCAAAATATCACCCTCGATTTTGTAGCGATAAAAGACGATTGATAAATAGTGGGTAGTTCTAGTATAGTTAATTCACAGAATACATATACCACTCTATCTTAATTAAATTAATCACAATAAACTTGGATTAATGGATGAATTCTCCCCATATTAGTAGATAAAAAAGAAAAAACATAAAATTCTTTCAATAAATTATCATGAATAGAAATATAATTATTTTAATAATTAAGAATAAAAAATAAAAACAATCAATATAATATTATAGTATATATTAGAAAAATATGATTTCAATTACCTAGATTTGAATTATATTAAATTAATTAAAGAAAAAGTGAACAAAAAAATAAAGTTATAAAAATTAATTCTTCCAATAAAAAATAAAATAATCTATCATGATATTTCATAATGTCAGGACATCACGATTGAGGAATCATTTGAAATTTCAAGTATATTAAATCTATAATATTTGGTATTTTTTAAGTAGAAATAAATAATATAATATCACAAAAATCAAAAATGAAAATTGGAGATAATAGACCAAATATTACATTTTGAACTAGGTAGAATATAATATCTATAATTATTTGGATTAGCAGTGTTTCATAAAATTACAAGTATATTACCATTTCCTTTTACATTGACATTTATCTTACAATGATAATCCTCCCATTTAGTTATAAGGCCCCAACCATAAACCTTACTTAATCTTGAGTTATTACAAGATTACACATTGAGGATCTTTTCAAGTTTAGAGTTTTAGAGAATTAGATCATAAAACTTGCATTACATTCCACATTTAAACAAAGTGGTTACATAAATGATAGTATTCATTTTTCCCATCAACGAAAACATATTTAAAATAAAACATGGATTCTTTCTTGACACTTCCTTGACACTGTCATCATATCATGTACCCTTCCCTTTACCTGTGAAAAACATTTCAAAAACTTGGGATGAGCATAAAAAGCTCAGTAAGTGATATAAAAATATAGAAAGGAAACATGAGTACATGTATACATAAGAATGAAATCATACTTTACCAAAAAAACATAAGAACTTTAACATACCTCATAAAATCATGTATAAATCATATAAATCATAAGAAATAAAGGTAACTTGAGGCATTCATAACATTATTACGTAGGGAGTAACCCTCTTAGTTACGTTTGGAATACCCATCACAGTATATTCACAAAATCGCTTCGGAGAAACCTTACCGTTTCACTCCTTCGTGTTACCCAATGCATTGGAGAGCTATATCGGGCTCACCCGACCTTAGTTTATCACCGAACCACCCATCTTCATAATAATGCCCAAGAACCTCAACATAATCGAATCACATAAAACATGCATAAAGGAAACATAAAATTTCAACCTTTCAATCACAAGATATCAATACAACACATTGATATAAAAACATTATGAAAACCATTTTCAATACAAAAATAAAATAAAAGTAAAACATGGTATTCTTTTCATTTAAAAAAAGGTATGGATTGTTGAGAAAGTCGAAACTCAAAGAATGGTCATGGCAGCGGAGAAGTCGTTGTCGCCGCATACGTACGACAAAAACATTCCCTTTTGTCGTTTCGTAAAACTCTTCGTATAAAAAGATACATTTTCGATAAACGTAAATGTCAAAGGGGTTTATACACCGTTTAAAAGTAGGTTGTGTATAAAACAAAATATGCTTCAATAAAAGGAGATTGAGGCAAAGTCCCATACAAAGATGGTATCCTTGGATTAAGGATAAATCAATTACATAATTATGTGTGATGAACTAATACACCAAATAAAAGTTTATATTAAGTGTAAAACAATTAGAGGATATTCACACATATTCATAGAACGACATATTCAAGGAGTAAAAACTTATCCCAAATAATCCAAATTGGGTTAAGTAGTTCCCTTGCAAAAATTTGACAGCCTAACGGCGTCACTACAAAATTCATAAAATGAGTTGATGAAAGATAAAAAGGGTATCTAATAACTTGGACATAAAATTTAAATCACTAAGGATATATAATAACATGTCCCAACATAATGTTATGTGAATTCAAAGACATAACAAAACAAGTCTTTTAAAAAGAGGAGGTTGAAAGATTCCCTTACCGACATGGGTATCTTTCGAAACATACATACTGTGAAAGAAGGACAATACAAAATTGATGTAAATACTCATAAATGAAAGTATATTACACAATGAGTAAAATAATGGGCATTACATACACCACTCAAAGGAAATTGTGGCAAATGTAGCATAAATCTCACGGGAATAAAAGTGAGATGAAAAATCCCTTACAAAAACTCGGCAGCCTAACTATGCCACTTTAAACTTACAAAAATGGATTGATGAGATCAAATAGGGTCTCTCATCATATTACAATAAAATTTAAATAAATAGGGATATAAATAATACCCCCCATTATAACAAAGAGGAGCATAAAAGAAGTGACATAAATGAGAGTACTTAAAAATAAAGTGAGATGTTAGATCTCTTACGAAAATTTGGAAGCCTAGCGGCGCCACTCAAAACATACAAAATGTATTAATGAGAGAGAATAGGGTATCTCATCATATGAACATAAAAAATACAGTAAGATTAATATAATAGAACAACCCAATCACAAGAAATATGAGCTAAAAAGGAATGACATAAAGGAGTGTACTTAAAAAGAAAGAGAGGAGTAGGATCCCTTATCTCGGGTCCGATATGACTCGATCGTTCTTTAACATCCTGAATAATAAACATGAGTTAATTTCTACTTTCTTAAGAACATTTTAAAAGTTCATTATTCCTTTTATATCACTTATTTCCATGTTATAAACATTATGTAATCATTTAAGTTAATAATTTTTGTTTTGTCGATATTTGGTTGTTAAGTCGAAAGTGGACTTCTTACAATTGCATGTTGTTCGTGTGGTCAAAGGTTCATTATATCCAGAATGATATTCATGATTAGGATATCATATATATCATATATATCCATAATATACATGTATTTATAATATTGCATAATCATTTAGAGGTAAGAAATGAAATGCACCATTCATGGAGACGGTAAGCCGTACGTACGCATGAACGCTACTTTCATTTCTATGTCATATTAATGGAATTAAAACTATGTGGGAGATATTTATATTTTAATTCCAGAATTATATTCATCATTTATATGTAAAATATATCATATATAATAACATTAAATAAATCCTTTATACATACCACATATGGCATTACCGAATCAAATCACTTTGATGGGGTGGTAGTCCGCACTTCCTAAAATGAAATTATCATGTTTACCCACAATGGAAACCATAATGTTATGACACAAAAGAAAAATAAAGAAGCTTAAGTAAAACATAAACATATTATATATCATATATAAATATATTGACATCTTAATGGCCACCTTTGAAGGTGTTATATGAGTGTTGAACAATCATCGTTTCGTGAGGCAAAAATTCTCCATCAACAGAAACAGTATGTTCATTAACCATTAGATGTAGGTGTGTGTAATTTTAACTCGAATTATTCTTATAACAACATCCTAGTATATTGAAGATACTGGATTTGTTACAAAATAAATGAATAAAAAGTGTTTAGGGGGTTGGAGAAGCAAAATAAAACAAAAGAACACAAGTGAAGACATTACCTTAAAATAAGGTAACTCTCTTTGATTTGAGCTCAAAGGCTTCCTTGGGAAGACTTCTGCCCAAAGTGAGGCTTCTAGGAGTAAGATAGGGATGTGGAGAGACAAAAGAGTAGGGTTTGGCCAAGAAAAAGGCTTGAGAGGTGTGGGTATGGTGGTAGAGGTGGGGGCCTTTTATAAGAGGAGAGGAGGGGCACTCTTGGAAAGTATAGAAATGTTACTATATTTGAAATGAGTTTCCGATTTAAAAGGTCCCACATTGGTGTATTTTTAGGATAAGGTTGTAAGGGTTTGAAATATACTCATCCAATATGTTTTTGATAAGTTTAAGGTATAGTTTTAACATTATCTTTTCATTTTAATTAAATCCTTTATTAATGAGGTAATCGCTGCATCATCATGATGTTATAAATAATTTAATTTATTTATGTCTAAAAATTATAAAAAAATAGCATGATGTAGGAAATATTTTTAGATTTCTAATTAATATTTATAGTCAAAAATAGGTCTTGTATAACCCCATTTAAAAATTGTTTTAGTGAAACATCTCATGCCTATGACATTTTTATTTTAACTTTAAATAAAAAGTTATTTATGTCATTTTCCAACTAAAGTGGATCCATGGGGTCCTCAAGCTGACCCATCGATTGTATTGGTCGGCCATGACACATCCAATAAGGGTAGGAAATGTTTCAAGCTCATCTCATATTATTAAAACATTATTTTTACCTTAAACTACACTAATTACCTCTAATCGCAATTAAAAACTTAAAAGTTACTATTCACAAAAAAATTATTTTAATTCCATTGAAACACATTTTACTTCTTAATGAAAAACATGTATGTCATATTTTTGAAATTCAAAACACAGAGGTGGAAAAGTTTCATTTAAACGAAAAATCAGTTTCTTTAACTACCACTTAGTGGTTTCACTATTCATCAAAAATTGAAGTTTTTCAGAAAAATACCAAAAATTCACCTTAAGCAATATTTGATATTTCAAACTCAAAAATGATGTCTGTTTTAAAAAATTCAAAACATATAAGTTGAATTAATTAATTAAATAATTAATCCCCACTGTCAAAACAAATAGCGTGTTTTTAAGAAATAATAAGTATCAAAAGATTGACTCTAGTTTAAGTCCAATTTCAAGATGAAATTAATTCCAACGACTACTATTGGATTAAATGGTAAAAATATATTCTAATTTAACTTTAAAACCAATTAAAAAGATAATCTAATAATATATATAAATTATATTAAAAAGTGGGTTTGAATTAAAATACAACAGTTTTCACTGTTCATTAAAAAAATGAACTTTATCGAAAAAATACCAAAAATTTACACAATGTAAATTTTGATGTCCTGATTCTAAAGAAGAATTTTATTTTGTCAAATATAACACATAAAATTGATAAAACGTGGATTTAAAATAGGTTCACCATCGAAATTCGGTTAATCGACCTTTTAATGAATATTAGAATGTTTATGCTTAAAAATTGGATCCATTCACATTTTTAATCCTCTAACATTTATTTTAAAAATTAAAAATATTTGAAAAAAATATATAATCATTTTTTAGTTAGTTCTGTTCATTCCTGCCATTACAATGGCTAGGAGTTAACTACCATTTAAAATAATATTATCTTATTATTAGAGTGCAACGTAAGATTCCCAAGAAACTCATTGATGCATATTGGGTACGCCATCGAGCATAGAGTTCCCTTTAAAAAATTATTTTGATTCCAAAAATAGTGATAAATATAATAATTTCATATTCTTTATTTACCTGGGGTGTTACATCCTTCCCCCTTTTGGGAATTGCATCCTCGCAATTTTTAAAATTGGGCTTGGAAACATCATTGAAAATCCCACATCGGAACAAGAGTCAGTAAAACTATCACTTTAAAATAAAAAAAGAGAATTAAAAAAGTCACCGGTGTTAAACCCTACTAGGATTCCATGTAGGAAAACATGGATATGGAAGAAAAAACAAAGGGTTATGTTCTGAGTGAGAGTGATAGTAAACATGTCTAGAAGAAATTTAACCATAAGAAAATCACAAACTTGTGGTGGGTTCAACTGAATTCGATTCCCGAGTAGGAAAAGTTAATAGCAACATTTTTGTTTTAAGATACTTTTCATTGAGGAATTTATTTTTGATCTTACGGAAACACAATTACTTGTCATGTTGACTTTCGACTTTTACTAAATTTCTTACACAAACTCATACTTTCCCCAAATGATGAGTATTTAGGAAGACTTGTTCACATTAAGAGTACAATAATCAACTTATAGAGAATAAACTAATCCACAAAAAGAGAACTATATATTTCCCATGTCTTTAGACCTTAACCAAAACTAAAATTGTTAGAACAAGATTAGATAATCCACAAATGGATAATCCTTTATAAAAAATAAAATCTATTCTTAATCTCTAAAATTTTTCCAACAAAACCCAATGTTCAACGAAGACCATTAAATAAACATTTTGCCCATAAAATTCTTCAAAGTAAACCAAACTAATATTGAAACCCAAATATTTGAAGGATTTAGTCACATAGTCTTCCAAGGTACAAATTAATTTTTATCTCCAAATATCATCAGCTTCTCTTAAATTCTCATATTAAAAAGTAATTAACCTAATCACATATCCTCGATGATAGGTTAATCATTTCTATAGATAACCCAATATAAACTAACTCTTGATTCCTAAAATCATCTAACTAAAAAGAATTAGTCAATCTAACCAGGGAATTCACGTAGTCTAGTGGTAGGCGATAAATACCAGTGGCACTTTGGTTGTGGGATTGATTCCCACAGCTTTGTCTGACGCGACAGGTTGTCACACGGTCTGCATGTTGTCCTTTTTCCAAAACTATATAATTCTTAAAACATTCCCCAATACGAGATAAAATCTTCAAAAATAATCATAAAATATTTTAACCTCAAGTTTATATCATGCCTTTCATTTTCCATCATAACATATAATAACCCAAAATTACCTCAAAAGTAAGGATCATATAAACTATAATGGTTACATTTATAATTATTAACTGAACTTCCACATCGATTGGTCATCTCGTACATGATGCATTATAGATCATACCAAGGTTCATGTGGTTGATCATGACTCCATGATAGTTGGTTTAGAACCACCACGAGTTTCCTCATTGAATCCCCCATTTTATATGGTATCTTAATCAGAGAACCACCACAGTTTCCTTCAAACCTGTTGTCTCTTTGGTTCCTGCTAGATCCATCCATTCACTAAAAACGGAACTGTCATTGTGATTATATCAACAAAACCATCATGTACTAATGAGTAAGGTAAACACTAAGATATACTTACTCGTTTACTTTATCTAAAACTAGGACTCTTTCTGAAATCCTAACCATTATGGTAATGTCACTTGTGCTTAGAGAATACCCTAACCTCTAATGTTATCTAAACCGATCTTTGATACCAACTCTAAGGCCCCAGCCTTAAACCTTACTTAATCTTGAGTTATTACAAGATTCAACATTGAGGATCTTTTCAGGATTAGAGTTTTAGAGAATTAGATCATAAAACATGAATTACATTCCACATTTAAACAAAGTGGTTACATAAAAGATAGTATTCATTTTTCCCATCAACGGAAACATAATAAAAATAAAACATGGATTCTTTGTTGACACTTCCTTGACACTATCATCATATCATGTACCCTTCCCTTGACCTGTGAAAAACATTTCAAAAACATGGGATGAGCATAAAAAGCTCAGTAAAGGATATAAAAATATGGAAAGGAAACATGAGTACATGTATACATAAGAATGAAATCATACTTTACCCATAAAACATAAGCACTTTAACATACCTCCTAAAATCATGAATAAATCATAGAAATCATAATACATAAAGGTAACTTGGGGCATTCATAACATTCTTACGTAGGGAGTAACCCTCTTGGTTACATTTGGAATACCCATCACAGTACATTCCCTAAATCTATTTGGAGAAACCTTACCGTTTCACTCCTTCGCGTTACCCAATGCATTGGAGAGCTATATCGGGCTCACCCACCCTTAGATCATCATGAAACCACTCTTCTTCATAATAATACCCAAGAACCTCTACATAATCGTATCACATAAAACATGCATAAAGGAAACATAACATTTCAACCTTTCAATCACAAGATATCAATACAACACATTCATATAAAAACATTATGAAAACAATTTTCAATACAAAAATAAAATAAATGTAATACATGGTATTTATTTTTCATTTAAAAAAGGTATGGCTTGTAGAGGAAGCCGAAAGTCAAATAATGGTCACGGCGGCGGAGAAGTCGTTGTCGCCGCATACATACGACAAAAACATTCCCTTTTTCCGTTTAGTAAAAATCTTTGTATAAAAATATACCTTTTCAATAAACGTAAAAGTCAAAGGGGTTTATACACTATATAAAAGTAGGTTGTGTATGAAACAAAATAGGCCTCAATGAAAGGAGATTGAGACGAAGTCCCATACAAAGACGATATCCTTGGATTAAGGATAAATCAATTACATAATTATGTGTGACAAACTAATACACCAAATATAAGTGGATATTAAGTGTAAAAAAATCAGAGATTATTCAGACATCTTCATAGAATGACATATTCAAGTAGTACGAGCTTATCCCAAAGAATCAAAATTGGGTTAAGAAGTTCCCTTGAAAAAATTTTACATCCTAACGGCGTCACTAAAAAATTCAGAAAATGAGTTGATGAGAGATAAAAAGGGTATCTCATCACTTGGACATAAAATTTACATCACTAAGGATATAGAAGAACATATCCCAACATAATTTTTTGTGAATTAAAAGTCATAACAAAAGAAGTCTTTTAAAAAGAGGAGGGAGAATGATTCTCTCACCGACATGGGTATCTTTCGAAACATACACCCCATGAAAGAAGGACAATACAACATTGATGTAAATACTAATAAATGAAAATATAATACACAATGAGTAAAATAATGGGCAGTTCATACACCACTCATAGGAAATTGGGGCAAATGTAGCATAAATCTCACGGGAATAAAAGTGAGATGAAAAATCCCTTACAAAAACTCGGCAGCCTAACAACGCCACATAAAACATACATAAATGGATTGATGAGATCAAATAGGGTCTCTCATCATAATATAATAAAATATACAGAAAGAGGGATATAAAAGAACATCCCCCATAATAACAAATAGGATATTAAAAGAAGTTACATAAAGGAGAGTACTTCAAAAGAAAGAGAGAGGTTAGTTCTCTTACGAAAATTCGACAGCGTAACGGCGCCACTAAAAACTTACAAAATGAATTAATGAGTGAGAATAGGGTCTCTCATCATATGAACATAAAAATTACAGTAATATTAATATAAAATAACAACCCAATAACAAGAAATATGAGCTTAATAGGAATGACATAAAAGAGTGTACATAAAAAGAAAGAGAGGAGTAGGATCCCTTACCTCGGGTCCGACTTGACTCGATCATTCTTTAACGTCCTGAATAATAAACTTGAGTTAATTTATACTTTCTTAATTACTTTTTAAAAGTTAATTATTCCTTTTATATCACTTACTTCCATGTTATAGACATTATTTAATCATTTAAGTTAATAATGTTTGTTTTGTCGATATTTGGTTCTTAAGTCGAAAGTGGACTTCTTACAATTTCATGTTGTTCGTGTGGTCAAAGGTTCATTATATCCAGAATGATATTCATGATTTTGATATCATATATATCATATATATCAAGAATATACATGTATTTATAATATTACATAATCATTTAGAGGTAAGAAATGAAATGCACCGTTCATGGAGACGGTAAGCCATACGTACGCATGAACGCTACATTCATTTCTATGTCATGTTAATGGAATTAAAAATAAATGAGAGTTATGTATATTTTAATTCCAGAATTATATTCATCATTTATATGTAACATAAATCATATATAATAACTTTAAATACATCCTTTATACATCCCACATATGGCATTAACGAATCAATTCTAATTGAGGGGGCAGTTGTCCGCACTTCCTAAAATGAAATTATCGTGTTACCCACAATGGGAACCAAAATGGAATGACACAAAAGAAAAATACAGAAGATTATGTAAAAAATAAACATATTATATATCATATATAAATATAGTGACATCTTAATGGCCACCTTTGAAGGTGTTATATGAGTGTTGAACAATCATCATTTCGTGAGGCAGAAATTCGCCATCCACAAGAAACAGTATGTTCTTTAACCATTAGATGTAGGTGTGTGTAAGTGTAGCTCGAATGATTCTTATAACAAAATCCTAGTATATTGAAGATACTGGAGTTGTTACAAAATAAATTAATAAAAAGAGTTTAGGGGGTTGGAGAAGCAAAATAAAACAAAAGAACACAAGTGAAGACATTACCTTATAATCGGGTAACTCTCTTTGATTTGAGCTCAAAGGCTTCCTTGGGAATACTTCTGCCCAAAGTGAGGCTTCTAGGAGTAATAGAGGGATGTGGAGGGAAAGAATGAGTAGGTTGTGGCCGATCCAAAGGCTTGAGATGTGTGGGTAAGGTGGTAGAGGTGTGGGCCTTTTATAAGAGGAGAGGAGGGGCACTCTTGGAAAGTAAATAAATGTTACTTAACTTGAAAATGTGTTTCAGATTTAAAAGGTCCCACATTGAATTATTTCGAGGATAAGGTGGTAAGGGTTCGAAATATACTCATCCAATAGGTTTTTGACAAGTGTATGTTATAGTTTTAACATTATCATTTCATTTTATTTAAATCCTTTATTAATGACGTAATCGCTGAATCATCATGATGTCATAAATAATTTAATTTATTAAATGTCTACAAATTATTAAAAAAATTATAATGATGTAGGAAATCGTGTTATCTTTCTAATTAATATTTATAGTAAAAAATATGACTTTTATAAACCCATTTAAAAATTGTTTTAGTGAAACATCTCATGCTTGTGACATTTTTATTTTAACTTTAAATAAAAAGTTATTTATGTCATTTTCCAACCAAAGTAGCTCCATGGGGTCCCCAAGTTTACCCATGTATTGTATTGGTCGGACATGACACATAAAATAAGGGTAGGATATGTTTCATGCTCATCTCATATTATTAAAACATTATTTTTACCTTAAACTACACTAATTACCTCTAATCGCGATTAAAAACTTAAAAGTTGCTATTCACCAAAAAATTATTTTAATTCCACTGAACCAAATTTTACTTCTTAATGACAACCATGTATGTTGGATTTTATAAATTCAAAACACAGAGGTGGGAAAGTTTCCTTTAAACAAAAAATCAGTTTCTTTAACTACCACTTAGTGGTTTCACTATTCATCAAATATTGAAGTTTTTCAGAAAAATACCAAAAATTCACCCTATGATATATTTGATATTTCAAACTCAAAAATGATGTCTATTTTTCAAAATTAAAAACATATAAGTTGCATTAATTAATTTAATAATTAATTCTTGTTGTCAAAACAAATAGCGTGTTTTTAAGAAACAATAAGTATGAGAAGATTGACTCTAGTTTAAGTCCAATTTCAAGATGAAATTAATTCCAACGACCACTATTGGATTAAATGGTAAAAATATATTCCAATTGAACATTTAAACCAATTAAAAAGATAATATTATAATATAAATAAATTAGATTAAAAAGAGGTTTTGAATTAAAATACAACAATTTTCACTGTTCATTAAAAAAATGAACTTTATCGGAAAAATACCAAAAAATTACACAATGTAAATTTTGATGTCCCGATTCTAAAGAAGAATTTTATTTTGTCAAATATAACACATAAAATTTTTAAAAAGTTGATTTTGAATAGGTTCTCCATCGAAAGGCGGTTAATCGACCTTTTAAAGAATATTAGAATGTTTATGCTTAAAAATTGTATCCATTCACATTTTTAATCCACGAACATTTATTGTAAAAAGTAAAAATATTTGAGAAACATATATAATAATTTTGTAGTTAGTTCGGTTCATTCCCTCCATTACAACAGCTAGGCGTTAACTACTATTTAAAATATCATTATCTTATCATTACAGTGCAACGTAAGATTACAAAGAAACTCATTGTTGCATATTGGGTATGCCATCGAGCATAGAGTTCCCTTTAAAACATTATTTCATTTCACAAATAGGGATAAATATAAAAATTTCATATTCGTTATTTACATGGGTGTTACATTAGTTACCAGTATTTCAACCAATTTTTGTGAATCAACTTTTTCAAATAACTAAATAATAATTGAATCATTAAAATAAGAAACATATTCAACTTTATTATGTTTAAAAATTAATTGTAATGTATTTTTATTTAATGAATATTTTTTATTTATAATTGAATAATAATATTTATTTATTTATGTATGAATTTCCATTAAATTATCTTACATATTATTAATAATAGAAAATGTTTATTTAATAACATTTGAAGAATGTTTTTTAGATTTGGAAATATAAGAAAATTAAGATTATACATCTTTATTCCATGATATAATACATATACAAAAATTTTGTTTCGAATTATCATTTGTAGTGTTAAAATGTGATTCAACACTAGAATCCTAAAAATTTCAACAATTGTTTCATATATTTCCTTAAACTCATTTTATAATTAAATTTTACAGATTCCATTTTCGTGTTTTATTGGGCACAATCAAGTATAAGATGCCCATTTTTATTATATTCATAAATTATTACATCTTTCTAATCACTATTTTTGAATGGTTATTTTATATTATTTTAAATATGATTTAATATTGTAAAAATTTTATTATGTTCATAACATGATTTCAATCACCTAGAATATTTATTTTAAAAATATTAATATTTATATTTATAAGTAGACTTTTTAGAAATTTATTTGTCTTCATTATCTAACTTAATATAATCATATTATACTAGAATCACATATTTATACATCATGATTATTAAAATATAGTTCTATTTTGATAGAATTTGAATATAAATTTGCAATATAATAGAAATAGAGGTTCCCCACTATTAGTTGACCTAAAATATAATAAATGGAATTTCATATATTGGTTCAGGTACAAATGTTCCCATACCATTAATTTAATTCTCTAACTTAAATAGTCATTCATTATTTTCTGTAATGATTTCTACCAAAAAATTACCAACCATATAAATTTTATGTTTTATAGAATTATAACATAAAATTATTATATTTTTGGTTCCTTTATTACCCACAGAAATTTTAAAAAATATTTCATATGTAGTATAATATTTTCCAAATCAATTTAATTTATATGGTAATATTAAAAAATGATATCATTACCAACCGTTGAATGTAAATCATTATCATATTATTGAGTTTAGTTCGCTGTATTCATTATATTAGTTTTAATCTTATATTCATTCACTATATTAAGTTATCATTTTGATCCAATATACTTGAAATATATAATCATTAGTGATTTAAAACAACCATAATTTTCACCATTAAAATAATGAGCACTAATAATAGACATACCTTCTCTTGGATCAACTATAAAAATATGAATTTTTATTATAAGACCATAATATATATTTTATTTAGTAAAAATGGATAACTATTTTATGTTCAGGCTTTAGTCTTTAGTTAATCAATATAAAGACCGCATGAGTCATTCTATGATTTCATTAAATATTCATATACTAGTTGATGATAAAGACTCGAGAGAGGGGTGATTTTAATAGAAAAAATAATTTCACCAATATTAACCCCACCTATTAATATTTTTGGAATCTACCACTTTCTATTATGTTATTAGTGAATTATAAAAACAATTATGTATAGAGAAATACATGCCATGTTTTTATGATTTTTTGGGATCATAGAACATCACGTAGTCCAATCTATAAATACTAAAAGAAGTTTTTTAATGTTTTATTCCAATATTTTTCATAGTGATCTCTCATCATAGAGAAAATTATTTTCACTTATTAAAAAAGTATTTTATCTGTATTTTAGATAATTTTAATGGGGAAATAATAGCTGTATATAAGTTTGTTTCATATCACCAAAAACATAGTATAAGAAAAAAACACTTAAATACATGAACAAGACGTATATACATAAAATAAATAAAAATATATTAAAATGAATATTTTTAAATTACTTATGTCATTTAGAAAATAATATGATATTGGTCTCCAAAAAAATAATTTTTTTGAGACTATGATGTTTTTTTATTTTATAAATAGGTGAAGAATTTGGTAAAAGGAATGTTTTATTTATTATTTAATTTAATATTGTTTTCAATAAATAAATCAAAGAGTTTTATTAGGTTTATCCATGAGTTTCCACCCTACGGGTGCATCCATGAGTGTGATAAAATATGGTTTAACAGTGGGAGTTAGATCATAATGTGAAAATATTGATGTATGGATTTGGGTGTTCCATTGAAGGTGAATCTGTGGTCTTTGCCTATAAAGTGTGAATGTGGGTATAAAATAATTGGTGTTATTTCGTGAGGTGAAACCATTGGGTGTGACCATGAGTTTTAACCATAGGATGTGTCTATGAGGAATGACTATGATGTATGAATTCATGATTAATATATTTAAAATGAGAGTCACAATGTATATGGTGAATAATTAAAAATAAAAATAAAAATATAAATTAAAGTGTACATATAAATATTAAATAGCATGTTACATAATATCATGACTTATAAAAAAGATATTTTGAATGAATACAATGACTGAAGGGAATATAATGATCTTGGGAAACTATTCTACTGGATAGAATAAAGGATATGGGAAAAGATTTTTTGTTCACATTCAATTTCATATGAAGCATAATTTCATTTGAATGAGTTGGATATGGTGTTCTCCATAATCACGTTTTTTTAATTCATGTTTTGGTAAAATATATGTATAAATTATGACATGAGTAATGATTTATGCCACCATTTAAGGATGATTCCTCATATTTCACATTTTCATAAATGAATGATTATTACATATGGTGTAATGAAGACTAATATTGGATAGAAGACTTTGCATTTATATAGTATTTATATAAGAGAATGTCGTGTTTTTCATTTTTTGGATCCCATAATCATTCATTTAATTTTTTTACACAATGAAATTAATTTAATTTGGATTAATTATCTATTTTTATTATATGGTTATGAGATATTTATACAAGTTCAATGTGGTTTAAAATAATTATATATGTGGATTATTATTGATGTTTTTTGAAAATGATATCTAATTATTTTGGAAGATTAAATTCTAAATTATTTAAAGAGTTCCATAATTTTTTTTGTTCAATAATAAATATAATAATTATATTCATTTTCATAAAATATAGTTTGTTGTTATTTTCGATCAATTTTGTATATGATGCATTGAGAACATGATCTTTAGAAGTAGAATTGGTTGGAATCATGGTTGTGCATAACGATTGAGGAGATGTATTTAATTTTTATAAGAATAAGATGAACTAGAAGAATATTTCCACAGACATAGAAAAAAAAGATAATATTATATAAGAGGCATAAATGTTATTTATCACTCGGTTACTTTGTTTTTATATTATAATTGGATGATGTTCTATGTATATGATTTAAAAACCTGAGAGGATAAATTTATGTGATTTATATGAATTTTTGGAGCATTCCATGAATCAAAAATATTTTATTAGGGGATCCTAGGATCATGAATTTTACTAGTTCATTAAAAGGTTTAACTACCCACATTGTGTAGTGAACCTTGTAAATACCTTGTTTTATCTCTAGGTGTACTCATGTATGGTTACAATTTAATTTTTTTTATGAATCCATTGGAGTTAGTTGTCTTAAAAAATAAAAATAATACTTTTGAATAACTGATTGACACTAACTATCATTGGTTCTATGATCCTATATTACTATAATTGGTATTAGAGTGATTTGTTGATTTAATTGGTGTTATTCAATTAACGATCCAGATCTAATTTTTGTATCTATTATAATTTTACACTTTTTTCTATTATATGGTACAGATAAATATAATTACATAAATAGAAAAGCGGATTTCTTTGTTTTATGGGATGTGTTTTCATATATAGATATAAAATATGTTTCCTTATATTTTATCAATTAGTTATATTGTTCTAGAAGTTGAAACAGCTTGTTCTATTACCAATGAAAATGGGTTATCCATTATATTATTAGATAAGATGAATTTGAATGAAGATGAAAATGATGAAAATAATATTTTATCATATATTTTAAAAGGGTAATTTTTCAATGTTAGTGTTCTCAAAAAAGAAAATGATATCTATGATAAGTTTCATAATTTCAATAAAAGAAATATGAAATATAAGTGGGATAAGTTTTTGTTTTTTGGGGAAAACATGAAGATCACTAAATAAATTATTATGGGACTTTGTAAAGATTATGAACAAGGATCACTGAATTTATGGATCATATTAGAGGATATATTGAGAAGATAGATTATTCTAATATTTTTTTAAATATTTTATTATCATTAAAAAAATTTGACTCTAATGTCTTAGATTTGGAATAATAGGATCCATGTGATATTCCTCCTTGTTTATCTAAATAGTATTCTTGTTTGACATGAAATGAGGAAAGATGATATAGTTATGAAAAAGGAAAATAAAGAAAAATAAAATTATTTTAAGGCATCTACTTCTCAGAAAGGAAATATGACTTTTATGAGGATTAAGAAGATGGAATTCAAAAATTATACATCGATCGAGATGTAAAATTATATAAAATTATGTCCATTATCACCAGAAATATAATTAGAGGAATAGTTATTTTTAATGACTAGATACCAATTAAATACATTAATTGAGGGGTTGTTTGACATTTTTTAGCAATGTTTCAAAACATGAAATAAAATTAACTATTGAAGAAGAAAATTATTGTTTTAAAAGTTCAATAAATAATTATTAATACTAAATAAGTATTTTTATAAAATACTAGACAATAATATATTGATGAAGAGAATGATAATTTTTTATTATCGTATGTGGAATGTTAAAGTAGTAATGAGTAAGAAGATGTTGATATTGAAATTTATGTGGGTGAAATACCCCATATTGATATTTTTTAAAATGTATACATCCCTAGTGAAGAAAATAATAACATTGGATGTAAAGATTAAGATACCAAATATTTTTATGGTAAATAAATATTGGATAGAACTTTTTTTTTGATTTTTTAAACCTGAAAATGAAAACATGACATTGAAAAAAGATGAGTATACTACAAAACATATGGGGACATGTAATAAATATGACAAATTTAATCTTTTTGAGGAGATTGACATTCTGGAAAACATTATGGATAATCAGAAGACCTTGGTTATCATTATGTCAGAAAATATTATAGAATTAGTGATGTTTTATTATCATATTCAACTAGATATTTAAATATAAAGGAATAATTTAACCAATTCAGAATTATATTTCATAATTATTCTCCAGTAATTGTGGAACATTTGATTATGAAATAATTGTACGAAAATCCATAAAAATCATCATCACATCATGATGTTGATACTAAAATTTTTGGAAAAATATTTCAGAACCTGAATAAAATACAAGATTCATGTCTTGGATATATCTATTGAGTATAAAGAAAATCCATAAATAATAGTATTATTAAGATTGATTTATGGTAACTCTATAAACGATGAAATGAATTATATTGGGAAGTGGAATTGGTTATTGGTTTTCAGAACATTTACTTGAAAATTTGTAAAAATAGTTTTGTTAAAAAGAAGTGTTAAATGTAGAAATAGGGTTTTGAATATTATGTTATTTCTAAATGTGAATATTATTTTTTATCGTTACAAATAGTAACATAGAGGCTCCCAACATAAATCAATGATGGGTTGGTTTAATTACAAATATCATGATTATTCAATAGTAACAACCTGGGAAATCTGATTTCAAGACTAAAAATAGATTTCAATTTTTTGATGAAGGATGAAAATTATGTGATTAGTTAGGTCACTATTCTAAAGAAGTTTTCACCATTAATCTAGTATAATTGGAATATAAACCTAAATCAAATGATAAAAAATCATTGTTTTTAAATAATTTTATATTATTTACTAAAAATACGAATTCCTATATATATTGGATTACAGGTGATTTACACATATGAAAGAGAGAATTAAATAATTGAAAAAAAATAAATTGAAAATAAGGATCTATAACACATGGAAATGATAATTACCACAATATTAAAGATGTTGGACAAGATGATATTGGAAAAAGAATTTAATTCCAGGGATAATCTTTATTCTTGTGGGATAAAACCCAACTTGTTAGGTGTAACATTTCATTATGATGACGAGAATGTGGTTTTTTAGAAAATATGGTTTTTATGAAATGTTATTGGAGATATAATTTTTTTGAAATATTGATGTGAACAAATATAAATTAATTTTAAATTTTTGATGCTTATAATACATGTTATTTTATCAAGAAAGAAATAAATGACCTTAAGAATATAATTGTTTTTCATTTTGGAAAAAGGAAGATAAGAAACCATTGTGAATGAGAAATTATACATTAATAGAATAAAATAAAGGGATTTAATTATTTGATTTTCCCTACATGTTATAATGTAAATATCTCTAATTTTTTACATGTACCATTAATGATTTAGACATATCATATCTTAGAGAAAATTCATTTAAATATTTAACATCCCATTATAATGAATTCAACATATAAATTTAATTTTCGAATTTTATTTTTTGAAGAATTTTCTCATGTTATATTTATTATGTTCCTGAAAAACATTATAGGTTATAAATATGTTCAGGTGCTTTTTATGGAGTGATGAATCATTAATTAGGTGTTTTTTAAAGATTATGTATAAAATAGAGTAGTGTACACTAATATCATGTATGAAACTATATCTTAAAATCATGTACATTTTTATGAACTCATTAAACTATTAACATGAGATAAAAATTGTGTTGTGGAATTCAGGTACATAGGATATTTTGATATGAAACTAATAATGTTGATAGAAAATGTTACATCTAGGCATTTTTTAGAGTCAAGCTGTTAGAAAAAAAGTTCATGTTTAAAAGTATTTTTTCTTTATAATTTTTTTGATATGTATCCATATATCATATACTAAATTATTATTCTAACCATGAATCATATTAGAGTTTTTGGGAGCCCATGTATCTAGGTAATATTTTTCTATGTGGTTTTTTTGGAATATTTATTCTTTATCCTCCATATGTAAGAGGATTTAACTTTTCTAACAAAGAGACTAGAATAATTGATGACATAAAAAATGATATGATAAAATAATTTAGAAAAATAAGTAAACTATTAATGATTTACTATGTTATATAAGTGATATTATCACCAAATCTATTGAAATAATGAAGAAATAAATAACAATGATGAAAGTGTTGAAAGATTAGATAATGAAGATGAAGATTCTATAATTTTTTGTGATGATGAATAATTAAATTCGATTTTTCAAAGGATAAATAGACATGTTGAGGTAAAACAACCATTAGAAACCAAGAACAATAGGTACAATATTAAAGAAATCTATTTAAAAAACCGTATTCTTATTATACTCACAATTTGAAGCTATATTTTTTTAGGAAGATCTAGATTGTAGATATTTTATTGTCTATATAAATGATTAATTCAATAAAATTATGAGTAATAAGACCTTGGAACTAGTTAATTAACATATTATTTTGGATTCTACTGAGACAAATCATAAGATCTCAAAAAAAATTTATAATAAAGGTGAATTTTTTAAGAATAAATCTAGAATTGTTTTAAAATTTTATTTAAATGTTGATAGAGATTACTATGTTGATAACTTTTCATAAATTGAATGGATTGAAATTATTTAAATATTCTTTCATATAGGTTTAAAATGTATTTAATTGATATTGAAAATATATATAAAGTATTAAGACCATAATAAATAGTTAGATGAGGATGTTTTCATTGAACAAAAATGTGGTTTTTTTATTGGAAGTGATGAATATTCTCTTTGTAGGTTAACGTTCTAATATGAGATATGAAAATCAAATATAATATGGCATTAAACGATTAAATCCTTTTAGTTGAGGTGGAAATTCAGAAAGATACGTGTTGATATAAATGTCCTCATCAATGAAGAAAATCTGGTATAGAACTTTGTTGTTGTTTATGTATATGAAAACATTTTTATTGGAAACTAAAAAAAATGGGTGCAAAGTTCTCTAGATAAATTAATGTTTTATTTAGAATGTTTAGGATTTGGGATATTAATTATTTATATGAATATATTATCCAAATTGAATGGACATATTTTTAATTCACAATATATGTATTGAATGGAAATGTTTAAAATATTAATCTTTGACGAATCCAAGTCTATTTCTATACTAATTTTAGTTGTAAAAATTTGTACAAATATGAATTGGGAAATGAAGTTAGTCATTTGGAGTTCAGAATATTAGATGAAAGCTTGTTATGTCTTTTTTATTTGATATTTGATATTATATTTTGTACCTATAATAATTGTAGGTTTCAATTTTCACTAATACAATACAATTTTATTGAAGGAAAACTAATTCATAGATATATAATTTTTATAAAAAATATTGAATTTAAATATGAAGATGAAAAAATTTGTATTTATTTTTATAATGCATAATGAATAGGATACAATGACGATAGATGACCCATATATGGTGATGTTTTGAATTTTTATTGATAAATGGTTGTGTTAAAACATAAATAGTCAAAGTTATATTATTTTATGCAATACTGAGGTAGATAATGTTTTTGGAACTCATTATAGATCTTGGATTATTTTGATGAAAACATTAATGGAATAGGTAAAGCTGGATGATATGATGCAAGTTCTTCACAGGTGGTATAACTATAGTTCTATAAATTTATGAAATAATCATATTCAATAATCAAGGATATTGATAATTCATATTAAATATATCTTTTTCAAGGATATTTGTGAGATAATTGAATTTATGTTGGTGTTTTTTTGGAAGAAGGAGTACATTGTAGATTCATTTACCAAGACATTCTCAAAATAATCTTTTTAGAATTTGATATTAAAGTTTATCTTTCATTCTCTCCTTAAACTAGGTTATGATATGTGTTTTTCCCTCTATCTTCATTTAACTGATCTTTATTGTAAAAATGGTACAAAAATGAAACATAAATCTATCTATAAATATTTTATTTTCCCTACAGGGGAGATTATATATTTGGGGTATTTTTTTAAATTTTTTTTATGTTAGTATGTGTCACCTATTTTTGAAGATTATTTCGATTGATGTAGGAATATGAATAAAATATTCTTTAACAGTTTATTAAGGTTAACGTAGAAATGTGAATGGATTATTTCTTAAATGTTGAATTCATATTTTGTTTTTACATTATGTGAAGAAATGTTTGTTATATATAACTGCATTTTGGACAATATGGTATTATTTTTCAATGATTCATGTTTCCAATAATGTGTTCCCTCACATAGGATATGAATTGTTAGATAGTCATCCATTTTCTGAGTTCTATTAATTTAATTATTTATGTTACATATTCATAATAATATCAAAAGGGGGGATATTAATGAGGCCAAGTGGTTTTAATTTTATGATTTTTTTTGTTAAAGAGGTATATAATTTGGTAAGTATAAATTGGAATAAATTATTGTGATGTTTTTTCCAACACCTAAATTACTGATATTCAATGGTGTGTTAGTGAGGTGATGTTGGATGGGCACATCCATGGGTGCAAGACAATAAAGAGATATAGTGGTATTATAATTGTGATATTCTATTACAAGTTGGATAATTAAAAGTGAAAAAGTGGTGGCGTGACAATGATGTGAGGCCATGGGTGCGCTAATGTGAGGTGCATCCATGAGGTATGACTGTTATGTGAGAATGTGAGTTTTGATAATATAAAGAAAACAACGTGACCATGTGTAAGATGGTATATGATGATACATTGAATAAATATATATTTACAATTTCAATTATTCCTTGATGTTATAAATATGATCAAATAAACAATCAAGATTATCAAATAGGATTTTATGAAAGAAGATAAAGAAATATTAAATAATATGGATCCAATGTAACAATTTTAGTACACTGATGAATCGATACATAAATATAAGTGTTGTGAACTTTTTATTTAAAATTAAAAAGGATTTTTTATTTTTTGAGTTGGTTGTGAAGTTTACCATTATCAAGAAGTGTTAAAGGATAGATATACAAAATTTAAAAGAAGAAATCTGACAAATATTTATTATTTAATCCATGTGTAAACGAATGTTTTTCTTGATTTAATTCATCCATACATTCATGATTATTATAGATGGTGTATTTCATATTTATAGTGGAAATATGGTAGTCTAGTTTTGATGGTATTTATGTGGGAGAATACCACAATGGATGTTGTAACAAACCTTTCATGCTTTAATATATATATGAATATATACATTTAGAAATAATTTTTATGAATTTTTTTTAAAATAAGAATTATGGGGAACAAATATTTTTTATTTTTATATATTGTTACAAATAGTTGTTGAAGTAGTTTCTTATATAATTTTTTTGGGAATACTAGATATGATTTTTCTGGGTTTTTAATTTGAAAATAATTTATATAATATCATTAACATTTGAATCCATAATAAAGTGCAGAACAAAAACTTTTATAATGTTAAATAATTTATAGTAAATATATATCACTTGTGAATGCGTTTAATTGTGAAAAAGTGTTTTAAATAAGAATTTTTTTTTCATGCTATACAGTGAATGTAAATAGATGTAATGTCTTGATTTAAATTTCAATACGAGATGAAGAATAATATTTCTACACACTAAGAAACAAAAAAAATTACAAGAAGAATATGTATCTATTAACTCTTTATAAATTGAATTTTTATATCAATGATGGTTGTAATTTTTTTGTTGAATGAAAATAATAGTTGGGATATTTGAAAGATAGTTCATTGGATTTTATCTACACTTTACAAGGCCAAGTGATATTATTAGTGGATCCAATAGAACCCAAGTTTTAGTATATTATGCTAAGGAAAAGATTCTCACAATGAGTAGTTAACCATGAAAATCACTTGTGATCTCTCCATACATGTTTTTTGTATGGTTAAACATAAATTCATTCCCCATTAACCATTAATTAATATATAATCAAGAAAAATAGAAAATTTATGAATCATAGATTCACCCCCTCTTAGGGATTTGTTGAAATTCTATTCCAGCAACAATAACTTCAGGTGATATTTAAGATAATAAAGGATTAATTATCCCTTTTATTCTTTTATTCTAACTCGAGTTGAACTAGTAAATTAAATTCAAGACATCTCATATTATTTTTCATTTCATTCAAATTGAGGAACTATAGAAATAAAGTGTATTTTTATTTTTAACATCAAATATGAATTAGTTTTACAATAATTTGTTAAAATTATTCACCCTAACATGAAGAAATATAAAATATTGAAAATACTAACCATTTTAGTTTATTTATTTATGTTGAAAATATTATGGAAAATTAATTCCTTAAGTATCTACTTGATTTATTCCCAATTATTGTAGCATTTCCTTAAATAATATATTTTATATTATAGCCATTTTAATCCTCAATCATTACAAAAATTTTAAGTGTAAAAATATTTATTTAAAGATTCTTTAATGTCATTAAATCATCATTTAAATGGATTAACAATTCATTTTAAAATTCAAAAATTTTAAATTGGAATAGTTTACATTTCATATAATACTCATATCAAATGATAGATATTTTTCACAGAAAATGATAGTTAATCCTAAATTCTTCATTATATTTCCATATCCTCATTATTGAAACCCTCAGATATTAATAATTAACACTATATATCATTTATATGATAATTATTCATTATAAAAATAGATGTTCAATGACCGTAATTTGTCTAATTCCTTTCTAAACATGGAAACATAAACATTGGTACATAAATGGGATACATCACCTCCCACTAGTTTCTTATTTTCTATGACCCATTATAGATACCAAAAACATAATGAGTATAATCATTACATGTGGTGAAATAATACAAAAATAGGTGGGATTGGATGCTCAATAGGGTATAAAAGATAGTCATTTAACAATTATGTTGAGAATAAGGATTTGACAATGTGATCCTGAAAATTGAAGACCATGCCCTACATATCAAATATCATAACTTGAGTCATGGAATAAGGATTATAAGTTCACAAGACACGAATCACAATGAAAAAAGCATAATCCACTAAATAATTACATAACTATAAAACATGGAATTATGACAGAAACATAAGCATATAATATGATTTATATAGTAGCCAAAGAATAACATCTGAGACTATCTTGGTATTATGGGTTCACACCTCATACCATATTGGTAGTCATTGTTCACTCCCAAGGCTAACTAAGTTGCATGATTTCACTCCTCATACCATCTTGTTAGTCATGGTTCACTCCCATGACCATCATAGTAGTCAAGGATCATTCCCAATACAGTTTTAGTCTATCTAAAAAGATATAAATCATTACCCAATGAATTAGATGGAGATGTAGGTCCCATCCATATCATATTGAAATCATTAATACATGTTCCACAAGATCATAATTAGTAAAATCATAACCCATTAAATAAAATGTGTATTTTAAATGTGTCATCATATCATAAACTATTAAAAGAGATATGGTTAATAATAATTTCATCATGAACATATCCTATGAAATGAAATGGGATTAAAAAAATAAATAAATCTTAAAATATAAATGAGTTTCAAAATAATATAACCATTGAAAGAGGAATGAGTTTCAAATGAATATAACCCATGCATGTGAAATGAGTTTCATAAACATCTTTCCACAACAACATATTCCATTAAGAGAAAAAATATGAATTAAAAAATTAATAATTTCCTCATAATGGCATGGTTAATAGAAATTGTTGTTATATTAAGTGGGAAATAATTTTAACAGACATTTAAATTTATTTCATGAGGAATATATCTTTTGTTCTATGAAAAATTATTTTTATAACATAAATCCTTTTTCAAAAATATTTATTGAAAATAGATTTTAAAACATATAATAAGAAATTTTAAAACAGTAAAAAAATTAAAATAATTTTTCCCTGATAAATAACTTTATGTATCTTTAAAAAAAATTTATTGTATTTTTGAAAACATGGGTTTTTGTAATAAAATGGTATTCTAGCATAAAATAGAGAGATTATAAGATTTTATATAAAAACATTATCTTAAGAACCAAATAGGGGAAAAAGTGTTTCTACAAAATGAGGTAATCTATAATATTTATAGGTGAAGGGATATCATGAGTATTAATTATACATGGTTAAAAATATTTCATCAAAGAATGTATAACATGAAAAATCATGAAAAGTGATGATATTGTCTCAATAAGCTCTTATAACAAGGTAACATGTGATCATACACTTCATATAAGAAAATTAAATTAATTTAATCACAAAATATCTTTATTATAAATTTATTAATGATATAAAATGTATAATGGAAGTATATACATATCTAAACAGTGTTTAGGTACATAACAAAACATGCGTATAAAAGAACAAAAAATGAAACAAAATATATTTATCAATTTGGAAAATTTTGAAAAGTAAACCCCATGAATGAAATAAAAATAAATTTTTATATTAATAATCATAATTTCTGGTTTAATATATACACAACAAACTCATGGGAAAACACACACCATACAATAGGATAGAGTAGTGAACATAGCATATGTCTTACCAGAATAAAAAGTGAGATGAAATCCCCTTACCTTGTTTCTTAAATCTCAATGTTCTCAATATAAAATTTGGTATAACAATCTAATTTTATTGTACATATTTTAAAGAATCATATTATTATACACCATACCATATAAGGTTATAATATGACCTTATATTACATGGTTGTTATCAATCCTGTGTTAAAGTTTTACTTTAGTAAAAAATCACTTTTTTCTTTGCATGTGTCTTAATTTGTTCAATCATTGGTCCTTAAAATTATCATCATACCAAAATATAAATCATTATAAAATCATAATTAATATCCAGTAAATTTATATTATAATAATTTATATCATAAATAAGTAAAAAATTTAATACAACATTCATGGAGATTGTAAGCTGCACATACGCATGAACATTGTTTCCGTTTTAATTGTCATATTTAATGAATGAATGAAAAAGATATAAACATGTATATGATTATTATATCATTAAATTATAATGCAAAATATAATTATATATATATCATATAATTTCATTAAACTCATCCTTAATACATTCCATGGAGTGTGTGAACGAATCACATTTTTTTGAGGGGGTGGTAGTCCACTCATACTCAAACGAAATAATAATAATTACACAAAAAAGAAAAGTAAAAATATGCGTTTTATAAAAGTAATATAGAAGATTAAATTAATAATAAATAAAATATATGAAATATATAAATATATTTTCTATCATAATGTCCACCATTATAGGTAATAAATGGTAAATGAACAATCATTGTTTTGTGAGGCAGTAGTTCACAATACCCATAAATAATATGTTTGATATCTATTAGGTAGAGGTGAGTGTATGTTTTGGTAGAAATATTAACACACAAAAAACATATTTTATTTATGATATGTAATTTTTATATAAAAATTGAATAAACATTGTGGGGAGGGTGGAGAAGGAAAATAAAGGAATGGATCTTGAGAGAATACATTACCTATTAATCAGGTAATTCCTTTTGGATTGTGCCAAATTGATTCCCTGATTTTCTTTTAGTACCATGGGGGGATTCTAGGAGCATTTCAGGGATGTTATAAGATTATTTGAGAATATTTTGTGTGAGAAACGTGGCTTTTGGGGTGTGGGGATATGGGTATTGGTTTGGCCTTTTATAATGGAGGGAATGGTCAAAATTGGCATTTTTTAGAACAAGTTAGGTGAATGGAAGTTTTTTTCTAAAAAAAGTCATATTGGACCATAAAAATTAATCATTGGAACTTCCATGGAATAATAATTTCCATAGCATGAGGTTTTAAAATGTTTCTATGTTTTATGGGTCTTATATTTAAGGTTTAGTGCTTTATTAACCAAAATTTCACAAAACTGATGTAATGAATTTTAATATCATTCACTAATATTTTTGGTAAATAAAAGGATAGAAATATTTATCATTATAAATTTTACTTATTCAAAATATGGAATCAATTATAATAAATTATAATCATATCAGTTCAAAAAATTAATTTAAAATTAGTCCTATAGTCGGGTCGACAATGCGGGTTTTACAGTAAAAATGATTAAAAGTTTGCTATGTTTTTATATTCAATTTTAATGTGAAATTGGATCTATTGAAATGTACTGGATTAATTCATTAATATATTCTGGAATTAAACTATTAAACCAATTAATAACACAATTTATCCTTATACATAAATTAAATTTAAAAATAGTTTTGAATTAATATCCGGTATTTATTACTATTCATCCAAAAATGAATTTCGACAGATAAATCTCCAAACTAACCCAAATATGATATAAAAATTATATATTAATAAATGAAGTATATTTTATCAAATTCTATATTTAAATTTTTATAAAAGTATTTTTATTATTTTTTCACATGAGGAAATTAAAATCAAATCATTCAAGAAAACATTATTTTAAAGCGTAAAAGGACTTTAACAAAAATTATATATTTCATTATCAACAATTAGAAACTATATTTGAAATTTATTTTTTTCTATTAATAGAAATATTTTTAATGGATATGTTTTCATTATCTCATTTAAATAAATATAAATATAGAATGATGTTTTATAGAAACATTGGTGTTACATGCAATGTATGCCAAGTCAGTGTCAGGTGTAGCATATGCCAATTCATTGTAGTGTGTATTGTAATGAAATTTGGTGTTATGTGGAAGTAATGATTTAATATATTTTATTTCATGATATAAAGAGAAATTTATTTTATTTTCAAATAATTTCCATAAAAAATCAGTGGGTTACATTCTTCCACCCATAAAATGAATTTCTTCTTTACAATTCATCACTCAAGTCAAAAAAAATTACACTTTTCATTATCACATCATCATTTTTCTACACAGAATCCTCTTACTGTTGATTTATATATAAAAATTGGACCAGGTGAGCGGTCATGTTTTGTATAATGTTCTCTGATCAGTCCAAAAGTTCAACAAGTTATTCCTTATATGAAAGATCATGCTTCAGCAGTATAGAATAATCCAATTTTTTGTATTTTAATATTACTCTTTAAATAGTATGCGTGAACACTAACAACTTAAAATAATTAAAACAATAAATGGAATTTCCTCCTAGGATGTTACTATAGGAACTTCCACTACCAAACGTCTACATCGTGATGTCAAGCCTCCGCCATTGCATGGCCGCATGGTTAGATGTCCTATGAAGGGTTTCTCAGTCCTGAAACTAATTAAAAAAATACATAATCTATTGTTCTTCAAAATCCATATGGCCATGCTCAGGTGGAAACTTCATACTATGACCCCTCCTATAGAGGAAAGCCACATAGAGATTCAAGATTCTATCACAAACCAAAATATAAATCCATTGTAGAACATCACATACTTATTGTCACCAACCTACAGAAACCAATTGAGATATGACCACCACAAGATTCTTGAGTCGTTTGCTAATGCATGCCTGTCATAGGGCATAGAAAAGTGTAATTTTATGTTTTTTAGTGCAGCATAGAGGCTGACTTGGGTCGTCTCACTTGAGATGATTTTTCTGTTCGTTCACTCACTTTATCTAATTCATTTTAACAACATATTTTTGGTTGTTTTTTATTTAATATAGGAATAGAATGGAATTTATGAAAATAAATAAAATGAACAAATTTAATTCAAATTAATATTAAATTCCAAACATAATTGAATAATGGAAGAAAGGAAGTTATCCCAAGAGAAATGTTAGGGAGCACCTTCACTGACCATCTTCAAAGATTCTTATTGAACACACTTCATTGTATGTGAGAACAACTTATTCTACCCCATTTATGAATGAAATGTCTACTTAATAAATCGCCACGAAAACCCTCTATCCCCCCCCCTCAATCGACGAAAAATGGTTGTATATTTAGAAGTTAAACTTTAGACAACCACAATGAGGATTACACACACTATAAATTATTATTAGAATTTAATCAAAACATGGTATTGGATTAAAGTACCTTATTACTCAGTTGGGATATTCCTTAGATTAGTTACTAATGATTATGAGTATTATAGTTCACTATGGTAAGATGAGAAGAAGAAAAGATTGTGGATTTGTGGACCCAATTATAAAAATAATGCATGAATTTATTTGAAATATAAATTTCAATTAAAAACTATTTAAAAAAAAGAAAATAAATAAATTAAAAAGAAATGGGAAATTTTTTTGGCTTGCGTCCCTCATTGGAGATCTCATCCTTGCTGCCTTAAATGAATGGATGAATAATGTGATGAATTGGGAAGGAGGTTAGGGCCTCCCTGTATTGGCATAATTATATCCTCTGAAATATTGCACGATGTTTTTCCAATAATGTATCAATTCATGCAATTAACCCTTCATAAAAGTTGTTCCGTAATGTGTTTGTCATTCACCATCAAAATTTCAGATAATTTGGATACCAAATTAATGAGTTATGAATTTTTCATTGGAGGTGTCTTTTTCTGGATGAATATTTCCGAAAGGTTTGTCCAAATCTATAACATTTAATTGAATATTTAATGACTTCAAAACACCCCCAAATTAAGTGTAGATCTAGAACGCTTTTCCCCATACTATCCCAGGTGGAAGAACCTTAATCCGATGGGTGAAGACCAAGTTGTGGTTCCATTACTGTGGTGGGGTCCATGATTTCCGCCCAGAAAAATCATAAACATCATTGATTTTTTAGGCACATTAGATGGCCAAATCAACTCATGGTTCATAAGATGAAGGTTATGTATATAAAATCATGATTCTAAAAAAGTTTGAATCACGAAATTTTGACAAATATTTTATGATTAGGGAAAAAAATACCCATATGATAAAAATATGTCAAAATTCAATATTTAACCGCTTTTAGAATTTAATCTCAAATTACAGCTATAACATAATAATATTACATTTAACCATAAAATAACAATTTAGTGGGATTATAAAAAACGTGTAACAATATATAGTATATGAAAATGTGGGATTCATCACTCCCTAACACTTAAACATTTCACTCCTGGGCAATCATCTAACCTCCAAATCAAAATCCACAAAACAATCAAAAATCAGACAATATCAATGATCTTATCCATAAAAGAATTCCATCATGTATCATCTATAATAAACTATTATCTCTCATTTTCAATTGAATCATTCAATTTCTTTCAAAATCATAAATCAATGCATGGAACAATCATAACGTACCTCACATTGAATCATTTGTCACTCTTCACTCAAGAGAATTTGATTCTAAACTTATGCTCATTCTTGGAAATCACACGTATCACCGTGGCTTGTGAAAATTCTCATTTCTAAAAAACATGAAACAAGAAAATGAATACATAAATGAGGTATTTAATTAAAGGTTCTAATGACTCTGTGGATTAGGTTTTGTGGGAGAATAATTGATAAAGTTTCAGGCTAGAAAGAGGCATCGTGAATGTAAAATGCAATGCATGATTAATTCAAGTGAAACCATAAGAAATTACTCCCTAAATACCACTTGAAAAAGTTAAAAACAACACCACACCCTCTTATGACATGTTACATGAGCTAAGAAGTTATTAAAACGAATGATATCATATAAGTTCCCTTTTTTTCAAAGCTCAAAAAAATCGCACCTATTTTTTCGTTTTTCTCTTTTTTTCTTTTTGATGGAGGAAGAGAAAAGTATTTTATAAAATGAATTAATGAAAATTAACGCCCTTGATTTTTTAGAGAGACATGACTCATAAGAGAATGTACAATGAGTAATTCAAGATCATCTCCATTTTTTCATTTTTTTTGATGGAGAAATGGATGAAACAAATAAAGCACAATGAAATGACAACACATACCCAATTATCTTATTCTCCACTACCAAAAATATTGTCACACACATCAAACCACCCATAAATAACAAATATCCCAATGAAGTCACACGAAAGGTCCTTCCCCCATACTCAAACTTGAAATATCCATGTAAAACATACCAAAATAATGTATAGGTAAGGAAATATTGGCTTGTAATGTGGCTTAAACCTATAAGGAAATACATGGAATCTTAGGGCTTATGAAGGAAAAATATAAAGGTGGGTATCAAGATAAAATCATTCTAGCCAAAGAGATTCCTTAATCATTTAAATACATTCCATGAAATCCAATGCTTTGAAAGAGAATATACACAAATTCTGGTTGTCATACAAAATTCAAGTTTCTCTCCAGAAAATGTGGGTATTTGGGATAATATGTAAAAGTGGATTATAACACCTCATTGGATTGGAAAAAAATATTTTGAGTCAGTGTTTCATGGGCCTGGATTTCAAAAATTAGTCAAAATCATAAAAATGCTTGAAATTCCATTTCAAGGTAAAATAATTCACATTTAAAATAATTTAAAATCCATTATTTAAAAAACAATTTATCCTCTTTCAAAATCAATTAATGTGTGAAAAGTGATAAGAATATTCAAAAAAAGCTCAAAATATGTTTTGGAGCAAAAAAATGAAAGGAGTTTAAATTATAATCATAAAAAGTGAGCACCATTTTGAAATAATTCATTAGTCCTCATCCTCTATTGTTTCTGGATTCCTTCTACCTTCATGATCCTCCAACTGAAAAAGTACTCAATAAATCACAAGGATCATTTCATTTAAGCTCAAACTAAAAAGTGGGAGGGGCTACATGATAGACTAATTCCTAATACTAAATTTGAATTTAAATTCCTAATATTGAAAATTAAATACTAAAATTCAAGTAAATGATGAATCTTGGTATGATCACCCAAGTGGGCCCTAGAAACTTTTACTGCCTCTAGAAGGCACTACCAGCTTTTATCCAATATCTGTTTGTGGATGAAGCTTCAATGATTTAAACCAAAACATCTGTATCTTCTCATCATTCATTTCCTTGTTCTTATTGAGGATGACTCCATGTATATAATTATCCATATATTCCACTTCAAAATGTGGTACATCTTGCATGGTTGGGGTAGGATAAAGTAGGGAACCTTCTCTTATTTTGTTGCTACTTGTGAAACCATCTTGTCTTCTCGTTCTGGTTTCATGGAATCTTAATCCTCTACTCTGATTTCCTTTTGCTCAACAACATAGATCTCTTCATGATTGAGGACTTCCAGTAGATATTCAATGAATTTAGGAAGCTCTAGGAATTCCTCAATAGGTGGATCATTTTTGAAATCATCCTAAAATGTGTATTATGATTTGGAAGAATATGAAAAATCAAGAGAGTTAGGATAGATAAACAAATTAGACTCAAAAAAATTAATATAATTTTAGTTTAAGAATCTATCTCCTGTGTTGGTTCGACATTAATATCCTCTTCAATTAAAAGTTCCTCTTATAGTTGATATTCACTAGACAAAGGTATTTAGTCAAGATCCTCAATCATTACGTCCAATTCCACCACTCTGGTGGTTTCTTAATTCAGTTTTATAGGCTCTTCTTCTTTGAAAAAATTGGGTAGATAAAGTAGTTCCTCACATTCATTCCAAAATTCTCCCAGTTCTTTTTTATCTCACCCATGTAGCTCCGCAGGTAAGACTCTTTCATCTATCTCTCATATATATGGTTGAGTGAGGATGAATAAATCTTTAGATAGCTTAACATTTACCTCCTTTGGTTCTTTAATTTCAATGATTAGTGGTGAAATTTCTTCCACCACTACCTTTGGATCATGCTTCGGATTGGGGTTGGGTTGGTCTTCGCTAGCATGGACATATTCTTCTTGCCTTTATGTTGGAATCTTTAGTCCTTATATAGCTTCTTTATGTTCATTTACTTGAGCTCTGTAGTATTCTAAAGCAGTTTCCTCTTATTATTGTTGCACCTATGAATAATCATTCCATGAATAGTAACTGGATTTTGGCTACATCATAGAAATTTTACTCTTTTTTTGGATTTTATTTATTTTTTTAACTGAAAACTTATCTACATATTAAAAATAGAAAAAGATAAGTAAACTAATGATTGGATCCCTAGAAATAGTTCTTGTTTTGTCGCGTTCCTGTCGTAGGGTGTGGCCAAAGTGTATTTTTATGTTTTCCTAGTGCAGCATAGAGGCTGACCATGGTCGTATCACTTGAGGAGATTTTTAAGTTCATTCAATCAATCTAATTCACGTTAACTACTTAATTTTTGTTGTTTTTTATTAATATAAGAAGAATAGAATTTATGAAAATAAATGAAATACAAAAATTCCTTCAAATTAATATTAAATGCTAAATAGAAAAGAATTATGGAATAATGGAAGTTTTCTTGAGAGATATTTTAGGGTGCACATTCATCAACCGACTTGAAATATTCTTAGTGAACACACTCCCTCATATATGTGAATAGCTTTTTCTACCTCAATTAGGAATGAATATTCTACTTAGCAATCTCCAAGCACACCCTCCATCCACCTCCTCAATCGAGGGAAAATGATTGTTGATTAAGATGTTGAACTTTAGACAACCACAATGAGGATTACACCCACTATAAATTATCAATAGAATATACTCAAAAAATATTAAAAATATGGTCTTGGATTCATGAACCTGATTAATCCCTCATGATATTCCGCAGATTAGTTAATTATGATCATGTGTATTATGGTTCACGATGGTAAGACGAGAAGATGAAAAGATGGTGGATATGTGGGCATAATAATAAAAACAATGCCTGAATTTTTTTGAAATCTAAATTACAATTGAAAATAAAAAAATAAAGAAAATAAATAAATTAAAAAGAAATGGGTAAGATTTTCATCTAGCCTCCCTCAGTGGAGATCTCCTCCTTGGTTCCTTGATGGAATGTTTTTAGAATGGGAAGATTTTGGAAAGAGGTGAGGGCCTCCTTTTATAGGCAGAATTTTGTCCTCCAAAAGTTTGTGTGTTTTTTCCTAATAAATAGCCAATTATTAAGTTGACCCCTTCATAAAATTTTTTCTTTAATGAGTTAGCTGTTCCCCTCCAAATTTCTGCTGATTTGGACACCGAATTAGTGTGTTATGAATTTTTCATTGGATGATTCTTCATCTCGATGAAACTTCCTGGAAGGTTCCTCCAAAAGATTAACTTTCAATTGAGTCATTGATGACTTCAAAAATCCTCAAACAATTTTTTAGATCAGGAATTATGTTTCCTCATTCTATCCCTAGTAGACGCGCCCCAATATGATGACTTAAGGTTTTGTTATAGTTTTGTTACAGAAGTGGTGTATATGTAGTCCCCCTGGAAAAATCATAAATTTCATTGATATTTTAGGCCCTTTAGATGGATGAATAAACTCCTGATCCAGGAGGAAAAAGTGGAGGAAATGAAATCAGGATTCTCCAAAAATTTGAATCACAAAATGTTAACATATATTTTATTATTAATGAAAAAAACACCACAATGATAAAAATCTGTCAAAATTTAATATTTAACTGCTATTTTGCATTTATTCTTAAATTACCACTATAACCTAAAAATGTGAAAAATACCCAAACAACAACAATATGGTGGGATTATAAACAATAATTAACCTTATAAAATATATTAAAATGTGTGGTTCATCACTCCCCCACACTTAAACATTTCACTCTTGGGCAATCATCGTATATTCAAATCAAAATCCACACAACAATAAAAGATTATAAAATATCAATGATATTATCAAAACTAGAATTCCATCATGCATCATCTATAAAAAATTATATTTTTATCATTTCAATCATTTAAATTTATTCAACCTCTTAAATCAATCCATGGCACTATCACAACCTACCTCACATTAAAATTTATGTCACTCTTCACTAAAGATAAATTGATTCTAGAGTCATGATCATACATGGAAATCACATTTATCACCATAAGTTTGTGAAAATTCCAATTTCTTCATAGTGTGAAACATAAAAATGAATTCAATAATAAGGTATTTAATTAAAGGTTCAAATGATTCTGTGGAAAACAATTTCAATGTAAGGGAAATCTTCACTTCTCATTTCCATTGAAGAGTCCTTTTGATGGTATGTCATCAAATTTCCAGGTAAATTAATATTTAATATATATTATCCCATTAATTTATTAGTGTACTTTTATAAATGAGATACCCTTTTACACTCCCATTTAAACATTTTTTAAAACAATTCTTTATACTCGCCATGTTGTAGAATTTCACTCTATGAATTTCTAATATTACATGAGTAATTATATTTTCCTTTTTATTTGAATACCCAAAAAAATTTATATTCAGTGGTTATTAAACTATATTTTAAAATGTGATTTTTATTTTGGGTATTTACAAATATGAAACTCACATAGACTTTCTTGGGATTAAAATGGAGCACTGATAATGTTTTTATGCTCTTTATTATGAAAATATTTTTGATAAGAAAATCATTTTATATTATCCATGGGTAATTAATGAAATGATTTATTATGATATTCATGAATCACATGAAATTATAACATATAGTTGGTTCTCCTTTATAGTTCACCAATTCATTGGATAGATAATTTAATATCTAGAGATGACATGTTTTTCGATAATTTGGTGAATAACTGTGGTTATTTTTATTTACAAACCTTGGTAATAAACCGTTCAGACATGATTATGAATGTATATGTTAAATATTATTTCCAAATTTCCATGTTATTATTTATATTATTATTATTATTATTATATTCCTCTTTCTCATTCCTTATCATTATTCCTCATGTTCTTATTGACATTTCTGAAGATCTCATGATACATGTATTTCTTATTGAATTTCATATTGTGAAACATGATCACCCATTTACTTTGATGTATGTCCCCATGATATGATATAAATTACAAATAAACAATAGTGAAAACATGAAGGCATATTTAATGTTTTTTTGTACAATTATTCATTTTTTCATGTATTTTGTGCCTTATTTCCATGAAACAAAACATGAAAAAATCCTATGTTTGTATGTTTAAATTAAAATCTATGTAATAAAATTTTATGAGATTTTAATGTGAGATCCATATTTGGGTCACATGATATTATATAATTATCCCAATTACAACCATTTATTCTTTAGGTATGATATCTTTTTATAAACATTTATTTATTGATGTTTACTGATGGGAGTCTTGGTGTGGTTATAATATTACAAGATAATTGTCTCCAACATGTATAGTGATGTTCTATCAACATAGTAATTCAAATTAGGGGATAAAAAAATTCCATGGATAACGGGAATATGAGACCTACATGAATGGTAAATTTTTTCATTAGTATTGGGATATTTAATAACATGTGTGTAATGATGACTCATTGATGGAATTTGATATTGGTTGTGAGAATCATCATGATATCTAACCCACATAGTTTGACTCATTAGATAGATTTATCATTGAAAATCGGTCAGGATCCTAAGTGTTGGTGTTTATATGATGGTAGGCTTGGGATAAATATTTCTTCTTGATTAGTGATTTTGGAAATCATAATGTTGGTGAATACTATAGGTGACCTTAGAGAGTGGCATTCCTATTGAAGGCTTTATGTTAAATATTATGATTATAGTGATGTTGTCTATTTCATAAAGAGTGTTAGTGATTTCGTAATGTCGATTAGATGAATTTTATTTATATGTATAATAAATTGGAATGGAATTAAATTATGGAATCAATCCATGATGGTTATGTTTGTATATTGTTTTGAAAAACTAATAGTCAAGAGTTAATAGGTTACTGTTTGTTTTAATGATCATGTATATGTTCATGGAAATAAAATGATAGGGTGGTCAAGTTCATAGAATTTATATACTCATTGTAATTATGATGGAATTTGTTACAAAACATGTCTTCACAGTCCCATCATGTGTCTTGTCTGAGACTCTGATTTCCAATGAGAACTGTCATAAGATACTTTTTTTCAGTTATAATAAGATTAATGTTTTATTTTATCCAGTTAAATAAATCATTTTTTATAGAATTTATGAAATGAAAATTTTATAATGGAATCAACTATCAAGAATATACGTGGTGTTATTGAAATGAGTTAGTACAATGGTGAAATTGTTGATTTTTTTATTGATTATAACAATGTGTTTGTGTGATAGCTTGTGTTTTTTTACAAATGATCAATAATTATAATACCAAAAGGGAATAATGAATGTATTTTTGGGGAAGAATAATAGTATGGTAAAATATAATATTGGTGTATTTTTTTATGGATTTACTAGTTCATATGACACATCATCACAATCCAGACTAGAAGGACAATACGAATTAAATGGTGTAACTAGATTAAGTTGTCTATGCAAGTCATTAGATATACATACAGAAACATCTTGTAGACAATAATTATAAGAAATGGCCCTAGTTTCTTAGATCCGGTGTCTTATTTTATTACATTGGTATATAAATAAGGAATATTCATCCCAAAGTACTGAGTAGTTAGTTGATTTTGAAAAAGATAGCTACATATGTTCAAAATTGCAACATGAAATAGAAAACTACATAAAACACAATTGATAACATCTATAACTCCTAGGTTATTTTAGCATGTAATTTATTATAAACAATTCATGTCCGGGATAATTCAAACACAATATGGGAGTGAGCTCAAATTATTTGTAAGGCACATATATACATTAAAATATTCACAAGCATAAACATTTGGCATGGTGAATAACAAAAAAACACGCCTTTTAAAAAAATCAACTTGAGAACATTATGGCATGAATAAGAGAGGAATAAATAATTCCATAATATAGCTTAATCATCAATATTATAATAGCAGAATAAACTACTAATTATTCAATTACTATTTTCCAAATGATGGAATGCATAATGCAGGAAATCATAACCATGTCATTAATGCCTCTTACTAAGACCATAAACAATCATTTTTTCAAGGCTTTGTGTTGAGACCGTAGATTGTCTAATGAGTCCTACTGATGAACCGAGGGGATATTCTGAGACCCACCTGACACTTACAAAGTAAAATTAATTCCTCAAATGAATTGGGATAAACATAAATTACATATACATTCATATTGAAACAAACATATGAAATGTAAATAACTTTCACGGAATATTAACAATAACAACTAAATATTTAGAGTAAATAGGTGAATGATTTTCAGATAGCACATCCATAGAAAAACTAATCATAATCCATTCAATTAAATAGTTTAGATGATATCATGAAATATTAATCCCAACATTACGTAATAATCAATAAGTGTTTGAAATAGATGTAGATACTCTTATAACATCACCGAGTAAAAATTGAGATAAATACTCTTTTATTTTGAAAAGAATAGTTATTTTGGAAAATCATTTCTATAACTCGTGGTGAAGTAACATATTATTTTCATAATAAAAAGAGTTATTTAAAATTAATTTGTTTTTAAAATATATTATAATGTTCCCTTGAAAATAGGTAATAATTTGAGAAAATTCCCTAGAATCGGGCTTCTATTTTTGGAATAAGTTTTGAAAGATCCTTTTAAAACATATACCTCCTCATAAATGAAAGTATGGTTCTTTTTAGAACACATATAAAGAACATTATAATAGTATATATTATGATTACATATGAATAAATAATAATTTAATTTAGTCTTGTATACAATAACAGTAACACAAATGAAAATGGGGGATTTGGTGGAAAACAGTTACCATAACTATGAATGTGCTAAACTCATGTACCTAGAGTCTCGGTATTTTAAAGTAGACTTATTAATAACCCAATTAATAAAATATTAGACATTTAATTAGTTTATAAATATTTTATTATGATCATTTATGTCCTTAATGATATGTTATAAGATTGAATTCATCCGTTTAGAGTGTTTGTTTCATTTGAATTCTTGATCGGTATATTTGTATATGAGTATGGATGTTAATGTTGAAAGCATGAAATTATACATAATTAATATTAAATATTATTTTAAAAAAACCAATTGTGTTAATTTTTATTTATATAAATTTATTAAATGTTATGAGGATGAATCATTGGATGAAATATTAATGACAATCACTTAGATTATTTGGTAGTATTTGGATTATTATGAATTAGTTTTGACATATGAACTAATAATATTTACATATACTGGTTCCAAATATAATTTAGGTTATAATTCATTAATTAGAGTCTAGTTCAATCATCAAAATTGTTTCATGACCTGTAATGAAGGAGAAATTGATGAATGAAAATTCGTTGTCCATGAATGTTGTAAAGTACAACCTAAGGGAAAGTGATTTCATTTATACAAGGGAGAGTGAGAGAGTTAGAATAATGAAAATATTTTTTAAATAAAATTTTTATAATTCTAGTATATATATTATAATAGAGTTATAAGGATCAATTATATAGTGTTGGTTAGGAGATAATTATAAAAGAAGATAAATTGTAATGAAACTGAATGAAAATGAAAGATGCTTTACCTCTTGAGTGAACTTCCTTGGGGACCTTCTTAAGGGAAGTCATTTTGGTATTTTGGAAAGACCAAGAGATCTTAATCATGGGTAGTGACATGGTAAGGGTATTTGGGCATAACTATAATTATCTTCAAAGATTATAGGGGTGTAGAGAAGAGGGGAATGAAGGTGGTATTTATAGTTGAGGACAGGAGAGGTTTTACATTATTTTAATCAATATTTTAATATTTTTTCTCAATAATATGAATAGTATATGTTCATGTGATAAAAATAGTAATTAAAGCATGTGATATTGATCCATGTGTGCATAAATCATTTTAGATGTCATGAATAGTGTATTTAACTGCTAATTTGTATATACAGGTGTTTACCGTATTTCACAATTCATCAAAAATTTATGAATTTCAGAAAAATCCAAAAAATATAACCTAATGATCTTTGACGTGTAGAATTCTAGAATGAAATCTATTTTTTGATAATAATTTTCTAAATATGATTAATTTAAATTTTAAATAACATCATACATTATCAAAAAAATTACAATTTTAAAACTATAACTCATTTTATATCATAATGAAAAATTAATCAATATATAATTATATTATAGTATTATGAAAATAAATTTAAAATGTGATTTACTATTCATAATGGTCATATTACTATTTTTAAGGGTTTTTAGCTATTAACAATAAAATCATGTTATTTTTATTACACTTTATATAATTCATTGATCGCAATAGAAGATGACCGTTTTTTGAAATTCAAAATAGTGTAGTAGAGAAATTATTGTTAAGGGATAGTTTATGAAAAAAGGGTTGTTTTATAGGGGCTCAATGTTTCATTTATTCAATATTTATTTTCAAAACCTTGGGGTGTTACATTATCCCCTCCTAACAAAATGGTTTTCCTTGAAATTCATAGAATGTACCCTCATAAAAAGAGTTGGGTAGGTGTTTATCAAAAGATCCTATGGCTCCCATATCGCCTCTTAAATTTTTTGATTTCCCTGAATTATGTTTTCCTATCGATATTTCTAATTTTTTATGACATATTATTTGTTGTATACAATGCAGATATGATATTCACAATATGATAAATCAGTTTTTAATTCTATACCATCAGAAGTGAGGACATGTGTTGGGTATGGCATGTTGTTCCTCAATAGTGTGACATGGAAACATTTTTTACTGTAGATAGGCTCATGACATTTCCAAAAGATATGAAATATCTCTAATTCTATAAATAATTTAAAATGGTATTTTGTACCAAGGGCTTAGATTCCTACTCTTCCCAAATCTTATAAAGCCCTTCCAGGGAGGTAATTTTAAGAAATATTGATCTCCAACGTGAAATTCAAAATCCATCATTTAATTATCAGCATATCACTTTTAACATATTTTAGATTATTTTATATGGGTATGAATAGTCATTACCTTGTTTTTCATTTCCCCCCTGATATTTGGGCCCACAAGCTTTCTTTCTTTAACAATATCTGAAAAAGTTAGTGTATGACATCACATTAGGTACAATGCATTATATGGTTCCATTTGAATACATGAAGGGAAACTATTATTGTATAAGAAAACCCACTAAAGGTAAAAATTTATCCCACATTCCTTGAAATTCAACTAAATATGATCTCAAATTTTATTTTACGGTTTGGATCATTTACTATAATTTCCCATCAGTTTGCGGGTGATAAGTAGTACCCAATCAATGTTTGGTATCCAATGATTTTTGAAGACTTTTCAAAAAAATTTATGTAAATCACACGTCAAAATCAGACGCAATTGAGAGAGGTTCCACATGAATTCTCACAACTTCATTGATATAGAGTCGTGTCAGGCACTCTAGTGACTAATCCTCCCTTATAGTGAGGAAATGAGAAGATTCCATAAGTCAATCGACCATTACACATATTGCATGACTCTTTCTCAATGTTATGGGTAATATAGTGAAACAATCCATTGTTCATTCATCCCTCTCTAATGTAGGAATAGGTATAGGTTTCATTTCCCCTCTTGGATGTTGTCTTTCAAACATTACTTGATGACATACCATACATCTTGATATATAATCTGTAATTTCCTTCTTCATGTTGTCCCCCCATATTTTTTCCTTCAAATCTTGATACACTTTAATGCTACCAAGGTGTATAGAGACATTCAAGATTTATGCATCATCCAATAACTCCATTTTCAGCTCGTGTTTTTCTTAAACACAAAGCCTCTTCCAAAATTTTATATTTACATCATCACACATAAAGTCAGCTAACATCTCATCATTCACTTCATTAATTTTCTTTTGATGGTTCTCATCATCAGGTGGAGGTATTTTATTCCTTTAAAATAAATATTGATGGGGAAATAATTTAAAAAATAGTTTATGTTTCACTATATTTGACAACTCCCATGTCCAACATCAATTGATCCATGAATACAGGATGTTGTTCAAATTTTTGTTGTTGATAACTCCATGATCGTTCCTACTCAATACATCAACAACCTTATTTTCCTTTATTAGGTGGTAGTGTATGAAATAATAATATTCCTTTTGTTTTTAGTTCCATCTTCTTTTTCACATGTTGAGTTATTTCTGTCAGAAAATATATTTCTAACTCTTATGTTCAATATATTTCTCACATTTTTTCCCATAGAGATAATGTCTCCATATCTATAAATTACAGATTATATCTACTAAATCAAGATCGTGTAGTTTTTTCCATTAATTGTTAGCAGCATTGATTCATATAAAATAATCTTATTATTCTTTATAAGGACACAACCAAGTCATTTCTTTTATGAGTATCTATAGATAAAAAACCCATCCTTTTATGATGGAAGTGTCTAGATTAATGTATTCACTAATCTTCTATTAAATTCCTCAAATCATTCCACATATTCTATTTTCCATACGAACATTACCACTTAATGTGTAATCTTGGTCACTAGTTTGGTTAAATGTGTGATTTTATGAATGAAATTCTAATAAAAACATTCTAAACAAATAAAACTATGCACCTTAGTTATTTTCAATGGATTAATATATTATTTCACAGCCTTTTTCTTCATAGGATCATCATATATTCCATCCTTAGAGGAAATGTGGCCATGAAAAAAATTATTGTAGAAAAAACCCACACATTATCAAATTCATATATAATTCATTTCTTCTAATAGTTTTTAGAATAGTGAACATGTGATTTTCATGATCTTTGTTTCTTTTAAAGTATACCATTATTTTATAAATAAATACCCCAACAATTTCATGAAGATATTCCTTGAAAAAAATATTCCTTAGATCCATGAAAAAGGTTCTATTAGTCTGTCCAAAAGACATTATTGTAAACTCGTAATGTCCATAACTCATTCAAAATGTTGTATTTTGATTTTCTTACTTAATATAAATTGATGATTTCCAGATCAATGTTCAATATTCAAACAATATTTCTCTCAATGAAATTGATCAAATAAATAATAAATGCGAGGTAGGGGATATTTATTCTTTATAGTTATCGAATTGATCTCTCTGTATTCAATGAACAACATTATAGACCAATCGTTCATCATAATGAAAATAACATGGGCTCTTCATAGGGAAACACTAGTGAAAATAATTCTTGTATCGCTAAATTCCTGTAGTTTTTTTTCATTTGTACTAATTTTATAGTGTCCATTCTATAATGATTCATTTATATAGGCCTATAAATTTGAATTAAATCAATAAAGATCTCATCTTATCACTCTGTATGATGTCCAAGTAAATCCTATTGAAAGACATCAACATAATCACGCACAATAGGTACATAATCTATTTGATAATTTATTTCCTCACACATAGATATTATGTTCCCGTGCTCCCCAATAATTGAATTTAGTAGAGATCATAGGGGTAGATCTAGATTAGAATTAAATGGTGTCGTTTCTACACTAAAGATACGAGATTCCACATAATCCTAAAAAAGGTGACCTCTTTCGTCAGGCAATAATATTTTGTGCATCATGGTTTAAAATCCAATCCACTATGAGGATTATATCAAATTCCATCATGGTTCAAATAATAAAATCAGCTGATTTATAACATTTATATTCCATAATGTGGAATGACAGACACAACATTGTTGCAATGATACATCCCTTATGAATTTTAACAGAAAACTCCCTTATTAAATCAAAATGGAAACATAAAATTTTCTTGAAAAACGAGGAAGATGTGAAATAATATGATGATCTAGAATCAAATAAATCATTAGATATTATTTAGGAAACTATTATAGTACCTCCCACCACATCATCAAGAACTTCAACTTCCATAGTTGTGACTGAATAATCTTGTACTTGTTACCTTGGCCTTCTGTGGGGACTATTTTCCTGATGCATAGGATGTTCATAAACATAATGTACCATCTACCTGCAGTTGTAGAATTTATCATTTATATATTTATTTTCCCCATACAATCCCAAGATATGTGGAATTTTCTCCACATTTAAAATAGACTCTCATTCCCATCAAGCATGCAATATTGTGTTTTTACCACACTTACTGCATAGTGCATGGTAAACTATTACATTCTTCCCCATTTCAATATATCGTTTCATGAGTTTTTAGAAGCCTTGTATTCTCTTTATTTCTTTAAATTCATATTACATATAAAATTTCTTTCCCATATTTATATCACTCGAGACTATATTTTCACATCATGAGAAAATTTGGGATAGTAGAGTCTATTAGTGGAATGGTTTTAAAATATAAAATAATTGATCAATAATGATCCTTAGATTAATGACTAACACGGATCAACGTCTCTCGATTGAATATAAACTACCATGACTACCATATATCTTTTGTCACATCCCAAAGGCAAAAATATATTCTCTAAGGAACATATCCACCGCTCATTTACAGATAAGTTTATAGTTCCATTGAATAATGGAGGCTATTTTCACCGGAATTGATCTGGAAAAGGTCCTCCACATTGTGGATACAGATGCTCCCTACAGGTAGGGTTATAATTCATAACCTGATTGTGTTATCCCTATATTGTCATAAGTTAATGTTGGCTAGTAATAGCTCCAAAAAACAACTCCATTATATTACATCATAGGGAAACACAAACCTGGGATACGTGCATTCATTTAATTTCTATCCCTTCCACTCGGCACTATTTCCATGTAATAGAATACAGTAGATTAGGTTGTGAATCCTAATGTACTATCTCATCAAAGAAAAAAAAATTCTTAACATAAATTGAAATCTAATCTATATAAAATCCATTAATTATAAACATGGTTTCTTTGAAAAAAATGTTACATTTAAACCCTTCATAATGTCTTTTAATGAAAATGTGAATTATCCTAAGCATATCCCCCAGGAGAGTGAATGTAGGTGAAACATATGGCCCATTTTGATGTACTAGGACACACTGGGTCAGGCATGAAACTCCTTATCACCATTTCCAGTCCTAGATACATTAGTTCCAGAACCACGATTACTTTTCTTATCCATACATGCATTCATTTTCTATAAAGACCCACATAATCAATTCCAAACCAAAACTTATAAGTTTTTATTATATGTTTCGCCATAGAGACTATATAATTATTTTGTCCCTAATGTACATTTTCTAAACTTATTTCTCATGTTTTCTACTAAATATCATTTGATACCAACTACAAGGACCATATCCCAATTGCCCTAAGCCAATGACTTATTCAATTACATTTTCTTATTAAAAATTAATATAATTCTTGATGAACCAACTAGTATAGTGGTGTTGAAAAGAAGATACATACCTAAGTTCAATATTAATACTTAAAACAGAAAACAACATAATAGCTCTTTTCACCACATCCATCACTCATCGGTTATTTTAGCATGTCATTACGGAAAAACCTCTTCATGTCCATGTAAATTGAAGCATAAGAAAGGGATGAGCTCAAATGTTCAGTAAGTTTAATAAATACAACAAAATATATCATAAACTAAAATATTATGTATGTTGAATAACTAAAACTACATACCTTTAAAAAATAAAGTTGGACACAATATCTAATGAATAATAGGTGAATAAATATTTCCATAGTAAATCAAATTTAGGGATATTCTACTAGTTTAATAAACTCATGAACTTTAAATTACAATTTTTTTAATGAGGGAATGTATAATGTGGGATATCATAACTATTCCTTTGAGGCCTCGAGCCAAGACCATAAATATTTATTTGGTTAATGCCTTAGGCAAGATGATAGTTTATCCCATGAGATCTACCAATGAACCGAGGTTCTATAATGGGCCACATCTAACACTAAATAAGTCTGATTCATTCCTAATATAAATAGTAAAAAACATATACAATCATATTTAAGAAAACATATGAAACATAAAAAACATTTCCCGAACATTAAGCATAAACATCAACCATTCAGAGTAAATTGGTGAATTGGTTTTTAGTAAACCATCCTTAGTCAAACAAATAATAAACCAATAAATTATATATGGTAGGTGATATCATGATATATTAATCCCAGAAATGAATAATAATAAACAATTGTATTGAAATATATGGAGATACCATTATAAAATCATTGAGTAAATCCTGATATGAATACTCTTTTATTTTCAAAAGAAGAGTTGTTTTTGCAATAAATTTTCATAACCATAAGTGATTTAAGATATTATTTTCATAATAAAATGAGTGATTTTAGAAAAAAAAATATTTCTAAAAAAAATATTTTAGAGTTCCTTTGAAAATAGGAAATAATTTTATAAATTCCTTTGAATTGGAATTGTTGTTCGGGAATACTTTTTGAATGATATTTTTAAAACATATAACTCCACATAAATGAAATTAGGATTTTTGGATGGCACACATATATATAAATTTATCACACAATATAAGAGGATTAATTATTAATTAATAAAAATTTCATTGAGGAATGTATACTATAAGAGTAAACCATATGAAAATAGATGATCATGCGACAATCCCATACCATAAGTCCGAATGTGTTCCACTCTTGAATTAAAGACCAAGAATATGAAATTATACTTATTAATAACATAATTTAAAAATTATTAGAAATTTATTTATTTTATTATAATTTTATTATGTCCAATTTTTTTTATTGATAAGATAAATGATTGAATTCTATCATTCAAGAGTGTCAGTTTCCTTGGTTTTAATGATTGGAATATTTATATAGGAGTATGGATGGTCATGTTTAAAAGATTCAATTCTTGTGAATTGAAATGATATATTATTTATTAAAATACAGAAGTGTAAATAGTTATATATATATAATTTTTTATAAATTATGAGATGTAATCATCGAATGAAATATTAATGACAACGACTTAGATCATTTGGAGGTATTATGATTATTATATAATAGTTTTGTCATATGAATTAATACTAAGTACATATTCTGGTTTCATATTATTAATTAGGATATAATATATATATTATAGTTTGGTTCAATAATGAATATGGTTTCATTTCTAGTCACGAATGAGATATTGATGAATGGAAATTCATTTTCCAAGATGTTTTTAAATTGGAACCTCACCATCGATTATTATATTAATAAAAGTGGGAGAGAGTAAGAATATTTATAATTTCTATTACTTTAAAAAATTATAATTATATTATATAGATGATACTATAGTTGTAAGGATCAATTGGATTTAAAATTTTAGTGGAGAATAAGAAAATAATATAAATTGAAATGAAACTACATGAAAATGGATGACGCTTAACCTCATGGATGTGGTAAGTGACAATGGAAGGGTATTTAAGAAGAACATAGGGGTGCTTCATCCCTTATAAGATTAGAGAGAAGAGTGTTATGATAGTGGTATTGAATATTAATGATTAATGTGATAAAAATATTAAAGAGATTATGTGAGTTTGAACCAAATATTCTTAAATTAGTCATGATTCCCTAAATAGTCTATTAAAAATATAATTTTTATATTTTATATTTTAATGTATTTCACGATTCATGGAAAATTCACGAATTTCAGAAAAATTAAAAAAAGTTACAGAAAAAAAATTTCAACATAATGAATTTAAAAATTAATTCTATTTTTTGAAAACAATTTTATAAATATGATTAATTTAATGTATAAATTAAATCATACGTTATTCAATAATTAATAATTTTGAAACTATAACTTATTTTATATCACCATGAAAAATTAATCAATATGTCATTATCTTATAGCCTTAAGAAAATAAAATTATAAAATTATATACTATTCAAAAGGGTCATATTACGATTCATATTACTATTCATAAGGTTATGTTACTATTCAACAAAAAAACATGTTTGTTCTATCAGACCCTAAATTACTTACTGATCACATCTCCTGATAAACATTTATCGAAATTCAAAACATCGTAGAGGTGAAATTATTTTTAACAGATAGTTTATAACAATGTGTTGTTTTGTATAGACTCACTATTTCATTTATTCTATTTTTATTTTAATAACCATTGGGTGTTCCAATAATTTTTATTCACATGATGAAAAAATGATGTCTACTATAGTCTGTTTGTTTAAATGGAGAGATAATATTTTCAAATAATTTTGTAATTCGGAAAATATATTTTTCAAAATTTGAATTTGTAATTGATATTTAAGGATTAATTTTAAATGTTAATGTGATTATTTATGAGGAGATTCTTTGTTAGGGGGGACCAAAGAAAGATTTTGGTTTTTTTTATTAAGTGTATGGTGGCGGTGTAGTGAACAATTGGGTGCTTATTTTTCTATCACTAGGTACTTGGTGGGGGTTCCATGGAACTAGATCCTTAGATATGGCCACTAAGGGGATATTGCTGGTATTGTGGGTATCAAATACTTCCTAGAACCAGTTCTAATAGAGCGAACAATGGTCATTTTGATCTATATAACTTATGTCATTTGTTTTTTTTCATTATATTTGACTAAATTGTGAGAGAAGCCAATAACCCATGACTCTCCATATGTTATGATTACCTCATTGATATAAGGGTATTTTCACAGGTTCTTATTTTTGATTAATCCCTCTTACGAAACCAATATCTTCTTCCTACATTTTTTTATTTAATAAGGGTTAGAGATATTTATTTTATTCTCATTCCTCAAGATCATGGTTGAATCAAGATTCTATTAATAGTTATCTATATAGATTGTCTTATGGAGGCCTCTTATGATGATTATTTTTTTCTTAATTATTTTATTATAGGTCAGTCACTACTATAATTATTTTTGGATGTTAATCAAAATTTGATGGATTAAATTGACTAATTGATGTCACATCACAATGATTTTGTGGTAATTGTGCTCAGGGGTGTCTCATGAGTTATCCACACTTTTGTAGAGTTTTTTTCAGTGTGACACCAATTTGGAATCAATTGGATGACTTATAGATTGTGTAGTAATATCATATATTTTAAATGGATTCAGTAAAAATTCTTATGCGATTAATATATGTATTAGGTAGGTGATACCCAACTTTTCCACTAGTTTCTAAAATTTTTACACGTGTATTATAAAAGACAGGGTGCGAAAACATTGTGAGAATGATATAAAACTATACTTAATTTTTTTATTGAACTAGTATACTTCAAGTAGGAATATATTTAACTTGGAATTTTCATATGTGTTTTATACATTGATATTGTGGTATTTGATGATGAATCATCTTGGGAAAAGTTTTATGAGTTTTTAATAAAAGCCTATAAGTGGTGTCTTTATTTTTACTATCACTATTGGAGAATGGTCAGGTGACCTAGATAAAACCTCGATGGATTAGGTACTGAATATTGGTTATTCTAGGTATGGATTATCATATCCATTACAATGTTTTTGTAACACACACATAGAACACAACCCATATATAATAAATAGTTTACATATATTGATAAATATTACTATAATTAATTTTAATGGACAAAAAATGAACCTTGAATTTTTTCCTATTAATTTATGAATCACTTGAATTATATAATTTATAAAGAATTATTTTTTATTTTATATTCAGTACCAGTAATAACTCATTTCAAATATGAATATTTTTTATTTATGTGTTGACCATTTTGAATGAGGATAAAAAAGGATAACATTTGTTTTTCTTGAAACCTTAGGATTTTATTTGTTTTATATCATGCATAGTGAGTTGAATTGGTGAGCTTCATCCACCATTTATACATTATTGATGGTTTATTATCCACAAAAATGTGTAATTTTTGGAACATAATCAACCATGAAAAGTGATTAAGTGATGAATATTACACCTAGAAAATAATACCATCTTACATATCATTAAATTTTGTGTTGTTAGCATTGAATCACCCTTCATTAGGTTATATCTAAACCCCGAAAAATATTTTCATTCAATATACACTGATTAATTGGGGAATATGGAAGTGGTACATTTACCATTATGATTATATTATAGTAATACATAATTCAATTAGGTAATATATTAGTGATATTTCAATTTTTGAGGATATGAAATATTGATAACTCAATCACTAAAATGATATTGAATTAAGTCAACATTCATGAATGATTTATTTATACCATACATGTATCATTAAATTGTAGAATTGGATAAAGAAATACTAGTTTCACATGGTTTTTTTCTATGAAATCAATAATGTGATAGATAATTTATTTATATCGTTTTATGAATTTCATATTATTATTGAACGTATGTTTTTTTTACATTTTGAGGAATATGATTAGTGGTGGCCTAATATATCATAATCATATCATTCTTGTGTACAACGATACATTAGAAACATTTAATATTTTAGGAATAAATAATTTAAAAGACTCTCTGATTAGTGGATAATAATTTTTGATGGGGTGTATAGATGGTTCAGGGAAAGGACACAATTCCCATGTTTTGTTTTCTCTCTGTTATTTGTTTTTGGATTTTCGTGTATATGATTTGCTGATAGGAACTATGATGATTTTTAGAGGGGTGATTATCTTTTAAAACTCAGTGGATTAAATATAAAAAAACTATATTCATCCAAAAATATATCAGTACCTTTATAATGAATATATAAAACTAATAATATGAATGGTTTACCTTGTATTATTCTACATAGCCTGTATATTATTCCCAAAACGTTTTTTATTAAGATCACTATAATGATACTAAAACTCAAGAACCTAAGAATGTATATACATATCAATAGAATTAACCAACAATCAAGCAATACCTCTCTAAAAAACATAGTATTATCTATACATTGATAAGGTTGGAAATAATTGATTGATAAATAATGATATCAGTTTCAAGATGTTTTATAAAACATTATTATATAAATTAAAACACAACTTTCATGAGAAGTAATAGATTTATATCTGATACTGTTAACTAAATTATCATCAATTATATATTGGAATAATTGTGAATATTTCTATATATTTCAAAACATTTAAATTAATTATTAATCTCTAATTTTAATATTTAATGATTAAATAATAGTTAAAGGCATTTAAATCCTTTTAATCATCATTTACTGATGAAAAAAAAGTGAAAACCAAACATGGTGAATACGATTGATTTCAAAACATTATCTTCTGAATTTATAATACTAATAATTATACACCCAGATATATTATCTCATAGTTTTTCATAATGAAAAAATGGATTTACCCTGACATGGTCTAAATTACCATACTATGGTGGCTCCTTTATCGCAAAACTCCATTGGTCTCCTAATTTTCATAAGGATACATAAATATTGTTCACTATCACATTTGGTCACATTATATGTAACAACATGTGAAACCATATCAAAAACATATTTTGGATAACATGAAAAACACATTTTTTAAAGGATATCATGAATTAACTATATGTCACATCATTTGATATAAATTGTGAATATTTATCTTTAACTTCTTATAAATATATCTAAAATCATTTGGGGTATCATTAAATATTTTATAAACTAGATACATATTTCAAAGACCACAAACAAAAACCATATGAACCTTCTCATCATTGGATGAAAATATGAATTCATGAATATATTAATGTAAAAAAAAGTGGAATATAGTAAAGAAACATCACTAATCAAGAAATAATGATATTTGACATAATCACCATCAACCATATGTATCTATATTCTTTTGTCCGCCAAATGCATCATATGAAATTATATATTTTCATATTATTCTTTAATATAATATATCATTACACCAAAAACATGAAGTATATCAATCCGATATATCCACCAAAAAATTCTCAATTCTCAGAGTATAGATTGACAGTCCAAATAGGTACATCCCTTTCCCTTTATCTTAGTGGATTGGAACACCATTTCCATTACGATTAATAGATAATCACATTATATGTGCTATCATTTCACATATATATAATTCCCATTCTACAACAAATAATATCCTAGATGATATACATTTTTTATGAGTGGAATAATCTCATCATGGTTAAGAACTAACTAAGGACACAATTAGCAACACACTTAACCTTCCCTTCATTCGATAATAATAAATGATTTCTCAATAAAGTAATCATTATGTAATGGTTCTCATAAAATTTATGTCACTAAACTCAAGTATAATAAAATCAATATATGAAACAAACACCCCTATTATCCAATAGATATAGAGTATAACACCCCTTGTTTTATATACATTAGTTCATATCCAGTGTGAAGTCTATTTTTGTTCCTAATGCTAAAATTTAAAACATCTATGTATAATCATACTCATTTTAACCATTTGATTTCATCAAAACCAATAATAATTCATGATAAAAATATTTTATGGATAAATCAAAGTCTCTATTTGGGAGGAAATTTATCATTTCACTTCTAGAGATATGTGAAAGAAATAGAAAGAATTTTAAAATAAAATCTTAGTTTTTTTTAACATAAATCATATTAAATTCATAAACTCTTTAACGAAAAATAAAGGATTATATATAATCCCCAATCTCATCATATGACATATGAAATATTATCAAATTAATCATTTTTTTGTGACATGTTTGGAGTTTTTCTAATTTCATTACATCTCTATGTATTTAAATTGACATATTTTAGTGAACACCTAACAAAAAACTCCAGATAAACAATTTTGGTGACTAGAAACCATTATTAATTTTAGTAGGAATATTAATTATACTTATGAATTGAATTCCTATTATTCAACTCCATAAAAATATTCAGACTCTTTTACTTCATATAATCAAGTGCTACAATTTGAGTAACAATTATTATCTACATAGAAATTATTCAATGTTTATTCATATCATCATTATAATAAAACATTCTATCAATTATTATTTTTGTGCTCTTTAAGGTCACAATATATGACTCTTTATGTTTTTAATGACTGACTTATCCTAAATAGTTTTAGATTATAAATTATATTGACATCATTATGGGTTCTAAATTTAACCCTTTGCAATTATCATTACTGATGTACCATGAACTGTATTTGGGTATTGAGTTACATTTACATTGAATTATAACTCATAAAATATTTTATTTTTCAAAAGTAAATCTTATATAATTCTAAAATATTCCTCAACAATCATTTTAGAAACTATATTCTCTTTAAAATATCATGCTATGATACCTAATCAATTTTATCATCTTTGAATATTTTTTATCTCTTGTTTTTGTAATAATACAATAATGTATACATATCATATACTATATTATATGTGTTTAGTGTAATTTTAGATAATGATATTTTATTGTTTAAAATATTTAATAGATGGTTGGGGAATCTATGTTCCTGATATTTTAATTATTTTATAGATAAGCACATTGATTTGGGTTAAAACATATTTATACTTATATTCAAATAAAAACATTTTACGTAATCTAATGTATCATAATTTTCTGTATCAGAAAAATTATATCTTATTTTATAGAACAAATCATTTTTAACATATATGTTCCCATATTATATAAGAGAATTATTTTAAAATATGCCACTTTTATTATGATATATATATTAATGAGTTTCCCCTTTTATACAAACAAATATTCAACAAAACTTTGTCCCAAAATTTAAAAGATAAATACACGTGGTATAGATTAGATAAATTAATTGAAAAATTCTATATACACAGAAAAACATAAAATTATAAAAAATTCATCACATACTCTAAAAAATAAAAAAAATAAAATTTTAAACTCAATTCCTAAAATGGAATCCCATTGGAGTTTCATTATCCTTTTCAGGTATACTAGACAATTTTTAACCTTTATAATCCTTGTTCAAACTATTTGAAAATAAGTTTACTACTTAATGACTAAGGAAGGATATTAGAGATGACTAATATTCATTATATAATGATCGAGGCTTTTCGTACATAGATATTACATTTGGCATGAAAATCTATTATATTACAAAAACAAATTCCAATAGATCATAGTGGAATATTTCCTTTAGACACATGGAAGCATAAAAAACTAGTGTATAAGAGTACCACATTATATCCCACATAGTTCAATATAACTCAAACCATGCATAGACACATCACATGTAATAAATATAAAAAAACACAGGGAGTTGAAACATGATAAAGGGTGAGGTCACAAACTTTATAATGGTAAAAAATTGTTATTTGTAAACATGATGTGAAAATAAGTTTATGAGATCATGGGAATAACATATGCAAACTATCCCTTGAAAATTAATGATCAAAATCTCATGTCATGGAAAAAATATTGGAAATTCATAAGATATTAATCAATAATAAATCAAATAACATGATCCATGGGAGTATAACATTGAAATAAAACATGGAATTGTTCCATACACATAAGAATAGAGATTCATTTACATAATATCCACGTATTGTTTCCAACGATATAATAATTTATCCGGTTCTATCCCAAAACCATCATATTTGTCGAGGTTCATTCATATGTCTATCATAGTGGACAAAGTCCCTTACCGAATTGGGTTCAAAACCAAATCATTTCTTATTTATATCCTTTAATAAAAAATTTGTAGATTCCATTTTAATTTTTTTGAAAATTCTAACAATGATATAAATTAATATAGAAAATATTAATATATTTTAAAAAATTAATTTTTTACTAAAGATATAAATTAAAATGATATTATTTAAAAAATATATTTATTATCCATTTTGTAAGTAAATAATGAAAATTAAAGGAAACAATTATTCTGAAAAAATAACTATTAGCAAAGAAAGTATTTGAGTTTCTTGAGATATAGATGATAAGGTTTCATTATTGGAAACACAATTGTAATCAATCCCACTAAATGATGATACTGTTGCATAAAATCAGTACCACATTGGTAACTTTTGAATTATAAGCACAATTAAATATGAAATTATAATGAAACATTGAATATCATGAACTTATTTATATTCATGATAACATATTTCTAAAAGTATTATATACTCATAAATTAATATTGGTTTATAACATATCTTATTCCCTGAGGAAGGAAAATAGAGACAATGAATCCCTTACTTTAAGTCTCGAATTCCATATTACTTGTCCAAACGTAATATATAATGAATATATGTTTATTATATATATAATAGAAAAAATAATCATATTTATCATATTGTAGACTATTTACTCATGACTTTTTGTTACAAATTGATCAATATTTTGTTATTAAAATAGAGTTTAATGTACTAAATGCTTCACCTTGTGTATATGTTCTGGTCTGGTGTAAGGATGGTTTTTATTTGTTTATGGATCAATAATATATTGAATATTAAACATGATGTATATATTATATCAATTTATAATATTGTTATTTAGTGTAATATATTAATGTTAGATATAAAAAATGAGTTTTATAGTTCATGGAGACTGTAAGCCATTCATACACATGATCATAGTTTACGTATCCTCAATGGATCGAATAAAAGTTATGTAAATAATATATAAAATATCCCAAGTCATTATATTTGAATATTATTCTCTTATATATAATTAAATATATCATTTATTACCTTCCTGGTAAAAAAATATTGTCACGACCCACATACTCGGGCCATGAACCTTTTCATTTGACCCCATAGGTCTCCTATAATACCTTGGTTGCCTTCACAGCACACCATATGATATTATTCACTAGGGTCATTTATCAGAATAATGACTCTCCCTATAGTCCAACACATGTTCTTTCAGTGTGTTTTGTCCTCACTCACACACACCATGAGACACTTCCCAGATGGTCACCCATCCTGATTACTACTCTAGGCCAAGCATACATAACTATGGTGTTTTAATTAGGTATGCTCCTAAAAAGAATGGTGCACCTTGTTGACATGGGTAGTAACATTTATCCTTTAAAGTCTCAATTTTCCAGGGTTGTTACATTATCAACCCCTTTAAAGCACAACACCCATGTTGTCGACACCAAGCATCAACCCAAGACAGTGCCTAAGCACATCCGGCTCGGTATTGGCACTGATACCATTTGTCATGACCCGCCTACTTGGGCCATGGACCTTTTCAATAGACCCCATGGGTCTCCTGTAATACCTTGGTTGACATCACAGTACACCATAGGATATCACTCACTTGGGTTGCTATCAGACTAATGACTGTCCCCATAGGCCAACACATGTTCTTTCAGGGTGTTTTGTCCACACTCACACACACCCTGGGAAACTTCCCAGTAGGTCACCCATCCTTATTACTACTCCAATCCAAACAATATTTACTGTGGAGTTCTAATCACGTAGGCTCCCGAAAGGAAAGGTGCACCATGTTGACATGGGTTGTAACATTTATCCATTTATGTTTCCCTTTTCCAAGGATGTTACAAATATTGTAAAATGAGTCACATAGCTTCATGAGGTGGTAGTCTTCCATACACACGAAAACATTTTAATACTCCACATAGACTATAAAGTAAAAGTTATAAGTGATATTATAATTAAATAAGTATTTTTATATAACAAATATAATTTATAATCATAATATACATAATTATATCCTGTGGTAATTAGTGTTTATAAACAAAATGGCATTAGTTCGAGAGGCTGTAGTTCACTAAACACACGAATAGTGGTTTCGTATCCAATTTGATTTAAGTGGAGAACTAGTAAAGTCATTACATTTACATAGTAACATAATAGTTTTTGAAAGATTATATGGTTTTTATATTATCATTTTCAATAACAATTTATATATATAGAGAATGAAATATAACAAAAACAAAAGTTTAAGAATTTTACCTCTTCATTTTAGATCCTCTTTAGGATTATACCAACCAAAATAATAATATAGATTGATAATGAAAATAAAGACACTATGATGTAAGGATATATTTAAGAAATTTAATAGTATAGATTCTATCTGAATGGAATGGTTTTCTATGTTTGAAATGTAGAAGATATCTGGTGGCATTTTATAAAGGGGGAGAGGACATAGTTGGATTTTTGTAAAAGGAATATTGTGTACCCTAGTTCTTCAAAAGAAACATAGACGAAAATTATGTCAATTAAAAAATTTATAGGTTTTGAGGTATAAATATTTCTAGAAAATGGGGTTTGGAATTTTTTCTAGGTGATTTTACCAATTATCATTTTAGTTTAGCTTCCTAGTAAACCCATTTTAATCCTAACAATTGGGAACTAGTATTTAATGATTACACTATTCATTGTGGTAAAAAATTAAATTAAAATTATTATATAATATTAATTATATTTATTATGAATATGGGATATATTTTTCTAAAAAAATTACTGAACTGAAATAAATTAATTTAAAAATAAACCCGCACATGCGATGAAAAAACGTGTTTTGAAAGTGAAAATCAAAAAATGTTATAAACGACTTAATATAAATTTCAGTTTGTAATTGATTCAAATTACCAATATTTGTTTCATTATAATATAATTTAATTTTTGTTACTTTTTAAACCATATTAAAAAGAAGATATAAACTTATAAAATATTTAAATGAAAAAATAGTTTTAAAAAACCTAGTATTTTTCAATATTTTTAAAAACTAAATATTTTTAAAAAAAATATCACCATGAATTTCTTTTCCTGTCGATTAAAAAAATGATGCTTATTTTTTCAAATAATGATTATAAATGTACCAATGGTTATGTTTATTATTATTTTTACAAAAACAAAAAAATGATTTTTTGATAAAATATTATTTTTAAAACTTATAAAAGATTAAAAAATATTAGTTACTTCATTACAAATATGTTTTCAATATATGAAACAATACATATTTTATTTTAATTTGGAATATTCAAATCGATACATCCTAATTTAACATTATGTTAATAACAACCATGTATAATAATAAATCAAATATTATTTTGATGTTTGTTAGAACGTGGTATTCCAAGTAGTGGAATTTATTGAATAAATTAAATTTATTCATGAAAAAAATAATGAAATATCTAGCTGTTACATTCACCTACTCTGGGTATAAGAATAAAAAACCTAAAAAAATTGATTTTATTTCCATCAAAATTTTATATTTATCGTCACACTAATAGATGATTTTAGGTTGCTTCAGAATATCCAACGTGACACCACTTAATTGAAAAATAATGTGGGGCTTCTTGAGATAAAAAATATATATTCGCAAAATAAAATAAAATTCAATAATAAGATGTATAACAATATTTTCATGAATAACATTCCCACAAACTATAACTAGAGTGGAATAATTAACTTGAGATGAGATCATCAAACTATTAAGTGTTATTACTAATAATTATGCATTTAAACAATGTGGTTACATATTTATACCCTTTGAAATTTTATAAATATAATCAAATTTGTAGATAATGAGTAAAATAAAACATTATTTGTTTTATTTTGGATGGTATGTTTCCCTTTCATCATCCCATTATCTAACCTTTTTTCAGAATTGTTGATCACATGATATTTTCCCATACCCCTATGCATAAGAGGTTGACGACATCAATCGTCATCATTAACCTTCATGTTTTGTAACTATCCTGAATTGTACCCATACTCTTTACATTGGAAGTACTGGAGTTTTGGTGGTATATTCTATAGAAATTTCACACTCTTCGCATAACTTATTATCTTCTTCCAATAACTTTATTGTTCTATTATTCAATTCACATAATATTCACACATAAAACATTTACATATCCCCTTAATATTGTTTCCTCCATATTCATTTCCACTATTCAAGCATAGAGGTAATATCATTTTCTATTATCTATGGTTCTTATTGTTTCCCTTAAACTTTTTCATTCTTTTTTATCAAAAAAATGTGATTTATGGGTAACTGAGAGGCTTATTTCCACCATGGGAGAACAATGAATGATTTCTTCAATGCTACTAAAGTCCCTTATACATATCTCCATTTATAGACTTGGTTTTAATCCCTTGACGAATTTATCATCATTACTCTTAGTTTGTAAGATAATTCCAGTATCCAATCTCACAATCCTGGAAACATTTTCCCCATAAGTACAAAAAATTCATTATATATCTTATTTAGATAATAGAAATAATTCTCAACTTTTATATGAGTAATTTGAGTGAGTTAATTATTATAATGCAATATATTAAACTCATCCCAGTCCATAGATTCAACCATAATGAATTTTTCATGTTATGAACACTAGATAATTAAGAAATAATTTTAGTTGTAGTTATCCATTTCAATATAACTGGATAATAAGAGAATCTACTAAAATATTTTTGACATGCCTTATGGGGGTCTGAATAGAATCGTGTTTCCTACATTTGTCTTTTGAAAGTGTGACAAGATTCAGTGCAACAAATTTTTTTGTAAGGGTAGTAAAAGTATTTTTTTAATTCTATCTCGCATAACATTCCATTTCCTAGGAGTAAAATAATATCATTTTTCATTTCATTAAGTTTTAATATTTTTCTTTTCGGTAATTTCAATGGACTCAAACCCAAATACATAGTGTCAGAAACAATAATCATATTGGAGAAAGAATAGTTATGAAGAATCATTTATTGAATTTCTAACTAAATACATATCCTTTTGTATATATGAAACCTGTGTTTTAACAGAGGTTATAGATCCACTCGGTTATTTAAGAAAATGTAAATTAATGAAAGAATATCCTATGTGTTTATCAGTATAGGTTTTTATTAAGTCTCATTATCATGTACTATGGGGTAGTAGAGTGGATTCCATTATTTATCAAAGTTGTTACACATCGATACATTTAATCTAGAACCATTTCATCCTATATTTTCCAGAGGGGGAGTTATTACTAATAAAAAACTCATAATATCTTCTTTAAAAAACATTAGGATGTTACCATATACTTGGTATTATCATAAGATTTCTCACTATATCATTCCCATTCATGTTTCCAAATATTAATAAATCATATCTTCTAATTCCAATAGTAGAGGTCAGGAATTATTTACATTTTATTATAATTGATATCAAGTAGGTAACTTCATGGGCTACTAAACATCCTTGGTGGGAGACACCACTAAATCCCTAGTGGTAGCATGTTCCTTCTAAACCCTTTAGGGTAGAGCCTAGATCCTTCTAACACACACACATGAGAGATATGACGTATTAAATTCCTTAAATTTCCATTGATACCAACTATAAAGACATAATATTTCTAATTTTTTTATATTACATATTTTAATGAACATTCATTACCTCACACAAACAAACACCTGAGTATCATGATGGTATAATTGCTTCAGAAATATTAAAACACAAATCAATCATTGATAAGATTTCTACAACATCTCCCACTTAGATTATCAGAATTTGAATCATTCATAGATCTATCACATTTAATACATATCATCGTAAATTTCGGATCTGAATGATAATAAATGAGGACCATAGATGGGCAGTAAGGGTAATAAAGAAAAATATATAAGCCTAACACGAGAATAAGGGTATGAGAAAATGAGTATATAATATCACAATTGTACCAAAAATACCAAATATAAAAATATTGAATCATGAATGAAATATTGGTAATTTATAAGGAATAAATCATAATAAAATAAAAAAAATGATCATTGAGAGCGTAACATTGACAGTAGATATAGAATTTTGGGTTCCAAAAATTAAGGAAAATAATTTCCATAGTAGTCATGGATTAATGAAAAGGATATTATAGTTAAATAAGTTCACTACCCAAACCTTCAAATTTATTAGGGTTCACTTCCAAGACTATCATAGTTTACAATTTCCCTTACTGAACTGGGTTCAGTTAACATTCCTATCCAAATTATATTGAGATATTTCAATAATTAACCAAGGAATTATAAGGATATATATGTACCACCACTCGATTAAGGAAAACAGTTAATAAGAATAAAATAAAATAACACATTCATAAAATTTTAACCCCTGAAAAGAATATATTTTTATAAGAATTCCATCATAACATATCCCGTGTAAAATAAATGGGGTTCATATAAATTTTGATTCCATAATAACCCATGTAAAATAAATGGGATTCATAAAAATCTATTCTTCATATTTATAAAACATTAATAGAAATAATAAGGATGAAATAATGGGTTCACATCCCATGTAATATACAAGAAACACAAAATGTTGTAATTATTGATGAAAATAAATTCAATAAAAAACTCATTAAAACATTTTGGAGGAAAATATCCTTTTCAAATTGAAAAATCATAATTAAAATATAAAAAAAATCACACATATGAAGGGAAAAATTATATATTAAAATAATATTGGATTATTTTAATATAAGGTGTAATACATTTAGTGTTTATTACGGTAGGAAATTTCAGTCATGTTGTAGACAATAAATAAATGAATCCTTTCACATTTTCAAAAAAATTCAAATGTACCTTTTTCTGAAAAATTAAAATAATATTCATATTATTTTTTGAACATTAAAACAAGTGTATAAATTAAATTAACAAATCTTCATAGATTTATAAAGAAATAATTAGAATATTTTTTTAAAACCCTAACGTGGAATAAGTTTTTTTATCGATGAGTGAAATTAACATTATATTTTACTAAAAAAATAATTTTTATTCATTGAGTACATAAATAGATAAAAATAAATGGAAAACGTGTATTCTAAATAAATAATCATTTTATAGGAAAATACATGTGTTTATTAAATACAAATCATAATTATTCATCATTTGAATCATAATAAAAAACAATCTTAATAAACAATGATATTATTGTATAAAATATATACCACATTAGATATTTTTAAATCATAAGAACCAATAAGGATCAAAATCAAAATAAACATTAAATATTTTTAAAATAGGAAATGTATACATCTCCTAAATTAATATAGGTTCATAACATATCTTATGTCCCAAAGAAGGAAACATGAGATATAAATCTCTTACCATAAGTCTTGAATTCATTAATACACATAAGAACAAAAAAATACAACAAATAAATTATTTTAAACATCCATTATATAATAATAATAATATTTTAGACCATATATTACTTTAGTATTTATTTTATACCCATTTATCAATACATACTTGTGAAATTTATGTTTTGGGTAATAACTACATTGTTTTTATGTATATTTTTGTTTGATATCATTTATCCTTTTAATATGATCGTGCCTAAATAACATTAATAATGGTTTCCATGATATAAATACTATATATATAAATTATATATGAATATATTTTTATCACATTATTTTTTATATAGAAAATGTGTTACACATTTCATGGAGATGGTAAGGCACACATACGTGTGAATACTATTTAAGATATTCATGATGGATTGAACGAAAGCGTGGAAAATAAAATATCACCGTCAAAGAATAATTATATTTTATTTATGTATAATATATATTCATTATATATATATTGTTATTACCTTCTACATAAATCTTTAGTGAAAAATGAATAACATCAATTCGTGAGGTGGTAGCCCACCGTATTCAGAAGCGACATTATTGTATTCACTATAAAATTGAATGTGAGTTGGAATATGTGAAATTATAATTAAATGAAAATTATTAGATAAAAAATATAACATATAATAATTATATACCTAATCATATCTATCTATAGAAAATGGTGATGGAAAATGAATTTTATTGTTTCATGAGATGGTAGTTTTTCTTACACATGATCGACAATTTCATTTCCAAATTAAGGCAAGATGAGAATAATATAGGTGATGAAATATACATAATAACATATTGGTATACAGAATATATTGATGATATTATACAATAAATTTTCAATAATATTTATGGAGGTTCACAATGAAATAAAATAAAAATACATGTTTATGAATCTTACCTCTTTCCAGGGAGCCTCTTTAGGTTGATATATATAGTCTTTATAAGAAAGTATACTGATACAAATAATGACTAATAAAATGAGATTAAGGTCTTGAATAATGTTATTGGTTAGTGATTTTATTAAAAAACATATTTTTTATGTGTGAATAGGAGAGGATAGTGGGTGGCCTTTTATATGTGGGGAGAAGACAAACACAAATGTTTTGAAACAAGAAATGTGTAAACACATTTTCCACAATTCCAAAAAAAAACATTTGTAAATTTTCAAAACATAGATGTTAAAAGGTCAAAATAAATTTATGAAATCAATTTTGTACTTTTTTATAGGTCTTTTTAACCCTTATCGTTTTAGTTTATCCACAATTAAAAATGTTTTATCCTTAACAATGATAATTTATATTTACTATATTAACTATTTATTATGGAAAAATATTAGGTTGAAATTAATATATAATATTAATTATACTCATTCCAAATTGGGAATAAATTTTTTACAAATTCATTTCATATAAGATAAAAATTTAAATTTCAAATTAAACATGCAGATGAGACGAATAATAATTTTTCAATAGGGAGATGTTTCAAACCATTAAAACATTTTTATATAGAAAATAAAAATTATTTTGATTAAAATGACCCATATGGGATTATTTTTAATATAGTTTACCTATTCTCATTTTTAAATTCATTATTTATTTAAATAAAGTAACATTATAAATTCATTAAATGAAAATCAATTTTAAATGATAACCTATATCATTAACTATTCATTCAAACTTTTATTTTTTCTGAAAAATCCCCAAAATTTACCATTAACTAATTCAGAGTAGTTTATTAATAAAATGAAGATAATTTGTCCAAATAAAATTTCTCATGGTTTCAGAAAAAATATGTTTATTATGTTATCACAAAAACCAATAAAATAATTTTGTGAGAAAATCGAATTTTTGAAGCATAAAATGAGTATACCCAAAAGAATATAATTTTTTATCAGTAGGTTTTATTTATATTTATTCCTTAAACTCTATTTATAAATTGTAATTATTAATATTTATACCTATGAGTTTAATGACTTTGTTGTGAGGATCATATTAAATAGTAAAATAAATAGTTTATTTTAGTTCATTAGTTCCCAATGTTTTGTATACAGTAATCTATTTAATAAAATATATTTATTCGAGACAAAAATAAACATTACATTAAATATCATGTTTTTACACATTATCCAATTTTTTTGAACTCCTCTTCCCTTTTAATATACTAATAGATCATATAGCTCATATATCATGATCATATATTTTGAACACATTGATAAATGTTGTTAGGTTTATTATTAAAGTCACTTTTAATGTTGATACACTTCCAATAAAATAAATTTAATAGGGTGAAAATGTATTTAATATTATATTTATTGTCTCCAAAAAAATTACTCACATAACCATATTGATTACAAGAGAGAAGAAAAATGTTCCAATGATCGTTCATATTTAGAGAACTCATTAGAATCCATATGTAAATCATAATTTAATTATCATAAGGATAAAAATACATTTTTTGATATACTTAAATAGATCATATATTAGGAATAAGTTCTTCTATAAAAGATAAAAGTTTAATTTCATACGAAACATAATTATGTTATTTATTGGTATAATATGATTAATACATTATAATCCTTATTATTATAGTTTATGTACTAAAATTTATTTAGAGAGTTGCGTTCAATTTATTTTTTAAGAAGGTTGTGAGAAGTAATGTAAATGTGTGATGTGGAGATGAGAGAGATACTAGAACCATAAGGGAAAATTGAAATATTTTCAACAACATGGAGAACATGAATAGAAATATATTGTTAGAAACCATACGCGTGATTATTTTTGAGATATTATTAATGTTAAGGATAATAATTAATAATAAGAACGTGATTTCTACTACATTTGATGTTATATAAATATTTCAAACTAGTGTAACTATTTAAAGAATCACATTAAATATGAAATAATGATATATGCGTTTAAGAGAATCCAACCACATCGTATTAAATACATTCACTTATCTATTCATATAAGGAGTACATTTAGATGAATATTATGGTTAATATTATTTTATTAATAAGGATTGGAGAAATAATAAAGGTTTTCTAGTTCAACTTGACTGATTTTTTAAATTACAAGATTGATATTGAAAATCAAAAATGAATTAGATCAATGTAAGAGTCATTATTGACCTGTGTATTAGTCATTTAATAGGAATAAGACTCTATAAAATAGTTACTCTGGAGTTTCATAATATTAAATTGAGATACATGTTAGTCATTCAAGGTTTTTATAATAGTCATAAGAGTTATTTAATGATTATTATTTATTTATATTGCTTTCATAATGATTATCACATACAATACAAGAATCATTTTAGTTGGAAATTTTGTCTTTTTTTCCTACATTATGAGGTTGTAATGATGTGTTCAACTATGTGTTCCTCATATAATAATGCATATGAATAATTTAATTTATGATTTCAGGATTATGTTGAGGTTTATTATGGTTAATTATTGAATAAGATTGGGTTTTCCACATTTTAAGAATCATCGCAAGGATTATACACATACAAGTAAGGATAATAAAATCTTTATGATGATGTGTCTAAGTATAAGGATCATACCACATTATACGGACAATCACATATTTATCGGGATAATTTACATACTTTAATTTTAGAATGTTTTTAAAATTAATTTTTTTTTAAATTGAATTAAATCATACAATTCAAGAAATATTATTTATGTAAATAAATATGAAACAGGTGTTATGATACAATTACTGAAAACAAAAATAATAGAAATGAATAAATTTTGAGAATGATAGTTCCATTATTCAAAATGATTATATGTAACGATACATGTTTTCAGGCATACATTGATGAATATTTTAAAAATAATTCAAAATGATCAATTTATTGATTTGAATAATAAATAATGTACTAAATATGATATGTGTGGGGAAGGACCCAAGAAATAAAGAAGAATTATGAGGAAATATTTGACAAATTAAATATGTTTAAAATTTTTGAAGATCATCTTCCGACAGATATTTTAGGATTTTCAAAATTAATATTGAATGAAAATATTCATTGGTATTCTTGTGAATATTTAAAATGAAATAGGATGTGAAGAAAAGTGTTTCAACATTTCACCTATTTTTAATAAGTTATAAATATTTGAATAATTTTATTATTTTATTTTTTAAAAGATTATTAAATAGATTTATTTCAAGGAAGATGAATAAAAGTGTAAATGACGAATAAATATTATAAAACCATATTTTAGAAGGTGATCTATTGAGGAATTTTGATGTAGAATGTGGGGAAGATAAATAATGGTGGTTTCTACACAATGAAGGATGAGTAGCTGAAGTTTTTCTCATTAATTCAAAAAATGATCAATTTAAATATTGTGTGATACAATCAAATCTACTCGTGGGGACTTAATAGTTTGAGAGAACAAGGAAATTAATGGGAATTAGGGAACATTATGATGATGTATACTATTACTATAATGGTAAGTTGTCAAACACGATGGTATGTAATGTACTATTATAGAAATATCATTCTATGTATCTCCATATAATAAGAGCCGAAGAATTTGCGGTCATTACATCTTATAAATTTTTATATATAGTGGGATTTTAGGTCTACACATTGAAAATAGTCTTATGGACAATTATTGTTTTACTACAACATTAATGTAAGTTTTAGATATAAATAAAGAGTATATTAAGTCTCTTAACATTATATTTGGTTGAATTAAAAGGAAAATTTCACACAATGAGGTCACTGATTCTCCCATCTCCATGACACACCAAACAATTGAACTATAATTTTTATTTGATGTAAATATAAGATTCCTATGATAGATCTATACAAATCTGATTCATTCAATATGACTTATTTAGAGAATAATTAAATCATTTCCAGAAAATTAAATATGTTTTTCTAAACCAAAACTCTTAAACATGGATAGATTAATGAGGAAAATATGTTGAGGAATAATTTAGAGAATAAATATGAGGCCCCATTAATTAATGGTAATCTATGCTATAAAACATCAAACATGACAATCATGGATCATCATTTTGATGAAAAAAACATTTCACTAAAGAAAAAGAATCTTTAATATTTTTGTAAAAATAAATTGTGATTTAATTGATAACATAATTAAGGCTCACAGTGAGGTTATAAATCATATTTTAGTAATTTATTAACAAACAAGGAAATGAAAATTCACAATATTTCAAACATAAAAATGATATAAAAAATACATAACATCATAACTTCAAAATAATATTTTTATGATCATTAGAATTGCATGGATTTCTATACACACAAGTGGGGGGATTATAGTTTCTTTTTATTTTAAAACAATCATTATAATAGTTAACTAAAAAACATCCTAAAGTAACATTATCAAACATAGATTCTGTCCACTTTCAATGTCCCAAAAATTAGAATTAGTATATCTAATTATATATAATTATATGTCTATAATAACAATGAATCCAAATAAATCAAATTATTTTTATCGAAATCAGTGAATCAATAATAATATTTTTTATAAAATTATATTTTAGTGGAAAATATTTACATAACATGAAAAACAAAATAATAACATGTAAAAATTGATAATACAGTAGCTCTGTAAATGTTAGAAGGACATAACATCTATTATTTAAATATTTACATCTTTTAATGTTAACATTAATGTAGTAAATAGCCTTGAATAAAGGTATCTATAGTTTTATACATAATATAAAGGAATTAATTTCTAATCCATGAACATCCTCGATAGTATGATAAGAATTTGAATATCTTCCTATCCCTGGAATACCTCAATAGGATGGTCCGTTTTTGTCTTCCTAACCCTAAAGGTTCTCAATATCAGGTATTAGATTCAACATCTTATAGTCCCTATAATTCCATGGTCATAACAATGATTAGATGTGATTACTAATGAAAAATTTCATAAGGATACAACCTTGATAACAATTCATTAGAACTACAAACTCTCTAAATAATTAAAAAGAATAATAATGAGTAGTTCACAAATTGACATCTTCAGACGACTTGTATTTTGAATGAAATTGGATTTAAAATCATAAACTATTTATAGGTTATGCTCCAATTGTCATATTTTTGTATATTTTGAAATTTCCTCAGATAGATGGATATTCATCACCCATTTATAACTAAATTTATAATGTACTATTTATTAAAACCATAACAATTTTAATGTTATTATTTATGACCGAAATAAGTCTTTTTATTCAGATTTCAAATTTAGGTATGTCTGATGGAATTTTTTATTAACTGTAAATTCAACAATCCTTATGAGATTCAGTATGATGACTGGTGCCATAATCAGTCTATTAGTCCTGACTTCTGTTAGTATGATATACATGGAAAAAATCATACTCTTAGTATAACTAAAGCTATGTCAAATAAATGAAAAACATGATCAATTATATGATAATATTGAATAATGTATATTTATATTCAATAATAATTTAGATATTTTTATTTTTATAGTAAAAGATAATGTTTCCTGTAAAATGTACTAAAATAATTTCGATGTAAAATGATAGTATTTTTGTTTTAAGAAGTGTTTTGGATATCAAAAAAATAATCAAATCACAATATGAGAACTAAAACTTCTAACATAACATGATCCATATTTTTGGAACGCAAAAACCATAAAACAAAGAAGAAAAATAACATGAGTGACTTAAAACAATTTTTTTATGAAATAATCATTTTGAGATATTATATAGCACATGAGCCTCAGCCCAGTTGGTGAGGTATCCTTAAAGTGCATCCACAAGACCTAGGTTCAAAACTAGGTATAGGAATATTTTTAGGGGCACTATAGCAGGAATTGTAGCATTACTATACACTGTGTGGGAACTGTAGCAGAAATGTACACTGTACAGGTGCTATATCCGAACTATACACTCTGTGGGTACTGTAGCAGACACCGTAGTAGGTACTATTAGGTACTGTAGCCGCTAAAACTATTCAACTTGGGCCACCGGTTTGGGCTTAAAGTCCTTAAGGCCTTTGGGCTTCTCAGGACTTTGGGTCAGTAGGGCTCTCAGGCCAGCTTTAAGGCCCTGAGGCCACCTCAAGGACTACATGACACTTTCTATTTCCCCAGACAAACTAAAAAAAAGAGAAGCCCCAGATATGATTTAGAGAATGTGCACTCACCAGAGTAGAGCAAGATGGATTTGTCATAATGAGGGGGTATGTTTATGCCATCGAGACTAGCCTTTTCTTGCACGAGAAGCCTTTCCAGACAGCCATCCAAAGGTGGAGAGCTAATATCATGACGTAGATGCTGGGGAGGGGCAGTTCCTTGTAGATAGTCTAGTTTAATTCCCTAAGACCTTCGTGTCATGAATATTTAAAGCCTACAAGCCTTGTAATCTCTGATCCTATGGGCCTTGTAAAGGGTTCCCCCCTCATTCCTTGAAATGGGGTTATCAAATATCAATAAAAATGAAGGCCTTCAGTGTTATTATATAAATACTAACTCCCCCTATGTGTGTAACCTATTCTAATACGATGTTGAAAATGATATAGTGTATATGAAAAAAATATTAATTTGAAAAATACCCCCTTAATATATCATTATCATGATTTTTATAATATTCATCCCATTATTAAAATTCCACCCATTGAATGAAATAACCCCCATTAATATATAATTTCCCCCCTTCATATTATATTCTCCCACTTTGTGTTATATTCTCCCCCATAATAAAATTTCTCACCTTTTGAAAGAAATAGTCCCCCTTAATATATCAATTTCCTACTTGGTTTAATATTCTCCCCTTTTTTATTTTAAAAAAGATTGGGATGTAATCCAATGTTTCCTAAAATGTTAGGAAAAAAATTTACAAAACAATACTAAACAATATAATCAGGGATTTGTGTATAAAGGATCATATGGCCAATCAGAATTGAAAAAAATTCAAAAAATTAGATTTACTTGAAATGAAAAAGCATTGTTTATCAATAAACATATTTTATAAAAAACCTTCACAATTTCAAATTAAATTAAAAATAATTCAATAATTATCAAAGTATTTATGAAGTCACTCATATTCTTGAACTCATGGAGGTCCTCCTCAATATTTTCTAATCATTCTTCTTGAGTCTAACATTGGTACATCAACCTTTTTATATCCTTGTATTATTATTTATTCTGATTCCTTAAAATGACCACTCCATCCTCACAATATCAGATTATACTCATATCCAACTCCATTTCATGAAACATTACATTTATAAAATTCATATCGTTTGATATTTTTATAGATATCACCTTAGAACACTAAAAAACCCATCCTTATTAGCCATGTATAGTGATATCTCGTTGAAGGAGTGAATCTATTTTAACACAATATTCTTAACTTAAAAAAAATTCAGCATTCATATAAATTCAATAATTGATCTAGTTGGACCAAAATATAGACTAATTGCATGATCTTCTCTGAGTTTGTGAATTTTCTTTAATACTATTTAATTCATATTAAATCTAGATCACTTACTCTATCAAAATATTTATTGAATCCTATTTTTACTAAGGCTATGCTGAATAAGTTAGAACCTTGTTTCATGATTTCGATAATATGTTGTGGTTTCTTATAATCTCCTCAAAACATGACAAATATAATCAAAATATTTTAGTGATATTGTTCTTATTATGTTTGATTGTTTGGACTCAATATGGGGATTTTAGTTCTGCTTGTTACAACTTCCACGTATTTCCTTTCTTTAACATCATTCCTGTAGTTTATTAATCATCCTAGATATGTATAATCTATCAATCATTATGGATCTCGATTTTTTAAAGACCTTGGTTATATACATTTTATATTAATCTTCTTTAATTAAGTATTATTTTTCTTGTAGTTTTTATGAAGATCCTTTCTCTTGGGAACTTCAAAATTTTTCATCCTTATTTATCATAGAGGGTAAAAATGTGGAGGATGAGGTTGACTTCGATGATTTTGTTAAACATAGTATCTTCACAATTATCCTATTCATTTCCTTTCTCTTCATCATATTCTTATTATTCTACTTAGAAATTTTCTTAGATATATATATTCTTAACCATATTCATCTTCTTATTCATATTTTTATTCTTTTTTTTTATTTTCCTTATTACTTATTTATAAAATTTTTTATCAGGATCATGATCTCTTTTTTCTCACATTTATGAGTTCTCCTTTTGTGATGAACAATGGTAATAATTCTTTATCTAAATTATTTGTGACCTATTCTTCCTCAAAAATTTTTTTAATTCCCTTATCTAAAATAAAGGGTTAAATAAGTTTGACAATAGAAGTTTCATAAACAATAAAAACTTCTTTTAGTATGATACGATTGGTCTGTGATGTAAAGAGAAATATATTATCTGATTATATTTATTATAATTTCAAAAAAAATTAACAAATAATTTCTTCTTCCAACCTTTTCTTTTGATTATTTTAAATCTATTTTTCCTTTATCTTCATTATATCATAGATATTGTTATATTTATATTTAGTGGGGTTGAGTCCTAACACCAGATCCCCATGATTTTTTTAATCATTATGATTCATTAACACATCAAATTATTTTATTTTCATCTTGAATTCATTATTTGTTTTTGTGTAGGATAAGACTCATCCATTAATTTTTTTTCTCAAAAACCACATTAAGATACCTTGTTGGATGTATATACGATGTTGCAGAATCAACCTTTTATAAATACTTCATATTATTTTAATAAAAAAATCTAATCATATAGATCTTTCCATCATTGATAAATTAAACTTATCCCCAAACTGGTGTTGTGCTTTCCACCTTTAATATCTCCATATATTTCCCATCCATTATACGGATAGAGGTGAGAGAGATTATAATATTATATTTTATTGATGTTATTTTGATATATTCCACCATGATATAGTTGAAATTGACCAATTCTATCATTCACATATTAAATATATTATCCAAAAAAACATATATTACCATTACTGTATCTCTATCTCCTTTTCAAGGACTCAGAAAAAAATTCATCCATAATGATATGAATTTTTTATCCAGAGTAAAGTGATATACATTTATAACTATTGTACAATCCAATAAAAATAAATCATCTATATTAATATTTTAAAATGTTCTATTATAATTATGCATCTTATTAGAAGAATGGTATGGTTTTTTATTGTGAAAGAATTCGAAATATATATGCAACTATTTTATAAGAATATTTTCTACCTCTTTCCAAACATAGTGAAATGAACTATAGTTTTCCTATCCTCTTTAATAAACAATACTAATGCATAAAATTCAAAAACCACTTCAGGTTTATATAATTCAAAATATTTTTAAGGTTTTCCAATGCATACCGATTCCCATCCTTGTAAAGAAACTATCTTCTTGAAAATTGAATTGATTTTTTGATACCATGTTATTTAAACCAACCCCTCTATAAAGACAAACAACATAAAATTATCTTCCCTAGTCACCATAAGATCTAGATTATACCAAAAATCATAGATAATAGGAATAAACATTATGACTATGGCCTTTGAGGAGTGTAGTATATCAGAAGCAATAATTCCCAAGTAACTATGTCTTATATAGGTTAACCCGCCATTATATAGGTAGAAGGGGAGATGATTCATCTTCCATAAGATAATCAGTAGTTGGTATGGAAACCCAATTTTTGGATGTCCATGATATATTTGAAGTATTTTGTAAAAGTGTTTTTGAACACTAAATGTTTACAATAATTTTATCAGTTTGTGAATGAATCTTATTAGTAACACGTTTAAAATATTAAAAAAAATGTTTTATACAAAAAAATAATACAATAAAAAAATCATAATCTGACGTATTGAAATAGTTAAAAAATATTAAATAATAAAAGTTTACATTTTGGAGTATAAATTTTCATTGGTATGAATGACCAGGTCTTTCTGGTTTTGTTATATTTTTTACTATAGTTTTTTAATAATGTATAAATACAATAATTTTATTACAAAAAAAATATTTTGAAATTTCCTTTACAAAATATAATTATGATTGTTTGTATTGAAAATTTAATAATATATATTTATTAGAAAATTTGATTCTATAAATTTTATAATATTATCATAGTCAATAAAAAAATATGTGAATTAGTAATTTTATTTATTTTAGCAATAAAATAGAAACCAAGAATTTTCATTATGGTAAATTTTTTATAAAAAACAATCTTTTTAGATAACAAAAAATGTATGGAATAAACTAAATTATATTGAAAAAGTAATAAATAGGTACCCCCCAATGAAAAAGTGTGTATTAAATAAGTAGATGGATTAAAAATAAGTATATATGAATGAATAATTTACATTGATCATCTATTGTTTTTTAATACATTCATATCTATCATAAACAAATTGTTTTGTAAAAATATCTATAAGTTATTATTTAATTTAGATGAATTATTAAATTTTATATTCTTTTATAGTGTTATACCAATGGAAATGGTGTATTTTTTTCAATTAGATTAGAATGTGATGGATATTATGGGTTTTACATAATGAAAATAACTTTTATTACCACAATGTATTTGTTTTCTGGTAATACTCATTCCATAGTGAATTAGTGTGTGTTTCATCTACAACACTTGAGAATAACAATACATAGCTTCCAAATAATCTTTTACAGCTGCGAAAAGGGCTTAAGATTATTTCTTCTTCTAAGACCACAAAATTGTAGAATATCATAAGAATTGAAATATTCCAAAAGTTCTTTTCTTATCCATTCTACATCTACCATGATAATAATATGAAAAACATCATAGATCAAAACAATTTCCAAATGTATTGAAATGGGAAAAATTTAATCTTACCATATGTTAGAAAAAAAACTGTTTTAGAGATTTAGAAATGTATTATTTTTTATTTGATTTATATCTAGTACATAATCATACTAAAACATTAAATACAAAAGAATAGAAATTAAGTAGAGTAAGAATCCCATCAAAAATCTAAAAATATTCGGATCAACTATATTCCCCAAATCATCCAAATCCGAGGTTTTGAAGGTAACAATATGAATAATTATACTTTTTGTATTTTGGTATCTTAATTTCTTAAGAAAAACTTTTACATACATATTAAAAGATATAAATGATTATTGGGAATTTTTTTTGAATCATTAAAATGAAAGAAATCTGTTAACTCACCCATCATACGGATTTTAAACTCAGACATCATAAGATCCTCATTAAAATATATTTAATATTATTGAGTTGAATCAAATATAATTTGAAACATTTCAGAGTAGTTACCACGCACTAGTTCACTGAGATGATTCACCACAAGGCCTTAGGCATGCCTCCCTATACACTAGAGGTTGCCGACTAGCAGTGAGAATATGGTATGTAAGTATTGGGGAGACTATTCCATCATGGAATGGAGTAATGAATCAGTAAAAGTAAACAAGGAATTGATTATTTTTATATAATCATAAAAATGACACATGAATAACCAATATAGTAAATAAATTACTCAATTAAAAAAGAAAAATTCAATTCTTATATAGGTATAAAGTGTATATAAATTAATAAATATTGAATAAATGATGCTAGAAACACCCAGCAGTGTCCCAAACCACACAAAATTCCCTCAACCAAGATCTATCTCCATTTAGAAATCTAAACCAAGACAATTTCTCTTAAGCTTTCTTGAAAAAAAATTATATTAGGGTACCAATCATGCACTCCAAGTATGGTGTGAGTTACCACTTATTAGTGCACCACAAACGGTTTCAAAAGCAAGTCCAACCAAAAGATAATGTTTTCCAGTATATAGATAATGAAATAAAATGCACAAATAAATAGTTATTACATTTTAATGTTGTCTTTATTTAATCATTTTAACTCTAAGGTTCCCATTGAGACATGTACCTAAACACTAACTTATTCTCATACCGGAACCCAATGAGTTCACTACGTAATATCATATTTTAATAAATAATTTGACTAATGCTGAAGCATGATGTATTCAAAGTTGATATGACATCTCATCACATTATTCAACTCATGATGGAGTTAGAAATTATTTCATGTGAGGACATAACATGGTGTACTCTATGTTTGATGTCTCACATAGTCCCTCATAATTTGATCTTACAAGTATATCATGTTTAAAGAATGTAGTGCCTATAGCCACAAATAAAATTTGTTGGAACATAATAACTAGTGTATTTATATAACTAGTGTAGAATTCCTTGTCTCACACCTAAAAACCATTTGTGTAGACATAATCACCTGTGTATAATGTCTTGTCTTACACCGAAAAACCTCATCGATCTATCTATCTAATATAACATCATGTCTATCCCTCATTCAAACATGTATGCATATCATCCCTAACCTAGAACAACGTTCCAAGAACCCAATCCTTCGAAACCATTAATTAATTCACAAATTAATAAATGGATACCTAATAATTAATAAAAAAAATTAATTAATTAACAACATCACGTTTTTCATTTAAACAATTCTAAAATTGATTAAACATTCACATAATTAACATATAATAATTAATTTTTCAATTAATTAGTACGAACATACAATTCATATTTTGATAATTAACAAGTCATATAATTAACCTATATTCAAAATTCTAAATATTAAATCAAAATAACAATTTCCCAATCCAAATGTTGATAATTAGTTCATAAATTAATTATATAAAAAACTATATTAATTAATCACTTCATGACTAATAATTAATTCCCAAATTAATTAACCATATCCATAATCACAAAATCCACTTACATATATTATCAAATAAATATTTAATCCAACTGATTAAATAATCCATATATCAATTAATTTAACCAAAAAACTAATTGAATATAAAAGAAAAAAAGTATTATTAAACACGCGTTCATAATTGTATACTTGCCTGGACATAACGAAACAAGACCATGTGATTGGAATTCAGACCACCAACCTTTTACTAAATATGATCCACACATCAAAAAATCAAGGTATGATGTGATCTTTTTTAACAGAAATGATGTACGAATGAACACCTTACAAAATGCAGGTTATCCACTATTAAATATCTTATATTAACATCATATTTAACAATCATGTGATAATTACATTGTATTTATTTATAATTATATATGATAATACTACACAATTATAATTTTACAAGATGACCAAATGATATTTATTAAAAGAAATTTTCATCAACTTATCATTTTATAATTTCTTTTAAATTTTATTATATTATCATCTTAAAAAATTGATATTTCATTTTATAAAAAGCCACAAATTTTATTTTTTCCCTTTCTTCAATTTTTTTATGAATTATAAAAAATTAAGGAAATGTGATAATAAAATAATTAATTGAAAAAGAATGTGATGGAGAACCTAGAGGCCCCCATGTAGGTTGTGCAGTAAGGGGACATTGTGAATTGGGTCTCTAAGGATGAAAAAGATGATCACCTGGCTTACCCATGGGACAAATGAGGATATTTTCACTCAACCCGATCTAACCCGAATCACAAAAATTTTCTTATTTATATAAAAAAATATCAAAATGGGTCTATAAATAACCCTAAAATAAACCACATCAATTTAAGTCAATTTTAACTCATCTTTTGAGGTGGAGTCCTATAATTCACTCTTAAATGACATTTGATGAGTTTTTTAGGAGATAATAGTATATGGTTGAGCTTCTACAAGTATTGGTTAGTCCAAAATAGTGTAAAAACATTGGAGAAGAATGATGGAAAGTTATCCTACATTATTAATTATATAATTTAATAAAACTATACTAAATGGTGAACTTTCTAATATGTTAGTTGTGTATAAGAATTATGTCCTGTCTACGGTATACCCTTTATGCTGAACCCATCAGTGGTCTCAGATTTCTTGTATGACACACAATTTGTGAAATATTAAGGATTTATCAATTAAAAATTCGATTATATAATTTATTAAAATGAAAAGTGTTATTTTTGTGAGAAAGGGATCATTATTTTTAAAGAATACAAATATTTTTCCCTTTTGAGGGTAAACTGCTCATTCTGGACCAATCAAAGGTCTCAGATTTCCAATAAAACGCACAGTTTGGGATATATTTATTTATTATCAATAAAATAATTAGTTAAATAGTATTTAATAATTTTAACTCATGATAAAGGTATCTAAATTTCTGGTTCATCCAAATATTATATCTATCATAGGGAAAAAATTATATTTCCAACATAATGGTGTTCTCAAATTTCTCATATGTTGCACCGTTTTGGATTTACTCAATTGTTTTGAATAAAATTTTAGTTCTTACTATAATATATCTAATTTCTTATTTCTCCTTCACTGAATGTTTTTATACATCATAATCCTACACTACTAAGTGCTTAACTTCGAAAACATTCCACTAAATATTCTAAATTGTTTACATGACAATTTATATTATGTAAATTATTTTAAACAAGTTATTATGTTATTTAGATGATAAATGTTATCCACATAATGTATTTATAATTTTAAAAAATAAAAACACAATGAAAAAAATAGCTGAAAACGGACAGAATATAACAGTCTCATCACTATAAAATAACTCATCGTGAAGTTTCACTCCCATGCCTCTCTAAGATTCTATGACAAAATGAAGAGGCCATTGAGCCCGTACATCTGGCTCCCATTCCTAGATCTCTTCCAACACATATCCATGTTTCTATAATACACAAACTTTCTATATAGTCTTTCTCCACAACCTGTTCTCACTAAGATCCAACACAAGTATCAGATGCCCCTTAAAAGACATAAATATATCATGTTTGAAATCATCCACATCAATCACATGAGAAGGGTTGGGGTGATATTTTAATAGTTGTGATACATGGAAAAATCACACATTTCACTACATTTCTCTAGAAGAGTCGATCTATATGCCATTTGTAACAGCCCAAGATTTTATCAAAAAAATATTCTTTTTAATTTTATTAACGTCTTGTGTTGTACGCTACACCAAATGGAGCTTGCACAACACGCATCCTTGTCTTGCCTTGCATTACACGCAATCACGACCTTCCTCGATAGCGTGTGTAATACGCAATACCAAGTTTCACTAAACAATGACGTGCTATTAAAATATTATTAAAACTAGCCGTTATGAATAGTAATAACCAATTTTTAAAATTCTGTAAATCTAATTTTTCAAAATGAACTTCATTCTTTGATTCGGAGTATCGAATTTAGCCTAAGGTGAAATTTTGGTACTTTTCGGATAACTTTCATATTCTGATGAATAGTGAAAAATTACTAAATTATAATTAAAAACAACTTTTTTAATCGAAATAATTAATAGTGATAAATTTTTAGTTTGAGTGGTTTTAAAGTATATTTAGAATATATTTTTACAATTTAATACAATGTTGGTCATTGGTTGTAATTTCACATTTAAACCAGACATAATCAAGTGTCAATCTTTTGATATATATTGTTTCCTAAAAACACGCTATTTATTTTAACAGCGGGATTTAATTATAAAATTAATTAATGCAACTTATATGTTATGAATTTGGTAAAATATATTTCATTTTTGAATTCGGAATATGAAATATAGCTTAGGATGAAATTTTGGCATTGTTCTGAAAAAACATCAATTTTTGATGAATAGTGAATCTACTAAGTGGTAGTTAAAAAAACCTAATTTTTCATAAAACTTAATTTTGCCACTTCTGTGAATGGAATTTCGAAAATCCGAGAGACACGGTTAATATCAAGGACTAAAATGTGGTTCAATGAGATGAAAATAATTTTTTGGTGAATAGTAACTTTTTACTTTTTTTACCGCGGTTAATAGTAAATAGGTTAACTAAGGGTAAATATGATATTAATATTACCCTAACACATGTCCTAATTCTATTGTACAAGTGTAATTCGACTGAAAACAAACTTAGGAATAAAATATGACCATTTAGGCCCACTTGGATTAGATTAGGACATTTATTATTAATTTATTTAAAGAAGGGTTAAAATAGTTAAAATCAAAGTTTAATAAGTAAATCATTTTTAATATGGGGTTATACATAAGATAAATTCGATTGTAAATATTCATTAGAAAGCTAAAAAGATTTCCTACATGATGGTATTTTATTTGTAATTTTTAGACATAAAATATATTAATTTAGTTATGACACAACAATGATGCAGTAATTATCTTATTAATGAAATATTGACATAATTGATTTTATAAACACCAAAATAAATGTAATTTGAGATTTTTTATGAATTCCACTAATTTTCTAGGTTACTATGATATATTAATGTTGATTTAATCAACTTGGGTCGAACATTCAATTCTGTTATGACTTTCACAAAAATCATATATCAAATAGTGTCAATATTGACACAAAATAGTTTTTAAATCAAATATTATATTATTAATTGATATTGTATTCCTAAAAATCTAAGGTTCGGCCTACTGACTTAGATAAGGATATATATATTAATAATAAACAATTTGGGGTTCGTTTGGCATGTTATAGTAAGTGTATTAACCATATAGTGAAAGAAAACAAAAAGACAAGGTAAAAGTTAAATTATTTAACTTAGAGTTAAATCTAATTGATAAGGTTAAAATAATATCCTAAACATGTCTAAATTCTATTGGTTGATAGGATTTCGACTCATCCCCACTTTATCTTCGAAATAAGACCCTTTGTAACCATTATAAACCGATTTTGACTTTAATATAAAATAATATTTTGAGATATTCCTAAGGTGCCCCTCTCCTCCCCTATAAAAGGACACCTCCTCCCCCTCCTCCTCACACCAATCTGAGCACTCAAGCTCGGCCAACCCCTGCCAAAAAATCTTCTCCACTTCCCTAGAAACATCCTAGAGGTTCTGGTCTTCCTCAAAGACCAATTCTAGTGCCCTAAGATGAGGTCTCAAAGAAGCACTTCAAAGAAGAGATAATTACCGTTACCAATTCTTTCATCTTTATTTCTTCTTCCACTTCTTCTTCTTAGGTTGTTTCATTATGAAGTAATAACATCAGTATCACTCATATACTGATATGTTATTATAAGTATGAAACAACCCTATTTCACCATCTATCCATCCTACGGAAAACGAAATCACCGCGCGTGCGTACGTACGGAATACCGTCTCCACGCCGTGGTGTAATCTATTTTCCACCACCACCTTGCATGGATGGGTATAATGGTGTAAAGAATAACTATACATAGTTATTACAACATCATATTGATTCTGATATATTGTATAATCCACTCCAATTCAATTCAATATTTATAGAAATGATATCATCGCTCGTGCGTACGTACGGACTACCGTCTCCACGACGCGATGAGATTCATTCTCCATGTTAACCATTTAAGAATGATTATAATGTATATATAAGAAATAATAATGAAATATATGACATTATAAATCTACTGTATTTATTTATATATATACATATGTATGTCATCTACTTACTTCCATTTCAAGACAATAAGGAAAGAAAAACAGCGTTCATACGTACGGACTATCGTCTCCATGAACGATGTTTTTCATTTTATTTATCTATCTATTATATATATATATATATACTGAATATATATGATATATAAATCATATTTTATATTCTGGAAGTAAGTAAATCATGATATAAGTAATAATGATGTCAAGAACAACAAGTCAAAACACCTACGATAAATGAAACGATTTTACCCAAAACGCTTCTTTAACATGGAATTTACAAAAGAACGGGTAATATAATGTCATAAGTGAACCATATATGATATCATAACAATGAATATGATTCTGTAATAAGTCAATGACATTATTTAAATCATTATACAGGAGGTTCGGACACATACGAAGAAAATTGGACCTAAGGTAAGGGAAATATCACAATCTCATTTTTATCCGAGATTGTTTATTCGTAAATATTTACTGGGGTGTATTTTATCATCCACATCCATGTTCCCTCAATATGTAATATTGTTTCCATCCAATTACAATAGTTTAAATCCAATTTTACCCTTCAATGAGTTTTTAGTAAAGAATATGAAAGGAATCTTTTGTCGTTTTTTTTCGTACGAGGTACTTTTTGACATTTCCGACAAAAGTACGAAGAATGTTTTTTTAACTTATACGGAAAGAATGGATTTTTAAAACATTATTTACAAGAAGCTTCCTTTACAAGTTTTCAAGTTTATTTTTAATCAAATTCTTTTAGTTTATAATTATATGACATGTTAAGAAAAGAAAAGTGTTTTTGAAGAAGAAAGGATATTTTCCTCAAGAATGGTGTTCAAGTGTTTTATCAAAATTATTTTCCATCTAAGATAATAAAGGGTTCTGTTTTTATCCCTTTAATTACATTGATTTGATTATGTTGTGAGGGAATTATTTTTATGAAGTCATTTGCCTTATAAGATTTGTTTTATGATGTCATGATGTTTCCAGAATCCCATTTTCGTTACATGTGTTATGCGATGATGTATGATTTATGATTATGTGGCACACATAAGAAAGGATTCATTATAAGATGGGTGGGACCTATATCTCCCTCCAATGCATTGGGTAAAGATTTTATATCTCATGAGATAGACAGGGCTGGAACGGTAGGTTATACCGGTTCAGTGAAACAGGACTGAAACGAGGGTTACTCGATTAAGAAAGGGACTTTGTCCACTAAGATAGTCTTGTCAATGAATCATGACTAACAAGAAATGATTTTCCATGATTATGTGTGCATGCCACAAAGTTTCAAGTTTCATGTTATGATTATGGGGATCTCATTTTCACTTCTATGATTTATTAAGATTTTATGATCTCTTTTGCAGGTTATGATTTTCAAAAAGATATGATATGATTTTTATTTCCTTTATTGCCCTTGATGAGCATTTGAGCTCACCCTTTTATGTTTTCTTTTCCCCAGGATATAAATAAAGGTTTTAGGTAAAAAAAAGGGATGACCTTTATGGGAGATATTGAAGAACTTTCACCACGATTAGAAGATTACGTTCCGAGTTTCCAAAGACACTAAACTATTACGATCCTTTAGTGTGTGTTTTTGTTATGTACTAAGTATTCCGCAAATGTAATGTAATGTCCATGTACGTCAAGCTTCGTGTCTCTACAGTTGGTATTAGAGGAAAGGTTTAGTCAACCTTTGGAAACTAGGATGCGAAAACGTTAGTGAGATCCCTAGAGATATTTCTACGGTATGTCTAGGGATGTCCCTAAGGATAAGTATACGTATAGGTTATAGTACTAGGATTACGCTAATGATCATAGAATTAAACCTAAGATGTTAGATATTGAAGGTACTCCCTATTTATTATGTTGTTTTTCCTAGCATGATTTTTGTCTCTCACACTATTCTTTTTGGGTTTTAGAAAATGGCTGGAAACAAGATGATTCACGATAATGGAGGATATTATGGACAATGGAATGATATTATTCATGAGAAACCAAATGAAATGGGATTTGGAAGTCCAAACATAATTATTATGCCGAATCAGCAATCTCATAATATTATCAATAAAGTAAAATTTGGTAAGTTTCCTGACTCGGCTAATAAGAGAAAGATGGAGTTTCATGATGATCATAGAGGAAAGACAGTTCAATTTCCCCTATGTAATTAATGTGGGAAGAGGCATCAAGGAGAATGTTTCAAAGGAACTGGAAGATGCTTTGGGTGTGGAAAAGAAGGACACAAAGCCAGTAAGTGCAAAGGAAAAGGTTCAGTTAACACCAGGGATGAGGATAATGGTATTGCTACAACATCAACAATGGTTAAATGTTTTAAATGTGGAATGTACGGGCATTATGCAAACCAATGCCCTAAGGGAAAGTCTCATGAAGATAATCAGTATGGTCGTATGGGAAGTATTTATGTGGATGATGATGAAGAGACTACAAATGATATGTGAGATGAACGAATTGTTAATGCTCGGTCAATGGTTTAAGAATGTAGTGGAATGATTACATGTTTATCATGTGTAATGTTGTATAAGTAATCTCATGGTACTATGGAATAAAGAGACATGTAAGGATTGTTACATTGTTGTCTAATTAATGTTACCAGTAACCATGAAAGGTTATTCAGATACTTTTGGAAAGTATATGATAAGTGCATAATGAAAGTATAAGAAGATAATGAGGTGTTTGATTGTATTCATGAGCTCATGATTGATATAAGGACTAAGTGATATCATGGTTTGAGTATAAATAATTTTGAGGATTTTGGTATGTGTAAAGTGTTAACTTTTAACTGCATTCAAGTTTTCACTAAGGTTCAATGGGTATTCAAGAGTATACACGATTAAGGACTTTGAATGTTTGGAATGTGACCAACAAAACATATCTTATGATATATGGGGATCAACGATGATATTAAATCTCTGGTAATTGTTTTCACTATGTTATGAGAGTGGACTGCAGTATTATGGATAAGCCTAAAGATTGGAATAGATTGTGTTGGACGTAAGTTAGTATTGTTTAAGGATAGAAATTTTTTTCGATATTATTGATGGGATGTTATAGTAATATAGTTTTGGAAAAAGGACAACCTGTAGGACGGGCGACAGCCCATCGCTTCGGACAAGGCTGTAGGAATCGAACCCACAACCGAAGTGCGACTGGCCTTTATCCCCTACCACTGGCCTACAGGAAGTCCCTGTTTAGTAGAAACTAGTTTTATTATATTAAGCAGTATGATATATGAAGTATAAGTCCATTTTAGGAACCATATATGATTAATCTCACTATAGATCGATTTATGCATATAATTTTTGCTAACCTTTTGTTTGAGACAGATGGAATGACCCGTCATTCTATCACATGATCTGCTAACACTTCACGAATAACAAATTCAACTTCATTTATTTAAGAGATGAAGTGGAAATTGTTCAAGGCATGACCAACAGTGAGATTGTACCAAAATAAAGTAAGTATTTATTCTAATTCAAATTTTCAACTTTAGGGGAAGTGATCTTGAAAACCAAAAATGTTGTCCTAGTGATCTTATACCTGATGAATCAGATGGTACCTTATATCATCACAAATCTATGGATTTGTGATTACTGGCTTTTCCATAGCCATGTTCTCTACCACTCTCCATCAGAACATGATTGTTAGATTTCTCTTCCATATCCATATTTTCACCTATGTGGAAACCCAATGATTAGTTTATTTGGGTAACCGTTACGTTTCATACTTTTGTTTTTAAAGATTGGTTTTGATATTCCTTTTTACGATGTGGGTTTCTATTAAAGAAACTTTCGAATAATAAATCATTTATAACCCCGACAAATTTCGAGGGCGAAATTCATTTTAAGGGGGGTAGAATGTAACAACCCAAGATTTTATAAAAAAATATTCTTTTTAATTTTATTAATGTCTTGTGTTGTACGCTACACCAAAAGGAGCTTGCACAACACACATCCTTGTCTTGCCATGCATTACACGCAATCGCGACCTTCCTCGATAGCGTGTGTAATACGCAATACCAAGTTTCACTAAACAATGATGTGCTATTAAAATATTATTAAAACTAGCCGTTATGAATAGTAATAACCACTTTTTAAAATTCTGTAAATCTTATTTTTCAAAATGAACTTCATTCTTGGATTCGGAGTATCGAATTTAGCCTAAGGTGAAATTTTGGTACTTTTCGGATAACTTTCATATTCCGATGAATAGTGAAAAATTACTAAATTATAATTAAAAACAACTTTTTTAATCGAAATAATTAATAGTGATAAATTATTAGTTTGAGTGGTTTTAAAGTATATTTAGAATATATTTTTACAATTTAATACAATGTTGGTCATTGGTTGTAATTTCACATTTAAACCAGACATAATCAAGTGTCAATCTTTTGATATATATTGTTTCCTAAAAACACGCTATTTATTTTAACAGCGGGATTTAATTATAAAATTAATTAATGCAACTTCTATGTTATGAATTTGGTAAAATAGATTTCATTTTTTAATTCGGAATATGAAATATAGCTTAGGATGAAATTTTGGCATTGTTCTGAAAAAACATTAATTTTTGATGAATAGTGAAACTACTAAGTGGTAGTTAAAAAAACTGAATTTTTCATAAAACTTAATTTTGCCGCTTCTGTGAATGGAATTTCGAAAATCCGAGAGACACGGTTAATATCAAGGACTAAAATGTGGTTCAATGAGATGAAAATAATTTTTTGGTGAATAGTAACTTTTTACTTTTTTTACCGCGGTTAATAGTAAATAGGGTAACTAAGGGTAAATATGATATTAATATTACCCTAACACATGTCCTAATTCTATTGGACAAGTGTAATTCGACCAAAAACAAACTTAGGAATAAAATATGACCATTTAGGCCCACTTGGATTAGATTAGGACATTTATTATTAATTTATTTAAAGAAGGGTTAAAATAGTTAAAATCAAAGTTTAATAAGTAAATCATTTTTAATATGGGGTTATACATAAGATAAATTCGATTGTAAATATTCATTAGAAAGATACAAAGATTTCCTACATGATGGTATTTTATTTGTAATTTTTAGACATAAAATAATTTAATTTATATATGACACAACGATGATGCAGTAATTATCTTATTAATGAAATATTGACATAATTGATGTTATAAACACAAAAATAAATGTAATTTGAGATTTTTTATGAATTCCACTAATTTTCTAGGTTACTATGATATATTAATGTTTATTTAATCAACTTGGTTCGAACATTTAATTCTGTTATGACTTTCACAAAAATCATATATCAAATAGTGTCAAAATTGACACAAAATAGTTTTTAAATCAAATATTATATTATTAATTGTTATTGTATTCTTAAAAATCTAAGGTTCGGCCAAATGACTTAGATAAGGATATATATATTAATAATAAACAATTTGGGGTTCGTTTGGCATGTTATAGTAAGTGTATTAACCATATAGTGAAAGAAAACAAAAAGACAAGTTAAAAGTTAAATTATTTAACTTAGAGTTAAATCTAATTGATAAGGTTAAAATAATATCATAAACTTGTCTAAATTCTATTGGTTGATAGGATTTCGACCCATCCCCACTTTAGCTTCGAGATAAGACCCTTTGTAACCATTATAAACCGATTTTGACTTTAATATAAAATAATATTTTGAGATATTCCTAAGGTGCCCCTCTCCTCCCCTATAAAAGGACACCTCCTCCCCCTCCTCCTCACACCAATTTGACCACTCAAGCTCGGCCAACCCCTGCCAAAATATCTTCTCCACTTCCCTAGCAACATCCTAGAGGTTCCGGTCTTCCTCAAAGACCAATTCTAGTGCCCTAAAAGGAGGTCTCAAAGAAGCATTTCAAAGAAGAGGTAATTACCGTTACCAATTCTTTCATCTTTATTTCTTCTTCCACTTATTCTTCTTAGGTTGTTTAATTATGAAGTAATAACATCAGTATCACTCATATAATGATATGTTATTATAAGTATGAAACAACCCTATTTCACTATCTATCCATCCTACGGAAAACGAAATCACCGTGCGTGCGTACGTACGGAATACCGTCTCCACGCCGTGGTGTAATCTATTTTCCACCACCACCTTACATGGATGGGTATAATGGTGTAAAGAATAACTATACATAGTTATTACAACATCATATTGATTCTGATATATTGTATAATCCACTCCAATTCAATTCAATATTTATAGAAATGATATCATCGCTCGTGCGTACGTACGGACTACCGTCTCCACGACGCGATGAGATTCATTCTCCATGTTGACCATTTAAGAATGATTATAATGTATATATAAGAAATAATAATGAAATATATGACATTATAAAGCTACTGGATTTATGTATATATATACATATGTATGTCATCTACTTACTTCCATTTCAAGACAACAAGGAAAGAAAAACATCGTTCATACGTACGGACTACCGTCTCCATGAACGATGTTTTTCATTTTATTTATCTATCTATTATATATATATATATACTGAATATATATGATATATAAATCATATTTTATATTCTGGAAGTAAGTAAATCATGATATAAGTAATAATGATGTCAATAACAACAAGTCAAAACAACTACGATAAATGAAACGATTTTACCCAAAACGCTTCTTTAACATGGAATTTACAAAAGAACGGGTAATATAATGTCATAAGTGAACCATATATGATATCATAACAATGAATATGATTCTGTAATAAGTCAATGACATTATTTAAATCATTATACAGGAGGTTCGGACACATACGAAGCAATTTGGACCTAAGGTAAGGGAAATATCACAATCTCATTTTTATCCGAGATTGTTTATTCGTAAATATTTACTGGGGTGTATTTTATCATCCACATCCATGTTCCCTCAATATGTAATATTGTTTCCATCCAATTAAAATATTTTAAATCCAATTTTACCCTTCAATGAGTTTTTAGTAAAGAATATGAAAGGAATCTTTTGTCGTTTTTTTTCGTACGAGGTACTTTTTGACATTTCCGACAAAAGTACGAAGAATGTTTTTTTTAACTTATACGGAAAGAATGGATTTTTAAAACAGTATTTACAAGAAGCATCCTTTACAAGTTTTCAAGTTTATTTTTAATCAACTTCTTTTAGTTTATAATTATATGACATGTTAAGAAAAGAAAAGTGTTTTTGAAGAAGAAAGGATATTTTCCTCAAGAATGGTGTTCAAGTGTTTTATCAAAATTATTTTCCATCTAAGATAATAAAGGGTTCTGTTTTTATCCCTTTAATTACATTGATTTGATTATGTTGTGAGGGAATTATTTTTATGAAGTCATTTGCCTTATAAGATTTGTTTTATGATGTCATGATGTTTCCAGAATCCCATTTTTGTTACATGTGTTATGCGATGATGTATGATTTATGATTATGTGGCACACATAAGAAAGGATTCATTATAAGATGGGTGGGACCTATATCTCCCTCCAATGCATTTGGTAAAGATTTTATATCTCATGAGATAGACAGGGCTGGAACGGTAGGTTATACCAGTTCAGTGAAACAAGACTGAAATGAGGGTTACTCGATTCAGAAAGGGACTTTGTCCACTAAGATAGTCTTGGCAATGAGTCATGACTAACAAGAAATGATTTTCCATGATTATGTGTGCATGCCACAAAGTTTCAAGTTTCATGTTATGATTATGGGGATCTCATTTTCACTTCTATGATTTATTAAGAATTTATGATCTCTTTTGCAGGTTATGATTTTCAAAAAGATATGATATGATTTTTATTTCCTTTATTGCCCTTGCTGAGCATTTGAGCTCACCCTTTTATGTTTTCTTTTCCCCAGGATATAAATAAAGGTTTTAGGTAAAAAAAAGGGATGACCTTTATGGGAGATATTGAAGAACTTTCACCACGATTAGAAGATTACGTTCCGAGTTTCCAAAGACACTAAACTATTACGATCCTTTAGTGTGTGTTTTTGTTATGTACTAAGTATTCCGCAAATGTAATGTAATGTCCATGTACGTCAAACTTCGGGTCTCTACACCATTGGCCCGATCATCCCCATATTCTCAAATGTTCTGAAACTCTTGTGCACTGACAATACCTATCACGGTATAATATGGTGACCTAAATTGGGTGACACCGAAAGGAATTTATGATCACACTCTATAAACTATAGGGGTAATCTCAATCAATCAACATGTGACTTATGCCTTCTCTGGGATATAGACATATATTTTTAAATTAATTGAAACTACTCTGTCACCACTTATACGAGATTTAGTCCCAACAACTCAAAGTAACCTGCTTCAATATAGCATAGTGGTGATCTGGATGGACAACAACAATGAAACTTGTATGGTTCCATCTAAATTGGTCTATGACAACTATTGTTATAGGAAAACCCTAGTAAATATAAGATCATTTACTATGAACCATTGTATTCAATTACAAATCCCACAGCATGTCCTCAAGTACATTTATATTCTGCATTGATTTTTTGTCAGTTTGTGGGTGGGAAAAAGTACTCAATAAGGCTTGTTTACAAAGATCCCTTTGGAAGAGCATTTAAAAGCATGATGTTAATCATGATTCATGATCTGAAACTATTCATTACGGGAAGAACAGTTTTTTTGCAATGGGGTTTTTGCGACGGAATTAGTTCCCGTTGCAAATAGTTCATCCCAGGGGTTATTTACGACGAGATTAGGGGTCATGTGACAAAAGGTAGCATACACTTTGGAGCGAGATGCGTGCCAACGCACGGGATGCATGCCGAAGTGCAGGATAGTTATTTGCGAAGGGGGGATCCCCCCATCGTAAAGAGTGTGGGTATTTGCAACGTGACCCGTCACAAAATCCGGTGGCGGCAAATGAGTTTTCACGACGGGATGTTGTCTAGTCACAAAAGGTGTGTCGACAAATGGTATCACATCCATCCCGCGCCAAAGCGCGGGAAGGTTATTTGCGACAGGAGGATCCCCTTATCGCAAATAGTGTCGGTATTTGCGATAGGGCCGGTCGCAAAAACCGGCAGCGGTAAATGAGTTTTTGCGACTGGATGTTGTCCCGTCGCAAAATGTTTGTCGGCAGGTCACCTTTTGCGACGTGGCCCATCACAGATACCCTTTTAACCACTGACAACAATTAATGCTGGTAATATTATTTGTGACGGGCCCCGTCGCAAAAAGTACCTTTTGGGATGGGAATATCGTTGTAAAAAATCTCGTCGCTACTAATCTAACCTATATATACCCCCTCTATTTTTCTTTCTCTTCCTCTCATTTCTCACATACATTCACTCTCAAAACACGAATTTTATAGTGAAAATTTATCTCTATTAAATTTTTTTATAGAGAAGTTGTGAAGGTGCGTACATCAATCTGAGATCAAGTTTAATGGTATTTATATTTTATTATGTCTAGTATTTATTTAATTTTTTTATGTTAATTCTAATTATTGTTTATTAGTTGTAATTAAATTAGATTTAAATTGTTTCGTTATCTTTTTTTAGTAATAAATAGTAATTATTAGTAATAATTTGGAATAAATAACAATAATTAACAATAAATAGTAATAATTAAGAATAAATAGTAATAATTAGGAATAAATATTTTTAAATAGGAATAAATAGTAATAATTCAGAATAATTAGAAATAATTAGAAATAATTAAAAATAAATTGTAACAATTAATAATTATTAGTAATAAATAGGAATAATTAGTAATAAATAAGAGTAATTATTAAAAATTATTAAAAATTGTAGTAATTAGTAATAAATAGTAGTAATTAGTCATAATTATTAGTAATTAAAAATAAATAGTAGTAATTAAGAATAAATAGTTATAAATAAATATTATTATGAATAAATAGGACTAAATATGAGTAATTAGAAATAACTAGTAATAAATAAGACTAAATAAGAGTAATTGGGAATAAATAGTAATAAATTGATATAATTAAGAATAAATTGGAATAAATTGGAATAAATTGTAATAATTAGGAATACATAGGAATAAATAGTAATTATTAGCAATAAGTTGGAATTAGTATGAATAAATATGAATAAATAGTAATAAATATGAATAAATAGGAATAAATTTTATATATAGAAATAAATAGGAATAAATAGGAATAAATATGAATAAATAGAAACAAATAGTAATACATTTTAAAAAAATAGTAACAATTAGTTATAAGTATGAATTAATAAGAATAAATAGGAATAAATAAGAATAAATTGTAATAAATAGAGATAATTAGTAATACATAGTAATCAATAGTAATCAATAGTATTCAATTGTAATGATTATTAATAATTTGTTAGAATTACAAATAAATAGTAATAAATAGTAATAAATAATAATAATTTATAACAAATAAGAACAAATTAGAAGAAATAGTAAGAAATAATGACATATCGGAAGAAATAGTAACACATAAAAATAATTAGGAATAATTAGATTTAATTAGGAATAATTAGGGATAATTAGTAATAATTATGAATAAATAGGAAAAATTAGTAATAATTAGCAATAAATAGGAATAATTATGAATAATTAAGAATAATATGTAATAATTAGGAATAAATTGTAATAAATATGAAAAAAATGAATAATTAGGAATAAATAAGAGTAAATAGAAATAAATAAGAATAATTAGGAATAATTAGCAATAATTAAGAATAATTAAGAATAATTAAGATTAAATATGAATAAGTAGTAGTAAATAGGAATAAATAGTAATAATTAGTAATAATTAGTAATAATTAGTAATAATTACTTATAATTAGTAATAATTAGTAATAATTAGTAATAATTAGGAATTATTATAATTAATAAATAATAATTAGGAATAATTAAGAATAATGAGGAATAAATAGTATTAATTAAGAATAGATAGGAATAATTAGGGATAATTAGGAATAATGAGTAATAATTAGTAATTAATAGGAATAAATAAGAATAATTTAGAATAATAAGGAATAATTAGAAATAAATAATAATAAATAGGAATAAATATGAATAAATAGGAAAACATAACAATAAATAGGAATAAATAGGAATAAATAGGAATAAATAAGAATATATAGGAATAAATATTAATTATTACTAGTTATTACTAGTAATAACTAGTAATAACATGGCACAATTTCTAGTGGATTGACGATAGTCATCTTACTCAATGACACTTCTCCTTTAAACATTCACCAACTCAAAAAATTATGATTAGTATGCTTCTACTTATTCTGGAGTTTGAATATGCATTTGTAGGAACACATTATTCATAATGTGTTCAGGTGGTGATAGTTTTGAGAAGATGATTCATCGATGAAAAAGGGGCTCTTTTGTCCAATTGCTCATTTCTGTGAAATTATCTCACCCAAAAATCTCAATGATGATTTTGCTTGGAGGTACGCTTATACAATCTCGTATGCAAAAGAATGAATATGAGTACTTACAAGAAGATTCTTGTTTGTGATTTTAGTGAGAAATTTGTATGTAAAATAGAATTCAGACAAAAGATAAGTTGTTAATCCACTAAAAAATGTTTTTTATAAAAATATTATTTACGATGAGACCTTTTGCAATGGGATCCTATGACAAATAATCTGAATATAAATTTTTATTAATAATTTTGGTAACGGTCCCATCGTAAACAATTTATATATATAATGTATATAATCGAAGTCTTAGTTGCGATGGGGAAATCTCCCGTCATAAATTGTATTTGCGACGGCCCATCACAAAAGCTTTATTTATATATATAAAGTATATAATTGGTGGTTTATTTGTGACGAAGTCCTTATATATCGCAAAAATGTTTTTTGCGATGGTCCCATGAAAGAATATAATAATTTCGAAGTTGTTTTATGCAACGGTCTATTTGCTACAGGGCCTCATCGCTAAAGCCTATTTCGGATGGGATACCGTCCAAAATAGCCCATTTCAAATATTCGGTTTTCCAGTAGTTATTTTCTATGGCACCCCATGAAAACAATATATCTCTTGTACATACTTCTAATCCAACTACTCTACGATAAATATTTCTATTATAGGAATGAAATGTTGTACATTATTCATTTGATCCACAATGATCCTAATAGATTCATTCTTCCTAAGTGTCATTAGGAGAGCAAACAAAAGTACCAACCCACTTCCATTCTTGAAAAGGAAAAGGTTACCATAAACATCCAGGTCTTTGATTCTCTGCCTTCACCTACATATATGAATAAAATCGTGTCATGAAACCTTCTATCTTCTTTTTCATGCATGACCACCAAAATTATCGTCATAGGTTATACAATATTTTGGTCACACATTGTTGCACCAACCACTTGGAAGTATGAAATCCCCACATAGAATCCTTTCATATTCTCATATGTATAATGATCATATTCATCACATAGATGATCTTATCCTCGTTTTTCATCCAGTCTGAAGTTGCCTCCACACCTTGAATGCTTTCCCTCATGTCCAAGAAATATAGGACCACATTCAATTGGTCCCTGATCCATCCCAAAAAATTATATTCCATTTCAATAGACATGATTGTCATCTAATCTAGAAATTCTTAAACATGAATGTGTATCTCATCTGAATATTTCATCATCATTCACCCATTACGAAATTCCTAAACTATCTGAATTTGATTGTTTCTACTCAAAGTGTCATCCACATTGTTTCCTTTCCCAGGTGTATTGGCTAGCTCAGAATCAAATGAAAATATAAACTCAACCGATCTCTTTATCTAAAGATTCAAATAAAGCTATGTAAAGATATACCTCAACCTATTATGGTCAATATAATTAGTATGTTTTTTACCAATGAAGGATTATCTTCAATACATAAATACATAAACCAATGGTAAAAAATTGAGGTCATGAGTAGGGAATGTATGTTCATGTAGACATTGATTCTTAGTCTTGTATGCAATAAATTTATCCATTTACATCAACAAACCACTGATACCTATCCTTGAAGAATCACAATACACTATGTACTTATCACCAGAATTAGGTAAAACTAAAATTGGGGATTTTTAAGCACTTATTCAAGTCCTAAAAATATTTTTCACAACCATCCAAAAACTCAAATTGTACTCCCATTTGGCCATTTATAATAGAGGTTAATTTAATTGGGAAAATTCATGGATGAATCTCCCATAATATCTATTTAACCCTAGAATTCTTCAAATATCAAAACAATTCTTGATCTGCCCACAAGAAACCACTGCTTGCACCATCTCTGGGTCCACTGACAATCCTTTCCCTGAGATGATATGCCCCAATAATTTTACCTACATAGTCCATTATTGGAATATCAATATATTGGTGTATAGACAATTCTCTCTCAGTGTTCTCAAGATGATGCAAATTTGTTTGGAAGGATAATAATGAGTCTTCGAGTACTCCATGATTTCGGCCACAAACAGCACCTCAAACTGATTGAAGTATGAACGGATGTTCTAAACCAAGAAGACCATAATCACTATTGGTTCTCTTTTCATCCAAAAAAATAATAACAAACTCATAAATCTCATAAACACTATTGAACGTAGTCATCAGTATATCATAAGTTTGAACTCTCAAATAATTATACCATGCTCTCAAGTCGATATTTTAGAAAACACAAGATCCCTTCAACTGTTCAAAAATTTCATCAATATGTGGAAGGGGATATAAATTATTAACAATAATCTTTTTAAACTTGTGTTAATCAAAAAGCTATCATAAACTCATGTCATTTTCTTTTTCAAACATCACATGTGATCCCAAAGGTGACATAATTTGATAGATATGTCCATTATCCATCAAGTCTTCTAGATGAGCATTGAGTTAATGGATTCTCTATCAGTAAAATTTTGTATTATGGAATAGATACTAGATTAGTCACTAATATGTGCTCAATCATAAATTTCACATCACTCTTAGGTGGAAATCCTTATAAGACTTCAGGAATGAAATCATGAAATTGTTCCACCACCGGTGGTAGCACATAATGCCTATACAATTGTAATATAGTAAAATACATGAACCCTAGGATGTGAGTTCACCCATTTTCTAGGTTATTGGCCTAGTCAGCATGCATGGATATCCCACTCCCCACAGGGAATGTAACGGTCACCCACAAGAGATGTAAACGTCACCCATCAGTGGTAACAATCTATGCGGGATTGGTTTGTGACTAGCCATTACATACATAGAATTATGTCGAAACCAATCATGTCAAGGATATAGGGATCCAAAAAAATATGTACTCCCTAATCTCAATAAAACATCCATTGAACATATAGATGTATCTAGACGATACTCCAAATGGTGTATCTATCATCACAACCCCTCTCAAAAACTCTATCATCAGGCTCAAACCATTAAATTGTTTTGTAGATATAAAAGAATAAGAGGTAAAAATATCATATAATTAAATAGATAATGTATAAGCCACAAGAATATTACCTCTCACTATCGATGGTCCATCCTAGTTATCTACAAGTGTAGAATGTACAACATTGAACTGTGATACCTCTCTCGCCTATGATTCTGTCGGAATCCCTTGACTTTCACTACTCTGGTAATATGGGTGTAGATTCCTAGATTGACCATGTATGTTACCTGAATCACCTCATCTAGTATAACTCCATATATAGAACTGATAATGTGTAAATGATCAACTTCCCAAACTAAATCTATTGGGTTTCTCAATCCCTGGTCATTTCACTTGGGTTCTTGTAGAGCCTTTGTAGAAGTCCAAATGTGTTAGATGATTATCACTCCTCTAGTTGATGAGGGAAATTATTCTGGAAATGTCTCTACCTACCACATGGGTGGAAAATCTCATGAGTGATATATTGGGAAACTGATCCTCCTAATTCCCTACCTTTATTTATTCTTCCTTGACTAATGTTTTTATAATGAAGCATCATGCTCTCAGATGTCACATCTACTGATCATCTAGTTGAAACTAGTTTTCCATAACCAGAAGCCTCCTTGGCATTCCCCTCCAGAATGAGAGACTAATTTACCATTTATTATAAATTCATAATCATGAATATACCTACTATTAAAATTCTTATTTAAAATCTCCTTAAATTTTTTTTTCTAATATAGCCCTATCTTTATCTTAAACAAGAGAAAAGAGTTTTAAATGAGTAAAGTGTCTGGAAGTGTCTTTACCATACATATTCCCCTTAGTCAGCCTCATGTCTTCAACTTCTCTTTCCTAAATTAGCATATCTGGGTAAAAGTGTTCTATGATCTTCTCAAAGAAGATCCTCTATATCATTCCATTAGCCTATCTAGTGTGTAATCTGACAACAAACCAACACGTTGTTAATCCCCATAGCACGTAAACCAAAACTTTTACTATCATATCTATAGGTGTCTCCAAATATTGATGTATCATATCAATTTACTCATCCCAAAACTATGATGCCTACAGTCCACCATATTCAGTGAACGTTAGAGAGAATTGGACTATTAAATCCATCGTTAGATCATACATTATTTTCACAACCCTCTTGAATAATCTGATCATAATTTATATAATGTGATGGATGTTTTCCAAAAAAAATCTCCCCTAATTCCTCACATGACATTATCGGTGCGTGAGGTTCAACTATTGTAGGAACATTCCAACTCATTCCCCTAGTGGTCCTCTCAATAAGCATAACATTATCTTATTTCTATAATTCCAAAAACACACTTTTGGAAATATTTCACAATTTTAACAAGATTATGTAAGAGGGAAACATAACAAGATACAATATATCTCGTCCCCACATATCACCGCATAGTCAAAACCGAGGTGTCATCAGTAACCTTAACCATCCCACACATAGGTTGTGGCCAATAAGGAAAAATACATTTTCAAATTCTTGATTCTCATTTTGACTCACTATTATTATTGTCTTTCATATTATTATAAACATTTTCAATTTAATTTAAGAACACAGCTGTAGTTAAATTTCACTAGAATAATTTTTTTATGTTTTAAAACATTATAATAACGTGTTTTCCCATGAATTCCAAAAATGATGCATCTCAAAATCATCCTGAGTGCCTTGAATGATGCATCAAGACTCAACACATGTGTCGTTCTCAGTCGTGAATCAATAATCCTGAAATTCATCAAAAAATAATTACATCACACAACAAGTACCTCGCCCAAGGTGAAGTAATATTAAACCATAACAACAAATTACAATAATAACAATCCCACCCTGAGTAATTGGGGTTTCCCCCGTACTTGGTTTTGTAACTCCCATGAAAAATCTTATATCCAAGACCCGAATCTTACTAGTCACTTATCTACCATTCTCTAAAATTTATGAAGAATTATGAAAGAAAAAAACTCATTTGATACCACTTTGTAATGTCTCATCATGGGTACCACACACCGGGGCCTCAAGCTAGTTCGCCACATGGCCCCAAGCACTCCTCCCCATATGCTAGAGGCTTCTGACTGGTAGAGAGGGTCTGGTAAGTCAGTCATGGGGAGACTATAATTTATTTGAATGAGGTTTGAATTATAAAATGTAAACTAGAAATAGAGGAAGCATATATAATCAATGAAAATTGAGCAAAAATATCTAAGAAAATAAATATAATAATAAAATAAAAAAAGAAACATGCAATGCCTATATAGTTATCTAGTTTATAAAAACTAACAAAACTAGAAGAAATAGAGTAAGAAAATCATTTGTGGGTCCCAAACCACATCCAAATCCCTCAACAGAGCTCCACCCCATTGAAAAATTTTAACAAGGGAACTTCTCTTTAAGATGTAATATGACAATAATATCTATTCAGGTACCGATTAGGGATCCTAAGAAAGGTGTGAGTATATATCAGTATTCCACCACCAATGGTTTCTAAAAATGGTATATTCTAATGAAATTTCATGTAAGTATATAAATAAATAAATAAAATTCCTAAAAAATAGTTATCACATTTTCATTTATTCTTTATTCAGGCATTTTATCTCTAGGGTTCACGTGGACACCAATACATTATAATCGAATTCTTTTCAAACTAGAGGTTGGAGTGTTCCTAAGGTAATATCTTATCTTAATACATAATTTGACTCAAGCTGAGTAATGAAGTATTCTAAGTTGATATGATATAACAACACCTAATTAGACTAATTACATAGTTTGAATTATTTTCATGTCACACTATAAATCAATGTACTCTGTGTGGGAAGTCTCACATGGTCCCTTAGAAATCAATCGTACAAGTATATCATGGTTGAAGAATGTTATGCCAATTACCACAAAGTTTGTTTGTATCTACACATTTAATAGTGCATACATATATCTGGTGGAAAATGTCATGTCTAAAACTGAAAAACTATTTAGGCACACACAATCATTACTATATAAATTCATTTATAATACCAAAAACCCAAATAAGTTTATCACTAGAATAGAATGTTATTTCAAGCCATCATTCAACCATGTATGTATATAATCAATATATTTCAATTTCATTTTTACCACCAATCCATCAAAACCATTAATTTATTCTCAAATTAATTAATGGAAACTCAATAATTAAATAAAAAATAAATTTACTAACCACATCACATTTTCATTTAACCAATTCAGAAATTGATTAACCATTAAAATAATTAACATATAATAACTAATCATCAAATTAATTATTACAAACATATAATTAAAATTTCTATAATTTACATGTAATGTAATTAACCTATATTAAAAATTATCAATATTAAATGAAATCCATAATTCTCCAATTCAATTCTCAATAGGAAATTCATCAATTATTTATTTTAAACAACTAAATTAATTAATCACCTCATGACAATTAATTAATTTAAAAAATAATTAATAAAATACATCATCACAAAATCATTTTATTTAATTTATCAAATAATTATTTAAACCAACCAATTATATTACCAATTTTTACAATCCCACGAAATAATTAATTGACGCCATTAATTAATTGAATATTTAAGAAAACCCAAATTATTTATTATGCAATGATAATCATATAATTAAAAACATATTACAAAAAGAAAAAATATGATTGAAATAAAGACCACATAACTCATACAAAATACGATCTACATGTTGAAAAAATAAAGGATTGATGTGGTTTGGTTTGAGCAGAGATGACTAATTAACGAACACTAAAAAATGCATGTCATTAACTGATAAATCTCTTATAATAATAGCATATATTTTTACCCATCAATAATTACATAGTATTTATTTATAATTATATACGATATTATTACACAATTATTATTTAACAAGATGACTAAATGATAATTATTAAATATAAATTTCATCAAATTATCATTTGATATTTTTAATAAAAATTAAATTGAATCATTATTTAAAAAAATTGAGAAATAATTTTATATGAACACCTCTAATTTTATTTTTATCCATTTCCTACGTTTTTATAGAATTATTAAAAAATATGTAAAATTAATAAAAAAAATAATTAATTAAAAAGGAATGAGACTGAGAACCTAGATGCATAGATTTATGTCATGGAGATAGGGGAAATCATCTGCCGGGTCTCCAAGGATAAAGAAGAAGGTCTCCTAGATTTCCCAAGCGATAGAAGATGATTCTCTCACTTGACCCAATCTGACCATAAACACAACAGTTGGTTCATTTATTAGGATATGTCTCAAACCAGGACCCTAAATAGCCGTAAAAAACAATCACATTTAATGTCCATTTCAACCAATCTTTGGTGGAAGACTGTGTTAATTCAGTCTAAAATTACATTTCGAGATTTTGTTTTCTAGTGAAAACAACCCATAAATGAGCTTCAACAATCTTAGGTTTGGTAAAAATAGTGTAACCTCATTGTAGAAGAACAATGAATGGTAAACATTTTTTATTAATTATTTAATTTAATTATATAATTTATTTATATAAATTAATAAAAAAATATTTATATCTGAACTTACTAATATGTCAACTACGTATAGTATGTATTGCAAACTTAGGGTAAATCCACCATTCTGGACCCATTGGTTGTCTTGTATTTCTCGTATGATGCACGTTTTTTGGGATATTAATGATTTATTATTTAAAAATTGGAATTAATAGTTAATTAAATTAAAATTTTTCTTTTTCTGAGAGAGACTTCACAATGTACAAAGCATAAAAATGTTATACCCTCTGTAGGGTAAACCCATAATTCCATAATCGTCTATGGACTTATATTTCAAATACGACACATCATTTTTGATATATTTAATTATGTTTTATTAATATAATATATTAAATATTATTCAATAACATTATGTCACTATCGATACATATAAATTTCTGAATCCTTCGAATCTTATACCCCTCCTAGCATAAACACCATATTATAGACATAAAAGAGGCCTCACATTTCTCATAAATCATACCAATTTAGAGTTATTAAATTGTTTTGAATAAATTTTTTATAATTAGTATAATATAATTAATATTTTTATTTCCCATCATTGAGGATTTTTGGGCCTCGAAATCTCACACTACTCTGTGTCTGACTCCAAAAACATTGCATTAAATATTCAAAATTCCTAGTAGGAAAATTTCTCTTATGTAAAGAATTTAAACCATTTATTATGTTATTTAAATGATAAAATATTTTTTCCCCATAAAGTATTAAAAAAAATTTAAAAGAAATAACTCAAAGGAAAACATACCTGGAAATAGAAAGGAATCATATATAATGACATCAATATATATATTAAAAAATAAAAAACTTTTATTAATTTTTTTTTAATTTTTTTATGATCAATATCTCCCATAATGGAATTGATTTGAAATAAATATCATGTTAATCTATCATACTAATATATAGGGGATTTTTTACAACCATATAAGTATTTTGTCAGTTTATAAACACAATCATGATTTTTTTATTCACAAATCCAGTTTTTTTAATATAAACTTCCACTGGAACATATCTGTTAATAAAATAAAACCCCAAATCAACTTGGAATTGGTTTAAATTTAATAATTCCACAAAGGAAATACGTATTTGAATAAATTTTGTGTTTATACTAGTGAATAATATTTTCCATAATTACTGACCTCTTTTTTATTATATTACATAAAAATAAGTCTATATTTATTTCTATCAACTATTCCATTTTCATCACAATTATTTAGAAAACCCATTTTCCTCTGACTATAGAAGCTTCTCTAATTCATCAAAAACTAAAATCGAAAATTCATTCATTCCAATTTTAATAATGTCATCATGAATCACCATAATAAAATAATCAAAAACTAAGGCCTCTTAAGGATTATTAGATTAAAATTGTGATAATAAATATATATTTTGAATTTCAATCTATATGGAACTTTTAAACCTAATCGGTTTATACACATCACCAATGTTACCTTCACTAGGATGATTCCTAATAAATGAATATCTTCTTGGGTTTTCATATGTATTATCTTCAAAAATATGTGGATAATATTTATTAGGGATAACATAAAAAAATTTCAAGTTATTGCGTTCTTATAATAACTTTTTATCCTTGATTGAATATAACTTATAGAAATAACATCATAGGACATAGGTTGGAGTTGTTTCAGAAAAAATATCTACTTCATCAAACATAACATGAACTATATTTCCAACTGTACAAAAAAATATTATGGAAAAATTTTCAATCCTTAAAAACAGTTGAATAAACAAAAAATATTCCATCATCATATTTTTGTAAAAAAAGATGTATATTATCATTATTATTCATAATTAGTACTTTATAATAAAACTATTAAAGCATGAAAATTTGGGATTCCTCTACATAAAAAACTCACAAGAGTTTTTATAATGAAAATTTATAATTAAAACATGAGTTATAGTATAAAAGGTTGTACTAACTGCTCCCTCAAAAAATGTTTTTTTAATTGAGTATTCACTCTACATGGTTTTGGTAATCTGTTGATGAATTATATTTCTTATTTTAAGTACACTATTTTACTAGGAGGTTGTGGTTTTGGTTTTGAAAATGGATGTTAAATATCATTCTTACTATAAATATTAAAAAAATAAAAATTTTCAAATTATACACCATGATCACTATGAATAGTTATCAAGGGGAGGTTTTTCACATTTTAACCTTGTAATGTTTTTCAAAAATTACTAATGCCTTTAGATTTTATTGCTTTAAAATAAAACCATGTATATCTAGTAGAATAATTAACTAAGACATATACATAGTATTTTCCTAAAAAATAACTATAATTTCTATTTCCAAATAATTCTATGTCTTCTAACCATAAATCATCATATCTTGAGATGCCACTAATTGATTTAAATCTTGAATAATGATTCATATCAAATTGATAGGGTTCACATAATTGTTAAGTATCAATCATATGTTCTAGTGGATCCTTAACTAGTCATTTATTAGTCAAATTAGATATGTTACTATGATTAAAATGTCTTAACCTTAAATTTCATAACCAATATAAGTCTTATATTTCAAATAGTCATGGTATGTATTGCTTGTAAATGACTTTTATGTTTATTGTGTTAACATTATGATGCTTATTGGAAGAAAAAAAATCCCACTAGTAATTGTGAAGTAAAATTTTATTATTCCTAGATATTAGAATGTATACTCCTTCAGATAATTGAATTATGATTATAATGTTGTTCTTGTTCTCTACACCAAATAATACATTTCAAATAAGATATTATATAGGAAGAAAAAAGTTACCTATTATAATAATTTCCCATCAATTATTATACATTATTATTAGTTTGTCACCATTAATTAAGATTTTCTAATTGAGGAAATATTTAGTATCCTTCATGTTCTTATATCATCTGATATCATTATTAGAAATGTTTTTTTGGAACAATAAGTGTTACTATGAAGCCAAAAAAGATTTGTTTTTTCATAACACTACCCTTCTTGGGTTTGTAATTAACAGAAAAAAACAATATAATCACTTTTACTAAAATCAATATTTGTGAAATATAATAGATCAAACTTTGTTTAAGGTTAAATTATTTTCCAGTTCCCACCAATTCATCACATTGTGCAAAATGGTGGATTTTTTAGAGAAAAATAAATTTCGTTAGTAATTTTATCTTCACATATAAAACATTTTACTGGAATAGTATCATGAGGTCTAATTTTTTATATATTTTACCAAAAATTCCCTTTTAAATTTTAAAAAGTGGTAATTTTTTTCTCAAACTATAAATTTTATATTTTATTTGAATAACTATCTTTTTATCACCATCTGTAATAGTTTTATAGGAATTTTTTCCTTGTTAGTTGTTTTTCCTAGAAATAACATTTTCCAGATAATTTAAAATATTTTCTTTATTTGAATTATTTTGATAAATTTATTTTGAAATATATGATATTTAATTTGTTAAAATAGTTTTCCTGGAATCTACCTTAGTATTTTAATATTTTTTCATGTTTTTAATGATATTACAATTTAATCATTATTATAATTTTTCAAACCTTGAAACCCCAGCATAATTAGGTAATTTATTATCTTTTATATTGCACGATTATTCATCAGTTGATGTATAGTTTTTACCCTCATGATTATTTTCATTTAAAGAAATGTTTTAAAGTGATTAAACTGTATGTAATTTAGCCATGAGATACTAATTTATATTGGGAAATTTTTTAAAATGACTTAATTTGTATCTATGCAACTTTTATTTGCTGATTAAATTTTAGAAGAATCGCCACTACTAACCCTTCATGTATCAAAAGATTTCAAGAAATTATTTCTCTTAGACAATAAATTTTTTTTTTGGAATTTCATTCTAATATTTTTTTTCTTCATGTCATTAATTTTCATATTCGGTTAATTAGGTAAAATATGTCCATTTTTCTTACATTTATAATAAGTGGTTTCAAATTATTTATAATCACTTTCATCCTTATGAATTATCATATATTGATATTAAAAATCAATCATCCGAACTATATTGTTCATCCTTGTTGAGGGATCATTAGACTCATAAATGTAGTTCTATGATGAACAAAAATCCAACTAATTAATAACTATTTTATTCGAAGAAAATTAAATACTTTAACATATGACTAAAAAATTGTAAGAACTATAGACGTTTTAGAAAAATAAAAAAACGATATTTCTATTTATAACATTCTTGTTATCTATTTTATGTCTTTCCACATATTTAATAATGTAATGCCCTAACCCCAGTTACCCCGAGTCGGTGCATTATTTTAATACATTGGTATGATTACAAGGAATTATATCCCGAATGACCGATTAGTTTAGCAGTTTTGGAAAATATATTACATGCATGAACATTACATTACACTTTCTAACATACTACATAATAAAAAATATTTTGTGAATGACATTGTTCCCTTATCTTAACCCTGCATCTCAAACTTAAAACACTTCTTGGGATCCTTGGAAAGTAAAAAATAAGAAAGGGGTGATCTCAAATTCTCTGTAAGGATAACAATATAGTGGAAACATTCATAAATAAGAATAAACATTTAAGGCGATATATAAAAGTAAAACAAAAGCTTTTTCAAAATAAACATCATCATAATATGGAAAATATAAATCAAAATAATTAAATTTACTTACTCAAATGGAAATTCTACTAGTCTAATAATCATATGCAATATGAATAGACACTTTCATAATGATATAGTGTATAATGCCAGATTTTCATAACCACATAGTCACAGCCTTATGCTAGGACTAAAAATAAGATTCTGTTAAGCCCTTGTGCCAAGGAACTAGTTTGTCTCATGAGACCTACCGATACATCGAGGAGATATAGTGGGATCCACCTGTCACTTACTAAGTCCAATGAATTTATCATATAAAAAAGATTAAACATAATATAAAAATTCGTATTAAAATAGCATACCAAATGTCAATACATTATCCATAAACCATGAATGGTATAAAAATAACACATCCACATTTAAACATATCAGAAAACCTTCAATACAATATGGATGAGTTGTATAATAATAAATCATCTTCAAACAAGTTTAAAATTCATTAAAGGATGTTGAAATAGATGAAAATGATTTGTAAAACTCTTCGAGAGAATTATCCCTTTTTCATGAAAAAATTTAAAAGTCACACAATTTTGAATGGAAGAAATATAAATAAATATTTGAATCAAAGTGTCCCATACCACTTTTAAATATTTGAATAGAATTCTGGGTTTAAAAACATTCTTTTCCATATAGATAAATCCTTAAAAACCATTTTGAAAACATGTACATTAATGAGAATTATTTAGAGGAATACATATTTAATACATTTAAAATGATGTTCTACTAAAAAGTTACCTTAAAAGAATACTTTCAAAGACTCTTTCATTAAATATGGACATGGATAATAAATTTGTCCCAGTAGATACTTAAGTAAAGACAACCTCGGATAACAAATAGACTGTGAAATTAACCCTTACCTTGCACGTTCCCTTAGTCGAGGGTACATTTAACCTCCTGTATGAAGACCTTAGTATGTTATTAAATTAATCCAGAACCATATTTATATTTATGATATCATACATTATTCATTTATGACTTTATACTATAAATTTAATTAAAATATTAATATTAAATTAACATTTAAGATAATCATCACTTTCTTTATCGTATGTGTTTTAATTGGTTACTCTTGATTGTATCACTTATATGATGATTTAAATACTTCTAGAATATAAAACATGATTTATATATCATATATATTCATAATATAAATATTTATAACATATATATATATGAAATGGAAAACACCATTTTTGGAGATGGTAGTCCGTACGTACACAGAAACGCGGTTTTCGTTTTCTTATCGTATTGAATGGAAGTAAGTGAATAACATATATGTAAGTACATATATATATATATCTCCAGTAGCATTATTATTTCATATAATACATACTTATATATATTTTTATAATCGTTGATGAATGGTGAACTTGGAAATGAATCTCATCGCGTCGTGGAGATGGTAATCTGTACATATTCAGGAGCAACAATATCATTTCTTTAAAAGAGTGTAATTGGATGGTATATCATATATACAGAATAATTATAATTTTATATTTATTATTTACATCAATTAATAATCATTATTATATCAATGCAAATAATAATGTATTAAATAACAATTACACCACGACATGGAGATGATATTCTGTACGTACACACGTATATTGACATGTCATTAAAAGGATGGATAGAATAACGAATATGGTTGTACCATATTAATAATAACATGATAGTATATATAAGATACATGACATATTATTTTAGAAGGTAGACAACAAAAACATGATGTGTAAGAAGAAATGAACATGGAAGAGGTGATGAAATATTTTCCTCTTATTCAGGTTCGTCCTTTTGATTTGATCAAAAGGGCTCTATAAGATGGATTTATAAATAAAAGAAGGCCTCTATGATGAAGGGAGAATATTTTAGAGGTTATTTGGGTAGTGTTTGGCTGAACCCAATGTCATTGAATGTGTAAATTATAGTGAAGGGGTGGTGGCCTTTTATAAGAGGGGTGAGGGGAACCTTAGGAAAAACTTAAAATATTATTTTATAAAAAATATTTTTCAGTTTATAATTGCTCAAAAATGTATTATTTAAATAATTAGGTGTTGAGGGATCAAAAAATACTAAAAAAATTGGTTTTAGATAGGTTTTTTTCACCATAATAACCTTAACATTTAGATTTAAGTATTAGTTAAATAGTTTGACATTTACCATGTCTCTTTGTATTTCTATATTACATAGTTAATAAACATAAAATGAAATAAAAATACAACCCAAATTGATTCATTAATGTCAAATATATTATTATATAAGTCATTTGGATGAACCATATATTTTTAGGACAATTATATCAATTAATAATATAATATTTGTTTAAAAAACTCTTTTATGGCAATTTTGACAGATTTGGTATTTTTTTTCTAAATTCCTAAGAGAATTATTACTTTGCAAAAAATTAATCTAATAAACCCTAATAAGTCATATTAACCTATAAAATTATTTTAATTCATAAAAAGTAACAAATTACATTTATTTGGATATTTATAATATCAATTAGTTTAATCTTTCATTAATACGGTAATTACTACATCATTAGTGTGTCATAAATAAATATAATTATTTAATGTCAAAAAAATATAAATAAAATACAATTATTTAGGAAATAGTTTAATCTTTCTAATATATATTTATAGTCGAATTTATATTTTGTTTATCCTTATATTAAAAATGTTTTAGTTATTAAACTTTGAATTTAACACTTTTAACTCTTCTATGAATTCAATAAAAATTAATATCCTAATCCAATCCAAGTAGAAAAAAGAGGTTTATATTTAATTCCTAAGGTTATTTTGGTATAATTAATCTTATCCAATATAATTAGAACATGTGTTATGGAAAGAATATTATCATTTTTACCCTCAATTACCCTATTTACTTTTAACTGTCGTAAATAAAAGTAAAAAGTTAATATTCACCAAAATTTATTTTCAACTTATTGAACAAAATTTTTCTTACTAATATCAACTGTGTCTTTCAAGTTTTTAATATTCCACTCACATAAGTAGTAAAATTATGTTTTATCTAAATTTACATATTATCCATAGAGGGGGTTAAAGAAGGTGAAAAGTTCAATAAAATTATATATATATATATAATATTATTACAAAATGATTAAAATGAATTAAATTGAAAATATATAGGTATTATATATATTTTTTTACCTAAAATAAATTTAAATAAAATAAATAATTATTTAAATGAAAATTCAGTTTTAGCCAATAACATAGTGTTTTTCACTGTTCATCAAAAATTGAAAGTATTCAGAAACATACAAAAAATAAACCCAAAGACAATTTTGATATTTAGAATTCAAAAATAAAATCTATTTTAACAAATTAAAAACATATAAATTTAATTTATTAATTTAAAATTAATTCCCATTGTCAAAACCAAAAATCGTATTTTTAAGAAAAAATTAGTACCAAAATATTGACACTTGTTTATATCCAATTTCAAAGTTAAATTACATAAAATTATGAACATTGGATTAAATGGTAAAAATATAATATTATTATACTTCTAAAACATTCATATGTATACTTTAAAACTATAAATTATTTTGATTAAAAAGTTGTTTTCAGTTAAAATATATTATTTTTAACTATTCACCCAAATATGAAAGTTATTAGAAAAACGCCAAAACTATATTGAAAATAAATTCTTATATCTCGATTCAAATGAAAAAAGTTTATTTTGTCATATTGAATATATAAAAGTTTCAAATATTGGATTTATAAAGGTTCTACCATTAAAAGGTGGTAAAATTGTATATTTTAAAAAATATTTCATTTACATGAAAAAATGAATTTGTCCTTACATTATGTCTAAGAAACTCCTAATATAGATTCTAAAATAATAATTATTATATAAAATTAAAAATTCAGTTATAACAATTCATAATATCTTTTGAATATATATTTTGGTATGTCGTGCTGCGCTTGAACTCAGTGCTTCTTGTTGTGCATGTTTATTGAATTTCATTGAGGAAATAATGTACTATGAAATCATGGGGTGTTACATTATCCCCTTCTTCAATAAATTTCATCTTCATAATTTGTAATTGTTATTCAAAAATAAAAGGTTAAAAATAGATAATACCTTTTTGGGAAAACCCATATTAGAAATTGGGTTATTAAAATTTAGTCTTAATAAGAGGAAAAAATTATATATATAGATACCTGACAAGTATAGTTTCATCCTTCTACTAATTCCTAACACAAACTCATATTTCACTCCAAAATATTTAAAATAAATATTCTATTTATCCCAATCATATAGGGATCCAAAAATAATGAACTTGTAATTAATTTTTCAAACTATTTATGAAAACTAAATTATACAAACTAGTACATCATGTAGTCCCGTTGTAGGTGATGAACCCTTTTTTCTCTTCATTTGGGGGTTCTAGTCTTGTGTCTTTCCCAGACATGACTAGTTTTCACCCAACCAATGGGTTGTCCTTTTTATAATAATACAAAAATAACCTTAACAATAGTATATAATCTCAAACTTAATCCATTCAAGACTTTAGACTTATCCAAAATACTTCTATCCAAACTATCATTCCAAAATTTATAAGGATGTTAAACACAATGAGGATTATTTTTGTCTGGTAATAACATGTGAACGCCCTCATCGTGTATTCTTTTAAAACACTACAACATCCTGAATTACCAAAAAACCTTATTGATTACATTCATACTCCCTTATTCCATAGAGAATACAGGATATACTTTTTCTTTCCAAAAATGTTGCAAACTCCAACCATGATGGAATATAGAAATCATTAATTAGTTTCAAGGTAGTCAATAATATCGAATATAATTTATCCAAATCAACCATCTCTTATTCCAAAACCACTACCTCATTATCCGGACTATATTAAGGATTACCTTTCCATCAAACATGAATTTTCTAAAATGTGTATCTTACTATTTAGTCACATTTCTTAGAACCATATAATCTAAAATCCATAATAAAATAGTACTGCAGTACAATCCTTATTTATCTCCATAAATCATATCACCTATATATTGTGGATGCAACACTCAAAAGAAATAATTATATAATAACAACATAAGAACACTAGCCATTCCTCTTCATCTGAGGTAGTATCATAACTTGATTATTATCCCATAACATCATTTGCAATATACTTAGATGACTAGGACATTGATTCGCATAGTGTCCCAATGCCTTGAAGTAGGAGAATTTTACATTCTAAAACTTATTATTACCCATGAAATCAAGTACTTGGTGTCCTTTTTCTCCACACTTATAACAAACTCTAATTCCATTCAAGCATTTACCAAGGTGATTCTTTACACTGTTATCACATATGGAAAAATCATTCTTTCCCCAGTTTCCTTTATCCATCGTTCTCTCTACCATAATATTCTTCTATTGCTTCCCTTCAAAGCCATAAGACTTTCAGAATTCATTACATATCTTATTAAACCATGATAATATTTCTTCATATGATGATAATATGTAAGGGAATATTTCCATTCTAAATGTTTTCTTAATACAATGAAAAATATGATCCTTCTTACAATTTGGAACAGTAAAATTACTGGAGTTGTCATTCATTCTACTAGGCACTATTTATAAACAATGGAATTATCATGGTCATTTTATGAATCATAATGAATAATTCTAAACTTGTAAAACACCTAACGTAAATTTAATAGTTTATGGATATAATCCATAATAATGAAAATGATTTGTTTGAGGAATTATTTACTCTTAAATCCTTCACAATGTAATGTAATGAAAATGTGAATTATCCTAACCATATCCCCTGAGAGTGTCGTAACCAAGAGTGCAACAAGGCTTGTTGCCCTGCAACAGTTCTCATTTGAGTCTAATGCAAAGCCATGTTTTCAGGTTTTACTGCAAGGTAAATCTGCTCCAGAGCCACCTCTACCAACATGTATATAGAAAATAATGTATTGCGCGGAAAAATCACAAAAACAAAACATTAACAAAATTATAGAAAGTTCTTCTAAACTAATCCTCAAAGCATATCTTTGGTTAATGTGCTAAATCTAGTTTCCAAGGTAATTTCTAAACATCACTTGATACCAACTGTAACTCCCTGACCCCAGTTAACCAGAGTCGGTGCATTATTTTAATATATTGTCATGATCACATGGAATGATGTCCCAAAATACCGATTAGTTTATCAGTCTTGGAAAATATATTAAATTCCTGAATGTTACACTACATGTTCTAACATACAACACAATAAAAAAATACTTTTAGAATGCCATTGTTCCCTTAGCATAACCCTGTATGTCAAACATAAAACACTTCTTGGGATCCTAGGAAAATAAAACATAAGAAAGAGGTGAGCTCAAATGCTCAGTATGGATAAAAATATATCTTAAACCTTCATAAATAAGAATAAACATTTAAGGAAATGTATAAAACTAAAAAATCCATTTCAACATATAATTCCTCATAATATGGAAAATATAAATCAAAATAATTCCATTTACTTACTCACATGGATATTTGACTAGTCGAATAATCAAATGCAATATCAATATCCACATTCATTACGATGGAATGAATAATGTCAAAAATTCATATCTACAGAGTCAAGGCCTTGTTCCTAGACTACAAATATGATTTTGTCAAGGACTTGTGCCAAGACACTAATTTATCACATGATACCTACCGATGGATCGAGGAGCTTTAGCAGGCTCCACCCATCACTTACTAGGTCTGATAAATTCCCCATATGAAAAGGTTTAAACATAACATAACCATTCATATAAAAAATAGCATATGAAATGTAAATATATTATCAATAAACCATGAATGATATAAAAATAACACATCCATAGTCAATCATTTCACAAACCCATTAATACAATATGGAATATTTGTATCATAATAAATAATCTTCAAATAAGCTTTAAATCCATCAAAGGATGTTGACATAGATGAAAATTATTTGCAAAACTCTTTGAGAGAAACATCCCTTTATAATGAAAACATATAAAAGTCACCCAATTTAGAATGGAAGGAATTTAAATACATTTTTTAATAAAAGTTTCCTATACCACTTTGAAACATTTGAATGGAATTATCATTTTAAAAATATTCATTCCCATGTAAATAAATCCTTAAAACCCATTTTGAAAACATGGATATTAATGGGATTGATTTAGGGGAATAAATATTTAAAAAATTTGAAATGAGGTTTTAGTAAAAATGTCATATAAAATAGTCCCTTTTAGGACTATTTCATTAATCATGGAGATTGATAATGAATATTCCCCAGTAGATACTTACGTAAAAAAATCTTGGATAATAAAGTGATGGTGAATTTAACCTTTACCTTGCATATTACATTAGTCGAGGCTACATTTGACAACATGTATAAAGACAATAGTATGTTATTAATATATAACATAACCATATTAATATTTATGATATCATACATGATTCATTTATGACTTTATACTACCCATTAAATAATAATTTCCATTTTAAATTAACATTTCGGGTAATAATCGCTTTAATTATCGTACGTGTTTTAACTTGTTACTGTTGATTGTATCACATAGATCATGATTTAAATAATACCAGAATATAAAACATGATTTATATATCATATATATTCAGAATATAAACAAGTATTATAGAAATATATACGAAATGGAAAACACCGTTTATGGAGATGGTAGTATGTACGTATGCATAAACACTATTTCTGTTTTTATATCGTATTGAACAAAAGTAAGTGAATAAGATATATATAAATAAATAAATACATCTAAATATACAAACATATATATATCTAGTATAATTACTATTTCATATATTACATACTTATATATATATTTATAATCATTGATGAATGGTGAACTTGGAGATGAATCTCATCTGGTCGTGGAGACGGTAATCCGTACGTACGCACGAGCGGAAATATAATTTCCTTAAAGGAGTGGAATTGGATGTTATATCATATATACAGAATCATTATCAGGTTATATTTATTATTTAAAACAATTACACATCATTATTATACCCATCCAAATCATAATGTATTGAATAACAATTACATCAAGTCATGGAGACGGTAAGTCATAGGTACGCAGGTATGGTGACATGTCATTCATAGGATGGATATAATTATGAATATGGTTGTAAAATATTTATAATAATATAAAATTATATATAATATATTGGAGATATTAGTTTTTAATGGAAACAACAAAGAAAAATGAAGTTGAAGAAGAAAAGAACTTGAAAGAGGTGATTAAATATTTACCTGTTTTTCTGGTTTTTCTCTTTGATTTGATAAAAAATGATCCTTAGGTTTGCTTTCATACTAAATGAAGGAAAATAGGATTATGGGAGGATAGTTGAGAGGGTATTTGGGTAGAGGTTGTCTGATAAAAATGGCAATTAAGTTGTGATTCGATTGAAGGGGTAGTGCCCTTTTATAAGAGGGGTGAGCGGCGCCTTATGAAAACATAAAATATTATTTTATAATAAAATAATATTTGGTTTCTAATGGCTCAAAAATGTATTATTTAAATTATAAGGAGGGTATGGGTAATAAAATACACAACCAATAGGTTATAGACCGGTTTGGGTCACCAAATTAACCTTATCTTTTAGATTTAACTCTTAGTTAAATAGTTTGACATTTACCAAGTCTCTTTGTATTTTTATATTATATGGTTAATAAATATACTATAAAATTCCAATAGAATACATATTGGTTCATTAATGTCACATATATTAATATATAATCCTTTTTTCTGAACCGTACATTTTTAGGTCAATCAAATCTATCTATAATATAAATGATTTTAAAAAACACTTTTATTTATATTTTGAGACTATTTGGTATTTTGTTTTTTGAAAATTAATAACCACATAATTACGTAAGAAAATTCATCAAGTCAACAATAATATGTTATATTAACGTAAAAAATTAATTTAATTCATAAAATCTCTCAAATTACATTTATTGGAATATTTATAATATCAATTATTTTAATCTTTCATTAACACGTTAATTACTACATCATTATAGTGTCATAAATAAATTTAATTCTTTAATGTCTAAGAAATATAAATAAAATACCATTATGTAAGAAATATTTTTATCTTTCTAATAAATATGTATATTCTAATTTATCTTATGTGTAACCATATAATAAAAAAAATTTAGATATTAAACATTGAATTTAACACTTTAAACACTTCTTTATATTAAATAATAATAAATATCCTAATCTAATACAAGTGGAACAAAGGGGTTCAAATTCTTTCCTAAGATTGTATTTAGTCAAATTCCACTTAATCAATAGAATTAGTACTTGTTATAGGGTAAGAATAATATCATTTTTACCCTTAATTGCCCAATTTACTTTTAACCGTGGTAAATAAAAGTAAAAGATTACTATTCAGAAAAAATTATTTTCCTCTTATTGAACCACATTTTTCTTTCTGATATAAACAATGTCTCTTAGATTTTTGAAATTCCACTCATAGAAGTGGTAAAATTAAATTTATATGAATTATCAAATTCTACTAGGAGGGGGTAAAAGACGCTGAAAATTTCAATAAAATTTTATATATCTAATATTATTACAAAATGAATCCAATGAATTAAATTGAAAATATATAGGTATTATGTATCTATTTTGACCTAAAATAAATTGAAATAAAATAAATATTTTTTTAATTGAAAAGTCGGTTTTAACCAATAACACGGTGTTTTTTACTATTCATCAAAAATTTAAATTTTTCAGAAACATACCAAACATTCACCCTAAGATAATTTTGATATTCCGAATTAAAAAATGAAATATATATTAACAAATTAAAAACATAGATATTTAATTTATTAATTTAAAACTAATTCTCTTTTTCATAACTGAAAAGCGTATTTTTATGAAATAATAATTACCAAATGATTGACACTTGTTTATGTCCAATTTCAAAGTGAAATTACATCCAATTACTAGAATTTGATTAAATGGTAAAAATATAATCTAATTATAAATCCAAACCATTCATATATATAGCTAAACACTATAAATTATTTTGATTAAAAAAGTTGTGTTCAATTAAAAGATAGTATTTTTCACTATTCACCCAAATATGAATGTTATCAGAGAAAAAAAAAATATTGAAACTAAATTCATATATCCCTATTCTAATTAAGAAGTTAAATTTGTCGTATAGAATATATAAAAGCTACAAATATTATATTTAAAAAGGGTTCTCAATTAAAAGGCAGTAAAATTGAATTTTATAAAAAATAATTCTTTTTCCTGGAAAAATTAATTTATCCTTACATTATGTCTAAGAATCTCATAATATAGATTCTTAAATTATAAGGATTATATAAAATTTAAAATTCAGTGAATACCATTCATTACCATTTTTGAACGGCTAGTTTGGTAAGTCGTGATGCACTTGAACTCGGTGTTGCATGTAGTGTATGTTATTGAATTTTATTAAAGAAATAAGGTACTATGAAATCTTGGGGTGTTACACATAAGGTTACTAAAAAGATCATCCAATGTAAGTTTTCTTGTATTATATAATCATCCACAACATCACTTTGGATTACCACTCCTCGGGAATGATATCAATAATCTTTTGAGTAAAAATTTCTACACTAATACCATTTTTAGCAATAGATCATAAAAAATTTATAATTATAATGAACCTCAAGTCAATATTTACAACTAATTATCAATGTAAAAAATTAATGGCCTTATTGTTTTTTATTATCATCTGTCTTATAGTCTCAATAAATTTTGATGTTCCAATGTTTGCGACATCTAACTTTTTCCATATACTATGTGAATCATCACATAAAGATATATAAATGTAAGTACTTCTTTTCATGGAACATAAAAGAAAATTCATTACTTTGTAATTTACCTGATAATTGTTCTTTTCATGATGTGTAAAACTAATTGCTTCTTTACTGAGAATGCTATACTATCCAATAAGCACGAAAAAATTTTCCCCACCAGTGTTGATAAATAATGTTTTCTTACTATCTATCTAGTATCGATAATTAACAACCACAATGTTTTGTGTTTAATTTGGATTTAAATTATTTATATAGAAAAAATTCATGACTTCCATCATAAACATCATAAAATCCATTTTACAAGTACAAGTTTGTTTAATAATGTTTATATATGTAATCTTTTTATCAAAACACTAACAAGTTGTAGTAAATAATGAAATTAAAAACTCCATAAGTCTATGAGTATTAGAAACCAAACATGACGATAATTATATGATTTTAAGAGTATCAGTAATGGATAAACCTACAAGATATGTGGGGTTAATTTTAGTTACAAAAATATTTAAAAATAATTAAAATAAATTACAAAAAAACACATAATTTCACTTCATCAGACTCAGATTTAGTCTGACTATCAGAGTCAGAGAATCATAATTAGAATATGTCTGATTATATCAATGTAAAAAATCATAATCATAATAGATCCTATTAAATTAAATTGTTGTTGTTACTATAATCATTGTAACATTTATAAAATTAAATGTATAGATAGCTAATAATGGTGACTACCTTTCAATGACATAAACATCATAATAGAATCTTCTAAAAACAGGCAACAAATTAGCAATGTGAAAGTAATAATTACATACAAGATATTATTAATATATTTACATACATTAACCATGAGTGTATGTTAATAAATAACCTTGAGTAAAGGTATCCAATGTTTTATACCTCCTATAAATATATATCTTTCCTTTCTATGAATGTCTGTGATACAATGATCAGAATTCACTTATATTCCTATCACCAAAATAACACAATATAATGATGGGTTTCAAAATTATTGGCCATGGAAGCCCTTGATATGAGGGATAACATCAATCAACATTATATCCCTATATGACCTTGATCATAACAATTATCGATTGTGAAAATAATGTTTTCAATGAAATAACCCTCGCAAGGCTTAGTTAGATCAACCAACTCTATAAAGAATTATAATGACTACAAATGATTACTTCAGAGATATAATTCAGTACATGTCTATAGATATGAATGTAATTATCATGATATTATTCAAATTACTCATAATTTATAGGAGATTCACCAAAATTCATATTTTTTAGTTTGTTTCTATGGCCTCATCCAGTAGGTTCTTGACATGTCCTTTTTAAATAAATGCCCGATTATATACTAATTAACATTATTACAATACTAAATATACTCATTAAATTAAAAAGTATATTCATTATGATTGTAAACATAATTCATTTCAATAGAATTCATTGTCTATGCCTAATTCTATAATCCATATGAAATCATTTCTAATGATCTTTACCATAATCAGTATGATAGCTATCACTTCTATCAGTATGATAAGGATGAAAAAAATTCAAACTAATAGACTGGTTTAAGGTAAGCCCAATAAATTGGACACATGATCATTCTGATTATCATATTGAATAATTTATGTTTACATAAATTATTAGTTTAGAAATTTTTCTAATAATGTTAAAAGGTAATATTTTCAACAAAAAAATACTAAAATACCCTGGATAAAAAAGTTATTAAACTTGTTTTAATAATGTTTTTGTTATTTCCAAAACTAAAGAAATTCAAAAGTATAAAGTAATACTTAAAAAAATAATAATTATCTCCAAAAATAAAATATCTTCAAAGATAAATATATAAAAAATAATGGTAAAACTTATTTAATGTCTATATATTCATTTAAATTCAATATTTTTGAGAAATATTAATGAAATATCTATGATTTGGAAGACATATAAAATTATACACATAGGGTAGATATTTCTTGTTCAATTTAAAATCCATAATGAAAATAAAAAATTAAAATGATCTAAAACAAATAAATATATTATTTGAAAATAAATGTTAGTATATTGAAATAAAATTGTAATAGAATTTTTAATCAACTAATTATTTGAATAATTACCATAAAATCTTGTTCCTTAAACTATATATGAATTAAATGTATATTATACAATCAATGAATCAAAAATAAAACATTATTACAATGACTGATACTATCATATGAGTTCATTATAAGAGTCTTCAGTCATATAATACACTTATAAGTGGAATGATGAACCTTAAATAATCCTTTGAAACAGATGAACAATTCTTTAAGAGGAAGGTATCTCACAACCCAATTATTTTTTGAAAAATGTTATTTCAAATGACAGTACTTGAATAATTTCACAATATCAGATTTTTTGGGTGGGAAAAAATAATAAAAAGTTTCATATAACATAAAGGATGGATATCATTATTTCTTAGAAGGCAATCCCCGTAAATATATTACAAATGGATAATCTCTCTATAAGAAATTGTGCATCATTTATTCTAGATATACATCATCTAGAATAGAAAAATACCTTTTTTATCTGTAGTTTTAAATGTTTTTAGTTCATTCATATGACCCTTGATTGTTAGCATACAAGTCATTCAACGAAGAACATAGGAAGTCCAATGTAAGGGATAAAATATTAAAATAGAGGACATAACCTGCAAAAATATATATGATTTCATAGAGGATGAATAATTTATCCACTATAAATATATTTTATCACCTGGAATACATATATGATTAAATCTATATACATGGACAGATTAAAGGAAAATTCATATAAACACTCTATAAAAAAACTTATTCTAATAAGAACAGAACTCCATATCAGAAAAACAATAGCGAGAAAAAGATGTGAGACTGGCTTGGAATGTAAAAAATATAAAAACATACACTAAAAATTGATGAAATCAGAGTAGAACCGACAAAAAATATTTTAGATTGAATATAATGAGGATACCACAATAAAAATAAGATACTTAAACTAAATTTTTTTTCCACATCTTGAACAATTTATAACTAACCATGACTATAAATGGTGAATGAAGAAATAAGATGTACCCAAAAAAAGTTAATTTAAGATATGTGAAACAATACTAATTTTGGTAATGGAACCCCAGAAGACGATGTTTATAATTTTAAAAATTATAGAATCATTAATTTTAATGAATGTATCGAATAAATGTGAAAAACATTTAGGCATACGAAAAACAATTGTATTAAAATACTACATGGGTTGGGGGATTATTTTGAAAATGAAAGAAAATAACTAGATATGATTATGATATAATAATTAAAGTGATGAAATGTGTTTCATAGAATCAGAAGAAAAAAAATAAGAAGTCATCGATTTCTAATTTAATTTGAATTGTAATTTTAAGGGTGGAAAATTCATGATGATCTCTAAAGAAATTAATGATATAAAAAGAAGAAGATATTGATTTATATTGAAATGTAAACTCTACTACACTTATTAAATTTATCTATAACAAGAATCCTCATTCCGTTACTATGTTGTGTATCTACTAACATGAATGGAATTTAAGAATAAATGGTAATATTGAGTTATATGATACAATAATCACTAAATATTATATGAAATAAGTGTCCAAAAACTTCTACCATTAAAGATGATCATCCATGAATTAGTGGAAATGAGTGTATACATTTATGGGAAGAAACCAAGTAAAGGGAAATCAATATATCATAGTATACTAGAATCAATAATACCAATAACATCTAATGAAAAGTTAATGAGGATTTTTCCAAAATAATATTTTATCCCTGTCTTGAAAATGGTGTATTTTATAGACGATGCCTCAGTGAGGAGAAAAAATGCGAAGTAAACTATCAAAGAAAAACTAATCGTATTTATTTATTGAGTTTATATAATAACATATATATATATATATAGATAAATCTATTTTAATAGATTCAAAATTATAACATTATAATGTTATTATACACAAGTAATATTATTTTAAATTTTAATCGCATTGGGTTTTAATTCATTTTTACTACACTAGGTTATCCCATACACAATTAGAGAAAATTAACTATTGTATTTTGGATTAGTTATATGTGCTTTTATTCTACTTACAACTAGTAAATGATTATTTCATTTTTATCTAATGGTAGAGAAGAAGATATTAGAAATACTACATAAGAATGTTAATGATTATATGAGTAGATCCCAACCCTTTATATATCTTTTCATCCACAACCGATAAGGGGAAGAATAAAAATATTTCATTGGAATTGAAATGATGATTGAAACAAAAATTGGAAGGGTCATATTAAACAACCTAAATTTATTCCTAAGATCATTTTTATTAATTTCATTAATTATTTGAGTGTTAATGTAAATTTTTGATTATGATATGAGCACGTTTCATCCATCATAAATAGAAAATAAAATATTCAATTCTTATTAATAAACATGGATAGATAGATTTAGGTTGAACTTCTACTTTTCATTATTTATGATCAATTCTTAATATTTAATAGGAATATTTTTTTGAAATTAACTTCTAAAGTAGATAAGTATAGAAATATCATTGATAGGGGGAGGGTATAATTATAGATGTAAATTTTACAATTTATTCATCTCAAATCATGCACTATGACCATATATGATCTAGATCCATATATCTTTAATGATCCAAGTCTTATGAATGTTAAAACAGAAATTAATGAGAATGACATGACTATTATTACAAGGATCACCACCAATTTGGTAGAATAAAACATTAAGGTGTTATGGATGATCTGAGACGTGTATTCTCTGATGGTGAGGGAAAGGGATTATTGAAATTTCATTGAAAGGATAGATAAAAATTTATTTAAAACCATGATAACTAGTGATTTGGTAGACCATCTACTAATAAGATAATTATATTAGAATACGAACAATTGATATATCTCCCAAAATAACTAGTTGTTAATGTTATCATTACACATGTTATTCAATGGTGTTAAAAATATTCTCTAATAAGATCATTAAATTCTATTGGATTCTGATGCGATGATCTAATGTATGTATTCTTGTTCAATTATGAACTCACCAATCTGGTATGCCACTTGTAATATCAAAATTTACCATTTTTAGTATCAAATCCACATATCCTAATCATCTATATGGATCATTGACCATTCTCACATATACATCACATCTATCACAACTTCCTCTATAAATCTGATGTTAATGTATTTACACAAATGATTATAATTCTTTCTAACTTCTCACTTCATCATAAAAAAACACATATTCATAGAAACTTCATACATTTCCAATTATTCCATTATCATAAAATTATACTATAATTAAAATTATGAAATACTATATACATTTCGTGAATTTATATTTTATTTGAACTACATTAAATGTGAATTTAAATAATAAGATAGTTGTTTTCATAGTTTATCATATGCCTCCATTCTACAAAAATCATATATGTGGGGAGTTCACTGAAAACAATCTATTTCTTCTTCAAATAGCATAAATCTCAAAATATTTTCTAACTATTTGTTATGAATCGACATATTAAAATATTATTCCTTATAAAGCTCCTAATATCTCTGGTCCATCCACAATATCTTCTTATATCCAGGTAAAAGTGTTTAACAAGAAATGAGCATACTATATTAAAAAAATCATCATGTGATCATTAATGTTTTATAGAGAATACTATAATAATGAACATAGATCTCACATAAATATAGAGATCTCATGAATAAATGTATTATTTTTTTAATATAATTATCTTAATTAAATTACTGGTGAAATTGAAAATGCTAGAAATAATGGATGCTTTTAGAAAATATGAACATGATTATACACCATATGTAATCCACCAAATTCTATACACACTAACTAGACTCATGGAATGAATTTCCAATAACACATTCTCCTAAAAAGTGAATTTATTTTTATTGCATGAATGTATTTCTACTCCAATTGAATTTATGATCTCATCACATTTTATTATATCCATAGATATCATGTTCTAGGTTTGATTACTGAATATATTATCATGACAAACTAAAAGAGAAAACCATTCAACATATATCATATATTGAAGACAATGCTTGTCTTGAATGGATAACCCAGATATAGTGGATCTGATGCTCATTTTCCATTACATTTTATTTCAGGTAGTGATTAAATGTTACACTACCTAGTATCAGACATTATATATTTATTCATCTTCCAAATCCATTACAATACATCTAGTTTTATTGACCACTTTATTGGACACTAAGGTTAGCACCTATACAATCCATCACATTCCACAAGGGGATTGGACACATACTTATCCCCTTTCACAGCACCTTGGAACACCATGTGCGTGCTATGTGTCCACTAGTCAACCATTGTTGTGATCCAGAATAACTATACTCCATGTATCCATTAATGATCTATGGTTGGATCTCCTCTTTGGTTAAGTGCTCATCCCACACATTCTGGATTGAGTTGGTTCCACATCAACAACTATTGATACATTTCTTAAATAATTTATTGATAATGGAGTTAGTAAATTAATAATTTTATCCGATATAAAATTTCCAAACATTACCTTTCTAAAATTCATCACCTCTATTTTGACATATAAAAATATAAATTCAACATTCTTTAATAATATAATACGATCATAAAAAATAATATATATTTCCACTTGTCACGTTTTAATAATTATAATTATCGATGATAAACAAAATAAAAAAATATATATAATTCAAAATATCTTATGAATTTTAATTCTCCTCCAGAAATTTGGCACATGCCTTCTGATAAAAAATATCTATATAGTAATCACAATTAATGTTAATTTATATAATGTAATAGGACTTCATGTCACAAAAACATTACAATCATAAGAATAATCCTATAAAATAAATAAATTTAATATAATTTATTTAGGAATGAAATTAAAAATAAATTTTATTTATACAAAAAAATCCAAAAATTTGAAAAAATATTAATTCAATAAATTTTATTACTCTCATATTGTATTTTTATTACACAATTCACCACTAAATTCATATTTTTCATCTCCCCATTACTGGAAATAAATTTAAAGGTTTTATAATAATATAAATACACTCATTTCATTTTATAACAACATATATTTTCATCCTATATCCTCATTTAAAATGACATTCTACTTAATATAAAATCAAATGGATTTTATTGAGATAAGGATAACATAAAATTTCTTAATGTACTGATCTATCAATTAACTTGCTAAAATTCTATGTGGGATAACCTGATGTTGAAAATAAGAGTTATCAGCCTACAAAACAATGTTGTCAATAATTTCATAGATCATTACAACAATACAAAAAAAAATATTTTAGTAGGGATTATAATGTATTTTAGAATAAACTACTGAATACATCTCAACAAACATATTAAAAAATTCAAGTGAAAGAATGAATTATAATGACATGAGACTTTTTATATTTTATAAATCAAACTATTTTTTTTAAATTATGTGAAATTGGACACCCACTGTATATAAATAAAAAAATACTATTGGGATAATGTTAAGAAATCTAAATTAAATAATATGTTATTAAAATATTAATATTTATTTCCTCTTAAAGTTAAACAATTAATATGATTTTATATTAAAAAGTATATTTTAAATTAATTTTTGATATTATTCGGTGATTATTATAATGATTAATTTTAAAATAATTAAAATTGAAATTAAGAAATGAAAATATTTTTTCCCCAAAAAAAATTCATAACGTGTTGTTTTAATATTTTTCCTAAATAATTTATTTTTAGGAAAATACAAAAAATATAGATTAATAAAGTCACTTTTATGAAATATGATTATTTTATAAATACAATGGATGTTATTATAATCATTTTCTTATTAAAATTATATATTATAAAGTATTATAAATCATTTTTAAATACTATTATGATTTTATATACCAATGATTCACATTTTTAATATTAGTATAACATTTTAATAAAAAATATTTTTTTATTGTACAATTATATTAAATATAACACTATGAGATGATGTTTTTCATATATTCCACTATAATTTTTTTATTAATTATAACTATTTCAAATTCATATAGTGAAATGTAATATTTAATTATATCTAAATCATATATCGTTTTTAAAATAAGATTTTTAAAAAAGGATTTTAACTTATAACACAAGAAAAAATTAAGATTTATTTTGCGAAACATATAATTTTAAAATTAAAAATTCGTTCATAAAATTAATATAATTATTTTAAAATCATTAAAAATATTTATTTCTTTTTCATGAATGGAAAATATAAAATTGGACTAATTCTTATCACCACGTAAATTATGAAATAATTATATAATTTTTATTTTAAAAACCGTTGCCTTTTTAACAAATAATTAATTTGGAAAACACTAAATAATGGATCCTATATAATGTATCTGCTTAAATATCAGTATATTAATAGTCATATAAATATTAATTATTAATAAATAAACATAAGAATACATAATGGTCAAAATGTCATTTTTATGCTAACATTATTTTTTTACATATCATCTGTTCGAAATTAAATGTTAATATAATAATATTTCAAAATTTAATTGGATAAAATATAAGAAACAATTATCCTAATCAAACAAAAATTTGGTTATATAGGTTATACAATATTAAAAAATAATAATAGTACATAAATAACAAAATTTAACAAGATTAAAATTTCAAAAATAAAATTTAAAAAAATGATAAAACTCTATAATAAGTTGAAAACATGTTTATAAACTCTTGGTTGTACCATTTTCAACTGAAATATACCCATACATAATAATTTAGAAAATCATGTGCCAGAGACCTTGTAATAGTGAATGGTGTTATTTAATTATAAAGTGTATTTCCAAAAGTCCACTTTGTAACAAATTAGTAGGGATCATTTACACCCTTTCTGAAACACAAATCCAATTCATACCCCCTACAGGAAAAAAACTCAATTTTAGTCTCCCAAAAACCCTATACCACAAATATATTCTGGAACACCATGAGTTTTTAAAAGAAAAAATTATGTTTGATAGTGTATGCAAAACACATTATCAGAACCTAACAAATTATTATTATTTTATTATGATCATTTTAATATTTCTATTAAATTTACATATATGATTACGATTATAGAATTTATTCAATATATATTTTTCATTAATATATTAATAATTTCTTAGTATCTCATCATTCAATTTTTGGTAACTTCTTTTTATTCATCAATATATGGTTTTTCCAAAATGACTTTTATATCTCTTTATATTTTATAATTAATTTCTAGAAAATTTTAATAATTTATTAGACAAAAATAAATCCATTTCTAATGTCATAACTTCAAAATTGAATTGGGGTTATATTTTAGGAATTTTAGAAAATTATATATTTTTTATGAATGTGGAAAAATACCCTTTTTATATATAATTGTCATTAATTTTGATAAATTAATTAATTTAGAAGTAAAATTATTATTTTTAATTTATTTAAATATAAAAAAGTATTATTTATTTAAATTTATTTCAATTATGTAAAATTAAATAATCTTTTTAATGGATTTCAGTATAAGTTTATTTTTAATATTAAAAACACTTTTTTTTAAAAGTTTTTAAAATGTATAATATATCTTTATTTTAATTATTTAAGACAACCCCTAATGAGAAGTGACATAAATTAAGCTTATATATTTATATATATCATTATGAATTGAATTTCATATAATTAATATTAATAGTTATAATGTTAAAGTGGATAGTTATTTCCTTAAAATGTATTTTTTCTAGACCTTCTTTTCATCATCCATGAAAATTTTACAGCAAATTAAGTTATTCCATATATTTTAATTAGTTTTGATAATATATATTTTGTATTTGGATTCATCATAATTAATATTGGAAAATAATTTCAACTTATTTAGTAAAATATCGATGGAAAATTTTGTAAATATTAATTATGACTGTAAAAGGAATCTAGGTTAATTTATGAATAAAATAATATAACAAATAATAGAGACCAAACAAATCAGATTTTTCTAATCTATTTGAAATAAAATTATTATTATATTTATTCAAAATCTTTTAAATTAAAAATGATTAAATTATTAGTTTAAAAAAATTATATTCTGAGAAGATAAAACAAAAAGTATTTTTTTAAGTAATATACAATTTCAATTATGAAATTAATTTTGAGAAATTAATATATTTTAAAAATAAATAATATTTTAATAAAATATTATTAGTACATTATATTATTTATTATAAAAGATCCTATAAATTTTATGAAGTGAAATATAATTTTTCAATGGGTTTGAAAATGGTTATTTTCAAAAAAAAAACCGGTAAATTTATTAATAAATGCCATTTTCATTCTAAAAGTGAAAATGAAAATATTTATAAATAATTATGAAAAATGAATATTATTTTTTTGAATCAGAATTTTGAAATTATCTATTATTGAATTTTTTATAATTTCTCGAGCGAGCCGAATTTTTGAGTAAAAATTAAATATCCGATAAATATACATAATGTTTAATGACTTCATAATGATAAAAAAAGTTATGTAATAATTAATATAAATAAAATACTCAACAAATAAATTATTTCACTTCCATATTATTTTATTTTAAGATTATTTCATTTATTTTATAAAACAATTATGCATCTTCTAAAACCGGTATTATATTTTCATGTTTAAAAATAATTATTTTAAGAGTTTCCTTCCAATACGCATAAATTTTTTTATTAATTTAATAAATTATACCATTAGACATATAAAATAATAAATACACATACCATTTTTAGAAACCATTGGAATAAACTATGGGATGGGTTTGTGGTTTTAGATATTTTACTATGTAATTCCAAAACCAAAATAACAAGGAAATCCACCTCATTTACTATAAAAACCCACCCTATATACAAATTTGATTCTCTAAAAATATTTTGAGCACATACATACTATGAACACAACTCTTTATAGTCCTACCATGGTTCCCCAATCTTTCAAAAATTCCTTCTATAGATTTTGGAGTCATAAAATCATGTAAGGGATCCTTACATTTCTCTTCACCATTTAATTCAAGAACCATTGTGGGAATTTTTATTCAAATTTTTAGTTTTTTATATTATTATATATTTATAAATAAACCTTTACTCATAAATTAAGGTTATTTTAATCAGATACTATTTAATCTATGTCTTTTTTGGATTTATCTAAGCCATTAATATGCCAAACTTTTGATAGGGATTGCTCATTTTCTCATTTTCATTCAAGAACATCTTTTAATAATTGCCTCTTAATTTCAATTTTATTAAATCGGGATATATTATTAAATATCCCACATACTATAAATTTTATTTATAAATTATGAGATACCATTTTCACTCTCATTACGCCTCTGATGATCCTTTATATACACCAATTACCATACCCTAATTTAGTATGAGATCATCTCCCCTCCTTTTTTGTTTCAATAACTTATTTTATCTTATACTTCTTAATTTCCATTTGTTCACAATGATATATGTTATTCCATTTCCCACATACATTCCTTTTTTATTTCTACATTATTATATCCTCTATCACTCTCATTAATCTTCCCATTATCCTTTATATACACCAGTTACCTAGCCAAAATTTATTAAGGTATTTCCATATTATCATTTCCATTCAAGAAAATATTTTCTGTTATGACGGTTAAATTCAATTTTATTTTGTTTTAATATATTCAATAATATATATATTACAAAAAGTTTAATTTATTAATGATTAGATACCATTTCCCTCTCATTAATCCCTCTATTATCCTTTATATATACATGTTACCATGCCTAAATTTTCATAAAGATTCTTTTCTCTATTTATGTTTATTCATCACGTTATGACTTCTTTTTAATAATTTATATTGCTTGAATATTATTTTACATATACCTATTAGTACCCATTTTTTGTGTATGTTATTTGATACCGATCTCCGACATAAATGGTGAATGAATAAATATGATGTATCAAAAAATGGTAATCCTACATAAGGGAAACAATACTGATTTAGTTAATGGAACCCGAGAAGGCCAAGATTAAAATTTTAAAAATAATTTACCCTTAAATTTTAAACAATGTACCGATTAAAAGGGAAAATTAGGCATAATATATAAAATTTCAAGAAAATACTACCTGTGTTGTGGGAGTAGATTGAAAATGAATGAAAAGAACCTAATATGATTATGATACAATAATTAATGTGAATAAAGGGGTCTCATATAATCAGATTAAAAAATCATAAAAAGTCAATGATTTCCTATTAAATTTGAATTTTAATTGTAAGGATGGTACAATCATCAATATCTAGAAGAAATTAAAGATATAAAATAAAGAAGACTATAATTTATATTAAAAATATAAACCCTACTACACTTATTAAAATTATCTATAAGAAGAATCCTTATTCCAATAACTTTTTGTGTATCTACTTACATGAAATGAATTTAAGAATAAATGGTAAAGGTGAGTTATATGATACTATAATCACAAAATACAATATAAAATAAGGGTCCATAAACGTATACCATTGAACATGAGCATCCACGAATTAGTGAAAATGATTGTATACCTTTAGGGGTAGAAAACAATAAAAAAGGAAATTAATATATCGTAGTTTAGATGAATAGATAATACTAATAAAATCTATTGAAAAGTTAATGAGGATTTTTACTAATAAATATTTAATCCTCATCTTGAAAATAATGTCTTTTTTAGGTGATGCCTCGGTGATCAAAAAAAATGAGGAGTGAAACTATCAAAAATAAAAAAATCATATTTATTAATTGAGTTGATAGAATGATATATATATATATATACCTATATATATCAATTTGAATATATCCAAAATTATAACATTAGAAAGTAATCATATTCAAATATTCTTATGTAAAATATTGATCTGTTATTTCATTCATTGCCACTACACGATTTTTTCCCACACACAATTAGAGATAATTAACTAATGTATTTTTGATAAGTTATATGTGGTTTTAATCTACTTACTTCAAGTAAATAATGCTTGAATTTTTATCTAATTGTAGGAAAGAAGATATTATGAATATTACATATGATTATTAATGATTATATGAGATGAACCCAACACTTTATATATCATTTCATCTACTAAAAATAAGGCAGAGAACAAAAATATTTAATGGGAATTGAAATGATGATTAAAAACAAAAATTAAGGGTTATATAGAAGTACCCAAATTTATTCTTAAGCTTATTTTTATTATTGTCATTAATTATTTTAGAATTAATGTAATTGGTTGTTGAGGATATGTGTGAGTTTTATCCATCATAAATAGAAAATAAAATATTCAATTATTCTTGATGAACATGGATAGATAGATATGGGGTGGACCTTTACATTCCATTATTAGTGATCCATTATTAATGTTCAATAAGAAATTATTTTGAAATTAATTTCTTAAAAAGATATGTATGGATATATCATTGATAGGGGGAGGGGAAAATTAGAGATGTTCATTTTTAATTTTATTCCTCAAAAATCTACCACTATGATCATATATGATTTAGATCCATTGTTCTATAAAGAACCAAGTATCATGTATAAAAAAAATAGAAATTAATGAGAATAATAGGAGTATTTTTACAAGTACAACCTCCAATTTGGAAGAATAAATCATTAATGTATTATAGACTATCTAAGACTTGTATTCTCTACCAGTGGGGAAAAGTGATTAAAAAAATTTCTGTAAAATTGATGATAAAAATTTCTTTCAAATCATGATAACTGCAGATTCGTAGGCCATCTACAAATATGTTAATTATATTATAATCAGAACAATTGATCTATCTCAAAAAATAACCAGTTTTAAATGTTGGCATCCCAAATGTTATTGATTTTTTTTCACAATATTATATGAGAAGATTTTCAAATTTCATCGGATTAAGATGTAGTGATATATTATAAGAATTCTTCTTCAATTATGAACTCACCAATCTTGTATAACAATAGTACTATCAGAATTTACCATTTTTAGTATCGTGTTTACATATCCAAATCATCTATATGTATCATTGAACTTTCTCACATATACATCACATCTCTCAAAACATCAACTCTAAAACAGACTACAGGGTATTTACACTAATGATACATATTCTTTTTAACTCTTAACTTCATCATGTAAAAAAGTTCATAGAAACATCACACATTGACACTTATTCCATTATCATAAAATTATACTATTATTCTACTTTTGAAATACTATATAAATTTAATGAATTTATATTTTATTTTAACAACATTACAAGTGAATTTAAATAATATGCATGATATTTTCAGAGTTTATCATATGTATCCCTCCAACTTCATAAAAAATATGTGTCGGGAGTTCACTGAAAACTGTCTATTTTATCTTCACAAAGATTAAATCTGAAAAGATTAACTCACTATTGTTTATATATAGACATGTTAAATCATTATTCATTATAATGATTCTAATATACTTGGTCAATCCAAAATATCTTCTTGTATCTTAGTAAATATGATTAACAAAACAATGATCTTACTATTTAAAAAAAATTATTCATGTGATCATGAATGGTTTAGAAAGCATAGTATAATAATGGAAAAAGATCTCAAATCAATATAGAGCTCTCCAGAATGAATGTATTAATATTTTATCATTATCTTAATGATATTATAGGAAAAAATGAAAATAATATAAATAATTGGTTCTTATAAAATATATGAACTAGATTATACCCCATTTGCACACCACCAAATTTTATACACACTCACTCAACTCAATGAATGCATTTCTAGAAAAAAATTCTTTATAAAAGCGAATTTATGTTAATTACATGAATTTGCTTCTACTCCTAAATAATTTATGGTCTCATCACATTTTATTATATCCATAGCTATCATATTCTAGGTTTTATTTTTGAATTTGTTTTCTCATGATGAACTTCATAAAAACCGATTAAAGGTATATAATATATTGATGACAATGCTTGTCATGAATGGATGACCTGGAGAAGTTGGATCAGATGATAATTTTTCATTACATTTCATTTCATGTAGTGATAAAATGTTACATTACATAATATCAGACAATGTATATTTCTTTACTTCCCTATCCATTTTTATATATCTAGTTTTATTAACCGCTTTAGTAGACACTAAGGTTATCTCCCATACACATCTTTACATTATACAAGGGGATAGAACACATACATCCCCCCTTTCACAACACCCTTTAACACCCTATGGGTGCAATGTGTCCACTAGGTGGCTAGCTTAGTAATCCATAATAGCTATACTCCCCACATCCATGAAATCTCCATTGTTTGATCTTCAATGTTGTTAAGTACTCATCCCAGACATTAGTGACTGAGTTGGTTCCCTATCAAAAATTTTAGATACATTTTCTAGATAATTTCCTGATAATAGAGTTAGTAAAATAATAATTTTATTCTATATAAAAGCTCCAAAAAATTCCTTACAAAAATTAATCACCTCTTTTATCACATATGAAAATATTAATTGAAAATTATTGAATAATAAAATATGATCATCAAAATATGATATATATCCACTTCTCTCATTTAAATAATTTTAATTATGGATGATAATAATTATTCAAAAATATAAAATTCAAAATCTGAAATGAATTCAAATTCTCCATGGGAAATTGGCACATGTTATGGGAAAAAAAATATCTCTATGATCATAAGAATTAATGTTTCTTTATATAGTGAAACTACACATCAGGTAAAAACATCACAATCTTATAAATAATCCTATAGAATATTTTAATGTAATATAATTTATTTGTGAATCTGTTTCAGAATAAATTTTTTTTATAAAAAAACATCGAAAAAATAAGAGAAAATTAATTTGATAAATTTTATTTCTGTCACATTGAATTTGTGTTATACACAATTCACCAATAAATTCATTTTTTTCATCTCTCCATTACATGAAATAAATGAAAAGGTATTATAATAATATAATTACACACATTTCATTTTCTCACAATTGATATTTTCTTCCTATATCCTAAAATATCCTCATTTCCTTGGAAATTCTACTTAATAGAAATTCAAATGGATTTTATTGAGACAAGGATAACATAATTTTTTAATGTAGATATTCATCAGTTAATCCACTCCAATTCTTCGTGGGATAACCTGATTTTGAAAATAAGATTTTTTAATCAACACAATAAGCTTTTCAATAATATTTTAGACCATTTCTACAACAATAAAAACTTATTTTAGTGGATATTTTAATGTATTTTTGAATAAACTACAGAATACATCTCAACAAATATATTAAAAAAATCAAGTAATTGAATGAATTATAAGGACCAAAGACTTTTTATCCCCAATAAATTAAACAATTTTATGAAAATTATGTGATATTCCACACCTCGTGTATATAGATAAAAAATACTATTGAGAATATGTTACGAAATATAAAATAAATAATACGATAGTAAAATAATAATATTTATTACATTTAGAATTTAAACCCTTAAAATGATTTTGTTTTAAAAAGGTCATTAACAAATAATTTTTTTGATATTATGCATTCATTATTAAAAAATTTAATTAAAATAATAAAATTGAAATTGAAAAATGAAAATATATTTTTTATTTCCTAAAAAAACATTTCTTAAGATGGAGTTTTAAGATTTATCTAAAATAATTTATTTTTAGGTAAATACTTAAAATATTGATTAATAGAGTCAGTTTTCTAAAATAAGATTATTTTATAAATAAAATGGATTTTCTTATATAATTTTTATTATTAAAATTATATATTATAATGTATAAAAAATCATTTTAAAATATTATTTTGAATACATAAAAAAATAATAAACATTTTTAATAATAATATAACATTTAAATGATATCTATTTTTCGACTATATTGTTATATTAAATATAGCGTGATGGAATTAGGTTTTTTATATCTTCTACTATAAAATAAATTAAATTTTATTAATAATAAATATTTCAGCATAATATAATGAAATAAAATATTTAATTCTTTCTAAATCGTATATCATTTTTTAAATATGCTTTTTCTAAAAGGGGTTTTACATGTAACAAGCATAAAAATTAAGATTAATTTCCCAAAACTTATAATTATAACATTATAAATTCATTTATAGAATAAATAAAAAAAATTTAAAATAATTAAAAATTATAATTTAATATTTATGAATAAAATATATAATAGTGGATTAATTCTTATCACAATGTTAATAATTATATATTTATATAATTTTTATCTTAAAAACCATAGTCTTTTTATCGAATAATTAAGGTGGAAATAACTAAATAATGGATCTTATATGATGTACCCACATAACAATTAGTATATTAACAGTGATTTAACTATTAATTATGACTACATAAACATAATAACACAAAATGGTTAAAATATCATTTTTATAATAACATTATTTTCTATACATGACATTTTTTCGAATTTCAATATTAATATTATAATATTTTGAAATTTAATTAGATTAAATATAGGAAAAAATTATCTTCATCAAACATAAATTTAGTTATATGGGTAATGTAATATTAAAAAATTATAAAATTACAGAAACAAAAAAATGTTTATAAAGATTAAAAGTTAAAAAATAACATTTATAAAACAATGTTAAAAACTATATAATATGTTAATGACATGTATTAAAACTCATGGTTGTGACATTATCAACTCAAATTTACCCATACATAGTTATTTAGAAAAACATGTTCCATGGACCTTGAAATAGTATCATGGAATTATTTAAATATAAAGCATATTTCCAAAAGATCAATTTTCATAAATTATTAGTATGGATAATTTACACCCTTTCTAAAACACAAATCCAATTCGTACCCCTCCATAAAAAAATTCAATTTTAGTCTCCCAACAACCCGATACCACAAGCGTATCTGGAACACATCTAGTTTTTTGAAGAGAAAATTAGGTTTGATAGTTTATGCAATACACATTATCAAACACTAACAAATAATTATTATTTTATTATAAACCTTTCAACATTCTATTAAATTAAAATATATGAATATGAATAAATAATTTACTCAATATATATATTTCCTTAATATATTGATAAATTATTAGTAATTCATCATTCTATTTTTTGTGTTTTTTTATTCTTTAATATATTGTTTGTCCAAAATTAAATTTATTTCTCATTATATATTATAATTATTTTCATGAAAATTTAAAAAATTTATTTGATAAATATATATCATTTTTTGATATCATAATATAAAATTTTATTGGGGTTAAATTTTGGGAATTTTTAGAAATTATATATTTTTTTATGAATATTTAAAAATTCCATTTTTATATAGAATTTTCATTTATTTTGATAAATTAATTATTTTTGATGAAAATTATTATTTTTAATTTATTTCAAGGTAACATAAGTATTTTTTATATAAATTTATTTCAATGAAATAAATTTTAGTCATCCTTTTACATGATTTTAGTATAAGTTTATTTTTGAAACTATCAACACATTTTTTTAAAAACTGTTTTAAAATGTAAAATATTTCTCCATTTTATTTAACTAAGATAACCCCTAATGAGAAGTAACCTAAATTAAATTTTTGTAATATATATATTTATATATATCATTATGAATTGAATTTCATATAATCAATATTACCAGTTATGAAGTTAAATTGGATAGTCAATTCATTAAAAATGTAATTTATCTAAAACTACTTTTCATCATGCATCAAAATTTTCTATTAAATAATTATATTACAACTATTTTAATTGGTTTAGAAAAAAATTAATCTATATTCAGAATCATCATAATTAATATTTGGAAATAAATTCAACTTATTTTGTAAAATATGTAATAGAATTTTTGTAAATATTATTTACGACCGTAAAAGGACACTGGGTTAATTAAGGATCAAAATAACTTAACAAAGAATAGAAACAACAGAACCATAATATTTATATTATATTTTCATTGAAATTATTATTATATTTATTCGACATGTTTTTAAAATTATAAATGATTATATAATTATTTTGATAAAAAAAATTATATTGATAAGATAATACAAAAATTGTATTTTTATGTAATATGTATTTTCAATTATGAAAATAAATTTAATAAATTAATGGATTTTTATAATAAATAATATTTTAATTAAATATTATTATATAATGTTTTTTATTATAAACGATCTTAGAATTTTTAAGAAGTTAAATATAATTTTTTCTAAGCGTATAAAAATAGATATTTTCATTAAAAACACTACATTTATTAATAAATGCATACCTTATTCTAAAATTGAAAATAAAAATACATGAAAGAATTATGAAAATTGAATATTAATATTTGAATCAGAATTTTTAAATTTCCATTCATTTATTTTTTCATATTTTTTCAAGAGAGTCAAATTATCAAGTAAAAATTAAATATCCAATAATTATACAAAATTTTTAATGACATCATAATGACCCAATACTGATGTAATAATTAATTATAATATAATCAATATCCAAATATATGAATTCACAACAATATTATTTTATTTTCAACTTATTTTATTTATTTTAAAAATCAATTAGGTATCATCCAAATCCTATAATATATATTGAGGTTTAAAAATAATTTCATTAAAAATTTCCTTCCCCTAGAGATAAAAAATTTCATTATATTAATAAATTATACCTTTTTAATTATAAAATAATAAAAAACACACCCATTTATTAGAAACCATGGAAATAAACTATGTGATGTTTTTTAGTTTTGGATATTTTATTATGTAAGTACAAAACCAAAATAACAAGGAAATCCCCCACATTTGATATAAAAACCCACCCTAGATACTAATTTAATTCTCAAAAACTTTTTGGAGAACATACATTCTATGAAAACAAGTATTTATAGTCCTTCTAGGGTTCCCCAAGATTTCAATAATCCCCTTCCAAGATTTTGGAGACAAAAAATCTTGTAAGGGATCCAGACCATTCTCTTCAACATTAAATTCAAGCATCATCATTGGAATTTTTCACTATAATTTTAATTTTTTATATTATTATTATTTCGTTAAACAATTTCAAAGTCTTAAATTTATATTATTTTAATGAGATATAATTTAATCTATATTTTTTCCCTTTATCTAATCCATTAATATGCCAAAATTTTGTAAGGGATTTCTCTTTTTCTCATTTCTATTCAATAAATTAATTTAATAATTGCTGCTTAATTTCAATTTTAGTAAATGGGGATATATTATTTAATATCCTAAATACTATAAATTTTCATTATAAATTAGTAGATACCATTTTAACTCTCATTAAGTGTCTCATGATCCTTTATGTACACCCATTAACATACCATAAATTAGAATGGGATCTTCCCCCCTCCTTTTGTATCATGAACATATTTTATGTTATTATTCTTAATTTCCAATAGTTCACGTTGGTATATGTTCTTCCATGTCCCACATACTTTACTTTTTATTTCTACATTATTATATCCCCTTTGACTCTCATTAATAATCTCATTATACATTATGTTCACCTGTTACCATGCTGAAATTTCGTAACGAATTTCCCATTATCCTTTCTATTCATGATCATATTTTGTGTTATGTCACATAAATTACATTTTAGTATGTTTTAATATGTTCTATAATATTATAATTACTATCAATTTAATTTATAAATTATTAGATAGCATTTCCCTCCGATTAATCCTGCCATTATCTTTTATCTATACCCGTTACCATACATAAATGTTTGTAAAGATTCATTTCACTATTAATATTTCTTCATTACCTTATATCTTCTATTTGAAAATTAAAAATGTTGGAATATTACTTTACATGTACCTATTACATCCCATTTTTTGTGTATGTTATTTGATACCCATTTACCTCTCATCAGCCCATTTTTAATAATCTTTAAGTGAAACTGTTATGTAATAGAAATTTTACCGCGATCTTCCATATCAAAATAGTTATGTTGTAAATATCTCCCCATTTCCTACCATGTGTGTTCAAATTTACTAATATATTTTTTTATTTTTAGCATACAAATAGTTATTCCACAATCCTTAATCATGGAATAAATTTTGATGATGAATGAATCCCTATTTTTTTATCTATGTGTCTCACTTAAGCCAGAGAGTGAAATGAATATGACTGGTGAATCCAAATATCACTCCAATAAATTTGGTAACGTTTATTATAATGATATGTCACCTTGGGATGGGGAGTTAACCTGATTATGATTTGGTAGATTTTCCACAATAGTGTTGTTGTGGTTTAATCCAGGACATTTTTTTATGATTTAATGTTTTAAATTGATTTCGCGTTTCCCATGGCATGATTGGCATGCTATATTATGTCACATTGTTCATGTTTAGGATTAATTATCCAATTATTACACATATATATTAATATTTTCTAATATGTTTTATGTTCTTCATGTTATTACATGTTTATTTCTATACTTTTATTTATATATCACCTGTTCTTATGTTTTTCATTAGGTTATCGCATGTAGTTTTAAGTATAAGAAAATTAAAGAAATTTTAAATAAATATGATTTATTTCTTTTTTAATTTGGTATGTAATATACCTAATTCACAATGGCACTATAATTTTTGATATTTTGGGTTTTATTAAGGTTAATTTTATATGATAATTCACGAATTAAAGTGTCGTAAAGAGAGGGTTTATTTTAGTTGGTATTAGAGTAAAAGTTTATTAATTTATGAGATTATGATAAGAAAACTCTTGAGAAAGCCTTAGGGATAAGCCAATAATTTCCCAACGACCATATTAATTTTGTTTGTTTCCAAACATGGGAAAAAAATATTATAGACTATTTAATGATCTTGAACATTTCACATAAAGATCTCCACTTGATGTACTTTTACCTAAAACCATTCTTCATAAAAATGCAAAAAGGAAACAAAAAAGGGGTGAGCTATGATGCACAATAAATTTAAACTACTGATAAATTTAAGAATAAACAGTATCATAGTTTTATGATAATTTGATATGATCATTAGTTGGTCACACCCAGTATATCAAAGATCATAAAACTACGTTCTGGGATAAATCATGGCAGTTCATAAGATATGAATCATAATAAGACAAGCATAATGAGACGTGAAATCATAAAAGTTGAATAAGGCATGGATTTGTGTAATACAGATAAAAATAGATAATTTTATCCAAGGTTACTAACAAAGGCTATTATAACATGTTAGGATTAGGATACCACCTATGTACCTACTGTGAGATTAGGCTAATAGCCAGTGTGCCAACTTACTTATAGGCTTAGAAAACAACCCACGTACCTTCTAATCAATAGGATTGGACTATAACCTGTGTACCCTCCTTCTTTTAGGATTGGGATACAACCCATGTACCTTCTTGATTTCAAGATTGGGATACAACACATTTACCCTCTTTCTTTTAGTCTTGGGAAAAAACCCGTGTAACCTTTTTGTTTTAATGATTGTTCTACACACAATGTACCCTCTTCTTTTTAGGCATGTTATACAACCCATATAAGATATTTTATTCAAGATTGGGTTACAAACCATGTCCCCAGTGAACTCATATACAACAGATGATTTCCTACTAAATTATAGGGAGATATAGGTCCCATGTGTATCATACTGAAATAATACACAAATGTTCCCCAAAATCCGCAATAGTAATTTCATAACCCATGAAATAAAATTCATATTAGGAACATGTAATCATATTATAAAATGTGGATGAAGATATAAGTTTCATAATAATTTTATCAAAATACTAACCCATGAAAGAGAAATAGATATCATAAACATATATTACATGATTTTGAAATATGTCTCATAAAGACAATGCAATTAATTACAAACCATTCAAAGAAAAAATATGAATGGAACATTTACATAATTTAATATAAGTAAATTAATGACAACAATATATTTCACATTAGATGGAAAATAATTTTGGATTGTTATCCAAAAATTTTCATGATGAAAATATCCATTATTGTTTGGAAGAAGGATTTCTAAAATTTATGAACACTTGAAAGTTTTTTTCTTATAAAATAATTATAAAACATATAATGAATAATAGAAATCATTTTTATAAGCTTTTTCTTGAACATTTATAATATAGTCTACAAAACATTTTAAAATGAACACACATTGAAATACTATGAAAACATACAATGAATGATTTAAAATTTTATGGAAATATTTTTAATTGAAGACATATGAAATAAATTTTATAATGTTTTGAAAACAATTTATTTGAATTAAATTGAGATATTCTAAATATGTCTTGAAAATATTTTGAAAACAATTGTCCATAAAAACGTATAAAAGATGCTGAAAAACATTTTTGAAATAAATTTTCGTGAAAATTTTAAAAAAAAGATTTAAAACATTTCAGAAATAATATTACCTTAAATTAATTTATAAATTTTTTTATTAAAAACATTATTTAAAAATTAAACAGCTACTCAAATGAAACAACGACGAGTAAATCTATACATTCCATAGAAGGCAAAAAGAACATTCCACTAGCTTGGTAAGAAGATTTTAAAAATGGAAATTTCAGAAAGTGACCAGAATATTACTATAAAGAGATTTATAAAAAAAAATTGGTTAAAATGTATATTATATATTATTGAAAAATAGTACAATATTCTTGGAAATTATTTATAGAAAAAATTGTTTAGAATGAATATAGACTTCAGATCGAAGAGAGTGTTATGTAGGGATTTATTAAAAACACATTATTATCTATATAATATACGAATGAGTAGAAAAATGGTTCTAATATAAGAATATATCATGTAGAAAAAGATGATAAAGAAACTCATTAATGTTATTTAGATATAGATCATATGATTTCCTCAATGTAATAATAAACATAAACAATCTCGAAAAATTGTAATGTTGCTTCAATAAACACATATAACTTGTTAACTTTTAACTATATTAATCATATATGAAATTGAAATTACATTAAGGAGAAAATATTATTAAAATAATTATAATCATTAAAAAATATTTAAAATGGAATTATATAGAACTCAAAAAATAATTTAGGGGCATATTAAAACATGAGTCTCAGAGAAAGAAAATGCAGACAAAACTATTTTGCTGATTTGGTATCTTTTGGATGTCAATCCCCATAAAATAAAGATCATAAAATTTTTATTTTAATACCACTATATTTGTGTTTAATATAAATAGGATACAATAATTTTTAGTATATAGACCAAAAAAGGATAGAGGGGTGAAAATACTGTGTATCTCAAAGAAATAAAAAGGTAGATGAAATCTTAGTACTTTATGTATTTATTATCATCGTACTCATTAAAACATCATATATAATAAATATAAGTTTATTATAAATCTTTTTCAGATTCATATTTTTATATATAATACAATATATTGGTTTATTATGATTTTATATTACCATATTGTTAGCAATTTCATGTTATGTTTAAGCTTCAGGTAATATTCTCTTCATTTTTTTGCATGTGTGTTAATTTGTTTTATCTTCGGCCCATGTGATTATATCCTTATTTTATAGAATGCAATCTGTGATATTAATATAATTGAATATGTGTTATAATAATATATATAATATCTAAATATTAAATGGAACTCACGCTTCATGAATACAGTATGTCGTACATACACCTGAATGTTATTTCTCTTTTTTTGTCATATTGAATGAATGTAAAGGATATATATATATATTATAGAAGATTTTTTATATCATAAATATGATATATATTCACTAAAACCATCCTTAATATAATCTATGTAGTTTATTAATAGATCATATCACTTTGAGGGGGTGATTGTCTACACTTCCTCAAATGTTATTACCGTATCATTAAAAAATTGAAGTAAGAAGACACATTTTGTAAAAGAGAATAAAAAAGATTAAATAAATAATGAATATAATATATGACATGTATAAAAAGATTTCCCATCAGAATTAACACCATGAGAGGAGGTAATTTAAAAATGAATAATCATTATTTAGTAAGTTTTTAGTTCACCCAACACATAAATAATATGTTTGTGATCTAATAGAAGGATGTGCATCCATGTTTAGATAAAAAATCATAAAAGAATCCTATTATAATTAATATAATAATTGTTTCATAAAATCATTGAAAAAATAGTGGAGGTGTGGAGATGGAAAAGAACATAGCGGAGCTTCAGAAAAGAGGTTACCACTTAATCGGATAAATCCTTTTGGTTTGTGCCCACATGATTCCATGGATTGCATTAGGCTAGAGAAGATAATTCTATAAGGAAGGTATAGATTTCTAGAGGTGTATTGGTATGTTATTGGATGATCCTAAGAGTCTTTAGAGGTGTGAAGAAGTTCGATATGTGGTGGGATTTGTAGGGATCTCCATGGAATCACTTGGAATGTTTGAGAACAAGTTAGGGGTACAAATAATTTTACCTAGAAAAGTCATACCAAACCAAAAATAAATAAATAATACAGGGTTTATAGAAGGAATATTTCAATATAATGGGTTTTTTTACAAGTGGATATCTAATTTGGACTCTTATTATTAAGAGTTTGTCCCTAAATATATTTATTTTGACCTTAATCATTGTGATTAATTTTAATTTATTTCAGCACTCATTTTGGTGAAAAATAAACATGATATAATTAGTCTCAAAATATTATATTAATTAGTTTGTGTATGTACACTTTTTGAAATTCAATTAATAGAAGGAGAAAAATTCAGATTAATTCTTATCCTCTAGATGAGACGAAATAATGGGCTTTTAAAGTAGAAACGTATTCAAAAGTTTGTTACTTTTTTATTCTCAAATTCTAATGGAAATTGATTATAAGGAAGTAAAAGATATTAATAAATTCATAATTTATCTAATGTGACCTTAAAACAATTTAATTGATAATTTTTCATTAATAATGATTTACATGAGAAGGAAATTATCAACTGAAATACAGTATTTTCACAATTAATCACAAAATGAAGTTAATTTTATGCAATTAAATTTCTATAATTTTCATAAATTAATTTTATTGTTTTCATAGATGGAAATAAAATGTTTTTTACTTGAGAATATTTTATTTTTTAAAAAATAAAGTCTTTATGAAAAAATTTATCCTTTATAATTAATACTATTTCTTTCTATAAATCATTAGTAAAAAAATATATGTAAAGTAGTTATAACTATTTATATAACTAATTTTAACATATTGGATATAATTATATAAATTAAATAATTAATATAGAAAAATAATGATTCTTAGAAATATAATTGTTTCATGTAACTTATTCCAATTCCCAGTAGTGTATAACATACTCTAAGTCGATGATTAATTTACCATACACTGAGTTGGTTTCTTATAATGTAATTTAATCTAGTTTCATGTAAAATGAATGTTTAAACTAATGACTCAATAGAAAACTATTTTTAGCATTCTGAGAAATTAAAAATATCAAATGAATAAATTAATTCAGAAAATATTATTCACAAAATCATGGTGTGTCACATTCCTCCCCGCAATAAATGGATTTCTCCCTATAAATTCATCTCAGTTATTAAAGGATTAATATTTGAATGTTTCTTTCATATAAACCCACATCATAAAAATTATTACCAAATCATTCTTTAAAATTTCTCACTGTAACGGTTACCCAATGTAAATAATAACCAATTTCTCATATTGGAGAACATATGTGGGTAGTGAAAATAAAGACATGGAAGAAAAATATAACTATCATTTTTCGTGTGAGAGTGATAGAGAAAAACGATAGGATAAATTTAGTATTCAGAATGTAATAAATCTGTAATGAACTAAGGGACCATCTAATTCATTAGAAAGAGTGGTACAATGATAGAATTATCAGTTTCAAGATACTTTTTAATATTGATAAATAATTTTAAAGTAATGAAATGATTTCATGAAAACTGGAATACATCACCCTTTTTTTTTCTCGGATCCACATCAAATATTTATTCTAATATAGAAGGTGATTTTTTCATTCCTGAAGGAATAATGGATCAAGAGATCCCAGATATTCCATCCCATATGACATCAGACATAATCAACACTACTTTTTAAAAAATTCCTATACAATATGCATAAATATTCATGTGGTAAGATAATACATTATTCTATGAAACTTTATCCAAATTTTAACATAATCATTACATATATTATTTTCCAAATAACCCATCTGTAATTTGAAAATTAAAAAATTTACCAAGAAATTACTAAAATAAACATAACATTGATCCCACATATATCACAATGTACCATTATTTTCTTATTCTGAACCGACGAATACCCATAATAAAAAATATTATAAGAAAATCATAAACCATTCACATATCATTTTAGCTATTGTTATATTCACCAGTATAACCAATCTACATACCACTATATTGATTCTATTTATGAGAGTTCATCATGAAAAATTTATTTGAATAATTAAAATCAATTTTATATCTTAAAAACAAAATTTGATCCATGTTCCTATGAGTTATCTCAACTTTCAAAAACCATATTGCATAGTTTGAGAGCTATTTATCATATTAGGTTAATAAAAAATAATAAAAAATTACATATTGGGTGCCAAAATCATGGATTCTACTTCTTTAATCAATGGAATCTTAGTTTAATCCTAGGTTATTCAATGTCATCCTCTATATATATCATTTTAATGGTTCATGATGAGTTATTAAATTTCAAATTCATATCCCCTCTGAGTGTCAAACCACGATTGATGTAAGGCCCACTTTCACGTAATAGATTACATCAAGTTAGGACTGAAATATCTGATAAGTGTTTTACTACTCGGTATAATTTGTGCCATAGACACTTCCACATGCACTATCTAAACAATGAAATTTTTTTAAGATAACACTCACACAATTATATACCAAATTATGAGGAAATATCCCTAAAAATTAACACATCCTTATACTTACCCTTAGATACATACATAGACATAAATTTATAGAAATTATATGGAATCTCATTTATGCGTTCTCATCATAGTTTCTAATGGATGACTAAAGCTTTATTTTGATTCAAAATACCTCAACCCAAACAAAACATACATGGATATTACATCAATTTAAATGAATATATTGTACCTTAAAAGACCTTCCTATGGACAGTAATAAATTAGTGCCTTTGGAAACATAGGAAATAAAATAATCTATCATAGTGAATGATATTTAACATCTATAATAAATATCTCTACAATTATTAGATCTACCAAAAACCATTCTTCATATCCTAAGTAAAGGAAACATATAAATGGGGAGTTCAATTGCTCATTAAGGGTAACTAACAGAGACCATTGAGCAACAACATGAACATATTGGTATGAGAAATGAGCCTAAAATGAAAAGGTTATACCATGCAAATCAAAAATCATAAACATTAGTTATGGTATAATGTTTTGTAGTTCATAAGTCATAAATACTATGGAAATAATAATCAATATCCATGAAATCATAATGGAGGAATAAGCCATAGGATTTGTGGTGTACATATAAGTATATAAAATTTTAGATCAAGGATAACTACCTAGTCCTTTTTAAACTATTAGGCTTGGGATATGACCCATGTACCTTGAATTGGGTTGGGATAACAACCAGTTAACCCTATTACATTAAGGCTCTAGCTACAAAACATTTATCTTCATTTTTTCAAGATTGGGATATATCTTATGTACCCTATTTATTTAAGCCTTGGTATATAAACCATGTATCTTTAATTTTTGGTCCTTGGCTATAAATTGTGCCCCATATTTATTTTATGTATGGGATACATCCCATGTGCTTTCTCGGTTTATGGCTTCGGTTAAATCCCCTATAACATTTTTCTTATGGACTGGTGTACAACTCGAGTACCTTTTATTTTTCAGGCTATGGGTTCACCTATGTACCCATTGTGATCGTATAAGACTTTTCATTACACAATGAATTAGAGGGAGATACTTTTCCCACTTGTCTCAGGGTGAAATCATAAATAAATGTTCCACGCTATCATAAAAATCATATCACAACCCATGAAATGAAATGTGTATCATATACATAATGATGTATCATAACATGCAGAAAAAGATATAAGTTTCATAATAATGTATTAAATACCATAACTTGTGAAATTATAATGGATTTCATTATTATATAAACAATGAAAGAGAAGAAGGTTTAATAAGGACCATGGAATTAAGCATAACCCATTCATAGAAAGAATTTGATTGAGACCTTTAGATCATTTCCAAAGGGTACAAGTAATGTCAATTGATGTCATTTACATGGTAACATTTTTTGAAATATCATTCAAAGGGGTTTTTTGAGTAAAATGTTCTATCTTAATTGAATATATATTTTTATTACATAAAATAGTTTAAAAATAATTTTAATAAAACATATATTAAAGATATATATGGATGACTTTAAATCAGTTTGGAAACCCTTTTCCTCAAAAACTAATTAATTAAGCTTGAAATATTTTAAAAAACCATTTCCCTTGAATAAACATTGAAAAAATATTAATAAATATGGATTATGTTTTGAGAACCTTTTTATTTAAAAACATATGAAATACTTTTAGTATTTTTTGTGAAATACAATTCATTGAAAATATTTTAAAAACATATAAATACATGTTGAAAAAATTTAGAAAACATATTTCCTTGAAAAAATATACAATAATCCTGTAAAAAGATTAAAATAAAATTTCATAAAAATCTACAAAAAAATTATTAAAATTATCCATTTAGAAATTAAATGGTAGTATAAATAATAATTATGGGAAAACCTATACATGTCATATTATGAAAAAAATTTATTTTTAATGATAAAAATGTTAGAAAATGGACTTGTTTGGAAAGTGATAAGAATAATTAATTGAAGATATTGGTAAAAAAGGGTAAAATTTTAATTTATGTAATATTATATAATGGTATAATGGTCTTTTAATACCTTTTTAGAAACCATTTTTTAAAGGAACATAGATTTCTTGATCACAGAGTGGGTAATGTTGGGATTTCATAAAAACAATTTTTAACTATATTATGTACCAAATAGTAACAAAATAGAACCATAACATGATTATATCTTGAATAAATAGTGCAGCATGAAACTCATGAGTTTTCTTGAGAGATGGATCATAATATATCATTAGAGTATTTATAAACATTATCAATCTTGAAAAGCAATGAGACTATTTCAATAAATTATTACAATGTTTTTACTTTGAACCATAATCCCCAAGTAAAAAATTGAAATTTAATGAAGATTAAAATATCATTATGAGAATTATATTAATTAGATAACATGTAATAGGTATTTATGTACACATCACAAAATAATTTAGGTGCAAAAAAAAACAAGAGTCTCACAGAAGGAAAATTGTGAGAAAAATATTTTCTTATTTTCTTAACATTTGTAACCTAATACACATGAAATAAAGACCTTAAAATTTATATGTAAATGTAGTTAAATTTATGAATAATATAAATATAATAAAATTATATTCATTACATACATCACATAGAAGGAATGAGTGGATAACATAGCATATATCTCACAGGAATATAAACTATGCTGAAATTCCCATACCTTGTGTCTTTACACTCATTGTACTAATTCAAACCCCATGAATAATAAATATATATTTTTTATACATCATTTACGGAACCAAATTATTATACCTAATAACCTTTTTGGATTTATTTTGACTTTATATTTCTCTCTTGTAAGATAGTTCTTGCAAATACTGTGCTTTATGAAATATTCAGTTTGTTTTTCGAATATGTCATAATTTGTTATATATTTGGCCCTTATACTTGTATCGTAATTTGAATAATGTAAAAATGAAATTAATATAATTTATATAAATTATATTTTTATTATGATAAGAAATAAATCATAAAATTATGATATGAAATACATCAATCTTAGAGATGGAAGGTTATACATACACATGAATATTATTTCCAATTAGTTGTATTAAGAGAATATAAATTACATATATGTATATATATGAATATATATATATATATTATGGTAAAATTATTATTTTATATATATATATATATTTTTTATTCACCCAATACATCCATATACAATCTTTTTAGTGTAAGAAAGAATCATTTTTCATTGAGGGGCAGTAGTCCTCACGTACTGAATAAAATTATCGTATTAGAATAATTAAAATTAAACTATTAATGTGTTGATAATAGTAATAAAAAATAATAATTTAGTAATAAATATAATATATGACACATATAAATATAGTTTCAATAATTATTCCCACCCGGAGAGGTGGTAACAGAAAAATGAATGATCATTGTTTAGTAATGTGTTCATTGTCCATTCACATAAACAGTAAGTCTATTAACCATTAAATAGTTGTGTGTATAAGTGATTGTCATAATTTGTATTAAAAAATCCTAATATATTATAGATAATTTTTTTATAATATAATTTAATAAAGATAGTTCAGTGGGTGTATTGGGAAAATAAAATAATTGACTTTGGGTGATGAGGTTACCTCTTAATCTATTAACACTTTTTTGTTAGTTCCAATAGGATTACATAGATTTCTATTAACCAATTAGAGGCTTCTAAAAAATTCATAAATTTTTAGAAGTTTATTTTTTATATCTTGTCATTAATGATGGGGTTTTATAGATTTTAATTAGTGGGAGTTATGGTGGCCTTTTATAGAGATGAAAAAGGACACACATGGAATTTTGGAAAAAGTTAGTTGTACACAAGTTCATACCTAATAAAAGACATACCAACCCAACATAAAACAATATTTTATGATTTATGGACTATATTGATCCACAAAAGAGGTTTTTGTAAAAGTTTATAGGTCATTTTGGGCCCTATGATTAAGTTTTAGTCCCAAATTATGCTTAATTTGACTATAATCACTATGATTAATTTTAATCACATTTAATAATCCTATTGGTCATAAATAAAAATGATATAATTTGAATATAACTGTTATAAATTTTTAAAAGTTTTATTCCTATTTTTTATAAATTAAATTTATATAAGTGGAATAATTAATATTAATTCTAATCCTACAGACAAGATAAAATAAAATGTTTTTAATATAGAAGAATGTTCCAATGTTTGTGATGGTTTTATATAAAATTTCTATGTAAAATTATTTATAATCACATAAATGGAATTAATATATATATTATTGATCTAATTTTACATTAAAATAAATACAATGTTTAATTTATCATCATTTATTATTTAATAGAAAATGCAGTAATTGACTAAAATGCAGTATTTTTCAATATTCATGAAAAAATGACGTTTCATAGAAAAATACCAAAATTTTACCCTATTCTAATTTCTGAATTATAAATTCTAAAAGGAATTTAATTTTACAAAATTTAATTTCTAGATTCGTAGAAAATTAATTTTATTGTTTTTATAGAATGTCATGAAATGTAGATTATTTTAGAAAATAGTATTCATAAACATATAATGTCTTTACCAAAAACTAAACCTTTCATTATCAATATATTGTATTTCTATAAAAAAATTATAAAAAATATTTTAAAAGTACTTATAACTATTCATCATACTATGTTTAATGTCTAGGTTTTAATTATCTCTTTTAACTAATTATAACGGTAAAATGATTTTTTGTAGAAATATTAGTGTTGCTGTATATTAATCCAAGTCATGGATTCATGTAACATTAACTAAGATGATATTCCACGTATCATATGCTATTTTGGTTCCATGTAATGTACACAATTCTTGTTCTATGAGAATGGAATGCTTTACATATAGATTTAATAATAAAAAAATATTTTTAGAGTTTCAAGAAATGAAAAATATTAAATATTAAATTAGTCAAAAATAATAATTCACAAAATCACTGGAAGTTACATCTGGAACAACAATACATAGGGGTTAAAACTTCTACAAGGTGTCTCAGGACTGACTTAGGGTAACTTGGTACATGACAATGAACCTTACTACAAACCAGGTATGACGCACCCAACCTTCATTCTTTGGACAATTCACAAGCTCCTTATAAACCATTATTAATGGATAGACCAATAAAAGTATATGTTATAAAATCGATCATGGTGAACATAGATGAATTCATAGAGATTCAAAATCTCACAAATAATTATAATTTTAAATTCAACCCTATAAATTACTTAGATATCTTATTATGTGTTTACTATTTTAAAAATACTAATCCATAATATTCTTTTTATTTGGAAATATATCCAGAAATTGGATGAATATAGTGAACAAATAATGTCATCACTTCCCTAATGAGATTCATAAAATCATGGGTTCTCATGTTTGACATATTGTGGATATGAAATATCATATCTAAAAATCGCTGCTTTTTTGAATACCCAAAGACATCATGGAATATAAATATGGAATATCATGGATGATCTACAGATAATGGTGATAAGGTATTAAAAAGACCATTTTATTGGTGAAAACAATTTGTAATGTTGTACTAGGTGAAATTTTACAAACTGATTATTAGATGTTTAAGTGTGGAAATACAAGTTATAATGTATCCAATTTCCATTGAAAATGGGATAATAAGATAGATGTAAATAAAGTTCAATCTAAGGTACCTTATATAGTTATATTTATTATATATTGAAAAGTTGGGCATTATATAAAACAATTTTCTATTACAAGGGTTGAGAGGTATGGTGAGCTTAAAATATATCAAACACAAATTGGACAAGGAATGTATTATATTATTATGGAAAATGATGGCTATAGTAACTGTAACCTTTAATCAGTAATTATATACATAATTTTTTACTTTATTTAATTCAATATTAGAATATATTATAAGAACAATTAGTCACCCCCAAAAATAGTTTGACAACATAAAAATTGACTTCGTATAACATGTTGCTATTAGTGGGAATAATCTTCCTAGAATTACTCTCATTCGTCCTCTAGTGAAAATTTATTTAATAAAAGTAGTGGAATGTTTGTACTATAATAAATCCAATATAAATTATCCATATAATTATTTATTTCTATGTACCTTGAATCACACTTGGATTCAATTAATGTATAAGTAGGGGTTAGACTATTCTCTAGTATGAATATTATGTCACTAAAAGAATGCATGCCTACGTTAAATGTTTGGGTCAATGGAAGAACAAATTAAATTGGAGTCATTGAATTTTCATAATTAAATAATTTATATATGGGTATCTATAATATATGTTTTAAAAAAATTAAATCAATGAAATTATAGATAAATTAATCATGAAGAATATAAGGATTTATTCCTTTTCGATTTTATTTGATCACATGAAATTTATGTTGAGTAATACCATAAATATTTTAATGGGATCTTGTGATGAATTGATATTTTAGAAAACACATGATAGATGGATTGATAAAACATAATAGTTAATTCTTGTTTGTACAAACATGTTGATTCACGGTGGTGATATGTATAAGGATAATCTTTTATTTAGAAGTATGGATTCAAGTTTTGAATAATTATGTGATTGAAGTTTAGTATGATATTTTCAAAAACATATCATAAGAACAAATATTCTTATAATAATGTGATTAACCTTACATTGAGATATATTTAGTTTGGGTTATGGAATATATACCTATTAAGATGATCTGAGATGAATCCACGTAAATTTTTAGAAGGGTAAGAATATTTTTATGAGGAGACCTTTTAGGTTAAACCCCTCTTTAATTTTGATGTTTTTTAATATATGGGTATTTACTTCAGGAATGTTATATATTAAAGATTATTGTTTTTGAATGATTTTTGAGACTATTTGGTTAAGGTATTATTTCAGTCTATGATAACCATTATATATTTAGTAATGAAAATAGGGATTAATTTTTATTCATTGGAGTATTATGTGATCCATTAGAAGTTTGTTATACTGATTTAGGTATATACCAATCAGGTTGAGTTTTCATAATTTGGATAAAAATATGAGATTAATGTATGAATTAATTATACGTGTTGTGAATTTATATTTCCTTTTGTATAACGACTTGATGATAATGTAATTCCTTAACACTAGAGAAATAATATTAGATAAAAATTGTTTTCTTATTATAATAGATTAGAAGTCATTTCATCCACCACAAATTTATGGATTTGTGGTCATTAAATTTCTATTCAACATTTTCTCTAGTAAACTCCATTATTTTTTTGTTTTAGTTTTCTCTTTAATTTCAATGTTTTAACTGGCCACTAATGTTCTCTTACTAGAAAACATAGTGATGTGATGTCCTTCCAGATTCCTTTTGACTATTTTCAAGAAGATGTTTTATTATTCCTTTTTACAATGTAGAATTTCCATTAAAAATATTCGCATGTGTAAAAAAATTTATTACTGAGTTCAAACTTAAATTGGGAGGACATAATGTGTTAATTGGTGGAATAATATAACCCCTTAATTTTATAAAAAATATATATTTGATAGCAGATTCGATAACTAATCTCAATCCTAATCAAACAATGATTATTCTAATATTACCATTGGATAGTTTATATTAAATTTCTATACATGATTAGGATTAAATAAATTATTAAATATATATATTTCTTCAATATATTTATATGTTCTTAGTAAATAGTCATTAAATTTTTAGTAATGTATTTTTGTACTTTGAAATATGTTTTCTCCAAAAATATTTTTATATCTATTTATATATTTTTTACTAGGAAATTTATTATAATAATTTAATATAAATATATATATATTTTTATATAATCATATAAAAATTAAATTAGTGTAATTTTTTGACAATATATATTTTTCAGTGAATGGTGAAAAATATAGATTTATGTAAAATTTTCATTTATTTGGATAAATAAATTAAATTAAAATTGCAATTATTTTTATTTTTATTTTATTTAAATATAACATTAGTATAATTTCTTTTTATTAAATTAAATTATGTACATTTTTATATCATTTATTTTAGAATTTAGTATAAGTTAATTTTTATGATTAAATAACATTTTTCTGAAAAATATTTTAAAATACCTAATATATCTCCATTTTAATAAATTAAGACAACCCCAAATGAGAGTTAAAATAAATTTACTTTATATTAAATATATATCTATATTTATGAATTTAAAATCAAATAATTAATATTACTAGTTATTAGTTGAAGGGAATCTTGTTTTCCTTAAAAAATAAAATTGTTCGAAAACTACATTTGATTGTGCATAGAGGTTTTATATTAAATTATATTATCAAACATATGTGCATTGAATTTTATAAATATTTTTCTATATTTTAATCATAATAACTTAACTAAGGTATTATGTTTAACTTATTTTGTAAAATATGAATAATAAATGTAGTTAATATTAATTTCATGGATTGATAGAAAATAGGTTACTAAAGGGTAAAAATAAATTAATGAAGAATTGAAACAAAATAACAAATATATTTATATTTTATTTTCATTAAAATTAATATTATATTTATTCCTTATTGATATTAATTTAAAATGGTTAAGTAATTATTTTACTAAAATATATATTTAATGATATTATAAAACATAAATGATATTTTTAAATAATATGAAATTTAAATTAAGACATTTCTTTGGATGAATTAATGGGTTTTTTGGAAAAAAAATTATAAAAATTATTATTTAATATAAATGATTGTGTAATTTAAAAGAAGACAAATATATTTTTTATAGGGGTTTAGAAATAGTTATTATATCTAATCACAATATTTCTTAATAAATTTTTATTTTATTTTAAGAGATAAAATTTACATATTTGGAAAAAATAGAAAAAATGAATATCATTTTTTGAATCATAATTTTGAAATTATTAAATGGTCATTTATAAAAAAAAATTAGACAGTCAATGTTTTGTGTAGTCGTTAAATATCATATAAATAGACATTGTGTTTTATAACATCATAATGTTCTTAAAATGATATAATAATTAGTACCAATGATATAAATGACCCAAAAATTTCATTACATTAAATTAATGTGATTTATATTAATTTTATTTATTTTTTAAAACCATTATGAATCCTCCAAAACCAATAAAATATTTTTTAGTTTAAAATCATTTCTTGAAGAGTGTGACTCAATGACCCATAAAATAGTGTATTCTATTAATAAGGCTCATCCATGAACTTATAAAATAATAAAAACCACTCCCATTTTTATGAAATATTCATAAAAAACAATCGGATGTTTGGTGGTTTTGGATATTTTATCATTTAGAGTAAAAAATATAATTAATAAATAGATCAAATTCATTTTTTACATAAACCCACCAAAAATACCATTTTTTTTAAATAAAACATTGTGAAGCACTTCCATACTATACCATCAACTCTAGAGAGTCCTATAAAGGTTCTATGTTCTACCAAGAAGCCCTTCCCAATATTTTGGATTCATACACTTAAGTATGGGGTCCTCAACTCCCTCCCCTCCATTCAAATAAATAACCTTCTTTGGAATTATCCATCTTAATATCAATTTATTACAATGAAATTTATTTTTAACTTTTCCTTACTATAAAATATTTGTTATCCGAATGTGGGCTTCATTATCATCCCCCATTTTGAACTTTATCTAATCTGTTACAATGTTGAATTGTTTTATGTGATTTATCTCTTCTAATTTCCATTCTAGAACTTATTTTATGATTTGTCTATATATTTCATTTTTCATAAGTGGTGATATTTTATTTCATATCCCCCTTAAAATTTAATTTATTTTAAATTCTATGATTCCCTTTGTAGTATCATTAATCTCTTAATTTACCTTCATATACACCCATTACAATGATGAAATTTAGTAACAGATCATTAAATCTACTTTTTATTTGAGAACATCTTTTATTTGTTTCTTCATAATTTCAATTTTTAATGTGGGTATATGTTCATCCATAAAAAATACTATAATTTTTATTTCATAATTATTATAGCCCCTTTCACTCTCATTGAGCCCCCATTATCCTTTTTGTAAACCTCTTATTATGCCAACATTTCATAAGAGATTTTTCTACTCTCATTTCCACTCATAAACTGATTTTATGTAACATCCAAAATATTATATTTTATTAGTTTGGATTATGTTCATTCATATTCTACATTGTTTTCATTTAATGTATAAATGATTATATCCAATTTCTCTCTATATAATCCTCCCATGATCCTTTACGTACACCCATTATCATTATAAAATGTCCTAAGGATCACATTCTATATTCATGTTTCTTCATTACCATATTGCATATATTTCAAAAAAAATAATGTTGGGATAATTTTTTACATTCCCTATTTCTAACTATTTGATTTATATGGGGTGAGATATCCCATTATCTCTCATCAAATAATTTTTAAGAATCATTAAATTAAATCGTCATGCTTCCCAAATTTTACCCTGATCATATGTGAAAAAACAATTCTGGGGTGAATACTTGCCCATATCCTCTCAATGATTTTTACATTAATGAAGAAATACTATTTAATTGGGGACTATAAAATATTTATTTCACACTTCTTAATCTTAGAATAAATTATGTTGATGAATGAAACCATGTTTTATTTTCTATGTGGCACATTTAAGCATGAGAATGAAATAGACATGATGGGTGCACAAATATAGTGCTCTAATTAATTGGATAATGTTATGTATAAAATTACATCATGTTGGGATAGGGATTAAAAAATATTCCATTATGAGACATTTTACACCATGATTTCATGGATGTTTTATCATTGATATATGGTTATGATTCAGTGTTTTAAGTTGATTCCTTATTTACATGTTATTATTATCATTACAAATCATGTCTTATTATTCATTTTTATGATTACTACTCTTATTATGCCCCATTTATATGGCTATTGTCGGACATGTATTATCAAATTCATGTAATGACATGTCTATTACCTTACTAGGGTTTATTGCTCACAAATTTCATAGGTTTTTACTAGGTTATCCCTTACAGTTTTATTTTTGAGATTGTTATATAATATTTCAATAAATAAATTTTATTTCTTGTATTAAGTTGTTATGTAATGTTCCTAACTCTCAAATACAGTAGAATTTATGATATTTTGGGGTATATTGGGCGTTATTTTATGTAATAAATCATGTATTAATGTAGAATAAAGATCTAGATATTTATATAATCCCCTGTTTTTTCATAGTTATCCCAAGAGCATCAATTTTAAGGAAATATCTAATGGAAAATAATGTCTCCAACAGTGTTATTATCTAATCTTAATATTAAATTATTTATATAATTTTTCTGAATATTTAATAGCCAAAATAATATTGTTAAATAATTTTCATTAGCATAAATATATTTTTGATATATATTATAAAACCATTAATTATTTATATTCATCCAATTTGAAAAATGAAAGAGCATTGTCAGTATATTGTATGACATACAAAGTTTATGAATCAATGTTGTTTGTTTTTCATTTCCTTATTTTAGTTATGGTATTTATATTTAAAATTGTGAGTAATTAAAATTAAATTCAAATAATTATGATTATGAAATATAAAATTAACATCCACCTTAACCGACAATCACATGTTTTGAAATTGTAACTCTGGGCATGTAAAAGTGGGGATTTCTAACTCCACACAATACTATTTTTTGTTTTTTCATTTTTAATTAATATTTAAAACATTATTTTAATTATTAAATTTATTTAAAAGTACTAAAAAATAAATATAATATAAATATTTATATCTTGTAATTATACTAATTCAATGGAAACAACACCTTCACCATAATTGTTAATCGAGTTAAAGTTATTTAGTGTTTTGTATGATTTAACCACCTACATGAACAATGATGTAAAATCATATTATGGATAACTAAGGAGACATGAAAAAAAATCAAAATATATTAATCAAATAATAATTATATCATGTGATAAATATAATGTTATATATTTAACTTATTATTAAATTAAAATTTTTGTTCATCTAAATTATAGATATATTATGTTATCAATTCAGTTCTAAAATAACTTAACAAAAACGTATATGTAATTTATTATGAACATTTTAAATAAATATCTTTAAATATTGAAAAAAATTATATATCACTAATTATATTGGTATCAAATTATGGTTAATGATATTTAAATAATTAAACATTAGCAAAAATATTAATGTTATTAACACTAAATTGTCTTAATATGTTATAATTAATTAATTTTATCATGATAAATAATTATAATAAACCTTAAAAAGGATACTATTTATGAGAGCAAATTTAATATAAAATATTATGTTAGAAATTTTTTTGATTATATAAGGATTGAGGGTCGTCAATAATTAATGGAAACAATGTAGGGGTTTCTTCAGGTCATGTTCGTCCATTGAGACATGTTTGAGATATATAAAATGTTTTCTTATCATTAGAGAAAATATTGACCTATTTCATTTTTGTTAAGATTCTATTATATTTTAGGATAATCAATGTCAATACTTGGACAATTATAATGCATGATTTATCTATTTAACCTATCATGGTGTTTTTACCAAAATGTCAATGAAAACCATGTTTAAAATAAATGTTTTGATATTTTATGATTATAATATTTCATTAAATATAATTTGTAATTAATTTTATTCATTTTTATTGGATTTTTCTCCCAATTTAATGTTTTTACATTACATGAATGATTCCCTTTTCCCTCACAGATGATTTTTTTATTTGAACCTTAAATGATCATTTCTAGATTAATTAAATTTAAAGATAATTTTTTTCCTATTAATGATGCTAGTTTTAAATCTAATTTATATAGAATTTATTTAAATGTATATTCGATCCATTCTAAAAAATATGTTTTTAAATTCACAATATAATTTATTTTTGATAACCTTTATAAAATTTTGAATTTTCCCTTATTAAAAAATACATCTAAAAGAAGAGGTCCAATTTTTTTCTCTTATTCTATTGAAAAAATATTTTTTTAGGTTTCTATTATTTATTATTATTTTTTAATGTAAAAAGTTTCAACCAATATCCACGTCTTTTATAAAAAAAATTATATATTTTTCATTTTCCAATTATTAAATATTATTTCTAATAGTAAATGTTATAAAATTATTTTAACTTATTTTATTTAAAACATTATATATTTTCCAATTTTGAATTATTTAATATTCACATTAAAGTAAACTATTTAAATGTAATTTTAACTTCTCCCTTTGAAACCATATTGTATTTTCATGGTATTAATTAAAAATTCATTATAATAATTTATTCAAATGTCTTCCTTTACACCTCTCAAAATTATATTTGAATCTAAATTTCACATAAATGTTTTAAAATGGGTTATTAAAAAAAATTATTTTGCAAAATATTTACCTTCTATGTTTTATTTCTTAAGAGGTGTTATTTCGGTCATCCATAATATATTATTGAAAAATAATTTATTTTTAAAAATCAGAGTTCATATATTCAGTTATTTATTAATTTTAGGATAAGTTATTTTATTTTATTTTTTATTAAACACATTATTTTTACATGATAACATTGTGATATGATAAATGATTAATTTTCAAGTGGCATAGAAATGTATGATTTATAAGATTCATAATACATATATCCCCTTCAAATATGTTCAGTCGTTGATTATCTCGCATTACATAGAAGGGTAATATTAGTATTTTATAATTCCTTTAGGATTCCTAATGTCTAGTGTTATTTCCTAAATTCTTATCAAATTTTACATGTAAACATGTCATAAAGTTTCTTGGTTCATAAAAGGTGATAATGAATGATTTAAGCTCTACTGGAAATTTTAAATTTGTTTATTTTTTAGAGTATCTAGGTTTATAGGTATAGGAATCCGTATATTTATAAATTTACCTCATTTTTTAGTTTTTTATCATGTTATTCTATATTTTCATGACTATTCTCATTTTTTGATGTATTAAAAAATTATATCACTCTAACATGGTTTATGATTATTTATAATCATTTTTAAGGAAGATTATTTCTTTTATTATTCCTTAATGATGTTCTTATGATTTTATGTTTCTCAAAAATATTTAATAATTATTATTCATGGTATTTTCATCTTTTATTATGTTATATATATCTTTCTCATATTCTTCTTCTGTTTATGATCTAATACATTATGATTTTTATTTTCCATTACGAAGGGTTTGAGTTCACAACTTTTTTATGCTTCTGAAATATTTTTTATAAAGATGTTTATATTTTGTGATAAATATAGAAAGGGTATAGATAGGTATGATTGTTGATAAATATTTTATATTTCCATAAAATAGGATATTCATTTAGCTAATATCGTAGAAACTAAACCATTCTTTCACTTGGTTTTGAGACTATTTTAAATAATAATGATTAAAACATGTTATAAATGAATTATTCATGTCATGTTAATCACTAATTTCACTAGTTAGTATCAATATAAGGTTTAATTATTTTTAATATTAGTTTAGTAATTTTTTCATATTATGTTATCTTTCTTTAGTGTTAGGTTTATACAAACATTATGGAAACACTTGAAATTTGAATGTATAATATGATATCATATAATATTGGTAAAGTAATGAGTATGTTTTTCTACTTGGAATAATTATTGATATTCATAATATCATGATTATAAAGAACTGTAAAATATAGAACTATGGTAAATCTCCCCAAAAAGGATTGGTGGTAATTGATTCTATCACGACCTTGATACACGATTAGTGGTTTTATGAGAAAACACCAGAACAAACATTTTCTCTAACACACTAATATTTTAATGGAATAAATTCTATTCGATAGTGTTTTTAAAATGAAAAACCAATATTATAAGAAACTTTAATACATTGAGTCTATATGCTATATTTATTTATATTTATTTAAAATCACTTTGATAGATCTTGATACACACAATGTTGGGATTAAATTAAACATAATACTAAATTGAAATAATATTTTATTGACAATACTTTTATAACCTACCCATTAAGTTGGAATGTATAAATGGTAAAAAGAAAATTATTAAAATATATTGGTTTATACTTTTATAAACTAAATTAATGGCTAAATTTTAATTAGAAATACAATAATAATTATTTGAAAGAGATGAAAATATTTTTTTTGAAAAACAATATTTCTCTGAATGTTGATTTTGTCGCATTGGGAAACATAATATAAAAAACGTTTTTAACAAATTTAAAAAAAAATTAAAAAAGAATTATTCTTTAACAATAGATATCAAACTTATCTTTGGGTTAATTTTTTATAATGTTTGAAAAAAATTATTATTTTTATGAATATTGATAATACGATTTTATATTGGATATCACTTTTGCATTTTATTTATTTGAAAAGAATAATTATATTTGAAATTAATTTTATTTTCAAATCAGTAAAATTTTATTAATGTTTATCTAATTCATGGTAGTTGAATAAATTTAATATTTTATTATTATATGAAAACATTTTGAAATGATTTTTATATTATTTCAAAGACTATTTTTAGGTGTCTATAGATTTGATTTTAAATTTTATTATTCTAATTAAATGAATTTAATTTGATAAATTGAATTAAATATTTTGAATCAAAAAATTTAATATGATCTAACATGGTCCTATTAATTTTTTACAATTATTTATATAAAATTTAGAAAAAAATAATTATAATAGTTAATGTAAAAACTAGTATAGGGGGTGGTCAAAAATAAATGATAGGTGTAAAAAATGAATCAAAACATTTATAATTACTATATAATTTCTATATTTAGAACTTATCACTTATAATTTTCTATAATTAAAATTATTGGAGGATTTTTGGCATGAAAAAACTATGGGTGTAAATTATTTTTCCAAAACATCCATGTATGTACTCTATAACAATTATGAAAGAACACCCCCTCTCCTCCAATATTCACACATTCATAAATATTTGGTTCTTGGAATACCTAACAAAATATCTTCATTAAATACATAACCACTTCTTATAGGCCACATTTTTATTATGAAACCCTCATATTAAGGATTTACATATAAACACAAAGAGTTTCTCAAAAGAAATTGTATAGTCCTTAAAAAGGAATTTTAATTTTATTTATTCCTCTACATAATTAAAATCTTATTAAAATTAAATAATATTATACATATGGTATATACCATATAATATTTTTTTCGTATCTTATATCCAAAATAAAAAAAAAATCATTGATCAAGTGTACGATGGATTAAAACCTCATGAAACAGTGTAATGTATATTCCATCACTACCTCTTATGGTTGGATATATTTATATATTTTACTCATTTATATGATATAAACTTAATTAATGGTATTATATAATTATTATATCACATATAACTTTTATTACTTTCTAACCCATTGGAAACAATTACGTTGATAGTGTTTGAAACAGACCACGACCTCACAATTTGACGTGATATGGTTTTCAAATTTAAATTTTACTTAGATGGTAATATGGATATATTAAATTAAATAATTTTATAATTCTAAAATTACTATATAAATTTTATTCTGATATCACATATACCCTATAACTTTATATTTTGTTGGCAGTATAACAATGTTGCTCATGTGTCTAATATACTACCACCTCATGAATTGATGGGACTAAATTTTCAATAGGTATTTACATGAAATATAATAAGGATAAATTTAAATGATATAAGTAATATATAATATATCATAAAACTATAATAAATTTGAAATATTATTAACCTTCCAATTATTCAATCTGTAAAATATAGAAAAAACATTCGTTTGTGCGTACAACCTAACATCTCCCTGAACAATACAGTCTATTTTATATATGTCATTTTTATCGATAAATATAATTTCATATATTATGAATATATTTTATATTTATATTGTAATTAAAATTATACAGATGATGTAGTAATAATCAATGTAAACTAATCGACCTTACGAGAAATAATTATACTTGAAAAAAAAGTAAGTATAACCAGAAAGATAAAATTTAACAATGAATTGTTAATTAATGGGTGATAAATCAATATATGTAAGTCCCGTATTGTATAATTTATTTTATTATGTTTCATTTAATACATTTATAATAAATTTGTATTTATTATATTTGATTTTTGCATAGAAACAAATGAAGATGAACCAGGAGTAAGGGTTCCTAATCTAACTTATACATCCATGAGAAATTTGTTATATTCACCAATTATTTCATTCAAGGATGTATATAAAACCCATTTTGGTATGTTTGTTTCAAAAATATATATTTTTTAATAGTAAATAAATTTTCATCAGAAGTTTTTTAATTTATGGGGATTATGATTTGAATGTTAATAAATTTAAATGGGTTTATTTTATAATCTCATTATTATACAGGGTTGATTATGTTTGAGTCTCCCTTGGAGGAATTTATATGTATTTATATATTAAAAGAAAAATGTGAAAAAAAAAATTTCATGAACATTTCAATTAATAGTACCATTATTCATCTCTGTGGCACTTAAAATGTTTGATAAAATGTTTTTATGAAAATTCTAAATTATTTCCCTTTTCCATCAAAAATTATTTTCTTTCAAATCCTTTATTTCTATAAATGTTTTCAAAAATAGTAATAACATTCCCAAAATGATTTATGAAAACATTTTTACACATTTTTTAATTTTTAAAAAATTATTTAATGGAATCATCATGAATATTTCCAAACAAGGCACATTTGTATTTTTCCAAAAATATGATTGGATTATTTTTGTAGTGTATGGAATTAAATTAATTTCCCACTATAATGAACACTAAACTATTTAAATACTCATTTATACGTTTTAGTTTTTATTTTTAGGGAAAATTATTTTGAAAATATTTTTCAAACTTTTATTCCTAATTTTTTTTCAAAGTGATAATGTTATTTTTATTAAAAATAATTTTAGTGAAATAATTATGGTATTTCTATTCATTGATTACATTAACACATTATTTTAATTATGAAACACGTGGGATATGTTTTATTGAACAAATAATTATAATTTCTCCATATTTTTTATGATCACATTGTTTGGGGATGTGAAATTATCTTGTAGTTCAACAAAAAACTATAAGTGGTTTATGAGTGTGTCTATTTATTAGGATAAGAATTAAAATTACACTTGTCTTTTTTCCAATATGAATGTTTATGTTTTTAGGATTCAACACTTTATATTTGTAAAATGCATTGAACTAATTTTGGGATGGGCAGGGACTGAAATTACAGTGCCATTATATGAATTAGTAGGTATTATGAGAAAAATAAGTTGGCTAATATAAATAGTTTTCTATGTGTAGTTTTAAATTGTCTTTTAAAATGTCATAAAAATATGTTTAAAATGCCCAAAATTATGAATTTCTTTATTATGTGATTATTTATTGATTTCCATATGATTTGAAAATAGTTATAATATCATTGGATAAGTTTCAAGATAATGTTATACTTATAGTGATAAATTTTACCATCATTTATTCTAACAATATTATGATCAAGTAATTGTTTAAATTTAATGTATCACAATTATTTAAATATTAATATTTTTATACTTATAGATTTATTGTTTCTTACAATGTACACATAATATTTCTAATAAATTTATCTTCCCCCTTTCATATGTTATATTTTTCTATGGAAACCGGACAATATATTATGACAGATATTAATGGATATGATACATGGAATAACGGTGTACCCAAAGAGGAAACTATGTTATATGTTATATTTTGAAATCTAAAGTGTATTTAAATTATGTATATACTTTACCAAGACTAATTATCTTTTTATTCCCCTAGGATGTGATTACATAGATATAATGATAATTTAATAATGTAACCAAAATCCCTCAGCTAATAGGGTGAGGGTCAATACAGTTATGTGAGAGGATGATTAATGTTATCATTGTGAACTAGATTAATAAAAACACATATTAGGGATTAAACACCATTAATTACATTGAGTTTAAGTCAATGAGTCTGACATAATTATATTATTTTGTTAATGTATATATTATGTGTTTTACCTTATAATACATTCATGTCTAGATACTACAAGATAGAACTGTTCTAGAACATATGTATAGTTGTGTAATGAATGGGACCAATTAATGTCAGTTTTGACTCATGTGTTACCTGGTAAATTAAAAAATTACAAACTATGCACTTAGTTATAAACTTATTAGGTATATTATTTAGTTGATTCACATTTTCTTTTAGAAAAATAATTAAGGATTTTGATAGATGATGACACAAAATAACATGTGCTTAACATAATTTGTCTTAGATTTAAATACTTTTACCATGATTTATACATAATATAAATTATTCTTCATGAATATGTGATTTCACACTATAATTAGTATTCCTCACACTATGGGTTTCAGTTTTAATCATTGGAACAACCTACATAAACATGGTTAATATTTAATGTGATAGACAATATGTTGATCGGAAACCAAATGAGAAGATGTTTGGAGTGAAGGATATAATAATTATGCATACATAGTTTTCATGATATAATAATAACAAATTTACCTCTAATTAAAGATTAAATACACCAATTAATTCAAGGATAAATTTCACTAAGAGATCAAGTCAAGGATAGTGTAGAGGAAATTATATTCAATTTATTATATTCCTATAATATGGGAAGAAGAGAATAAGAGAATTTCTAAAAGGAATGAGATAAATTATTATATGTGGAGATGATGGGACCATTTCAATCTATTTATTAGAGAAAAATAAAATTTCATTTAACATACTAGATGATAGTTTTGGTCACCATATTGTATTATCAATAAATTAATGTTTTAGTTTTGAAATTTAGGGGAATTGTGAAAATAAATTTCATAGGGTAAAATATCAAGAATATGATTAGAATAGATATATATGTAATGGTTTTGATTTTTATTATGAAGAGACAACTAGTGTCACATATAAGGAATGATGTTTTAAGGAATATGATGATGAATCTTGGTTAATGTTTTGTGAAGTAACAATAATTATTAATGTTTTTATTTATTGGGATTCAAATAAATATGTTTTAGAATAATTTGTTTGAATTATATTCATGTTTAAAAAATTCATAAAACTTATAGGGGAGGTACTTTTGTAGTATTTCATTTAGGATTTGAAAGGATATGTTGAATGGTACAATGAAAAGGGATTCAGTCGCAAAAACATGTTTTTAGAAAACATATGATTTTGAAATGATAACCTTTAATAGGTGATCAATTTTGATATAATAATGATACATTCCATTTTACTGTATTGTATTATGGACATTAAAATTTTTTATTGAGTTTATTTTTTATTTTTTATTCTATAGAGTTTATCATTTTTTGATGTTCTAGAATATATTCGACAACATAATATTTTACTTTTAAAAGAATAAATGTTTTCAATATTTTTTTTTGTGGAACAAGGTATTCACATATTTGAAATGTGAAAAGACACTTTAAATTTTCTGAAATATATTGTGGATGTAGTGATCTCCCACATAATTTTTTGTATTTTCTTTTTTGGTATAATGTATTTTGAATGAGTATTAAGGTTAAATATCTATTAAATGGATGATGTTGAATTTTGGGAGATAGTAATGTATTATTTGGGATTAATGTATTATATTGGATTACTGGAGCTAATATGTTTTTTAAATAATGACATTGGTAATATTTTGATACCCTTTTAAGAAACACATGATCAAGTGAATGTAAATTTATGTTATTTAGGCATAAAAACAGCATTATTCGATACTAATATCATAATAAATGAAGTGGAAATTAATCAATGTATTATCAATGAATGAAATTAAATGTATTTTTTTCTGTTGTGCTACATAATAATAGTAAAAGAATTCCAAATCTCTAGGAAAATGATATTGAGACAAAAAGATAATTGTATTACCTTCATATCCAGTGATTTTTATATACTTATAACTCATTATAGATTTATGGTTTTGTTTTTTTATAGTCCATTATTAATTAACTTTCTTATGATCAACGATCTCTATCAGTCACCATAAAAATTTAAACTCTTTTTTAAATGTACATGTTTTAACTTCTCATCAATGTTCTCCAATTTCGAATCCATGCTATACATTATTATAGATGACCAATGTACATTCCATTCTATTATCTCAGGTGGTTATATTAATTATCCTTTTTATGCTTTTTTATTCCAAAAAAAATTTATTTTCAAATGTTAAACAGCTGAATACTTAGATTAATATTAAATTGTGAGGGTTAAATTTATTTATGGAAATATAATGTAACACCCATAGTTTTTAAATGATTAATCTATTGCTCTATATGATATATAAATCAATTAACAAATCATATAATTGAAATTAACACCTTGAGAATTTATGATATATTTTAAATAAATTATTTAAATTTCCTTAATAGCTTATTATTTACACAATGCTAAGTTTAAATGTAACATGATAATATATTAAAGTACTATTATATAAACAAGACAGACATGACCTAGCCTATTATTTTTTTTCTATGAATATAAAAATATAAATTATATAAATTATATGGTTTATATAGTTTTGCGATAAATTCCATGGTAATATATCGATTATAAATAAAATTAGAATCATTTAAAAGGAATTGGTTTTTTAATAAAAACATGTATTTTTCAATAAATATGTTTAGTCATGCTTTTCGTAAATAATTGTAATTATATTGATAATAATTTTATAATAATTACATGAAAAAACATGATTTTTGAAATACAATTTTCAAAATTATCTTTCTCTAGATTTTTTGAGATTTTTTATTGGATAGTGAAAAATACCATTTTTAATTAAAACACACTTTTTTATAAATATTATTTACAGTGATAAATTATATAAAAATTTTGGTTTAATGTAAAATTATATCAATTATCTAACAATTTTAAAATTTTATTTCATTGTAATAAAATTTTATATTAATTTTTGATTGAAAATATTTTCAAACATTTGACTATTTTTTATTGGAAAGTACACTTTTCGACACATCTTTGAGTTTTATTAAAAATTAAATTATTAAAATCATATGTGATGGTTTTTATAGAATGGATTCAATATTTTTTATCATAATAATTAATATAGTCAAATTACTTCAACGAAATTTGTTACTAATATGAATATTAAAAGCACTAATACATAATTACTACGGTTTAAGTAAAAATAGGTTTATAAGGTGTAATACAAAAACTATGAGGGTAAAAAATGACCTATAACATTTCAAATTACGATTTAATGGAAATATATAGATCTTATAACATATTATCCCCTATAATGACCATTTTTGAAACATTTGGAAGGATCAAAATGAGGCTGTAATTCATTATTTTCAAACATTCAATCTATATACCCCCACCACACTTTTAAAAGGCCACAGATTATAGTCACCAATTCACACTTTCATCACCATTTGGATCATCCCAAAATATAGAATAATATAATTTAAATCTATTCCTATATCATAGAGGTGTTTTTGGATTATTGAACTCTACTATCTAGGCATTAGGTGTAAACCAAAAGTGGATCTCTCAGGTAATGGTGTAGTCCTTAACCATGCATTTTCATTTTATTTCCTCCTGCATATTGGTATTGGATAACGTGTCCATGTAATTCACTCAATGCTTCCATATATGATCCTATAGTGTAGCTCATTCTATATGCTTTGTTTTGATTGGTCGTGGGGCCCAATAGGAGTTATGGATCAGATGTTATGGTTGTTCAATGTTTGGCTCTTGGAAATGGTCATCCTAGAAAGTTTTGGGGAAAAGTATGAATTTTCTTGTAAAAATGGTATCTTGCATGTAAAATGGAATCTTGCATGAAAAAATAGAATATTGCGTGTAAGAATAGAATATTGCACCCAAAAAAGTAATTTTGTGTGCAACCCTGTGTGCCAACCTATTCCTCGCCAAATGAGACGTCAAATGCTCATTTTCCCATGCTTTCGGTGTAGGCTGTGCGGAAAACCACTTGCACGCGTGGAATTTTACGCACACCACCTTGTGCGTAAAACCACATCAGCAAATGGAATTTTACCTGCACTGCCTATCATGTTTCAGCTATAAATACAAGTTCACCACCTTTTTCCTGAGGGACCCTAGAGTCCCTCCACATCTCTAATGTGCTTAAGCCAACATTTTCCACGCGTGGGTAGAATACCCCCATCTTGCGTGCCAAACATCACTTTCTCACATAAAGAGGCCAACATTCACAATTTTGCACGGAATGCCTAATTGGCGCATGAAATAGTTCCATGATGCGCATTTTTTTGCTCAATAGTCATTATCCTATCAAATTTAAAGAAAAACCCAAATATTGCACGCAATTCTTTCCCTATTGGACACTTAGATTACCTATTGGGATCACATTCCCTATTGCATGCAAATATCCCCTTTTGCATGCCACCCTCCCCCATTTCTCGCAATTCATTACCTATTACACATAGGTCCCCCTATTGCTCACACATTCCCTATTGCATGATAATATCCACTTTTGCATGCAAACCACCCCTATTTCATGAATGTCCTTCTATATTGCATGTACGACACCCAATTGAAGGAAAATCTCCCATGTTGTTTACACTCCTGCCCTATTGCATGCGGGCCTTCCCTATTTCATGCAATCCTTCCTTCTTATGAACCACCCATCCTACGCGTATCCTATCTAACTAACTATATTTCCTAGTCATGTGCCATTATGCACACCGATATGAAAAATAGATAGTCACACCACGATATTTTCGGGATAGGACGTCGAGAATATCCATTGCGCCCTAATGCGAACCCACCTTTCACCTATGGAATACCATGTTTTGTGATACTCCTCTATGAAACATGAAACACATTTAGTCAACATAATCCTATTGGTTTTTTCTTATTTCATGAGTTATGATTCTCCTCATCAATAACTCGAGTTCCTTGAGTTGAACCATTCCTCAAGCAACTCATCCAAACCCAATCACTTTTCTCATATGCCATATTGAACTAGAAATGGACACCCTTGTGTAAGTCCCAACACCAACCATTGCTAGGAACATTATGCCCAATAGTCCTTTCTACTTGACTATAAACTGCAATACACCCTATCATCCAAACATAGGAGGCCTCTTGTTCCTAACAAGAGATTCCTTGTTCTCCAACCATGAGATGCCACTAGTCCTATCTATCTGACTATAAAATATAGTACACCGTATATACCAAACTTAGGATGCCTCTTTCTCTTGATGAGAGATACCTTATGATCCAAGCATAGGATTCCAAAAAACCTCACTACATGACTATAAACTATAGAGCCACCTATCATTCTATAATGGGATTCCTCTTGTTCCAAATAAGAGATACCTTATGTGATAATCATAAGATACCACATGCCATGATTATTGTGGAATAATTTCAATAGAAGCAGAATCTGTTCAAACATTCCATCACTCCACCACACCCTTTGTGTGTCCTTCATTCAGATATTCATCATCTTCTTTGTCTGTAGGGACTCCCTAACTTCTTGGTCCCATCCTGCATCTACTCACCTACATTCCTGGGCCAACGCCCAAAAAGACATAAGATGAAACTTTGAGTCAGGTCCTCAATTTCAAACTCGGTCAATAGTCAACTCCCATATGTTTGTCCACATTTTAGGCTAAAGAGAAATGGATGTTGTGTTTCGAACACAGTCAATATTTATCATCCATCTTCATTCCACACTCACCGTGTTTGGAATATGGGGCATTTGATTCACACGTTTCATCCCCCTTTGTTTAGACTAATTCCCGCTCCCTTGATGTTATCCCGCTTGTGTACTAGCGCATAGGTGTAGGCCACAATCATATTCCTCAACCCATCAGTGATATGGGATGCCCTCATTTCCAAAAATGAGGAAGAAATTACGAGAAGATTCTATATATAAGCCCTATCCATCCATTGTCGCTACATAGCACACCTGGGCAGCTTCTTTGTGTAAGCCCCATCCACCATTGTCACTCTATAGTGGCACTCGGGATGCTTCATTGCGTAAGCCATATCCACCATTTATACACTATAGAGGCACCTAGGAAACATACTTGTTTCAGACCTATCCACCATTGTCTCTCCATTTCGTCACTTGGGCAGCTTCAATTTGTAAGCTCCATACACAATTGTGGCTCCATAGCAGTAATTGGGTGGCTTTCTTTTATAAGACACATCCACCATTACCGCTCCATAAGGTCACCCATGCAGCTTCCATTTGTATTCCCCATACATTATTCCCACTCCATAGCAGAACCTGGGAAACTTCCATGCGTAAACCCCATTCACCATCGCTTCTCCTTAACCGCAACTTGGCACACTAAAGGCTATTGTTTATGTTCATAGCCACGCTATCGTGGACCCCCAATGGATCACTCCATAACACCCATTTCCATGGTGTTGTCGATGCCTTCCTTCCCTCAATGGTGGGTGGGTATTGGTATTGTAATTCCTAGGGGTGCGAATAAAAACCCACTTCGTTCGAGCAGTAGGACGTTAAACCGCCAAGTTCCATTGTCCTCAGCACATGAAGATAAATTGTGACCACACTCCATGTGTTTGACGTAGGGTTTCCCCACATTGGACATTCTCCATGCCCACTAGTCTCCACAAGAGTTATATCATTCCCCATATGGGATGATATCATATTTATAGGAGTAGTATCTATCTATAGGGAAAGGAAAATCACCATGTTGTAAGCCCTTATCTTTTCTTGCATGAGGTAGCATCCCTTATACTCCTCTATTCCTGGGTGCCAAGTCCCACTCTTAATGGGCCTTGTTTCCATTCAGTCCTCCATCCTAGAGTAAGTCCCAATCTCCATCACCTCGAGTTACTAACTAGGAATAAGCACATGTTACCTCTTTGGGCCACTAACCACACGTAATCCCCCATCCCATTTCCCATGGATGCACCTTTTGTGAAGTGATTATCAAGCCTTTTCTACCTCTTGTTTCTCACACCAATCATGACTCATGTAGAGATTAGAGTAACTGTCAACGATGAAATACTCTCTAGGAAGCATAGAGCGTAAGCCCCAAACACCACTAGAACCATGAGGCCTTTGATCCTTGCCAAAGCAAGGTACATAGCTGGCCTCCCTGAGGTTCGAGCCCAACACCCATTGGTGCAGACCATCTTCACGTTAGTTTACCAAACACCAACCTAAACTACGAGACCTTTTATCTTTTCCATGGAAAGGTACTTAGGAAGCCTCCCTAAGGGTCACGCCCGGAAACCATTGGTTCTAAACCCCCATCACATCAGACAACCTTTATCCTTTGTGACATTAAACTGCATGCCCCCTTTTTCATCCTGCAAGATGTTAAACTCCATCCATCAACATGAACTATGAGGTATTTGAACCATTCCAGAGAATGGTTTGTAAGATGCCTCCCTGATGTTGAAACCCAACACCCATTAGTCCTGACCAACATCACATTGGTTCCCAATCTATCCTGAACTACATGGTATTTGATCCGTGACACTTGGATAAGGTACTTAGGAAGCCTCCTTGATGTTCAACCCCATCGAGTAGTAATCCATTGCGACCCCAACTAGTGGTATGTCATTGCGAACCCATCCAACTGTAAGCCGTTGTGACCCATATCAAGTTGTAAGCCATTGTCTGATAAACTACGAGGACTTTGATTCCCTGCCATGGGGATACATAAGAGGTCTCTTCGAGACTCAGTCCCAACAGCACTGACATCCTCAAGTCAGCTCCATCTCCTTCTTCACCCACATCACGTAACCATCCCGCATCAATTTTGGTTCTTACCCAGGCCACCACATCCTGGTGGGATCATGCCACCCTATTCCCCATTGACGCTAATAGTAATCAGGTTATTAAAGTCACGTTATCCCCAAAATCAGTATTCCCCCCAGGGGTTGCACTCACCAGATCCACTCAAGTTAGTTTTTTGATCAGTCTTATCCATATCCTTTAGATGTTATACCTTCTGCATTCACAGTGTAAAACATAATAAGATAAGGAAAACATCAGATACATTTCTATAGCATTTAATTCCCTGCATTTGACATGGTGTGCCTAGGGATTTCACACCCTCAAGAAGCCCTATAATAAGTGCAAGAAACCCACACACGCCATTTTTCTAGAGTACGGACAAGCCAGTGATGTAAAATGTGACTACTCCTCCGACCAATGGTTATTACCCTGACCAGACCACTTGGAATGTCCTGAAAGAAGTAGTGTAATTAACTAGTGTCTATGATGATATGACACATGGATGGTTTTAACAGACAATGTCTTAATATATAAGGGAGACCTATATTATGTGACGAGTATAGAGGGGGAATCCACATAAATAAGAACCAACGTCCCATCATACTATTTAGATCAAGGTGAAAACGTCCCTGAACAAGGAATGGATGCCACCCAACTTTCGAAAGCAGGAATGTAGGGCAACAAACAACATTATCTTCCTTGAACAGACGGAAGTGTGTCCCCTGGCGAAAGCATTGGAAAAACTCAACATTAGTGAAATTGTTATAAACAATGATAATATAATAAAAATATTATATAATATATAATAATTTTTACAATTTTAATTCAATAAAAAATATCCATACCATCCTTCATCTAATGGGATTCAAATCAACCGATCATGTGTAAGGTGGACTACCTCCTCACGAACTGATGTAATTTAATTTCCATCACTGCTTCCTACAGTTTGATATAATGATGGATTTTGTATATTAAAATTAAATTTATTACATTAATATTACTATTAAATTATAATATCATATCCACAATCTTACCTTCCAACCATTTAAAAATAATAACATCACTATTGTTTAGAGACAACTACCACCATCCAAATTGATTTGTTGTGTTTTTACCATTTCAATATTAATATTATTGTAATAAGGATAAATAAAATTAAAATAGATTATATTTGTAATATAATTATACCTAAGAAATTTTCATATAATATATACCTTCCCACATTCATTTCCATAGGTGATATGATAATTTCACTACTCTGTATGTCAGAATAATGCCTCATGAAGCGATGTGATTAATTTCTCACTAAAACTTTACATGTATGGAAATAAGGATATATCAAACTAATATAAGTGATATATATTTTGTAACACCCCAAACTTTCATTAATGGAAAATCCCACTTGATTCAGTTAAATGGATTTTTATGAAAGATGTTTTTATAAGATGTCATCATCTTTGGTTTTATGATAAGAGTTGTGACCTTTAATTTTATAGCCATTGAACAGAGATCACATGATTAGTATAAATATAAGGCTTTAACGAACCCAATTTTACACAGACAAAGGAAGCAATGGCCTCATCCATTAGAATTTCCCCACACGAATCCCATTTGTCGGAGCTTGGAAAATATGTGGTGTCCTTGGGATTCTCGCTTGACCAAGCCCAAGCTGAGCTTCATTATGTCAAGCTCGAACGTGAAAATCTACGTGAAAAGTGGAAGTTGATAGAGATTACCACTCGAGAGATATTATCCAAGCCACCCCAAGAGTCTGCCACCATTGCACACCTTACCCTTAGGTCTTATGCAGCTATTTTAAGGGGTTATGTAATAAATAAGTCGTACTATGTTCATGTACATTATGTTTTTGTATATAATAATGTATATAATTTCTAGTCATTTTTGATACATTGCAAATATTTTTTAAAGTACAAATGGTTGTTTTAGTTATTATTTAATTAATAATTCAATTTTATTGAATTAAGGGATTTTTGAATTAATTAATATTTTAATAATATAATAATATTATTAAATTAATTTTTATTAAATATAAATGATCATATAATTTTATGAATGCAATTAAAATTTTTATTAAGGTTTGAATGCCATTTCTGTCAAAACCCGTAAATTTTCGATAAATGTCGGTTTTTATTTTAAAAGTGAAAATTCACATATTTAGAAAAATATTTAGATAAAATAAATGTTATTTCCGGAATCAGGATGTCGATATTACCCAATGGTGAATTTTTCATGATTTTCTGAGACAATCAAATTTTTAGGTAAAAATTAAATACCGTTTAAATATATAATATGTTTTATGACATCATAATGACCCAATGGTGATGTAATAAAATACCATAATCCTTATTTTCGGCCAATATATGTTTTATTATTAATATAATGTGATTCTGGGTCTGATTGACGTACTTTTCAATGCATTAATCGACTCCTAAAGACATATTCAACACTTTTCCTTTTTAAATGAATTTCCATGGGAGTGTGACTCACCTCCACATAAGCAACCTTATTATTTTAAGATTTTCAGACATGGGCCTTATTAAATATAGTTTTCCTATTCCCTTTGAAAAAAACAATTGGAAAAAACCATGGGATGGTTTGTGGTTTGGATTAATTTAATGTAAGGGGACCCAAACCTAAATAATAAAGAACTCCCTCACCTTTCCTATATAAACCCACCCATGCTCCCACATCCTCCCCACTAAAATCCTTGGAGTTCATCCAACCTCTAAACTAATCTCTCTAGAATCCTCCCAAGGTGCCCTAAGATCCCAAGAAGCCTCTCACAAGCCTTTCTCTATCCTTTGGAAGCACACTTCCAAGTTAGGGTTTTTTCTTCCTTTCTCATTTTTGTCAATTTTCTTTAAGTATCATTTCCCATTTAATTTTAATTAACGATGTTGGGGTATTGTTTAGAAACTCCCCCATACATCCCTCTTATTGTTTGAATAATGGGATACCCCTTTCTCTCTCATTAAATCCCTCCCATGTACACTTGTTACTATGCCGAAATTCCAAAAGGAACTTCTCTCTCTTCTTTTACATTCAAGCAATAATTTTGTATAAATAATCTATATTCCATCACAATTGTTGGGACATGTATCTATATGACCTCCTTACTTTCCATTACATGTAAATATGATGAGGAACCCATTTCTCTCTCATCAACCATTTTTATGAATTCTTATGTCACGCCGTTACGCTGCCGAAATCACACCGATTTTCCAAGCCAATGTCATTGTGTAGTGAATACCATGACCATTTCTTCATCGAGGGTATTAACCTTTATGCACATTTACTTATTGATTGTAGAGTTTGATGTATGAATTCCACATTCCTTTATCATTGAATAAATGATTATGTTTTATGAATCCATGTTTTATGATCCATGTGGCACAATTTTGCATGAAATGAAATATTTAAGAAGGGTGCGCCCTTATAGCGCTCCAATGCATTGGGTAAAGTATAATATCATGATATGTCATGTGCAATTATTATTGACTCATGCTAATTCATGTGCAACGAGGGTTTACTCGTGATTCATGTGCAATGAGGGTTTACACATGCTTTATGTGAAATGAGCCTTGGCTCATGCTAATTCCATGTTAAGTGTTGTCGCCACATTTCCATGTTATGATTATCATGCTTTATCATGCCTTTATGTCCATTTTTATCTTATGCCCTATTGACATGCCTATTTCCTAAAATGTATTGTAATCCTCATGTTATTCCATGTGTACTCCCTTACTGGGCTTTATAGCTCACCATTTTCTTACGTATGTCCTCAGGTTATCCCATGCAATGTTAAGTATGAGGGAATGTAGTGGTCATGTAAAGGAAGTTTTCAATAAAGATGTTGTATTTCATGTTTTAAGTTTTTATGTAATGATCCTAAACACCATAGACACTAATCCTCTCTATCTTCTTTGTTGTATCAAGTGAATTTGTATGTAATAAATCATTTTTAAGTTGTAATAAAAATCAGGGTTGTCATAGTTGGTATCAGACGATAGGTTTAGTTATTTTTGGGATTAGGAAACCCTAGTAAAGCCTTAGATATATGACTGAGTATAATAAAAAAATCCCTATGTTTTGGTGAGTATTGAGTAAGTGGGTTATCATGAAAATACATCCCTGTCTGGATACGAGCAGGCAGAGGCGGCTCTGGCACAGATGTATCCGAGGGGTAAAACCCGAAAACACTGCTTTGAGCTAGACTCGAACGGGAACAGGTGAACGACAACGGGCCTTGCTGCACTCTTGGTTAAGAAACTCCCGGGGGATATGTTTTGATAAATTCACAATCTTAGTATGAACCCTTATTAAGGGAAAAATGCCCCTAGGAATATATGTTAGAAAGTAGATCATGAAAAGCCTAGATTGAAGACTATAGACTCATGAGTTAAGGAAATAAATGTTTATTTTTGAGTCATCAACTTTTGTCTTTGGATTACCCTTTATGTGTTACCCCTAACTTTACTTTTATTCCAGACAATGGCCGGTAATAGGAGGACTCGGGCTAACAACCGTTGTGAAGATTAGTGTAATGACTGTACTAATGAGATGCCAAATCTAATGGGAGCGGGAATCACAAACTTTGTCATGCTTATCTCTCAGCTAACTCAAGTTTTGAAAAGAAACATGGGTCAAGAGGAACGTTCAACCCCCCCTATGAAAGAACAAGTCGCTATCGAGAGCTTCATGAGACAAAGGCCTCATTTTTTTAGTGGATCATCCGATCCCACGATCGGTGAACAATGGATCAACTCCATTGAAACGATCTTCTCCATCCTCCAATGTTCTAAACAAGAGATGGTTCTCCTGCCTGCTTATCATATAGAGGGTGAAGCTGATCAATGGAGGATGTTGATCAAAAATATGAAGCCTGAGGAGGAGATCGAGGATTTGGAATGGAAGGAATTCTAGAAGATGTTTTTTGATAAATATTTTCCGCACACCCTCCAGCTTATGATGGAAAGGGACTTCCTTTCCCTCAAGTAAAATGTTGAGGAATCTGTTGGAGCGTACTAGAAAAACATCACAAGTCTTGTACGATACGCTTCCGTCTTTGTCGTTACCCCCGAATGCAAGGTTGACCGCTTCTTTGGTGGGATGAAGCATAGCTTACGGAAAGCATTAACGATCCATGACTTCGACAACTATGAGGAAATTGTCTGATGTGCCATCAAGGTCGAAATGGAGATCGGAGAATCACAGGGGTATCATGGGAATAAGAAGCGTAAGGTGGACATCAATGCCTGTGGGTCAATGGTTAAATCCAATGGCTCTAATAAGTTCCATCACCCCACTTTTCAAAAGTGCGGAAAGAAGTACGCTGGAAATTTCCTTAAGGGGACGAGAAAATGCTTTAGGTGTGGAAGAGAAGAGCACCTAGTTGTTAACTGTTGGCAGGAAGGACCCGCGGCTGTGACAGAGGAGAGGATTGCTCTGTTCGAACCTCAACACATTGTTAAATGCTATAAATGAAAAGAACCGGGTCATTTTGAAAATCAGTGCCCTAATACAAGGGTTATCGGAGGCAACCAACAACCTCCAAGACAGCAAGGAAGAGCTTTTTCCATCACTTCTGCCGAAGTGAACCCCGACAACGAAGTTGTGACAGGTACGCTAGTTATTCATTCAAGAATAGAGAACGTAATTATTGATTCAGGTTCTACGCATTCTTTTATATCTCGAATGTTTAGCAGAACAATCCCAAAAACCACCACAAATCATGGCAGTAAGGATGGCGGTGAGTATAGAAAATGGGGCAATCATTGAATCCCCTGAGTATAAGTCCTCCCCTGTTATAATTTGTGGATTGAATTTCCCGGCGAACCTCATCATACTCCCTATGGTGGAATTTGATGCAATTCTTGGCATGGATTGGCTTTCCTTATATAGAGCCAACATTAATTTTCGGAGAGGGAAATCACACTCCATATGGAGAATTAACCCCCAATTCTTTTCAAGTGTCAGGAGGAAGATGAATCTCTTTTAGCTCCATCATCTAAAGCATGGATATTACTGCCCTATGAGAATGCGTTTTGGGCTCAGATTATTGAGTCCAAGGAAGAAACCATCCTTGAAGAAATGCCTATTGTGAGGGAATTCTCGGAAGTGTTTCCCGAGGAACTGCCTGGTCTTCCTACTAGAAGAGATGTTGAGTTATCAATTGAACTTATACCTGGGGAGTTACCAATATCCAAGACTCCATATATAATAGATGTTGTTGAGCATGAATATCTGAAAAAACAACTACAGGAGAATCTGGATAAAGGGTTTATACGCCCAAGTGCTTCAGCATTGGGTGCACCAGTCCTCTTTGTCAAGAAGAAGGATGGGTCAATGCGGCTTTGCATTGATTGTCGTGAACTTAACAAAATCATGATAACGAACAAGTATCCTATCCCAAGAATCGATGAATTGTTTGATCATCTACGTGGAGCACAATACTAATCCAAGGTGGACTTTCGGTCAGGATATTATCAATTAATGGTGAAGAAGGAAGATGTCCCCAATACTACAATTCTTACAAGATACGGGAACTATGAATTCATAGTAATGCCTTTCGTACTCACCAATGCTCCAGTAATATTCATGGACTTGATGAATAGAGTCTTTAGAGATTACCTTGACAAATTTTTGGTAGTCTTTATAGATGATATTCTAATATACTCCAAAACCATGGAGGATCATGAGGAGCATTTACGAACTGTACTGGAGAATTTGCGCAAGTAGAAACTCTATGTAAAGTAAAACAAGTGTGAGTTCTGGCTGAAGGAGGTCTCATTTTTTGGCCATATCATCACAAGCAACGGGATATCTGTGGATCCCTCCAAAACAAGTGCAATTGAGGGAGGGCTGAGGCCAACATCGGTAATCGATATCCGTAGCTTCTTGGGGTTAGCTGGATATTATCAGAGATTTTTGAGAAATTTCTCACGATTGTCCAACCCTCTTACTAAGCTAACTCTAAAGGAAGAAAAGTTTTCATGGAGTGATGAATGTGAAGAAATATTCATGGAGTTTAAAAGGAGGCTTATCACTGCACCTGTGATCACTTTACCCACAAGTGGGGAGCTTTTTGTGGTATTCAGTGATGCTTCAAAGAAGGGCTTAGGATGTGTACTGATTTATAAAGATAAAGTGATATCCTATGCCTCAAGGTAGATGATAATCCATGAGCAAAACTATCTAACGCATGATCTGTAGTTGGCGGTGGTGATCTTTGCCTTGAAAATCTAGCGGCATTATCTCTATGGAGTGAAATGTGAGATATATACTAACAACAAGAGTCTTAAATATATATTCACACAGAAAGAGATTAATATGCGCCAAAGAAGATGGATGGAGATCATCAAGGATTATGATTGTTCAATACATTACCACCTTGGGAAAGAGAACAAGGTGGAAGATGCCCTAAGTAGAAAGGATCCAGTGATTCCATCAATGATGATAATTGAGACGGATCCAATCTTCTTAGACTTGATGAAGATGGATGTGGGAATCATAAAGAAGGTAACATCATCAATCCTTTCCCAAATGATTTATCAACCATCTCTTTTGGAAAGGTTAAAGGATTCTCAAAAGGATGATGTGGGAATTCAAGAAAAAGTGGAAGCTATCAAAAAGGTAAAATCCTCGGAGTTTAATTTTAATGAAGAAGGAACTGTGCGGTTTGGGAAAATACTATGTGTTCCATCAAGTCCGGAGCTGAAGATGGAACTCTTAAATGATGCACATAGTTCAAATTTCTCTATTCACCCAGGGAACACAATGATCTATCGAGATCTCTGAGAAAAATTTTGGTTGGATAATATGAAGAAGGAGATCGCCGAATAAACATCAAAGTGCCTGGTGTGTCAGCAAGTGAAGGCATAGAGGCAGAAGTCTAAGGGGATGATGCAAACACTGCCCATACCATAATGGAAATGGGAAAACATCACCATGGACTTTGTAACCAGACATCCAAGGACATCCAATGGAAACAATGAAATCTGGGTTGTTGTGGATCGTCTTACAAAGACTTCACACTTCATTTCTCTTCAGGAGGATTTCTCATTGGATCAACTTGCACAGATATATATCAGGGAAGTGGTAAGGTTGCATGGAGTACCACTATCTATTGTGTCTGACCGAGATCCAAGATTCACCTCTATGTTTTGGAAAGAGTCTTGAACATGCTCTGAATACTGAACTGAACTTCAGTAAGGCCTATCATCCTCAAACTGAGGGCCAATCTGTGCAGACTATCCATACACTTGAGGATATGTTGAGAGCATGCTCAATAGACTTTAAAGGAAGATGGGATCAGCATCTTCCTCTTGTTTAGTTATCTTATAATAAAAGTTTCCACTCGAGCATCCAAATGGCACCATATGAAGCCCTTTATGGGAAAAGGTGAAGAACACTGGCATGTTGGGATGAGGTCAGTGATCGTAAGCTGCTTGGACCAGAAATGGTAGAAGAAATGGTGGAGAAGGTGAAAAACATTCAGAAGCATATCAAGGCAGTCCAGAGTCGACAAAAGAGTTATGCTGAAAATCGTCGATGAGACCTTGAGTTTAATGTTGGAGACATGGTGTTTTTATGCATATCTCCGTGGAAGAAGGTCATGAGGTTTGCAAAGAAAGTTAAGATAAGTCCAAGGTACATCGGCCCCTTCGAGATTCGTGATCGTGTTGGGGTTGTGGCCTATCGACTAGCACTTCCACCTACTATGACCAAGGGAATTATGTCTTTCATGTATCTCTCTTAAGGAAGTACATACTGGACCCTTCACATGTACTCTCTTCCGAGGTGGTACAATTAGAAGATGATCTTTCTTATGAGGAGCAACCAGTGAAGATCTTAGATCATAGAGAAATATTTCTACGAAATAAGACAATGCCCCTCGTCAAGGTGTTGTGGAGACACCACAAGTTTGAAGAAGCAACTTGGGAGTTGGAGGATATGATGAAGCTGTGTTACCAACATTTTTTTAGTGTGGGAAAAGGAAAATTTCAAGGGAAATTTTTCTTAAGGGGGGAATATTGTAACGACCCAAAGTTTAATTAATGGAAAATCTCTCTTGATCCAGTTAAATGTCTCTTTATAAAAAATGTGTTTTTATGATGTCAACTTCTATGGTTTTATGATAAGAGTTGTGACTGTTACTTTTATAGCTGTTGAACAGTGATCACATGATTAGTATAAATATAAGGCATTAACAAACATATTTTTACTCAGACAAAGGAAGCGATGGCCTCATCTAGTAGAATTGCCCCATACGAATCTCATTTGTCGGTGCTCGGAAAAGAGGTGGCATCCTTGGGCTTCGCCCTAGACCAAGCCCAAGCTGAGCTTCATTATGTCAAGCTCGAACGCGAACGTCTACTGGAAAAGTGTAAGTTGATAGAGATTACCACTCAAGTAATGTTATCTGAGCCACCCCAAGAGTCTGTCACCATCGCACACCTTACCCTTAGGTCCTATACGGCTAATTTAAAGGGTTATGTAAAAACTAATTAGTACTATGTTCATGCACATTATTTTTTTATATAACAATGAATATAATTTCTAGTCATTTTTGATACATTGTAAATAGTTTTTAATGTACAAATGGTGTTTTTAGTTATTATTTAATTAAGAATTCAATTTTATTAAATTAATGGATTTTTGAATTAAATAATATTTTAATAAAATAATATTATTATTAAATTAATTTTTATTAAATATAAATGATCTTATAATTCTATGAATGCAATTAAATTTTTTATTAAGGTTTGAAAGCCATTTCTGTCAAAACCCGTAAATTTTCGATAAATGTCGGTTTTTATTTTAAAAGTGAAAATTCACATATTTAAAAATTATTTAGATAAAATAAATGTTATTTTTGGAATCAGGATGTCGAAAATATCCAACGGTGAATTTTTCATGATTTTCTGAGACAGTCAAAATTTTGGGTAAAAATTAAATACCGTTAAAATATATAATGTGTTTTATGACATCATAATGACACAATGGTGATGTAATAAAATACCACAATCCTTATGTACGTCCAATATATGTTTTATCATTAAAATAATGTTATTTTGGGTTTGTTTGACTTACTTTTTAAAGCATTAATGGACCCCTCAAGACATATTCAATACTTTTCCTTTTTGAATTAATTTCCATAGGAGTGTGAGTCACCTACACATAAGAAACCTTATTATTTTAAGAAGTTCGGACAAAAGGCCTTATAAAATATTGTTTGCCTCTTCCTTTTTCCAAAAACCATGGGCAAAAACCATGGGATGTTTTTTGGTTTGGATTAATTTAATGTAAGGGTACCCAATCCTAAATAATAAAGAATTCTCTCACCTTTCCTATATAAACCCACCCAAGATCCCACATCCTCCTCCCTAAAATCCCTTGGAGTTCGTCCAAACTATTTCCTACTCTCTGTAGAATCCTCCCAAGGTGCCCCAAGCTCCGAAGAAGCCTCTCACAAGCCTCTCTCTAGCCATTGGAAGCACACTTGCAAGTAAGGGTTTTTTCTTCCTTTCTCATTTTTGTCAATTTTCATTAAGTTTTATTTCCCTTTTAATTTCAATTATGGATGTTGGTGTATGGTTTTGCACCTCCCCCATACTGCCCTTTTATTGTTTGAATGATGGGAGACCCCTTTCTCTCTCATTAAATGCATCCCATGTACACCCGTTACTACGCCAAAATTCCAAAAGGAACTTCTCTCTCTTCTTTTACATTCAAGAAATAATTTTGTATCATGAATCAATATTCCATCACAATTGTTGGGACATGTATATATTTGAACTCCTTACTGTCCATTACATTTAAATATGATGTGGAACCCATTTCTCTCTCATTAACCATTTTTATGAATTCTTATGTCACGCCGTTACGCTGCCGAAATCACATCGATTTTCTAAGCCAATGTCATTGTGTAGTGAATACCATGCCCATTTCTCCATCGAGGGTATTCACCGTTATGAACATTTACTTATTAATTGTAAAGTTTCATGTATGAATTACACATTCCTTTATCGTGGAATAAATGATTATGTTTTATGAATCCATGTTTTATGATCCATGTGGCACATTTATGCATGAAATGAAATGTTTAAGAAGGGTGCGCCCTTATAGCGCTCCAATGCATTGGGTAAAGTATAGTATAATGATACATCATGTGAAATGAGTGTTGAATCATGATAATTCATGTGCAACGAGGTTTTAATCATTCTTCACATGCAATGAGGGTTCACTCATGCTTTTTGTGAAATGAGCCTTAGCTCATGATAATTCCATGTTAAGTGTTGTTCCCACATTTCCATTTAATGATTATCATGCATTATCATGCCATTATGTCCATGTTTATCTTATGCTTTATTGACATGCCTATATCCTAACATGTATTGTACTCCTCATGTTATTCCATGTGTACTCCCTTACTGGGTTTTATAGCTCACCCTTTTCTTATGCATGTCCTCAGGTTATCCTATGCAATGCTAATTACGAGGGAATATAGTGGTCATGTAAAGGAAGTTTTCAATAAAGATGATGATTTTCATGTTTTAAGTTTTTATGTAATGATCCTAAGCCCCAAAGAAACTAAACCTCTCCATCTTCTTTGTTGTATCAAGTGAAGTTTTATGTAATAAAGCATGTTTAATTTGTAATAAAAAGCAGGGTTGTCATATATTTCCTTTAAATTAATATTGAGACGTTTATATATTATTTATCTTCCAATAATTCAATCTGAGAAAAATGGAATCAAATTTCAGGCATGACTATAACCTACCATCTTTGAGAATTGTGTAATCCATATACTATCTCTAACTTGTATAAATTACTATAAATAAATATATATGATATTAATAAAAGGGATATAATTATGGATATTATTTAGCCATGTTCAATGTAGAAGAACTATAATTATATCACCAGTAACACATGAAAAATGATGTCATTAACACCCGAAAAATTGATTTTCTCAAAGGGTTTTTAATAAATTAATAATAATTGAATATAAGTATATCAGATATGTTATGATAAGTGTGATATTGGTTTTATAATATATATATATAATCCATTTTTATGAATATCATACACATAGTAATGAAGATGATCCTAAAGTAATCATTTATCATATTAGATTTACTTTCATGGGACATATATCATATTCACCACTTATTCCATTTATTAGTGTATACACTACCCATTTAGATATTTTATGTCATGAATCTCTTTATATTCATGATATTTAACATTTATGTTGATGTTATTTCTTTTATGGATAATATATTTTAAATTTCTATAAAGTGGTAAGAATTTATTTCAAAATGTCATCATTATTAGAGATTGTTTATGTATAACTCTCTCTTAAAAGAATTATTTACTAACCGCATCATAATACCAATTTATTTTCATAAACACTATTTATTTTTGAAATTTTCATGTAATTCTAAAATTTTTACTTTCATTAGTACTTAATATAAATGAAAAAATTGTTTTTATGAAAAGGAAACATGTTTTTATTTTTTGTAGGAAATGGGTTTTGTCTAAATCTATGTTTTTACAAACATTATTATTTTTTTAAAAAAATTATGCAAGTATTTTAATAAATAAATATTTAAATATTTTTTATTGTTTTTATTTTTTAAAATTTATCTTAATGTATTTTTCTAAACAAGGACAATTTGAATTTTAATGAAAATGTAAAAGGAAACTTTATTTTAACATGTTTGAACTGAATAGAATTTAACTCCATCATGAACAATCAATTTTTTAAATATTTATTTTAATGTATTAGTGGTTATAGGAATAAATATAATTTTTAAAATATTTTGGGAACATTCATATGAAAAAATTATTTTCAATGTGAAATGTTTATTTTCCACTAAAATGTTTTATGAAATATTTTTGTTATTTCTAAACATCAAAGAAATAAACCCTATATTATATTTTTGATCCACTAGGACTGTATTGAACTAATTAAATACTTATTATATACATGGATCGTTTATTATCAATTTTACTACCAATGTATTTTTTTATCATTCTCCAAATTACTCTCGATGGTTAATGAATATGTTTTTTTAGATGGATGAGAATTAACATTTCCAATGTTGTGTTTCAATAGAAATTTTTATATTGGTTATATTACAACACATTGATTTGTGTAATTCATTGGACTTATTTGGTTATGGGTGGGGCTTAAAATTAAATATCCAATTGATGGATTGGTATGTATTGTGAGAAAAATAATTTAGTCAAATTAAATGGGGTTTCTATATAGATTTATAGTTCCCTATGAAAGGTATTGAATTTATTTTTATTATGTAAAACACTATGAATCCCATTATTACGAGATTTTTTATTGATTTCCATTTGATTATTAGATTCGATTCAATATCCAATGATATGTTTCAAGATGATGTGATTATTTATTTCAATTTATTTTACCATGATTAATTTCTTCTATATTATGGTCATCTTTTTGTTTAAATGGAGTGAATTTTCATTATTTACCTTTATATATTGATTATTAATATTATTTATTCATTCTAGCTTTATCTATAAGATTGTCCTTAAAAACCTTTAATATAACCCCTTTCTTATGTTTTAATTTTTCTAGGATCCATGGAAGTGTATTGTGATTGATATGTAGGATATGCTAAATGGAATAATGGTGTACCCAAATAAAATATTGTGTTATATTTTATGTATTCTATTGTAATGTTAATTTCATATTTATATCTTGTATTCCAATTCTACAAAAATATACAATAATTTGGATGTGATTTCTTGTATCTTATGACTATGTAATAATCTAATCATTGACCCTTGGATACTGGGGTTTAGGTCAATCACTCCCAGGGTTTATTCATTAGGTGATATTATTCACTTTACAAACCAATATGAATGATCTAATTGTGATACGCATTGAGTTCTAAAAGGTAACCCAACATAAAGTAACAATTTGAAAACCTAGAGAGTTAATTATTAATCATGTTTGCATTATTTTAAATGAAAGAACAAATGTTGAAATGAAGGTTTAATTTGACAATACATATTAGTGTTGAAATTTAATATTAATATATATTAGTTATTTTGGACATTATCAATACCTTATTGGTTTTATAATATTTTTGAATCAATAGTAAAGAAATGAAGCTTTGAAAAGAATTCCCTTGTGAAATAATAAGAAGGATATTTTGGAAACATATTTTCATTTTTTTTACAAGGATAATGTGTTGAATATATTAATAGATTATACCTGTTGAGACTCTCATAGTTCACTTAGTACCCCCTTTTTTAAATGATAATTTAAATTTATAATGGAGTAATTTATTTAAGGGGGAATAACTAAACTATCAAATGTTTTTGGTTCATTTAAAACACATAAAATTCTGAAGAAAATGTGTAACATTGTGAACCAAACACAAAAAACTAAAACAGATTAGTAATTCTTTAAAATCCAAAAAATGGTAAACCATTAACAATTAATACCTTCACAAGGTAAATGTTTAACAATAGTTAATATCAAAAAATATATTTCGAATCAAAAATTTTTTCTTCATATCTTTCATTTTATTATAATAATATAAATATAAAAAAAAATTCAATAAATTTTGGAAAAATAAACTCCAATTTTTAATTCCTCACAACAAAAATATCTTTAGATGGTTTTTTGAAATATTTATATTATAATGTATTTTCAGGAGAATAATTAAGATTCATATTATTATCATCTCTTTTAAGAAATTATTTGACTATATAAACATATTAAAATTTATATAAATCATTTTTATAAAAAAAATTATAGTATAAATTTATACAGAGAATTTTAAAATATTTTTTTGAATTTATATATCTGATCTAAACATTGTGAAATTTCATTAAGCAATATAATTAAAAATGTTTTTTGACTATTTACATCCCATTTCTGATTTTCATATTCCTTACCTAAGGAGGTTCCATATAAAAGGATACATTGAGTGTGTCTTATTAACTCCATAACCTATTAAAGATTATCTCTTCCCCTAAAAGAACTCCATCATCTCAGTGGTTATTACAACAAAAAGGTAGAAACTTTATATATTCAATGTTCTCTATTAGTGTATTTAATTAATATAATGATTTTGGGATTAGATGATGATAATTATTGGGAGATTAATATACCAAAATTTGTTCCCCTATAATGAATTAAAAATTAGATCCTAGGGACATGGATATGATTCGATGAATCCTGTGTTTCATAGAACACATGAGTGGGATCAAAACCTTAATCCCCGAGGTGTTAAAAACATTGTTACAATATCGCAGATTGGTATTTGGAAGAATTATTGTTTCTACTAGAATCCATGGGTCCATATAGACATTATATCCTTTTTGGAGAAACCCATTATAATGGTCCTACAAACATATTTTACAATTTGAGTACACTATCGAAGGGTATTGGTGGATGTGGACATGGATATGACTCTTATTAAAGAGATTGTACTCACAAAAATAAATGAAAACATCATCCTTGAAATTTAGTATGAATTATGTCCAAAATAATATAGGGTATGTAGTATATTTGGATATGTAAAATCTGAATTAAATAATGATAATATTATATTTTTCAATATGAAGGGACCTGAACTCACATTATATATAAATTCTAATGGGAAGGATAGGGTGAGTGAACCCTTCCCAACTGTGACACATATAATAGAACTATATTCCATGAGTACTCTATGAACGGTAAATAATTCAATTGGTCATACCCTTTCATATAAACCTCATCACGATTAATACCTTCCCTCATGGTATGGTGATGCGACAAATCTAGTTCTCCATAATAATGTGGAATCATTTGTTTCTGCTGTTGAGGTGGAATTGACTATTAAATCTATCCAAGATCAAAAGTTAGACATCTATTCATTTTGTAACTCCTTTATTGATACATCATGGGAAATTTATAATATTAAATAACCTCTTTGATTGGGAAAACTAAGAGTGGAATTGATATAGTTTAGAAAAATATATTAAGAGGAGTTGAACACATGACATTGTCCGTTAAAAAATGGACTTCCCCAATAAAAATGTGACTCTAGGGATGGTACCTCAAGAGGAATATGAGGTTTATTTCACATAGGTAACCACTTATAAAGATTCCATGATTACAAATCCTGAAGGATATGCAATCTTATATCACTACAAATATAAATTCATCAAATTGAACAAAAATTTATGGAATGATGACCCGGAAGAGATGCACCATGATGTGTTTAAGGTGGTATGTTAGTCCCTTGCATGAAAAATATTCCCTAGGGAGATCGTAATCACCAATTATAAGAACAAAAATCATAAGGGTGAAATAAATAAATCTATCTAGAGGTTTAATAGATAGTAAACTACTGATAAGTTGAAAATACATTATACAATGACAATATTATTTGAGAACTGTCAAGGTATTTGATATTCTCCAATGACTAACACCCATAGACATTAAAATGTGACCAATAAACCTATAATCCTTGTAAATTCATATACATAAATTATCATTGACAATTGGAAGGCCTTTAAGTGGTCCTCCCATATATACACATGTTTTATATATAACCTTCATGATTCTAATGTAACCCATTTATGGATTCTTATGCATAATGGCCTCCAAATCCTAACATTAAAAAAGAAACTTTAGAGCATCTATGTTTCTTTATACACATAATTATATAATATTTTTTAAGTCTCTATTTACTATCTTAGGAGTAGTTTTATATTTATTTTCATAGAGATATAATTTTATAACATCAATAAAAAGATTGATATTACAAGTGAATTCAATATTTTCTTAAAACCTAGTGATGAAAAAAGATCCAATTTCAACAAGAAACAACCTTGGATTTCTATTCCAGTATAGATTATTTCAATAGTTTTGAAGTGATAATTTTTTGGAGGTTATATTACATGGATTATATATACCATGAATAGAACACAAGAAAGTATATTGAACTGAATCTTTATCCAAATGGATGAAAGATGTGGTTCTATTTGAGTCTTAGGATTCTCTATTATAAAATATCACTCACATCATAATCCAACAATTGTGGAACAATCCACCCATTTGATAATGTTTATCCCTAATCAATTTAAATTAAGAAATGGTTGGTTTATTACTCATTGATACAGGGAAGGGATTTTGGATGCAAGGAACACAAATTTTCCTGGAACACACTCCAAAATAAAGTAGGAAAAATTAAATATACAAACAAACTCTTAAAAAATTGTTCAGATAGGATTTTTCTAAGATAGATATTGATATTGAAGATACTAAAGAACATATTTAATGCATTGAAAATAGAATTCAATATCTGGAATCTTCATCTAGGATGTAATTATAATATCTCCCTAGACAATATGTTTTTTCAATTGTTAAATTGAAACTAGTTGACAAATTATATAATTTCATATCGTTGACTGATGGTTATAAAAATTCACTAATATGCCATTGGATTCACAAATAAAATTGGATAATAAGTGGAAAAAAATGCAATAAATATTAATAGATATAATTTCACTTTTAAGAATGATATATCAAATGAGGTTGTGGGTTATTTTAAAGGGATGTAATATGATTATGTGATGGAAAACACACAAAATAAAGATTAAAAATACAACTCCTTGTATTTAATGGAATAAAAAAATCACTCATCATGGACTTTTATAAAGATGATGGGAAATTTCATCTCTTCTCCTTAAACATGTAGAGTGTTTCTAGTATGAATGACCTTACCAAAAAATTCATCATGTATTCCTCAATCATTTCACAACATGATGTCACAAATACAATAATAGAATTATTAAATAATTCCTATATTCCTTATATTATTTTGTCAAATTTCATTTCTATTATTTTCAATAAAGAGAATGTAGTAGGAATTGAAAAAATTAGGAAACAAATTTTTGGGAACTATATTTCCAAATTTATTAATAAATACATTGTTACTAGAATGTAAGGAATGGTTATGGACATCGTCACCCAAAACTAGTTTGGTTTCATTCATGGGAGAAGTATATAGACACGCATATTCATAACCATGGAACATGTCAATCTTATGTGAATTAAATTGAGGGATGTGACATTTTTCCTCAATACTAAAAAATCTAATGATTTTGTAATTGTGAAATAGATATTTATAATTTTTAGCCTATAAATTTGGGGTTTCAAATTATTTTCTAACATTATCAACACCATTGTAAATTCATAAAGGCTATTCATTATTCTTAATAGATATCATGTGGCATACTTTTAATAAACAAGGGGAGTGATACAAGGATACACTCTCTCAAGAATTATATTTTCAATTGTTGAAGAATACATGAGAAGATGCATCAGTTAACTTGATCACGTTGGATTATTAAATTATATCAAGGATAGAATAGGAACCTCCACACCATCACACTTTCAATGTTATTATTATATTATCTTATTTGGAAAATTTTATTAGAAACCACATATACTATCTATAGTTTTTCCACTATGAGGAAGTTGAAGGGAAATCCATCAATTGGGGAAATTCATTTATTATCATAAGGGGTAGAGTTACTATTATAAATAAAATAGAATTACTAGATCTGTTGGGTTTATGAAGGGATCTGTCACATTTATTTACATTGGATTACCCCTATTTTTGTGAAATGGTAGTGGTTTTCATATAAATGATATATGTTCTGGTATCCCTAATCAATATGATTGGGGTAAATAAAATCATATATGACATGATGGAATTTTTTAATTATTCAAATTGGTTATAAATGATAATTTTTAATTCCTTTTATATAATCTTATGGCTAGGACGTTTCACTAATGACCTACAAAGAATGATCAAAAACATTATATCTAATTTATCTACCCATTAATGAAACATGATAACTATGCCTTGAAGAGATTTCAATAAATCCATTGTTATGGGAGAACATTGTATCAAATACCTATAAATATACTTATTTAAATTTTCTATCAATTAGGTTCAATCTAAGTCTTCGAGTTTTGTACCCTCACTATTACATTTCATCTGATTAGTCTACTATGAAATACTAATTTAATGAAATCCAATGAAATTACAACTTACTGGTCACCATGCAATCAAATATCAACTATTGGAGTACCCCATATCTGGACAGACCCCTTAAGGACATCAAATAAATCCCAACAAAAATTCATCAAATGTATATTTGTGAACTCTTACTACATAAAAATAACATTATTGTAAAATTTCCCCCTCAAATTGGGTTGTATATTCAGAGATAGTATATTATATATATAGAAATACTTATATGGTGTTGAATAGGAATATCCTTCTCAACATCAGTGAATTCTACATTATGAAATCTGATTATCCTACCATGAATCATTCATGGCTGTTAAAGGTAAAGGTATTACATTTTTAACATTAGAGGATTATATATATTTAGATAATCTAAAGAAACAAATTAAAAAATTAGTGTCGTCTCAAAATATATGGAAGAAAACATGCGTTATCCTGTCATTTTTATATGAGAGAAGAGGATTTTGTTTAACATCTCTTTATGTGCTATAATTGTGGGTATGAGCTCTAAAAATAAGAAAGATATTATTAGAATTTAATAGATACCCATCCAATCACATGGAATATATACTGGAGGGAATCTGTCATATTAGATAAAGTGGTGAAATTAAAAATATCCTCATAGTTATTACCAATTTAATTATTAGCTAAATGGGATGTTCAAGAAGTACTTAAATTTTTTATATCTATCCACCAATAATTTATGATGGTAATCATTCCATTCACATGGAATTGTATTCATTATCAAGGGTGAAAACATGTTTCATACATAACAAAATCTCTTTCCTCATTATTATTAGGCTAATGGGTGTTCATAAAAAATCCCAGAAACAACTTGTAACCAAATATTTCTATTTTATTATAGTGACCCTTCCTTTTAATAAAAAGCAATTGCATCATTTTAAAGATAAAAAATATATTTTTCGTACATTGAAGTATTCAATTGTCTAGAATAATTTAAAATCAGATTCATATATAACTTATACGTAATAAAATATAAAAAATTATTTAAATACATCTTCATTATCATTCTAAAATATAATTTTATTATTAGTACATATATTCACTGGAGGATAGATATCAAACAAAGGGGGAGCAGGAATTCTAGTGAGGGGAAAATTAAATGAGGGATACGAATCAATAGTACATGGGTGAGCATAATAAAAATTATCATATCATAAGAATGGGATCATCATCCAAATATGAGAAACAAATTTAGAAATAGCATGCAATGTGGTTACTCATAGAATTGAAATATAATGTAATAGTGGCCAAATAACTCAAATTTTTGTGAATAATGATAGCATCATGTAAACTCATAACATATGTAAATTTATCATAATAAAAATATTATGAAGAAATGATAGAATCATATTTGTATTTAATACACATTATCTTAGGAAATAAATCAAATTAGCCAACACATTAGAGGGACATATAACTCCTGTCTCTCCCATAACGATATTATATTTACAAAATCATGAATATCAAATATAATTTATATCAATAGTATTCATCAAATAACCCTTGGAATATAATGGATTTCATAAGGATTTAATCCCGAATAATTTCATGAATAAACATATGGTTCCGGAATGAATAATGAATAACATATGTGGAATAATCATTATTATTGGTAAGTAATGAAATTTAAAATAACTCATGAAGCGTAAAAGATGTTTTTTGGAAGGCAACTATTTTTTGGAAAATCTTTATTTAGATTATAAATCAATGTGCTAAAATTTATATCCCATTATGAAAAGAGAAGAATTTTGAAAGCATATTTACAAAACATTATAGTAGTATCCGTACTAATATTAATGTGAATGAGGTATTACCCAACCAAATAATGTGTTATTCAAGAATGCCCTTACATTAAATCCCATAATATATCATTACTATCATTCCTGTTGGATAATAAACATGGATTTACTAAAACATTGAAACAAAATAATAATGTTAATATATATCACTATTTATAAATCATAATAATTGGATTTTATTCATAATTTTACTTGTTGGTGATAAATATTTTTGATGTCATATTTTTGTAAAAAAAAATATTAATTTTTCACATCAATTTAATGATTTTATCTAAGGTAATTTATATATAAGTGGAATAAATTTCATACGATTAATATAAATAAATTTAATAATTGATATATAATACCTAATTTATATTAAACATCCATTGGGTTGGTTAAAAGGATGTAGTTTTGAAACAAATATGTTTGTTGTTAACTAACTATTAACAGAATTGTTGTCCAAATATGACAAAAAAGTAATATATATATATAAATATTGTTTATAGTAGATTGACATGATTAATAAAATTTCAAAATTATTACTAATTATTTTAATAATATTTTATTATGAATTTATTTTTTATAATAGAGTGAAAATGATTATAATAATAGATGATTTTGAAGAAAACATACTCCTTTATTAGCTCAACTCCTCTTATATTAGAGAAGATTTCCTTGATAAGTGGATTTCAATTAATACATCACATCACCAATGTTGAAAATCTATTATTGGAGGGGATTTTGGAAAATCATTGGATTTTCATTGTGTTGTAGGAGTGTTTTCCCATGGTACATGAGTAGGGTTTTTTATACTTGAGGAGATGGGAAATTTTATAATAGAATATTGAATAAAATACTATATCCATGTTATGAGATATAATATTTAATCATTGATAATATCAATCATATTTAAATATAACATAATAGATTTATGTATTTACAATCATTTATTACATTAATTCTATTAGTTTAAAAGTTGTATTGTGGAAAAAATAATTTTATTATTTTAATAGAACAATTTTGACTTGGAAAATTATTTTTATGATTAGAAATTATGATAACATGATCTTAATGAATAATTTATGAAATTAGATATATTTTTCATTGAAATGATATTCATGATATTATCTTCTGATTATTACATCATGATTAATAAATTTAAGATGCACCTGTTATATAGAAAGTTGTATTTTTACTATTCACAAAAAATTGAATTATATACGAGAACAATTGAAAAATAATCCTTAGAAATTCAAAATTTGATGTTTTAAAAATGATACTAATTTTTTCAATAAAATAATAAATTATGTAATTTTATATTTTAGAATAATAATTTGATTTTATGAAATCATATAAAAATAGTTTATCAGAAATGTGCTTGAATTTTTGTTGGGATTCTTTAGTAATGATATTTTTCAACTATAATATTTATATTTATCTAAAACTTCCATAATAAATATTATTTTTTTACAAAATTATTAGTTTTATGTTAAATTAGTATTCCAATGGTTAAGTTACAATTCAAAATAGTCGAGTTACAATTTTACCAACTGTATTATTATTCCAACAATCACATTACCTCTTATAAATACTACTTTATTAAATCACTCAATTGTAATTCCAATTCAAAACAAGGTTATTCATTTAATTTTTTAAAATGTTTATTGGTTTAGAAAAACTATGTTTCTTTTCCTTATTATAGTTTATGAGAGGGATGATTCTAGATAATCAATGTTATCCATATTACCCTATTCATTTCTCTCAATGTATTGGGTCTTCCTATACCTAGTTTAATGAAGTATGTGGTTTGATTTAAAAATATAAAATTAATATTTGTGCCTAAAATTTAAAAAAACATTGATACACCCTTTAGTAAATTTAAAGAGAAATCATAAATTCATTTTATTAGTCATGAATACTTATGAATACTTTTGTTTTCTTGTTTCCTCTTGTTCATACATCGGCTCTTCTTACTTATGGTTCCACTAAAAACATGTACATGTTGAGTTTTATAGTTACATATAAATATTTCTATATGTTAAAAGATCTTCACAAATTGATCCTCATACGAGAGGTCATTCACTCGTAGTACCATCTATAAATATAGTTCATGTGAGGCTTCAATTGTGTACTTCTGAAGAGAGATAGATTGAAAACATCACATACTTGATCCATAATTTTCATTGATGTTAAAGTCAATAGGCCAATTCTCTTATGAGATAAAGGATATCATAAAGACAATTATACCTAGTTTTAAGAATCTATTTTTCACACAAAACATACCTATCTTCCAGGTTGATATTCAAGGGAAATTTGTTATCTAAATTCAAACTCGAAGTCCCTTCGACTTTTTTCAACATAAATCTGTATCTGAATCTAAAATGTGTTTTTTTAGATTGATTAAACATTCACTATCATCAATTACAAAATATTCGGTCCAAGTAAATTTTCTTCAATCATCACCCCAATATGTTTTACTTCAACATCACTTCCCAATAAGAGCTTCATTGTAATCCATTTAAATACTTGTGTGGGGTTCATTTTTTTGGAACCCAAAGAATTGGAGATATTGAACCCATAATCAATTAATTGAATTGAACATGTTATAAAAATATCATTGGGAAACTGAATAGTTTCAATTTTTCCATCTTTCTAGAGGTGATAGAAAATATTTAAATTCAATTCAATTCTCAAATAACGTTTAATAATTTTCTAGATTTTTATTTAGAACAATTGATCATGATTATAGAGTAAAAAAGTAGGAAGCCTATGCACCCTACCCACTTCCTTAACACAAATATTTGAATGGTTTTCATGTAATATATATTTATAAATACTGATAATGTTTGATGTTTTGTTGATTCATTCCATCATAACTCATATATCAATTTATCCTTCTTATATCTTCTGGAGACTAATAACCAATACAATAGTTACATTATATTATTTCCACTTGGGTATAACAAATGTTTACATAAAACGTTTTTAAATATGTATCTCAACATTATATTCTGAGCATACCATAAACCTTGAGATATTCTCCACAATATACTTATTTATGTTATCTCCACAAATGTGCTCTTGATGATCACTATACATGGTGGTACTACCTAGATAGATATAGAAAGATAATCTATGTGAAATATAAAAAATATCAATAATTATAAGAGGTTATGATGGAATATTAATCCTTGGTCCATATTAGATCACACCATCCTTATTGATATCAAATATAGGAATTTTCTCTTCATTACCTTCAATTTTCTTATTTTGGTGCTCCACATCTTCCCACTATACATTGTTGATCTTCTATTAGATAAATGGATTGGAAATGATTTGTTAAAGGTACATTATAATCCATTTAGGTAGGATTTCAAGTCATATAATTTATATATCGTTGAAGATAGGTACTTTTCAATCAACATCATTGAAAGTGGAGTAAGCTCATTTCTTCTAAGATCAGCATATACCTTTTCACCATTCCATGGTGTTTGTGAATTGAGAAATCACAGTACTTGATTACCTTAAACCATATTTTATTATTCAGGATGATCTCCTTATATTTGAATAAATAATTTATAGTATTATGATTGGAATATATTTCAGAGTTCATACCATAGATGTAGTTCTACTAAATCATTTTGGGGAAGACCAAAACTTCTTATTATAGATCGTACACCTGATAGTTCTCCCCTCATATATTAAATGTCTATCAGGAATAGGATATCAATATATCATTATACATAATTTCAAAACCCAAATAATTCATTTAATCATCACAATATTTCACTATAATATATCCATATGATGGTACTGTGGTTAGAGTTTCAATGATTATCCTTTTCTTGAAATATTTAAATATTTTCTCACATTATTTTTTCTAGAAATAATTTACCCAATTAAATTTTAACTATGTTATATAATAGTAAAAAATTATAAATTTCTCACAAAACTATGGTATCACCATACTACGAAACAAAAACTATTAATTTTTATGACACTAGTGGTTAATGGTAATTATTTAATTACTATTGTCTTTGAATGATCCACAAAAAATTACCTCACATGTGATAATGTTCCCCACTAAAGTGACTTGATGAATTAGAATTTCACACATTACAAACTATGTATAAATTTTCTCCATCATTAATGTCACAATCACTATCCATAGATTATATTAATGTTCTTCCCTTATCTGAGATTAAATTTGAATATCTTTGATAAACAGTACCTGAATTTGTGTAATGTAGTCTATAAACTCTATATTTATCAAATAAATTTATATTATATGGGAATTATTTAGTTTGAATGGAATAACTATGAACTCATAGTTCCCATTACTTTTAGGATACATAACATCAAAATATCTTACTTATTCCCTATTAGAATTTGATATATAAAACATAGATCTAACTTTGAAAAGTATTGAGAAACTAAATGTTGATCAATAAAGTATGAATTCCTTAGTATGAGATACTCGTTCCATATATGGATCATGTTAAGCTCTCAATAATTGATCCATAACTAGAATGATCCACCATTTTTCTTTAGAAATATCATTGTCAATACCAATGGTGATGCATGAGGTATTATGAACCCTATATCTATGATCTCTTTTTGTTTCTTCATTAATAACTATAGTTCAATCGAGTGAATCATATTGGAAAATTTAAAGATATGAAAGGCTCCTAGTATAAGATATATTGAGAACTCAACCACTTGATCTAGGAAATGTCAAGGTAAATCAAATGAAAATACATTTGTGTATTCTCTTACAATGGTAATTTATTCCAGGTTGATACCTTCATATGACTCAACCATTTTTGAATGGCATGATTATATGGTCTCAAAATCCACTCCATTGAAGTATTTTTTCAATGTATATTAAGGATCATAATTTCATTTTTATTTGAACATGTTATTTATATGTTGAAAATAGATTTCATTTTTTTGATATGTAACGTGTGATATATATAATGTGATCCAAAACATTACAAGTATATCATTTAATTACACCAATGGATGTAATAAGAGATTCACTAGAATAATCTTCCGATATATGCTATGAGGAGAGGACTCCAACACATTGGTTACCCAGATCCCAACTCATTGTATTCTTATATATGTATATAGTCCATTTTTTGATAGATATGAATTAATAGATCAAGAAATTTTGTACATTTAATTGATTGTATAGAACCAAAATTAAATAAAAAAATTTCATTCATGAGTGAAAAAGTAGTGTACCTCACTCGAATTCATTTTCACAATCCAATTTATTATAACTGATGGAATAATAATTTCATTATCCCATTTTATTTGGTGGTTGATAAAACTAATTACCCTAAATATCTAGTTTTTATTTTGTGAATTTTCTTGCATATCCCCATTTATCTCTAAAATTGAATCATTGAACCATGTGGGGTACGTTAGTGGCTGCCTTACTTTCCTCCCCTATGATTTATAGTTTATAAACATTTCTTTAACATTCACGATCTTGGTGTCCTTCTCCCCCAGACATAATTAATTTCCCCATTCCATAAGACAACTCCCATGATTACGCTTCCCTCATTGTTGACATGTGGTTGTACAAATCTTATTTTCAGATTTTTCAATTGACCTAATTAAATGATACTATATTATTCTATTCTCATACTTGTATTAAAATACTCAATATAAATAATGAATATATACTTTATGATAATAAAGAATCATTTATTCATAACTCCGAAATTCCCAAATTACTTGATACTTTTAAAGGCATAGTTCTAAACCACTCATGAATCTATCTATTTGTCTACTAGTTTTGATAAAAACATGAGTTGTATATTAAAAGACATGTGAAATGTTTCCCAATAGAAATTATAAATTCTATATATTTTTCTCAAGATTTATGAATTCAATATCAGTATTTTTTTGATGAGGTTGGGGTAAATAATTGTTAATAAATGTTTCTAGAAGTCATCCAACTCAATCTCTTCAATTTCATCCATCAAATGTTTGTTCTATATCATTGAAAACCACTTATTTGATTCTATATATAAATGATAGATTTATATAGTTATCTTATCATTATAATAATAATGGATCCTATAAAAGTTTTTTCACTTTTTATTTACCCAACTTTTCCATGAAATGTGGCTAAGAAGTTCAAAAAAATATCAGTTGTTATTGGTGTATAAGGATATAAATGGCAAGTTTCTTCTTTATTGGTTAAAGAAGATGTTTCACGGTTTTCACATTATTTCTCATAGATTGATATAACTGGGTAAGGGTTTCCATAATGTTCTTATCTCAACCTACCATGGAATTGGGGTTATTGCTTATAAAATCATAATATTTCCCCTCATGAAGGTCATTTCATTAGATTCTCCTGGATCCAACAAATTTAAGAAATATAATTTTTTTTATGAAATATAATTCTACAAATCATGAAAAAATAATTTTCTAATATGTTAAGATATATTCTAAAATCATATCATATGGGAGACCATTGTTTATAATTCTTCTAAAAACATTATATTGTATGTTTACCTATACATCGACATATTTTATTGGTTTTAACACATGTTATGTAATCCTACATCCAAAAATTAATAAATTGTACCTGTGAAACATGATATAGTGATCTTACATTATCTTACATAAATATTAATTTTTTACTTAAAAATATTGTAATTTTTATATATTTAAGTATAAAAATGTATCATATCATTAGAAAACTGGGATAATTCATCACATATACATAATTAAAAATAAACATTAATTTAAATAATTATTTTTTATCATTCTAAAATATAAAATTCTCCTTTGTACATGTTTCTACTTGAGGATACAAGTAAAATATTGGGTTCATATAAAACCAATATTAGGGGAAAGATAAGTATGAATCTTGAGTCAATAGTACTTGAGTGAGAATAATAATTATCATCAAATCATAACATTGGGATCCTAATTTGAGACATGAAGAATAAATCTGAAGAAAGAAAATAATGTGCTGCTTCATAAAAATAAACTATCATGTCATAGTCGTGAAATACCAAAAAAATTGTAAATAATGAAAAAATTGTGTTGACATATAACATATGTGAATAAATCATAAAATAATTATTTTGAATAAATCTAGAATCATGTTCAGCTATATTTCACATTTTCTCAGGAGATAAAAAAAGTAATCCAATGCATTAGAGGGAAATATAATTATATGTATGCCAACCACATCGCTATAATTACATAACCAAGCATGCCACCTTGAATGTATAACAATCATATTAATTAATTAACCTAGATAAAAGAATTGGGTTCATAAGGATTTCACAGATTATAATTTCATGAATAAATATTGGTTTATAAAATGAAAAATGGAAAACTTATTTTAAATAAATGTAATTACTAATGGGTGAATAACAGAGAACAACCTAATAAAAGTAAATGATGTTATTTAGGAAAGAAATGTCCATTGATAAAATCATTGTATTAAGATTATATATCCTAGTGGAAACATGGATATACCCAATATAAAGTACAATAATAATGAGGTGATTTTTAATAATTATTAGATGAATATCATATTGAGATTGACCTGATATATGGAGAACCTAATGGAAGGGAGTTTTTTTATAATCCCATTACATTAAATGACACATTATTTTATCGGTTTTACCCCTCCTGGATAACAAATATATATTTAAAAAAAATGACAAAAAAATTATTTATGTCAATTTATGAATCTATTGTGTAATTATAATATTTTTATCATATTTCCTAATTTATGTTGTTAAAGTTGTAGTGTTTTCGTATATATTTTCCCTTAGATATTTCTTATTTCACTTTGATTTCTATATTTTATACAAGATAATTTATACATAATTAGAATAAATAAATTATGAAAATAAATAAATATATTTTTAAATTTTTAAATATTAAATAATTTATTTTAACTATGAATATTGTGGGTGAAAATTAAATAAGTTTGAATCAACCTCATTGGTGGTTAACCATCCGTTAATGGGAACATTGTCCAAATATGAATAAAATGTTGAATAAAATATAAACACAAAGAAATTAATTTTTTAAATGAGTTTAAAATATTTACTATAATTTTGAGTTATTTTTAAAATTAAATCTAAAAATAATTATGAATTAAATTTGGAAAATAAAGAGTAGATGACGAAAAGGTGAGAAGAGTTTCTAATTTTTTTATTGTTTACACAGTCTTGATTATATGGTATGAAATAAAAATTCCTAGATTATTGTATTTTTTTATGGGAGAGGATTTTTATAGAAATATATCATTGTAAATTTTAAGAGGACTGGTTTTCTAAAGGGAGGGAGAGGGATTATATATACTTGAGCTGAGGGGTATTTTTAGAAAACAATATTGAATAAAATACAATATCCAAGGTAAAACCTATAATAGTGATATTTTATAATACAAATAATATATAAATATAAAGTAATGGTTTATAAATTTAATTCCCTTTATAATTTCCATTCAGAATGATTATTAAAAAGGAACTTTGAATGAAGTAAAATTATTATATTATTGGGAAACATTTGGATTTAGGATTTGGAAAATATATTTTAGGTTTGGAATGAATGAATATTGTGTTTAACAAATAATTTTTATATAAAATATCTTTAATCAAAACTACATGTTTTATAAATGATTATGTCATTATTACATCTTGAATAATGCAATTTCAGATACACTCGTTATGTGAAAAACTATATTTTAATATTATCTTAAAAATTAATTCATTTCAGAAAATTATCCAAATATCACCCAATATAAACTTTTATTTTCTTATATAAAAATGATATTCACTTTTTTAAAATAAAATCCTAACATAGGTAAATTAAAAATTTAAAATAAAAAATTATGTTTTTTACGAAATAATTCAAAATATAAGTCAATAATAATTTTCTTTTATTTTATTTAACATTTTAAATCATTATATTAATTTAATTTTCAATACAGTATTTAGATTTATTTAAATTACTTGCAATAAATACAATTTATACCAAAATTTATTATTTTGAGTATAAATTTTTATCCTCATGGAAATGTTACTATTCCCAATGTTCATGTTACTATTCCAGAGGGTATATTAGTATTCCAATAGTCACAGTACCCATTATAAATAATAATTTATTCTATAATTCATTATTCACTTAAATCTGTCTCAAGGATATATATTTCAATTTTCAATAATTTTTATCTGTTATAAATATTTTGTTTCTATTCTATAGTTCTTTTCATTTTAGGGATCATTCTAGATGACCATGGTGATTCATAGTTTTCTATTACAGTTTTTACTGTTTTTTTATTTTTTTCCTACTTTTAATAATTGAAATTTTAATGGTTTTATCCATTTTTTAATGTAAAAACATTCAGTGATGAATGAAAGTGATTTATTTGTCTATATGTGATCTATTGGTATAAAATTTACTCACATAATAATACAAAAACCAATAATGAAACAAATATTACTAGTAAACTTTTTTTGCCACATAGATCCCATCGATCCATTAATGGATCAAAGTAAATACTGACTATACTAACTATGGCACTCTCAGAACCTCAAACTATGGAGGTATTTTATTCAGCCATAATTTGTTGTTTTAAAGAAATATTTCGTACTATATTGAAATTTTAAATTTCTATGAGTATAATTTATGGGCCATGATTGTTTCCATCAAAAATTATTCCAACCATTAGTGGAATCCTTTATGAAATTAGACAGATTTTGAAATGGATGCAGAATTCTTTAAAGAGAAACCAATTGTTGGTGGGAGTGGAGACTCAAGTGGGGGGTGAATTGTGTTCCTATAAAAAATTTCTGATTTAAATGATTTCTATTAAAACCACTAAATTTAAATAACAAGCTAATTTGTAGTGAATTTATAATATAGTAAAGGTTCAGTTAGGTTATTAAGAGATTGTTTAGTTCTCTGTTAATCTAGGAATAATATTATATTGGATTGCGAAACTAACCTACTATTTTACAATAAATACAATTATGTTCTAGTTTAACTAACAATGTAACATTAAAAAGGATTTATATTTAAAGAACTTAGCAGTAGAATATTCAAAAAACTTTTAACTGAAATACAAATGCAAACCTGTTTTAAATAAGATGTTCAGTCTCAAGCAGATACATAGTCCTCTCAAACAGTTAGATATAAACTATGATCCACACCCTAGATCATGATTTTAAAATAGTTAACATATTTTCTAGGTCCTCAGACCTCTACAATAGTTCTACATAGGAAAAATAAACAACATCACACAGGTTTTACAGGTCACACTTGACCTCTACCACTATCCACAGTGAGATACAAGAGTTTAAGGAAATGATTGAGTATGTATGTAGAAATCCTCCAGTTTCGCACAGGAGACAGTGTGTGCTTAAAATACAGAGCACACACACTGCTCAAAATGTAAATAAATTAAACACAATAGATTGAAACAATTATAGATGATATTAGAATTCTTTATGTGTTTTTAGTGAGGTTTTGGACTCCTTGGATTGATCAGAATTTTCTCTGAGTCCTTGTCTAGTTTTTTTAGAGGAACAAAGTGTCATTTTTTCCTTTCACTTCTAGGTCCATCTTGATCAGCTTGATTAGCTTGAGTGTAGGTGTAGTCATTAAATCTCATCACTCTTTTAATATTTAGGTTCTATAGGTTAAACATGAGTTCTTCTTCCTTATTCTTCATCTATGTATGTATGATGAAAAATACTTTTTCTCTAGTAGCTCGAGGTTCTCTTTATTATTTCATTACCTTCGGAAATAGGATTGATTTTATCGAGGTACAGTTCCTGACATTCCAACTTCTGTCATTAATTAATATCATATTCATTATATTAGTCAAATATAACCACTGCTTATAATTAACAAAGTAAAAGAAATGAAATTGTTTAAGGTGTCTGGTGGTCTATTTAACGGTAGCTGTATGTAGTCGTAGCTCCATCTAGAAGTAGCACCTTCTAATGGTAGCACCAAGTTCCGATGACTATATGTAGCAGTGACATCCATTAGTGGTATCTCTCGGTAATAGAAGACTCATTTACCATGGACCCATACTGGTAATCTTGTAACTATAGGCTTCATAACAGTAGTTGTCACTATGTATCGGTCGACTTGTGAATTCAGATAGACGTACTCTATCGGTAGCTCTGGTGAAACGGTAACTGTCTGCATACCATTTCCCTTTCTATATTGATAGCTCATCTTCATTCTGGACACCTTTCTATATTGGTAGCTCATCTACATATCGGTAATCTTTCTGTATCGGTAGTTGTTTGTCTGTTTATGCAAACTATCCATAGATTATGTTAGGCTAAAACATTACAATTTCAATGAACATGTGATTAACCAAATGATCTTGAATGAAATATATATCATTTGAACATATTAAATTTTATTTATATTTTGAAATTAAAAATTTAAATAGTAACTAATGTAATGAACATTTTAATCAATAAATATCATTTGGGACTATCAAAACATAATTAATCATAATTGAGATGATCAAAACGGTTGAGTCTAACAATCTCTCCCTTTTTGATAATCATGAATTATGGTAGGTATTCCAAATGTATCAGACTAAAATACAATTATTCTTATTTCTCAGTGTATTCCAACATAAGAAAAATATGTTACATAGATAAATAGAAATTCTCTTGTTCAAATGTATCAGTGAAAATTGATTTAGAGAATAAAATATTAATATCCATTTCTAACATATGTCCCACTTTTAATAAATAATCCTCCCCTTTATCATTTCTCTCACTTGGTAGATATTTCTCCCCATTTGGGATTACAAGAAATAAGGGAGGTATGAGATAAGAATATAAGAGATATATTAAAGAACTGAAACGATGGGGAATCAGAGTTAAGAGATAAAGTTATTTGTCAAGGAAAAATTAGAGAATACAAGTATGGACTAGTGGTAAAAACATAAGATTAAAAGTAAATGAGAAATAAATGGTGTATGAAGAATAGGTAAAAAACTGAAATAAAGAGATTGGAAAAGAGGTATATATTAAGGAGTCAAATGTACATAAGGATTAAAAAAACAGTATACAAGGTACAAATGATCCCTATCAAATTCATCTATACTGACTCAATCTACTTTCTGAATGTCCACTTCACATTTTCCTTTTGGATCTGAGGAAGACTCCAACTATGTAGATTCGGTTGAAATCTTGGGAACTCCCGAAATGACCACTAGAGGTTGAGAAATAGAAACTCTTCCTAGCCTATAGTGGGTACTCCTCTAAGTAATCCTTGGTTCCAAGATTCTGATAGCATGAGCTAGGTTAATCTGAACAGTAGAAGAAATAGAGCCAGTTGTAGGTAAAGCCAGATGTACAATCAGTGGATGAGAATCAACATGAAAAAAGGTAAGCAATAGATTTCCGAAAACAATGATAATCCCTCCTTATCTCTCCAAAGATGAAATAAAGTCATCCTTGTTTCCCAATAATTTTTGCAAAGCTACAGTCATATCCTTGATCTTACTCACTTTCTCTCTGAAGTCTTGAGTCGCATGAGGTAATTTAAAATTTTCTACCATAAGTTTGTAGTTATTTTTCAACTAATGTTAAGTGTAGACCCCGTGCAAATAGTAATCCACCATATACAATACTTCTTTCTGAGAGGCACTAGCCTCTTTAATAAAATACCGAAATTTGTTTTATTTCCATAGTGGTTTTCACCACTTGGGTCAAGGGAGTAGAGTCTAAAGAGCCACTTGTGGAAGATTGTCCAAGATCTTCATTCATTATAGCTACAGTCAGATCAACATCTAAATAAGGCATGTGAGCACTCAGAGGTGCAACAGTAAAAGCTATTGTTTCCCAAAAAATATTTAGTCAACCCACAAATGAGATTTTTCACAACAAGGTCCTAGGTGATGATATGATGCTTCATGGAATGCATAAATTCCTCAAAAAATGATACCATCTGGCCGACTATACTTCTAACAATGGTCAAATCCTTGTATGCATGAGATTTAGAACTCATATAAGTCTCCATAGAGACAACTGATTTCTTTAGAGATTCAAAATCCTCTTCCAAGATTGAATCATGATAGTAGCAAGTTTTGACTTCATCCAAAATACTAGATACAGATTTAGTCATAACAAATTCAATGGATGATATTAAAGAGGTTTCCATTCTTATCATTTATTCCACAAAATAGGTCTTGAGAATAGACTTTATCTTTTCTAGGGCATCTTTTCATACTAAATCCATAGGTAAAGTCCTCGAAGGGATATTATAACTGACATGTGCTCTTCTGATGGGTGTCCCATCTTCAGAATCAGGATAGTCCATGCCAAAAAACTACCAAAACTGGGTCTTCTACCCAATCTTCTATCTCATGAGCTACTAATAAAGTATAATGTCTGGTGGGATGCTCCCCCTCAACTGGTTCATTCTCCTATAAATGTACATCAAAAGAAGCCTCAACAGGTAGCTCTTCCTATAAAGAATGAACCAAAATCATCTCCATTTCAACAACAGGAAGCTCATCAGCGATTGGTGTAGGTTCTTCCATCTCAACCAAAACAGCCTTTACAGGCATTGCAAAACTCCCAATTACTGGACTCAAACTCAAAGTACTCTCAGCTGAGCTATCAGAAGTAGATTCTCTTCTAGGTAATGTATCTAGTGGACTAGCCTCTCCATAATAAATACTCAGAAGTACAGGGCTAGGTGGCAGTTCAAGGTCTCCACCTTCTTCCACTGAAGTCTCTTCATCCTCATCATCATCATCATCCTCAACATCCTTATAAGCAGGTTCATCTTGATCAGGTCCTAGACCTAGATCCCTCTTATTCATAGGTCTAGAAGGATGATGCACATAATTGAATTGATCATAAAATTTACTATCATAATTCAACCATTGTTTCTACCATGTATACCAATTTACTTTCATATACTTGAATATAGTCTTAGTTACGAAGAAATTCTCTTAACCAACAACAATTTCATCCCCAAATTCATGAATACCTTTTAATTTATTCATAATGGAAATCAAATTAGTAAAGAACAATGTATTATTCTTTTATTTTGGTCTGGTCATATTTTTTATCAGTATCGTCTACAATTTTCATAGATTGAACTTCAATCCATGCCTAAAAAATTACATCAAAAATATAACCTAAAATATCAGGGTTGCAAAATCTTCCCTCCTGGGACTGATCACATGTTGAATGAACTTGAACAAAAATCTGTTTTCTCCTTCCATTTCATCAGTAAAAACTTCTCTAGGTTATCCATACTCAGTTAACTCAACAAAAGCAGCCTCATACTCAAAAATGTAAATAGTGTGAGGTAATGACTTGGAAAAAATCCAAACTCACCCTTATGTGGATATTTCATGAACTCAGCTCATTCAATAGATGAAAAAGATATCCCCTAATCATTTACCACAGAAAAAATTCTTTTTTCATCTTCATTCACTTCAAATCTAACAAACTCTTAATGTTCTATAAATAGATTTATGTAATAATCCCCATTGTCATTTGTAAAACAATCTAGCCATCCTTGATCATCTAAAATCACCAAAATTAGTGACTTTCTTGACATCAACCACTTATCACAAAGCGCTTTCTCAACCACTATTTCCCTATTTGATAAATGGGGATTCTATAGCATTCTCATCACATTACTAGTACCACTACTACTTCCATGTGGCTCCAGAACCGAAATTTTTTCACTTTCCACTCATCTCATTACCTTCATCAATTATTGGTCGCTTAACTCAAGCCATTTACAAATCGAGAAACATAGGGTTCGTTAGATTTTAGAGGCTTGGGTAGCTGAGAACATTAAAGGATAGAGTTCATGATAGATTGAATGTGATTTAGACTCAACTTATATCATTTAGGAATCAAAACATAATATAAAATATATATACATTAAAACGATAAACCATCTAGGCTTAAAACAAAAAATTGAAAACAATGCAATATATCAGTAACAATTCTTCTGGTGAGGATTATAACGGTATGAACTACCGGCGAGTTATCCTAACGATGATGTTTCTATAATGGTGAGGTGTGTCTAATGGAGAGGTTTATCTAATTGAGAGATTTGTCTAATGGTGAGGTTTTTTTAATGGAGTGTTTTGTCAAATGGTGATGTTTTTCTAACGGTGAGGTTTGTCTAATGGTGAGGTTTGTCTAATAGTGAGGATTGTCAAATGGTGAGGTGAGTCTAATGGTGAGGTGTGTTTAACGGTGATGTTTGTCTAACAGTGAGGTTTGTCTAATGGTGAGGTGTGTCTAACGGTGAGGTGTGTCTAATGGTGAGGATTCAGGGTAGATGATCATTTTTAATTCATTTCTAATGTAGCTTAATCTCTCTAAACATAAAGGAATTTAAAATATATCATCAAGTTAACGTTCAGTGCCTATAAATTCAAGATTAATTACACCCTCTTGATAGTGATCTCTCAGAAAGGGGAGCCTTACATCAATGTGCATAGTTCATGAGTTAGATACAAGGTTCATATATATATTGATTGAACTAGTGTTGTCAGAATTAATAGAAACATGTCTAAAATCATATCCATAGTCCAACAAACAGTGTTTGACCCACATAATCTATGGACAACAACTACTAGCAGCTATATATTCTGCTTCAACAGTAGACAATGCAACTGAATTTTGTTTCTTACTACACCCAGATACAAATTATTTTCCCAATAAATGACACGTTCTAGATGTGATTTTTCTATCTATCTTGAAACCAACAAATTCAACATCTGAATGAATTATTAAATTGAAAGATTGTCGTTTTGGGTAAAATGAAGCTAAATTAATAGTATGCTTAATATATATGAAAATCCTTTTTACGGTAAGTAATTGTGTCTCTTTTAGTTTATATTGAAATCGGGCACACATACATACACTAAACATAATATCAGGCCCACTAGTAGTAAGGTAAAGAAAGATTCTAATCATACCTTTGTAATTGGTTTGATCTATTGGTTTCCCAAATTCATCAATATCCAACCAACAAGTGTTACACATAGTTGTATCGTTTCCCTTATTACTATCCAACAAAAAACATTTTAGTAAATCATTTTTGTATTTAATTTGATTTAGAATAATACCATCCCTATTTTGAAGAAGTTGAAATCCATGAAAATATTTGAGTTCTCCCATTAAGCTCATTTTAAATTTATTTTGTAAAATCTATGAAAAATCAGTACATAAAGAATTTTGAAAAGATCCAAAAAATAATATCATCAACATATATTTGTACTATCATAAAATATTTGGAAATATTTTTGACAAAAAGAGTGGGATCAAAAATTCCTTTTGAAAAACCATTTGAAAACAGAAAATTATTAGGTCTATCATACAAAGCCCTTGGATCTTGGTTTAAAATAAATTAATCTTTAGAATGTTTAAAAACATTATTTTGAAAATGGGGATTTTTAAATCCATGTGGTTGTTCGACAAAAAAATCTTCAATTATATAACAATTTAGAAAAGAAAATTTAACATACATTTTATGTAACATGAAATTCAGATGAGATGCATAATCAAGTAAGATCCTAATGTCTTCTAATCTAGCTACAGCTGAAAAAGTTAATTCATAATCAATTCCTTCTTCTTGAATGTAACCTTGTGCATCTATCCTAGCATTTTATCTAATGATGTGTCTAGATTCATTAACCTTATTTCTAAACACCCATTTTGTGCTTATGGTCAAAGTTTCCTTAGGTATTTCTACTAATTTGCATTCTTTGTTTCATTCAAATTGATTTAACTCCTCTTGCATAGACATTACCCAAAATTCACCATTAATAGAATCATTGATAATTTTAGGTTCTTAATGTGATATAAAAGATTGATGTTCAACCTGGATTCTTAGAGAATCTCTAGTCTTTGTCCCTCTATCAATATTACCTACAAAAGCATCTAAAGGATAATTTATTATAATTCTAGACGATTTAGAAAAATTTAGACTATAAATTTCATGTTCTTCTATATCTTCGGGTTCACCAACAGAAATTTTTGAAATACTTCCAGAACTTGTTGTATTTACAACAGGTTTACATATTTTATCATTAAGGTTCAGAACAGAATAAGCTTTATCAAGATTTTCAAGAGAAGGTTTAGGTTCATGTGGAACAGTTTCATCAAATTTGATGGGAACAGATTCTTTCACACATTTGGATATTTTATTAAAAACACTATATGCTTTTCTAGTTAATGAATAGCCAAGAAATTTTTTTTCATCACTTTCGGATGAAAACAAATCCAGATTATCATTAGTATTTAGAATAAAAAAATTACAACAAAAAACATTAGATTAAATAACTTTTGGTTTTTTGTTATTCTATAATTCATAAGAGGTCTTCATAAGTATTGTACTAAGAAAACTCTATTTATAAGTTATCAAGCTTTATTTACATCTTCAAACCGAAAATAAATAGGTAAATATTATTCATTATGAATCGTTCGTGCAATTTCTTAAATAGTTATATATCTTCATTCTACTACACTATTCTACTGAGGTGTCCAATGGGTAGAGAAGTTGTGATTATAGCCATTGTATGAGCGGTATGATTCAAATTCATGATTTTCAAACTCACTACCTTGATCACTTCTTAAGCTTTTAATCTTAAATCCACTATGGTTTTCTACAGACATGGAGTATTTAATAAAGTAAGAGGAATCGTCGCTTTTGTGAGCTAGAAAATATACCCAAGTATATCTAGAAAAGTCATCTACAAGGACATAGACATAGTGCTTCACATTTTAACTAGAAACTCTGGATGGCCCAAATAAATCCATGTGAACAATCTCAAGAGGTTGAGAAGTTCAAACTTCTTTCTTTGATTTAAATGAATCCTTATGTTTCATTCCATTTTGACAAGGATTACAAACATTGTCATCTAGGAATTCAAGTTTAGGTAGGTCTCTAACTATGTTATTCCTAGTGAGTTATCTATGTGAATGTATATTGTAGTGCCTATTATTATGTGCCAAAGCCAAGATTATTTATGAAAATCATTTAGTAAGGTAATGTGTATCATAGATAAATAATTCAAAACTACAACATAATCATCTTCATTTATTAATGCAGTAAATAACCAAAAAAAATTAGAATAAAAAAAATACATGAATAAATTTTGAAACATAAAATTCAATCCATCAACACACAACTAAGAAATGCTTTATAGATTATACTTCAGTCCATAAATAAATAAAATTTTATAAATAAAAATTGAATCATTGTTACCAATCCAGCCTAGTCCAATGATCATTCCTTTTGAGTTATCTCCAATGTTGACATATCCTACATCAACTTTTACTATGCTTTTAAGACATGAAAAGTCTCCTGTCATATGTCTTGAACATCCACTGTCCATGTGACATGTCTTCCTAAATGAAATCTTTAAGCAAGTTTTGTACAATATAATTTTAGATTAAAAATTATTTTGGAATAATGATTTTATAGGGTCTAGATCGGTTAGGAAGAAGAACATTTGGTACCCATATTTGTCGAATGGTTTTTATATAATCAATAGATTTAAATGATTTTTAAGGATAAACATTGTTTGATCTATTAATATGTAAGTCTCTAGTTAAGACATACTTATTTCCAATACTAGAACTAGCACCATACATTATATATTTATGTATAAATTTATTTTTTGTAATCTCTCTCTATCCGGGCTGATAGCCTAAACAAGTAGTATCCATTGGTGCTAGTTGTTTTCCTATAATTTTTGTAAGAATTTCCTCTCCATTAGTAATTTTTTCTATATCTAGCATGAGTTTCCCATTTGACAATTTCAGTTTAGTATTCTCTTTGAGTAGATGAGCATTCTTGTACTTTTCAACCTCTAGTGCAGATTTGATAGTATTAGTTAAATCATGCAGTTTTTTTAAAGCTTTATACTTGTCTTTCAGATCATTGTAGGTATCCTATAGCATTTTACATTATTCATATACTTATTCAAAAGATTTTTTTTTCAAAATTAGAATCAGAATCATCTCTATAATAATAATAGTTTAAAATAGGAGTATCCAATCTTACCTCAGATGTGTTTGTCTTGAAAAACATATTAGCTTTTTGAGATTTTTCATCCTTAGTGGAATCAGAATCACTTGAACTGTCTTTTGAATCACTCTAGGCTGCATTCATTTCATTCTTGTATTTTTGTCCTTGTACTCATCTTTCTTCTTGTAATTTATCCTCAGACATTCAACTTTCACATGTCTTTTCCTCTTACATTCGTTGTAGACTATGTCATCAATTATATAAGTCATTTTCCAATCCTTATTCCCATGACCTTTATTATCATACATTCCCATTGTAATTGGGTTTTCCAAAAAACATATTTTTCCTATAAAACATCTTAAATCTTCTATCTATCAGAGCCATTTTAGCATCGCTTTCAAATGCACTCTCTTTACTACTTGAACATTTAGTTGCAGCTTTAATTTTCTCTTTGTCATGGATTTTTGTAGTTGATTTCTTGAAGGCTACAGATTTCATTCATAGTTCATCATATTCTTCTTTGTTTACCATCATATCTTCTTCATACATCATCAACTTACCAATCATCTCTTTTACATGTAGTGACCTTATGTCACACAATTCTCTTATTGAAACTGATGTGCCTCTCCATCATTATGACAGACATCTATGTATTCTCATGATTTTCTCTTTTTTCTAGAACAACTTTTCCTATCGAGCCCATAGTGTTAACAATTTCATTGAACCTAAGATAAATATTGGAAATATGTATACCAGCCCTCATTTTAAAATTATTATATTTAATAGTGTAATTGTTTAATATCAACTCTTTCACATTGGTTTTTCCTTGATGAAAACAGCCAAGGTATCCCAGATTTCATAGGCAGTCTTACAAGAAGATATTCGATTAAATTATTCATCTCCTAAAGCACAATATATGGCATTCATTGATTTATAGTTATTATTGTAACAACTTTTGTTTGTTCATACAAAGTAGTTCTAATTGTTTCTAGAATCATATATTGAGTCTCTATAGCAGTCCAGATGTGAAATCCCATACTCTCTAAATAATTTTTTATTTAATTTTCCACTGGGTATAATTAACACCATTATAGAAAGGTGGAATGTTGGTATTAGAACCTTATAATCAATTATCCATAATTAGATTTTAGAAAATGTATTTAAAAGGATAAAAATTTACAAATTATAGAAATTTATGATCATTAAGATACAACTAGAATCACAATTTAAAAAATAGTGTTTTGAAAAACTTTTAATCAATCCCCTGACACCAAATGTTGGTCCAAGTGGATACTCAAGATGGGGTGAATTGAGTTCCAATAAAAAATTTCTGATTTTATTGATTTCTTTTAAAATACCAAAATTTAAATAACAATATATACTATAGTGAATTTGTAATAAAGTAAATGTTCAGTTAGGTTCTGAATAGATTGATTACTTCTCATTTAATATAATCTGAATATTGGATTAGCTATTGAAACTAATCTACTAGTTTACAATAAATACAAACACATTCTAGTTTAACTGTCAGAGTAACTTTAAAATATATTTATATTTAATTAACTTAGCAGTGGAATATTCAAAATATTTTTAACTAAAATAAAATGTCACATTATTTTTAAACAAGAGGTTCAGTCTCAAGCAGAGACATAGTCCTCTCAAATATTTTTATATAAACTATGATCCACACCCTGGATCAAGGTTTTACAATAGTTCATAGACTGTCTAGGTCCTCAGACCTTGACCATTGTTCTACGTGGGAAAACTAAACAACAACACCTAGAATTTCCAAGTCACACATGACCTCTACCACTATCCACAATGGGATATAATAGTGTAATAGAAATATTGAGTAAGGATTGAGAAATCCTCTAGTTCAGCACATGAGATAGTGTGTGCTTAAAATACAGAGCACACAGACTGTTCATAATGAAAATAAATGAATCACAATAGATCTAAACAAATAATTATGAGTTTAGAATTATATTTTTTTAGTGAAGATCTGGACTCCTTGGATTGATAATAATTTTCTCTAAGTCCTTCTCTGGTTTTTGTTAGAGAAATAGAGTGTCGTTTTTATTTGACTTCCAGGTCTTTCTTGATCAGCTTTATTAGCTTGAGTGTAGGTGTAGTCGTTGAAGCTATTCACTCATTGAATATTCACGTTCTACGGGTTCTTCATTTGTTCTTAATTCTTCTTCATCAATGTATTTATGTTGAAAAAGACTTGTTCTCTAGTAGCTCGAGGTTCTCTTTTTTATTCCTTGAATTTCAGCAATATGAATGATTTATTCAAGATTTGGTTCCTAACATGCCAAAAACTATAATTAATTAATAGTAGATGCATTATATTAGTCAAATATGACTATTTCTTATAATAAACAAAGTTAAAGAAATGACATAGTGTCGGGTGTCTAGTGGTCTCTGTAATGATAGTTGTATGTAGTGGTATCTCCATATAGTGTTATATTCTTTTAATGGTAGTTCCAAGTACCAGTGACTATATTTAGCGGGGACTTCCTTTAGTGGTAGGTCTCGGTAGCGGTAGACTTATGTACCAGTGACCCATACTAGTGAGTTTGTAATGGTAGGCTTCATAACAGTAGTTGTCACTCTGTATATGTCGACTTCTTCATACCGGTGGACTTACTCTATTGGAAGCTCAGGTGAAATGGTAACTATTTTCTTACCGTTGACCGTTCTATATCGGTTGCTCATCTGCATATAGGTGACCATTCTATATCGATAGCTCATCTTTATACCGGTGACCTTTCTCTATCAGTAGTTGTTTTTCTTTTTATGAAAACTATCCATAGATTTAGTTAGGATAAAACATTATATAGTAAATGCACATTTTATTAACTGAATGATCTTGAATAAATGATATATCATTTGAACATATTCAATAGTATTTATATTTTGAAATTTATTACCTAAACAATAACTAAATTAAAGAACAGTTTAATCAATAAACATCATTTAAAACTATCAAAACATATTTAATCATATTTGAGATTATCAAAACAGGTGAGTGCAACACCAAGTAATTTTATAGGTAACATCCCACAACATTGGATTAAATGACTCCATATGACATATCACCTCATGAAATTTTTTTCACTTGATTATAGGGAAGAAAATAAATTGTTAGATGCTCTGTTAAAGATAAAAGTCATAAAAAAACTAGAATGATGTGTTCCTTTATGACTCTTGATTATAGTGATTCTTTAGTGTATAATTAAATAATTGGAGAAGATCACTCATGTAATTGTTAAATCCTATAAAACACTTGAAATACTAGTTTACTTATGATTTAATAATTTTTAAGACCTAGTTCTCCTAGGTCCTTATCATTTTTGCTAAATAGTTTAATTAAAATTAATCTTTTTCAAAAAAAGGTGTTTTTATTAATTTCACATGTATGTGTTAAGAATAATTTACAAGCATATATGAACATGATACTATATAATTCTTCTTATTTTTAAGAAAATAATTTTCATACCATTTAATATCACCAATTTTATTTTTACATAAAAGAATTAAATTATAAGGTTTATTTTTAATCACCATGATAATGAAAACTTTTTAAAATTATTTTTATTGATATGAAGGAATTAATATTGAATATTTAGATATAAATTTATTAAATAGTAGTCATATTGTTATTTTTAAATTACTATATTAATATATTAACACTCATTTAATTTTTGATAAATACTAAATACGATTATTGATACATATTGAAAAAATATCATTATTCTTCTAAAATTGTCTTTCAAGACATTATCCCTTTTAATTGAAATGTTAAATTTATAATATATAGTTATTGAGTTTTATTATATAGAGGTTAATTTTAGTTCAATCACACACTTGTTTGATTACATGTGTTACGTTATATATTTAATAATATATAAAATCACTTATTGAAACCCTATTTACATAGTTTGAACGTAAAAAATTAAAATCAATAAAATTGAATTCGAATCATTTTATCATATTTAAAGGATATTTGTAAACACATGGTTTCAAGTTATTTTAACCAATGATACCCTAAATTAATTATTATTTTAAATTTTGATCCATCATCCTTGTAATTGTGTAATGGATTTATCAAATTTTAATTGATGTTTATAAAATTTCACTTTACCTATCTTATAAATGGGGAATAAATTACACAGTTTCAAACACACTCTTATAAAATCACCCATTTAAAGCCCCGAATTTTACAATCCATATACCCCTATCTTGTAAACATAGTCCCCTTATGACTCACATCTATCATAATCTTATCAATTGAATGGGAAATCTAAATGAAAATTCAAGTCCTTAACAAAATATATGATCACCTCTTCTAATCTCCTTATTAAAATTTTTATTCAAAAAATATCTACACAATAATAATATGAATAATTTAGTATAATTATTTAATTTATATTTTTTATTAATTCCAAAACCATTTTTTTATTTTTCATTCTCTTATATAATTAGAGGAACATCATTATTGTTATACACAAACTACAGAACCAATTAAGTGACATTCTTTTTTTCATTACCTCAATTCATTAATGTTATTAATAGTGTTTATGGTGAATAAATATAATATATTACTTATATTTATGAAACTAAAATGTCATTATGACGTCCACTTTCTCCCCAATCATGCATAGATAGATGGGAACCGTAGTCCTGTTTATGTGTGGAGTACAACTTCCATGATGAAATGTTTTATTGTTTTCATTTTTTCATTAATAATTTCATAAATTGATTAATCATTTTATTATCTGGTCAAACTTCCTAAAAATATTGAAATAATTTTTTTATTCTTTCTATATAAAAATATGATTTCAAAATAATCAACTCATCAACGATACCAACTAATCGAGTTAATGAATGTTAATGTTTGGGTCAGTTTAAACATATATGTGAACAGTGCCTTAAATACTATTATAGATAAAAATAGGAACTTGCAAAAAATATTTTATTATTATAATAAAATAATGATGATAAACACGTACTTCTACATAACATAAAAACACATATATAATCAAATAAGGTAACATTAAATAATGAGATGTTATATATTAATGAATCATAAATAATATATCAATATTTTTCATGGATTTTAATTTTGGAAAATGAAATAAAAATTATTAAACATTCCCAATATTGTTAATATTATTAACACCTTATAGGAAAAATACAATATGAATAATTAATGAACTCATGAAATTATAATATAGATTATAAAAAGATAATATTAGTGACAAATACTCTAATATTGGAAATTATTTTAGCTTTATTTTGATTAATGGATATTATAATGTCATAAAATAAAATATTATAGAATTTAAGGGTATTGTTGACTTGGGTTTGAATCCCATAGAACAATATTAAGCTATATAACATGTTTACATTAAAATGGTGTAAATACTTCAATATTGTCATTTGTTTCATGTTATTCAATTTTATTTTTTATTTTTTTAGTTATCATGGTGTTTTGGATAAAATATTATTATGGTTGTACGGGGATTTGAAGACTCGAAATCTTCTCCTTAGGTTGTAATACTCATATTTGAATATTTTAGATTAAAATTGATTTATATAACCCATAATTATTTTATATTATATATACACCTTATTTTCTAGAGAAATAATTCTTCAAAAAAAGGTATTACACTCACGATTTCAACTTTTTTGTTAAATTTCGTTTTTTAGAAATAATTTCCATTATTTCAATTGATATTTCATATATAATCATATTTTTAAATTTAACTATGTCTCTAAAATTATTATTGGAATCTAAATATTTTTATATTTAATTATGAATTTTTCCATTATTATATTTAAGGGTAATTGTTTTTTATCATTTCAGAATGGATTTTCGAACAAAGGATATTTTAAAATGGTCAATATGTTTTTCCATCCCTTAAAACTGAATATTTTTTATCCACCACTCTAAATTTTCTTTTATTAACCTTTAAAAAATTTAATTTTAAATTATTACATATTCTATTTAATGGTAATTGTATTTAAATTATTTTCACTACCTTTATAAAAAAAAGAAAATTACTTTTTCAATTTTCCATTGTAAAACATACTTTTTAAAATTACTATTATTTATAGTATTTACAAATATTATATAGAATAAACTACATATTATTATAGTATTCAATATTAATTATTAGTTTTTCATGTAAAATTTATGATTTTTTCTTCACTTATATTTAAGAAAAAATTATTTATTTTTAATGTTTATATTAATAAACATTATATTAAAAGTCTAAAATTTTAATGTATTTTTACTTGTTTCGATGAAACGATAATTTCAAATGAATGATATTTTATTAAGAACTCATTATAATCAGGGATTTAAAATTCTTCCCGTTCACATAATAAAATTTTCTAAATGTAAGTTTTCATTTCTATGTTTTAAAAACATTTTGTGATCATTTTTTATTTTTACTTATATTTACCATATAATATTAATTTATCATTAAGTAAAGTTATAAACACCATTTCTATGATAAAATTATACAAATTTTCTTAGAAAATTAGAGTTTTGATTTTATCTAGTTTTATATGATCGCGTTATTGAACTTTTTTAAAACATTGGAAAATACATTATTTTTCAATGGATTTTGAGTTACATAATGAGTTTTTTAATTTCATTTAGTGAAAAAATATATAAATCATGAGATGATTTTGATATATTTATCTCTCTAATTCCTTTGGAAAATAATTATATCTCCTATGATTGAAATGTGTTTTGAATAGGTTTTCAAATCATATGATTCAAAAAGGGTGAGTGTGAATGCATTAATCCCAACTAACAATTTTACATTAGAAGAGGTTAACAAGTAACTTAGTTTTCCAAAGTGTGTGTAAATATATTAAGCTCAAATAACCATTTTATATCTTAATAGGTATGAAATTATCCTAGCTTACAAGGTTAAGAAGTCATATGTTTATTATTATGTTATCTTTTGAAAGTTTTAATCATCATACAAAATTATCATTATTACAACATATTTTTAATATATTATTCTATTTTATATCATTCTCTTAAGTTTTATGAATTTTTATATTTTATTTTATCCCATGAAATTTATGTTTTGGCACTTTAATGATATTTGTATTATTATATGTTGATCAATCGTGTTTTTTGATTCTTAGCCACGGGCTTATAAGATACTTTAAAATTATTTATATCTTTCTTCTATTCTAAATCATGTTTACATTCTAATACTTAGTGATATGTATTCTCACATTCTAATGGTTACATTTCATCATTATATTAATATCTTAAATGCCACCATATGAAGATGATTGTATCTTGTGAGATTTCTAGAAGGACTATAATGGAGAAAAATATATAGAATTATTTTATGTTTTTTAAAATAAATTATTTATATTGTTGATACATAAGATAGAAATCCTTCTGTTCCATGGGCTGGGAGAATATTTTTTTATATAATGATTATAAAATGTTATAACATGTTATATTTATGTTTGTTTTTATATGGATTCATCATAACTAACCCCATTTAAATAAGTTTAAATTCTGTACTAAAATATTTCGATTACAGCTTTCAATTTTGGAATAAATGTTCATTATAATGATAACATCACCTAGCCTATAATTGTAAAGATTAAATTATAGGAATTTAAATCTTTAAAATCAATAGATATAACCATCACCAGAACATCTAATTTTCAGGAAATATCAATTCAAATATTTAAATTAGGTATATGTTCAGTTTTAATCCCTATATAGGGATGAATGTTACCCATCAGCATCATCATGGATATTTTACTTTATGAATGACATATAAGAAAATTTTTAAGAATAATTGAAATAAATCAATAAAAATTGGATGTTATACGAGATTATATAATCTTTTCAGCAAATAAAATTTTTCTTATGTGCCGCTAAATATATGTCTCAGCTCCAATTCCCTACGACGAAAAAAATACCAAAATATATATGTGTTCTTCATTGATTTTATGTTATAGATGTTTGGTTGAGATTTATTTCTGAAACCAAAAACTCCTTTAAAAACATCTATAGATTTATGAACATTTATTATTCTTTCTCTTTCATTGTCTTTTCATATTTTATCATTTATGTGATCTGTGGACATCTTGATCTCTCTTTATTTAATAACAGATAGAATACTCTTATTCACTATAGTATGTTGTTTACATGAATTATTATATTCATATTACAACTTGAAATCTAGTTTATGTTAATTTTCCTATATGATTAAATATTATATTCATTCATGTTCGGATTCCATTATTTGTGTAGACACATTTGACAAATCAATAGTTTTATAATTAGACACCATTTTTTCTTCTCCTTAAATTTATAACAACATAATAAAATGAGTTATTCATTTAATACATATTTTAGAATCATTTCTATTCATTTTACACATTTCATATACCTTTTTAAGAAAAACTGTCTTCCAATTTAGAAAACCCCTCATAAAAATCAGATTTATCTTCTTGAATGTCAAGCTCCAAATCAACCATTTTGTTTCTCTTTGTGGTTGACCCCATTTAATTAATTAACATGTATGAACTAATACATGTGTTTTGGTAATATTTATAAAGGTCATTGATATAAACTATTATACTACATTAAAAATTCATTTTGTTTGTTGTAACATATATTTTATCATTCTTCTTCGATGTATCAAACTTTATAATTTTAATATCTAGAATCTTCTTTTTATACTTCAAGGAAGACATGTATACTTTTGTTTTATAATCTTTTATTTTTGGGATATTTCAGTTAAATTGATATTTTTATATTTTATGGTTGTTATATACCATTAATCATAATAATTATTACCTCTTTTGTAATGATAACCATATATGTCTTCAAGACACCATGTTATATTATTGATAGATATATTATTCTTTATATATGAATTATTATTCCATTATATTAGATTTTACATCATATCAGATATTCTCCCTCATAATACCGACTATATATAATTGTCATATAGAGATAAATTATTCTTGTAGATAATGGTCCAATTTCCAATAACGTAATAGTTCCTAAAAAAGGAATAAATATAGATATCCTCATATATTTAGAAAGTAGTTTATCTTAAAAGACATACTATTTATGTATAATATGTTTTTCATATGATATTTATATAGGGAACATGAATTCCTATTTTTTTCACAGCCACATTTTATGATATAATGGGTTTTTTGTTAGTCTTCTTCACTAATGTTTGACAATAATTATTATTGGAACCAATAATAAAAGATCAAATAAAATTTATACAATAATATAAATTAGGAACTTGGGTTACTTATATTAATGTGTTTCTAATAGATGTATCTTTAGATTTTAGCATCGACTTATTTCCATTGGAATGATTCTTTCACGGTATAATAATATTTTAAGAACAACTATTTGTAGACTTTCTAATCTCATCATATTAGAAAGTCTCAATTTATATAATATATCAATTTTTCAAATTTATATCACATATAATTCACTATATCTTGTGATTAATATTATTTTATTGAACTAAATTCAGTTATTCTTCCCACTAAATCTTTATTTATTGAATCTGATCATCATCCAATTAAATTATCAATAGTAATGTATTATCCAACTAATTAGTTCTTGTTATTTTAACCCCTGGGATATCTTATTTTACATTCATAGAGGTTTTATGATTTTTGTTTAATTAAAGAAAAAAATATTTGAAATAGTTCTAAAATAACATTCACATAAGTAATATTTTGAAATTAATTGTCAATGAGATTTAATCATTCATTTCAATGTGATACAAAATGATATTTTCATTTTTTAACCAGGGAGAATGTATCATCATTTTATTTAATTTAAAACATTATTTCCAAATATTCTTTGTAACATGATGAGATTATTTAGGTGTATGGATCATATATTTAACAATCATTTCATTGAACATATTCTCCAAAAATTCCTTCTAAAATATTCTTAAACATTGTATTGAGGTACAATGAAATGTGATAAAATATTTTTCATTGGATTATAAAATCATTGTGTGAAAACTGCAACATTAAATAGTTAGGTCAAAATCATTACCTATATCCTCAAAATCCTAAATATGGTACACAATTTTATCATATAGTCCCATGATAAATGAAATTATATAATTGATAAATTTGATATGAAATTTCACCCAATAATATATTACTTTTAATTGAAAATAAATGAGAAATTGAATAAACTATTCTTTATAAAATCATGAGTAGGGATTATCAACAATATTTTATCAAAAAATCCAATATATACAGGGAAAAAATACCACTCTGAATGAATTAAATTTTTGGTTTATTTACCTTGTTGATAAAATAACTTCTACAAATAAATAGCATGAATATTTTATAATTTTAATCACATATATTACCTTCACAATAATCATGGAATGGTTTATCTTTGTTTTATTTCAAATTAAGACAATTCATTACACTGAATTCCCTAACATCCTTAGATAAATTATTGAACACATGAAATTTTATCATGTCATAATTGAGAATTATATTATGTAACTTGTTAGGATATTGTTTCCAATTAAATCCCTGAATAAATATTTGGATTAAATCAATTAGAAAAATTCTCTATTAGTTTCTTCAAAAAATATTAATATTTGAACGTATTAGAAAAAACACTAATATAATATAATATCTAATTTACCAAACTAAATTAATCATCTATTTTTTAATAATAATTTATTTTGATATCTTAAATAAATTTTTCTTTATCTATTGTTTGGTTTAGTTGATGTTCACATTCTATTCAATCATATTGTAAAGTTTATCACTCATCTCTATAGCTATTTTCAGTCCCTTAAACTTAGTAAAGACATTATTAGACATAGATGAATAAATATATTTTTATATTCCAATCTCATTTTATATTTCTATTATCATCATATGTTGTGAGATAGTTAATTTTATGTCTGATAAAAATCAATTTTAAAACATCACGAACTTCACGCCCTTATGAATTTAAAATATAAAAAAATATGGTCATTTCATCCATACATTTTAAAGATATATAATATAGTAACTCCTATACTATCAATAAATTTAAAAATCCTCGTAATTATTATTCATTAAATGATTTTAATTTTTATAGTGTTTGTCATTCATTGAAGCCTTTTAAAGTACCAATATTATATTATATCACATAGAGGGGGAGGGTGTGAATCAATGATTTTATTTTTATTTTTTTCAGTTAAAATAATATTATTTGATTGGTTAAGATAAAGTTACCAATTTATTTAATGTCATATATCTGTTGTATTAATAACTGACATCACTAAAAGAAAATGAGTAATTAACTAATGCACTGCCCAAACATGGGTTACTATAACTTCAATGGGATCATTAATATCTTGGATACCAATTCACCACTAGTAAAGCAAAGATATTAATAAATTATCCTAATGTTACCCTAGAATAATTTCCATAATTCCTGATCACAAATTATTACAGTGGTCCATATCCTTATGGGATCATTATATACGAATCCCAACAATTGGGATATCACCCAAAAGTATCATGATATTTATACAGGCATCCCATGAGTACATCAATGGTCCCCAAACCTGTAGTGAGTAGGTCATAGAAATCTAGTGGATTCAAATTTAATTATTTTTTAGACCATTTATTTTCCATGTATGAACACCATGATAGTATACATTTTTATAGAATTTAGCCTTAATAATTTTTAGTATACTGTCTACTTACTCAAATGTTTTATATGTGTCATTGGACTTGGACACGTTCATCTCAAATCTGTATCAACGCCTTCAAATATTATGCTTAATGTGTTTTAAATTTATTATACATATTACATTCAATTCCTCACATCTTCATGAACTAACCAAAATGATTGGAAACATTACATGGGTACACTTATTCATTTATGAGAAATCACATTATACTAAAACATAATGAAAACCATATACAATGAAAGTATATATCTTTTATTTTCACTATAGTAAAGGTGTGTTTAGAAAATATAAATGCCTTTTATACAGTATGTCACATTTATAGCTCCTGTTTTATGTATCTCAAGTGAGGTGATATCACCCCGTTCTCACTACATCTATTATATGATGCCTTATGCTTAATGTATAGTACTATAGTTCTGAGTAATCAATAGGAACATAAATTATTATTCATGAAGCTCATATAAATATATGTCAATCAAAAATCTATTCATATAACAAGGAAAATATAATTATCACAAACATGAGATCATGGTACCTAAGAATCCATTTTCAATCATAAAGGAATCAAGAATCATATAATAAGGACACTATAAAATCAATCATGAATTAAAATCTACCACAATCGTGTTTTCTGATTCTCAGATATCTCTATTGATTCAAACCCAAATAATACTAATAAGTAAGGGAATAATGAGGATTTATAGATAAGTTTCACCAATATATTTCCCATATATAAATTTCCTCATTTTGGATCATGTTAATAATCTATATGTAATTGGGTTTCAAATGAACACCACCATTGAAATAGTTAATATTTACTCAAATTTTTGGAATTTGTTTCAACTCCCGTAGAGTATACATCCTCAACACAGATTACCATTTATATAGCTATCGCGAGCCAGTTTTAATGATTGGAGATTCATCTGGAAATAACCTTAGAAAGAAAAACCCTTTGAAATATATCAATGAATGAAGAAGATGTTTTCCATGGTCATATAACCTTATACAGTAGACTAGATAACCTCATAATCATTATTTATTTTTTAATATGGAGATATCATGTGATGTTACCATGTATCCAATATTAAATATTTATTCAGTCTTCTTCTCCTATATAATAAATCATGTTCCAAGGACACATCAAGGTGAAAAAAGGGTCAAAACTGATAAAAACCTTCGCAAAACACATGGGGTGATCACACATACATTCCACCTTTCACTCCATATAGAAAACCCCTATGGAAAATATGAATCTTGGATTCTATTGATGTTGGAAAACACAATATTTATGCCGAACCTATAATAAGAAAGCACTACAGCCAATCTATCACACATGGATGAGGAGTCTTCCCACACATACATGATTAATAGAATTACTCAAGTAGCAAGCTTATAACATATTCTAATAGCCATAAAAAATTTGGTAGTCTATAAAATACTAATAAATAAATACCATATGAGAAATCCAATGAAGCACTAAAAAAATTCATCATCTCCATTTTAAATTATCATATCATCAATTTATACTTATAAATTCAAAATTTATGATCACAAAAATCTGATCTACCTCCATTTATCATATTTACTCAATTATAATGTTTAATGACAAAAAATATCATCAAAAGGTCAACTTCAACTGATATTAAAAATTATCAATCCTTTAGTGAAATTAGTACATGTCTATAGAAAAAATATATTTCAAAACCTAAACATTGTCTTTTATTAATTTTAAAAAATATTATTCATGTAAAATCAACATTGAAATCTTAGGATTAATTGTAAAAAATAATTCAACGGAAGGAAAGAAATGATTCAATAACCATGACATTGACTATTCATCATGAAAAAAATGAAATAATACGAAAACAATTATATCAATAAATTTGGGTACTCGTCTTTATACAACATTTGAAGGATGTGAGTGTTTTGATGGTAGTGGGAGAGTTTGAAAAATGAAACTATATAATAATGAAATCTAGATGATGATTTGTAGATTTGTGCATGGATTTTTGAATAACAAAAACAATGTATCAGTTTAATGAAATACATTGGATAAGGTTTGGTGCTCATTTGAGTTGATTAAGAGGGTATGAAGACAGCCTTTAGGTTCTGTATGTTTAATTGAGTGATGTATGGAATTATAGGAACATAGTTTGAAATTAAAAAAATATTTTATATATTTATGATTAATTATAGACCTATGAATAAGAAATTTTCTAATTTTTTCATTGGATATATGTAATTATCATTCTAGCTATATAATTCATTCATAAGGATGATTGGGGGACGATTATATGTCATTACTATTTTAATAAGGATCATTTATTATTATTTTATGAGTAATTAAATATGTGTTCATATTTATATGTATCAACTACTAGTGTTTAAGGATAATATCATGTATTCTATATGGGTGATGACAATATTTCATACAAACAAATTTTATAAATTTATTTGTTTCCTAATTCATAAGGATCAATATACGGATAACCAAAATCATTATATTGATTATCACATCTATGTAAATATTACAGACATCCTAAGTATCATATCATAATGATTTGACCATGTTCATTACAATCATTTCCTTAGATTAATTTTAGTATGTTCTCAAATTTTTATACTCTAAAAATATTTAAACAATATTCTTCTTGATTAATTCTTCAAGGAAATAGTAATCATAAAATTAGTTGTAATCCATGATGATATTGATGAAGAACTGAGAAACAATGAATATACTATTTGAGAATACCTCAATGCATTGAGATTCCATGAAAAACATTATAATACCACTCATACATGGATTTTTATTTCAAAAGAATATAAAATGTTGTTTTATTGGTGAAAAATTACACGTGATACATCAAATATATAATTAGTGTGGATGAATTGAAGAAATAAGAATGATTTTTAAGGTGACAATTTTCCAATAATTTTAATCGGTATAAAATATAAAAACATCTTCTACCATATAATACTTGATGAATTTAATAGATAATACAGGAAAAACATTCATGGGTCTTTTTATGAATATAAAAGAAAAAAAAAGATGAGAAAAAAGTTTCCCCAATACAAAACCAAATTCAATGTATCTTTACCTTGTCAAAGAAAAATGAGTTGATACTACCCGAAAAAGGATAAAACATATTAATATTGAGGAAGTAAAAGAAAACATGATGATGTTATGGTATAAGATATTACTATATAGTAAAATGAGAGAAAATAATATTTATCAAATCATACTAAAGAGAAGAAAATATAAAATGTCTTCCACACAAATAAGGATGATAATTGAAGGTACCTATCATAGGTTTGTATAAGGATACATTCAAGTATTATGTTAGGAAATTAGAACTAGCCATATGGTCTAAGTTGCGTTACATAACAAAATAAATAAAGAAAATCATGGAACTATTTAATGTGGTACAATGATCTTCTATAGGGCTACGAGATTCTGTGAAGGGAATTCATGTAATCATGGTGTGAGACCATATTGTGTAATCACATGAGTTAATTAGGGAAGATTCAATTGTTGGACAGTCCCACCAATATTTGAAAAGACTATTATTTCATTGATGAGCCTAATAAAAATCCAGGTTTTTTTTATTTCCTATATACCATTCATTAACGTAATGTTAAGAAGAACATGATTAGTGGATCAAGCCTCTAAAAAGTGTATGATGTTGAATTAAAAGGAAAAATTCATAATTTTAAATAAATAAATCACAAAACATTATTGACCCACCCAATAGAGGAAATGTAGTAATTTTTATTTCAATATAATGTATGAGGATGATTATACCATTAATTTCAAATAGATTATTTTATTAGATGATTATTATGTTTTACAAATATTTGAAAAATACATCTACTAAAATTTATCCCACCAAAATAATGAACCCTTTTAATATCCAACATATCAATTAGTGGTATAAGATCCATATTTCACAATAAAATAAGTCTAAATTATCATTTATATAACAAATTATTTTTTAAAATATGTATTAATTATAAGAATATCACATATACGGCCAAGATAGTTTAATAGAAATCACATTTTTATAATACATACAAGATATGAAATCAACATAATTTATTTGGTTAACCAATTTAGTTAAGTATAACCCATATAAAATCTCAATAAAAGGAATATAATCCAATTTGGTTCACCCATTTCATAGTTTCCATAAAAATGATAATATACGATATCCTATTTTAGAATGACCTTGCCAATGTGATGGTTGAGTTATTTAGAATTTTTTTATTTATAATTAATATTACATTTAATAACCCAAAAATCAAATGAATGAAAATTATATTTGATAGAATGCATGACATGAAACAACAAATGTGCAATGGAATATAATATCCCAAGAATTTATAACATATTTAATGATTTAAATAAATCTAATATAATTTATAGATTGTAGAGCAGGTGATATTGAGTTTTTTGTTTCATACACAACATCAGGTTTCTTCAATGGCTTCAGTTACATGCAAGATCGAGTTTTATTGAGAAATAATATTGTATAAAAGTATTACTATTTAATATAATAATACATAACCAACCTTTTATTTAGTTTCTGTGAATATTATAAACTAAAATATTAAAATATAAGGCTTATTGAAATATAAAATTAATTAATAGGTTTCATGTTAATTATAAATTAAAATATAAAAAATGGAATATAAAGGGAATTTTATTATTTTTAATATCACAAAGGTAATTTGAATAAATAAATTAAAACAATTATAATTATTGAATGATATTAATTGAATATATCTATTACATGCTTAATAAAATATTTTTTTTATTTATCCAATAGATCTAATATATATATGAAAATAACAAACCTAATATTTTTATTAAGGAACTATAAAAACATTTAATGGAGGACCAATTTTAAGCCAAATTTGATGATAATTTATAAATATTACATGTCATAATAAACCTAATTTTGAATTAGGAACATATTTTTTAGGTTTATAATTTTTATTTTCCTATTAATTTTTATTTTTTGAGAAATAATTAACAATATTGAATTTTAACAAAAAAAAATTATTTTATAATTTATTTAAAATGACAAATTATAGTTTTGATTAATTTTAATATTTAATTAAATACATATTTTATAAAGTATTCTAAATTAGGTCATTGTAATCAAGTATACATTGATATTTAATATTAAATCTTAGTAATCATTGAATGTTTTCACTTTAAAAACCTGCTTTGTTGTTCTGTCTGTGGGATTAATTTTAAATTAATTACTTCCACTACTGGGATTTAATTTTGAAATAATGCATTAAATTTTGGGAATAATCATAATTTATAATTTTTAATATGTTCTTATTAGTTTTTGTACCAAAAATATTGGTGAATATAATAATAATTAATTATAATGATCCATGTGAAATTAAGAAAAACAAGGAACTAAACCCAAAAAATAAGGCCTAATATGGTTTAGAAACTTATCTAAAATCAATTTTATGGAATTATTTTGACATTATAATAAATTTTCTATACTTTTTACCATAATTGATCCAATTTTAGTGAAACAAACTTTTGTGGGGTTTCCTTTTACAAAAATATTACAAGAGTGCCTCACCTATACTACTATAAAAGGCCTCTGTTCCTCATGCTTAAACAAACAAATCACTACAAATTCACAATTAAATCACCAAAATACATCAGTTTATCATTTAATATTACATTTTAGATGAATTAAATCTTAAGATGCCCCTTTTTGAAAACTAAATAGAGGTACTTGATTAAGAGGAAATATCTTTCTTTAATATCTCTAGTTTTATTTCACTTATCCACACCTTAAATTATCGTTACTCCATGAAGATATAACATAAAAAGAATATTTATTTTACAATTATGTTTTTCTTCTAAGGGTTTTACATTCATAAACAAAAAAATAAATTTATTGTGTAAAGAACATACTTTTTATGAGTACGGTGATCTGCCGCCTCTCAAAATGATGATTTTCCATTTTTACTTTAATGCTTATCATGTTTTAAATAACGATGGAGAATCTCATTATATATATGACATATATGATATTTATTATTTCTTGTATCAGGTTTAATTATTTTACAACACATTTCTTTATAGATTCCATTTCTTAAAAATTAAAACATCATTTGTGGATATAACGACTACCACGCCCTCAAATCGATGTGATTCGTTCAAACTATATATAGAATGTATAATGGATAATTTTAATTACCATATATAAAATAAACATAATATATATTTTATTTTTTAAATTATTACCATTTTTAAAATAATATATATATATATATACTATTTTTTTTATTAACCTTTCACACACTTATAAAGTCATAATATCATTCGTGGACGTGTGGACTACCACCTTCTTAACACAATGTGATTCCTTTTACAAGAATTATTCATATAAATATATAAGATAAAATAAAATTGTAGTTGTTATATAATGATAATTATGTAAAGATATTATTTTACTTAGATTTTTTCTATTGCGATCATTTAAAAATGGGAACATTACTCACACATATGTAAGACCTGCCATCTCCATAATTATAATTTTAGTTATTTATTTACAAAAATATTTAATTTTTTGTTTGAAAGGTATAATTTATTTATAAATATGGAAATTATTTCATTTTTATTAATATTTATATTTCTTATAATGCCCCCTTTGTCCATAGTTTTCCATAAATAGTTGTTATTGACACATAACCCAAATTTAGTCAAAACACATGATGAAAACATAAATAGTTAAGTAGTTTTATAAAAAATGGTAATAAGTGAAATAAAAGTTACGATAAATAATAAAATGGTCTAATGGAATTAAATAACTATCACAACTATTTTATTCAGGAATATAAAGACACGCGGGATAATTCGCATGCAAGGTATATGATTTTCAACTCGCTGTTTACATTCATGAGATAAATGTAATGTTTGCTACGTTAATATTTCATATAATGTATCTAATTACAATTTTAATATATAATCCCATGAAATAAATTGTATTCATGGTATTCTTAGTTTCAACAAGAATTATTTCTTCTATGGATATTTCAATTAAATGTTTTGAAGAGAAGCAGGAACTTTATAACCCAATTTGTTTTCATCGTTTAGACTACTTCTTCATTGTCATTAATATTTTATTATTGTTTGTATATTAAAATTTTTTATATATATTTTATTATTAATAGTTGTTATATGTGGAGATTAAAAATTGTAACATAGAAAATATGAATTCATTTCTTTCCACATAATTTTTATGGTCTTTTTAAGGGTTTGATTCACAAGATCATTCTCTTTGGGATTTTTTACCCATGAATTTCCATCCAAAAATATTATTTATGCATTGACTAATTAATAGTATTATTTTCATCTCTCATTATTTTAAATTATCATTTTCATATTATAATATTGGTTTCCACTCTTTGGAACACAAAATGTATTAGAAAATATTTTTATGAAAACCCAGTTTCATTTAACTCTTTAGTCAGATAACCTGTTTTATTCAAAAAAATTATTTTTATTAAAATATTTTAAAAAAAGTTTAAACGTTTTCATAACTATTTTTTAATTAAATATTTTAAATTTATTATTTTTCTGATGTTTTGAAAGGAATATTCTTTTTCATGTTCTGAATGATGTGTTTTCTAAACTTTTAACTATGGAAAGAAGTATATTCTTCTTACCTCAAATGGAACCTTCAGATTTACTAGCTTTTTGTTCTTATAAAATTAATTTTAATATTTAAATGGTCATTTTTTAAATGATTCATTTGATTATTATTTTTTGGGTCTTTAGATTCATATTTAATGGATTTCTTGTCAATTTACATTCCATTGGGTCTTATTTATTACCATTCGTCAATTCATTTATATTTGGGGCATATACCACCCATTAAACATGTTATATCATGAATCTAGTAACTCTCATGATATAATTTGTTTCATTCACTATTATTAACACATAGGAAGTTGTGATTTAAATTTTTCAATGTGGTGTGAGATGCATTGACATGATTAATGTTTATTTTTAACAAGAATATTTTTATTATATTTATTAGGTATTTCCATTCATCAACATCAAAAACCCTTGTTGTTACTCATCCTCCACATAGAAATTTTTGGTATGTCTGAATTGATTATTAAATATGGATATTTTATGATACATATTATTTATTTCAATTATTATATTTGAGTAATGATTTGGATAGAAGATACAATCTAGGGTCATACTTCATATAGAACATCATTGCATCGAAAGGTACAAATGTGATAAATATGTTTAAAAACTAAAGAGGTTTCTATATGTCTTTTTGAACTATCTTTTGAGTGGTATTGATGACATATTATTTCATGTGCCTCATACATGACATCCATTAAGAAATAATTTCCGTCATTTAGTTTCATGTATTGTTCATCCATGATATTTCACATCAACATAGCTATGGATATATTTCATTTCAGATCATTTATTAATTGGGATGTGTTTCGATTTGTCACCTAGTTATATTAATTTTTCATTTTATAGTTATTTTAATGCAAACAATTTCCATTCATTAATTTTTCTTATTTTTTATTCACTTCCATCTCAATTTATTTTCTATATGGTATGTGTGTTTATTTATTTACCATACCATAATTATTAAACTCATTTATTAATTATTTCATACCATATATTTTCCCCTTATTAAGAATTTGAGATCACCCTTATTATATTTCTTTTACCAGGAATCCATGAAATGTACTATAAAATATTTGTAACGATTCACAAGATGGATTAGATTATTACATTACGTTTCTATTTAATGATAAAAAAGTAATTATGTTTATCTAGTGAATTTATTTGTATTAAAAGGCGCATTAATGAATCTGATATACCAACACTACTAAACTATTAAGTCTTTTTAGACTTGATTATTTGTAATCATTCCAATGTAATTGATAGAAGACACATGCTCTGGGATATGTGGGATATGGGGCTCTACAGATTGGATCAACGGAATTTTAGAAGCATCAATGAAAACTAGATTTAGAAAACATAGATTAGGATGTATAACCCTAAGATAAAAATCGACGATAATAATACAAGATATTCCTAGAATTTATGTAATGTAGATATTAAGTGGGTATTACTTCAATAATATCCTTATCTAAATAGTAAAAGTGGATGTGGTTATGAGACATAAGTACCTAGTAGTAACAACTCTGACAAGGTGTCCCGTGCCTAGCATGGGGTAACCTGGTACATGAAAATTGGCCTTACTATGCACCTAGTTTGACACTCCAAAAGTATATTGTTTGAATAATAACTAATATTCTAAAAACAATTATGAAGGATTTGGAATTAAATAACCTAGGTTATGCCTAAGGTGTTTTGGATTGATCGGTTGGTTTCGTGCTTTAGAAATCCAGCTAATGATATTATGGATAAACACTATACCACTAAAGGAATGATGTGAAGATAAATGGATGAAAGATTTATATATTTTGGTTGTATTTTAAACCATAATTAAAAGGATATCTAGTAATCTACCTTATTTAAAAAACGTCCGTAATATTTTTTTTGGATTTCATTTTAATTTTATATTAGAAAATGATATTCTAAATGCTTGGTGACAACACATCAATTCTTGCAAGGCCATGGGAATTGATCACATGAATGAAGGACGATAATGGTTTTCCACATTCAAATAGATAACATAATGTCCTAGTTACTGTGTGATTATTTAAGAAATATAACAAATAAATACTAATGATAGACCAATAGTGTTAATTTTTTAAAGATAGATATTAATATATTGACCTTATTTACATTGGAGGATAATTAAAGACAAATAGTTAGACATGAATCACTTTTATGCACATTATGATCAATTAAATGTTTATTTTCATCAAGGATAAATGTTAATTTTTGTAAACCCATTTATTGATGTAATAAATGAATTAGAATTTAATCGATGAAGAACCAAAATACAAAAATATTATTATGTGATCAAAATATATTAAGAAATTATATTTCCATATATTCTTATGCACTAAAATAATCACTCAATGATATGAAAATGAAATAAATATGTGTTCCCCAAAAATATTATTTTTTATAAATAGATGGCCTACAAATTCATCATAGATTTATAGATTTTAGGCTATCAGATTTACATCGATAATTAAAGTGTTTTTGATCAATGAACTTAATCAAAATCCTTTAAATATTTATAATTTTCCTCAATGTATGTATTTATATATTCAACTAATGTTATTATATTGAGATAACATGTCATATATTAGTCTGCATGACCTTTTTTACTTTCCACACACTATTTTATAGAGTATTTATTACAAACGCTTCTAAAGATGTGGGATATAACCACACAAAATATCAAACAGATATTTAGTTAACATTGTGTGTACAAAATTTAATTAACTTGTAAAAAATATAAAACTTCTAAATTCTAAAGTGGGAACATTAAATTTGTTAGAATGTATGACACATAACACCATGCACGTAAGGGAATATAATATGCCAAAAATTTATATTATATATAAAATTTTAAATAAATCCAATATAATTTATTTCTTTCAATTCATGTGATACATAGTTAGTGTGTGAAATACACAACATCGTGTTTCTTGAATGGCATCCAGTACACACAACATCGGGTTTAACTGAAAAATAGTATATTATAAAATATTATAATTTAATATTAAAATTATTAACCTATCTATTAGGTTAATGTTTACGAATAGTGTTTACAAAATTATGAAAATATATTGTGTTCAAAAATAGAAAATGAATTAATAGGTTACCAATTAATTGGAAATGAAAATAAATTCAATTGAATATAAAGGAAATATTATTATGTAGATGCTCATAAAATCATTTTTTCTTAATAAATTAAATTAATTAAAATTATTGAATGATATAAATGAAATTATATGTTATCTATTCCATAATTTGTTTTATATTTATATAATATATTTGATAAGTACAAGATAATAAAAAACCAAATATTTTTATTAATGCACTTTTACCGCATTTTAGTAAAAACCCTATATTAAAACCACTTTTTTGAAATTTTATATATATTATATGTCCATATTGATTTAATATTAGAATTAAAAACAAAACAATTAGGTATGTTTTATTTTATTGGGTATTTTTATACAATGTTTCATTTTTATTTGAATAATGAATATACATAATTTTAACTCAAAAATTATTTTTTTATAATTATTCATTAGAATAAGTTATATTATTCATTTATTTTAAATTATAATTTGATAATTTATTATCAATTCATCCAATTAACTTAATTTTAAAAAAATTCAAATTTGAAATTGTATATAAAATTGTAGCATACATTTGAATTTTTTTACTTGAAAAACTATTATTATCTTGTTGTTTGGTAGATTAAATATAAATTAAATTTGGACAAATATTTTTTTGGGAATTAAAAAAATGGATTAAATATTTGGAATAATAATTATTTATAATTTATAGTAAGGTATAATTAGTTTTAGTAAAAAATTATTAGTGATGGTAATTAATATTAATTATAATGATTAACGTTAAATTAATTTTAATAAGGGAGTAAAACCTAAACATACGGCCTTATATGAAATTGAAATATGTCAAAAAGTCACTAAATTTCTATATTTATAACTTATTATACCTTAGATATACAGTAGAATATTAATGGTCAAATTAATATTTAAAAACATGGGTGGGTCCCTTTTTCCAAAATATTATAATAGTGTCCTTCCACATCGACTATCATATTCATCCTTTCCTCCCACCTTATCACACCTCTCTAAACAACTTGGATGATCCAATATCAGATCAAATCAATCAAAAACATCGCTAAATAATTCCATTTTTATTAATTTTCGAATAAAGTTATCTGAGGAAGCCCATAGGTGAAAACCAAAAGGAGTTACCCTATTAAGAGGTAACATATTTCCTTATTTGTAGTGTTATTTTATTTATACACTCTTTAAATTATCCTTATTAGATACTTATATATACACAAAAGTATCATAAATATACTATATTGTTTTAATGTTAATGGTTTGACCATCATGTACATAATCATCAATCAAATGGGTACCGAATATATTGTTTACATGTACGGTGAGCTAACGCATCATGGAATGATGATTGTTCATTTTCCATTATCACCTGTCATTGTGGATGTTATGATAGAAAACATATTTATATATGAGATAAATGCAATTTATTATTCATATAATCTTATGTAATTATTTTAAAATACATATATTTACACATTAAATTTAGTTCAAAAATGATGACATCATTTGTGGAAGTGTGGCCTACCGCCCCTCAAATCATTGTGATTCTTTCACACAATACATGGAATATATAAATAAAAATATAATGAAACAAATGTAAAAAAAATAAAATATATTTATAATAATTAATTAATTAATTCTATGTAATATATATATCATTTTATTTTTTACCCTTTCACACACATAAAAAGTGATAACGTCATTTGTGGATGTATAAACTACACGTTCTCAACACAATGTAATTTTTTAAAAATAATTATACATAAAACAATATATGATTTAATAAAATGGCTATTATTATATAATTATCATTCTGGATGAATATAATGTTATTTTTTCTTACCATAATGATCATTGATAAAAAATGGGAATGTTACTCATGTGTACGTACGACCTTCTATCTACATGATTGTATAGATGGTTCATTTTTTCATAAATATATTTAATTAATGGATTTAAATGTATAATTTATTAATAAATATGATAGTTATTTCATGTTTCTTATTCTGTAAAATTTATATAATAATACATTTAATCATAGTTGACCAACAATAATTGTTTTTGACAAGAACCAAATTTAGTCAAAACACCCGATATAAACAAAATGTTTTAAGTTCATCTATATGATAAGGTAATAAGTGAAATAAACTATATGATAATCCTGAAAAAAGAATCAATGTAATTAAATAATTAAGATAATTATTTTATTTTGGAATATAAAAAACACAAGACAAGTCTAACGTAATGTAAGAGGTTTTCATCTTATTTTCTACATCTGTGAGATAATTATCATGTTGTCCACATACTTATTTTTTGGTGGGGTATACATTTCACATTTTAATATATAAAACTATGAATCAATTTGTCTTCATTATATTTTTAGTTTTAATTGGAATAATTTCTTCAAAGGGTATTTTAATTAAAATTTACCTAGTGGAAAAGAACTTCATAACCCTATTTCTTTTAATTTGGTTATACTACATTCTCATTTTCATAAATATTAACTGATTTTCTGTTTGGTAAAAATTTAATATATATTTTTATATTTATCTTTTTTATGAGGGTTTAAATTTGAAACACATATTATATTCATTTGTTTATTTTCTCATAAATTTTATATTCTTTTCAATAGTTGCTTCACAATCTATTGTTTTTGTAACTATTTACACTTTAACGTACCTTAGAGTAAATTAAATGACATTTTTATAATAAAATAAATCATTTTATTTTAATCTAGTTATTAAGGATCCTTATAATGTAATAATACCATTTTAAAACTATTTGGTAATAAAAATCATTTAGAAAATGTTTTAAATGAAACTAAAATTTATTTGTCACTTGTGTCAGAAAACCTTTTGTATTCTAAAAACAATGTTTTATAAAAATGTTTTTAAAATTTTTAATGATTCAAAAATAAATAAGTAGATACATTTTTAGCTTTTTTTTCTTTTATTTATTTTTTAAAAGAAATTTTCTTATATCTATTCAAATGAGGCATTTTATGACCTTTTTACTATGAAAAAATGAATATTCATTTTAAATTGTATGAATTATACATTTTTACGGAATATAAATTCATAGATTCATCATTTTCATGTAAAAAAAGTAAATTTTCTAAATCATTAATATAATTTTCATTATTTTTTGGTCCACATGATTTGTATTTAAGGGACTTAATGATAATTAAAATTCTATTGAGGCTTATTATTTATTATGCAAAAATTTATTTTAAGTGATGTATATACCTCCCTTTAAAATGTTATATCATGAATATCCTTAAAATAGTGATATTATTTGATTCATATGATCTTATCCATTACTGGGAAATTATTATCTATATTTTTCAAAGTGGTATATGGTGCTTTGTAATATTTACAGATTATTGACTGAAGATTTTTTAATGATCTTTAAGTGGCCTTTCCATTCATCATCATCAACTACCCTATTTTTAGATATCAAACCCTGAGGAATTATTGGGAAGTATATACTAATTATTAAATATAGATATTTTATATGGAAAATTATTTATTTATATTATTTTATATGAGGAATTATTTGGATAGGAAATGTTCAGTGGGACCAAAATGTTATATATCCCCTTCATGCCATGATAGGTTCTCAAGAGAAAAATAAGTTTCCCAAACTAAAAAAATTTCCATATTTAGTTTCAACCAATTTATCAAAGGTATTGATTGTATTATTTTTCAATTTCCTCATACCTGTTTTCCATTAAGAATAAATTTCCTTAATAGTGTTTTAGTTATTATTCAACCTTGAGATTTTGTATTGATATATCCATGGTTACATTTCCTTTCAGCTAATTGATTATATGGAATGTGTTTTAGTTTCTTATCATTCCATATCGATTTATATTTATCTAATAATTTTAATGTATTATTTTTCCACTTATTACATTTATATATTTTTATGATCTTATTTACAAATTTTTTGATTACATTGTATGTGCGTTCAGTTATTGAAAAAGCCATAATTATTACTCTCGTTGATTTATTATTTCATCAACAATATGGTTCCCTTTCTGATAATTTGAATTCAACCTTATTATGTTTTTTCCTAGTAATCCATGAAACATACGATGAATGAAATATATGGATTTACAAAAAAAGATTATATTTATCCTAAAATTTATTTATTTAATGTGAAAAATATAAATAATAATGTAAGTTGTGTAATAATTTGAAATACAAGACTCGTTCATGTATCTGGTTTACAAATATGACTAAACATTATAGTCTATTAATATTTTATTCATCATAATCATGTCATAGTAACGGATGGTTGACACCACCTCTGGCCTATCTGGAGTCAAGTCATTATATGGAACCTCATATTTTAGGGGGATTTTATATCACTAACTTTTTCATGTCTTCAATTTACATGTATACATGACTATAACTATTTATGTTGGAAACATATTAGTTATCAAAAATTAATATTTTTAAACCATATTTATGTGTAACACGTTACAGAACCCATGAATTTTTTTAACTAAAATAAATTGAAATCCCACTTTATAAAAACATATCCAAATTCGCCTAATGCATATGGAAATTGAAACACTTTTTAGTTAATGCTTCACAGCCTTATGAAGAAAAATTTTGATAGAAGATTAATCTCGTAAAGAAAATTATCCAACCAACACATTTGTTGACATGGAATAATCCAATAAGAAATTGATTAATGTCCCCCTAATTCCCACAAACATTTCCTCAGATAGATTTCAATTACATAAATAATTTGAGAAAAAAAATTGTATAAACTACAATATAACTCTATATTTAGTCCCATTACCTATGAAGAAGACAAACTCATGGAATAAACATATTTAAATAATTTATCCCACCAAGCATTCAACTTATTAAACACAACTATGAAAAAATATATATGAAAATTAATAATTTTATCTTGAGAAAATATCATAATAAAAAAATGAAAATCATATATCCATGACTAAATGATAGAAAAAATAAAAAATAAATCACTCATACACCTAATCATGAGATAAATAAAATATAAAAAATTTATAAATAAATTATAAAAACATTATAATTCACATATGAATAAAAGAGAAAAACTCATTTCCTACCAATATAATCAATTGATATCATTATTTTCATAGTTTTAACATGAAGTTTTTTATATTAAAATTGGGAGATATTTTATTGAATCATTTATTATCTATTGTTAATAACATCCTATTGATGTAAAAAATTTAAAAAATTGAATATATCATATTTCATTTAACATAATCCATTAACCTTATCAATAACCATAATTTTCTTTGAATAAATAGTATAATTTTTAAATAATTTAATTATATATATATAATGTATTCACATTGAAAAATAAGACAAAAAATATTTATATACAATTTAATATTTTTCAGTATTGTTTTATTTAAAAACATATATACTTTTACATATATTAATTAATAAACATCTTACATTTTAGTAACCATCTAAATCAACAGAAAATAATGAAAAAAACTACCAAAATTGTTTTTATAGTGATTGTAGGGACAACACCTAATCACTTTGAGATAATATTTTAAAAAAAATTAATTTTTTTGAATATTGAATACACCGCAACCACTATTAAATTTCATTTTTTAAATTATAAATTCAATAAATCATGGTAATTTTGTTTTTTTAATTATATTGGTAATTTTTTAGATATATACTCATGATAACTTGTGTTATTGAGAATTGTCATTCATACTTAATTAGATCGTCAAGTTACTCTTGGTGGATCATTATTTATAAATAGTAAAAATGAGACAAGGACATTGGCATTTTTTAGACAATGTGAAATTTTATAAAAAATTATCTAGATGATTGAATTGTTTTTATGAAATTAGTATGCCATGGTTAAAAAATGAATCAAAATGAATTTTTTATCTGAATGATTGAATGGTATGCGAGTATCAACAAGTAACCTGATCATTTCGAGTGTAATTATTACATGGTGCATATAATTTGTTTCATATATCTTCAGCATTTCAATATTCAATCTTATTGATATATCTTATCACATACTACCGAATGGTTTTTGATGGATTCGTAACATAATAAAAAGAATTGAGATATAATTATTCATCCCATGGTATGAATTGTTTTTATAATTAGTCAGTGATTAGCTATGACCACTCTCAATCCAAGGGTCTTCTAAAATAATTTTTAGTGGAAAGATAGAATTACGATGATGATAATTATCTTTATTTTTAGTATTTATACCCATCATTTGGATATAATGAGAATAATTAGGTTTCTTGGGAACAAACCAATTTATATAGGTGTAACACCCCTAAAAATATTATTTTAATTTCATTAATGTCTTATGTTGTATTCTACACCACGATTACCCTGCGCTATACACAACACCGTATTAGCTTGCAGTATACGCAACACTATTCTTGGACCGTGTTACACACAATTTTGATAATAGTTATTTTACGCAACATTGAGTATATATATATATATATTAAATGTATAAATGAAATATGGTTGGATTCTGTTATACGAAACAACGAAGGATTCTTTCACAACACGCAACCCTGACTTGGCTTGCATTACACGCAATCGCGACCTTCCTCGATAGCGTGTGTTGTACGCAATACCGGGTTTTAATAAACAAAGTTATATTATTATAATATTGTCATGAACTAGCCGTTATGAATAGTATAAGCTAAATTTTGAATTTTGTAACATTATTATCCATCTTACACATTTCTAGAACATGGTATAAGAACAAAATAAATTTTTCGGGTAAAATAAGTATTTTTCGAAAAATGCAGTTTTACCGCCTTTTGATGGTGCACCCAATTTAAATATAGTTTTTGACATGTTTATATGTTCAATTTTACAAAATAATATTCTTCCTTTGAATCAGGATATAAAAATTGACATTAGATAAAGTTTTGATATTTTTTCGATAACTTTCATATTTTAATGAATAGTAAAAACACGCTATATTTTAATTAAAAACAATTTTTTTCATCGTAATATCTTATGTGGTTAAATTATAATATTGAATGGTTTTAAAGTATAAATAGAATATATTTTTACCATTTAATATAATTTATTTCATTAGCATTGATTTTACCTTGAATTCGTAGGTTAAATCAATTCAATCTTTTGCAATATTTTAAAGAAAACCCCGTTTTCTTTCGACAACGGGATTAATTTTAATTTAATTTCTGCATCTTTTTTGTATTGAATTTGTAAAAATGGATTCCATATTTGTAATAAGTGGGTCCAAATTATGTTAATAAGATACTTTTTATTTTTGGGAATTATGAATAGTAACTACGGTAAATTTTATTTACCATAGTTAAAGGTAAATCGGGTAATTAAGGGTAAATATAATATTTTAAAATTACCCTAACAAATGTCAAAATCCTATTGGATGACTAAAAGTCGACCCATATCACCTAAGGGTCGGATTAGAATAATTTAATGGACATTTGTTCATGAAAATAACTTAATTATTATTAAAACCAAAGAAAGTGACAACATGTCACTCTCTTAAATCTTATAAGTATAATGATTTTAAATTAGTGATAAACATCATAAAATTTCGAACATGAATAGTCTCCAGAAAGCTAACAAAATTATCTACATCATGAGAATTTATTTAGAATTTTTTTGGGATTAAATAATTATCATTATTTGTGACACAATAGTAATGCAGAAATTATTTATCTAGTGAAAAATCAAGAATATAGTTTTTATTAAACTAATAGTGACCATAAAAGGCACAAATCCCTGACCAAAACTTATTGGTCATGTAAATGGAAACACTAAGCATCCAATGGTCGAATATTTGACCATTTGGAGCCTTATACAAGCTATTATGACACTTATATTATTTTATTTTAAATGATTCCAAAGTTGTCACCTTCATAATTTAATAAATATAACAACTTAAATATTGTGATTTTAAGATGATAAATTCGAGTAAAAGTATTATTGTGAAAGTTAATATATTTATCTTCATAATAGGAGTTTATTTTAAATTTTTATACAACAAATAAGTATATTAAATAATTATATAAAAATGATGTAGTAATTAGTTTATTAAGAGATAAACCAAATAAATGGTTTTAAAAATAATAAAATAAATATTATATGAACTATTAAATGTGATACACTAATTTTATAGATACATATGACCTTTTATTAATATATTAAAGCTTTTATTTTGAACATATCTTCTGTATATATTTTATTTAAATTAAAATAAATGAATAGTGTCAAAATTGACACTATTGTTATTTTACAAAAATAACATATTATAAAATTGTTTAAAAATCACAAAAATATTTAAAAATTATAAATTTAAATCTATATAGTCTATAATGTTATAAAGTAAACAATTATGGAAAATTGAAAACAAATAAGTAATTATTTGTTATAATTTAAAATTTAGAATTTTATTACCACAAATAAACTTAAATAGATTAAATAAGGATAAATGAAAATGATAAGGTTTACAATAAGATCCAAACATGTCTAAATTTGATTGGTTGATGAGATTACAACCCCATCTCATCTAATCTTCGAATATGAAACATTTTTGGAGGTTTTTAAGTATGGTTAGATTTATTATAAATTAATATTTTGAGATATTCCTAAGGTGCCCCTCTCCTCCCTTATAAAAGGGCACCTCCTCCCCCTCCTCCTCACACCAATTTGAGCACTCAAGCTCGGCCAAACCCTGCCAAAATATCTTCTCCACTTCCCTAGAAACATCCTAGAGGTTCTGGTCTTCCTCAAAGACCAATTTTAGTGCCCTAAGAGGAGGTCTCAAAGAGGCGCTTCAAATAAGAGGTAATTACCGTTACCAATTCTTTCATCTTTATTTCTTCTTCCAATTCTTCTTCTTAGGTTGTTTCATTATGAAGTAATAACATCAGTATCACTCATATACTGATATGTTATTTTAATTATGAAACAACCCTATTTCACCATCTATCCATCCTACGGAAAAAGAAATCACCGCGCGTGCGTACGTACGGAATACCGTCTCCACGCCGTGGTGTAATCTATTTTCCACCACCACCTTACATGGATGGGTATAATGGTGTAAAGAATAACTATACATAGTTATTACAACATCATATTGATTCTGATATATAGTATAATCCACTCCAATTCAATTCAATATTTATGGAAATGATATCATCGCTCGTGCGTACGTACGGACTACCGTCTCCACGACGCGATGAGATTCATTCTCCATGTTAACCATTTAAGAATGATTATAAAGTATATATAAGAAATAATAATGAAATATATGACATTATAAAGCTACTGGATTTATGTATATATATATATATGTATGTAATCTACTTACTTCCATTCAAGACAATAAGGAAAGGAAAACAGCGTTCATGCGTACGTACGGACTACCGTCTCCATGAACGGTGTTTTTCATTTCATTTATATATCTATTATATATATATATATATACTGAATATATATGATATATAAATCATGTTTTATATTCTGGAAGTAAGTAAATCATGATATAAGTAATAATTATGTCAAGAACAACAAGTCAAAACACCTACGATAAATGAAACGATTTTACCCAAAACGCTTCTTTAACAAAGAATTTACAAATGAACGGGTAATATAATGTCATAAGTGAACCATATATGATTCTGTAATAAGTCAATGACATTATTTAAATAATTATACAGGAGTTTCAGACACATACGAAGCAAATTGGACCTAAGGTAAGGGAAATATCACAATCTCATTTTTATCCGAGATTGTTTACTCGTAAGTACTTACTGGGGTGTATTTTATCATCCACATCCATGTTTCATCAATATGTAATATTATTTCCATCCACCTACAATTGTTTAAATAATTTTTACCCTTTGGTGAGTTTTTAGTAATATGTATGAAAGGAATCTTTTGTCGTTTTTCGTACGAGGTACTTTTTGACTTTTCCGACAAAAGTACGAAGAATGTTTTTTTTAACTTATACGGCATGAATGGATTTTTAAAACAAAATTTCCAAGAATCTTCCTTTACAAGTTTTCAAGTCTATTTTTAATCAACTTATTTTATTTTAAAGTCGTATGACATGTTATGAAAGGAAAAATGTTTTTGAAGAAGAAAGGATATTTTCCTCAAGAATTCATTTCAAGTGTTTTATCAAAATTATTTTCCATCTAAGATAATAAAGGGTTCTGTTTCTATCCATATTTTTACATTGATTTGACTATGTTGTGATGGAATTATTTTTATGAATTCCTTTATCTTATATGAATGGTTTTATGATGTCATGTTGTTTAAGAATCCCATTTTTTATTACATGGGTTATGAAATGATGTATGATTTATGATTTTGTGGCACACATAAGAATGGTATCATTATGAGATGGGTGGGACCTATATCTCCCTCCAATGCATTGGGTAAAGATTTTATATCTCATGAGATAGACATGGCTGGAATGGTAGGTTATACCGGTTCAGTGAAACAGGACTGAAACGAGGGTTACTCGATTCAGAAAGGGACTTTGTCCACTAAGATAGTCTTGGCAATGAGTCTTGACTAACAAGAAATGATTATCTATGATTATGTGTGAATGCCACAAAGTTTCATGTTTTAAGTTATGATTATTGTGATTACATTTCACTGCCATGATTTATCCCATGTTATGAAATTATGCTATCTTTTGCAGGTTAAGATTTCCAAAATGTTATGTTCTTATGAATACGATGAGAATGATATTTCTTTTGTTTACCCTTACTGAGCATTTGAGCTCACCCTTTTATGTTTTCTTTTCCCCAGGATATAAAGAAAGGTTTTAGGTAAAAAAAGGGAAGATCTTTATAGGAGATGTTGAATATCTTTCACCACGATTAGAAGATTACGTTCCGAGTTTCCAAAGACACTAAACTATTACGATCCTTGTGTGTGTGTTTTTGTTATGTACTAAGTATTCCGCAAATGTAATGTAATGTCAATGTACGTCAGGCTTCGGGTCTCTACAATAGGTCATAAAGAACATATTGTATGGAAATTATTTGTATAATTTTTGATAAATATTTTATATTATTTAACATTTTAAAAAGATACGTTAAACTCATCAATGATTATATGACTTTAATATTTGTTTTCATGATGTTCTAACTCACAATAATAATTATAAAATGAAAACAAACAAAAGGGACATAAAAACCAATTTATTAAAATAAACGCCCACATATAATTATTTGATGTGATAGTACTATAAATAAACCACCACAACATAGTGTCTCACACATTTTAGAGGTCTGTGTAAGGAAAATGGAAAATAGGGTAAAACTCGCTATATTGTGGGGGTTACTTTAGTGAGGGATTCCATCCGAACCTCATTACATGATTTATACATTGGTTAAATTAATATCATGCCTTTTTTATAGTATGTGTTCATTTATTATTAATGGACGGATTTTCGTGTCAATGTTTATGTATATATAGTTAAAATATGATTATTATTGCTTCTACTTTGATTTTTGGTAATCTATACCCAATGATAAAGTATTATATCTTGTGGTATATTCCTCCATAGAGCAAGATAGTTGCCTCTAGAAAATAAGGTGGTACACCTGAGGTTAGGTGGTAACCTCTGGCGTCGATTTGTTCAGGCCATCAAGGCCAAGGATATTGAAAGTTAATATCAGAGTGTTATGCTTTTTCTTACTATTTGGGATATGATATATGATGATACGTCTAGTAAAAACATGTTATATATGTCATATTTATTCTAGTATATCACCAACACATGTCTGCGTCTAGGGTTCCAAAGAGTTGGGATTGATATTTTTTATATATTTTTTATACATGTTCTAATTTATTCCAAGAAATTTGTTTCAAGGATAATGATTGGAGGATAAAAATATAAAAATAATATTCTAGGAAAATGTTCATTGTATTCATATATAGCAATTTTTAAAATCAATTATTCTCATTAAATGGTTGAACATCCTTTTTTCTACATGAAAATATATTTTCTCCAACTTTATTTATTCACATATTAATTGGTTCAATCATTTTATGATCAAAAGTATGATAAAAATTTCTTTTAATTTAATTTCTAAATATTTTCCATGAACATTGTTAATTCCCAGGGTTATATCAATATAATTCAAACTAAACATGGACCTCAATCACCACACTCAATCTACATATGAAATTATTTATTATAGTTATTCCAAGATAGGGGAATTTGTCTATCCAGCCATTAATTCCACATATCCTATAACTCAATTAGGACTCTTTATTTTTTCAAAAATGCTATAAGATTAAATGTAATAAAATTTTAAAAAAACATGTGACCTTTATTGGATATAATAATGGAACATTACTCCCACATTCTAATATTTATTGCACTATTTATTATAGATTCAAGAAATCACCAAAAATCACTTTTAAAGCTCAATTAATATAATATAATTATAATAAAAAAATATTTCTAATAATGTTAAATATGATAGTAATATTTATACATCTTTTTATTGGAGGGTATTGTTTCCTCCTATAATGTAATTGATAATATCTACTTCTATTCAATGATTAAAATGTAATGTATGAATCAATATAAAATATTCTCAAAATAACTATCAATGAAATTTTTTAATGACGCTTATATTTTTATTTATATATTATAATTAAATTTATTGTTCTTGGATTCTTATATATCCAAAGAATCTCCCGGTTAATTAGGTATAGTAAAGACTATAACGAATGGGTGTAGAGCACTTGTTAGGAATGAGAATACAAATTTGGCATATTCATATTATAGAAATAATTAAAAATATAAGGGTAATAAATTAATGTTTATAAATATAATAAATAGAAATAAAAAATCATATTATTAGTTGTTAAGTGGATAAAATATACCCTTAATTTAATTTATAATTAAAAAATAGTATTTAGTTTTATTTCACCAAACATGAGTATTCTAAGTCTACTGTTGTTCTAATTATTCTTTAATTAAATAATTATATTTTTTTATAGAATTTAATCATTTAACTCTATTGAATAAAACTATTTTATATATCTATTACGTTTAAACTACATGTAAAGTAGTTATTTTACATCAATTATGGAATTTTTTCAAAATTTATTAAATAAGAACTTTGGATATATGGATCAAGTTATATGGGAATTCTTTTTCTTTTTTTGAGATATTTTAATACCTAAATGTTTTTTATATTATAAATATTAGATATATAAATTTTTCCACAAATGTATTTCGTGTAATTTTCATTTCATACATGTGTAATATATAGTTTACATGAAAAATGTTTTTTCTAGACTGAATATATGATTTTGAAAAATTATTCAATGAAATTATATTTTCCTATATGAAATCAATCCATTGAGAGAATCAGTTTTTAATGGAATAAATATGATTAATTAATCACATGGTCACTTTAAAACATGAAGACATTATATGTTTTAATCATTATTTAATGTTTAGATTTACAACATGTTTGTCATACTTATTTCTATTTATTTAATATTTCCATAATTATGTATTAATTATTTTGGGTATAATAAAATTAAATTATTATATTTTTAGATTGGTTTAATTAATTACAACATATTTAAATATTTTACTATGCATAATCAGTAAAACCCATGTTTTGAATTTAAAAATTATTTCATATGAGGCATTTCGCATTGCAGTATTTGTGGGGGAATTCCAAAGACTCTTAACTTGAATATTATGTTATATAAACAACTATATTAATTGGTTTAATGTGTTTTAATAAGTATTTATAAATATAAATTCTAATAAAATTAATAAATCTTATGGGTACTACTGCATAGAAATTTTTTAAGAACAATGAATATGCATATGACTTCAAAAAATTCATAGGTGTTCAAAAAAATTATTTCTAAATTAGAGTTGGATATTACTAGTTAAATACCTTATAATTGAGGATTTTGAAGGATTTAAAAACTATGAATAATTTAATTATTGTTATACCCTATGAGATATCTTTTTGATTTAATTTTTTTAGTGTTTCTTGAGGTACACCATTTTTACTGATGTGATCTTTAATGACTTGTCATTCATAATTTAATTATTTAATGGAACATATGACTTATATTTTTATTCATGTTTGATAATACCTATTTTCAAGGTAGAGTGAGAACCCGAATGAGATACAATTAATGATGTGATGGTCATAGATTAATTCATCACAGTTTTTAAATATATGGAACTGCCCCTCCCCAGTGTCAATGATATGATGATATCTCTCCAATATTTCATGAATGTTTTTCATTCATTCCTATGTAGTGATGCACATCTCTTTGAGTAATTCATCCTATGAATTTTTGAACCTCAATGAATGAAATGTATATAATTATTTTATTCTTCTATATGATTAAATAGATGTGTAATTGTGTTTTTACTACATCGGTTAATAATTTAGTGTATGGATTGTGACTCCCTATAAAAATTCATAGATTCTAAAATTAGTAGATTTTATTTCCTCTATGATTGAGTGATTTAAATAGAAGATATTAGTTCCCATTAACCCAGACTACTATAATAATATATTTTATCAATTTTTTCAATTTTAATAATTATTAACTCTAATGAAATCATTAAATTTTATAGAAAATAATAATTCACACTCCTATTGATGACTTCATGATTTCATATATGAGATAACATAATTATTATTAGAGGGTATCACTTAGCTCATTTATTTATTATATTTCCTCTAGTAATAATTGTTTGAGTTAGTCATCAAGAGAAAAATAAATATTTCAGATAAAAAGAATATATTGGAATGATGGACAATTAAATAACATCCACATTTTGATGGAACTGATTATCGATATTGGGAGTCATAGATAGAATATTTTCTAAAAGTAATCACGATTAATGATTGTATTATCGTGGTAAAACTCAACATGTTACCTTATATTTACCCTTAAACAATATTTATTAATTATATGGTAATATGTATATTGAATTTTATGGTAATGAATATATTATATTGTTCAATGAAAAAATGTGAATTTTGATATATCTGTACGTAAAAATACTTACTACATTGGAAAAATTCTATAAGTTATACTCACTGGATCTAATTATCATATAAGAAGTATATTCATCAAGTTAAGGGATGAGTATCAAGAATGTTGAATGTGTAAATATTAATTTACAAATAAAAATATACATATATTTACTTGCATTTAGATGATATGAGTTCATTTGAATAATCATTATATAATCTCGTGGTTGTTGAAATAGGTTTTTCATAACAACATTTCAAGTGTTATATTAAAAAGGTGGATATTTATGAATTTATTAATTATATATAATACAAACATGATGATATTATCATTTCCTTGTTAAAATATGTATTAGAGATTAAAGATATTGTCAAATTGGAAAATACAAATAAAAGTAATATCTTATGATTCACATGTTTTTCCTACTCTAAAATTTATAATTACTTGATAATGATATGAATCAACATGGTCATATAGAAAAGTGAGGAAATTGAATGAGGAAAGGATATCGTAGAAGATTTACAATGTATTATCCATCAAATGATTAAAATGAAGAATGAACATGTAAGTGTGATGATGTGGATGTAACTTGTTTTGAATTTCAGAAAATGGGGAACACAAAACATTATTTTTGATGGCTAATAAATGATAAAATAACTAGATAAAATGTTAGGATGATAATATATATATATATATCATATATTAAAAAATACATTAGATTCTAATTCATGACTTTAATCGGGTTTTAGATAGTAATAAAAAAATATGATTCATATGACATAATTCAAAGATGTAATTAAATTGTATTGTTCCACCTCAATCGCATCTACTTCTAAATATACCATTAATGAAAAGGTAAATTAAAATAATAGATGTATTCACAAAATAGAAATGGTTTATTATTTATATATTTTCCATTAAATGAAATATTTTTTTTGTTGATAAAAATTATGATATATATAGAATTACATTTTATATTAATATTACAAATGATGATAGACATAATTTTTTTGGGATATACTCTTGATAATTTAAATTATACTCATACTAATTTGATGTCCTCTCCTACTAAAACTTAATATAAAAAAGTAGGAAAATAAAAATATTCATTACATTTCAAAATTTATTGGTGATGAATTTGGAAATTTTATTTTTGTTCTTAATGGTAATGAAAGGAAAAAATAAAAAATGGAATAAAGGAAATTAAATAGGTCCACTTTATTTTAATTTAAGGAAAAAAATCTAAAAATTATAATTTTTAACAATATTAATAAAATTACAAATGGCATTGGATATTTTATTATTTCTCAAAGTCTGTACAAAATATTCCTTGGTGTGATTTTAAAGGGATGTGCATAAATAATTTCATATTTAAAATATGAAATAAATTTTCATTAATAGAATTAAAATTGCTAGATATTTAAAAAAAATTCTCAGAGGTAGAAAATTATTTAATTAATATCATATATTTTCTATATTAGCTATAAATATGGGCTATGAATCAATATTTATTTCAAAAAATTCATATTGCTATTTTCTAGGGAAAAAAGTTTATTAGGTATCAAAATTTTCATTAATAAGTTATTTAATAAGAGATTATAATAGGTGTAAAGAAAAAGTCATTATAAGTGGATAATATTTTACAAAGAATCATGACTTGTGATTCATTAATGTTTCTATCATAGGATAAATTTTATTGATGATATGTTTCCATTAGATGTAATTATAAATGTAATGTAAAAGGATTTAGGGAGTTTGACCTTTCAAATTTTTATATTTTTGAAATATTACAATATGTTTGAGGTTTAAAACATAAAATTATATGGATTTCAATATTATGTGTCTATGAAATAAATTTATAACACACGAATGAATAGTTTGATATTTTTATGAAAAAACATGTCATATGTTATGTATAACCGAACAAAATATTTTTGTAATTACTTTTTATAAATTATGTGATCATGATTCTAAATGATTAAAGGATGTAAAATATTATAAAAGTGTTTATCATAAGAAACATGGAAATGTAAACTCCAAATTTGTAAATTATATTTTAAAGAATAATCATGTTTTGAAATACCTGAATAATATTCAAATATACCCATTGTTTATAAGCATTTCATGAAAGGATAAATATATTAAAAAATTATTAATGAGGTAAAAATAATAATGAATTAAAATCTCATTCACCTATATGATTTTGGTACAATAAAACAAGATATTTTGGGTTATAAAAGATATTATATTTTTATTATTGATGAATCTAGTAGATATAATTTTTTTATTATATTTCAATAAAATTTGTGTTTTTTCAATGATTGTTTGTTATTTTAAATTTTTTTTAAATGAAAAGGATTTTGACTGAATAAATTAAAAGTGATAATGTTAAAGGTTCCTAGAAATTAGGATTAACACATTTGTTCAATAAAATAATTTTTTTCATAAATTTTCACTCCAAATATCATTAAAAATGATATTTTTGACAAAAAAATAGAAATATCATGAAATGATTAGAGAATTGTTAAATTAATTCAATGATTAAAAATATTTCAAGATTGAATCTATAAATATAGAATATTATTTTTCAAAAAGATGTATTCTTAGGAAATTATTTAAAAAACTCTATAATAACATTATAGGGGAAGAAAACTAATAAATTTGATAATTTAGAGTCGTTATATGAAACTATTTATGTCAAATACCAAATATGATTTAGAAAAAAAATTATGTTTTTTTTATTTTATGTATTTGATAATAAAATTAGATATTTTTTAGATATATTTAATTAATTAAAATATTGCATAAGAATTTATAGTATTTCATTTGAAACCTGTTATTTTTTATTTTTAAAATAAATTATTATGACTAGTAAATCTTGAATTATTATGGAATAAATCATTTATACTCTCAAATTTATTTTAATGTTATATAAAAAATTTTATTAATTGTCTAAATTATTTATGATTAGTATATGTTACATTGAATTTGGATCATAATTAATAAAAGTGACATGTGGAATTTCCTAGGGAATTATTTATAACAATGTATATATAAGATACATTCAATTTTTATAGATGATGTACATAATTGAAATCTAAAAAAGTATTTATAATGACATTAACAATATTTGAGAAGAGTTGACTATCATGAAATTATAACTTTTAATTAATATGAACATTTCTTTACGTGGTGTGATCACTTCTGGTTCATCTATTATATATAAATTCTCTCATTGAACACCCTTACAACTAATGTGAACTATTCTACATGAACAATTAGATTTAAATTTTATGTATTAGTATTTTTTATTACATAATTTTTCAATTTAAATTTTTTTCTTCTTTTTAATCCAATTTGAATCTATATTTCATGCCGTTTTTGACTCTCTAGTAATAGATATTTTAGGTTGTTCATCAAAGAGAAGGATGGTATTACAATTCTTGTTTAGCCTCTAGGTCATAAATGGAATGTATAGCTTTGGATGTGCCTATAGGTGGTAAAAAGGAAGTGTAATCTAATTGTGAATCTTGGTGTGAAAACGTTGGTATCAGGGATGTCACTCCATTAAAAAAATATGAACTTATATATTTAGTGAATGTCATTTATCTCTACCATCAAGAGATGTGAATTGTGTATGTATTATCACATTAATCTCAATTACAATAATTTTTTTCTGATTAGTAATTTTTAGTTTTAGTATTTTATTTATTAAATATTATAGAATACATATAATTTATAGATAATGGTCAATTGGCCCATTTTGATAATTAGGATATCTCACATCATCAACCTTATGTTACTTATTTGGATATAAATCTATATTGAAATTATTAAGAAACATTTAATAAATTCTAATATTGTACTCCAGTTAAAATTATTACTAATCAAAATTTTATATTCTTCAAAATATTTCCCATTAATTATTTTGACTCATAGTAAATGAAATGGTAAAAAATCCAAATTTTATTCCCATGGATCCCTTTGACTCATTTAAATTAAATATTATTTTCCATTTTTATCTATGTAAAGTGAAACTTTTTAATTATGTAATGTGTATTATATCCAATGAACGGCCTAAAATGATAAGACAAAAAATAAATCTTTTCCCTAGAAAACATTTAATCTTCCAATAGATCCAGATAATGAATTTATACAATTTATTTCCATATAATTTTATCATATTGTTTTTTTTTCTTTTTTTCTTTAATGAATCAACTTTATTGAACATAAAAATAGAAAATAAAAAAGTTACATCAATGGTTCATTCCCTTAATAGTTTGAAATATGAGAATTTTAGATTCTACTAAAAAAAATAACTTAGACAACATCTAAAACTGTTACGTAAGTATGGGAAAAAATATTAGTGTTTCCTCCAATAATATTTCTTTTAAATTCATTAATCTTGAACATATATTGGGTTTCACGTAATATGAGAATGAGAAGAAGTTATTTATAGTTGGTTTAACCCTATCTTGAATTTCTTCTCTTATAATCTAATCACCCACTATAGGTATTATTACTCCTTAACATCATCATTTTGTTCCACATCTTAAATTTTCTAAATATTACTCTTAAATTCATCATCCTTGTATTATTCGTTTCCCTTGAATTCATTTTCTTCATCAGCACATTCCATATTTTTCATTTTTTATTGTGTATGGGTGTATTATATTTCAAATTTAATATGAAATTCTTATTTATAATTAAAAAAATTATTTTATGAAACCTTATTAACAGTTTCCCTTTCTATCACACAACTTTTAATATTTAATGTAGTTAACTACAAAGAAAATTGTAGAATAAATTCATTATGTATCAATAGTTATTTGTCTATAAAAGAAGCACAATATTCCCCATTTATTTTGTAGTACTGAGAATATTCTGTATTATTTGATCATGGAGAACTTATTTAATGATTAACTACTCTACTGAGTGTAAACATCTCTTAGATAATGAGAAACACTTCAATAACTTGGATTATGTGGGCTATAATTAATTGCATCATAATAAATTGAAAAATAATTAAGAAGCAATAATTAGAAAAATTGAATAAGAATGAAGAGACTCTAATACAATCAACTGACTAGAAATAATTACTAGTTTCCTTATATCAATGCCAATGATTCCAGAAAAATGAAAATATTCCATTTTCATTACTTCTGATGGGTTAGAAAATTAAAAAAAAATTGAAACTCAAATTAATAAAAAAATAAAGAGGTTTAGTGTTGTGTATTTACTAGGTAGATCCAACCATGAAAAAGGAATCCCAATTACATTATCCTGAAAAAATATTTTATATTTATTCAATATTTTCAAATTTTAATTTTAACATATGATAAATTGAACTAAACTATATTTGGGAATAAATTTATGAGCTAAAAATATGGAATTAAAGATAGGTGGATCAAATTCCAATGATTGGTTTTTATGAGAATATTTCAACTCTAAATATGAAATTATTCAAATTAATAGTTTTCCAGTTATAAATTTAATTCAAAATCATAGGATAACACTCCATAAAAAATAATCTATCTTCTGAGGTCTTAATAATTCTATTAAAAAAAGAACAATGTATATTAGGTTATAATAAAAAAAATAAAGAATAAATTTGGCTCTTGTAATCCTATCCTCCCTATCACAGTAATGATGCTCCATAAATTGTTACCTACCTCTATTAGAAACTACTGATTGTGAAACTAGTTAAGGGTAAATGTGATACTAATTTATATGCTCATCTCATGAACATCGATGAATATAAAACCTAAAATTGAAATCATTTTCCTTTAATCCCGTCATATTCTATTATATTACCCAGTTACATTTAACTATTACTTAGTCATGAGTGTACCAAAATTCATAAATTAGGGAAAAGAAATAAAATAACTCCAATAGTATTGATAAATAATGAAAATTTTATATGAAAATTGATAAAAAATCTTAATAAATAATCCCATTTTTTCTCAATGAAATAAATAAGATGAAATCAAATACTATATAAAAATCATGTCATGTTCCCTTGGCTTACCAACGTTCTTTTAGTGACTCTGAAAATAGAGAATGTTGAACTTAATGTTATAGAATCCAATGTGTAAAATCTTATACCATATAGTCAAATCATATTTTTTAAATAATATATTCTATCCAATCCATGTGTCCAACTAGAATAACATAAAAAATATCATGTTATATGTTCTATTTTTTTGACAATAATATCATATTCAAATTAATATTCATGACATTTCATAATTGAATATAAAGGTAGATATTAAATAAATGAGTTGATGTTTTCTTTCTCATTTATCCACCAAGTGAAATCTTTATTATTCTCAAATAACCCCCACTGTGAAATTTCATTCAATATTTCATATTATTAAATGAATAATCATATCAATATTTTTATAATGAGTTTCACCATGGGTTTATCTAAAAACACATGAATTTTATTTCTAAATTATTTTATATAATTTTCTCTGAAAAATTCTTGAGATAAAACTATAAACAGGTCTTCAAAATTTTTCAAAACATTTCAATTTAACCTCTTTAAATTAAAATAACATATATTTATTTAAAATAAATTAATGTAATATTAATTATATTTTTCTAAAAAATCCATGTTAAAGAGTGACCATTATTGATTTTTAATAATTCATATTCTTATATAAAAAATAAATAAAATCATCTTATTATATAATCTCAATTATGTGATTACCTTTGTTATACTATAATTACATTAACTTATGAAAGTCAGTACATGTAATTTTATTATTTTTTCATCGATAAGTATTATTGATGTACGTAGAAAAATTTCCCATTATGTAATCATATTGGTTTCACTGTGAATAAAAATATCAACCATTACCACATTTTAATGTTAAAATATCATACCATGACACGAGATAACCTAAAGAAATTATATAACCATTTTAAATAATTTAATATGCTTATTCATCCCATTTCATAATTTTAAATAGCGCAACACCTAAATGCATAGTGTACAGGGAGACTAGAAACATAATCAATATATTTTTAAACTATTCACTAATACATCTCACAAATACTATTCTAACATTACTTATTTATAATTTGTTCATATATAATAGTTTGTTTCATTAAAAGTGATATAAAGAAATAAGGAATGGTTACCCTAGATTTAAATAATGGATAAAAAATGAAATCTTAATTGATGATTATATGTGATAAAATAATGAACACATAAAGTATGAGTACATAATTATGTTATATTAACAAAACATATTGAAATCGTTCCCAGAAAAACATTTTTCATAAATCATGGATAATAGAATAAATATGTACTAATAACATAGGACATGAGTCATTATAGTGTAAAAACATGAGTAAATAATCAAATGTAGTGAGAATATGATATGAGAGCGTTTCATAACATAATAATGTAGAATAAACATGTTCATTGAAATCACAACATCTTTAATTTTATTCCTATAAGACCCTTATATCATAATATAACTAGATAGCCACCTGCTGATATCATAGTGGACTTGGTCAAACTATCTACTCCTTATAATATTTTGTTCCACAGAAACAACCAATGTCATATACTGATCCAAGATAAATAAAAAATTACCAAATCCATCTGAAGGATATATTTGAACCATTCATTAAATAATTAAGAACCATACATATGATTTCTATCAGAATATGAAAACAATAAAAATTATATATTAGCATAATTAATCCCTGAGAAATAAATGGATTTTATAAATATTACACTGAAAAAATGATCATAACAAATTTAGAAAAAAAAAATTGGGATTTTATAACTAGATGATGTACCCCAATGATTCATTAGAAATGTTATAGGATGTTTTCATAGAGAAATAAATTTTTTAAAAATATTTATAAAATTAATTAGAAAAATAAACATTAGTTCCATATACATATTAATAACCTTTATTTAAATGGAAATAATATATAAAATAATGAAAATTAAAATTTATTTAGAAAACCAAGAAAACATTGAATGGAAACAAAATAAATAAAACAAAAGATGAAAAAATGAAAATTAATTCACATGGAATTCATTAAAAATAATAATTCCTGCACAAATTGTAAATAAATTCCATACAAAATTACCCTTGTGGAAAACATTAAAAAATATTAATTTATCAATTTTTCAAAGGTTATAGAAATACATTATAATTTACCTTATAAAACCATCTTTGTAAATATGATTTTATCCAAAAAAATAATTTAATTATTATGTATTTAGTGGTTGATGATTCTAGATATAGATGATGAGATAAGGTTGCCTCATCCTACAATAATCATTTTATAGGAGCAGTGATCTCTATGGATGTGAAATGGTGTAAATACTTGAACAATGTTTTCATAATTAGATAAGAATAAAATATATTTTGTTATAGATATAAGTAGAATAAAATTTCTGATAACATAAATTAAGGAATAAATAAAAGAAATTTCAAAGTGAGTACAGAAGGAAACTCTTATGTCATGGTAACATATTATTCACAAGAAACAGATAATGTGAAATTAAAATGGATTTTAAAATCACATTAATTTAATGAAATGTATGCAAAAAATACAATCATATGAAGTATACACATAATACAAATATTATGTTTATGGAATATGAAGATATCTCAGTGGAATGGAATTTAAAGGATAACCCCTTACCATAAAAATAACTATCATAAAAAACATTATGCACCTCTATATTTTAAATTTATAAATCATATTCAGTTATTTTAACACCTTATTAAAATACTTTAATGTTTATATACATGAATTAAAAAAATCATTTCACAAATAAATTAGTTAGTTATTTTATATTTTCATATTCAAATATTAGTGATTTGGATTCTTTTACTCAAGTTTCATAATGGATATATTGAGGCTCATCATTTAATAACAGTTTATCATTACTGAATTATTATTTTTATATAATCATTATGCGTTAATGGATTTACTATTCACATTTTCCTTTAATGTAATTTATAGTTATTGGTTTTGAGATCAAAATCCATGATGATAATGATTTTGGAAATTTACTAGTTATAACAAGTTCATTTAATGACCAATTATTATTGTTTCACTATTATATAAACATATTGGTAACATATTGTAAAAATTAATATAATAAATTAGTATTATAAGTGACTTAATATTTGCTGATTATAAAAACTATGATATTTTTATAACAATGAACATGTAGCTTATCGGACATACCAAAACATTGGCATGTTTTACTAATGAAAAATTATGATTTTTTAGTTATAATATAAGATTAATTTTAATAGAATCATGATGATTGTAATTGAATTAAATTTGATAATGATATTTATTTTGAGTAGAGTTGATAATGTAATTGGGAATTTTAAAGAATAATGTAGATACCTATTTGATAAATTTTATTCTTCAAATGGTTTCCTTTAGAATAAATAATATATACATCCATATTGAGAGAATAATATGCACAATGCCTAATAAAGATTTATGAGATTATATTTAGGTTCAGATTCATTTGAGAACAATTGAATATTATTGGTTTATATGGGGTGAAATTTATGTCAATTTATTCTATATTATATATTATGTTTCTTAAATAGTTTCCTCAAAATTATGATTCGTCCACATCATGGTTCCTCAAGATAACTTTTACAATGTGAGATTTCATGTTTTGTTGTAATTTATATCTAAAATCTAACATTTATATCATTTTCTCCTCCTAAAAGACATATTGTTTATATTACACTATAGATCAGTTCAGTAAGCATAAATAGTTGAGTATGTGATTCACCAAAATTCATACACAGAACAGATCATGGGAGTGGGAGTGGTTTGTTTGATGTGTAAGGAAATGATCAAATTTTCCCATGTAAATGGTTATTTCAATGGTGCTAATGTATCGAAGGGTAAATAGTTTATTAATCCCATATATCATTACCTCCTTCAATGGTGATAATCAATGTAATACCTTGGATTTCTCATAAAATTTTAAATTTCATCAATGATTATCAGTATAGATATTATTTTTACATTGTATAGGTTTAATGTTTCACTGAATTGTTTCAATCATATATACCATTTCATATAAAACTATATTTTATCTATAAAATTGTCCTAACATGTTGGACTACAATAATGTTTCCCATAAAAATCATCATAGAGTTTTATTTTAATGAAATAATAGAAAAATATAATATATGAGAACTATAACAAGGCTAGAGTTTATCTAAACCACGTTTTAAATCCATAAAATATGATATCAGTATATCATCTAGAGTTTCAAAGATCTATTCAGATAAACTATAATTTTAAATGTGATAATTATTATTGAATCCCATCCTCTCTATCCATTACTTACTACAGACATATCGAAAAATAAATTAAAAATCATAACATTATAACATTACTAACAATAGAGGCTCTCCTTTCGAGATTTGGAAACCCTTTTTATATATATTCTATGTTTAATCAAGTGATAAATTTTATCAAATAGAAATTTATTTCACAAAACTCATATGGTAATCATGTACAAGTAATATGGAATTATGGTTTTTTGATGTATTTGGAAGGCCTATGAAAGAATCCATGGCGATGGTTTCAAATTTATATAGAGTTATAGGTAATGGTTACATCATCCCATTATACTTTTACTGTTCATACATAATAAGTCACCCAACTAAGAATCATGATACAAAAAATGAAATCTCAATCTTCATGATCCCCCATTAAATTATTTTATATATATCTATACATATATAAGATTCTATGTTGGATAATGAATGGAGATCTATGTAAATTATCCAATAACATCTTCTTTAATTAATATATTAATTGAAGACATATTAATTTATAAAATCGTATAAATCTAAAATTATATTTGTTATAATATGGAATATTTTACACCTTCTTTGGTCAATAAATGTCCTCTTTATGTACCACTTTGATATATAAATGGATGGAAAATTGATCAATCATTCAAGCATGATATGTTTTCCTACATACACTTATGATTTCATGGATTTATTATCCACATAAAGAATATAATAATCAATTTTGGTTATGAAATATTCATGAAAATCAATTATATATAAATTACAGAATTAGTTTATTTTTCAATTTAATATATAAGTATTTTTATGTTTTTAATTATTCATTTAAATGAAGAAATACTAAACAAAATTATCAATACCTTTTAGAAAAAACCGAATTAATTATTTTTCTTTAAAATTGTGGTATTAGGTTACCCATTTTTTGATCAATTTTTTTTTCATCAATGGAATTGAGAGATTCATTTGGGGGGTTTTTAATTTTGGAAGTCAAATATGGAATCATTTATGTAATGTGGAATGGGAACCAACCAATCGAAAAAAAATTTGTTTCAAAAAATATTTAATGAAAATATATTTTATGTTATGGTAATAATTTAACCTGGTAAATTGTAGATAAAATAGATTCTATAGATGATTCAAAGGTGTTATAGGTGATCCCAACATCCCAATTTGATTATAATATTCATTAATGGGGTCTGTTGCATTAAAGGATATCAAACCATTATAAAAATATATGAAATAAAAAAGAATTTAGAGGAAACATTACTAGAAATCAATTCCATGAAATATTCCATCAATCTTTTTCCCACTAAAATTTTTCTAACAAAGAATATATTTTTAGACTATCAATTAAATGGAACTGACATGCCCCAATTTTGTGTCAAAGTTAGAATAGTATAATTTTCATATCTATTCAACCCATGAATGCTGAAACTAAGAGGAGTTGACCCAAGGATCTAAAAATTCATATTAATAGTTATAGTGATGAATGGATAGGGAAAAACCAATATCCCAAATCCAATCCATGTGTGACCAGATCCAATTGGATAAATTTCCCTTAGTTCTTTTTGCATCCCCTTCTTCTTTATCTGGATGTATGTAGTCTATATCCATCTAAGGAATCAATTAAGTTGTTTTTTATTTATTATATGACAAATTATTTTATTCTTTAAAGAAAATTTCAAAAATATAATCAATATTGGATAGATATTCGTATCTCCACTAAGATCTAATGAAAAATGGATTAATTATTAGTATGAATCTATTGGATAAATATATTTAGGGTACACAATTTGATCGATCCAATATTTACAATTGATAGTGAATTCCGTTTATTTATTGTGGATTTATCCCTCAACATGACATCCTCATTGAATTTAAAATATATAATCTATAAGGATTGATATGTACATTTTTTGATTGAAAATTTGTGTTGGAACATGGTATGGGATGCACTCATAAATTGATATTGGAGTTTTAGATTCAATGCATGTAACATAATATTTTCATTACTATATTGGGAATGTTCAATATTAGTATGCAATGATTTAATTTTTTTATGAATCTAATGCTGAGACCATTTATTTTTATGGAGTGTTGGCTTGTGTTGGTATCCCATGAGACAATTGTTTTGTTTTCAATGTTTTTTATATGATGTGTTTTATAAATCATGTGTATTTTTTAATATCATGTGAAATACTTATTTTTCTATATTATTACTTTATATTTATTGCATTAAAAATATATTTGAATTCTTAGAAGAATCACTATTTTATTTTTCAAGTTTACTGTTTGTCCTAAAGGATTTTATTAGGTCCTTTAGAGGGGGAGATTGGATGACATGAACCATTTTATGTGGATATGAATTCTTGATGGATATCTAAATATTTTCATTTTTAAGGTGATGAGAGGAGAAATCCATATGATATTAGATGTATGCTGGTAGGTTGGTTTGACATAACAATGGGGAACAATCATTTATATGTATAGAGTTCCATTATTCGTGCATGTAAGGGGTGAATAACATAAACAAGAAAAACGTTTCCAAGGGTTATCCAAGACACATTACCAAAATGATGGGCATATAATTTTTCCTTAATGTATATTTGAAGTTACATAATATGATAAATATCATCTTGTGATTGGGTATGTCATTATTCCCACATGGAACTAAACTAGCTATGTTTGGAATCTTTGGTTGCTCTGTTTTCACATAGTTTCTATATATATATATTGTATTTCTGTTTGTTCTTTTACATTTTCATCATGTCATAAAACTCTATATATATGTGCACTTGAGTTAAGAAGACAAGGGTTATGTTTTTTTAGTCTTATACTATATCACAATATGGTCCTCTCATAGTACATGTAAACATCATGATAAGTTATCCTAATATGTAGAAAGAGTCTTATAAAAGAATGTTGACAAGCATAATGTTGGGAGAGTGATTTAGTAACTATAAGATCTTAGGATAGTAATTCTAACATTGAATTTGTATCATTTCATGTTAAAATGTTTACGCTTGTTTCCCTTCCACATTTGAGGTTATTATTATTATTATAAGAAATGACATGGTATTTGATTAAAAATTTATTAATGTAATCATATTATATGTTTTTTGAATATGGTATATGTAAATATATTAGGATGACTCATATGATTAATGTGTTAATATTTTCCCCGATCTATTAAAAATCCACACTTATAGTTGGAAGCCTCTTTTGTATTGTTAGGAAACCATGGGGTTATATGACACATTATCTCGAATGTAGTGATTCAGATTGTGGTGTCAAAGTCAATGCATATTTTCCTCTTGAGAATTGTTATAATTCACCCATGAATTATAAATAATGTTGTTTTAAATCTAGTATTCTATCCTCAAAAAATTTTTTTAATGTTTAACCATGATGGGAATTTATTCTTTCCAAAAAAGTGTGAAATAATTCACACAATGGTAGAGTGTTTGTAATTTTCTTCTTTTCTATTATATAATTATGATTCAATGGGTCATGTTATATCAACCTTTATGAACATAGAATCAATGTTGGGATATATCATTTATATTTTTATTCAAGGAAGTAAAAATGGGTGTATTTAAGGTTATTTAGATTTCCATTAATTTTTAATACCTTATTTTTATCAAGAATTTATTTGATGGCAATTTACTCCAACTAAATACCTTACTATTAATGAAATATATTGTATTTTTTTTAAATATCGCCATCATTTATGTTTTTATGAAAATAATTAAACAATTGGTTATGTAATTATACCTGTAATTGTATATATAATAAAATAGTTAGTGATGAGTGAAGTTCTTATCTAAATAAATAAATCAATGCTGAATTTTAGAAATCAAAACCCTATAAAAACAAATTTATCTCATATTACGAATGTAATATCCTTGAATGAACACATTTTCATTAATGAAAAAAATTATATCATACTTTTTTTAGGTATTAAAAATAAAATCAACCCCAACATAGGATAATATATAGAAATATCTCAATGTATGAAATTCATGTGACCATATTTTATTTACTTGGTCTATGAGAATTTAGTAATCTAAAATGTGTTTAAACTGACTACTTCCACCAATTAAGTAAATTTATGTGAACTTTTTCTGGATTAGTTTCAATGGATTCACTGATAAATTATTACAATTGGGGATTACATGATTGAGATAATTTTAAATTATTATAGAAAATATGAGAAAAAATGTATGGAATTAATTAATTAATTAATTAATCCTATTATAATTAAAATTTGAATACCACCTTGAAATTAATTATTTTTCCACTTGAAGGAAATTTTACCACCATATATTTTATGACACACAAAAAATTACAATTAAATGGAATGGGATAAAATTAAATAATGAATTTAAAACAGTTAATGGGTAATATAAGGGTATAAGATTGAGAAAGTTGACTGATTTAAGTGATTTCTAAAGGATTCATGATTTTATTATGTGAATTCATTATATTATAAATTTTAAAGGAATATTATTTCTTAACGGGATTATATTTTCAACGTTTTATGAAAATAATTTTTCTCCAAACTAGAAAACTTATCATGGTGGATGTTATAATTCATTATAAAATGATAAATGCCACAGATTATTAAAAAAAATTCAAGTTCAATATTTTAATAAAACCTATTATTAGTGTGTTATATAATTTAAACATTAATTGTTATAATGTTTGAAATTATTTCAAAAAATTCAATAATAATTGACACATTTTATAAACACTAATTAAAAAAATAGTTATTTTTAAAATTTGAAATTGAAGGAATGGTTTACACATTACTTATGATGTAATTTGTCGTTATGATGTATTGGTGGAGTCTATTAGGGGAACCATAATTTTGTTAATTTGATCTACTACAGAACCAAAATAGACATTGGAACACTAATATACTTTTTGTGTCAATGATAAAAGTACAAAAATTATAAAATCTGAACAATGTATGTAAAAAATTAGGATGAAATTTAAATTTTAATATTTCCATAGTTATTTCAGACGTTTCAATGGTGATCCAGGAAACTCAATTTTAATATAATTTTTTAATGATTATATAGTCTAGAATGAAAGAATATCATTTTAATCATAATTTAAAGCTAATGAATAATTTTTTGGATAAAACATAACATGATGATAGAAGAAACATTTATATAATTATCTTCCTTCTATGTCCCAACCAAATGAATCCATAAAGATGATCATTTTGGTTCATCAATTAATGAGATTTAATTTTACCTAATTTTGGTTCAAGGGTAAAAAAATCACCATTTCACATACATTCCACAAACTAATTCTAATACAGATGAATTTGAGAGTATTTAAAAATTGGTTTTGGGGTAGGGATGGAACCAAGGAAACAGAAAAACCAATTTAATAAAGTGGAACTATATTAATTTAGAAAACGTTGTTTTATATCAATTATAATATATGATTTTGGATTGTATATTAATGTTTATTTATATCTTAAAGGTTGTGCCAATTCACTGGGGAATTTTTAAAATAGTTATTATTCTTTAACTATTTTTTATTTCATAAAATTTTAACACCATTTACATATGGGTTGAATTTATTTACAACATAATATGTGAAGTTATTAACAAAATAGTAGATTGAATGTCATTTTTGTGTTTACTATTATTGAATTAATCTTCTATGGGTAACCTTTTATGATCTATTTAGGTATTTATATCTATGGAGTGATAAACATATCTTGTTTTGATTCTAGGATGTTTAAAAATTGAATATTTTATATTACTTCTTAATTAAATATTTTTAAACACATACATTAATTGATAATTCCATTTTATGAATATGTACTCCCTCATCAAAACAAAAGTTTTTGGTTGCACATTGTATGTTCTATAACAATACTCTACCATGGTGTGTCAATAAAAATTATTCTCCATCCATTTCAACGATTATCATTGGGATTCTTAGGTAACAAAATTACCACTGATAAGGGATGTTCTTATTTCATTCAAGGAATTTCTAGTAAATTTTAAAAACAGTTAAATCCCTAAAATTTAAATTCATTCAATCTATCACCAGTGATAACCTAGGTTCAACCCATTATCATGAAATGTGTTATATTAGATCATATTATCATTAACTAATATAAATCAAATAAAAAACAATAATTTCTACATTATATCAATATGAATATATTCAAAATACATTGTCTCAGTGGTATGTCTTAGTTTTTGGATAGTTTAACAAACCAAATTACACTACAAATACATTTTCAACCTATTAGGTAAATTTGGGATAACAAAAAATGACCACTATTTCCATGGAACACTGTATAGGATATAAGATGATATCATTTTATTTTCACCCCATTTCTCTATTATCACCACTATTTATCTTATTTACCCTATATTTACTTCTATGAATGTTTGAATACATCACTGGCCATTAAAATTTAATTGTTAAATTGGATTGTGTTGGAATAGGGAATAAAGTATTCCCATTAATGTTTTTCCTTTTTAAATGGATCAACACAATAATTATGATTCATTAATTTATTAAACTCAATAAAAATGGACTTCAACATATCTCAATCATTATGCTTAGTGAAAACTAAAACGGAATTCTCACTGATTCACCCCCAAAGATTTCAGGAATTGTTAAATTAGACATTGAATTGTTAAATCACTTGTAACTATTTTAATTAAACATATTTCAATTGATATACTTTCCTAGGAGGTTCAAATAAAATTTCTAATTATTGTTTCCTAGAAAACATCAACAGAGTGTAATATTCCAGGCAGGTGTGAGGCATTCTTCCATTGTTTGTATCTACCAAATTACCCATCTTAGTGGATAATAAATTTTGATATCCATTTTTTATCTCACATAGGATTATGAATGGGCTATATATAGGGTCCTCAATTGGAGTTATGATATCTCATACATGGTCCATTAATGATAAATGAAACATTTTTTGCCACACGACCACAATAATTCTTCTGTGTATTCCATAGGTTTCCAAATATCAATGGACGTCTATAATAATGTGGTGGGGTTATTATGCGGTCATGACCAGAGTGGCATGCATTGCGGATATGATAGATATATCAATGGAAGTAATGATTTTGGAAATATAATATATTGATATACATATAACTATAATCATATAGGAGGAATCATTAAATAGAACAATAACCAGTAGAATATAGGTAAATGACTCCCATTCATGTTGTTATACACAATGGGAAATATAAGCTGAATAATGGATAAATAATATAAATGTTGTACTATAAAAATGTAATAAAATGCCAAAATAAATCTATAATAGAATCATGAACATTTGATATTCCATCTATTATTATACTCCATCAAAATATATAAAATCAATAAATCACACAAGGGTTCCCCCCTTTTTCCCTATTTGTATATTGGAATACTTCCATGTTATCAATCCATGGGAATAATAGGTTATGAGAATAATTCATTATGTCACCACCAATAGTGTCTAGTATTATCAAACTATTGAGTTTATAATGAGAAATGTAAAGGTATAATGAATAAATATACAGAAAAAATAAGTAGTCCATTCTTGTTTCTTCATGGGACACCCTTCCGCCCCTATATATGTCATCATAATTTGGAATGACTTTTAGTGCTTATTGGATATGATTTAATAGCATATTAATTTCCGACGTGTGGAGAATATGAAAGGTAACCCTATAAGATCATTTTAAAGAAGGGATAAATAGTTTCAATGGAATTTAATAATCAATAAAACAAGTAACATAAGGTCATAATGTTTCAAAATAATGGTCTGAATCTATCTATGGTATTTGATGATGGATTAATGTCATTTTACTAGGTGGGAAACCTGAGAAAATCCTAGTAAACCCATATTTATAATCCTAGAATCAATTAATATATAATATGAACACAATAACCTATGTATTTTTATAAGGAATTCGGTAATGGAATCATTCTTACAATTATGTAATGGAATACAACAATTATCCTATTTCCCATTCAATGGTATTCTCTATAGTAATCCAAGTATCATCCCCATAATAATGTAATATAATATACCTAGTGAGACCATCCATGGAATCCCATTTTGGATTCATGTATCACTCATGACATATCATAATTCCTTTCACAATAATTTAATTATAATGTCAAATGATCTTGTACATGGAATTCATAATGAACACAAGTGTCACTCATCGAATTCCATTATTTTATATTTATATTACTTCATGTGAACTGAATATTTTATTAAGAAATAAATAATCTAAAAAGTAGGATATGAGAATGGGTACCATGATATGGTCTCACCAACATTCACAGTTAATTTAATTACCTTCTAGGAATTTTATTTAGAATACATAAATAACATAATTAGATTGTTATTTCATTATAATGTACCCATTTCATAACAAGGCCATGAAAATTACAGACCATAAGGGGTGGGGGTTAATGATGGGGTAATCTACCAATAGTGAAATTAAATTCAAATGGATAAAACATTCAGGGGATTGTAATTTATTTAATTTTATTTTCATGTAATGGTCGATGCATGAGGGTTTTGGAAAGTGTGGAACAACTATTTCTCACGTAGACATCAATTCATTGGGAAATGTAATAGGCCACCTAAATTATTTCTATAGATGACTACTCAATTATTAATAGACTATAAATTAGGCATGTAATATAGAAATCGAATTAATATACAAATAATTTGAAAATAGATTATATTATCCACATGGATATAGAAATTAATATGGTTATATAAATGATCCTGGAAAGAAGAGGATTAGTGAAAATTCAAAGGGGGTTCAAAATAAATGAATGGTGGTTGATTCTATGAAAACATTATTACAATTTTTAAAACATAAGGAGGAGATAAAAATATTCCATTGAGGGGTATATGGGATGTTTAAATGGGGAAAAATTATGGGATGAGGGTAAATTTCATGGATGTTAGAATATTCATTTCACACTTTTTAAAAGGGTGCACAATTTTGATGCATTGTTTGAAAAAATATTCTTCAAAAACTCTTCACTATTATCCATCTGGAAAACCTACTTGTATATTTTGTTTTATGTTATACAATCAATGTTCACACCATTTAGAATACGTCTACAACATTACTACCTGATTTTCATGGTTTTGTGGCCTTCCTCTCATAGTCCAACTAACCGTGTTTGTAACAGAACCTAATAGGTTTAGGGTAATTATTAATACTAACCATATATTAGGAATATGACTTTATCTATCCTTTGTGAATCCATAAAATTAAATTTAAGAATGAATCCAATCTCTTCCAAAAAATTCCAAACACTTGGGATAATTTTTTTATAAAAATATTGATTATAACAAATTTAAAATAATATCTACCTCTCTAAAAATCCAGTGTATTACAAAAAACACTCTATAAAACAACTCAACCAATGAGTTTCCATTTTGATGTTGGTTGATTGACATATGAGAACAACAACATGCACTAAGAATATACATTATCTTATCACTACCAATTCTCATCAGGTACATGACTATTTTTCTATATAACATGTATTATAGTAAATGTCCAACCTCTATGAGGATTTATGATATGATAAAAAATAACTACATTATACTACACAAAGGTAGAATAAAAATTCAATTTTACCTCATATAGCTTAATGACACAAGATAGGTATGAATGATAACAACACAACAAAGAAAAGGTAATGACATCATGCATTTCCCTATATGTGTCACGACCCCCTTCCATCAAAGATGCCCCTCCTGAGCTGGCAATGGTGAAAGGGACATAATGACCCACGAGTCCCACCTCCAGTAGGCCCCGGGGTGGCGACTAGAACCACGGGTATGAGGTTACACAAATATGGGAGGCATTACACTTTTTATTATTTTGGATCGGGAAATAGGACAAGTCAACCACCAAAAAGAGAAAAGAACAAGGTGCTGAAAAGAAACCCAAACCAGTCCCATATGCATCTATAAATAAACTGAAACAGGTACAAGTACAAATAAGCTGAAAGTACAAGTTAGTACAGTACCAAAAGAAAAACAAGAAAACATCAACTGCACAGCTCCCACTGCCTGACTAGTAGGGTCCCGCACAGCCCTGGTAGTCCTCCTGAAAACCTAAAACAACGTAGGGTGAGCATACAAGTATACTCAGTATAGAACCTAAAGCTCTGGTGCACAAGTGGGGAGACACCCTAAGGTCCCGTGAGAAAACAGAAGAACTAGAAACTAACAAGGAAAAACTATCCACCCAGCCTCACTGGTCACACTCACCAAGTAACACAAACAAGTTTAGTATATATATAGAACAAAAGTATTGGGTACCCCACACCATTTCCCACTTAATTAACTGCTGCTCTTCCTAACGGAAAACGTTCGGACGCTACCACACTCTTCCCGCCCGCACACACCTGGGCCAAACCACGCATCCCGCCCGCAGACACCTGGGCCTCACAACCACGCATCTCGCCCGCACACACCTGGGCCACAACCACTAACCCGCCCGCAGACACTTGGGCCTCATCCCGAAGGTTCTTGGGAACGGAAAGCTTGCCCGAAGAGTCTTGGGATAAAGGTCTCCTCAATCCATCACAGCCTCCGAGACCTACCCGAAGAGTCTTGGGTGTAAGGTCACCTCAAGCCATCATAGCCTATGGAATAAGGAGCAGGAAGGAGCTAGTAACTAAGGGGGAACACCCTCTCCCATAAAATGGGAGTGTTCGGCACTAGGTGCTTGACATGGGTGTGGTGCGACAAAACACAAAGATACAATTATATATATACATATACCAATCACACATCCCAACCTATGGCTTCTTAAAAAGAGGAACTGAGCATGTGCCTCAACACTGCTACCACGAAGCATGCATCAACAACCAAACAATCATCCCCCAAACCCATTTAGGTTTTCATGTTTCATGCAATGGTTTAACAAATTATTACTACTGGGCAACTATCATCCAGACAAAACCTTTCACAAACATATCACTGCCATCCACAACCAAGGTTAAGTAAAACTCAAGAAACCACATGCCATTTCATTTACCAAATATTATCACAACCATACAACATTCCATCATTCATTTATTTCAAAGTTCCACACATAAAACCCTTTCCACACACAAAACATTTCCGCATTTGAAAACACCTTTTACTTCCAAAACACTTTTCATAATCAAAACACTTTTCATAAATAAAGGCATTTTCCACAACCAACCACTTCCCATTTCAACCCCGTCGTTTACAAAAACATTTCCCTACAAAACAACAAACCACCAACATGTTCATTATTCCAATTTTGTTCAACCGGGGTGATCACACAAGGTTTTCATTCTCATTTAATCAGCCAGTCTTTATGTGCTTATCCATTTTCCATGTTTTAACAAAACCAACCACAAACAATTCAGATATCAATTGCGCACGCAAAGGCCACCAACGGCCTTGATTTTCAGTTGGCAAAGGCCTTTCAATCCAAAATCACAATCAGAAGTTAAAGAAACTGGAAGGAAATTGAAACAGCACAAAACCCCAAACCCTTCTTTATCCGGTTATTATATTTATTTAATGTTCAACTGCATCCCATGGAACAAAAGGAAAATATCCCACCCCGCATGTTGCACCAAATAGAAAGAAAAAGGTAAACCCCTACCTCAAAAGGTCTCGATCACGTCGCTTCCGACGACGTCCTTCGGTGTCCTCCGCCTTCGCCAAACCTGACAAACACCTCCTAGGATGGAAGCTGGAGAAGGAAGGCCAGAAGGAAAGGTGACAAGTCCGGGCTTAGAAGCTTTGTCTCGTCGCTACGATCCTGTGGCCGCTGACGGATCATAATTTGGAGCTCGGACAAAGAAGTTAGAGGAGGAATACTTCTCGATTTTCCAAGAGTGTCGTCATGCGACAAAGAAGCGATCGATATGGAAGATAAAACATGACCTCATTCTTATATAGGAAACAAATAGGTAAATCCGTATTCAGCGTGCATTAATGAATACATGATGTGACCGTACATACATTACATGTTTTGATTGGTTAAGACGTCACGCAGTTTCCACGCGTTTTAATAATAATGATAATTCTACCAATATGTGGTGTTTCGTTGACCCAAGGCATGAGTCATAAAAGTAGCTCATTAATGGTCTTAAAATGACCGTCATATCATTAGGGTTACGCTGTTGCTGACGGATCGTCAATCCGATACCGTATGAGGGAGATACGTTGGATACAAGATCCTGTAATAATAACAATATTAAATATATTAATTCATGAGCGTTTCAGGTACCCAATCCGAAAACCCGAAAAAGACATCCAATATTGGACTCAAAATTTTCGTCTCGTAGTTAGGGTCGCACTGCCATAGACAGTGAAACCGAGGTCACACGAATAAGTTATGGTCGGAAAAGTGTTTTACCTACAAAAACATTAACATGATTATTATATTATTATTTTTAATTGATTTATTTCAAATACCTAAATCCACCCAACCCTCTCTCTCCAATTTTGTGCACCTTTCTCCTTTTCTCCTTCATTGATTTCTTTTTCTTTTCTTGTATTACTTCTCTTTTAATTCTCACACTCTCTCTCCAATTTATTTCAAATCTTTAACTCACTCCACAAGTGGCGCCTCCCACATTCTTTTCTCCATGTTCAACACGTCCCATGATTGACTCCTCTTTAAATTATTTATTTTATTGGTTTAAATATTAAATCTTTATTTCATTTAAACCTTTTCTCTCTCCAATCTAATTCTCTCTCCAATCTTTATTTTATTGGTGCGCCTCTCCTTTTATTTCATATCATTATTATTTAATTCAATAGTAATAAATCCTCTTTCAATTTCATCGACGGGTCCCCATCATTAATATTAATAATTATTATTATTATTGACGCCCATTATTTTCATATAATTACTCCATATATCCCATAACATTATATTCACGCATGGTTGGGAACCCCATTCACATGTCTCTTCACGTTATTATTATAACAAATTATTATATAATAATACCCTTTTAATGTTATTAACACAATTCCAACTTTAATTGTGGAGAACCGCACAATGCCTCATGTACAAGGTCACACCCATGCACCCCATGCATTACATTCCTTTATAATTTATTACATGAGCCTCATTTATTGTAATTTATTCCTTTATAACTTATTCCATGCGCCTCCCATCATTTTATTAAATATATTAGATTTTATTTCTTATATTTTACAATGATTAAATTAAAACCATTTTATCTAATTAACACCAAATATTTTCACGCCACCATTATCAATTATTATTATAAAAAGTTATTATTACAACACGTGTCATGTTTGACCACATCAAATTTTTTACAAAGAAATGGATCGGAGAGGTCTGGGCCATTACACCAGATACCTCTCAAAACATTCTCGTCCTCGAGAATTAAAACCAACCCATAAAAGGGGTAAAGGTCCAGACAACCACCCCTCAAGATACCTCTCAGGCCTCTTGTCATAACATGAAACAACAAACAACCCTAATTATGTGGGTTAGGAATTCCCTCTCCTATGTCGAGATATTATCCGCTTTAAGCGGCACTGACTCGCCTGCACGGGTTTAATCGCATCCGCATTAATGCCTCTCGATTAAGGACTGAGCCTTCCCACTTCCATATATTAGGATTTTCCAACTTACACTCCCCCCCAACACCATAAAAAACATCAATAAATTTCCTGAACACATGGCTTGAGGAATTCCTTCTCCCATGTCGAGATATTATCCACTTTAGGCGGCACTGACTCTCCTTCACGGGTTTAATCGCATCCACATTAATGCGTCTTGATTAGGGATTAGGTCCTCCTCTCCCCACATGTTATGAATCTTCACACACATTTAAAGGAAAGAGGGAAACAACATAGCATTATAAATTCATGAAAAAAAAAGTTCCAGGCCCAAAGCCTGGGAGAGAATGAGTTTTCAACAAAGGAGTGTGATGATATTGAATTTAAACAAAACATAAATGAGAGCATTTAAGTAAAACCGGAAACATCTCTCTTGATCTCTGTCCTTGCAAGGGTTGCCACTTCTATTGCATGAAACTCTCTGTGTCCCACTCCTCTGCCGTTTTGTTGACGTCCAGGTGCCATAGTTGTTTGGTAAACAGGGAACACCGAAGCCCAAGTAGTAATGAAAAACTCAATGTTTTAATTATCATTTTATTTCAATTTCTTTCCCAGAACACCCAAATCAAGTTAAACACAAACATGATGATGCATGTACCTTTCCTAGGGTTTCTACCCTAAAATCAATGTAGCCTCACTTGGTTGTTCGGTAGGCTCAGAGTCCTTGCATCGGATCACGGGGGGCCCTAAAATCCCATGTCCTAGACGGTCTTCCCTGGCCTATGTCACACACCAAGATTAGCTAACACTGTTTCCCTACCATCCAATGCAATCCTCACTGTGCCTAACTCCAGACTCCATCCTATCTCTCAACCATTGCTCTGATACCATTCTGTCACGACCCCCTTCCATTAAAGATGCCCCTCCTGAGCTGGCAATGAAGAAAGGGAGATAATGACCCCCGAGCCCGCCTCTAGTAGGCCCCGGGGTGGCGACTAGCACCAAGGGTATGAGTTTACACAAATATGGGAGGCATTACCCTTTTTATTATTTTGGATCGGGAAATAGGACAAGTCAACCACCAAAAAGAGAAAAGAACAAGGTGCTGAAAAGAAACCCAAACCAGTCCCATATGCATGTATAAATAAACTAAAACAGGTACAAGTACAAATAAGCTGAAAGTACAAGTGAGTACAGTACCAAAAGAAAAACAAGAAAACAGCAACTCCACAGCTCCCACTGCCTGACTAGTAGGGTCCCGCACAGCCCTGGTAGTCCTCCTGAAAACCTGAAACAACGTAGGGTGAGCATAAAAGTATACTCAGTAGAGAACCTAAAGCTCTCGTGCACAAGTGGGGAGACACCCTAAGGTCCCGTGAGAAAATAGAAGAACAAGAAACTAACAAGGAAAAACTATCCACCCAGCCTCACTGGTCACACTCACCAAGTAACACAGACAAGTTTAGTATATATATAGAACAAAAGTATTGGGTACCCCGCACCATTTCCCACTTAATTAACTGATGTTCTTCCTAACGGCAAACGTCCTGACGCTACCACACTCTTCCCACCCGCACACACCTGGGCCAAACCACGCATCCCGCCCACACACACCTGGGGCTCACAACCACGCATCTCGCCGGCACACACCTGGGCCACAACCACTAACCCGCCCGCAGACACCTGGGCCTCATCCTGAAGGTTCTTGGGAACGGTAATCCTGCCCGAAGAGTCTTGGGCTAAAGGTCGCCTCAAGCCATCACAACCTCTGAGACCTACCCGAAGAGTCATGGGTGTACGGTCACATCAAGCCATCATAGCCTATGGAAGAAGGAGTAGGAAGGAGCTAGTAACTAAGGGGGAACACCCTCTCCCATAAAATGGGAGTGTTCGGCACTAGGTGCTTGACATGGGTGTGGTGCGACAAAACACAAAGATACAATTATATATATACATATACCAAACACACAGCCCAACCTATGGCTTCTTAAAAATAGGAACTGAGCATGTGCCTCGGCACTGCTACCACGAAGCATGCATCAACAACCAAACAATCATCCCCCAACCCCATTTAGGTTTTCATGTTTCATGCAATGGTTTAACAAATTATTACTACCGGGCAACTATCATCCAGAAAAAACCTTTCACAAACATATCCCTTCCATCCACAACCAAGGTTGGGTAATACTCAAGCAACCACATGCCATTTCATTTACAAAAGATTATCACAACCATACAACATTACATTATTCATTTATTTCAAAGTTCCACACATAAAACCCTTTCCACACACAAAACATTTCCGCATTTGAAAACACCTTTTACTTCCAAAACACTTTTCATAATCAAAACACTTTTCATAAATAAAGGCATTTTCCACAACCAACCACTTCCCATTTCAACCCCATCGTTTCAAAAAACATTTCCCAAAAAACAACCAAACCACCAACATGTTCATTATTCCAATTTTGTTCAACCGGGTTGATCACACAAGGTTTTCATTCTCATTTAATCAGCCAGTCTTTACATGCTTATCCATTTTCCATGTTTTAACAAAACCAACCACAAAAAATTCAGATATCAATTGCGCACGCAAAGGCCACCAACGGCCTTGATTTTCAGTAGGCAAAGGCCTTTCAATCCAAAATCACAATCAGAAGATAAAGAAACTGGAAGGAAATAGAAACAGCACAAAACCCCAAACCCTTCTTTATCCAGTTATTATCTTTATTTAAAGTTCAACTGCATCCCATGGAACAAAAGGAAAATATCCCACCCTGCATATTGCACCAAATAGAGAGAAGAAGGTAAACCCCTACCTCAAAAGGTCCCGATCACGTCGCTTTCGACGACGTCCTTCGGTGTCCTCCGCCTTCGCCAAACCCGACAAACGCCTCCTAGGATGGAAGCTGGAGAAGGAAGGCCAGAAGGAAAGGTGACAAGTCTGGGCTTAGAAGCTTCGTCTCGTCGCTACGATCCTGTGGCCGCTGACGGATCATAATTCGGAGGTCGGACAAAGAAGTTAGAGAAGGAATACTTCTCGATTGTCCAAGAGCGTCGTCGTGCGACAAAGAAGCGATTGATATGGAAGATAAAACATGACCTCGTTCTTATATAGGCAACGAATAGTTAAATCCATATTCAGCGTGCATTAATGAATACACGATGTGACCGTACATACGTTACATGTTTTGATTGGTTAACACGTCACGCAGTTTCCATGTGTTTTAATAATAATGATGATTCTATCAATATGTGGTGTTTCGTTGACCCGAGGCATGAGTCATAAAATTAGATCATTAATGGTCTTAAAATGACCGTTATAACTTCAGGGTTACGCTGTCGCTGACGGATCGTCAATCTGATACTGTATGAGAAAGATACGTTGGATACAAGATCCCGTAATAATAACAATATTAAATATATTAATTCATGAGCGTTTCAGGTACCCAATCCGAAAAACTGAAAAAGACATCCAATATTGGACTCATAATTTTCGTCTCGTAGTCAGGGTCGCACTGCCGCAGACGGTTCGTGAAACCGAGGTCACACGAATAAGTTATGGTCGGAAAAGTGTTTTACCTACAAAAACATTAACATGATTATTATATTATTATTTTTAATTGATTTATTTCAAATACCTAAATCCACCCAACCCTCTCTCTCCAATTTGGTGCGCCTTTCTCCTTTTCTCCTTCATTGATTTCTTTTTCTTTTCTTTTATTACTTCTCTTTTAATTCTCACACTCTCTCTCCAATTTATTTCAAATCTTTAACTCACTCCACAAGTGGCGCCTCCCACTTTCTTTTCTCCATGTTCAACACGTCCCATGATTGACTCCTCTTTAAATTATTTATTTTATTGGTTTAAATATTAAATCTTTACTTCATTTAAACCTTTTCTCTCTCCAATCTAATTCTCTCTCCAATTTTTATTTTATTGGTGCGCCTCTCCTTTTATTTCATATCATTATTATTTAATTCAATAGTAATAAATCCTCTTTCAATTTCATCAACGGGTCCCCATCATTAACATTAATAATTATTATTATTATTGACGCCCATTATTTTCATATAATTACTCCATATATCCCATAACATTATATTCACGCATGGTTGGGAACCCCATTCACGTGCATATTCACGTTATTATTATAACAAATTATTATATAATAATACCCTTTTAATGTTACTAACACAATTCCAACTTTAATTGTGGAGAACCGCACAACGCCTCATGTACAAGGTCACACCCATGCACCCCATGCATTTCATTCCATTATAATTTATTACATGAGCCTCATTTATTTTAATTTATTCCTTTATAACTTATTCCATGCACCTCCCATCATTTTATTAAATATATTCGATTTTATTTCTTATATTTTACAATGATTAAATTAAAACCATTTTATCTAATTAACACCAAATATTTTCACGCCACCATTATCAATTATTATTATAAAAAATTATTATTACAACATGTGTCGTGTTTTACCACATCAAATATTTTACAAAGAAATGGACCGGAGAGGTCCGGGCCATTACACCAGATACCTCTCAAAACATTCTCGTCCTCGAGAATTAAAACAAACCCATAAAAGGGGGAAAGGTCTGGACAACCACCCCTCAAGATACCTCTCAGGCCTCTTGTCATAACAAGAAACAACCGACAACCCTAATTATGTGAGTTAGGAATTCCCTCTCCTATGTCAAGATATTATCTGCTTTAGGCGGCACTGACTCGCCTGCACGGGTTTAATCGCATCCGCATTAATGCCTCTCGATTAAGGACTGAGCCTTCCCACTTCCATATATTAGGATTTTCCAACATACACTGCCCCCCAACACCATACAAAACATCAATAAATTTCCCGAACACATGGCTTGAGGAATTCCTTCTCCCATGTCGAGATATTATCCGCATTAGGTGGCACTGACTCTCCTTCACGGGTTTAATCGCATCCACATTAATGCGTCTTGATTATGGATTAGGTCCTCCTCTCCCCACATTTTATGACTCTTCACACACATTTAAAGGAAAAGGGAAAAAACTTAGCATTATAAATTCATGAAAAAAAAGTTTCAGGCCCAAAGCATGGGCGAGAATGAGTTTTCAACAAAGGAGTGTGATGATATTGAATTTAAACAAAACATAAATGAGAGCATTTAAGTAAAACCGGAAACATCTCTCTTGATCTCTGGCCTTGCTAGGGTTGCCACTTCTATTTCATGAAACAGTCTGTGTCCCACTCCTCTGTCGTTCTGTTGACGTCCAGGTGCCATAGTTGTTTGGTAAACAGGGAACGCCGAAGCGCAAGTAGTAATGAAAAACTCAAAGTTTTAATTATCATTTTATTTCAATTTCTTTCCCAGAACACCCAAATCAAGTAAAACACAAACATGATGATGCATGTACCTTTCCTAGGGTTTCTACCCTAAAATCAATGTAGCCTCACTTGGTTGTTCGGTAGGCTCAGAGTCCTTGCATCGGATCATGGGGGGCCCTAAAATCCCATGTCCTAGCCGGTCTTCCCTGGCCTATGTCACACACCAAGATAAGGTAACATTGTTTCCCTACCATCCCATGAAATCCTCACTTGGTGGTTGACTTGTCCTATTTCCCAATCCAAAATAATAAAAAGGGTAATGCCTCCCATATTTGTGTAAACTCATACCCTTGGTGCTAGTCGCGACCCCGGGGCCTACTGGAGGCGGGACTCGGGGGTCATTATCTTCCTTTCACCATTGCCAGCTCAGGAGGGGCTTCTTTGATGGAAGGGGGTCGGGACAATATGCTCGAGGGAGTTCAATACAATAAGACAGTGATATGAAACTCTCTAGATTTCTAAATGTTATAATAAATCTAGGTGAATTCTACCCTTTTTCCTGATTCATTGATGATACAATTTAGGAAAAATAGGCAGTAAATCCCGATCTCTCACCTTGAAATCCGGAGTTACGAAGTGATGTTTAGCATAAAACTTATTCCTATACAAATATGAATCAATATAATTCTTGATAATCTACACTGAAATTGGGGTCTCTTAAATTATAAGAGGTACAATTAGTTTTAACACTCCTACCTCTAATTAGCATACAGATAATTTACATGTCCTACCCAACAAGACCTTACAAGTACCCATATGTACAGTCCATTAAATGTTGTTATAAAAAGAAATTTTTGTAATCAGTTTTTTATTATCTAAAAACGAAAAATATAAATTATTCATACTTTGAGTATTTTTTCAAATACATGAATTATATTCTCATACTAACCATTGTTTTATTGGAGATAGTGTGTACTCAAATGTACCTATTAACCAAGAGCACACTATAATAGCTGCCAAAATCATGCTGTGAAATGTGAATCCATGTATAAAGTAGTATTATGTTGCAATCCATGAAGGTTAAATTATCTATTTCATATGTCCTATGTTTCTAAATATTCATATGGCTCCCTAAATAAGTTTCAAATTGGAATCATTCACCATTCTATCTCTGATAACCCATAAAACATATGTATCATGTATGGACTTATCTAAGACTATAATGATTCCCATAGTGATGTTATCCCATTTCCATTTAGGAATGGGCCATGGGTGTAATATTACAATAATTTCAAGGTCTTAAGGGTTAACCTATTGACTGTTGGAACTCGAGTACAAAATTAGTTATCTCACAGTTTATACAAGCCAACCATTTCTGGTGGATTATGTCATGGTACATCATGGTGAGTACTTGGTGCACTGCCTAAGAATAAGAATATGAACCTCACACTAGTTCCTCTTAGAATCTTGGAGGTACCTAGATATTCCAATGAATATTCTATATCTTATCCCCATAAATGAATTAACTAATAGGAGGCTCCATTCCTAATATACATTCCTTAACCAAAAATCATTCTGAATATAAAATCCACCTAACCAACAATCTATCCAAAAGTATAGAGGTTACCATAAAATTTGAAATTATAGGATGATCATCATGTTCTTGTATCTCAAGAAACCTCTCAAAAATAGATATGTAAAATTCCATTCAATAATGTGTCGTTGAACATATATCATAAGATTCATCCTTCTCAATGAATCATCCATCACATTTACATTCCAAGTATTATAAAATACTAGACAATAAATGAAAATAGTCATTCAATAGATCTTCTATTTTATAGAATTATTTCATGATGTGTTGTTATTTATTATGGGATCTTGTGTCATGTGTACACCAAAAAGTGATCTCATGGAATGTAGTGCATCTAGAAATGCAAAGAATGAACAAAAAATGAAAGCTCCAGGTCTTGTATCATGTTTTTATACTTATGAGACCTCACATAAAAATTACCCTACTGTATGGCTTATTATAATTGAAATATAAATTATCCTTTCATAATTTTTAATTCATACAAATAGATTGTATAGTCTCTTATTGGTTTGGGTAAGATTAAAATTGGCATGAGGTAAGTCATCATTTCAACTCCTACAAGGATCTTCTAGAGGCTTCATACCATGACGATTTATCACCATTCATTGTTAACCCTATATGTTTTATTGAAAATTATGATAAATCAAAAATGAACTTACTATAATATATAAATCTCCCCCTTAAACTCTGTTAATCAATGAGACCCACGGGAAGCCATTAAGAAACTATGGCTCTCACCTTCTCTCAGTTCACAAATTTTTATTATTCTTAGATGATGTGACCCTATAATTGATCCTTATCAATATAAACGTTCAATTCCATTAACCTGAAAAACAAAATATGATCACATAGTGTAAGAATTATTATTTCAAGGAGCTTGGAATTATCATTTCTTGTTTTAGAATATTCCAATATATAAATCACAAAACACAATACAAATGAAGCCTTCTATGCATGGAAAACAATGTTAATTATGGATATGATACCTTCCAGCACATTCCTAAGACCAAAAGAATTTACAAAATACTATAAAATCAATATATTATAAGAAACTATATATGTCATATATCTGTTGGTATGAATTTTACATAATAATATCCTAAAAAATAATTTTTTTAGAAACCATGATCTCATGATAGATAGTCAAAGAGGTCTTCTATATAAGTTAATGTATACCAGTTCATAAAACCTAGTTGGATAAATTTATGGTTGTATACACAAAACTATGTTTAATATCATTTATCTTGGTGGACAAGAATAATAAACCCAGAAGAGATATGTGTGATCATAAAAACCCATTAGATTCAAGTTCGTCTAGTTGTATTATGAGATTATAAATCTCTCTATAAGACATCAAATAAATATGAATATATACTAGATCAGTTTTAATGTAATATATCAATAATAAAATATACCTCTCTCATGGGAGGTAACCCATATCCCTTAAGAATATGCTAGAAATCATTGCTAATGCTCTTCCCATTCCATTATTCCCATGTCAATCTTGAATAGCTAGAAGAATTAATTAACTTATATGAACATTCTTATCACCCTCATGGGATATAAAAATCACCCACTATTTAAAATTGTTAACCCAACATTTATATGGAACCAACAAATCTATCTCATGTATGATATTTAATCCCATCATCTCATAGTTGAAAAGGGACTATAAGAAATGATAAATTATCAGCCTTGAGATGGTACTCACTACTTTGGTGTAAATTTTTTAATCACACTTCTATTAGTGGATCATTAGTAAAGACTCTATAAAAGTATTGAACTTTAAGACCAATCATTTCCATGATACAAATATATTTAAAGGGGTATTACTCACCATTGTTGAATACAGTAAATACCAATGTAAGGGATAATATAATAGTAAAACATATTATAGAAGGCTCAAAAATCATTTCATACAGAAACAATTGTAAGTTATGTAGATTTTCAGATCCATGACCCTACACTAATGCCTAAATACGCTGAGATTCCCCACTCTTCTAGAGATACTTTTGATAAGACAGGCTTACAAAACCATCTCTACCTAATTTTTATGAAATAGATGGTAGTACTTTAGATCCCTACACAATGCCAATTTTCTGGATCTAACCTAGAATGTTAAGTTGGTATAAAACAACTCTCATTATTAAATGCTGGAAACTTCCTAAAAACATAATATATCCCAACATGAATCATTTCTGACACTCAAATGGATCATTGTTACATTGGGGATCTGTATGACCTGACCTAACATAGATGATACTTACCACATAAGTGAATGTTCATCTAGTCTTTATGCATATGTTCCCAAGAAAGAAATATAACGTGATGATGTTTTGTTATAGATGGACCAATTTCCCCTCTAGGAGTTTGACCACCTGATCCCAAACAATTATCATTTCTAAAAATGTAAATCGTGGTGTTGTACTATATCACTAGCTGATAAACTATTGTCTACCAGAAGACATTTACCAAAGATTGAATTTAATTTAATGTCTGATATTAAAATCATATTTATCGATCTATATCATTCCCACCACTGGTAAGTGTCAGTGAGGAGTACTATAGCTTGATAAAGATAGGTGAAAATTCTATGGTAGACATGTTATCTTTCCATAGATTCATAAATTCCTTTACTTTTTATTCTCTCCACAGATATGTAATGAACTAATCTTAGAAAGTAGACATGATGTCCCTATAAAAATATTCTTATGCTAATATACATTACTAGTAACATCCCATAAATTTTTGTAGAATCATGTAGCATAAAAATTAATGTTTTGAACCATAAATCTGAAGGCTTATCTAGATACATGCAAATAGTTAGCATTGCCTCCAGCCATGACTCAATATATGGAGGGATATCATTAACTAAAAAATTCATCTGATAATTATTCTAAAACATTCTTTTTGATTATGACATGTGAAGTGCCCAGATCAGTGTGAATCACTGAGAGGGGGAGGGGGTGAATCAGTGATCCCTTAAAACTTTTTACTAATTGATTCCTTAATCAATTAAACCTCTATGGCTGGTTAAAGCCTCAATCCACTCTTCTTGTATCTCTCACCTTTCCACGAATGATGCAGTAAATGTAAAGGCACTGGACACAAGGATTTACAAGGTTCGGCACCAAAGGCCTACATCCTTGCCATGCTCTCTCAGCATGGATTCTCCCATTATAACTTGTTAGAATTACAATGGTCGATACAGAGTCCCATTGTATCTCTCCTGAGTCCCACAGGAGGGTCTTTATACTGCGTCCCACAGTGTTACCAGAGTCCCACTGGCCTGCTCCAGAATCCCACTGAAGACTTCTTCTCCCTGAGTCCCACAGGGTCTTCTCTTGGCTCCTCGAGTCACACGAGTAGCACTTCTTCACTTTAAGTTCTTCAAGTAACTTCAGCAGCCTGGGATAAAGGCTGCTGGCCTTGCTCTTCTTCTGATCACTTGTGGTGATCAGGGTCTTCTCGTCTAGCTCGGGCTTTATCACCTTCTTCTAAGGATGACCCGACTTCTCTCTTCAACTACTGAATGCTCAGACAACTGATGTCTTTATCTTCGGTCTGGTCCAGTCTCAGTTGCACACCACTGATTTAGCACTGTTCACGTGTGCACGTGCATGAATGCATGCATGCTCTGTCCTTTTCTTCTCTTGGTGCAGTAGACCCACAAAGGGTGTAACACTTTAAGCACACACCAACTCCTTGAACATCACACACTTTATTCAATTTGGTTACACACTTAGAAGTGTGTTGTACTCTAGTGTGAGTCCTCCCTTTTCTTATTCTATGTGTATATACAGTTCTTAGTGCACACACTAGGTTCGGCCTTCACTTGTCACTTGTTAAGCACACACAAATTCTTCATTTTGTACACACTTGATCTTGGCCTACTCCTCTATTCTTGTTGCACACCCTTAACCCGTAGGTTGTTCTTCAATTTTGCACACACAAAATGTGTCTTCACTTGGTGCACACACAAGGTCACAACCCTCGGCCTCTTCAAATTCACACACGGCCAAGTGTGCTCTTCCTCTTCACTTAGCACACACAAATAATATTCTTTAATTTGTTCTTCAATGTGTGCACCCACACAAGGGCTACGTCCTTCTTCTTTTTGCACACACACTGCCCACGGCCCCTTCTTTGTTCTTGTTTGCACATACAACCAAAGGGTGTGTTCTTTCACTTCACACAAGGTATGGCCTCGGGTTCTCTTGCTTTGCTTGGCACACACACGAGGCAAGGCCTCGGCCTTCCTTGGCACACACACAATGTGTGTGAAACACAACCCAAACTCTTACTGCCTTCATAGGAGGCGCGCAAGGTGCAAGGGGGTGTGGCCCTCTTCCTGTCTTCAAATGCCGCGCAGGCTCAAGTGTGCAAGGGTGCAATACCCTCGGGCTCCTTCCTTCTTCAACAGCCGCACAAGGGTGCAGTGGCAAGGCGCGCAAGTTCCTCCTTCCGCGGGGCGCACAAGTGCAACACCCGCGGGATCTTCCTCCTGCCGCGCAAGGGTGCGGGCAGAGAGGGAACAAGAGTCTCGAGCGCGCAAATATGCGGCTCGGCTCCTTCCTGTCGCACAAGAGAGGCGCGCAGGGAACACTTCGGGCCTCGGGTGGCACCGGGACAACAGCCGCGCAAATAATTTGCGCGGGGCTTCTACTTCGCGAGGCAGAGGCTTCGCGGGACTCTCTTCAAACTTTCAGCGCCTCAGCAAGCGGCTCAGAGGTCTCGGCCTCTCTTTATATAGGCAGAGGGATGCTTCACCTCTTCCGCGGGATTCAAATCCAAACTTCCGAAATTTTCGGATCTTCAAGATTTTTTCAAATCTTGAACTTCCTTTCCTCTGTTTCAACGCGGCTTCCCTTATTTTTCGGTCCCTCTACGTGGATGCGACTCATAACGCATGCACAGCCTTCGGTTTAGGCTCATCCCATGCAAAAACACCAACCACGTGGCCTCGGCAGCTTCGTTTGCCTCGGCCTCATTCGAAATTCTCCATACATTGCATGCACACCATTTTTAGGTATGATCCTGTTCGTTATGTCCAGACGAGCACGAGGGTGGCTTCGGTTTACTCAGAGGTGGCCGGGAGCTCAAAAACCGTCGTCGGGTTGCTCCTGGTTCGACGGAGGTTCGCGGGTGGCACGGGGTTTCCTCGGCTCGAGCTTGAGGTGGAAGACGGTGCGATAGCCGTCGGATCAGGTGATCGAAAGACATCGGACGGCTGGATCAGATCGTGGCGCCGCGGGATTAGATGAGCGGCTCGGATCGGCCGCGAGATCAGATGAGCGGCTGGGATTCGCTCCCGGTGGAATTTGCGCGTCCCACATCGAAACGGCGTGGGATTTTGCCGCGGCTTATAACCCTGGCGCTGCCTCAACCCGCCAGTTGAATCTTCTCCCTCCACGGTGCTGCCCCGCACCGTGTTCTCCCTGCGGGCGCGCTCTGCGCCCACTCTCTGCTCCTGCGGGCGCGCTCCTAGCGCCCACTATGCTCCTCCGGCGCGCGGGTTTCACCACCGTGTGCCCTCGGGGGCTTATACACGGCCCCATGTGCTCCTCCGGGCGTGCCCCAGCGCCTCTGTGGTGTCTGCGGGTGCGCCCCTGCCGCCCTGAGCTCGCCCCACGGGTTCCCCCTTGGGCGTGGCGCCTTAGGCCCACATGAGCCTTGGGGTTGAACCCACAAGGTGCTCACGGGCTGGCCATATTTTTTTGGCAAAGTATAGAATAAGACTTTGTAAAAAAACAAATTCCTCCATGAGTATAAGCCATTCTTTCCATTTCTTCTTCATCCTTCTTCCACAAACATCCTCAACTCCTTTCAATCATGTATTCTAGACTTATGAGACATTTGTAGAAGGTTCTTCATCAGCCGAATCACTTGATCAATTATTTCTTCTTCATTAGAATTCCTTCATTCTTCTTCAACATTTATTCATCACTTTGTAATGGAAGTCACGAAGGGTCTTCATCTTCAACTGAGCTCCTAAATCACTTAAATTCTTCAATGTGCTTTATTGATCTAATCAGAGATCAATTGGATCAACTTCACATTCACATGCACTAAGAGTTAGTACATTGACTTTAATAAACCACTTCATCCACTTAGAACTTGTGGATGGATCTTCTTCAACTCCTCATGCATTGTCACTACAATGCATGGTCTTCAAACAATGTTGTGACATTGTATCATCAGGATACAAGTTCTATGAACTTAATGATCAGCTCAACAATCGTCAGATTTTCTTAGAGAATGTTTCAACCATCATCTCCTATGTCACTTAGTGAATCTCCTAAGTGACATGCATCTTAGTACCATGACCATTCTCCTTCATCACCAACACCATCACAACCTTTGGCATTCACATCTTGACAATTCTTGACATCCATTCATTCTAAGACAACAACATGTCTTATTGGCAACAAATGCAACACAATGCACTTCAATCTCCCCCTTTGTATTTGTTGTCAGTACACTCCTTTAGCACATATGAATGGGTCAATATGTGTGCCAATATTTTCTCCCCCTTATTGGCAATCAAATGCAATGGTGTGGTGTGGTTCTCTTCAAAATATCACTTCCTCCCTTTAAAAAGTATTTTCTTGAAAAACACTAAGAGAGGGATGATGTCACATGTTCTCTTTAGCAAAGAACCTTTAGTAAATCAGATCTAAGTCTACTTGGGCTAACCCGGTGTAGAAAACAAGAGTGATATGACCAAGGAATTCAAAGCTGTCCAAAATTCACTGTACATGTGAGATCATGCTTAGGGGTTTGAAATTTTTCAGATATACCAATGAATTGCTAAATCCTGCACATACTTCACAAAACTCATTAGAAAGTTCAGTGCAAAGATAAAGCTCCCCCTTTCAATCATTTGTCTTCAATCTATACTCCCCCTTAATTGACAAGATAAACTCAATTAAGAAACAATGGATGAAAGCATGATTGGAATACCTTCACTTTCTCAAGATGATATTAATTTTAGTACATCATCTTCTCCAGATTGGCTCCCCCTCAAGGGGTGCACTCCATTCCTTCCAAACCATCCTCCAGCTGAGAATGATCATCATCTTCAATTCCCTGCAATGTTAGCACATGTATATACCAAGAGTATAAGGGAATAAGATGGAACCTCCTTTGTTCATCAATGTGAACAACAAGGTTGAGAAGATTCTCTCAACCGAGATGTCCCATTTTCACCAGTCTTCACACTTGCACATTTGATCTTCATTGATGATTGTGATGGTGTGGTTCTCAAAACATCTTCATGTGAAACCTTTTGTTTCCTTTTTTCCTTAGCAATTGCCATAACTTCATCTTCAGCTCTCTGCAGATCTTTGGCAAGTTGCAACTGATTTGGCCATATGACTAGTGAGTCACTTGGGAGTGTGGCCTCAGTTCTGGATATTCCACATGGTTCCTTTGATTCTGTCAAGCTACCTCTCCTAGGCAACTTGTTTTCAATCAATCCCTTCTGCTTCTTCTGGATTGATTGTCTGTTTGAGTCCAGTCTGCTTCTATTCAGTTCCATGGCTTGGTCACAAAGATCCATGGTGTGTCCTTTCTTTCCACTGTAGAAGCATTTCTTGGTGGTCCTTCTGGATGCATCACCCTTCTTGGACTTAGACTCCAAGGACTTCTCCTCATTTCTAAAACACTTCTTGGGAGCATTGTCTACTTTCTTCTTGCTTCCCAAGGAATCTCTCTGAGCCAGGTTCTGTGATCTTTTCTTCTTTTGAGCTCTGGATACAGTTGGAGATTGACATGTATCTATTTGACCACTTTTGCAATCATCCCAGATGTTATCAAGCAATCCAAATCTATTTGCAGTAAACAGATGTCTCTGGACCTGTGGATGTTGCTTATTTCCTTCTGGCTTGCTCCCCCTTGGCATGGGCTTCCTCTGTGCTTTGGCATTCAGTGGATTGTACCAACAATCCTTTGCACAATGCCCATACTTGTTACAACACCAGCATTGTCCCACGAATCATGACCTCTTCAGTCCTTCTGATTGTAGGGTACTTTTCTTGACCTGTTGTGCTGTTTTAGGAGAGCTCTGCTTCTTTACTGTCTTCATCCATATTTGTTTGGAGTTATTCTCCCATCCTGCACTTTTTGTGGAAACACAATTAGAAGCATCAGTACAAGATGGTATGGATGGTACCTTCTTTCTAGAAGATGTTGCACTTTTATTAGAGAATGTCTTTCTCTTAGAATCATCCTGCTCAATGCATACTTGAGTAGCAACATTTCTTCTTCCAGCTGACTGGGAGGCTTCAGCTTTGGGTGATTGCAGATTTTTCAATATCACCTCTAGTTCTAAACCTTTCATATTGAGGGAGTTCTTCTCATCCTCAATAGTTCTTAGCCTTCCTTCCCAATTCTGTTTCAGCTGTTCCATCTGGTCATCATGCACCTGCTTCATTTCAAGCAATGAGTTGTCAAGCTCCTTCACCCTTTTGACTTTGTCTTCTAGTTGAGCATCTCTGACAACCATTGACACTTTGTGCCTCTTTTCCAGTGCATGGAAAACTTCTTTAACCACTATTTTAAAACAATCTTTCTCAGAAAGGATTCTATGCAATTCTTCAGTAGTGTCTTCATATCTTTCATTGCAAAGAGAAACGGTTTCATCTTTAGCCTTCACCAGCTTTCTGAGAGTGTTGGTTATGCCAACCCTTTTTGCCAGCTGATCTTCCATAGCATTGGCTTCTTCTTCTAACTGTGATTTTTCTTCTTGAAGATCATGGATGCCTGTAGCTATACACTTTGCCACTTCCATGGGAACTGTCTTCTGAAGATATTTGAGTGCACTCTGAAGATCATTCATTGTTTCAACTTCATCACAGCTAGGACAGGCTTTCTTCATCTTCTTGGCCTGTTTCTTCTTTCTATTTTTCTGAGTCTTGGAAGATATCTCCATTTGAGGCTGGTTGCTCATTTCCTCAAATTTGCACTTCCTGTAGACTCCCTTGGATCTTTTAGAGGCATCCTCGCTCTGATACCAATTGAAGTGCCCAGATCAGTGTGAATCACTGAGAGGGGGAGGGGGTGAATCAGTGATCCCTTAAAACTTTTTACTAATTGATTCCTTAATCAATTAAACCTCTATGGCTGGTTAAAGCCTCGATCCACTCTTCTTGTATCTCTCACCTTTCCACGAATGATGCAGTAAATGTAAAGGCACTGGACACAAGGATTTACAAGGTTCGGCACCAAAGGCCTACATCCTTGCCATGCTCTCTCAGCATGGATTCTCCCATTATAACTTGTTAGAATTACAATGGTCGATACAGAGTCCCACTGTATCTCTCCTGAGTCCCACAGGAGGGTCTTTATACTGCGTCCCACAGTGTTACCAGAGTCCCATTGGCCTGCTCCAGAATCCCACTGAAGACTTCTTCTCCCTGAGTCCCACAGGGTCTTCTCTTGGCTCCTCGAGTCACACGAGTAGCACTTCTTTACTTTAAGTTCTTCAAGTAACTTCAGCAGCCTGGGATAAAGGCTGCTGGCCTTGCTCTTCTTCTGATCACTTGTGGTGATCAGGGTCTTCTCGTCTAGCTCGGGCTTTATCACCTTCTTCTAAGGATGACCCGGCTTCTCTCTTCAACTACTTAATGCTCAGACAACTGATGTCTTTATCTTCGGTCTGGTCCAGTCTCAGTTGCACACCACTGATTTAGCACTGTTCACGTGTGCACGTGCATGCATGCATGCATGCTCTGTCCTTTTCTTCTCTTGGTGCAGTAGACCCACAAAGGGTGTAACACTTTAAGCACACACCAACTCCTTGAACTTCACACACTTTATTCAATTTGGTTACACACTTAGAAGTGTGTTGTACTCTAGTGTGAGTCCTCCCTTTTCTTCTTCTATGTGTATATACACTTCTTAGTGCACACACTAGGTTCGGCCTTCACTTGTCACTTGTTAAGCACACACAGATTCTTCATTTTGTACACACTTGATCTTGGCCTACTCCTCTATTCTTGTTGCACACCCTTAACCCGTAGGTTGTTCTTCAATTTTGCACACACAAAATGTCTCTTCACTTGGTGCACACACAAGGTCACAACCCTCGGCCTCTTCAAATGAACACACGGACAAGTGTGCTCTTCCTCTTCACTTAGCACACACAAATAATATTCTTTAATTTGTTCTTCAATGTGTGCACCCACACAAGGGCTACGTCCTTCTTCTTTTTGCACACACACTGCCCACGGCCCCTTCTTTGTTCTTGTTTGCACATACACCCAAAGGGTGTGTTCTTTCACTTCACACAAGGTATGGCCTCGGGTTCTCTTGCTTTGCTTGGCACACACACGAGGCAAGGCCTCGGCCTTCCTTGGCACACACACAATGTGTGTGAAACACAACCCAAACTCTTACTGCCTTCAAAGGAGGCGCGCAAGGTGCAAGGGGGTGTGGCCCTCTTCCTGTCTTCAAATGCCGCGCAGGATCAAGTGTGCAAGGGTGCAATACCCTCGGGCTCCTTCCTTCTTCAACAGCCGCACAAGGGTGCAGTGGCAAGGTGCGCAAGTTCCTCCTTCCGCGGGGCGCACAAGTGCAACACCCGCGGGATCTTCCTCCTGCCGCGCAAGGGTGCGGGCAGAGAGGGAACAAGAGTCTCGAGCGCGCAAATATGCGGCTCGGCTCCTTCCTGTCGTGCAAGAGAGGCGCGCAGGGAACACTTCGGGCCTCGGGTGGCACCGGGACAACAGCCGCGCAAATAATTTGCGCGGGGCTTCTACTTCGCGAGGCAGAGGCTTCGCGGGACTCTCTTCAAACTTTCAGCGCATCAGCAAGCGGCTCAGAGGCCTCGGCCTCTCTTTATATAGGCAGAGGGATGCTTCACCTCTTCCGCGGGATTCAAATCCAAACTTCCGAAATTTTCGGATCTTCAAGATTTTTTCAAATCTTGAACTTTCTTTCCTCTGTTTCAACGCGGCTTCCCTTATTTTTCGGTCCCTCTACGTGCATGCGACTCATAACGCATGCACAGCCTTCGGTTTAGGCTCATCCCATGCAAAAACACCAACCACGTGGCCTCGGCATCTTCGTTTGCCTCGGCCTCATTCGAAATTCTCCATACATTGCATGCACACCATTTTTAGGCATGATCCTGTTCGTTATGGCCAGACGAGTACGAGGGTGGCTTCGGTTTACTCAGAGGTGTCCGGGAGCTCAAAAACCGTCGTCGGGTTGCTCCTGGTTCGACGGAGGCTCGCGGGTGGCACGGGGTTTCCTCGGCTCGAGCTTGAGGTGGAAGACGGTGCGGCAGCCGTCGGATCAGGTGATCGAAAGACATCGGACGACTGGATTAGATCGCGGCGCCGCGGGATTAGATGAGCGGCTCGGATCGGCCGCGAGATCAGATGAGCGGCTATGATTCGCTCCCGGTGGAATTTGCGCGTCCCACATCGAAACGGCGCGGGATTTTGCCGCGGCTTATAACCCTGGCGCTGCCTCAACCAGCCAGTTGAATCTTCTCCCTCCACGGTGCCGCCCCGCACCGTGTTCTCCCTGCGGGCGCGCTCTGCGCCCACTCTCTGCTCCTGCGGGCGCGCTCCTAGCGCCCACTATGCTCCTCCGGCGCGCGGGTTTCACCACCGCGTGCCCTCGGGGGCTTATACACGGCCCCCTGCGCTCCTCCGGGCGTGCCCCAGCGCCTCTGTGGTGTCTGCGGGTGCGCCCCTGCCGCCCTGAGCTCGCCCCACGGGTTCCCCCTTGGGCGTGGCGCCTTAGGCCCACATGAGCCTTGGGGTTGAACCCACAAGGTGCTCACGGGCTGGCCATATTTTTTGGCAAAGTATAGAATAAGACTTTGTAAAAAAACAAAGTCCTCCATGAGTATAAGCCATTCTTTCCATTTCTTCTTCATCCTTCTTCCACAAACATCCTCAACTCCTTTCAATCATGTATTCTAGACTTATGAGACATTTGTAGAAGGTTCTTCATCAGCTGAATCACTTGATCAATTATTTCTTCTTCATTAGAATTCCTTCATTCTTCTTCAACATTTATTCATCACTTTGTAATGGAATTCACGAAGGGTCTTCATCTTCAACTGAGCTCCTAAATCACTTAAATTCTTCAATGTGCTTTATTGATCTAATCAGAGATCAATTGGATCAACTTCAAATTCACATGCACTAAGAGTTAGTACAATGCATTGTCACTACAATGCACTTAGAACTTGTGGTTGACTTTAATAAACCACTTCATCCACTTAGAACTTGTGGATGGATCTTCTTCAACTCCTCATGCATTGTCACTACAATGCATGGTCTTCAAACAATGTTGTGACATTGTATCATCAGGATACAAGTTCTATGAACTTAATGATCAGCTCAACAATCGTCAGATTTTCTTAGAGAATGTTTCAACCATCATCTCCTATGTCACTTAGTGAATCTCTTAAGTGACATGCATCTTAGTACCATGACCATTCTCCTTCATCACCAACACCATCACAACCTTTGGCATTCACATCTTGACAATTCTTGACAACCATTCATTCTAAGACAACAACATGTCTTATTGACAACAAATGCAACACAATGCACTTCAACATGCTAGATGAAGATTTTTCTGATCCCTTTATGGTATATATATGATATAATAATCCCCCTTAAAACTGGGCATCAATGACCAAGTTAGGCTTAAATAGATGTGTCAAAGGTGGCAGCAATGGAAGGTTAGATCCGAATACACCTAGATCATGGTAATCACCACATTCCTATAATTTTACATAGGTTTATCACGGAGGAATGCGTGTACAATACCCATAATATTTATATATTTAATTTAGATAACATGGAATATTTCAATATAAAATATAAAAAGCATTATTCTTCCAACAATAAATCAAAACACCCATCCACCTTGTCTAAAATTCATGTATGGGTCACTATTCCATGATGAAAAATAGTGGTTTTAGTAGATGTATGTTCGACATGAATATATATTGATAAATACACATTATTTTCCAATTTGAATATCTTTTTAATGGGAACCATTCTATCTATGAATCATACATTTATTGTAATTTCTGTGGCCACACAATGGTCTTGTTAGATGAATTTCTATTCCCATCTTATAAACTATTACTCTTTAGAAGTTAAAATATTCATGTAATGTAACTTCATCCTTACACTTATATTCAGTATCATGTTATTGAAAATTGTATTGGATTATTGGATTGGAGGAATCAACATTCCAAATTTATTGAAGAAAAATATTTATAAATTTAATATGGTATTAATTAAATTTTAGTCAATTAATAATTTAGTCCATTTATCCACAATTAAAAAACTAAAACATGTGGTTACTGGTTAATTAATGATAAACACTCAAGCTATATAGGAAACATTGGTTTGAGTGAGGTAGAATATTTAATGACCAATTATTTCATTTTCCTTATATGAAACCTCAACCCAATATATGATATGTCATCCAATAAACCATAAATATAAATCATGAAATTCATGTAATAACATAAACATCGAATTTAATCTTAATGGAATTTAAATCATATGGTTATTACATTGATACATGATCAATACCTCATTATTATACCTAGTTAATGGTAAAATAGATTCCATAACAAAAATATTAAATCTCATAAACAATGTGTATCACACGACCCTAAAATAAATACAACCATAATTTGAAAACGAGAATATAAATTACCATCCCAAGAAGCTTGTATTTTTTCATTGTATGTGGGTTATCTACTTTCAGACACATGCTTATTGATGGGCTTGAATTGTATCAAAAATACTTTATGAATCATATTTATTTTTTATTCTCAAAGATAACTTTTTTTGATTAATTAATGATATTACATTAAATATATTTCAGAAAATTAATATTCATTTAAATATTTATTTTGGAATTATATTAAGGCTTTTAATTCATAAGGAATATTCCTCAAATCATTTGAATGTGTTATTATGTTCTCTAGATCCACTATTCATACCCAATATTAAAAAACATAACATAATGAATAAAACCTAGTCGTATAGTAGCATGTATGGACCATGAAACCAACATTTAGTGGAATTTACAGATAAAGAAGCATATATATGGATGTAAACTAATGTTTTTATGGAGGAGAGGTTTGTTTATGGGACCCAACATTATTAAATAAACCAACGTATGAGGAAAAAAGGCATGGTTCATCAACCTTACTTTTATGATCAACCATACATTCAGAAAATGAACACTTTTATAACGAACCCTATTCTATGTAGTTGAACCCTTCATTGAGTTTTTTTGGTTTTATGAAGGAACATTAGGTTTGACTCTTCAATGATATCGATTTAAATTAGTGATATTATTTGAGATATCAATAATGGACCAGATATAAAGAATTGTTGATTCAAAAAATTTCAATGACAAATTCAAAGGTTTTTATTGATAGATTCAAAGAACAATATTAATTAAATAAAATAATCAATATTTATAAAGGAATTTATGATTCCCCAAGCCATTTTAAATTTGAATATATGTGATCTTCCAGGTGACATTCTCATATCTAAAAAACTAAACCAATTTTTCTACCATATATATTATACCAATATGTCTTTTCAATATACATGTGATATGTAATTAATATATGACTGTATATCGATGAAAATCTATTGAATTTAGAAGTTATTCAATGAATGGGGGAATTTTATGTTTTCTGGAAGAGTCAACACTTTGGAGTTATATATTTTTAATTTTATTCTTTTGTGAAACTATTGATGTTTCTATCTACATTAATTGAAGTTCATTTTATACTAGGATGACATCATTGTTATTTTTTCTTAATGAAAGTAATTTGTGAAGAAGAATCATATATAATTCATTAATGGTCATGCAACTATAATTAAAAATTCAAACTTTCATCAAATCAAAATATTTTGATTTATTATTGTTTCAACATCTCGTACATAGTTTTTGTGAAGTGCCAGCATCATGTACATAGCATCGAATAGATAGTTCTCTATAAAAGAACCAAAATCATCTATTTTAACCTTTTTCTAAAGGATTCAACTATATAACAATAGATATAGATTTCAAGGTCTAGTTATAAGAGTTTATTTTTAGTGAAATTAACTAACCTCGTAGAGAGAGAACTGGTGGAGTGGACAAGAGGATATTTGTGCCCTGAACCACTATAAAATTACAATGTTCATTATTTATTTTTATCCTTTAATTATTTATCATATATAAAAAAATTTATATATCCTCATAAATAATAAAGAGAACCAAAATCTATAATAAGTGAACATTATAAAAAATTCACAATTCAACCCCCTCCTGTGAATATTTATATTATTAAGAACAAATTATTGGTATCAGAGATGAGATTTTGTGAAATTTATCTCGGAATCGTAAAATAAAAATGTTTATAAAAACAATTTGTTAATGGGTCATCTAAAAAATGTATGTTTATTATTTGAGCCCTATATTTTAATTGTGAAAAATATAGATGTCAGAAGTAACAAATGGTCATCTATATAAAGAATTGTTGATTTACAATTTATTAAAGTATCACCAATTCTTATATGAATCCTAGGAATCTTGATTCTTGGGATTCCAGAATAGAAGCGGAATATGAAATCAACTCAAACGTAAATAATTATATCTTTTGTGTACTATGTCCTAATGAATTTTATCATGTATATCAATTCCCTACTACATATGTGATTTCAAAAAAACCATTGTTACATACAAAGGAATAGAAAATATCTGATAGATAAAGTATACTACTGAATAAATACTAATTGACTCCACTATAATGTTTCATGGTGATATAATTACACAAATGAATGAATAATTGATAGATATTTTCAATAATATGACATTCTTTGAAGATCCCATTATTCAATCAGATCAGGAACTGAACATACAAAGATTACTACATTTAAAAAGGAATGGAATATCTGTAACTATTTTTCAATAATCACTCAACAAGATCATGACTATAAAGTAGTTAATTGAATCCATTGTAATGTATGAATCATAAAATCATGATGATGTTTAATATCAAATGATTATAGTAAAACAGAAAACACTACACATTACGGTGACATATAAAAATCATGAATGAAAATAAAAACATGAAGTTGGTGGCCAATATTTCGATTATTCAAATTCTGAAATGAAACTCAGTTAGATATCCAAAATGTTTAGGAAATTTTACAATAAGTATAGTGGTTTCAAAAAATCCATTAATGAGGATAAAATATATCTTATGGAAGTAAGATTCTAGGAAGGAAATAATTTGGGCCACATTAGACCTGATTTCTCACAATGGAAATATGTGAGAATATGGATATAAAAGAAATATCATAAAATTAATGTTTATGATTATAAATGAAAAGGAGCCATTAAATCTATTTGAAGTGTATCTAATGTCTCCGGTGGTTCTCCAACTTTTTATCTTGAAAAAGAGGCATAAAATATGAAATCAAATATGTGTTTTATAGATAAGGAAGAGGAATATGTACAAACAAATTATAATTCATCCTTGAACTCTGATAGATGTTTCAATAGAAAATTCGATGCTTACTATTCTATGCTGGAAGAAAAATAAGATTCTTTAATAAGGAAACTTAAATCCTTAAAAAAATTCATTATGCTATTTTAGTGAAATGCTAATGCAACATCAAGATCTAAATGATAAATTCATTTCATCCAAATAAAATTTTATTAATCATGAAAAATGATAAAATAATTATGATATGATGTTTAATCCTACAAAATTTCATCTAGTATATTAAGAAAATGAAACAAAATCCTGTATGATATTCATAAAAATAATTTTATGCAAATAGAAAAATTTGAAAATGGAAGCATGGGTGGAAGACTAAAATTATACCAAAATTAATTTTTTCTTAATTAAAAAAAATATGTTCTATTATTGTGGAATAAATGTTTTTTTCACTAATGACTTTAATTTTGGAAATATTAAAATTAATGGTATTAAAAATTATTGTATTTCTTAAAATATTTTTGAACGTGATAATAAAAATTCTTGAAAAATCAAACAATTTTGGATTATTCGATCTCTACTTGCTGACATAGTAATACCGAATAAAATATGAAATCCAAAAAAATACCAGTTTACGTACTTTTTTAGTAAAAATTCCAAAGGAATTAAAAAGTTATATGGATTATGTAAAGTGGATACTCCACACACATTAGTGAAAACCCACCAAATTTCACAAAATTTACTCAAATGGATGGAGGTGTAGTTGCTTTAGGTGAAAATGAAAAAGTAATGATTGTGGATTTGAAACTGTTGGATATCCCATGAAAATATTTATAAAAGAAATAATGCTTCTAAAAGGGATAAATAAAAACTTGATCTTTATCTAAAAATATTATGATGATTGTAATTTTATTAATTTCACTAAAAATTCCTTCAATAATTTCAATGATAAAATACATCAATTTGGATTACCTACAAATGAGTCTTTTTATAAATTGGAACTCAATTCCTTTTGAAATTAAATATATTATTATTTAACCACTATGAAAAATTGTTTCATGGTTCTAGAATAGAAGACTTCGACACCGCAATGTATATTCCCTACAAAAACTATCTAAGAAAAATTTTGTTTCGGATTTTCCTTCTCTTATGTTTGAAATTGATAGTATTTGTGATATGTCTCAATCAGGAAAAAATTTTATTTTTTTCCAAAAAAAGTTACAAAATTTATTCATCTTAATATTTTTAAATTATCCATTTGTATTTATTGGACAATCATGTGTAGTATGTTTTGATTGGAAATTATATGTTTATGTCTTAGTTGATGATTTTATTGATTTAGTTGGGTTTAATTTATAAAATTCAAAAGTGATGTATTCACCATTTCTCAATGATTTTTCAAAATTATTCCAAATGAAAATGATTTTAAAATTATATAATTGATATGTTATCAAAGTGGATAATTCGAGAATTGGGAATTTAAATCTTTTTTCACAAATATATGAATTAAACACACAATCGCTTCACCTAGAACTCCTCATAAAATTGGAATTGTTGTATAAAAAAACTAAATTTTTCAGGAAATATAAAGTACTATACTGAATGAATAGATTCATTCTACCGATTTTTTTAATAAGATATAACCACAATTTTTAATATCATAGATAGGGTTTTAATAACATCAATATTTACATATAATCCCTATTAACTCAAGAATAAAATAAAACCAGATGTAAAATACATTAATTTTTTAATGTAAGGTATATATCATGAATACTATAAAAAAATGGATAATTCGATATAAATTCCAATAGTGGAATATTTATAGGTTATTATGATTCTTTATAAATCTTAAACTCAATTTAACAAAAAGGAATGTATTGTTGAAGAATCAATTCAGGTGACGTTTGAGGAAATCAAACCTTTAGATTAAAAGGATAATTAAAGAGATAAGACTAATAAATCTCTAAAAAACAATAGTCTTGTATCACCTAAAACTATTTTAGAAAATAATTTAAATAAAATTAATTCTAGTTTCGAAGAATATGAAACTGAAGAACCTAAATGTTTCTTACCCAGAAATTATATAATATTAAAGAAACATCTTTTAGAAACTACTATAGGTGACCCAAAAAGAGTGATTTGAACTTGATGAAATGTTGGAAACCTAGTTGAATTATATTCTTACTAGACCAGTTAGAACCTATGCATTCTAAACAATATTTAGAAGAAAGGATTTAAGAGTTATCCCTAAAAGAAGAACTAATCCAATTTAAAAGAAATAATTCTAGAAATTTTTTGTATTTCCATTCGATGATCATATACTAATAAATAAATTGATCTTTATAAATAAATTTAATGATCATGGGATTACACCTAGAAAGAATCTAGATTATTTGAAAGTGGATATAATGAGGATGATGATATTTATTTTTATAATACTTTAACACCTATTGCTCATTATAATATAATTGAATCCTTTTATCATATTCATCTGAAATTCATTTTAAATTCTATCAGATGAATGTTAATTCCTTATTTTGAAATTGAAATTTAATTGAATATGTTTATAATAAAAATACCAGTTTTTAAAAACCCACTCAAACCTAATTATTTTTTAAAGATTATTAATTCTCTCTGTGACCATAAATAATAACCTAAACAAGGAATGGAAAATTATTACTTTTTATTATAAAATTGAACATCCATGTGATTAGGGGATCAAGCCCTTTTTATAAAAATCATATCATATAATATTCTATTAGTAATAATTTATGTGATGATGTTATTTTTTGTAAAAAATATAAAAATATTCAAAATGTTTTTTCAAATATAATGAAAAAATAATTCGAAATGAGTACTATAGAAAAATTAAACATTATTTTATGATTTTGAATGTGTCAAAATGATTATGGAAGTTTATTAAATAAATGTAAATATATAATTCAGTTATTAATGATGTTTCGAATATAAAATAGTAAGGATTATACAAATCCTATTTGTATCAATATAAAAAACATTATATTAAGATTGAATACCAATTATCCACAAGTTATATCTAGGTTTGATTTGGAATTTATTATATATTACACTATTAGAGAAGACATAATGTTTTATGTATGTTTTTTTTCTATATTTCTATCAAATCCAAACAAACCCCATAATATTCCATTTTTTAAAAAAATAAAATACTTATAAGGAAATAATTTTCAATCTCTTCATTACAATAAAAATTATGATTTTTATTTAATTCCATACTCAGATGCTAATTTATGAAGATATATATTAGATCAGAAAAGATTTTCAAGAACCTATCACTCTTTAAGAAAATATTTAGCATCATGGTATATTAATAAATAACACTCAGTTTCCTTGTCAATAGCCATGAAATAATATATATCAATTGGAAATTTCAATGAACATGTGTTGTGGGTAAAACACACTTCAATTAATTTTGAATAAATGTAAATAATATACCAATTTTATGTGTAAATACTAGTTCTATCAATATTTAAGAAATCCAATAATTTATTCTTGGAATACCCATATTGATATGAGGAATTATTTTCAAAGATATCATGTTCTAAAAATATATATATAAATAGAATTTTCAAATCCCAAATATCACCTATTATATGTTTTTACAATTCCACTTCTCATAACATGTTTTTATATTTTTAAAGAGGATTTAACCATATTAAATTATCAATTAATATTTATAATTTCATTTGAAAATAATTTGTTAATTTCGTTGCCAATTAGTTTTATTTAATATTTGTAATTAAGAATAGTTAAATAATTTGATTAAATATTTGTATCATTTTGGGGTGATAACCATGTGTTTTCAATAATATTAAAATTTTATTCATTACCTTGTGTAATAAATAGGAGAAACTAGACCACATCACCAATCATTTGAAACCCCTTAATATTTCTCATATTTTTTTCAAAACATTTAATCGACTAGATCCCTCATTTGAATTAAAAAGCATAGAAACAGAAAACCTCCAACCTTCATATGGATAAAAATGTTGGAGACCAAGTGAATGGTGAAGGTGAACCAAGTGATTGGAATCCACTTCGTGTCCACTTCATGAAGATGTCTCTGGGAAAAGTTTAATATTTTGAAATAATGTATGAGATGATTATTTTTCTCAAGAATAAATTTTAGTTTCAACGAATGGAATTTGTTTTTAATGAATAAAATACAGATTTTATTTATGATATTGAACTAAATCAATTTTATAGAAATGTTCTGCTTAGTGTTGGTGATTGAATGGATTCAATATCTTCATGAGAAGATGATAAAGTGTTTTTATCTCCTCAGAAGAAATTGCTCAGATTTTAAAATACTGTCATGAAGAAGTTTTAAAGTTTGTTGTCCGGTAAATTGGAATCAAGGATAAAAACTTCAATGAAATATTGTAGTTTTTCTTGTTCATAAAATTGAAGGAAACAGTTTTCAATGGACTGGAAATATAACTACAATATTTTGGTAATGTTTATTCAAACTGCTATAATTCCAAGGGTTTATAATATGTAAATGAATTTATACCCATACATATATATTATGTTTCTGTTTATCAATTAAATCATGATAAACTTTTCCATATATATGCTGAGATATCCTAGTGATTGTTTTCATTCAGAGGAAATGATATGATCCAATAATAATGGCTAAATATTTTCTCTTCTTCTATTTTGAATGAACAAGATTCATCAGTTGGATTAATGAGATAGCTGTAACCACATAAATATTTTGAATTCTAATACTCTTAGAAATTTTGGTTTCATTTTGAATTCAATAAAAGTTAAATTGTTTCATATTGGTGAGAATGAACAATAGGAATCCGAACCATTATCTGTAGGAGGAGAATCAAACCTTTGGTCTATAAGACCAATTCATTTTTGAAATGAAGAAGTTAGAGAATCATGTATAAAAGTTGTTACTCTAACTAATATAACATCTTTTATGATGATATAGATCTTTCCATAGAAGGTTTAGAAGAAGAAAACCAAGTAGAACTTGTTTTAAGTCCATAAATCAGAGATGAAATCTAGAAAGGGGATCCAATGTATGGATTTGATGATGTGACTCATTCCGAACATTTAGATGAACTAGATCATGTAGTGGATCAAAATTAAAAAAATTCAATCTCATGAACTTCATATTGTTCCCCAACATAGACACCAGAGAGAAACTACTCAAAAAGTTTAGCATATTTAGAAATTTGTAACTGAGAACACTGAGGTCACTAATATTCAGGTTATCTCTGATGTTGATAAATCATTGGATAAAACGTCATATTTATCTAGAGATAGGAAAGAATTCCAAGATGGTATATATTTTTCGTGTGATAAGACATTAGATATATCTTTATATATATGTAAGTGTATCATAAGTCAAATAATCACGAATAAGGAATATCTGGTTCTCTAAAATATCATATTGAAGATATTGTAATATAGTACAGAAGTGTGCATTGGGAAAACATCAGTCTTTGAAATGAACTGGAAACTAAAATAAAATATTTTTAGTAATTGAGAAACTGATATATTCTAAGGATTGAATTATAGCATGTTTAGAAATATCATCATGATTTAATTGAATCCTTTTTATCCAAAATGGATTTGGATGAATTCAAGATATATATTAGATTATTTTATCAAACTAAAATCATAATCTAAATAATATTGTTTTGATTTAAAATGGTATTTGATAATTCAAATTTAATCAATAAAGTGGAGTATCAATCCATACATAGCCTCCACCTCTACATATCTAATAGATCTAGAACAGATAACTACATTTCCAGAAATTATATAAGTAATGATTGATATGAATGAGAGAATTTTATATATTCAATGTAATAGTTCTCAATTTTTAGTGCTTTTGGACAATCTGAAAGATCTTTTTGGGGAAACTCGCCTAATGTGAACCATGAATTAGGTTTCCACTTAGTCAATTTAGTGATAGGTTTTCTTATTTTCTAAAAATACTCTAAAACATTCTTGAATTTCTCAAAGTTAGTCGGTTAAAAATTTGAATGTATGTAAAGAGTCAAGAATTTTGAAAAATACATTAATGGACATCATTAATAATAATTACAAGGTCATATGAATGAGTTGGAAGAAGTTTTTCTGGTTACTCATGCTTCACTAGTACAACATACTACTCCTAATCGAAACATTTCACCATCGACCACACATTTTGTTAAACCTCTTCCTCAAACCAAAACCACCCACATATATATACAATTTTCCAATAAAACTCCCTTTTTTTTAAAATATTCTTTTCTCTATCTCTATATTTTATTATATGTTTAACTCATCTTCTAGAAAATGTGTATGATTTTTCTTACCAGTAAAAATTATCATTCGTTTATTGTAATATATAATATGTATGTCTTTTAATCCCTTTTCATAAGATTCATTTTTGATATCAAAATAGTTGGATTAAATTGGGTATACACAACATTTTCAATTATTCAAATATCATTTTTTAATTCAAAATAGTAATTTGAAATAAAACTGTTAATATAAAATATTTATTTTAAAAGAAAAAATTATTTCAATTTAAAATGTTATTTCATTAGATGTTCAAATATTCAAAAAGAATTTGTAAACTATTTTCTTTGTTTTGAGATGATTAAAATGTGGGGAATTTTGGAAAAGTATTGTCTCAACAATAATCCAAAAATATTATTGATTCAGATAATCACAAATACCCTAGTTTAATTTACTAATAATATTACATTATATGTATTTTAGAAAAATAATATTCATTTTATTTATTATTCTAGAATTATATTATTGTTTTTAACTCACATGGAAAACTCATCAAAGTGTTTGGAATGTGTTTTTTGTTTTCCGGAGACACTGTTCATACCCTAAATTGATAAAAATAAGGTAATGAATAAACTGTATACATGAAATAGAACGTTTAGATGAGAACCCCATGCTTTTAGGAATGTATGGATAATGATCCTTAAATTTGTATCGAAACATACATTTGTTATATGGTAAATTATTATTAAGGAACCCTACATATGTAAGGGACCCTACATTTGATGAAATAAACATATGGTTCATTAACATTCATTTCATGTTCAATACAACACTTTTAACCCCTAATATTAATAGAATGAAAAAATAAATAAATAACCTCATGTAATGTAGTTGAACCCGGTGTTTTGAATTTTTTTGTTTCATGAAGAACACTGTTTTGGAATATTCAATGAAAACATTTAAATTTCTGATTTTATATAAGATATTTTCAATGGTCTTGAATAGAACACTATTTAATTAAAATCATTTTTTGCAATTGATTCATATTCATGTCATGATCGATTCAACGAAAAAGATTCATCAGATGAAATCACTCATATTCTTAGGGTATGTTATGATTTTCCTAATTATTTTTTATTTGAATATTCGCTATCAATTAGGTGACATTCATGGATATGAAAAATAGAAACATGCAATCTGCCCCATATATTCTACTAGAATATATTTTCTATATACAAGTCATATTAAATTCATGTACAACAATATACTTACTGATACCTTTTGTATTTATAACTTCTCCAAGGAATGATCGACATTGTTTTTTTTCTGAAAAAGGATATGAAATTCAGATATACATTTTCAAATCAAGTACTACTTTGAATGCACTACTTGTTTAAGTCAAATTTTATTTAAGATATTTTTCAATTAGAATCGCATCAGAGTTATTATTTATTAAATATAATAATTTACAAAGAATAAGTTCCATTTAATATGAGTTCTTTCCCATTAAATTATGATGTACAACCGGAAAAATCAACAAATCTAACTCTATTAATTTATTGTAATTTAAAATTCTCTTCATATGTTTTGGTGAGTGTAAATTTCTTGTAATAAGATGTGGACAACTAATTCCAAATAAAATAACCATAATTAACTTTTTTATCCTTGTGGTAATGCTGTCAACTGTCTGCGTTCTATTTTGGAATTGAAGGTCTTGATATTAGAGTACCATCTATAGTAAAATTCACCAAGCTCACATAGAGAGAATTGGGGGAGTATAGTAGGAGATAATTATTCCCTGAACCACTATATAATTTTTTTTATTCATTAATTCTCTTGATTTGATTCTCATATTTCATATAAGATACAATTATACATAACTCCATAAATTGCAAAGACTATCAAAAGCTAGAATCTATGAAGATAATCAAAAAAACACAATTCCCCCCACCTGGTGTATTTTTGTATTATTCTGACCTGGAAATAATTAAATTATTCCAACACATTCTTATTCTCCTATATATGAATTGAAAAAATTAATAAAATTTTTAATAATGAATCAATTGAAGACACATATTGAATTCATAGACAATGTTTACTAATGATTAACTAAACCAGATTGGAAACATGGACTCATGTGTTCTTCCTATTACGCCAAAGGATACTGAATATCACAAATATTTTATGATGGTATGGTCAGCATATTGTACCCTCATGATCAAAGTGACATGAAATGAGAAAATGATAAATAAGTCCATGGAAATATTAATAATGGATATAGTGTATGTAACACCTAGATAACCATAAATAGATAGGTAGAATTAAAAAAAAGAAACATGTCATGTAACATATAGAAAATGAGTCCATTTCATGATTCCATAAAGTATGGGTGATTCAAAGTGAATATATTAACAACCATATACAAGAAATGGTATAAAAAGTAAAAATAGACCAAAAGTGATCTCCAATACCATTAGGGGAATAGTCTCTATAGATTCCCTATATTTCTAATATTATTATAAAATCATATTAAAAATAATCCACATAAAATTGTTACACAAATAATATTCAATGTTTTAGTCTCATGAGAAAATTATTGCAACACGTTACATTTTAATAATAAAACAAAATATTTTATATAATTAATTCTTATTCAACTTCTTAGTGGTCTATGTTTTCCACTTAGTACATGTAATCACCTAAGTATACACATAAAATATAACAGGGAGAAAAAATCCTAATAAGATAATAGATAAGAATATGAATCAACACAACATGGGGTGACTATATTAATTATAATCAAAATAAAATTATAGGACCATCATCATACTAATGAGAGGATGAAATAAATAAAGGCATGTAATGTGGCAATGCTTAAAAATGAAACATCATGTCTTAGTGGTCAACTACCTCACATATTTTTGAACAAATCCAACATCATGTTCCCACATATTTCACATTATGTAAAAAAATTAATCTAATTACCCATTTCATTGGTGTTATATATAATTTCAAGAACACCAATAACATCATAGAATTATCATTTTCTATATAGTTTTGGGTCAATACATCATATTATAAATTTTATATAATTATGCATTCCATATAGAACATTTATCAATCTTAGACATGAAATTACTAATGGAAAGGAAAAATATTAATTTCATAAATCATACATTAATTGTTCAATATTGGGGTTCCAAAAAGGAATAAATAATATAATAAATGGTATATGAATCATTAATATTTAGTGAATAAAAATCAATCTCAAGAGATGTAAATGATTTGTTTTTAGAATGTAGAGTTCATTGAGAAGTAACTTTGTGTTTTACATAAATTCAGATTATAAAATGTATATCCATAAATGAAATGGTAAGGATCCATAAATACTATTTTTGGAACATAACTACAACATACATATGAAATATGTAGTGAAAAATTGAAATCCCAAAGGAAGAGAGTTGGGTTCGAAAATCCACTTAACTTATGTCAAAGTTCTTCATCTCATTAATACCTGGAAAATCAAATTAAAATCATTAATTTAAAAAATAATGAACCTATTATACATGTATTTAATTTATTATAGTTTTATTATGTTCATTTATATAATATATATGATTTTCATTGTTCAATCACATCATTTATAAGTCTTCATTTTCATGGTTTTTGTGATCAGTTCACATAAATATTTATATGGAAGTGTTTGTAGAAAGGGTATAATTATTCAGAATTGACATTAGATCTAGTAATGAAGATCCATTTATTATAATGTATATAAATATCAATTATTATATGGTATTATGATTAATAATTAGATAAAATCTCAGTGATAATCATTTAGATTATTTTGGTTGGTTCTAAAACATCAAAAAGTAGTTTTCTACCATTATTTATTATTGTGAATATAAGATAGTTGTAGGACATAAAAAGTTTTATTATATAAATTTTAGATTATTTAATCACCATAATATTTATTTTATATATAAACATTAGGTCATTAATGTTAATTGAAAATGCATCGTCCGTGTTGTCTATAAATTGACACATAAGCTGCGATAATTTCATTTTTAGAATAAATGTGAGAAAGAGAATGGATTTTGATGATGAATCATGTATTAATAAGAGAGAATAATACTATATATTTGCTACTATATTTATCAAGCACATTTATATAGTGGTTGTGATAAGAGAATAAGAAACAAAAAACAAATTAAATGAAATTAAATGGAAACGAAATAAAATTTTTCCTTTTGAATGTCTCCTCTTTAAAAACCACTGTTGGGAAAACAAATTAATATTTTTATGATACTAATTGATTCTTAGACAAGGGATAGGGTCTTGGGAATATATTATTGAAGAAGTTTTACAAGGCTTTAATTTCGTAAGGTGCGACGAGAAGAGGTGATCAGAGGAGATATTTATAGGGTATGAGAAGGGCCTTTTCACAAAAGTTTACTCATTAGATTATTATATTGGCTCGACACTATGAATAGTTTTAGAATTATCCATAAATATATTAAACTAATAAAGTTTCTTCTCTAAATTATATTGATTATATAATTACTGTATCAAAGAATAGTGTATTTAACATATAATTTATATATAGAAACATTTACCGTATTTTTGTATTCACATAAAATTCAACTATTAAAAAAAATCCTAAATATTAACCCTTAAAATTTTAAGATATATAGTATTAAAAAGTGAATTCCATTTTATGAAAATAATTTCTAAATATGGGAAATTTTAATTTTAATTAATATCATCAGATATTCTAAAAATAAATATTTTAAAATGATAACGGATATTATAACCCATTCATATATTGACTGAGGTTTTATAAATTTATATTAAAACCATAAGGAATGATAATATTAATTAATAATTTTAATTAATAAAATTATTTTCATTTTAAATAATTATATTAAATATAAAATTATAAATAAATATTAATGACTTAAAAATACTAATACGTAAAATTACATATTTGAAATATTTATTTATTTATATCATAATATAAATATATAATATTTTCATTTATATGATACCCAAATTTATTTATAACCTAACATTTCATGTTACTCTTCTATTGGAAAAATTATAATTCCTTCTCCCCATGATACTATTCCAATTTTCATGTTATTATTCCATCATTATAGGTTGCTTAATTATTAAAAAATATTCTTATTTCATTCATTATATATTTATAAAGTTTTTATTATGGTCTCTATGTGATGTTATGTGATTTATATTATATGAAAAAATTATAATATGGGATAAATTCCATTGATAAAAGATTGGGTTGTTACATTATCCCCCCTTTTGAAAGTTTACCATCAAAATATCATTTTTACAAAAAAAAGGTTTGTGCAGTTCTCTTTCATCACCTCCTCTAGTTCCCAAGACACTTCATTATAAATATTTTTCTCCAATAAAACATTGACAAGGTAGTTTTTATTGTTGATTATAACATATCTGTTCGGTCTAAAATCAATACTAAATTCTCCTCGTAAAAGATATTGTCTTTCAACTGTACCACCTCATTGTTTAATAAAAGTGAAGGTTCATTTATATAATTTCACCAGAGAGATACATGAAACATTTCATGGATTAAATCCTTACATGGTGTAAGTAAAAGATAACATGACATTATTCCTATGCGATCGAGGATCTCAAAGCGACATTGTACCTTGACCTAATCATACATTTAATTCCAAAATGAATGAATATTTTCCTTATAGATATTTGACAGAATACATTATCTACAACATTAAAATCCATGCCCCTTTGATAGTGGTGAGCATACATATTTTTCTGACTCCTAAAATCATTGATATGTTCCATGACGGATTGAAACTTATAGGTCATCTATTGAAAAAGATCAACTCGAAGTATCTTTCATTCACAAACAACATCCCAATAGTTTAGAGATATATATTTTATTCCATATAGATATGTATATGGATCCATCTCAATACAAATGTGGATGTTGATTTTGTATTAGAATTTATTCAATTGGAGATGATAATCTCATCCTCCTTTTAATTTAGATTAACAATATCAAAGAATGTCCCCGAGTATATGAATAGTCCTTCATATTGGTCATCATTTTGGTGGTGACAGGCTTTACTTAATTAAATTCAGTATTAATAACTCATTGAAGACTCCTCCAAAATATAGATTGGAACCTCATATCCGATCATAGACAATCAAGAGTTGAAACACATGAAGTATCACCACATCATACACATATATCATAGAACATTTTTCAAGAGAGAGATATTACTGAATATCAATAAAGATGGAATTCATGGTGAGTCACTCCTCCAAAACCCATAAAACATTGGTTTTTTGGGTGTCTTATATATTACAGTGAAAAATTCTATAGTGAAAATTTGAAATTTCCCAATGGGAATAAATTTTTTTCATCATCCTATTGGAACTATGTCACTCTTTATTAAATTGATGACATATCATGCACCTTGAGATATAATCCATAGTATCCTTCTTCAAATTACCATACATGAAGTGTTCTCGAATATCACGGTACATCTTGGTACAACCAAGATGGATAGACAATGTTGAGAAATGTGCATTATACAATAGTTCCTTATTTATCCCATAAAATGAAGGAAAATAAATCCCCATTGAAAACTAAATAAGAGCATCATTATAGATATTTACCACTAGAATATTCTCAAAATTTTCTACATTCACCTTATCTGTTAACTCTACATCATCCCTTTCTTCCTTCTTAATCAAATCCTGGATAGGTTTTTGGGAAATCATTTTGTCAAGGTTGAATTTATTCCACACTATTGTAATGTCCAAATAAATTGTATATATAAAAAAAGATATGGTATTTCTCTATCCACATCCTATAGTGAGTAAAATATGCATTTCATTTAAGAGTATCAGCGACTTGGTTTACCTTCTTAGGATGATAATGTTTATATAAATCATAGTCCTGGATTAAATCTAACTATTTATTTTGAATCATGGTGAGCTCATTTGGTGTGAATACATACTTTTGGCTCTTTTTATTCGTATATATGTCACATTTTACCCCATATAATATGTTCCACTATATTTTCAAATAAAAAACCATAGCTTCTAGCTCCGGATCTTGCATCAGATAGTTGTACCAAACATTCTTCAACTATCATGAGGTTTGGGAAATCAATGTATAAATCTTCATGAGTATAAAACCCCTACCATTCATTGAATATTCATTTTATATTACAAAACATTCTCCAAGTATTAGTAATGGGTGTATTGGTGTTGTGATATGCCTATTATTTTTCTCATTGAAGCATTCCCCACATTCTTCCATCCAGAAATATGTTACCCCTTTCATGGTTAACATAGTTTCGAGGGTAGAAAATTTTGAAATAGATCCCAAAAAACATTCATTTTACACTAAAATGTATTGTAAAATTTGGATTTATAAGAAACTAGAGGGTTTTGGCCATTCCATAATGTCTTTTACTTCTAATTGGTCCATAGAAATTCCCTTACTTTTGATCACATATCCCATGAATTCAACTTGATGCATACTTAAATCACACTTTCATACCATGGAATATACTTTCTTCATCTGTAATATTATAATCATGATCCCCATATAATCCTCATGTTCCACTTTTCTCTTGGATTAAATGAAAATATCATCAATAAATAAGACCTAAATATTTTCAATTTAGATTGTAAACTCTATTCATCAAATCCATGAAGATCGTGGTGAAATTTGTTTGTCTAAGGAGAAATAACTTGAATCTCCTTGTTCCCATACCTTCTGTGGAAGGTATTCTTCTAAATATATTCATTATTTACCTTTAGATGATGATATACATAATTAATATCCGCCATTATTATGTATTTAACATAATGTAGCTAATCTAACATTCAATCAATACATACAAGAGGGTACATGTTTTTTGTGGAAATAATGTTGAGTTCCCAATAATCAATATATTAAAGCATTGATACATGATTTAACTTGACAAAGACCACATGCATACCCCACAGTGATAAACTATGGAGTGTAATACCATTTTCAAAATTCAATGGATGATGTTTCGTTAACTCTTCTAGTTCTATTATGGAAATCATATAGTGTCATTTTGAGATTGGATTATCTTTAGTTATGAGTTCTATTGATAATTCTACCTCATGATCTATGGTATGTCAGGTTAACTCATAAGGAAACACATCACCATATTCCATCCCTATTTTTATTTCTCAATGGTTGAAAATGTCCTTTTACTCAACCATTTGAGTAAGGTATGCCTCTTCATAGGGTATCAACACCAACACCGTTGATGGATTTTACAAAGGATATTCATGATCATGCATGAATTTTTATAGCATAAAGGGATGGATCAAAATATGAAAAGTTATTTCATTTTCTATAATTTAGATGTCTGATCTATATAATGGGAGTTGATCCATTGTAGTTATTGAATCAAATTCAACAATGGAATGTATCAAGAGAATCACTAGAATAATATTCTTTCATACACTAAGAGTTGAAGAGTCTAATCATTGATTGTAATGATTTCACCACTTGGTGCTTTTGTGGACATCACTACATCATGGTTTCAGGACATTATTAAATTGTTTTCCAAACAATGGATGATATAAATAAATGAATAGAACTACAATCAAATAAGACATTTTCCATTCATGAGGAATTTGGAAGTTTACCTTGTTGTAATTCATTTTCCTCCATTACATTCTTAGTAGTGATATAATAATATTTATATACTCCATCAGATCTGTGGATGATGGCACTGATTACCGTTGAGGTCTCGAGGTTCAGCGCACTGACATTCATAGTGATATTTCTCTATAGAATTGTATAATTGGACTAGGTGTGGTTATATCAATTCATATATTATATTTTTTGACTTCATTAGGTATCTTATACATTGATGAAAATGGTGGAATTGCCTCCCACACTTACAAAACATCCCTCTCCATTTTGGGGGGTTCCTACAATGTGTCTTAAGTCATTTTGGAAATGTGTGTGATTGATATTTATTCCCCCCTTTTTCTTGAGATCCTCTAACATAAAATTCCATATTACATTTCTTTTAAAAAAATCCCAAAGACCATACTAAAAACTTCATCTTCAAATTGAGATAACATCAAATAGAATCTTCATGACTCCCAATGTCTCAAATTTATTGATACGTTTATAGGTGTGGTTTATACTATGAAATAATCTATCATGTATTTTATTATTATTGATAAATTACCTGAAGTGTACCATTCATGCCCTTTGATATTTTTTTTCACATCCTATGATAGAATCAAATTTATTTTTCTACATCTCTATGAGTTCTATCTCTATATATTAATGAATAGTTTGATGGAAATAATTGGTTGGAATAAATATCTTAATGTCCTCACACTCTATCTCGTCAATTTATTTTTCTGGCATGGTGTTCTTAATTAGTGGTCACCATTTATAGGTCACTCCAACTAGATGATAAAATAATAGAGTCACGTTCTCCATATAAGAATAGTGAATAAAAAAAATTCTCCATTGTGTTTATGAACTATTCTACATCTATTGGATCGAAATTTCAATTATTTTTGGAGGTCTTTGCATCATAAAAGACTAAATATCATATTTCCACCTTTTCATTTATGGATGAAAATACACATTATTCTTGTTATTTTTCATTTCATTATACAACTAGGAAGGCATCACCAAGATATTTTGAAATCAACCACCCATGGCATTGAGGATATTGTTTAGGAAGTCACAAAATTATCCCTCACACCTGTTGTTGGCATAGTTTGTCCTTGTTTACACCATTTTATAAAATAGGAAAGGTTGGAAAACAAATTTCTCCATGTCATGAATAATTAATACCTTTTTTATGTTACCTCTACAAGCATATCTGTGGGATTCATATTTTTCATTGAGGAACTCGTGTCCACCTTAGTATAAGTAAACACATAATGATATATATCAAAGAATAGAGTGAGCTCAAATATAGTTAAGAGGATAGATAAAACAAGTATCAACATAAGATGGTTTGAGAAAAATCATTCTTCTCATAAAATAATCATTATATCATCCTCATAATCATTAGAGTAATAATATGATAAATTAAATGAATGTGGAAATTTATAATAATTAAAACATCATTTATGATTGGAGAACAACCAAACATAGTTGTGAAAGAAGATAACTTATTATTCATCTAATTTAATTTTTTCTCATGAAATTTCCTCAAAATACCCAATTAATTGAAGCTATAAAAAATATTGGTGCACATGTCACTTCATAAAATTTCTTTCACTATAGAATTCTTGGTGCACACATCATATCATAACATATACATGATCATGTATTCCATATAGAATGTATATATAAAAAACATAAAATAGTAGGATCCATTTAATAAATCACACATTGATTAATAATCTATAGTGTTCCCAAAAAAAAATATGGATTATCACAATGGGTATAAGAATCACTATTATTGATTGAAAACAAAATATCTCAAGAGATGTCAAATTTTGGTTTGTAAAATGAATATTTCTAATGGAAACAACAATGAATTTATCCTTAAATAAGATTATAATCATGTATATCCCAATATTAAAACATATGCATCATGATATTATTTATAACGAACATAAATTGAACATCCATACTCAAAATGGAGTGAAAGAGGGAAACCCCAAAATAAGAGAGTTGGTTTTGAAAATATCATTTCCTTTTGTCTAAGTGATTTCTTCACTTTAATATCCCGGACAATCAAATTTAATTCATTAATTAAAAAATATAGTCCCTTTTCTACATGTATTTTATTGATAACAGTTCTATTATGTTTATTAATTTCATTTCAGATGAGATGTAGAGTTCAATTCCATCGTTTAGGTCTATTTATTTTTATGGTTTTCATGACCGATTCACTTCAATATAAGTAGTGATGTTTATGTAGAATGGGTATAATTAAAAATAAAAGAAATTATATACAATTAATGTATATAAATAGGTATCAAATGGTTATATATATATATAATTTTGTTAAATCATATACGGGTTAATCATTATAGAAAAATGTTGGTGATAATAATATATGATTTATGGTAGATTTTCAAACATCACAAACATGTTTTGTTCAATTATTTATTATTGTACAAATAAGTTCTATATAGACCATAAAACGTGTTATTAAATAAAATTAACTTTATGTACAAACATATATATTGGTTTTATGAATATTCATGATTGATTAAATTTTAAATGAAAATGCATCAACCAATATGTTGGTAAATATACACATCACAAGTGATGATTTTATTTTTTAATAAATTAGAGAGAGAATGGAATTTGGTTGTAAATATTCCAATAAAATTATATTATTGTAGTATATAAATGATACTAGAGTTATCATGTACATTTGGTTATAATAGGAGAGGATAGAATATGAAAATATAATTAAAACAAAATAAATTAAATGGAAAAGAAAGAAGATTTAGGTCCTGGATTTTTCATCCTTGAGATCCTCCATAGGGGAATGATTTTGGTATTTTGGAGAGACAAAGAGATCCTATATGTGGGGGTGGGACCTGTAAAGATAATTTTATATAAATTATAAAATTAAGGAAGTTTTGAATTTGTGAGGAGAAGAGTCATTGATGGGTGGTATTTATTGGGCATGAGAGGGGTGTTTTCACTTTTTTTAATTAGTTTATTATTTTCCCTCAAGAATAAGAATAAATTGATAATTATAAATAAATGTTTTTAAATCATTAATAGAAGTTTTATATTATGTTTATTACATCAAAAATGACTTGAGGAATAATGTATTTAACTTATAATGTGTCTATACCATAAATTATCATATTTTCCTATTTAGTAATGATTCAACTAATTGAAAAAAATCCCAAAAATTCACCCTAACCATTTATAGATGTGTAAAATAAATAAATAAATACGTTTTTTGAAAATAATTTCTATATATGAGAAATTTTATTTTATTTTGAATATTCTTTTCCTAAAAATATAACAATTTCAAAATCAAAACTGATTTTACGACTCTTTAAAAAAAATAACTATCGTATCATGAAAATGTACTACAATCACAAAACATAAATATATTTATTTATGAATTTATTTTAGGAAAATAAATTTTATTTTAAATGTTTATATTAATTATAAAATGGTAAATAATTATTTATGACTTTTAAAAATATAGATATATATTATTTTCATTCATAAGACTCAATATTTTATTTATAATTTCAATAGTAAAGATAAAATTTAATATAATGAATTAATATTCCTAATAGTCATATTATGATTCTATAGGCCATGTTTCTATTGCATTAGTGTAGCTTCCTTAATTTCTGAAAAAGCCTCTTCTTTAATTAATTATTAATTTATAATAATCTTATTGTTCTCTATATGTGAAGTTATGTGATTTATAGTATATGAAATAATTATAAAGAAGGTATAAATTCCATTTATAATATTTTCGGTCAATATAGGATAGAATCTATGCTCCCATACTCCATCCTAGTTTTGAAAATCAAGCATAAATAGCTTGATAATTTCTTTTATGTATAGATTCATCCATAATGGCATTCGGGGAACCAATTAATAGCTCGAATTAGGCCTTAGAAAAGAATAGTATGCCCCCCAAAAAATATGTATAGTACTATATAGTCATGATTATTTATCAACCAGTGTGTATGCATAATTATTATAAATAGTTATAAAATAAACATTGTTGGTCTAGGTTCCTCAAGGGGAACACATAATACTATACATATATCTGCCTATGAAATCACATCTCCCAATGTTTATAGATATATAATTAGATATTATTATATTAAAAAATAAGGAGCTATTATAAAATAATAATTCAATGGGGTTCTAATGCAACAAATACTGGTCGATTCTGAGCCCAAATGAAGAAGTTATCTCTATTACTAGGGAAGAGATGAAAAGATTATTAGGATCGGTGTGGTGATGTTCAAATTGGGAATTAAAAGTGTTGAAGAATTGTTAAATTCATGGATGGAAAAATAATAATATTTATCTATTTATTGGTGTCAAATGTTTGGAGACACATTAAGACAAACTGTGAAATAATAGTGTGCCACCATAGTACATATGACATACCCCATTTCTTTATTTTCCCTAGGATAGAAAAACCATTAACACACTATATGGATCCCATCAAACACATGACGACATGATTTTTATAGGTAATGTATCCTAACATTTATTATTGTAATAACTATGTGGCATCACCTAAAAACCACACAATTTAGGGGAATGGTTAGAAATAACAATATACAAACAACGTGCCTCACCATATCATTCCAAACATTCCAAATTTGGGGATATAAATAAGACCAAACTACTCCAAAATCCTAAATAACCTCATAAGATAAAAAATGGATAAAAATGTGATTTAACTTAATTTTAAATAATACATACCTATCTAAAAAGAAATGATATCACAGGAGTAATCATAATATTATAATCATATTTAATAATATTATTATGGTCCAAAAGAAGAAGATCCCTAACTGTACATGGCACTATAAACCTATAATTATCCAATATAAATTTTTAGTTCTAATGGTAATATATATATTTTTAAAAATCTTTTTAATTATATTGTTTCATATTTATTAGTATTCGCAATTTATAAAGTACTATTTTTTATAAAATGATTCAGTTTTTAATCAGTAAGAAAATAGTTTTATTAAAATATATTATTATTTGTATTTATCGAAATGTTTTGAAATTATTGGTTTTGAAATTGAAAAAAAATATATTTTTTATTTTATAATTTCAAAATTTTCAGAGGTTCAATTTTTGTGTTTCTTCTAAATATATTGACTTTTTAGTGAATAGTTTAAAAATAATATTTTTTATTTACAAATATATTTTCATTTATATAATTTCAAATGTTGGAGTTCTATTTTAATAGTTTTAAAAGTAATATAATTTATATAATATGTCTATTTATCTAATTAAGGTCATTGGAATAAATTTTCTATAGAATTTTTATATAGAAACTTTCTATAATTAATGAATATTTTTCATTAGAAAAAGAATTATATTTCATGTTTTCTAGTATAATTTAAACTTAAATAAATCAACTTTTTTGAATTAAAATTTATTGAATGGATTATGTATTTTGAATAATAATAAATAATATTAGTTAATTTTTTCAATCTAATTTTGATAAAATTAATAGTTATAGTTCTAAATTCTATTACCATATTAAAGTTAAAATGCATTAATTTAGAGTTCAAATAAAATTATAATGAATCAAAAGTAACCAATACATTTTTGAAAATTTTATTTTATTAGAATTGTCCAACCATAATAATACAAAATTAGAATATATGTCATTTTTTTATTTATGGTTTCTCTTATGTACTAATAGAGTAAAAGTTGATGAAAAAATGTTAGCCTATTTCTTCGAAATTTCTCTCATGTGTTCAAGGATAGAAAAAAGATGTTTTGAGTGAATATTAATAGTTATTTTTAGATTAATTAAATTAGTTTTTTGAAGTTAATGTATTTATAATCTTATGAAATTATATAATTCTCTATGTTTCTTAAATATCACCAACATATTATTTGTTTAATTAAATGTTTTATAAGAAAATAAATTTAAAATATATTAAAATTAATTGAATTTTATTGAATTTTCATGTTTAAATTATTTTAAGATAACTATAACATATTATGGGTGTGTTGAAGTATAATATTTACATTCTACATTTCTACATTTGTTTAATGTAAAATTAAATGAATTTTCCCAAAATAAACCTTAATGATATTTTATAACAGATAATGTATTTTTAAATGATTTATGTTTCCAAAAAATATTATAATTGAAAATATAAATGTGACTTGATTGAAAATATAAATAATAGTAAATTTTTGCGTCTTTTTTCTTTTAATTTAATCAAAAAAACCATATATAATTAAAAACATCATCGTTATTATAATTTTGAATAGGGTTAACACAAGTGAAAAATTATATGGTTGAAAAAATCAATTGAACCTGTCAAATATTTATTGGATGATAGTTTTGAGACTAATATTCATATTAGGTTTGAATATTATCATTTTTAATCCATTTTTTAATGATAATTAATATATATTAATTTATAAAATGTAACAATTCAAAGAGTGTCCACCCCCTCTCTTAGAAAAAGAAACCACCTCTCCTCATTTCATCACACATAAAAAAACTTTATTAGCCACGTCCTACCCAAATACATGTATTAAATATCTCTGTATATATTACATTCCTTCTATAAAAATCATCCTTGAATTCTTTTTGGAAAAACATGGGGTTTTCCAATGAAGATTTATAGTTTTCAATTGAGTGTTTTCTAATTATGTTCAATATATAACTCCATAAAATGAATAAAACCATGATGCTTTAGTGATAAAAATTCCTTCCATATATTTAGATGATGTATGTTTTATGTAATTACTTGTATAAATCTCATTTTGTATCAAAATGGGAATGAAACTATATTTCATGTGTATAGAGATCTAATTCCACAAGAACATATGTAATCTGTTTTCCATAAAAATCTCTCAATTATAGTTATAATGTTCAATTAAGTTTTTTAATATATATATATATATAGTCATGAAAAATATTTCATACTATAAATTTAATTCATAATATCTTTTCAAAACATTTCACACATAGAATGATAATAACATTATTCGTCTGTGTGTGTGTGGACTACCATATCCACAAAGTGAGGGGATTCATTTTTCATCACCACATCACTTTCATTTTATATATAAGTATGTGTGAATAAATTATTTGATATTTATGATATGATTATTGTTGTGGAATGATAAAATAAAAAGTATATTATATCTATAAATATCACTAAAATTTTGAGTCATTACTCATGCATACATACGACCTTCTATTGTTGAGATTGTGAAGTAATTTAATTTTTACAACAACGTTTCATGATTGGTTTTAGAAGAATAATTGATGTTGAAAAATAAAAATAATAACATGATTATTAGTATATATATGATGGGAAAATGAACTCTTTGACCATAATCAATATACTAATGTCATATTGTACATATGAGTCAAATATCATTATAACTTCTGATATACACTTAAATGAATATACAACAGAATATACCATTTTAATTTAAAAATAATTAATAGTAATAAATTATAAACAATTTATTAATAAAATAAATAACATAATTTTATTATTCAGAAATATAAAGAATGTACGAGAGGCATAAATACCAATTTAAGGGACTTTGTTTAATAATGTCTTCTTTTAATATTTCTTTTTTAACTATTATAATTTGGTAGCCATAATTTTTAAAAAATATTATTAATATTTTTTTGTGGGGATAAATGAATTATAAATGGAATTTGATTCCTCTTTTTACTTTATATTAATTTTTTTAATGGGATATATTTATGTAATGCTCTATCATTATTAAAAATGGAAAAAATAATGTTATTTTATAACCTATAAAATGAAAATGAAATTTCCTCCAATATAAATGATAATTAATTTATGGATTACACCATAAGATTTAACATTTTTTAAAAGAAAAAAGTAATTTTCCCTTTCAATATAGTTATTTTTGTTTTCAAAATGGATTTTGTAAATAAAGGGTATTTCAATACACCACCTTTTTATATATATGTGTTCAAACAAAAAATCAATGGTTTTATGAATAAATATAACACCAAAAAATTGTTTCCTTAATTATTTGGTTTTATAAATTTATTTGTGATTATGAGAGAGAAAGTAAATCTTATGTGATGGGAGATCTCAATACAACATATACTGTGGGTGAGCCCCATAATACTTATACAATGGGTTCAATCACAAAGTACTCCAATATATTAGGTATTGTAATTTATCTTTATTAATATGATGTAGGGAGTTACATAGTGTAGTTTCAGTTGTGGATTTATCTAGTCTCAATTATTTTCAAACATGGTTCATGAAAATAATTTCATATGTTTCAAAAAGTGTTTTTAAATAATAGATAAGTGTCTTAATGAATCGGTTTGATGAAAATTTGTGTGTTTATCATGTGGAAATAATTTACTCCATACACTGAAAAAATATTGATATGGAGGTAAAACGTTTCTACATTTTTAAATTTTTCACTCAGTGAATAACCTTCTCTTTTTTTTTGTACATTACTATGCTTTTTGTTCACATATAATTAATTAAGTTGTTTTTACATGGTATATGGATGGGTAAGAAAAATGAAGAAGTTAATTTGAATTTCATGATGATTATTCATTAATGGAAAACATGTTTATTTTTGAATGTTACCGACTTTGTGAAAATTTCATATTTCTCAAATGTGTCAGAACAATATGATGTAATTTTTTTTATGACTGAGTTGGGACATAATTATCTAAAACTCTAAAATATTAATATCCTCATATATATAAGCATGATAATTCTCGATTAATAATAATAGAATTTGTAATTTTTTAGGATATGTCCTAATAGTTGGTATCTTGGAAAGGTTTTAGGAAATTTTCATTGGTAATATAATGTAAGAAAATATAATTAAAACCACTAAATTATGGTTATCATGATTTTGGAATCCATTTTATAGAGAAAGTAGATTTACCACAAAGAAAAATTTCTATACTTGAGAATTTCCTGAAACAACACCCTCTGAATTACGGTGACACCTATAATAAAGTATTTGTTAAAGGATCGATGAATGATCAAGATAGAATATTTTAAGTAATCATATGTTCAAGACCTAAAAATATAACTCTTACCATTTATCATTTTGATGGTGAAACTGATCAATGGTTTTATTTGGTTATTAATACTAGATAGTGATATTATATTTATGTAATATATTGAGATATATTATATAATATGTTTCTATAGGGATTTTTCCCTCTGGTATTTCAACTATCAATAGAGAAACAATTCATAAAAATTAGAATAAAAATATAATGATTTAATAGATGCATATGAATAAAATTTTACAATATTGGATAGGTTAGTAAAAAACAATTTCTGGGACCATGAATTTAAAATTAATTGATTTAAAGTAGTATGGAATCCAATTTTATGTATACCATTAGACACATTATAATTTATATTTATTGTGAAAATGATTATTTGTGCTTATAAAGTAAATATAGGGTTTTATGACACTTATGTTCCTTGTGATGACAAGAGTGACTACCAGTAAACATGGAATATTATGTAGAAGAATCCAACAATGTGATTTAGAGGCAACCCCCCCCCCACATTTTTATCTAATATAAATGAAATTTTTTGAAATGATAGAGAGGATATAGAATGTTTTACAATTCATTAAGGTGATAAGGATGATGATGGAAAATAACAGGTTCTGGCACAACCAAAGATATTTATTAATAAATATCCATCCAATTATTAGATTTTTTATTGAAATGAGTTGGGGAAAATGATATCATGTGTCCGAATATAGAGAAATATGGGGGTAATCATGATAACTATAATAAAAAGTGGTTTGGAAAATTATTTTCTATAAAAACAGTTATTCATTGGCCATCGAATGAAGTGGTGGAAGGTCTGTTACTTATGTATTTGAATTATGCTAGTACCCTTATTGACTATAGATCATTAAATTAATTTATTTAAGAGATATAATGAAGAATAATGAGAGCATCACCTTGTTAAAAGTTTGTATAAGTTTTTATAAAATGACATGTTACAAATATCAATCCATCCAAGATTTATAATAATATTCATATTGTTATTTTAGGGTGATCGTTCCTATATATTTCATTGAACAACCCATAATAGAGGTATATTTTTTTAGGAATATATTATACTTCCATTCAAAATTTTAAGACTGATTTTAGGGAAAAGAATATTTTACTCAATGATTTTATATTTTTGATAAAATTCCCTGAAGTGGAAAAATTGTTTAGGGATGGTAGTATATGTTATGTAGTTTATTTTATTGGAATGAAATAAAATATTAAAATTATTAATGGTCCAATGTTGATAGAGTAGATGGATTTACAAATTTATGATTTACCTGGTGTTATTCATGATTGTTAGGTTGATATTACTCTTGTATAATGCTTGATTCTATGTCTTTTAAAAACACCTTTATTTAATTTCTCAATCATAAATTATGTAATAGAAAAAGAGTCAGAGGAGTTCTTCTTTTAAGGATTATTTCATTCTAAAACATTTGGTTTGATTTATATATTAATGTTTGATAAAAATAATAATTATTTAATGAGACATTTCATTGATTTTAGTTCATTTAATAACATCACAATTGAAAAATAATATCATTTTCATCATATCAATGATTTTTTTTATTAACTCTATGGGTATAAAATATTTTCCAAAAATTTATCATAGATGTGGACATCATTAGTTTGAAGTTGATGAAGGGTTATATTCTAGATATTAAGGTTCAAACAAGATATAGTCCCCCAAATAAACATTTTTATTATCATAGTTACTTTTTTGGAGAAAGAGTGAAACTAATAGATCGGACAAAAATTGAAAATTCACTGCGATTAAAAAAAAACTTATGTCTACTAGACACATTTTCTTTAAATAGTTTATAGAAAAGGGAACATACTAGAGTCTTCATATCCTCAATTAGAAGGTATTAAAAATGGGTTTCCAACATGCACAAGCCTACATGTACTCCTCTTTGGACAATATCCCTTTATTGAATCTATTGTTTAGTATGAGATATTTTTTATCAATCCGTGCACATATGTCAACATTTTCCTCAAATTTATGAATCCATCATATCGTATTCTTGGAATCTGCTTCTAAGTAATTAATCATCAAAACTGTAACCTTTATTTCTTCATCTTAATGAAGATTATGTTCATTGTTTAGGTCAAGTGATGACCTCTCATCCCATTTTTGATCAGTTGTAGAGACATAATATGTTTCCCCTTTGACCCCTACCTCATCCCTAATAGAATTTATATACCTATTAGGAACAATTTCCATTATATTTTATTTCAATTTCATAGAATATCTTGTCTCTATTACTGTTGGATAGTAAGAATAGTCCTTTCACACTTTGTTATTTCCTCTCTGACATTTCATCACCATGGGATGGGTAGTCTATTTCATTAAAATTCTTCTTTGTAATAACATTTATGTAAGCCACATGTATTAACTTTTTGATCCTCTAGAGCCCCTTGATTATCCCTAGAGATCACATACCCATAATTATCTTGAATGAGGTCATCATTTTACAAAATTATAAATTGGATTCCCATCTAAATAGCTAGCACATCCTTAATTAGATTCTATGTTCCCAAATTTATTCCCACATTAGCATGTATTTAGGTCATCCTATTAGATAAATCAATTTTTTATGTATTTGATAATCCATTATTTTCCTGTCATTTCATGTTTCCACTGAGACCCTCCATGATCATTAATTCCTTTAGCTTAAAATATTATCTCCACATATGATTGATTTGTAGGCGGCCTCGATCCCCCCACATTCAATATATAATAATTTTTTTTCTCCAAAGGATCATTCATAGGTCAATTGGGGAACCCAAATTAGTCCTTAATCAATTAAGTACCACATAAAACATTGTGTTAACTTCCATAATTCCATTATGCACATTTGTAAAATTTGGATCAGATGAATCTCACATCTATATCTACTACGGTGATACTCCCTCCATTAATGGCCTTAATCATTTTTCACTGCATTCTAACCCTATTCCCTCTTGATTGAAAGAGATCTCGGTTCCACTACTATAGGAAGATGAAAAATTTCACACTTTCTTACAGATGGTAGAATAGTCAATCCACGATTTGTAGACCCCATGTAGTCGGTAATGAAATCTATCAGGAAATGTAATCCCTAAAAACTCAAAAGTAATACTTAGGTGTATAATTCGACATATACCCAAGGATATAATTTATGATATAGAGATATAGTTCTATTGTTAGATCATAGAAATCTACCCACAAGGTTCTGCAACATTCTCAAAAAATTTGTGTTTTGAAATGGAAGCCGGAGTTGAGGAAAACATACCCATATCACAACCAAAGGGTAGTCGCAGTTAATTGGGTAGTATTAAGACCACTGAAAAAACCAAGATTCATTACAGCTACTAGATGATCTAGGCTAGGTCATGATCCAGTCTTCCCTTGAATTGAATTGAATAAGAATATCCTTATGGTCATGAAAACCCAGATTCACTCTCTTGTGTAAATCCCAGGGATAGAAATCAAATCTATAGACATTGTCAACTACGAATCATCTCTTCATGAAATAAATAATTAGTTTTTGATTTATAAGTATTGATGCATCATAGAATTATGATGAAGAGATCTAGAATTAAGGTTTTCCATTGAAAATATACATTACCTTAGCAAAAATAGAGCTTAGAAGGAATGAGTGAAGAATGATAGTGTTGGAGGAGGGAGAGAAGATATGGGATGTCTCCCCCTCAAATGATTTCACAGGTCCCCCCTCCTTAATGGTTGGGGTTAATGAAAATTTGTTATATTCTATGTTTTTTAGGAACTTAAATGACATCAATGGATTTTTTTTCAAACCATTAATGAAAATAAATCCTATAAAAAATTTTGTAAGTGGGAATTTTGGCTAAAATAAATATCCTTCCATGGAAATTGCCTTCCTATATTTGGAATAACTATTAACACCATTAAAATAATTATCGTTGATGGATTCAAAATAATTAAAAAATAAGAGTGATTCATTGATTTCTTATATTATTGGTTATCTATTAGTTATTTGTTCAAAGAATCATTCTATTATCATTCCCCATGATGATGTTAACTAACAACTGAGTTAAATTAACTAGAAAAAAGAATTTTATAACTGTTTATAGGAACATAAAATGATATTGGACAGTGATCTAATTTTGATCTTCCATAAAAATTGTAATTTATTATAAGTATTAATACATCATGAAGAGAATTATTATTATGATTGAATGCATAATTACCAGGTAATTGCCTATGCATCACATTAAATGAATAATAATATGTTAAATTATATTACCCATGATCATGAATTGGTTTATGTGTTTTTTATATAGAAATCTAGGGGATTTATTTACATGGATTTATGTTCCAAATATATAATTATCACAAGATGTTAAATTATATAGTTACTAAGAAATATTTGAACAAATGGTAGATATGATGGTTGGATCTAATTAATGATTATTAATTAATGATTCATTATCAACATGTAAAAGAAATTAATGTAGTGGATTCTTTGAGTTTGGAAAATATTATACATTAATAACGTTAATTTCAAAAAATGAACATTATTTATAAATTCGATAATTTATTTCATAGATGTTGTGTATACAAGAACAACCCCGCATTAATTCTAGATATATGTATAATTGTCTCTATCAATAAAATATGAAAGTTTAGAATGAGGCTCATGATTTTTATGAAAATATATAATCCTTAATGAAGGGTATGCTTCTTGAGTTTAATGTTGATGAACTAAGAATGACCATATTTAAAAGTAGATTATATGATTATTTTTATTCCCAGTTGAATATGTAATTTTTGAGTGAAGCACATAGTTCATAGCTTTCAATTAACAAAGGTAGCACAGTAATCAATAGAGACCTTTGGGGGTATTACATCAGGGATTGGTTGAAAAGATATAGTACCATCATTATGACGAAACATTCCTGTGAAAATTTCCAAAATGAATGAAAATTACTGAAGGGGAAACAATATCCTTATCTATTTCAAGAGTGGAAATAATAAAATAGATCAAAGAATTACATTATGGGACTAACTAAGACATCTCAATCTAATAATGCAATATGGGTTATTGATGATTGATTAGATTAATATATAAAATTTCTTCTGATTTGGAATACTATTTTTTATTCATAATTATCAATAATATAGAAAGGATATAATAATTTCAAATGGATTTATTCTCTAAATTTAATATTATTATGATTACAAATTCACATTGTATTTTTGGAATGGTCTTTAGGAGATGTTCAATGCTGAAATGAATTTCATTAGAGCTTTTCATTTTCAAGCTGATGGATATTCTGAGGGAAAAATTTGGACCATGGAAGACATGCATCAATTATGTTTAATATTTTACTAGGTAATTTTGTATCCAAATACTTTTTAGTTATGTTTTATTATAATAACATTTTTCATTACATTATATAAATGGAACCATTTTGAGAATAATATGGAATGCATTGTCAAAATCATGATTTTTAGGTTGAAGCAGAACAAAAGATGTTTATTAGGCTATATCTGTTAAAGTAAATGGTTTAGAAAGATATATTAATTCAAAAAAATAGGAAACTGAGGTGACATAGAAATGTTATATGGATAATAAGTGGAAGTAACATCTATTCTGGGTAGGTGATCATATGTTTCTTAAAGAATCACTATGCAAAATTGTTATGCATTTTATTAGAAGGGGAATCTAAGTTTGATGTTAATTAGATCATATATAATCCAATATAATGTTGGATGAATATCCTACAATGGTACTAATGATTGATTTTATCCCAAATACACAATGTTTTTATGTTTTGAGGTTATCAAAACATGTACTCAATTTATCACTTCTTTTCACCCCTAATTTGGTTTATTTTAATGGTAAATTTTATTTAGAATAATTCCTTCTATTTATTTTTGAAATTTGGGAAAATATTTGATCAAATAATGTGTATCACCTTGTTATGGTTTCTTGAAAAAAAAATATTGTTGAAGAAAAACATCGGACTATGAAATGGTATGAGTAAAAGATATGAACCCCAGTTTAATATGGGATTAAAATTTAATGGATTTTTTTAATTTTGTGAATCATACAAAAAACTTGGAAATTATAGAATAAATCTTATTCATAGTTATTAGTATTCTTTATTTATATAGTTATATTAATTATTAAAATACAATGTAAGAAAAATAATTATAATAGAAATATATTTATTCAAATATTTAAATATAAATATACTTTTTTTATTAAAAAAACATAATGATTTCTATTTAATAAAATTAATTTAAATTATTAATTCAACTTGTCAAAATTCGGTTCAGGTCAATTTTTTAGATTTTTCTGAAAATATTGACTTTTTAATAAATAATGGAAAATATTATTTTATTAAAAATTGTATTTTAGTTTAAAAAATTAATAATGTTATATTATTTAAAAATATATATATATATATTTAAAATAAAAAATATTTAAATTATATTATTATCAATTCAACATATGTGACAATAATATATTTTATAATGAATTTATATATAAAAACATTTTAAACTTTCGGAATCTTCTTATTTGGAAAACTAATTTTCAATTTATTTATTGGTTTAATTTCGAAAAGTATTCTACCACTTCTATGTAATTTGTTGGATAAAAATTATTCCATGTTTTCATATAGAATAAATAATTATAGGTAATATGTTCATGGAAATTTTTATCCACTATGAATAATAATCATAGAAATTTTTGCAACCATGGTAGTAGTAAAATGGGTTAATTAAGGGAAAAATATAATTTGATAAGAACAAAAATGTATCCAAAAAATATGGAATATTTTTTATTAGATATATTTAATTAATCAACAAAAATAAAAATTTTAGAAATATATAATGTTGCTTTTATTTTTCCATCACATTGACATTTATAATAAATGAGTAGAATGTGACTGAAAAATGTCACCCGCTTTCTATTAAATATAATTTATATGTTAAAAAATCGTAAAAATAGTATTTAATGAATATATTTATATATATATATATATAAATTATTTTAATGATAAATGTTTATCTATAAACACTATTATTTTTATAATTACCTTAATTTATTACCTAATGCCGACATTTAATTTATTTAATTAATATAAAATATAATAAACCAATTTCAAAAATATTAAATGTATTGTCAATAGAATTAATTATTAATTTATATTTTTTTGGATATTTATTAAATATTTTTGGTTTTTTTAAAGGAATATATTGTATATAAATTGTTCTCTTGATGTTTTAAAAATTGAAACTAAATGAAAAATATCAAAATTTACATTACAGATTCTCCATAAACAATAATTTATTATTAAATGATATATGATTCCAAAAAATATTATCATCTTCCCATTTAATGTATTATTGGTCATAATAACAACCATGGTACATTTATTGTACTAACTTCCTTTTATTTAACTATATTGTCTCATAAATAGTAAAAACATTGTTACTATGGTAATTGTAAATTAGCCCATACCTGGATTTAAAACAAATAGATAAGGGTGATAAAATCACATTAGAATGTCAATTTTTTGTTGGATAGGATGATTCTAATTAATTATCATCTTATACTCAAATATTATAATTTTTATCCCTTTTCATATGAAAATTATTTTATATTAATTTCATACTCTATTAAATTTCAACTATTCCCAATAGTATCTTATTAAAATGAGCTTAATCTAATAATATATTCACTAATAAAAAATACTTTTAGTCCCATGAATCCCTACCCAAATCCATTCTTAACATCCATACCCATATCCTAGTTTCCTTGGTTTGATCAGATAACAAACATAGGAAGGCTTTTTTGTAATCCTCAATGGTTCTTCTGAAGAAGACTTATTATTCATAATGACGAATTCCCATTTTACATCTTAATATATCTCATTATATAATTATTAAAACATGGTAAAAAAAGAATTAGTATATTAAATATTATGTTATTATTGTATTTTTATTTTATGAAACATTTGTATCTTTTCTCCCATCAAATGGTAAATGTAACCACATTTCCTCGGTACTATGAACTACTGCATCCCAAACTGATAAAATTAGCTTTCCATCAATGAATATCGTGATTGGTAATAATAATGGAATAAATTAATATATATGATATTCATGAGAAATTTACCGTTATTTAGAATTAATGTTTCATATATTTTCTTAATAATTCTCACACTGAAAATGATATTGACATTAATGGATATGTGTAGACTACCACTTCGGTGAAGCGATGCGAAACATTTTTAGTTACCACATCACATAGAATATATATGTACATATATTTAATGAAATTAAATAAAATATATGATATGATGATAAATCTAGAGACATAAAATAACAATTTCCTTCTTTCAATAATGATTGTTAGAAAATGGAATTGTTACCCATGTGTTAGTACAACATACCATCTAAGTGATTGTAAAATACATAATTCATCATAACCACATTTCATGAATGGAATTAACATTATAATTAGTACATTAAACATATAATTATGTCCTTATTATTATTTTTTAGATAATTTAATGATGACATCATTAATCATATTTAACAAACCTGATTTATTTTAGACATATGAGACAAATATAACAAAAACATATTACATAAACATAAAAGATTATATAATTTAATATATCATTGTAATTAATAAATATAAATAATATACATGAATTTTTGTTTTATGAAATAAAATAATTAACATATAGGTTATTTTCCAATAACATAAAGAAGATTCTTGATGAGATAGACTCATGGTAAGGGGTGTTCTTTTAAAAATAATTTTTAAAAGATTCCCTTCAATTGATTATTAATCTAGGTCATGATTTTTATAAAAATATTCGATAAATATAATTATATGTATATACAATAAATATAAAAAAATTATTTTCTATTTTTTACATTTAATCAATGGTTTTCCAAATAAATAATTTTAGAGAATTTTTTCAAGTTATTTGGAAAATACTAAAGGAATGTTCTATCTTTATATGTACACCAACAAAGGAATTCTCCAATATAATAGTTATTTAATATTGATATTAATATTCTATAATTCATATTATATTACATGAGAAACCATATTTCCCTTTGGTTCTCATTATTTCACGATTGAATGATTTTTTAAATGAAATGTTATTTTAATATGTGAAAGAGTTTTTCATGTGATTTAAAAATAAATTTTCAAGGGTTTTATAAATAAATAGTTAAGTAGTAAATGTTTTTAATCTATGAAATTATATATAATAATTATATATGATGACATGTTATACATAAAATCCTCATATAGTGAGTTATTACGATATATCTAATATGAAGGGTGAGCGTGATATAGTTATAAGATTACAGTGCCTGAATAGCACTCTAACGTGCACAAATTTTTTTGTTTTATTTAATGTAAATCATGGAGAAACATGTTGTGGTTTCCCTAATTAATTTAACTTGGGTTATATTATTTCTAAAATGATTTATAAATAATACTCTTTATGCTCAAAAATGGTTTTAATTTTCATTTATAGGGACATTGTTTTATTTCCGAAATTTTTTTGGTTTTATCATTTGGAAATAATTAATTCCATACGATCAAATAATATTCCAATAAAATATTCTTTTTATTTTTCATGTTTTTATCAAGACTAACATGTTTACATTTTTATATCCCTTAATTATTTTTTCATGATTTCCCAGAATTTTAAATTATTTCTCAAATGTTTTATGGATGCCTAAGAATAATGAAAAAACCAAGTACGTTGTTGTAAATATGATACATGAAAATAAAACAAGATTCATTCTGAAAACATTATATTATCTCTAAACTAATGATGATATTATTTTCCACATTTTAAGATATAGTTTTACTTTTTATGAGTTATAATATAATTATTTTAAACTATAAATTGTAGTGATCATCAATTATGTTAGAATGTGAATTCTATTTGAAATAAATAATAACATAAATGTTTTAGGTTTTGGTATTTATAATATTAGTAGGAATAAAACAAAGTAATAAATTTTGGAAATATATGAAAAAAAGAGTAATTATAATAGATATGGGGTTGAGAAAAGAATATGTGAGTATGATCACAAACATAGAACAAGAACAAGAGTTAAAAATTTTGGTTTTATAAAATTTATCCAATGGGTTAAAGAGGGTATTTATAGATATGTATGGCAATTCAAATATTTACTAACCTTTTATATATTTTAGAGACACATAAAAGTCAACATCAATATTTTTCTATTAATTAGAAAACTTTGGTGTTTATTTTATTTCGATTAATATAAATAAGATGATTTAGGATAACTCAATTTGTTACAATTGGTAAATATTTGGTTTTTTCTAATCCTAGCATCTATAAATTTATTTTAAAAGGATTTTAATTTCAAAAATTGATGATGGATTACTTCAATGAAATAATAAATTCCCTTCATCACTCAGTATTTTATTACATAAAAAAACACAAGGATAATCAAGTAAACTATAATATTTCAATATTTGAAAATAAGATAAAAATGTTCAATAGTGTAAAAAAATGCCACATTGAAATTTTATTAGAATTTAACTCCCTTATACATTATGATATATTTATTTTTTAAATAAATATAATCTTTTATAAGGCTTATGATTCATGAAACCTAGACATTTTTATGATTGATGGAATATTCAACAAGGAACATCGATCTTAATTTGCCAAGTATATTTATTATAATTATTTTCATACTGTTTAATTGAATAGAATTAATATTTTTAACTTATTTATAAATATATATATATATAACTCATCTTCAACTCAATATACGTTAATTAAAAAAGATTATTAAATAAAAATAAAAATTAGCAAAGTAATTATATTTTTCAAAAATATGTTTTATTTAATAATAATATTTATTTATTTTATTAAATATATTTTATATTTAATTTAACTAAATTTAAGAAATTTTTTCTAATAAAATTAAATTTTTATAAATTCTTTTATAAAAATTTACATTTGGTGAAATGTTTGTGTTGTTGGAAAATAATTATTTTTCATTGAAACAAAATACCATTTTTTTAGAAAAATTTATATATATTCACTAAATTAATTAAAATAAAATGTACCATTTTATATCAAATATGATATAAAGTAAAATTAGAAATATATATTTATATTTAATAGATTTATTTAATTTTTAATCATCATTATAAGATATTTAAGTATAAGTTTGTGTGTGGGTTTAAAAATTGTATTTCTCTAAAATATGTTTTAATGTAAATAATGGTTCTCTATTTTTATTAATTAAAATAAACCCTAATGAAAAGTAATTTAAATTAATATTTAATATATCGCATTGAAAAATTATTATTTATCATTAATTTAGTTGTGAATAATAGGTATTTCTATAATATAAATTCATCTTGTGCATGAAAAATATATAATTCTTGAAACCCCTCTTTTTAGCAGCAACTGTGAGTTTGGATTTATATTCAATTATACCGACATTCAAAAAATTATTTTAAAAAATAAACATTATTTTTAAAATAAACATCTAAGAAATATATAAATTTTAGTATTTTAACTTTTTTTTGAGAGGATTAATTTGTTGATAAAGAGTAAAAATTAATAAATTTTAATTGAAAACATCCATTTCAGTTAATTTATATATAGATAAATTATATTTTATAGTTTTTCAAATGTAAAATTAGTTAATTTATATTAACATTACCAAATTTGGGTTATTTTAATCAATTAATTATGATACTGGAAATAAAATCATATAAAAACAATTAAACAATTCCTTTCTAAAACCTAGTTTTTCCATCACGTTTGTGTGATTAATTTTAAATTAAAATTTACAAATAATGTAACTTGAATGTATAAAATTTGAATAAATATTTAGAATCATAATAAATTATACTCTTCAATAAGTTCAACATAATTTTTTAAAATATGAATAGTGAAAATAGAAAAATCAATTACCACATTTAAAATAAAAATTGATATACAGTGGACTCTTAAATAATAACGATAAGGGTAAAAAGGACATAAAAACAGGTTTATAATATATTTGATGCCAATATTTAGTCCCTGTATATTATATTATTTATAATTAAAATTATTGGAAACACTTAAAATCTGATGCCATGGGTGGATCTTTTTTGTTTTAAACAACTATATATATTCTACTCAACTCAATTATAAAAGGCCAACCCCTCTCATTCAGTTTTCAAAAGAAAATCAAATTCATTGGTTTGTATAATTCCTAAAAACATAACTTCTCTATATAACTAATGTAATCATATAATCATAATATTTGTAATAAATACATTAATTTAGGTAATTTGTTAAAAACCGAATGATGTTATCCAAAAAAGAGATATCCTTCTTCAATGAGAGTTTATATTTTACTTTTTCTTACTACTTTTTAAATTATTCAAAAAACGTGATTATATTATAACATTAGTATACTCCATATAATAAGATTTTATTTGGTTTATTTCATAACCTAAATAATTCTCCTATTCTATCAAATAGGTTATGAAATAGTCATTCATTTATATGGTGGATTTCCACCTCAACAACCTATTTCATTTGATTTTCCATTATCACCATTCATTGTTTGGTATGATTGTCATGAATAGCCATGTGTACCCAAGTAACCTGATAACTTATCTGGTATTGACATAATGTGAATGGATTTCCTTATCCCCATGGGATGGCAGCTAGAAACTATCATTGTACAACATACAAGTGGGTACGATTTCGCCACAAGATTGCAGAAGCAAAAAATAAAATACATTATGTATGTTAATAAGAAAACTCCACGTGGGGTAAAGTTACTCAAAATACACTGATGTATAAAATCTAATGTATAACAACTTAATGTAATAAATATAAAACACCAAGGTATCTAAGGACCCAACTCTTCATGTCCAACGCTCAAGTACTCAATCCACCTCCATGAAATCCCTTCACTTTGCTCGAGTGAGTAAGGAGAAATTGTACAATAAATCGAAGGAAAAAGTCTTCTGTGAACCTAAGCCTTGTAGGACACCAACAATGATTCAATAATACATTCAAAATATAGATAAAATAAATAAAATGATTCAATTTTTAAACTAAATAGGTTTGTTAATTCAAAATCATATTCAAAAAAATATTCTATTCATTTACAGAATGATCGAAAATTTATTCAAAGCAGATGATTTACATTTAAAGAGATTGAATATTTTTAAAAATGAAATATATAATATATTTATATAAATATTTTTATTAAAATTCATCAGGAATGTAATGTAGTTCAAACAACATTGGCATACATTTATATCTCAAATACAAATAATCAGGTAAGCAACATGATAATCTAGAAAAAGATACAATATTATTAACCAACTATAGGATTCCACACTATGTATGTAAACTCAGAAAAATGTTTATAAACATGTCCCTATGACACTAGCCAATGGAGTTCCATAACCATCCCATCGGGGATTTGACCCACTCCATGTTTTTAGAACATTGTAATAGTGTAGAGTGTATCCACATAACTCACTAACTATGCAAGGGTTTCATACACTCTTACATGATGAGTGAACTATTTTACAACAACATAAAATACAATCTACCCCATTCTTCCTATTCTAAAATTCCCGTTTCATTACATCTAAGACAAAAATAAGTTTTATTCAAAAGAATTCTTCCTTAAAGGATAAAACCACTGGCTTTTTATCAAATCATTTTAAGACCTTTTCATGAGTTTGAGATCCATTAAAACCAATTCCATCCTTTTAACAACTCTTTTTTATAATTAATTGAAAAATTTTATTTAAAACTATTTCCATCAAAATACACCATTTAAATTCAACAATTAAGATCAGTTAAATTTTCACAAACCCACCCCAATTCAATAGAATTAGGGGTTTTTCAAATTTTTATATCAAACACATTTCAAATCATCTAATTAGGTGAATTTGGGTATCATTTAGGCTATTAAAATAATTTTTTGGAAATTTAATTTAAATTAGTGATTGAAATAAATCATGTAAAGCAATGGTAATCAATTTTTATTATTGGGATAGAACCCCATACATATTTCCCTAGGAATGACATTTGCAACGACACTCTCCAATGGGAAAGAAGGTGTCATATTCCTAAAAACACTTCCAAGAAGAATAATTTGACACTATAACACATAGATCCATTAATACCATGTGGATCCATCAAAAAACCTAGAGTATTATTGGATAGAAACTCATATTATAGGGAAGAACCCTTACCTGAGTATCACACTACATATGCAACGACGATACAAATTTGATCATATCAAACCGAAAGTAGGGTGCCTCTAAAAATAACCTTGGGAGATTATAAGGTTGAGATCAGAGATGTTTTGGAATAGAATACCGACAAATACTAGAAACAAAATGGTTTTAACCTGGGCATGGGCCGTTTCATGACGTTTACACCAGGACATGATGTGATGGACACGCTGGATATGTACACTAAAAAACCAATATCTTTGTGTTAGAAAAACATTATTTAACCACAACCTGATATATACCATAGGTTCATGATGTGTACTGACTCGTGGATTTACCTCATCATTCACAACATGAAACCGACACTAGGAATACATGGTAACTTTAAGTACGTGGTGTGTACCTATTCTGCAGTCAGCATTAAATTAAAAAAATTACATAAAAGGATTTTTAACAGAATTGGAACATAGAAGATGTGTAAAATTACTGGAGGAATGTAATATGATGTTACAAACTCCTCACCATGAAAACCTTATTCCCCAAGAAATCATATATAAAGGATTCTATGCCAAAAAATTAGACCACTACTCTCTCATCTGGGCCTCACGTTCCATGTCTCTTGACTATCAACAGCATACTTCCATAAAACATAAACCAAAGGTATCATCCTCCAATGAAGAACCTTTTCCACATAATCAACAATCCTAATTGGATTCAAAGTGAATGATAAATTTGGATCCATCTCATAATTACTCCAGTTTAAATTCTAGGTGGATCAGATAGATACTCTCCCCGTAGAGATACATGAAACATGTTATGTATCAACATTATCTATGGTGGATATACCAAATTGTACGAATCTTTCCACACAATCTTATCTACCTCAAAATGTCCCACAAACCTAGTTGGTAGATTCCCCTGCCTCCCACACCATCAAAGACCCAACTAGCATGAAACCATTAAGGAAACCAGATCACCAACTGAAATAACTAAAAGTCTATGAATTATATGAGAATAGTAATTATATCTGTAATTTGAGGCCAACAATATCTAATAAATCAACTAAATCTACTTTGTCATTTCCTGCACCATGCTAGGTCCAACCAAAGAACTATTACTGACTACTGACCAAGACAACCGAGATTTACAAGGCCAGCCATACAAGGCCTCAAAAGGCATCACTCTGATAGTGTACCGGTAACTATATTTAATAGAATACCTAACCTGTCCTATGTGATCATCCCAAGACCCCCCCCCCCCCAAATATTGAGGACATAGGCATAAATAATTTTCTCAACATCCGATATAAATATATCTTTCCGGCCAACTGATTGTGGATGGTATATTGTGATCAAATGAACATGAGATCATAGTTCATCTTAAAGGCCAATCCAAAAGAGATAAGTCAATAGAGGATTCCTATCGGATAATATAGATGATGAAACACCATGCAAACAAACATCTCATTCACATAGAGATTTCTCAACTACTCAACTTTGGCTGTTTCTCAAATGGGAATAATGTAAGCCCACATGGTAATCCTTTCAATCACAACCCATATTTCATTATTATTTCATTGGGTATGTGGTTACCCAACCACAAAGTCCATAGAGATCACATCCCACTTCAATGTAGGAACTGGAAGTGGTTTATTTAAACACAAAGTTTTCAAGTGCTTGGATTTCACCTGTTAGCACACATAGGTATGATAGACAAACTCAACAATGTCTCATATCATTTTTGGCCACTAGAACTACCACCCAATGTGATATAACATTTTATTGGTTCCTAGGTGAAAAGATTACTAGGATTTATAGAAATCTTCCATCAATTCCATCCTCACCACTAACTGTACCATAAAGCGGTGATCATAGCGTAAAACTCCTTATTTGGAGAAAACCCACTGGGCAATGGTCTACACTCTATAAATGGATTATATAATGCAACATAACTCATCCAAAAAATCGTGAACTTGAATAATAATCTGTAGAATAGTAGGCATCAATTGTACACTAGATAATGAAACCTCAGCCCCTTCCTTGGGAACTCCAATATGAAACAGTGCAAATAGAGAAATAAAATTCCACTCTTTTGAATATTATTTCACATTCAGGGATGTTATTTTCTTACTCCAAGAATCATCAATGTCAATCCCCTACCTCGAGGTATAGGTGATGTCACAAATAAAAAGACTACAAGTACCATACCCGATGCCTCTAGTGAAGATTCCAATATTTTTTATAGAAGATAAGGAATGCTTTTTTGCTTTCATTACACAGTAAACCTTTCACAATAATGTTGATGCAACTAACTTTTAAGAGTCATCATCAAAACTACATGTTTTGGATCATGTGTAGAATACTTATTATTATGTGGCCTAAGATAACGAGATCCATATGCTCCTACACGATCATACTTCATAAGAATGTATCTTATTCCTGAACTTAATGAATCACAAATAACTATATTTCCCTACCATGAAATTTGGAAGAGTCAATGCTGGCGTCGTAGTCAACATACGTTTAAGCTTAACCAAGGAACATTGAAATTTATCATCACACAAAAACATAACCCCCTTCTATATCAGAGCAGTTATTCATAAAGCCAACATCAAGAAGTCCTTCACAAACCTTTGGAAATATCTAGTAAATCCCATTATTCTCATGATCACAAAGATATTTAGTGGTTTCTCCCACATCAAAGTTGCTTTCATCTTCTCAAAATCAATTGATAAACCTTTTTTAGACACCACGATTCCAAAAAATTTCCCCTATCAAATCAATAAATCACACATTGAAATCTTTGCATTATAGAAGTGATTTTAGAGAAGATTCACAACTATTCTCATATATTGGACATGGTCCCCCTCAGAAATTGAGTAGACAAGAATTACATCCAAAAATACTACCAAAATTATATCTAGACACTCATGAAAAATAAATTTCATTAATAATATTAATATTGTAGGTATTTTTATCAAGAGAAAGGGCATAATAATGTACTCAGAGTGCTTGTACCATCTTTGATAGGTGTTCTACCAAATTTCATATTCTTTTATCCAGAACTGAGGGATATCATATCAAAGATCAATCTTTGAAAACCACTTCTCCCCTTTCAGATGTTCAAACAAATCATCAATTCAAGGAAATATGTATTTATTCGTTATCGTAACTCGATTCATCTTTCAATAATCAACACGTTGGATAATAGAACCGTCAACCATCTTAGCAAAGCGAACTGGCGCTACCCAAGGTGACAAACTTAGACAAATAAATACTTTCTCAATATAATCTACCAACAAATAATTTATCTCTTTCAACTAAGTTGGTTCTATTAGGTAAGAACGGATATCGACTAGTTTATTACCATGCATTATGTTAATAGAAAATTAAACCTCTCACATCAGGGGAGGTCCAAGAATGTATAAAGGGAACACATAAAAAACTCTGTGGCAACTGGAGGAAAATGTATACCCATTGAATCTATCTCAATGTAAAAATGAAAACACTGATATCACTCTCCCAACATTTCATAATATGGTCTTTCTCAAAATTTCCTTGGGTCCCTTGCTCCATGAAAAATGAGAGGCGTACCACATAGTGCAGTAATGTTGACCTTCCAAATATGACAATCAATTTGGGAATCATTGTCAATGATCCAATACCTCATGAATATAATATAAAGAGATTTCATTTCACGAAATAGAAAACTCCATGATAGCTCGACTATGGATAAAGCGAAAATGGTGGCAAGATTATAGAGGACCTACTCTCTCTTCATACCAAGGGGTGTTGTAATATCCATTACACATGATAGTTGTTCCCTATGATGATAAATTAGGTTAACAATACATTTTTGATATAAAAATGTTAGATTCACTTGTATCAAAAAGGGGTATTATTAATGATGATGTAATGGTAAGGGTACCTCTCACTGTCACTGGACCAATGTATAATTATTTTAAATACTATTACACTACGTGAAGAAGCTTCGTTATAGATGATGCTGGATAAAACTAATTTATCATTGAAGCATTGGATTGACCCATCTTTTTAAAAAGAGATAATGATATTTTCCCATAACACTTAGTAGATAAGTATAACGCCCTAGCCTTAAACCTTACTTAATCGTGAGTTATTACAAGATTACACATTGAGGATCTTTTCAGGTTTAGAGTTTTAGAGAATTAGATCATGAAACTTGCATTACATTCCACATTTACACAAAGTGGTTACATAAAAGACAGTATTCATTCTTCCCATCAACGGAAACATATTTAAAATAAAACATGGATTATTTCTTGACACATCCTTGACACTATCATCAAATCATGTACCCTTCCCTTGACCAGTGAAAAACATTTCAAAAACATGGGATGAGCATAAAAATCTCAGTAAGGGATATAAAAATATGGAAAGGAAACATGAGTACATGTATACATAAGAATGAAATCATACTTCACCCATAAAACATAATCACTTTAACATGCCTCATAAAATCATGAATAAATCATAGAAATCATAAGACATAAAAGGTAACTTGAGGCATTCATAACATTCTTACGTAGGGAGTAACCCTCTTGGTTACGTTTGGAATACCCATCACAGTATATTCCCTAAATCACTTCGGAGAAACCTTAACGTTTCACTCTTTCCCGTTACCCAATGCATTAGAGAGCTATATCGGGCTCACCCACCCTTAGTTTATCACGGAAACACCCGTTCTTCATAACAATGCCCATGAACCATAACATAATCGTTTCACATAAAACATGCATAAAGGAAACATAACATTTCCACATTTCAATCATAAGATATCAATAAAACACATTGATATAAAAAAAACCTTATGAAAACCATTTTCAATAACAAAAAAAAATAAAGTTAAAACATGGTATTTATTTTTCTTTAAAAAAAAGGTATGGCTTGTAGAGGAAGCCGAAACTCAGATAATGGTCACGACAGTGGAGAAGTCATTGTCGCCATATACATATGACAAAAACCTTCACTTTTGTCGTTTTGTAAAATGATTCATATAAAAAGATCCCTTTTGGATAAACGTAAAATTCAATGGGGTCTATACACCATATAAAACAATGTTTTGTATAAAACAAAATATGCCTCAATGAAAGGAGATTGAGACAAATTCCCTTACAAAGACGGTATCCTTGGTTTATGGAGAAATCAATTACATAATTATGTGTGACAAAAGAATACAAAAAATATAAGTGGATATTAAGTGTAAAAAAACAAGATGATATTCACACATATTCATAGAAATACATATTCAAGGACTACATTTTTATCCCAAAGAATCAAATTTGGGATAAGAAGATCAATTGCAAAAATTTGACAGCCTAACGGTGTCACTACAAAATTCAGAAAATGAGTTGATAAGAGATAAAAAGGGTACCTCATCAGATGGACATAAAATTTAAATCAATAAGGATATAGAAGGACATATCCCAACATAATAGTATGTGAATTAAAAGGCATAACAAAAGAAGTCTTTTAAAAAGTGGAGGGTGAAAGGTTCCCTTACCGACAAGGGTATCTTTCGAAACGTACGCCCCATGAAAGAATGACAATACACCATTGATTTAAATACTCATAAATGAAATTATATTACACAATGAGTAAAATAATGGGCAGTACATACACCACTCAATGGAAATTGTGGAAAATGTAGCATAAATCTCACGAGAATAAAAGTGAGATGAAAAATCCCTTACGAAAACTCGGTAGCCTAACAGCGCCACTTAAAATTTTCAAAATGGATTGATGAGAGGAAATAGGGTCTCTCATCATATCAACATAATGTTTACAAAAAGAGGAAAATAAAAGAACATCCTCCATCATAACAAATAGGAGCTTAAAAGTAGTGACATAAAGGGGAGTACTTAAAATGAAAGAGAGAGGTTAGATCTCTTACGAAAATTCTGCAGCCTAACGGCGCCACTCAAAACTTCCAAAATGGATTGATGAGAGAGAATAAGGTCTCTCATCATATGAACATAAAACGTACACTAAGGGTAATATAAAATAACATCCCAATAACATTAAAGATGAGATTTAAAAGGAATGACATAAAAGAGTGTACTTTAAAAGAAAGAGAGGAGTCGGATCCCTTACCTCAAGTCTAACTTGTCTTGTTCGTTTCTTTATATTCCTTAATAATAAACATTGGTCAGTTAATAATTTCCTAAGTACCTCTTTTAGAGATTATTATTCATTTCATATCACATATTATAATGTTATAGTAATTGATTAGTAATTTTAGTTCATATCAGACGTTTTTGCCGATATTTGGTACATGAGTCAAAAATGAACTTGATTGAAAAAAGATTGGCCATGTAGTTATAAGTAAATAATTTCCAGAATATTATTAATGATTAAAATATAATATATATCCAGTAAAGATTCATTTTATACTATTCCATATCACTTGGAGATAAAAAAACGAAAATCACCATTCATGGAGACGGTAGGCCGTACGTACGCATGAACGCTACTTTCATTTTTTTGTCATATTAATAGAATTAAAACAAAATGAGAGAGATATATATATGTTATAATTCCAAAATTATATCCATAATTTGGATGTAATATATTACATATATATCCATTATATATATGCACTTATAAAATTACATAACGTATTGAGATAAGAAATGAAATGTACCGTTCATGGAGACGGTAAGCCATACGTACGCATGAACGCTACTTCCATTTCTATTTCATATTTAATGGAATTAAAACTTAATGATACATAATAGTATTTTAATTAAAGTATGGTATCATATATAATATCATTAAATATATCCTTTATACATACCACATATGGTATTAACGAATCAAAGCACTTTCAGGGGGCGGTAGTCCGCACTTCCTTAAATGAAGATATCGCGTTTACCCATAATGGAAAACATAAAGGTACGCCATAAATGAAAAATACAGAAGCTTAAGTAAAACATAAACATATTAGATATCATATATAAATATAGTGTCATATTAATGGCCACCTTTGAAGGTGTTAGAAGAATGTTGAACAATCATCGTTTCGGGAGGCTGAAATTCGCCATCCACCGAAACAGTATGTTCTTTAACAATTAGATGTTGGTGTGTGTAAGTGTAGCTCTAATACTTCTTATAAAAACATCCTAGTATATTAAATATACTGTATTTGTTACAAAATAAATGAATAAAAAGAGTTTAGGGGGTTGGAGAAGCAAAATAAAACAAAAGGATACAAGTGAAGACATTGCCTTAAAATCGGGTAACTCCCTTTGGATTGAGCTCAAAGGCTTCCTTAGGAAGACTTATGCCCAAATTGAGGTTTCAAGGAGTAAGAGAGGGAAGTGGAGAGACAAAATGGGCAGGGGTTTTCCGAGCCAATGGCTTTGGGAGTGTGGGTAAGGAGGTAGAGTTGGGGGCCTTTTATAAGAGGAGAGGAGGGGCACTCTTGTAAAGTTACAAAATGTTACTTTATTTTCAAAAGCGTTTCAGATTATAAAAGTCCCAAATTGATGTATTTCGAGTATAAGGTGATAAGGGTTCGAAATCCACTCATCCAATAGGTTTTTGACATGTTTAGGTTTTAGATATTACATTATATTATCTTTTTATTTAAATCGTTGAATAATGAGGTCATCACTACATCATCATGATGTCATAAATAATTTAATTTATTTAATGTCTAAAAATTATAAAAAAATACTATGATGTAGGAAATCTTTTTATATTTCCAATGACTATTTATAGTCAAAAATATGACTTGTATAACCCCATGTAAAATTTTTTTTAGTAAAACATCTCATGTTTGTGTCATTTTTACACTAACATTAAATAAAAAGATATTTATGTCATTTCCCAACCAAAATGACTCCATGGGGTCCCCAAGTTGACCCATGGATTCTTGTGGTGGGCCATGACACATCCAATGAGGGTAGTACATGTGTATAGTTCATTTTATTTTATTAAAACATTATTCTTACCATAAACTACACTAATTACCTCTAATCGCGATTAAAAACTTAATAAGTTACTATTCACCAAAAAATTATTTTTATCACATTGAACCACATTTTACTTCTTAGATACAACCATGTATGTCATATTTTTTAAATTCAGAACACAAAGATGTAAATATTTCATTTAAACGGAAAAATTAGTTTTTATAAGTACCACTTTGTGGTTTCACTATTCATCAAAAATTGAAGTTTTTCAGAAAAATACCAAAAATTCACCCTAAGCTATATTTGATATTACAAAATCAAAAATTAAGTCTATTTTAAAAAATTCAAAAAATTTAAGTCACATTAATTAATTTAATAATTAATTCCCGCTGTCAGAGCAAATAGCGTGTTTTTATGAAACAATAAGTATCAAAAGATTGACACTTGTTAAATCTGATTTCAAAGTGAAATTAATTCCAACGACCACTTTTGGATTTAATGGTAAAAATATATTCTAATTTAACTTTAAAACCAATTCAAAATATAATCTAATCATATAAATAAATTATATTAAAAAGAGGTTTTGAATTAAAATACAACATTTTACACTATTCATTAAAAAAATGATCTTTATCGGAAAGATACCAAAAATTTACACAAAATAAATTTTGATATCCCAATTCTTAAGAAGAGTTTTATTTGGTCCAATAGAATGTATAAGAGTGAACAAAAATATATTTAATGACGGTTCTCCATCAAAAGGTGATAAGTGAACCTTTAGTGAAAACTAGGGCATATACGCCTAAAATTGAATTCTTTCTATATTTTAAGCCTTTATCTTTTATTGGATAAATGTAAATACATTTAAAACATATATAATAATATTTTAGTTCTTTATATCCATTCCCGAAAATAGAATGGCTACATGTTAACAACCATTTAAAATAATATTATTTTATTATTAGAGTGCAACGTAAGATTCCCAAGAAACTTGTTGTTGCGTGTTTGGTACGCCATCGAGAATAGTGTCCCCTTTAAAGTCATATTAATATTTTATTCACATATATGGATAAATATGAAAATGTCATATTCTTTATTTACCTGGGGTGTTACATCCTTCCCCCCTTTTGGAAATTGCGTCCTCGTAATTTTTAAAATTGAGCATGGAAACATCCTTGAAAGTCCCACATCGGAACAAGAGTCGGTAAAACAATCACTTTAAAATAAAGGAAGATAAGTACAGAGGTCACCCGAGTTAACCCATACTAGGATTCTATGTAGAAAAACATGGACATGGAAGAAAAAGCAAAGGGTCATGTTCTTGAGGTATAGTGATATTAAACATGTCTTTGAGAATGTTAACCATAAGAAAATCACAAACTTGTGATGGGTTAAACGGTATTCGATTCCACAGTAGGAAAAGTTAATAGACAACATTTATGTTTTATGTTACTTTTTATTGAGAAATTTATTCATAAGGAAACATAATCACTTATCATGTTGACTTTCAACTTTTACTAGGTTCCTTAATCAAACTCATATTTTTTTCCAAAAGACGAGTATTTAGGGAGACTTGTTCGCATTAAGAGCACTATAATCAACTTATATAAAGTCACCTAATTCACAAAAGAGAACTATATACTTCCCATGTCTTTATACTTTAACAAAAACCAAAACCAAAAAGGTTAGTACAAGATCAGATAATCCAGAAAAGGATAACCCTTTCTATAAAGAAAATCTATTCTTAATCTCCAAAATTTGTCCAACAAAACCCAAAGTTCAACTAGGACCATTCTATAATCAATTTTTCCATAAAATTCTTCAAAGTAAACGAAACTAAGATTGAAAACCAAATATTTGAAGGATTTAGTCACATAGTCTTCCAAGTTAAATCGTAACATTTATCTCCAAACAACATCAGTTTCTCCTAAAGTCTCGTATTGAAAAGTAATTAACCTAATGACATATCCTCAATGATAGGTTAATCATTTTCATAAATAACCCAAAATCAACTTACTATTAATTCGTAAAATCATATAACTAAAAAGAATCAGTCAAACTAACCAGGGACTTCACATAGTCCACTGGTAGGTGATAAATACTAGTCGCACTTTGGTTGTGGGTTCGATTCCCGCAGTTTTGTCCGACGCGATGGGTAGTCACATGGTCTGCATGTTGTCCTTTTTACAAAACTATATATTTATCAAATCATTCCCCAAGAAGGGATAAAATCATAAAAAAAAAATAACACATTTTAACCTCAAATTTATCTCATGCCTTTAATTTTCCATCATATCATAGAATAACCCATAATTACCTCAAAAGTAAAGATCATATAAACTCTAATGGTTACCTTTATAATTATTACCTGAACTTCCACATCGATTGGTCATCTCGTACATGATGCATTACAGAATGTACCATGGTTCAATTGGTTGATCATGACTCCTTGATAGTTGGTTTATAACAACCACGAGTTTCCCCATTGAATCCTCCATTTTATCTAGTATCTTAATCAGAGAACCATCACAGTTTCCTTCAAAAATGTTGTCTCTTTGGTGCCTGCTAGATCCATCCATTCACTAAAAACAGAAATATCAGTGTGAGTATATCAACAGAACCATCATGTACTAATGAGGAAGATATACTTACTCATTCACTTTATCTAAAAACTATGACTCTTTCTAAAATCCTAACCATTATTGTAATGTCACTTATGCTTAAAGAATATCCTAACCTCTAAAGTTATCTAAACCGACCTTTGATACCAACTATAAGGCCCCAGCCTTAAACTTTACTTAATCTTGAGTTATTACAAGATTACACATTGAGGATCTTTTCAGGTTTAGAGTTTTAGAGAATTAGATCATGAAACTTTCATTACATTCCACATTTAAACAAAGTGGTTACATAAAAGACAGTATTCATTCTTCCCATCAACGGAAACATATTTAAAATAAAACATGGATTCTTTCTTGACACATCCTTGACACTATCATCACATCATGTACCCTTCCCTTGACCGGTGAAAAACATTTCAAAAACTTGGGATGAGCATAAAAAGCTCAGTAAGGGATAAAAAAATATGGAAAGGAAACATGAGTACATGTATACATAAGAATGAAATCATACTTTACCCATAAAACATAAGAAATTTAACATGCCTCATAAAATCATGAATAAATCATAGAAATAATAAGACATAAAAGGTAACTTGAGGCATTCATAATATTCTTACATAGGGAGTAACCCTCTTGGTTACTTTTGGAATACCCATCAGAGTATATTCCCTAAATCTCTTCGGAGAATCCTTAACGTTTCACTCTTTCACTTTACCCAATGCATTAGAGAGCTATATCGGGCTCACCCGCCCTTAGTTTATCATGGAACCACCCGTTCTTCATAACAATTCCCAAGAACCATAACATAATCGTATCACATAAAACATGCATAAAGGAAACATAACATTTCCACATTTCAATCACAAGATATCAATAAAACACATTGATATAAAAAAACCTTATGAAAACCATTTTCAATACCAAAATAAAATAAAGGTAAAACATGGTATTTATTTTTCTTTTAAAAATAAGGTATGGCTTGTAGAGGAAGCCGAAACTCAAATAATGGTCACAACGGCGGAGCAGTCATTGTCGCCACATACGTATGACAAAAACATTCCCTTTTTCTGTTTTGTTAAACGCTTCATATAAAAAGATTCCTTTTGGATAAATGTAAAATTCAAAGGGGTCTATACACCGTATAAAATAAAGTTGTGTATAAAACAAAAATTGCCTCAATGAAAGGAGATTGAGACGAATTCCCTTACAAAGACGGTATCCTTGGTTTAAGGATAAATCAATTACATAATTATGTGTGACAAACGAATACACAAAATATTAGTGGGTTTTAAGTGTAAAAACAACAAGAGGATATTCATACATATTCATAGAATGACATATTCAAGGACTACATTTTTATCCCAAAGAATCAAATTTGGGATAAGAAGTTCCCTTGCAAAAATTTGACAGCCTGACGGCGTCACTACAAAATTCAGAAAATGAGTTGATGAGAGATAAAAAGGGTATCTCATCACATAGACATAAAATTTAATTCAATAAGGATATAGAAGGACATATGCCAACATAATAGTATGTGAATTAAAAGACATAACAAAATATGTCTTTTAAAAAGCGGAGGGTGAAAGGTTCCCTTACCGACATGGGTATCTTTCGAAACATACACCCCATGTAAGAAGGACAATACAACATTGATGTAAATACTCATAAATGAAATTATATTACACAATGAGTAAAATAATGGGCAGTACATAAACCACTCAAAGGAAATTGTGGCAAATGTAGCATAAATCTCACGGGAATAAAAGTGAGATGAAAAATCCCTTACGAAAACTCGGCAGCCTAACGGCGCCACTTAAAACTTCCAAAATGGATTGATGAGAGGAAATAGGGTCTCTCGTCATATCAACATAAAGTTTAAAAAAAGAGGAATATAAAAGAACATACCCCATCATAACAAATAAGAGCTTAAAATAAGTGACATAAAGGGGAGTACTTAAAAAGAAAGGGAGAGGTTAGATCTCTTACGAAAATTCAACAGCCTAACGGCGCCACTCAAATCATCCAAAATCGATTGATGAGAGAGAATAGGGTCTCTCATCATATGAACATAAAAATTACAGTAAGAGTAATATAAAAGAACATCCCAATAACAAGAAAGATTAGATTTAAAAGGAATGACATAAAAGAGTGTACTTTAAAAGAAAGAGAGGAGTCGGATCCCTTACCTCAGGTCCAAATTGGCTTGTTCGTTTCTTTATATTCCATAATAATAAACTTTGGTCAGTTAATAATTGCCTAGGTACCTCCTTTAGAGATTATTATTCAGTTGATATCCCATATTATAATGTTATAGTAATTTTTTAATAATGTTAGTTCATATCAGACGTTTTTGCCGATGTTTGGTACATGAGTCAAAAATGAAATTGTTTGAAAAAAGACTGCCCATGTAGTTATAAGTAAATAATTTCCAGAATAGTATTAATGATTAAAATATCATATATATCCCATAAGGATTAATTTTATACTATTCCATATCACTTGGAGATAAAAAAACGAAAAGCACCGTTCATGGAGACGGTTGGCCGTACGTACGCATGAACGCTACTTTCATTTTTTTGTCATATTAATGGAATTAAAACAAAATGAGAGAGATATATATATGTTATAATTCCAGAATTATATCCATAATTTAGATTTAATATATTAAATATATATCCATTATATATATGCACTTATAATATTACATAACATTTTGAGATAAGAAATGAAATGTACCATTAATGGAGACGGTAAGTCGTACGTACGCATGAACGCTACTTCCATTTCTATTTCATATTTAATGAAATTAAAACATAATGATACATAATAGTATTTTAATTACATTATGGTATCATATATAATATCATTAAATATATCCTTTATACGTACAACATATGGTATTAACGAATCAAATCACTTTGAGTGGGTGGTAGTCCGCACTTCCATAAATGAAGATATCGCGTTTACCCATAATGGAAACCATAACGGTACGCCATAAATAAAATATACAGATGCTTAATTAAAACAAAAACATATTAGATATAATATATAAATATAGTTTCATCTTAATGTCCACCATTTAAGGTGTTAGAAGAATGTTGAACAATCATCGTTTCGGGAGGTAGAAATTCACCATCCACGGAAACAGAATGTTCTTTAACAATTAGTTGTTGGTGTGTGTAAGTGTAGCTCGAATCATTCTTATAAAAACATACTAGTATATTGAAGATACTGTATTTGTTACAAAATAAATGAATAAAAAGAGTTTAGGGGGTTAGAGAAAAAAATAAAACAAAAGGACACAAGTGAAGGCATTGCCTTAAAATCGGGTAACTCCCTTTGGTTTGATCTCAAAGGCTTCCTTGGGAAGACTTCTGCCCAAAGTGAGGCTTCAAGGAGTAAGAGAGGGAAATGGAGAGACAAAATGGTCAGGGTTTGTCCAAGCCAAAGGCTTTGGGAGTGTGGGTAAGGAGGTAGAGATGGAGGCCTTTTATAAGAGGAGAGGAGGGTCACTCTTGTAAAGTTACAAAATGGTACTTTATTTTCAAAAGAGTATCGGATTCTAAAATTCACACATTTATTTATATCGAGTATAAGGTGATATGGGTTCGAAATCCACTCATCAAATAGGTTATGGACATGTGTAGGTCTTATATATTACATTATCTTTCCATTTTATTTAAATCATTAAATAATGAGGTCATCACTACATCATCATGATGTCATAAATAATTTAATTTATTTAATGTCTAAAAATTATAAAACAAATACTATGATTTAGGAAATCGTTTTAGATTTCCAATTACTATTTATAGTCAAAACTATGACTTGTATAACCCCATGTAAAAATTGTTGTAGTAAAACATTTCATGTTTGTGTCATTTTTACTTTAACATTAAATAAAAATATATTTATGTCATTTCCCAACCAAAGTGACTCCATGGGGTCCCCAAGTTGACCCATGGATTGTCTTGGTTGGCCATGACATATCCAATGAGGGTAGTACATGTGTCTAGTTCATTTTATTTTATTAAAACATTATTCTTACCATAAACTACACTAATTACCTCTAATCGTGATTAAAAACTTAATAAGTTACTATTCACCAAAAAATTATTTTTATCCCATTGAACCAAATTTTACGTCTTAATGAAAACCATGTATGTCAGATTTTTGAAATTCAGAACACAAATATGGAAAAATCTCATTTAAATGGGAAAATTAGTTTTTATAAGTACCACTTAGTGGTTTCACTATTCATCAAAAATTGATGTTTTTCAGAAAAATCCCAAAAATTCACCCTAAGATATATTTGATATTCCGAATTAAAAAATGAAATCTATTTTAAAAAATTCAAAACATATAAGTCACATTACTTAATTTAATAATTAATTACTGCTGTCAGAGCAAATATCGTGTTTTTTTTAAACAATAAGTATCAAAAGATTGACACTAGTTTAAGTCTGATTTCAAAGTGAAATTAATTACAACGACCACTATTGGATTTAATGGTAAAAATATATTCTAACTTCACTTTAAAACCAATTAAAAATATAATATAATCATATAAATAAATTAGATTAAAAGAGGTTTTGAATTAAAATACAACATTTTACACAATTCATTAAAAAAATAATCTTTATCAGAAAGATACCAAAAATTTACACAAAGTAAATTTTGATGTCCCAATTATTAAGAAGAGTTTTATTTGGTCCAATAGAATGTATAAGAGTGAACAAAACTATATTTAATGATGGTTCACCATCAAAAGGTGATAAGTGAACCTTTAGTGAAAACTAGGGCATATACGCCTAAAATTGAATTCTTTATGTATTTTAAGCCTTTATATTTTATTGGATAAATGTAAAAACATTTAAAAACATATATAATCATATTTTAGTTATTTATATCCATTCCTGCCAATATAACAGCTACATGTTAACTACCATTTAAAATAATATTATTTTATTATTAGAGTGCAACGTAAGATTCCCAAGAAACTTGTTGTTGCGTGTTTGGTACGCCATCGAGCATAGCTTCCCCTTTAAAGTAATATTAATATTTTATTCACAAATATGGATAAATATGAAAATGTCATATTCTTTATTTACCTGGGGTGTTACAATAAGTGATGGAATAACCTTTTAAAATGTTATGAACATCCATAAGAGCTACATTAATTGGCGGCTCAGTGAAAACCCTCCTATAATGTCTTTGATTTCCACACTACTATCATGTCAATGAACTTCATCATGGATATTTAGGATGTCTAGAATTACTCATCCATCAATAAATTTAAGTATGATCACCATGATTCCATTTTCCATTGATAGAACCACTACTTCAACTAGTAAATAAATGAAATCCATTCAACCCTAACATTCTGTCTAAGACCATCTTATCCAACATCACCTTATCCTGTGCATCGACATATGTGGGAAGGTTGGACAAAATAACTTGAAAAAACATATTTGATAAAATTCACAACTCAACCCATCGAGCCACTATCCTCTCATTATATACAATCTCATGTGATAAATGAACCATCTTAGCAAAGAGATTGGAATACTCGATGAAAATATTGTTGGTCAGCTCAAGCTTAAAAAACACTACAGCCTTGGTGAACACCATTGAATTTGGATAGAACTTGTTCATGAAAAGAACCTTGATGTTTTCACACAATAATCCATCATGCTTCCATGTCATCACCATAATTTCCCAGTAACACCATCTTAGTCCCTCTAGAACAAATGTGGAATAATTCACCCTAATCACTTCCAACACCTATAAAAAATAAAGAAATGTTATATCCTTCCTAACCATTCCTCAGCATGTAGTGTATCAGTGAGGCCTTTGAATATTGGTGTCATTAAGAAAACTTGTATTGAGAATAATTCCAATCAATATACCCTTGATGATCCACTATTGGATCCTTAGTGGTAACTGGGGGTGGTCTTTTATCCCGAACTAGGAAAGTACGCAAAATTACCTCAACCAGATTCCGATCAACAAAATGATTTTTCTACTAAGGCTTAGCCGCAACGTTATCATATATCTGATGGACACGTCTTCTTAGAGGCATGGTGATATAGAATGTCAATAGTGAAATGGTGAACATTATATTAACAATCAAACTAAGTAGAGAGATAAAATATTCTCAAATGAACATATAAACAAGATTTGGGTTTCATCCTATCCAATATATATAGGTAAAATACTATAATTAATCCACAAGAAATCATTACATAATCACCGATAGTAATATAAGGTTCATTACAGCGAGATATAACCATAAAACCAATCACAACTACCTCCTAAGTCCCAATAATTTTTCAAAAATGCAAACTCACTTCAATAAAAATATCAACTCTGTCATCTGATACTAGTTTGTTATAAACAATCCTGGGTAACTTGGTAACCCGATAAGTGGGCCAGACTAGACATAACCCAAAGGGCATTCGTGATCCCTATAGGTTGGAGACTAACAACTTGTATTGTATAACATACATGAGAGAACCATTTTTCCACAATAATATGGAAGATAAATATAGAAGGCGGTATGCATATAAATAATACAACTTGATAGGGAGTAAATGTACCAATAATACAATGAGGCATATAATACAATGTACTATAAACAAAAGAACTGATCATGAAAATATCCTTGAAGTCCCTAAGGGAAGAATTCACCAATTCTAAAGATGAACTATAGGATCCACCTCCAAGTGATCCCTTCCATTTTCATGTTCCTAGAAGGAGAAAATCTACAAAAAGACCCAAAGGAAAAAAGATGGGGGTGAACCAAAGCATAATATGATACCACAAAATATTCCATAACATATTCCAATTATAAATTAACCGAATAAAATTGATCAATTTTCAAAATAAATAGGATTGGATATTCAAAAGTATATTTAAACAAAACATTCTATATATTTAAAAAATTATGGAAAATATTTTAAAATAAAACGATTTACCTTAAAAGAGATGACATATTTCAAAAATATGGATTATGTAAAATATTTATATAAATAATGTTATATAAATTCAATAGGAATGTAAATTAGTTCAAGAAGCATTGGACAACATTTCTATCTCAAATATAAAAAAACCATTGTGAAGCAATGTCATATGACAAAAAGTACGATATTATTAATCATCTATAGTATTCTTCAATCTCTATAAAAACTCTTTAAAATTATTATACAAACTTCCCTATGACATTGGCCAAAGGAGACTCCTCACCAACCCATCATGTATGTGACCCAAAAGATGTATGTTTTATAATTTTGTAATAGTGTATAATTTATCTAAATAACCCAATAAATATATAGGACTTTCATGCTCTCTTACATGATTGGGGAATTATGTTAATATTGATTAAAATACCAAAAATCCCATACTTCCATTCCCAAAATCCCAATATCATTACATTTAAAACAAAAATAGGTTTTACAAAAAAAACATTCCTTTTTCAAAAGATAAAACCATTAGGTTTTTATGAAATAATTTAAAAACAATTTTCTGAGTTTGAAATCAATTCAATATTAATTCCATCTGTTTCACAATTCCTTTTCACAAATAAATTAAAATTCTTAATTGAAAACATTTCCATAAAAATCACCATTTAAATTCAACAACTTATATCATTTAACTTTCCACAAACCCACCCCAATTAATTAGAATGACAGATTTTAAAAATTTCCATTCCAAATACAATTCAAATAATCTAAATAATTGTAATTGAGATTCATTAGGGTAATTGAAATCATGTTTTTGAAATTGAATTTAAATCAGTTATTATAATAATTCAATCAATGAGATGGTAATCAATTTTTCAAATCATGATAGATCAACCTACCTCATTCCCTTAGAATGACACTCGTAATGGAACCTACCAATGAGAATGAAGGTGATGGTGTCCTTGAAACTCGACCTAGAAATTGGATCCAACACCAAAATATATATATCCATAAATCCCTCAACGATCCATTTAAAAATAAAGAGTACTGGAAGGGAGAATTTGAAAGAACTAGGGAGAACCCATACTTTGGAATCACATTACTAATGCAATGAATATCTGAAGTATACTGACCCAGCTATATCATCCAATACTATTACATTATGTTAAAGATAAATAACATAATATTATTACACATATAGTATAAAATGGTTTAGTTTCTTGGGAAAAATATTACCATAAATTATAATTACAACATCATGTATAAACATTTAATCAATTTTTCCATATCTTACTTCTTTCTAGAACATGACCTCTCCTTAGTACATGTAGCCACATGAGGATATACATCAAAAGGGGTGAGATAAAAGACTAGTAAGGTGATGGATAAGAACCATATACCATGGGGTAATCATAACCATAACATATTCAAGGGATCATGAACATGAGGGAATCACTAATAAAAGAATTGAAATATGGAGATGCATAAAATGAAACATCGTGTCTTAGTGGTTAACTTACACACATACATGTGAAAAGGATAAAATCTTGTTCAAACATAATTTCCAACTTACTCATGGGATTAATCAATTTTACCAATGCATTGGAGCGCTGTATAATTCTGGGTGTAATCGTCACATTGAAACATTCATATTGAGCTATATAATTCAGGGTGCAACCGTCACATTGAAACATTCATATTGAGCTATATAATTCAGGGTTCACCCATCATATCATAAAATAATTATTAATCATGCATGCCATAATAAACATAAACAACCCATTAAAATTAATGGTTTTCATCTCTTATGAAGGCATTCATCAACATTGGGTTCCCAAAATAAATAGGGATTAGCATGCATGTTACTAGAACCATCAATCTTGAATGAGAAGTAAAAGTTGTGTTCTTAAAAGAATTCTTTTGGAAAACATTAAGTTTGACATAAATAAAAGTGATAAACATGTATATCCTATAAAATGATATAAAATGATTAACAAAATATTTTTAAGGAGTAACCATATAAAAATGGTTTTAAAGAGGGAGAACCCGAAGGATGAAAGTTGTGTTCGAGAATTCCCCCATACCTTATATCTGAACGCTTCCAACCCATTAATGTGTATATTGACATTATATTAATTAATTAGAAATTAATAATCCTTTTATACATTAATAGGATTAATTATAGTTTCATTATGTTATTTTATGGGCCTTCTAATAAGTTATAGAGTTTAAAAACATGGTTTGGGAATGTTGGGTTTTTTTGGTTTTCTTGAGTGTTTCACATGTATTCATGAATTCAAGTTTATGTAGAACATGGATAAACATCGATGACATATATTTTGAGTTAATAATGATAATAAAGAAGTTAAAATGATCTTATAAGGAACTACATTGAATTCCAATAGTATGAATCATTAGATAAAAATTAAATGATGATTGTTTCAGTTAATTTGGGTGGTTTTTCGACTACAACAAGCTGGTTTTTATTAATAATTTAGTAATATTGTAACGCCCCGACCCCAGCTACCCAGAGTCGGTGCATTACTTTGTAACATTGGCATGATCACAAAAGATCACGTCTCGAAAGATCGATTAGTTTAGTAGCCTTGGAAACACTAGATACATTCATAAATGTTACATTACATCACAAAGTGAAAAACTATAATAACATAGTCTCCATACTCCACACTCATATCCTCTTCTCACAATCCCTATAGGTAATTCATAAAGTACTTCTTCACATCCTGGAAAATATTAAAACATTGAAAGGGGTGAGCTCAGATGCTCAGTAAGGATAACAATATTGCGGAAGCTTTTATAAAAAAACATAATAATTTAAGGCAATGTATAACTAAAACAAAAGCTTTTTAAACTTGAACATCAACATAATATGGAAAAAGTAAAATGAGATAATGCCATTCAATTCTTCACATGGATATTCTATTGGTCGAATAATCACATGAAATATCAATAACCACTTCCATAATGAGGGAATGTATAATGCCGGACATTCTAAAACATTTTGTCAAGGCCTCGGCCAAGACGTCTAAAATGATTAAGGCCTCGGCCAAAACCATAAATAAAATTGGGAAAGGGCCTCGGCCAATTCCACGTCTAGTTGTCTCATGAGACCTACCGATGAATCGAGGAGCTATAGCGGGCTCCACCCGTCACTTATTAAGTCCAATACATTCCTCATATGAATAAGTTTAAACATATCATAAACCATAACATAATCGTATCACATAAAAAATGAATAAAGGAAACATAACATTTCCACATTTCAATCACAAGATATCAATACAACATATTGATATAATAAAAACACTTTCAAAACCATTTTCAATACCAAAATAAAATAAAGTTAAAACATTTTATTTATTTTTCATTAAAAAAATGATGGCTTGTAGAGGAAGCCGAAACTCAAATAATGGTCACGGCGGCAGAGAAGTCGTTGTCGCCACATAAGTTCGGAAAGAAAAACATTCCCTTTTGTCGTTTAGCAAAACGCTTCGTATAAAAAAGATTCATTTTGAATAAACGTAAAAGTCAAAGGGGTTTATACACCGTATAAAAGAAAGTTGTGTATAAAACCAAATATGCCTCAATGAAAGGAGATTGAGACGAAGTCCTTAAAAAGATAATTTTTAAAATAAAATAGATCTATTATGTGTATTCACTATAGGTACTCATAAAGAACATAAAAATACAAAATTGGACATAATAATATCATGACATATTTTGAAAGTAGGAGATTAACCCAAAGAATGGAAGTTGGGTTAAGAAATTCCCTTACCTTGTCTCTGACTTGAATCAACCATTCTTTAACCCCATGAATAATAAACTAGAGTTAATATATACCTTATTAAGAACCATTTTCAATTTCATTATCCTTTTTATATCACTTATTACAATGATATGAACATTATGTAATTATTTAAGTTAATAACGGTCGTTTTGTCGATCTTTGGTACTTGAGTCAACAATAAACTTCTTATAATTACAAGTTGTTTATGTGGTAGAATATCCATTATCTCCAGAATTATATTCATGATTTAGATGTCATATATGTCATATATATCCAGTATATACATTCATTTATAATATTACGTAACATTTAGAGGTAAGAAATGAAATGCACCATTCATGGAGATGGTAAGCCGTACGTACGCATGAACGCTACTTTCATTTATATTTCGTATTTAATGGAATGAAATCATAATTATATAAAGGTATAATATAGTTCCAGTATAATTTCATATATAATATCATTTACTCCATCCTTTATACATCCCACATATGGCATTAACGATTCACATCACTTTGAGGGGGCGGTAGTCCGCACTTTCTAAAATGAAATTATCGCGTTTTACCCATAATGGAAATCATAAAGTATGCCATAAATGAGAAATACATAAGCATAAGTAAAACATAAACATATTATATATCATATATAAAAATAGTTACATCTTAATGGCCACCTTTGAAGGTGTTATATGAGTGTTGAACAATCATCGTTTCGTGAGGCAGAAATTCTCCATCCACAGAAACCGTATGTTCATTAACCATTAGATGTAGGTGTGTGTAAGTGTATCTCGAATCCTTCTTATAAAAACATCTTAGTATATTGAGGATACTGGTGTTGTTACAAAATAAATGAATAAAAAGAGTTTAGGGGGTTGGAGAAGAAAAATAAACCAAAACAACATTAGAGAAGACATTACCTCAAAATCGGGTAACTCTTTTTGATTTGAGCCAAAGGCTTCCTTGGGAAGCGTTCTGACCAGTGTGAGGCTTCTAGGAGTAAGAGGGGGAAGTTGGGAGAGTATTTGGGCAGAGGTTGGCCGAGCCAAATGGCTTGATGGTGTGAATAAGGTGGGAGAGGTGGGGGCCTTTTATAAGTGGAGAGGAGGGGCTCTTTTGGAAATATTTTAATGTTACATTATTACACAATGCTTTTCGGATTCTAAAGGTCCCACACTTATATAATTCGTGGCTAAGGTAATAAGGGTTTGAAATCTACCCATCCAATAGTCTTTGGACAAGTGTAAGCCTTGGAATTTACATTATCTTTTCATTTTATTAAAATCGTTAAATAATGAGGTCATCGCTGCATCATAATGATTTCATAAATAATTTAATTTATCTAATGTCTAAAAATTATAAAAAAAATACTATGATGTAGGAAATCTTTTTATCTTTCTAATGAATATTTATAGTCAAATGTTGGACTTGTGTAACCCCACTTAAAAACTGTTTTAGTAAACTAACTCATGTTTGTGTCAATTTAATTTTAACATTAAAAATATATATTAATGTCATTTTCCAACTAAAGTGGCTCCATGGGGTCCCCAAGTTGACCCATGGGTTGTCTTGGTCGGCCATGACTCATCCAATAGGAGTAGGAAAAGTGTCATGCTCATCTCATATTATTAAAACATTATTTGTACCTTAAACTACACTAATTACCTCTAATCGCGATTAAGAACTTAAAAGTTACTATTCACCAAAAAATTATTTTAATCTCATTGAACCACATTTTACTTCTTAATGACAATCATGTATGTCGGATTTTTGAAAACCAAACCACAGAAGTGGTAATATTTCATTTAAATGAAAAATCAGTTATTTAACTACCACTTAGTGGTTTCACTATTCATCAAAACTTGAAGTTTTTCAGAACAATGCCAAAATTTCACCCTAAGCTATAATTGATATTCCGAATTCAAAAATGATGTCTATTTTATAAAATTCCAAACATATAAGTTGCATTAATTAATTTTATAATTAATTCCCGTTGTTACAACAAATAGCGTGTTTTTTAGAAACAATTTATATCAAAAGATTGGCAATTGTTTATGTCCAATTTCAATGTTAAATTAATTCTAATGACCACCATTGGAAAAAGTGGTAAAAATATATTCTAATTATACTTTAAAACCACTAAATAGTATAATTTATCACTATAAATTATTTTGATTAAAAAAGTTGTTTTTAAGTATTTTTCACTATTCATAAAAAATAGAAGTTCTCAGAAAAATACCAAAAACGCAACATAGGCTAATTTCGATATTACGAATACAAAAATGAAGTCCATTTTGAAATATAAAATTTATATAATTTTAAAAAGAGGTTATTACTATTCATAACGGCTACTTTGATTAGTCGCGGTGTTTTAGAACTCGAAGTTGCATACAATGCAAGCTATTGCATTATTGAATGAGAAGCGTATCGTGGAAGCTCGGGGTGTTACATTCTCCCCTCCTTCAATAAATTGCGTCCTCGCAATTTGAAATTTTTCTTTGAAAGTAAAAGGTTGAAAAGAGAAAATACCTTTGAGGAAAACCCACATCGGAAATAAGATTAATAAAATTTAGCCTTAATAAGAGGGAAAGGGAAATGAAAAAGTCACCACCCAATTATGATCTCGATTAGGAGAACATTGGTGGCAATTAGAGACATATAATTGGAGGAAAAACGTAAATATTTGTAGGGAGTGATTGAGGTCATCAATCACAATCAACTATCAAATTGAGGGCCTCAAAGCCTTCAATCTATGTTGATTTAAAATATCATCAGTTCAACAAGACATAAGGTATTAGGATAACACTTTTTTTTAATATACCTTTACTAAAGTTTAAGAATTAATTTATTCATTGAATAAGAGATAGGTATATACATATTTATGCTTGACAATTAGAGTTTCAACCTTCAACTCATCTTTCACTCAAAAAGATAATAGAACTCAAAAATATTATACTTATCCTAATTGTAAAAGGTTCCAAATGTTAACACATACCATTTAGATTAGTAAAATTATTTTGTAATAACCAGGGACTTCTTGTAGGATAGTGGTAGGAAATAAAGGTATGTCACACTATGGTTGTGGGTTCGATTCCTGCATCTTTGTCCGACGCGACGGGTTATGCCCCACCCTGCAGGTTGTCCTTTTCCTAAAAATATAGTACTATACTATTCCAAAAATAATCTTCATAAATGTTTTAACCTTAAACAATACTATCCAAAGATCAACTTAATCCATTCCAACCTTTATAGTTATCCAAAATACCTCCGTCCAGACTTTCTCTAAAGGGTCGTTAAATTCCAAAATCAATTGTAACCTCATAATCCCCAAACAAAGTAAATTTTCTCTTATTGTCACATACTAAAAATATTATTACCTTCATCATATTAAATCCTTAATGAAAACAACATGTACTGCAGTACAATCCTTATATATCACATTATTCTTATAACCATAATCTAGTTCTTGAGTCCAAAAACACAAATACACTAATTATTCCGCTTCAACTATAGTCACAGCATAAGATTGGCCTTGATCCCTTGGCCTTTTCTGAGGTAAGTTTCCTTGACGCTTAGGACATTCATTTGCATAATGACCCATTTCTCTACAATTGTAGCATTCAACATTGATAGCCTCTTTCTTTCCCTTGCAATCACGCGCCTGGTGACCTTTTTCTCCACATTTATAACAAACTCCCATTCCTTTTAGGCAAGCACCGGGGTGATTCTTCCCACAACTATCACATAATGGAAAATCCTTCTTTCCCTTTTTCCCTTTATCCGTTTCTTGTTCCACCATTCTCTTCTTCTCTTGCTTTACTTTGTTGTCATAAGACTTAGAGAATTCTTTTTCTGTATTGATAGCACATGAGACAATATCTTCGTATGATGAGAAGGTTTGTGATACTAATGCTCGACAGAGAAATGGTTTTAACCAATCAAAGAAATGATCAATCTTACTTCTTGGGTTACGTATATAATCGGAAGCATGCCTCGCTAACCTTGTAATGCTAGCCTCATACTTTGCGACATTCTCATCCTCCTTCTGCCTCAGACTCAGAAATTGCCTTTCCATATCTGCTCGATGGTCACGAGGAAAGTATTTTTCTAAGAAAAGCTCTTTTAACTCCCTCCATTCCATATTCGATACGTCATCATCTTCTTTTGTGTTTTGAATCAGCGACCACCACTGATCGGCATCTCCAGTGAGGCGGTAAACTGCCATGACAACCTTCTCCCTTTCACTAGTCCCCAAGACATGAAATATTTTCTCTAAGGAATTTATCCATTGCTCAGCTACTATAGGATTTGAACTCCCATTGAAGGTTGTTGGTTGTTGCCTCATGAATCGATCTAACATTGATCCTCCATGCTATGGATCAGGGTGCTCCATACGGGTAAGGTTATTATTCATAACCTGAGTAAGTTGCCCCAGTATGGTGATTAGCTGATCGGCACCAGTTACATCACCATCCCCACTATAATTATCTTGAGCAGGAGGGAAATCCCTACATGGAGTGCATGCATTGATACGGTTTCCATTTCTTCCACTAGGCACCATTTCTAAACAATTGCATAAACTAGATCAGTTTATGAATCAAAATACATAATCCCATACTTATAAAACACTTAACATAAATTGAACTATTTATGGATATAATCCATAATCATAAAAATGTTTTCTTTGAGGATGTATATACTCATAAACCCTTCATAATGATTTGTAAAGAAAATGAGAGTTATCCTAAGCATATCCCCCGGGAGTGTGGTAACCAAGAGTGCAGCAAGGCCCGTTGTCGTGCACCAGTTCTCGTTCGAGTCTAGCTCAAAGTGGTGTTTTCGGGTTTTACCCCTAGGTACATCTGTGCCAGAGCCGCCTCTACCTGCTCGTATCCAGACAGGTATGTATTGCTCGGAAAACTCATAACATCTCTATAATACCAAAATTCTAGGAAGTTCTTCTATAATAATCCTCAAAGTCTATCTTCGGGCTATGTTCTCTAATCAGAGTTTATCTAAATCTAGCTTCCAAGGTTAGTACTAAACTGCCTCTGATAGCAACTGTAACGCCCCGACCCCAGCTACCCAGAGTCGGTGCATTACTTTGTAACATTGGCATGATCACAAAAGATCAAGTCTCGAAAGACCGATTAGTTTCGTAGCCTTGGAAACACTAGATACATTCATAAATGTTACATTACATCACAAAGTGAAAAACTATAATAACATAGTCTCCATAGTCCACACTCATATCCTCTTCTCACAATCCATGTAGTTCATTCATAAAGTACTTCTTCACATCCTGGAAAATATTAAAACATTGAAAGGGGTGAGCTCAGATGTTCAGTAAGGATAACAATATTGCGGAAGCTTTTATAAATAAACATAATAATTTAAGGCAATGTATAACTAAAACAAAAGCCTTTTAAACTTGAACATCAACATAATATGGAAAAAGTAAAATGAGATAATGCCATTCACTTCTTCACATGGATATTCTATTGGTCGAATAATCACATGAAATATCAATAACCACTTCCATAATGAGGGAATGTATAATGCCGGACATTCTGAAACATTTTTTCAAGGCCTCGGCCGAGACGTCTAAAATGATTAAGGCCTCGGCCAAAACCATAAATCAAATTGGGAAAGGGCCTCGGCCAATTCCACGTCTAGTTGTCTCATGAGACCTACCGATGCATCGAGGAGCTATAGCGGGCTCCACCCGTCACTTATTAAGTCCAATACATTCTTCATATGAATAGGTTTAAACATATCATAAACCATAACATAATCGTATCACATAAAACATGCATAAAGGAAACATAACATTTCCACATTTCAATCACAAGATATCAATACAACATATTGATATAATAAAAACACTTTCAAAACCATTTTCAATACCAAAATAAAATAATGTTAAAACTTTGTATTTATTTTTCATTAAAAAAAATGATGGCTTGTAGAGGAAGCCGAAACTCAAATAATGGTCACGGCGGCAGAGAAGTCGTTGTCGCCACATAAGTTCAGAAAGAAAAACATTCCCTTTTGTCGTTTAGCAAAACGCTTCGTATAAAAAAGATTCATTTTGAATAAACGTAAAAGTCAAAGGGGTTTATACACCGTATAAATGAAAGTTGTGTATAAAACCAAATATGCCTCAATGAAAGGAGATTGAGATGAAGTCCTTAAAAAGATCATTTTTAAAATAAAATAGATCTATTATGTGTATTCACTATAGGTACTCATAAAGAAAATAAAAATACAAAATTGGACATAATAATATCATGACATATTTTGAAAGTAGGAGATTAACCCAAAGAATGGAAGTTGGGTTAAGAAATTCCCTTACCTTGTGTCTGACTTGAATCAACCATTCTTTAACCCCCTGAATAATAAACTAGAGTTAATATATACCTTATTAAGAACCATTTTCAATTTCATTATCCTTTTTATATCACTTATTACAATGATATGAACATTATGTAATTATTTAAGTTAATAACGGTCGTTTTGTCGATCTTTGGTACTTGAGTCAACAATAAACTTCTTATAATTACAAGTTGTTTATGTGGTAGAATATCCATTATCTCCAGAATTATATTCATGATTTAGATGTCATATATGTAATATATATCCATTATATATATTCATTTATAATATTACGTAACATTTAGAGGTAAGAAATGAAAGGCACCATTCATGGAGACGGTAAGCCGTACGTACGCATGAACGCTAATTTCATTTCTATTTCATATTTAATGGAATGAAATCATAATTATATAAAGGTATAATATAGTTCCGGTATAATATCATATATAATATCATTTACTCCATCCTTTATACATCCCACATATGGCATTAACGATTCACATCACTTTGAGGGGGCGGTAGTCCGCACTTCCTAAAATGAAATTATCGCGTTTTACCCATAATGGAAATCATACAGTATGCCATAAATGAGAAATAAAGAAGCATAAGTAAAACATAAACATATTATATATCATATATAAAAATAGTGACATCTTAATGGCCACCTTTGAAGGTGTTATATGAGTGTTGAACAATCATCGTTTCGTGAGGCAGAAATTCTCCATCCACAGAAACCGTATGTTCATTAACCATTAGATGTAGGTGTGTGTAAGTGTATCTAGAATCCTTCTTATAACAACATCCTATTATATTGAGGATACTGGTGTTGTTACAAAAGAAACTAATAAAAAGAGTTTAGGGGGCTGGAGAAGAAAAATAAACCAAAACAACATTAGAGAAGACATTACCTCAAAATCGGGTAACTCTTTTTGATTTGAGCCAAAGGCTTCCTTGGGAAGAGTTCTGACCAATGTGAGGCTTCTAGGAGTAAGAGGGGGAAGTTGGGAGAGTATTTGGGCAGAGTTTGGCCGAGCCAAATGGCTTTAAGGTGTGAATATGGTGGGAGAGGTGGGGGCCTTTTATAAGTGGAGAGGAGGGGCTCTTTTGGAAAGATTGAAATGTTACATTATTACACAATGCTTTTCGTATTCTAAAGGTCCCACACTTTTATAATTAGTGGCTAAGGTGATAAGGGTTCGAAATATACCCATCCAATAGTCTTTGGACAAGTGTAAGCCTTGGATTTTACATTATCTTTTCATTTTATTAAAATCGTTAAATAATGAGGTCATCACTGCATCATAATGATTTCATAAATAATTTAATTTATCTAATATCTAAAAATTATAAAAAAACTACTATGATGTAGGAAATATTTTTATCTTTCTAATTAATATTTATAGTCAAAATTTGGACTTGTTTAACCCCACTTAAAAATTGTTTTAGTAAACTAACTCATGTTTGTGTCAATTTAATTTTAACATTAAAAATATATATTAATGTCATTTTCCAACTAAAGTGGCTCCATGGGGTCCCCAAGTTGACCCATGGGTTGTCTTGGTCGGCAATGACTCATCCAATAGGAGTAGGACAAGTGTCATTCTCATCTCATATTATTAAAACATTATTTGTACCTTAAACTACACTAATTACCTCTAATCGCGATTAAGAACTTAAAAGTTACTATTCATCAAAAAATTATTTTAATCTCATTGAACCACATTTTACTTCTTAATTACAATAATTTATGTCGGATTTTTGAAAACCAAACCACAGAAGTGGTAATATTTCATTTAAATGAAAAATCAGTTATTTAACTACCACTTAGTGGTTTCACTATTCATCAAAAATTGAAGTTTTTCAGAACAATGCCAAAATTTTACCCTAATCTATAATTGATATTACGAACTCAAAAATGATGTCTATTTTAAAAAATTCCAAACATATAAGTTGCATTAATTAATTTTATAATTAATTACCGCTGTTACAACAAATAGCGTGTTTTTTAGAAACAATTTATATCAAAAGATTGGCAATTGTTTATGTCCAATTTCAATGTTAAATTAATTCTTATGACCACCATTGGAAAAAATGGTCAAAATATATTCTAATTATACTTTAAAACCACTGAATAGTATAATTTATCACTATAAATTATTTTGATTAAAAAAGTTGTTTTTAAGTATTTTTCACTATTCATAAAAAATAGAAGTTCTCAGAAAAATACCAAAAATTCAACATAGGATAATTTCGATATTAAGAATACAAAAATGAAGTCCATTTTGAAATATAAAATTTCTATAATTTTAGAAATTGGTTATTACTATTCATAACGGCTACTTTGATTAGTCGCGGTGTTTTAGAACTCGAAGTTGCGTACAATGCAAGCTATTGCATTATTGAATGAGAAGCGTATCGTGGAAGCTCGGGGTGTTACAAATATGTACATAGGTTTGTTCCAAAAAATTAAATAGTACTCAATACATATAACATATTCTGCTTCAAACATAAAAATTGTTTCCTGACCATATCTGAAGGTGGAAATGATAAAATAAAACATGTCATTCATGATGGTGATATATTAACACCTCACGAACAACGTTTTTTATGAAATAATCGGATGATGATAAGGTGCTTGGATGTTATAATATTGCATTATTGTTATAAAATTATAGTATATGTATTATATTGGAGTTACCAAACCATTTGGATGATGATTGGTTGGGAGAGAATAAAAAATGAACATGAAATTGAAAGGGATTTAATGGAGAAGAGGGAGAGAAATTACTTCTTGAATCATCCTCCTGAAATCCTCCTTAAGGGGCCTTGACATGGTACTATGATGATACTAGAATCTCATAGACATGGGTGAGGGGATAGGGAATATTATTGGGCAGAGTTTACACAATGCTTGAAGCTTGAGAGGTGTGAAGAACTGAGGGTGTGAATGGTGGTATGTATAGTGGAGGGGAGAGGGGATTTCTGAATATAGAATTCATTATTTATTATTTCCCCAATAGACAAGGAATAGTGATTCTTAAATGACCAAATATAGTAATTTAATAATGGTATCCTGAAGAAACTAGTCTTACATCATCAGAACATAATACAAGACTCTATTATTACCTTATTTAGCTTATTTTGTAAATTATGGCATTTCATTATTCACTAAAAATTAAACTATTTCAGAAAAATCCCAAATATTAACCCCTACCATTTTTCAATGTGTAGAATACAAAAATTATTTAAAATTTTCAAAAATAAGTTTCTTAATAGGAATAAATTAATATTTGATTAAAATCATAATTTACTTGAAAAAAACAGTTTTTTAAATTATAACTGATTTCATAATGCATTCAAAAATTACTTGAGGTCTTATAATATTATAATTAATCTAGAAGACATAAATTTTTAAATTCAAGAACAAATTTATAAAAATACATTTTATTTTTAATTATTTAATTATATATATTTATTTATGACTTACAAAAATAACATTACTTTTAATTTGGTCAAATTGTCACTTATAAGATGTCTTGGTTTTATTTAATTATTTATAAATAAAGTTACTATTATTTTGGAAGCTTTATTATTTATACGGGTTATATTACTATTCATAAGGGCAGGTTACTATTCATAAGTGTGGGTTATTATTCACCAAAAGTTATTTTTGTTTTGTTATACTAAAAAAATCATCTTAAACACAAATGTGTTTGTCGTATTTTTGATAATCAAAACATAGAAGTAGAAAAACTATGTATAATGGTCACATAGTATTTAGAATCATGACATTGTATTTTTCATCATAATATGATTATACTATAGATCATAATTATATGAAATTAATTCCATTAATAAAACATTGGGTCATTACATTTTCCCCCCTTATGAAATTTCTCCCTTAAATTTCATTTTACACAAATAGGTGGGGGTACTTCTCCTTCAACACCTCCTCGGGTTCCCATGTCACTTCTTTAGACATATGATTCCTCCACAACACATTGAAAAGTTTGGTTGTCTTGTTTCGTAAAACACTATCTCTCCTATCTAGAATCTCTGTTGGCTGCACCTCAGAGGAGAGATCATCTTCCAGCTGTACCACCTCTATGTTTAGTACATGTGATGGATTAGTTATGTACTTTCTCTAGAGAGTTATGTGAAACACATCTTGAACTTGAGCCATATTCAGTTGAAGTTCTACCTGATAGACCACAACTCCTATGCGGTCAAGGATTTCAATGTGGCCAATGTACCTTGGTCTTAACTTCCCTTTCTTTCCAAATCGCATTACTCTCTTCCATGGTGATATTAGATAGAAGACTTTATTTCCAACATCAAACTCCAAGCCCCATCGACGATTGTCAGTGTATCTCTTTTTCCGACTCTGTGCATCTTTGATGTGTTTTTGGATGAATTGAACATTCTCTGTCATCTCATCCATAATTTTGGGTCCAAGTAGCTTTCTATCTCCAACTACATCCCAACATGTTGGACATATGGAGCAATATGAATACTCAAGTGGAAGGTATTGTTATATGAGAACTCAACCAAAGGGAGATGCTGATCCCATCCACCATTTAATTCTAGAGAGCATGCTCTTATCATATCATCAAGCATTGGAATAGTTCTTTCAGATTGGACATCAGTTTGTGGGTGATAGGTTGTGCTGAAATTTAATTCAGTACTCAAAGCATGATGAAGGCTCCTCCAGAATATAGATGTGAACCACGGATCAAAATAAAAGAAAATCAATATTGGAACTCTTTAAAGTCTCGCCACTTCCTTGACATATATATTTTCATGTATTTTAAGTGAGAGATCTTCCTAAATAGCGATAAAATGGGACATCTTGGGGAGTCGATCAACTACAACCCATTTCGCATCATTTCCCTTCAACGTCTTTAGGAGAACTATGACAAATTTCATAGAAACATTCTCCCATTTCCACATGGGTATAGGTAATGGTTGCATCAACCTTATAGAATAATTTTTCTCTAATTTAACTTGCGGACATATCAATCACTTTTAGATATATTCCGTGATATCATTTTTCATGTTATCCCACCAGAAATGTTCTCAGATATCCCAATATATCTTGGTACACCCAGTATGGATAAAGAATGTTGAGTAATATTAATTTTCCAATATCTCATTCACTATCACAGGTGATGAAGGCAGACAAATATTTGTTCTATAACTAATCACACCATCATCGTCGATATGGAACTCTTACAGCTTCCTTTGCTTAACTGCATTCACCATCTTTTGAATTATCACATCATCCCTTTCGGCTTCCTTAATCGTCTCTTGGATGGATGGTTGTGCAATAATTATAGAAAGGTAGGATGTATTCCATTCCCTAATTATTTATAAATCCATCAATTACATATCCAAGAATATAAGGACTTTCTCAATCCATATCATTGATAGAGTAGCAGGTTCTTTTCTACTTAGAAAATCCGCTACCTTGTTCGCCTTTCCAGGATGATAGTGAATAGATCAATTGTAATCTTGATTATCTCTAACCATCTCTTTCGATGCATGTTGAGCACCATTTGTGTAAATATAAACTTTAGTCTCTTGTGTTCAGTGTATATGACACACTTCTCACCCTAACGGTAGTGACTCCATATTTTCAAGGCAAAAATCATGGCTGCCAACTCTAGATCATGCGTCGAGTAGTTTTTATCATGGATATTCAACTTTCATGAGAGGTAGGATATCTCATTATCATTTTTCATGAGTTCACAACCCAATCCTTTATTTGATGCATCACTATATATCACATAACCTTCTCCACTTTTTGGTAGTGCGACTACAACTGCAGTGATTAGCCTTCTATTTAGCTCTTTGATGCTTCCCCCCATTCTTCAATCCTGACATACTTTACCCCCTTCCAAGTTAACTTAGTTAGTGGGCTTCACAATCCTGAGAAGTTTCTAACAAAACGTCAGTAGTTACCATCTAATACAAGAAAACTACGGATTTATGTTACAATTAAGGGCTATGGCCATTCCTCAATCACGTATGTTTTTGATGGATCTACAAAAATTCCCTCACTTGTGGTCACATGTCCCAAGAACATGGATTTTTTCATCCAAAAGTCATACATTTTTAACATGGGGTATAACTACTCCTATCTCAATGTCACTAATACAAGTCTTATATTTTCGTCATGTTCCTCCTTGCTCTTGGAGTAGATGAGAATATGATCAATAAACAATACCACAAATTTGTCGAGGTAATGTATACAGACTATGTTCATCAAAACCATGATGATTGTAGAGGCATTTGTATGTATGAAGGGTATCACCAGAAATTCATAGTTCCCATACCATATATATAAGGCAGTCTTTTAAATATCTTACATCTTAACCTTTAGCAGATTTTACCTAGAATGATGATCCACCATTGTGATGTATTGAGAGCCTCTTAACAGGTTGAACAAGTCATCAATCCTTGGATGTGGATACATGTTAATTATGGTGATCTTGTTGAGTTCCTGAAAATATATACATGGCCACATTTCTCCATACTTCTTCTTTACAAAGAGTACTGGCGCACCCCAAGGTGATGCAGTTGGGTTTATGAACTGTTTTTTCAAATGCTCTTATAGAAGCCTCTTTAAATCATCTTGTTCGATAGGAGCCATCCTATTGGAACACATTTATATTGGAGTGGATCCTAGTATGATTTAAATTGAGAACTCCACCTCACAATCCAGGGGAATTCCGGGGATCTCTTTAGGAAATACATCAACTTATTCCCTCGTTATGGGAATTTTTGCATCGTTGGAACTTTCCTTTGACCCAACCATTTGGGAGAGGTAAGCTTCATCATAGGGAATCAACACCCCAACCATTTAAGGATATTTAAATGGATATTTATGATCTTCCTTGAAATTGTAGAAGAGAATGGGATGGTTCAGAATATGAAAAGATATTTCTTTTTCCTGAGAGTAGATATGTTCCCTATATAATGAGAGTAAATCCATTCCGGTTAAAAATATTGAATTATACCAATGGAAGTATTACAAGATTCACCAATTGAATCTTTTCACATACGCCAACATGATAAGATTCAATCACTTATGTTGTAATGATTTAACCACATGGTGTTTTTACATATATCCTTATATCATGGTTTCTGGGCTTTGATTCAATAGTTCTAGTAAACATACAAGATATAAATGAATTCATAGAACCAAAATCAAATAATACATTCTCCATTAATGATTGAATAAGAAGTGTACCTTTTAAAACGTCATTATCTTGCTCCACTTCCATGGTAGTGATGGAATAAGCCTTTCCTTGTTACTTTGGCTTTGGTGGCTACCAATTCGGATTAAACTCGAGAACTCAAGGTTTAGTACATTGGCTGGTATAGTGCCCTAGCTCCCAACAGTTGTAGCATTGAACCATGGTTGGTTCACTCCTTTCTTTGGCTACATTATCCTTCCTTTTCATGTATTTTTGAAAATCATGACTATGGTGTCCTTCTTTCCCACACTTAAAGAAATTCCCCTTCCCATTGAGACTATTACCATGGTGCAACATCCCAAATTTTTTTCATGTGGTTCGTTCAGTTTTATTCCCACCTTTGTCATTAGATAATCTGGCATGAAACTCTATCTTTCATTTCTTATCACCATATTTGTGGGACCATTCCTTAAACTACATATCTATTTTGAGATCACCCCAAACATCTTCTTAATAACTCCCAATGTCTCTAATTTCAAGATCCTTTTTACTGTGTGGCTTTAATCCACAAAAGAATCTATCAATTTCACAATCAATGTTGATAAAAAAACATGAAGCATACCTTTAAAGCCTGGTGAAATTCACTTTATAAGTTGCGATATATTCTCCTTCATTTTTCTTGAGAACTTTCAATTCTCTCTCCATCTTTTTAGTAAGAGTTCATGGGAAATATTTATTATGAAACCTGATCAAAATACCATCCCATTCGATCTCTTCAATTTCCTCCCATGGCTTGGTGTTCTTAATCAAAGCCCACCATTAATCAGCCTCTCCATCTAGATGATAAATGGATAGAGTAACCTTTTCTATCTCATAATAGTGAAGCACAAAAAAATATCTTCTCCATGGAGTTGACCCACTACTTCAAAACTAGTGGATATGAAGATCCACTAAACGTCGGTGGTCGATTTGATAGACAGTCAATCCCTCTATGGTGGTTGATGATGTTCCACATTAATATGGTTATATATCATAACCTGAGATTTTTGTGTAAGAATTGGCATGATTCTTGGAACACCACCTCCCAAATCATTGGGGATTTAAATAAGGCAATCATTGCATTACCCTCGCACGAGTTGTGGGATCGGTTTCACCTGGTTCCCACCATTTTATATAATAGAAATGGTTAGAACAAAACATAAGTCAAAAATACAAGAATAACTAATTCATTTCAACTCTTTATACTAAAATAATAAAATATGTGATCCATATTTAAATATTATTTTGTGCATATGTGTACTAAGTCTTATACATGGGGTTTTCTCTTGGGTTCACTAATCCTAATTCCAAAATTAACTACACCTTTCCTCTTATACCAACTATAGAGATCCAAACATTTATTCCATTCCTATTACCTCATTTTAATGATAAATAACATAATATTATTACACATAGAGGTTCTATATGTTTAGTGTCTTTGGAAAAGTAGGGCCATACATAACAACAACAACATTAAGCAAAAATATTTATTCAATTTATTCATATCTATCTTATTAGTGGCACATGACCTCTCCTTAGTACATGTAGCCACATGAGGATATAAATAAAAAGGGGTAAGTTATAATACCAACAATGGTATAGATAGGAACAATATATCTTGGGGTGAGCATAATCATAACACAGACAATGAATCAGGAACATGAGGGAATCATTAATAAAAGACATGAAATGTGGAAATGCATAAAAATGAAACATCATGTCTTAGTGGTTAAATAACACACATTATTGTAAACAAATCTAGAAAACATTTCACACATCATTTCACACTTAATCATCATATTAATCACTTTACCTAATGTATTGGAGCATAGTATAATTCCGGGCGCACCCGTCACTTTTAAATATTCATATTACGCAATATAATTATGGGCGCACCTGTCACATCCTAACATTATAATTTATCATTCATTACTCATTGAAAATATCTATCCCCTGAAAATTAATGGGTTTCATCTCATTAGAACACATTCATAAAAAATGGGTACCCAAATGAAAGAGGTATTGGCATACATGTTACCTGAACCGTCAATCTTGAAGGAGAAGTTAAAGGTGTGTTCTTAAAAGAAAATTTCTTTTGGAAAACATTTGGTTTGAAATAAATACTAGTGAAAAACATGTATATCACATAAAAAATTAAAAAAACTGGAAAAATGATTTTTACGAAGTAACAATATAAAAATGGGGTGAATGATGGAGAACCCAAAGGATGAAACTTGGGTTCAAGAATTTCCCCTTACCTTATATCTGAATGATTATTTCACTTTGTAGTCCTGTATAATGACACTATATTCCTTAATTATAAATTCAAAAGCCTTTTACACATGAATTGGGGACATTTTGGTTTCGTTATGTTATTTTATGGGCCTTTTGATAAGTTATAGAGTTTAAAAACATTGTTATTGAGTGTTCAATTTTATGGGTTTCTTCAGCGTTTCACATGTATTCATGAATTAAAGTTCGTGTAGAACATGGATAAAAATCCAGAAAATATAATCCATGTTAATAATGATATTAAATAATTTATAATGTTGTTATAATGAAATAAACTGTATTCCATGTTTATGAAACATTAGATAAAAATTAAATGACGATCATTTGAGTTAATTTGGGCGGTTTTTCCACCACAACGAACTTGTTTTGATTAATCATTTAGTAATATATACATAAGTTATTAATATAAAATTAAATAAGAAGTAATACATATAAAATAATCTATTTCAACAATTAAATGGTTTCACGACCAGATCTGAAGGTTGAAATGAAAAAAATAAGACATGTCATTCTTGAAAGTGATAGATTAACACCTCCCCAACAACGTTTTCTTTTAAAAAATAAAAGGAAGAGTATAAGGGGGTTGGATGTTATAATATCCCATTATTATCATAAAATTCTTGTATATGTATGATACTAGAGTTACCATAACATCTAGACAAATATAAGGGGGAAGATAATAAGAACCGAACATGAAATTGAAAGGAATTAAAGGAGAAGAGGGAGAGATATTACCTCTTGAATCCTCCTCTTAAGATCATCCATATGGGGTCTAGGTTTGGTATTTTGATGCGACCAAAATATCTTGGACGTGGGATAGGGGATAGGGAAGATGCTTGGGAATAGTTTAGACAAGTCGTGAAGCTTGAGAGGAGGGAGGAAATGAGGGTGTGAAGGGTGTTATTTATAGTATAGGGGAGAGGGGATTTCTCAATATTGAATTCATTAATCTATTATTTCCCCACAAAAAAAAGGAATAGTGATTCTCCCTTGAAAATTTATAGTAAGTTTATAATGTTATCCTAAAAAATTTGCTTACACCATCAGAACAACTTACAGGATTCTATAATTAGCTTATTTAGATTATTTTGTAAATTATGGCATTTCACTATTCATTAAAAATTAATGTATTTTAGAAAATTCCCAAAAATTCACCCCTACCACTTTAGGATTTTTAAAATTAAAAAATATGTCTATTTTTCAAAAATAAATTTCTCAATATGATTAATTTAATATTTAATTATAATAACAAGTTACTTGAAGATACTGTTTTTAAAATTAAAACTAATATTATAATGCTTTCAAAAATTAATTGAGGTCCTATAAAATTATCTTAAATGTAGAAGACATAAAAATTTTAATTTAGGAACATATTCGAAGAATATAAATTCTCTTTTTAATAATTTAATTATAATTAATTATTTATTACTTATAAAAATACCATATCTTTTACTATGGTAATATTGTCACTTAAACAATGCCTTATATTTATTCAATTATTTATATGTTAGGTTACTATTAATATTTGACAATTTAATATTAATAAGGGTCAAATTACTATTCATAAAGGTTGGAAAATATTCATTAGGTTATGGTACTCTTCACCAAAAAAAATATTTTTGTTTTATTATACTCAAAACATCATCTTGAACACATCCGTGTAAGTCATATTTTAGAAATTCAAAACATAGAAGTGAAAAAACTATGTTTATTGGTAACATAGTATTTAGTATCATGATATTTCATTTTTCTTCCTAATGTGATTATACTATAGGTAATAATTATAAGAAGGAGATTACATTAATAAAACTCTAGGTGGTTACACAATGCTGATCAAATCGAACCAAGAAGAGGGGTGCCTCTAAAAATCGTATAGGTAGAGTCTAGGATCGAGTGATAAGAGGTGTAGAAATAAAAGACTGAACAGTACAACCAAATACATGGGTTTTACATGGGTGTGGGCTCGGTCACGATGTGTACACCCTGGTCAAGACGTAAAGGACATACTTGATATGTATTCTGAAAAATCCATCACCTCAGTTCATAAAACCACTATTTAACCACTACATGGGGTGTACCTCAGGTACATGATGTGTACCTACTCATTGCCTGACATCCCCATTCAGGACATGGAACTGGAACCAAGTACATGACATTTTCTTCAGGTACACAATGACTATATTTTATGTACCCTACATTAAATCCAGAAAATTTACTTAAAATTATTTTTAACTAAACGAGACCTTGGAAAAGGTGGAAAATTACCTGATCAAAGTAATGAAATGTTACAAAAATGATGGATATAAAGTATATATATGACATTTAAAAAATAATTATACTAATTTCGTCATTATATATATTTTTTTACTTTACATTTTTTTGGGGATACGATAACCTCATCTATACGTAAGGTGAGCAACCACATCGTAAATTGATGACATTTGTTTTCAAGAACTGTATTCATGGAATATAATAAGGTTAATGTTCGTAAAGTTATATTATATGAATTAAATAATTTTTATATTTTTGATATATTTATTATTCAAAAATATTATATATTATCTTTATTTTTATCTTTTCACTTACAAAAATATCATAATCTAATTAGTGTATGTGTAGACTACTACCATAATGAAGTGAGGTGACCTTCTCTATTCATATCACCCCATATTGATGATATATATAACTATATTAAATAATATATTATTTAATGAAATATTATTTAGTTTATTGTATAATTATCATTTTTTTATAAACTGGTGTTACTTAAAATCTATACATAATGATCTTATATTAAAGGAAATGTCCCTCTTGTGTATGTATAGCATAGGTCTCCATGATCGTAATGTACATACTTTTTAAAAAATGATCACTCATAATTGGTGTTAAAATTATAATTATATTAAAAACAATAATGTTGTCACAATTATTATTATTTAGATTACATAACTATATTATATGTACATTATCCAAAACATTCATAATAAAGAATGAATGAGAGAACAAGAGAATTAGCATCCAAAACAATTAAATTATTATATATTTATATACTAAATGAATATAAGATGTTATAAATGAATGATATACGAGGTTACAAATAATAACATATTTCTTTATTATGTTAATAAGATTTTTAAAACTAATGTGTATGTGTTTAAATCACGTTCAACCCAAATTAATTGTGACGTAAAATATATAGTCTCTCTATTACTTTTTTAAGACACATGAAAATCTAAAAATCATTAATTATGTTGGTTATATACTAATCCTTTGATATGTTCTATCATTAATCCAATTTAACATGAATTGATTTATTTTATTTTATTTTATTTGTTATTATATATTATAATTAAAAATATTACTTATGTTGTAATGTATTTTTATCTCATTTTTTTCTTTGAGACATAAGTCATATAGTGAACCTGTATTAATTTTTTAGGTGAATATACATACCATTTAACATGTAATATCAAGAATTTATTTATATAATCATATTATATGTTTCATATAATTTTATCCATTAATTTGGATTAGGATTCAATGTTTCCAAAATTTTAAGTGTTTTATGATACAATCACATCATTTGTTAAGAATATTTATTATAATGTATCCAATGTATAAATATTATGATCTAACTCTGAAAAATTCTCATTATTTTTCAATTCATATTACTACTATTTATATTTTCAACTAATAATATGATTTAAAATCTCTTTCACGTTTAAAATAATTGGGAAAACGTTTTGGGAAAAATCATCTTTATTTCATTCATCAATTGAAAAAAAAAATTATTCCAAAATTATTTTTCCTCAATTTTTTTACAACACATAAAATGTTTCATTAAATTAATTTTTACAAAATTTTCACTTTTTATGGTTCATTTAATAGAATCCTCGTAATTATTTCTTAACATTGATTTTTTGGATTTTACAAGAAATGTGAATGAAGGCCGTGATTTTAACTTATAAAACATTAATAGAATTTCACACCTTCATTTTCACTGAATATTTTATTATATGGTTTCAATATTATTTTAAAAGAAACATATTTTCTAAATGGTTGATATTTTAAAAATAGTATTTTCAATTTGTAATTTTATTTTCCTCAGAATTGTGTTGAAAATATTAAAATATTACTGTTTTTGATGCCTACTCCAGGGAATATGTGTTATTCTATTTGTGGAAGGTGGCGTTATTTGTTTCCCGACATTCACTCTTTCCAAAGGCGGGTAAAATCTATTCCTTGTTCAGGGGCATTTTCTCAATGGTCAAAAGAGGATGATGGTATGCCAGTTCTTTCTTCCGTGGATTCCTCCTCGAAAGTCTTCACCAAATCTGGGATATCCTTATAGACATAAGATGTTGTTTGTGAAACTCTTCCAAATGCAATATCATCATGGAAACTATTAAATTACACTGATTTTGTCTGGACATTCCAAGGGGTTCGGTCAGGGCAGCAACCTTCGGTCAGGGGAGTAGTCACATTGGACATCACTATTGTGTCTTGACACTGGAACACTGAAATGTCTGGGTTTCATCCCTTTATTATAGGGCTTCTCAAGGGTATGGAATCCCAATTCATCCAACATTTTAGGCATATAATTTTATGCCATATGCATGTATATATGGTTTTTATCAACATCCAATGATTAACATAGGGTATACCATAGTTTTAACATCTAGCAGAGACGGATCTGACAAATCGAAACACAGAATAGTGCGGATCGGTTGAGGTAATCCACTAAATCAAACAACAATGTTGGTTATAATGTGTTTTTATCTACCCAATTTATTGTTAGAGTGAATGGTGGGCTTGATCACACGAGGATCTGGCGGCCTAGCTAAGAACAAAAATGGATGATCGATGGTTAAGTGATGTGGGCAGAGATTTAGATGGGGTCAACTTGATGCCGATGATGATGTTGGGATTGAGTCTTAGAAAGAACTCCTATGTATCCCTATGGTAATGAATCAATGTCATCATTTTTCGTCTAACAACAGCTTACCACGGGATGGGGTCGCAACGGCTAACCGCTGGATTGATTTACAACAGCTTACCACTATATGGGGTTGACAACAGCTTATCGCTGGAATGGGTTTGGTGAACTAAAGTGAATTATGGTCAGAACCAGTAGACGGTGATATTGAACCTTAGGGAGTCATCCTATGTACCTTGCCTTGGCAAGGATCAATGAACTCGTCGTTCAGGTGGGTTGGTGAACCGACACGAAGGGGGTCCGAGCGACCAATGGGGTGTGGGCTTGAACCATAGGGAGGCTTCATATCTACCTTTCAATGGAAAGGATCAAAGTCCTCATAGTACAAGAAGGTGTGGTGAATCTATGTGTAGATGGTCTGGACCAATGGTTAGTGGGCTTGAACCATAGGGAGGCTTCCCATGTTCATTGAATTGTCAAGGATCAAAGACCTCGTAGTTCGAGTGGGTTGGTGAACCAATGCAAAGTGGGGCAGAGCGACCAATGGGGTGTGGGGTTGAACCACATGGAGGCTTCCTACGTTCCTTGACTTGGCATGGATCAAAGACCTCATAGAGAAGAATGGGTTTGGTGAACTGACGTGAATTTGGGTTGGACCAAAGGGTGGTGGGCTTTAACATCACCGAGGCTTCCTATATACCTTTTATTGGAAAGGATATAATACCCCATAGTTCATTTCATTTGATGAGCCAATGTGAAGGGGTCAGAGTGAATGGGTGTTGGGATTGAACCTCATAGAGGCTTCCTATGTACCTAGCCTTGGCATGGATCAAATACCTCATAGTTTGGGTGGGTTTGGGGATTACACACTATGCTTCCCAAAGAGGATGTCATGATGAATGCTTACTCTAAGCCCATGTGATTCATGCTCGGTGTGAGAAACAAGAGGCATTAAATACCCAATGATTGCGTCATAAGAGGTGTGTCCATGAGAACTGGAATGGGGGCTTACGCGTGGTTAGTAGCCCAAGGAGGAAACATGGGATTATTCGGGGTAAGCTGCCCAAGGTGATAGATATTGGGACTTATTCTAGGATGGGGGCCTGGGTGGTGACAATGTCTAGTGGAAGAGGGATTTGGAACCCATGAGGATAGCAGGAAAAGGGATGCTAACTGATGCATGAAAAGGTTGGGGCTTACACCAAAGTGGTTTCCCTATTCTCGCGGACCAACACCACTCCAAAAAAAGAGGGTTTCATTCCATCTGAGGAATGATTTCACTCTCGTGGAGACCAGTGGACATAGAAAATGTTAGAGATGGGGAACCCCACATCGGAGGCCTGGGGAGAGGCCTCAATTTAATGTCATGTGCTGAGGACAATGGTGCATGGTAGTTTAACGTCCTATAGCTCAGACGAGGCGGGTTCACTCTGCAGCCCTACGTCTTACATAACCAATATCCACCTGCCCTTTACGGAAAGAAGGCATCGGAAATGCCATGGTTTGGGGTGTCGAGAGGTGATCCCATTAGGGGTCCACGTTAGAATGTCCATGCAAATAATAAATAGCTGTTAATGTTCCTAGTTTCCACTACAGGGATGGAATGATGCATGGGGATTACACATTGAAGCTACTCAGGTGCTGCTATGGTGCGGCATAGGTGAAAGTGGCTTACGTAAGGAAGCAGCATGGGTGCTTCTATGGGAGGAAATAGTGAATGGGTATTATGTAATGAAACCAATTGTAATTTCTTCCTCATGTCTGGCCATGTGGTCATCCCAACACACCGATTGGTTTAGGTATATGATTATGGTATACACCTATGCACTAGTGCACAAGGGGGATAAGGCCAAGAGCGCTAGAATAAGTCTGAACAAAGTGGGATGAATATTGTGAATGACATGCCAAAAATTTGGAATAAGGTGAGGGTGGAAGTACGATGAAGGATAACTATTTACCGTGTTTGAAACACATCATCCATATCCCATAAACATGAAATGGGGACAAACAAATAAGTTTCGACTGTTGACCTTGTTCGAAAAATAGGATCTGACTCAAATTGTTTTCAAATGTATTCTAATGCATTGTCCTAGAATGGTAGGTGAGCCGAGGCGTCATGGGACTTGGCCATTAGGGGGTCTCTTCAGACATGGAAGAAGATGAAGATCTAGATGGAGGACACACAGAGGATGAGGTGGTGTGATGAAATGTTTGAACAAATTCCAATGCTCTGATTGTTATGACACTGTGACCATCGCACAATGCATCTTATTCTTGGCACATAAGATATATATTATTCGTAACAAGAGTTAACATATTATTGAATGATAGGGAATGCTACATATTATAATAATGTAGATAGAACTGAAGACATCTTATTATGGGCGCATAAGGATTCTATTATTTGGATCAAGAGGCATCCTATTATTGAATAATAGGGTGTACTATAGTTTATAGTCATATAGAGAGAAATATTTGCACCTTATTCATGGAGAATAAGGCATCTTTTATTTGGAGAAAGAGTCATCCAATGATTTTCACATAGGGAGTTATATAGTTTATATTAATGTAGAGAGGACTATTGGAATCGTATTCATGTAGAATAAGGCATCTCTTATTTGGATAAAGAGGCACCCTATGATTGTCACATAGTAATTACTCCAGATTATAGTCATGTAGAGAGTACTATTGGATTCTCAAGCTTAGATCATAAGGAATATCTTTTTTGGAGCAAGAGGCATCCTATGATTATCACATGGGGAGTTATATTGTTAATAGTCATGTACATAGGACTATTGGCATCTTATTCTGGAGAATAAGGAATATTTTCATTGGAGTAAGAGAAATCCCATGATGGTCAAATAGGGAGTAATATAGTTTATAGTCTTATAGAGAGGACTATTGTCATCTCATTCTTGGAGCATAAGGCATATCTTTTTTGGAGTAAGAGGCATCCTATGTTTGGAACATACGTCATACTATAGTTTAGAGTCATGTAGAATGGACTGTTGGCATGTTATTCTTGGAGAATAAGGCATCACATATTTGGAGAAATAGGCATCCTATGATTGTCACATAGGGAGTAATAGTGTTTATTTTCATGTTGAGAAGACTATTATGAATAAGGCGCCTAGTACTGGTTGGTGTTGGGACTTATGCAAGGGTGGCCCTTTCTGGTTCAACATGAAATAGGAGTTAAGTGATGGGGTTTAGATGTGTTGCTTGAGGAATGGATAAACTCAAGGTACTAGAGGGGGTTTGATTATGAGAATCCAAATTCATGACATAGGAAATGAACCAATAGGAATATGCTAACTAAATGTGTTTCATGTTGTGCGGAGGAGTATCTCAAATCATGTTATCCCATTTGTGGAAGGCAGATACACAAATGTCTGTAATGGAATGTGTCAACATCCTATACATAAATGTTTACTGTGCAACCCTCTAATTGTTCATGCGGTTCCATGACGGTTTCAAAGGGACCGACCCAGCGTATGAGAACACTAATATATTATTACACATTTAAACATAATTTATTACATAAACTTCACTTGATACAACTTAGAAGATCAAGAGTTCTACTGACTTTAGAGATTTGGATCATTACATAATAACTTAAAACATTAAATACAACATCGTTATTGAAAACGTCCTTTACATGAACACTACATTTCCTCGCACTTATCATTGCATGGGATAACCTAAGGACATGCATAAGAAAAGGGTGAGATGTAAAGCCTAGTAAGGGAATAATCATGGAATAACATTAGGAATACAATATATTTTATACAATAGGAATATCAATAGAGCACAATAGAAGCATAAACATAAAGGCATGATAAATTAGGATAATCATAACATGGACATGTGATAACACTTAACATGGAATTAGCATGATCCAAGGCTCATTGCACATGGAGCATGTGTAAATCCTCATTGCAAATGAAGCATGAGTAAATCCTCATTTCACTTGAATTAGCATGATTCAACACCCATTTCACATGATTCATCCTGATACTATACTCTACCAAATGCATTGGAGTGATATAAGGCACACCAATCTTAAACATTTCATTTCATGCATAAGTGTGCCACAAAGTACATATAACTTGGATTCATAAAACTTCATCATTTATTTCATGATAATGTAATGTGGAATTAATAGATTAATATTTATAATAATTATGTAAATATGAATAAATTTGAATACCATTGACAGTAAAATGTTCATGGTATTCAATAAACAATGTTATTGGTTTGGAAAATTGGTGTAATTTCGACAGCATAACACGTGATGTAAGAATTCAAAAAAAAATTGGTGATGAGAAATAAAGGGGTTTCTCATCCCATGTACATGAATTGGACATTAAGGGGGGTAATATAGATACATTCCACAACAATTTTAATTGAATTCATATTTATAATACAAAATGATAACTTGGATGTAAAAGAACAGAGAGAAATCCCTCACAAAATTTCGGCATAGAAATAGGTGTACATGAGAGGCATTTATATAGAGTGAAATGGATCTCTCATAAATCAAACATGAAGAGGGCAGTATGGGTGAGGTGAAAAGCCACACCCAAACATTTATAATTGATACTAAAAGGTCATAACAACATTAATAAAATTGGACCAATGTGAGAAATGAAGAAAAATTGTTTACATGGAAGTGTGCTTCCAAAGGCTTGAGAGAGGATTCTTGAGAGCTTGGGGAACATTTGGAGGATTCTATAGGGAGGAGAGAAAATTATGGACAAGCTCCAAAGGCTTTGAGTGAGGAGGAAGTGGGTGATTAGGTTGGTTTATATAGGAAAGGTGAGAGAATTCTTTATTATTTAGGTTTGGGACACCTCACATTAAACAAATACAAAAGACAAACCATCCCATTGCTTTTACCCATGGTTTTTGGAAAAGGGAATTTTAATACAATATTTTATAATGCTAAAGTCAGAAATTTTTAAAAAAATGGGGTTTCTTATGTAGAGGTGAGTCACACTCCCAAAGAAAACAATTTAAAAAGACAAGATGTTTAATAAGTTTTGAAAGATCCATGAATGCTTTGTAAAATATGTCAAACTAACCCAAAATCACATTATTCTAATGGTAAAACATCTATTGGATGATCATTAGGCTTATTGTATTTTATTACATCACTATTGGTTCATTATGATGTCATAAACAAAATATATATTTAAACGGTATTTAATTTTTACCAAAAAAAATTACTGTCACACAAAATTATGAAAAATTCACCAGTAGGTAATTTTGATATCTTGATTCCAGACATAATATTCATTTTATAAAAAAAAATTCTAAATATGTTAATTTTCAATTTCAAAATAATAATCGACAATTATAAGAAATTCATGGGTTTTGACAAAAATGGCTTTCAAGCTTTAATTAAAATTACAATTGCATGCATAAAATTATAAGATCATTTATATTTAATAAAACTTAATTTAATAATAATAATAATACTTTATTAAAATAGTATTTAATTCAAAAATACATTAATACATCAAAATAGATTTCGTATTTGACCACTAACTAAAAATACTATTTGTGATTTAAAAAATATTTACAAGGTAACAATAATAAAAGTAATATATACTCATTATTATACACTAAAATAATGTACAAAACCATAGTACCCGGGATTTGTTACATAACCTTTTCAAACAGTCACTTAAGACATAATGTTAAGGTGTGCAGTGGTGATAGACTCTAGGGGTGGATTGGATAACATTTCTCACGTGGTAATCTCTATCAACTTCCAATTACCTCATAGGCAGTCCCACATGAGCATGAAATGATGAATTTCGGATTGGGATTGGTCAAGAGAAAATCCCAATGACACCACCTCTTTTCTAAGATCTTACAGAGGGGCTTCATATGGAGAAATTCTACTGGATGATTCCATTGCTTCCTTTGTATGCGTAAATTGGATTCCTTAAAGCCCTATATTTAGACTAATTATGTGATCACTGTTCAACGACTATATTATCAATGGTCCCAATTTGTATCATAAAAACAAAGAAATTTACATTTGATATAAACATTTTTCTTAACGAAACATTTAATTAGATCATGGGAGATTTACATTAGTGATTGTTTGGGTCGTTACAATCTTCTCCCCTTAAGAAATTTCACCCTAAATAATTGATTTTCCAACACTAAAATAGATGTGTGCAACTAAGCATCATCATTTCCTATGATTCCCACATCACTTCTTCAAACTTGTGATTTATCTACAACACCATGATGAGGGGTATTGTCTTATTTCGTAGAAATTTTTCTCTAGGATCTATGATCATCAATGATATCTCCTCAAATTAATCATCATCCTCTAGCTGTGCTACCTCTGAAAATAGTACATTTGAAGGGTCCAGAATGTACTTCCTTAAGAGGGATACATGAAAGACATCATGCACTTTGTCCACTGTAGGTGGATGTGCTAGTCGATAGGCCATAGTCCCGACATGATCAAGAATCATGAAGGGATGATGTACCTTGGACTTAATGTCACTTTCTTTCCAAACCTCATATCCTTATTCCACGGAGATATGCATAGAAATACCATGTCTCCAACTTTAAACTCAATGTCTCGTCGATGGTTATCTACATAACTATTTTTTTGACTCTAGGATTCCTTGATGTACTGCTGAGTGGTTTTCACCTTCTCCCCCTTTTCATAAAACATTTCTTGTCCAAGAAGCTTACGATCACTGATCTCATCACAACATGATGGTGTTGTAAATATTTTCACATAAAGGGATTCATATGGAGAATTTTAGATGCTCGAGTGGAAACTATTATTATAAGATAACTCCACTAGAGGAAGATGTTGATCCAATCCCCCTTTAAAGTCCATTGAGAATGCTCTCAGCATGTCCTCAACTGTTTGGATAGTCCACTCAGATTGGCCATCGGTTTTGAGGATAATAGGCCATACTAAAGATCAATTCAGTATTTAAATCATGTTGATGACTCTTCCAAAACATAAAGGTTAATCTTGGATCTTGATCAAACAGAACATATAGTGGTACTCCATAAAGCCTTACTACTTCCCTGATATATATCCATGCCAGTTGATCTAATGAGAAATTCTCCTGAGTTGCAATGAAGTTTTCAGACTTTTTAAGATGATCCACAATAACCCAGATTGCATTGTTGCCTTTGGATGTCTTCAGAAGTCCAGTGACAAAGTCCATGGTGATGTTCTCTCATTTATATTCTGGTATGGACAATGGTTGCATCATACCTTTAGACTTATGCCTATCTTTCTTCACTTGCTGACACACCAGGAGCTTTGATGTATATTCAGTGATATTTTTCTTCATATTATCCCACCAAAAAGTTTCTCGAAGTTCTTGATGCATCTTGGTGTTTTTTGGGTGAATAGAGAAATTTTATCTATGTGCATCTTCCAAAATTTCCTTCTTCATCTCTAGAAATGATGGAACACAAATTCTATTCCCAAATATAATAATTCCTTTTTCATTAACATTAAACTCCAAGGATTTCCCTTTTTTGATAGCTTCAACTTTTTCCTAAATTCCAACATCATCCTTTTGAGTATCCTTTAACATTTCCAAAAGTGATGGTTAATCAATCATTTGGGAAAGGATTGATGATGTTCCCTTCTTTATGATTCCAATTTCTATCTTCATAAAGTCTATGAATATTGGATACTTTTAAATTCTTATCAATGATAGAATCACTAGGTCAGTTCTACATAGGGAATTTGCCACCTTGTTTGCTTTCCCAGGGTTGTAATGGATTGAGAATTCAAAGTCATTGATCAGATCTACCCATCTTCGTTGGAGCATGTTCTACTCTTTCTGTGTGAATATATACTTGAGACTTTTGTGTACTGTATATATTTCACACTTCTCCCCAAAGAGTTGTTGCTGCCAAATTTTCAAAGTGATGATCACGGTAGCCAACTCGAGGTCATGTGTTTTATATTTATATTCATGAACATTCAATTTACTTGAAGCATAGGTAATGAATTTTTCATTTTGTATCCAAACACATCCCGGACCCTTCTTCTAATCATCACTAAATAATAAAAGAATTTCTCCACTTGAGGGTAATGTGAGCATGGGTGCTGCGATAAGCCTCATTTTCAACTCCTTTAATCTTTCTTCACATTCATCACTCCAAAAAAATTATACTCACTTCTGAGTAATCTTTGTAAGATGGTGGGAAAATCGTGAGAAATTTCTCCCAAATCATCGATAATATCCAGTTAACCCCATGATACTACAAATATCTATTACCAATGTTGGCCTCAGCCATCCCTCAATGGAATCTATTTTGGAGGGATCCACAGATATATCATTTCTTGGGATGATATAGACCCATAATGAGATCTCATTCAACTAGAACTCACACTTGATGTACTTTTCATAGAGCATCTCCTTCTGCAAGGTCGTTAATAAAGTTCTTAAATTCTCCTCATGATCCTCCTTCATTTTTGAGTATATCAGAATATCATCTATAATGACAACCAAAAATTTCTCGAGGTAATCTATAAAGACACTATTAATTAAGTCCATGAAGATTTATGGAGCATTACTGTGTCCTAAAGGCATTACCATGAATTTGTAGTTCTCGTATCTTGTACGAAATGCAGTCTTGGTGATATCTTCCCTCTTCACCCTTATGTGATAATATCCAAACCGCAAATCCACATTGGAGAAGTATTGTGCTCCACACAGCTGATCAAACAAGTCATCTATTCATTGGAGATGATACTTGTTCATTATCATGATATTGTTAAGATCATGATAATTGATACAAAGGCACATTGACCCATATTTCTTCTTGATGAAGAGTACTGGTGCACCCCAAGGTGAAGCACTTGGGCGTATAACCCCTTTATCCAGATTCTATTTTAGTTTTTTATTTAGCTCCTCAAGCTCCACAATATCCATTCGATATAGATTCTTGGATAGTGGAAACCCCCAATATATAAGATCAATTGAGAATTCAACATATTTAATAGGAGGAAGACAAGACGATTCCTCGGGAAACACTTCAGTGAATTCCCTCACAATAGGTGTTTCGTCAAGGATTGTTTCTTCCATGAACTCAATCATCTATGTTAGATATTCATGCTCATAGGGCCATAATATCCATTATTGAGATGATAGAGCTAATGAAGTTTCGTCTTCCCCCTTGCACTTGTAATGAATAGGGGGTCAATTCTCCACAAAGAGAGTGATTTCCCTCTCACGGCAATTTATGTTGGCTTTTTATAAGGAAACCCAATCCATGCAAATAATTGCATTAAATTACACCAGAGTGAGAATGAAGAGGTTCTATGGGATGTTAAATACACAGATTATGATAGGGGAGGAGTTAAATTCATAGGTTGAAATGATTTCCCCATTTTTCGTACTCAACGACATCTTCATTTCCCTGATTTGTGGTGGTGCTTGGATTGTTCTACTAAACATTCAAGATATAAAAGAATGTGTATAACCTGAATAAAAAAGTGCATTCATCATTCTTGAATGAATAACTATCATACCTATCACCACTTTGTTTTCAGGGTTCACTTGGTCAGTAGTGATGGAAAAATTTCACCCTTTCTTCCTTGGAGGTTGTTGGTTGCCTCCAAAAACACTTAGCATAGGGAACTGATTTAAAAGATGTCCTGGTTCTTTGCAGTTGTAACAATGAACCAAAAAATGTGGATCGAACAGAGTGTTCCTCTCCTCTGTCAAATATGTAGGTCTTTCATGCCGACAATTGATAGCTAGGTGCCCTTCCCTTCCACACCTAAAGCATTTCCTTATCCCATTCAGGCAATTTTGGGTGTGCTTCCTTCCACACCATTTTCCAGTGGGGTGCTGGATCTTAATTTCACCATTGGATTTATCCATCAGACCACCAAAATTGAATTCAACCTTATTCATATTATCCCCATGATACATATTAGACTCTACGATCTCTATTTCAACCTTGAGGAAAAATCCGACAATATCCTCATAGCTATCGAAGTCATAGATCACTAGTGCTTTCCACATGCTAGGTTTCAGTCCACCAAAGAAGCGTTCAATCTTGCATTATGGAGTAATGACAAAACTAGAATCATATCGTGAATGCCTTGTGATGTTTTCCTCAAACACTCCAATAGATTCATCAACTTTTTTCTAGAAGGCAAGGAAGTCCATTTCTATATTAAGATAAAGGGTGCGCATAAAATATTTATCAAAAAACATCTTCCAGAAATCCTTCTATTCCAACACCTTGATCTCCCCCTCTGGCTTCGTATATTTGATCCACGTCCACCATAGATCAGGTTCACCCTCCATACAATAAGCACCCAAGAGAACCTTCTCTTTTTTAGAATATTGAAGGATGGAGAATATCTTTTCAATGGATTTGATCCATTGTTCAGCGATAGAGGGATCAGATGATCCATTTAAAGTAGGAGGCCTTTGTCTCATGAACCTCTCGATAATGACATTTTCTTTCTTAGTGGGGGTTGAACGTTCTTCTTAACCCATGTTTCTATTCAAAACATGGTTTAGCTGAATGAGAAGTGTGACAAAGTTCGCGATTCTCGCTCTCTTTGGATTGGGAATCTCATTAGTACAGTCATCACATTGATCTTCACTTCAGTTGTTAGCCGGAGTCCTCATATTATTGTAAATTGGATGGAAAAAAAGGAATGTTAGGTGTAACACATAAAGGGTAATCCAATGACAAAAGTTGATGACATATATATAAATTTTATTTATTTAACATATAAATTTATAGGCTTCAATCAATGTTGTCCATGATCTACTTTTTAACATATATTCTTAGGTTCATTTTTTTAATTCCCTTAATAAGGGTTCACACTAAGCTTGTAAATTTTCCAAAGCATATCCTCGGGGAGTGTCAAAACCATGAGTGCATCAAGGACAATTGTCGTGTACCATGATACCCATGTTCAATCTTGAAACTCTTTGTTGGGGTTTTCACCCCTATGTATATCTATGTTTGAGCCGCCTCTACCTACTCATTTCCAGACATGGATGTATTTTCTTGATAAAAAACTTACTCAATACTCACAAAAACATAGGGATGTTTTTATTATACTTAGACTTATCTCTAAGTATTTTTTAGGTTTTTCTAATCCTAATCCCAATAATAACTAAACCTATCCTCTGATACCAACTATGAAAACCCTAATATTTTATTACACAATTAAACATAATTTAATACATAAACTTCACTTGATAAAACATAGAAGATAAATAGGTCTAATGTCTTTGGTGATTAAGATCATTACATTACAACTTAAAAGAATGAAATACAATATCTTTTTTGAAAACATCCTTTACATGACCACAACATTCCATCGTACTTAGCATTGAATGGGATAACCTGAGGACACACATAAGAAAATGGTGAGATATAAAGCCTAGTAAGGGAATAATAATGGAACAACATGATGAATACAGTACATGTTAGACAATCGGAATATCAATAGAGCACAATATAAGCATAAACATAAAGGCATGATAAATCATGATAATCATAACAAGGAAATGTGGCAACAACACTTAACCTGATCCAAGTCTAATTGCACAGAGAGCACGAGTAAATCCTCATTGCACATGTAGCGCGAGTAAAAATTCATTGCACTTGAATTAGCATGATAAAACACCCATTGCACATTATGTTTCATTATACAATACTTTACCTAATGCATTGGAGCTCTATAAGGGCGCACCCTTCTTAAACATTTCAACTCATGCATATGTGTGCCACATGGATCATATAACATGGATTCATAAAACATCATCATTTATTCCATGATAAAAGAATGTGGAATTAATACATAAAAATTGATAACAAATAATTAATTGTGCATAATGGTGAATACCCTTGATAGATAAATGGGCATGGTATTCACTACACAATTACATTGGCTTGGAATATTGGTGTAATTTCGGCAGCATAATGATGTCACGTAAGAATTCATAAAAATGTGTGATGAGAGATAAAGTGGTGTCTCATAAAATGTACATGAAATGGACAGTAAGGGGGGTTATATAGATACATGTGCCAAAAAATTTAATTTAATTTATAGGTATAATACAAAAGGATTACTTTTATATAAAATAAGAGGGAAATACCTCACAGAATTTTGGCATAGTAACCGGTGTACATGGGAGGCATTAATTGATGTGAAAGGGGTCTCTCAAAATTCAAAAATAAAGAGGACAGTATGGGGGATTTGTGAAACTATACCCGAACATTTATAATTGAAATTAAAATGTCATAACGGCATTAAGAAAATTGGACAAAAGTGAGAAAGGGAGAAAAAACCCTTTACTTGGAAATGTGCTTCCATAGGGTTGAGAGAGGCTTGAGAGAGGCTTATTGGGAGATTGGGGAACCTTGGGAAGATTATATAGAGTGGAGGGTAGAGTTTAGACGAACTCCAAAGTCATTGAGTGAGGATGAAGTGGGTGCTTGGGTGGGTTTACATAGGAAATGTGAGAGAATTATTTATTATTTATGTTTGGGACATCTCACATTAAATTAATCCAAACCACAAACCATCCCATGGTTTGTGCCCATGGTTTTTTGAAAAAAGAAGTGAAAAAATATTTTTTATAAGTACAAAGACCAAAATTCATTAAATAATGGGGTTTCTTATGTTTAGGTGAGTCACACTCCCAAAGAAATCAGTTTAAAAAGACCATATGTTTAATAAGTCTTGAAGGATCCATTAATTCATTGTAAAATAAGTAAAAAAACCCAATATCAAACTATACTAATGGAAAAAAAATATATTGGCCGAACATAAGTCTTAGAGTATTTTATTACACCACTATTGGTTCATTATTATGTCATAAAACACATTATATATTTAAACGGTATTTAATTTTTATCCGAAAATTTGACTTTCTCAAAAAATTAAGAAAAATTAACCATTGGATAATTATGACATCCTAATTCAAGAAATAAAATTCATTTTATCTAAATAATTTCCTAAATATGTTAACTTTAACTTTTGAAATAAAAAAAATACATTTATCCAAAATTCATTGGTGTTGACAAAAATGGCTTTCAAACATTAATAAAAATTACATTTGAATTAATAAAAATATATGATCATTTTTATTTAATAAAAACTAATTTAATAATAATAATAATAATTTATTAAAATATTATTTAATTCAAAAATACATTAATTCATCAAAATAGCTTTCATAGTTAACCACTAACTAAAAATAATATTTTCACTTTAAAAACTATTTACAAGGTGACAATAATAAAATGAAACTATATTCATTATTATATACAAAAAAATGTTCATAACCATAGTACTTGGTATTTGATACATAACCCCTTAAAACAACCATATAAGACCTAATGGTAAGGTTTGTGATGGTGAAAGACTCTTGGGTTGGCTCTGATAACATTACACATGTGGTGATCTCTATCAACTTCCACTTCTCTCGTAGGTGGTCCCTCTTAGGCTTGAAATGATGAAACTCAGCTTGGGATTGGTCATGAGTGAAGCCCAATGACACCACCACTTTTCTATGCTCTGAAAAATGGGCTTTATATGGAGCAATTCTACTAGATGAGGCATTCACTTCCTTCGTCTGTGTAAATTGGATTCATTAAAGCAATATATTTATACTAATCATGTGATCACTGTTAAACGACTATATCAGCAACAATCACAATTCTCAACATAAAACCAAAAAATTGGACATTTTAAATAATAATTTTACATAAAGATACATTTAATTAGATCAAGAAGGATTTCCATTAATAAATGTTCGGGTCGTTAAACAACGGGTCGGGACCGCAGCGCGGCACTAACCCTGATTTGGGGTTCGAGGGCGTAGCCCCCGCAGTATAGACCAGTGGGCACATGCCTATATACATTTCCTTATAAAATACATTACATGAAAGATAGTCTGTGTGCAATATTTCAATATGCGGCATATGTGCATGAAAGATTGCGCATCATGGTGTTATTGTACAAAATAGGGAGGGTTGGCATGGAATAGGGAAGGATTTGTGCACAATAGGGAATGATTGCATGCAATAAGGTAGGTGTGCGTGCTATATGGGATATATGCATGCAATAAGGTTAATGCATGAAATAGGGAAGGAATTGAGTTCAATATGGGAGGTTGGTCAGTAATAGGGTATTTGTGCACGCAATAGAGAATGTATGCACACAATTGGACACATGTAGCACTAGCGAGCAGAAAATTGGGAACATTGGCATTGTTGTGTGAAAAAAATAATTTTTTGCATGCAAAACTCAGGAATGTTTGAGCTTTTACAGGAAAAAGTGATGTTTTTCATATAAGAGCTGGTTTTATATGCTATCATGTAAAATGTGGACTTAGGCGCATTAGAGCAGCGACCGACCTCTGGGGGAACCCTGGGAAGAAGGGGTGAACTTGTATTTGTAGTCAGAAACTATAGAGGTGGTTCATGTACAATTACATGCACACAAGTTTTTTTCCATGCAAGGATGTGCGCGTAATATTACATGCACACATGTGGTTTTCTGCACAAGATGGTGCACCTAAACCTCCATGCACGCAAGTGGTTTTCCAACGGACCAAAACCGACTGCACGTGCAAAGGGAAATTTGACATCACATTGGGCGTGGAATAGGGTTGTGCCTAGGGTCACACACAAAATTACTTTATTGCGCACAATATTCAGTTCTTGCACGCAAAATTCCATTTCTTTTCACACAAGATTACATTTTTACGCAGTAGATTCCATTTTTACATGCAAGATTCCCTATTTAAGAGCAAATCCATACTTTTCCTCAAAATAGTCTTGGATGGCCATTTCCAGCAGTCCGACTTCGAACAGCCATAACTTCTCATTCGTAACTCTCTCTGGGCCCCACAACAAGTCAAATCAATGATTTCTGAAAGATCTACACTCCGGGATCATACATGGTATCATTCAACGAATTACCTGGACGTTTTATCTGGTTCCAACAATTATATTATATGTATCAAATGTTTTTTTAAATAAAATTATTTTCAAAGCATTTTGTGAAATTTTTAATTTGAAAATTTTATTCTTCACAAAAATGGGAATATTTCCTAAAACTTTATTTATTAATATTTTATTTGTATTCTCATGCATCAACATCAATAAATTTTGTTGTTACATAGGCTCTAACATGTATATTTTTTAATGATACTATCTTTATTAAATATCTTGATTGATGAATGTTGTTTAAATGATATTGTTATGGAACCCATTTATATTCTTTGAGATAACCGTGTTTCAAAGATATTGATACAAAATCCATTAAATTTCTATGGTTTATTCAATTTTTAAATTTATTATCATGGAACACGTTATTTCATGGTATAATACTATTATAAATGTGATACATAATGGTTTATATATTTTATTATGAAAAACATTCTACATGTAAATTATTAATGTAGGTTTCATATAAATTTATTATATGATAGTGGTTCCCATATAACTTCGAGTGAGCCCAATATGGCTTAAATGATGGGTGAAACCAGATAGAACTTCATTGTATTAAGTAATAATTATGTTTCCAATAGAATTATATTAGATGAGAAGAATTTTTTATTTCAATTTTAAGGCTTCAATAAGGGTTATGTAGGTGTTTTAAGAAGATATGTTTCTATAATACCAACATGAATTATCTATTAATTCTATGAGTTTATATTTTTTTCCATGATATATATTTATAACAAATGACTCAAGATTATTAATTCATATATATCCTTCCATTAATAATTCCTTTTTCCATAGAATGTGATTAGGGATTTATATATTGATGGTTATGTGTTCTTTATGATCCAATAATGACCTCTGATTATGTTTCATTACTCTTATTCTCTTCCTATACTAAAAGAAGAAATTAAATTGTTCATGATTATGATTATCCTTACAGATATTTTGATCTCACCCTTGTTGACTTTTATTTTTCCCATATTATGAAGTTTGATGGTGAAATTTGTATGTTTATAATGGTTTCCCAGGGGTGATTTTTATGACAAAATATGGAATATTATGAACTAGGTATATTTGGAAATGTACTCTCTTAAGTTAAGGAAAATTATTTATGTAAGAGGATGTCTAATTCTAAACTAAAAATATCATTGAGAATATATGTGATCCAGTTTTCCTTTTAATAATTTTTGTTTTGGATTTCTAAAATTTGTTCATCTCTATTGTTACCATAGAAATAAATGAATTGTTTATGTTTTCACCTCCAAATTTAGTAGTGTATGTTATTATAGTTAGTATTATTGGTTAGTGTTGATAACACTAGTTAATTGGATGTTTTCATGTGAGGTTATTTTAATATTTGTGGATATTATCAAATGTATATATGCTTATGGAATATCATAAGTTCAATTTATTTAAATCCCCTTCGATGTTTTAAATGATGAGTTATTAATGTTATTAATGACATTTTTTTATTATTTTTAGTTGGTTAATGTATATTTAAAGCATTGGCTTAAAGTGAATTATGAACTAAAAAGCTTGTGGAAATATTTATTAAGTTATTTATTACCATTAGGGCTTATTTAATATTGTAAATTCTGCTATATATGAGAACCCATGTTTTATCATATAGATAACCATTGGATAGAATAAGACTTGGTGACTATGTGATTAATGTTTTTTCAAATGTAGATTTAATTTTTTTTTATCATTTTTCATAAAAAGTACAAAATATCTATTAAGATTAAAACAATATGAAATATTGATGTTGTTGAGGATATTTGGGATATAGGGATATTTATTCATGGAGTTATTTACATTAAACATAGGGTATTACTGTTTAATTTTGAAAATCAATTTTAAATTTGAAGGATTATGCTTTTTGGAAATTATCTTTCCATATTCTAACCTATTATTTTTAGGAAAATTATAAAGACTAGTGGAATATTATAATTATCAAATTTATGGTTATATGGTATTTAAAATATTATTTTAGTGCTTTAGGCATGAAAATATTATCATGAATACTCACTATTTTGAGAAATAGAAGATATTGCCGTGAATAATGATAAATGGGTGAAATTATACTCACCGAAAAATTATATTTCCATATGCTTATATTCTAGATGGAAAATTAATTTCTCCACTTTAATAAAATTATATTGAAATAAAAAATAAATCCTATTACATTATTATATAATTAATTATATGGTTCTTGAAATAATTATTTATCAATTTGAGGCCTTGGACATTCATTTTAAAATTAACTTATTTTTTATAAAACTCCAAAACAACTCTCTAAAAATATTTTCTCTTTTCATCCATGTCTAAATATTAAATTCCCACTTGTGTTCTATTTTTTTAAAACCAATACGTGTTATTTTGGATAACATTTTTTTCATTAAAATTTATCTTGATTATGATTTATCAAATCATTTTTATGTTATGGGTTAATAAAAAAAAATTTCAAATATCTATCCTTTTACTATTGAGATAATATTCAATGTAAACGGATGTATTTTATTAAGAAATGGTTGTTGTAAAATGTTGAAATTCTAACATTACAGGTAAATAAATAATAAAACATTTTCATAATTATTAATATTTATTAATTAAATATTAATTTTACAACAAACGGGATGCTATGTTTAAGGGCTTACTTGATACGCAACCATGAGTTTCATTAAAATCTTACATTACACAAAAATAATATAATAATATTATTTTAAATGTAGTTAACACATAGACGTTGTATTGTAAGGAATGAATAGAACTAATTATAATATTATTATACTTGGTTGATAAATTATTTTCCATTTATCCAATAACATTTTGATTCATAAAAGAGTAATTAATCAAATTTTATGCACAAATACTATAATATTCTTTACAAGTATGATTTACCACCTTTTAATGGAGAACTCTCTTTAAATCTATTTTTTGTCACTTTTATATTTTTTTTGACAGAAATAAATTATATTTTATAATAAGGACATCAAAATTTACTTTGGAAAAAATTTTCATATTTTTTTCATAAAATTCAATTTCTGATGAGTATTTGAAAATACTGTATTTTAATTCAAAAGTTACCTTTAATATAATTTACTTATATGGATTGATTATATTTTTTATATGTTTTAAAGTGTAAATAGATTATATTTTTACCATTTAATCTAATGTTTGTCATTGAAATTTAGTTCAATTTGAAATTGTACATAAACAAGTGTCAATATTTTGATAATAAACATTTCTTAAAAACACACTTTTTGTTTTGATAGTGGGAATTAATTTTAAATTAATTTCGTCCCCATATGAGTTTTGAATATTTAAAAATGGATTCCATTTTTGGATTCAGTAGGTCCAAATTCTGTATATATGTAACTTTCATATTTAGACATTTTAAATATTTACAAATGTATAAAATTTATTTACCATGGTAAATCTGGTAAATAAGGGTAAAAAAATTATTATTATAATAATAAATTACCCAAAAATGTGTCATAATCCTATTTTTTGAAACATTTTCGACCATGGGCATCCTTTGTTCTATTTTTGGACCCTATGGATCCACTTAAAAGTTATAATGACACTTTATTTTAAATAACTTTAAGTAAAGACAAAAATGAAATAAACAAATATATTTTTCTAAATGAATTATTAAAAGGGGATATATAAGCTATATTTTAAACTATAATTAATAATTGGAAATATAAAACTATTTCCTACATCATGTTTTTTTAATTATTTTTATATATCAAATAAATAATATTATTTGTGACACAATAATGATGTAGTGTTTACCTCATTAATATATGATTTAATAAATTATATTATAAATATTACAATAATATCCAAAACCAGTCCAATTTTTATTGGATGATTTTATTTCTACCATGAGTCATATTATCTTCTACTTTAAAATTTTTTGGTCCCTTAGGAACTGAAAATCATTATATAATAAGATAATATTTTCATACTTTCTTAAATAGCTCATCCCCCCTTCTAAAAATCCCTCACATCTAACCAATTAATAACTACTCTAAAACCCATGTCTCATCCAAAACTAGCCTATATAAGCTCTCAATATCCCCCTCTTCACCCTAGATTCCTTAACATGGGATTAAGGCACTTCAAGAAGTCATTATGGTTCAAACCAATAGGAGTTCCCAAATTAACGGTAACAGTTTCTCTGAAATTCATTTATTTTATTTAACATATCCAGCCCCTTAAATCCATTCATTTTTTTCTTTTATAACAAAAATAATTTTCCTCAATATATTATGATGGTTTTATGAGAATTATTCAAACAACACATTCACACACCTCCATCAAATGGGTAATGAATATACTCTTTCTATGGATGGAAAACTATCTCCTCAAGAAATGATAATTGTTCAATTATCTCCTACCACCTCTCATAGTGGACATTTAGATGGAATTGTATTTATATATGATATATATTATGTTAATTATTTATTTTTTTCTTTATTTTTTATTTATATCATACCCTTATGGTTTTCATTATGGGTAAACGCGATAATTTTATTTGAGGAAGTGTGGACTACTACCCCCTCAAAGTGATATGTCTCATTAATGCCATATGTGGGATCTATAAAGGATGGAGTTAATGATATTATATATTATTTTATACTAGAATTATTATATACCTTTGTATCCTTATGTTTTAATTCCATTAAAAGGACAATTTGAAATGAATGTAGCATTCATGTGTACGTACGACTTACTGTCTCCAAGAACGGTGTATTTCATTTCATACCACAAAATGTTATGTACTATTACAAATAAATTTACAAAATAGATATATATGATATATATGGTATCTAACCAATGAATAAAATTCTAGATGTAATGATCATTGGACCACTTGAACAACTTGTAATTATAAGAAGTTCATTTTTGACTCAAGTACCAAATATCGACAAAACGACCATTGTTAAATTAATTAATAACATAATTTTTATAACATGGTAATACATGATATAAAATGAATAATATACTAGATAAATTATATTAAAGAAGTTTAAATTAACTATATTATTTTATTCAGGAGATTAAAGAATGAACGGGTCAAGTCGTACACATTGTAAGGGACTTCTTCTAAATCTCCTTTCATGGAGGAATATGTTGCTTCAATACAAGAAATTATTTTATATAATTTATAAACACCGTTGACCTTAAATTTAATTCAAAGAGAATCGTTTTCAATGAAGCATATTATTTAAAGAAAAAATTAATGTTTTTTAATTTATGTGGTGACAACGACCATTATGTCGCCACTAGTATTATTTGATCTTTGGCTTCCATAACAAGCCATAATGTTTTTAAAGGAATTTAAATACCATTTACTCATTTTAATAATTTTGTTACTGAAAATGGTTTTGATATTGGATTTATTATTTCAATATATTTAATGGATATATATAGATTAAAATGTGGAAATTTTTTCTTTCCTTTATGATTATTTTATGTGCTATGAATATGTTATAGTTCTAGGTACATGTTTATTTACACAGGTGGTTATATTATAATCCTAGGGTGGGTGAGCCTGATATATCTCTCCAATGCATTGGGTAATGTTATGGAGGTAACAGGTATGTTTTTCCTAAGAGATTTAAAGAATACAATGTGATGGGTATTACAAATGTGGCTCCCTACGTACATGTGAACGCTAAAACATGAGTATGTTATGGATTCCACAAATTACCTTTATGATTTGTGTTTACTATGTAAATATTATGATTTAATGATGTATGTCAAAGATCTTATGTTATGTATGTATTTATTAACTACTGTTTTATTTATTTATTTTATAACCCTTAATGAGCTATTTATGGGCATCCCATGTTTTGACAATTTTTTCACAGGACATAAAGAGAAATAGGGTCAAGGATGAGATAATGGAAAATTCATGTTGCCGAAAACAAGGGACTATACATGACACTTTTTTTCTACTATTTTTATTTTATGAAAAAATTGAAATTGAGTAGAAGTTTCTACCATGTAATTTTTGAGATGGAATTCAATTGTTATAGCCTAATTCTATGAAAATCTATACCAAAAAATATCCTCTATGTGAATTATTCATTTAATTCAAGATTATGTAATACATAGGGTTTAGTCCTTACAGTTGGTATCCGAGTTCAGGTTAGAAAAATATATGATTTAGGGTATTGTTAAATTAATATCCATAAATTAATTTTTTTTAATATTGAAATGATATAGCACTTATAGATTACCATGTTTCTTCACCTATGATATTTCTATTTTTGGAATGGTTTTCTACTGGGAAAATAGAGAAATTATGATTTGAAAATATCAAGAGGAAGACATCCTTCAAAATTAGCAACATGAGATGGTAGGAATTGGAACTAAAGAGCTTGTTGCAGTGATGGATCAATTGACTCAGGCTATAATTGGTGGTGGTATCCATGCATAAGATTAGCTAGATCCACCACAGAGGAACATGTCAGTACTATAGAATTTATAAAGGTAACATCCCCCAATATTTAGAGGATCATCCGGCCCTTTTCTAGTTAAAAGTTGGATTAATGCACTGGAGAAAATTTTTGATGTCATGGTGTGTACAGAAAATAAAATGGTTAGTATCATTGTTTAACATTTTGAAGGTGAAGATGATCAGGGATTGTCAATGGTGAAAAATATCATGGATAGTGGGGAGATTAATTCTCTTGATTGTGATAAATTCAAAGGAATGTATCTAGAGAAAGATTTTCCTAAGGTGGTTCATCTTAGGATGGAAAAACAATTCCTATAATTGAGGAACGAGGATGACTCTATGGCTACTTAAGAAGAAAAAATAACTCAACTGTCATGGTATGCTATAAATTTCAAATGAGATCTTGATAGTAAAATCAACTATTTTTACTCAATATTAAAACCAAAGTATCTAAGGGTTTTATCTTATCTTGAGTTCAAAAGTTATAATTTTTTTTATGTATGGAGAAGGTGTAAATAGAGTTTGACGATGATCAGGTGTTCATTGAAAAACTTCAGAATAAGTTGTCAAGGTGGCATGTGAAAGGGAATAACTCTTCAAAAAATTATGATGGTATGAAAAATAAGTTTATAGTTTGTGAAAATTGTGTTAAAATTCATGTCGGGTAATGTCTCTTGAATTCTAGTATGTGCTACCAATGTAGTAAATTGGGACACAAAGCTCGTAATTGCACTGAAAAAGTGAAGTGTAATGGTAAGACAAAGTCTGATTTACAATCTGTAAATTTTATTATGTGTACTGAAATTGTTCATTATAAGGCCCCAGCCTTAAACATTACTTAATCTTGAGTTATTACAAGATTACACATTGAGGATCTTTTTAGGTTTATAGTTTTAGAGAATTAGATCATAAAACATGCATTACATTCCACATTTAAACAATGTGGTTACATAAAAGAAAATATTCATTCTTCCCATCAATGGAAAGATATTTAAAATAAAACATGGATTCTTTCTTGACACATCCTTGACACTATCATCACATCATGTACTCTTCCCTTGACCTGTGAAAAACATTTCAAAATCTTGGGAAGAGCATAAAAAGCTTAGTAAGGGATATAAATATATGGAAAGGAAACATGTGTACATGTATACATAAGAATGAAATCATACTTTACCCATAAAACATAAGCACATTAATATACCTCATAGAATCCTGAATAAATCATAGAAATCATATGACATAAAGGTAACTTGAGGCATTCATAACATTCTTACGTAGGGAGTAACCCTCTTGGTTATGTTTGGAATACCCATCACAGTATATTCCCTAAATATCTTCGGAGAAACCTTAACGTTTCACTCCTTCGCGTTACCCAATGCATTGGAGAGCTATATTGGGCTCACCCGCCCTTAGTCTATCACGGAACCACCCGTCTTCATAATAATGCCCAAGAACCATAACATAATCATGTCACATAAAACATGCATAAAGAAACAAAACATTTCCACATTTCAATCACAATATATAAATACAACACATTGATATAATAAAAACATTATGAAAACCATTTTCAATACCAAAATAAAAGAAATGTAAAACATGGTATTTATTTTTCTTTAAAAAAAGGTATGGCTTGTAGAGGAAGCCGAAACACAAATAATGGTCACGGCGGTGGATAAGTCATTATCGCCGCATACGTACCACAAGAATATTACCTTTTTTCTTTTAGTAAAACGATTCGTATAAAAAATATTCGTTTTGGATAAACATAAAATTCAAAGGGGTTTATACACCGTATAAAAGAAGGTTGAGTATAAAACAAAATATGCCTCAATGATAGGAGATTGAGATGAAGTCCCATACAAAGACGGTATCCTTTGTTTAAGGATAAATCAATTACATAATTATGTGTGAAAAAAGAATACACCAAATATAAGTGGATATTATGTGTAGAATAATCAAAGGTCATTCACACATATTCAAAGGATGACATATTCAATAACTACATGTTGAACCCAAAGAAATTGAAATTGGGTTAAGAAGTTCCCTTGACAGCCTGACGGCGTCACATGAGAGATAAAAATTGTATCTCATCACTTGGACATAAAATTTACATCAATGAGGACATATGAGAACATATCCCAACATAACAATATGTAAATTAAAAGACCCAACAAAATAAGTCTTTTAAAAATAGGAGGGTGAAAGGTTCCCTTACCGACTTGGGTATCATTCAAAACATACACCCCATGAAAGAAGGACAATACATAATTGATGTAAATACTCATAAATGAAATTATATTAAACAAAGAGTAGAATAATAGGCATTACATACACCACTCAAAGGAAATTGTGGAAAATATAGCATAAATCTCATGGGAATAAAAGTGAGATGAAAAAAATCCCTTACGAAAACTCGGCAGCCTAACAGCGCCACATAAAAAATACAAAAATGGATTGATGAGATCAAATAGTGTATCTCATCATATTAACATGATGTTTATAGAAAGAGTAATATAAAAGAACATCCCCAATCATAACAAAGATGAGCTTAAAATAAGTGACATAAAGGAGAGTAATTAAAAAGAAAGAGAGAGGTTAGATCTCTAACGAAAATTCGGCAGCCTAACGGCGCCAATCAAAACTCCCAAAATTGATTGATTAGAGAGAATAGGGTCTCTCATCATATGAACATAAAAATTACAGTAAGATTAATATAAAATAACATCCCAATAACAAGAAAGATGAGCTTTAGAAGGATTGGAATAAAAGTGTGTACTTAAAAAGAAAGAGAGGAGTAAGATCCCTTACCTCAAGTCCAACTTGTCTTGTTCGTTTCTTTATATTCCTGAATAATAAACTTTGGTCAATTAATAATTGCCTAATTACCTCCTTTATAGATTTTTATTCAGTTCATATCACATATTATATGGTTATAATTATTGTTTAATAATGTTAGTTCATATCAGATGTTTTTGCCGATGTTTGGTACATGAGTCAAAAATGAACTTGTTTGAAAAAAGATTGCCCATGTAGTTATAAGTAAATAATTTACAGAATAGTATTAATGATTAAAATATCATATATATCCAGTAAATATTCAGTTTATACTATTCCATATCATTTGGAGATAAAAAATGACAAGCACCGTTCATGGAGACGGTAGGCCGTATGTACGCATGAACGCTACTTTCATTTTTTTGTCATATTAATGGAATTAAAACAAAATGAGAGAGAGATATATATGTTTTAATTACTGAAAGATATACATAATTTAGATGTAATATATTACATATATATCCATTCTATATATGTACTTATAATATTACATAACATTTTGAAATAAAAAATGAAATGTACCGTTCATGGAGACGGTAAGCCGTACGTACGCATGAACGCTACATCCATTTCTATTTCATATTTAATGGAATTAAAACATAATGAAAGATAATAGTATTTTAATTACAGTATGTTATCATATATAATATCATTAAACATATCCTTTATACGTACCACATATGGTATTAACGAATCAAATCACTTTGAGGGGGCGGTAGTCCGCACTTCCTTAAATGAAGATATCGTGTTTACCCATAATGGAAACCATAAAGGTAATCCATAAATTAAAAATACAGGAGCTTAAGTAAAACATAAACATATTAAATATCATATATAAATATAGTGTCATCTTAATGTCCACCTTTGAAGGTGTTAGAAGAATGTTGAACAATCATCGTTTCGGGAGGCAGAAATTCACCATCCACGGAAACAGTATGTTATTTAAGCATTAGATGTAGGTGTGTGTAAGTGTTGCTCAAATAATTATTATAACAAAACACTAGTATATTTAAGATACTGGATTTGTTACAAAATAAATGAATAAAAAGAGTTTACGGGGTTGGAGAAGCAAAATAAAACAAAAGGACACAAGTGAAGACATTACCTTAAAATCGGGTAACTCCCGTTGGTTTGAGCTCAAAGGCTTCCTTGTGAAGCATTCTGCCCAAAGTGAGGTTCCAAGGAGTAAGAGAGGGAAGTGGAGAGACAAAATGGGCAGGGTTATTTCGAGCCAAAGGCTTTGGGAGTGTGGGTAAGGAGGTAGAGGTGGAGGCCTTTTATTAGAGGAGAGGAGGGGCACTCTTGTAATGTAACAAAATGTTACTTTATTTTCAAAGGATTTTAGGATTTTAAAGGTCCCAAATTGATGTATTTCGAGGTTAAGGTGATAAGGGTTATAAATCCACTCATCCAATAGGTTTTGGACATGTGTAGGTCTTAGATATTACATTATCTTTCCATTTTATTTAAATCGTTAAATAATGAGGTCATCACTGCATCATCATGATGTCATAAATAATTTAATTTATTTAATGTCTAAAAATTATAAAACAAATACTATGATGTAGGAAATCTTTTTAGATTTTCAATTACTATTTATAGTCAAACATATGACTTGTATAACCCCATGTAAAAATTGTTTTTGTAAAACATTATATGTTTGTGTCATTTTTACTTTAACATTAAATAAAAAGATATTTATGTCATTTCCCAACCAAAGTGGCTCCATGGGGTCCCCAAGTTGACCCATGGATTTTATTGGTCGTCCATGAATCATAAAATGAAAGTAGTACATGTGTCTAGGTCATTTAATTTTATTAAAACATTATTCTTACCATAAACTACACTAATTACCTCTAATCGCGATTAAAAACTTAATAAGTTACTATTTACCAAAAAAATCATTTTTATCCCATTGAACCAAATTTTACTTCTTAATGACAACCATGTATGTCGGATTTTTTAAATTCAAAACACAAATATGGCAAAATTTCATTTAAATGGAAAAATCAGTTTTTATAAGTACCACTTAGTGGTTTCACTATTCTTCAAAAATTGAAGTTTTTCAGAAAAATCCCAAAAATTCACCCTAAGATATATTTGATATTCTGAATTCAAAAATGAAGTCTATTTTACAGAATTAATAACATATAAGTCACATTAATTATTTTAATAATTAATTCCTGTTGTCAGAGCAAATAACATGTTTTTATGAAACAATATGTATCAAAAGATTGACACTAGTTTAAGTCTGATTTCAAAGTGAAATTAATTCCAACGACCACTATTGGATTTAATGGTAAAAATATATTCTAATTTAACTTTAAAATGAATTCAAAAGATAAAATAATCATATAAACTAATTAGATTAAAAAGCTTTTTCGAATTAAAATACAACATTTTACAATATTCATTAAAAAATGAACTTTATCGGAAAGATACCAAAAATTTACAGAAAGTAAATTATGATGCCCCAATTCTTAAGAAGAGTTTTATTTGGTCCAATATAATGTATAAGAGTGAACAAAACTATATTTAATGACGGTTCTCCATCAAAAGGTGATAAGTTAACCTTTAGTGAAAACTAGGGCATATACGCCTAAAATTGAATTCTTTTTGTATTTTAATCCTTCATCTTTTATAGGATAAATGTAAAAATATTTAAAAACATATATAATCATATTTTAGTTATTTCTATCCATTCCCTACAATACAACAGTTACATGTTAACTACCATTTAAAATAATATTATTTTATTATTAGAGTGCAACATAAGATTCCCAAGAAACTCGTTGTTGCGTGTTGGGTACGCCATCGAGCATAGTGTCCCCTTTAAAGTCATATTAATATTTTATTCACAAATATGGATAAATATGAAAATTTCATATTCTTTATTTACCTGGGGTGTTACATCCTTCCCCCCTTTTGCGAATTGCGTCCTCGCAATTTTTAAAATTGAGCTTGGAAACATCCTTGAAAGTCCCACATCAGAACAAGAGTCGGTAAAACAATCACTTTAAAATAAAGAAAGATAAGTACAAAGGTCACCCGAGTTAACCCATACTAGGATTCCAAGTATGAAAATATGGACATGGAGGAAAAAACAAAGGGTCATGTTCTGATGGAGAGTGATAGAAAACATGTTTAGGAGAAAGTTAACCACAAGAAAATCACAAACTTATGATGGGTTAAACGGTATTTGATTCCCCAGTAGGAAAAGTTAATAGACAACATTTTTTTAAGTAACTTTTTATTGAGGAATTTATTCATAAGGAAACATAATCACTTATCATGTTGACTTTCAATATTTACTAGATTCCTTAATCAAACTCATATTTTTTTCCAAAATACGAGTATTTAGGAAGACTTGTTCGCATTAAGAGTACTATAATCAACTTCTAGAGAGTCACCTAATACAAAAAAGAGAACAATATACTTCCCATGTCTTTAGACTTTAACCAAAACCAAAAACAAAAAGGTTAGTACGATATCAGATAATCCAGAAAAGGATAACCCTTTATAAAAAGAAAATCTATTGTTAATCTCCAAAATTTGTCCAACAAAACCCAAAGTTCAATGAGGACCATTCTATAATCAATTTGTACATAAATTTATTCAAAGTAAACCAAACTAAGATTGAAACCCAAATATTTGAAGGATTTAGTCACATAGTCTTCCAAGTTAAATCGTAACATTTATCTCCAAACAATATCAGTTGCTCCTAAAGTCTCGTATTGAAAAGTAATTAACCTAATCACATATCCTCCATGATAGGTTAATCATTTTCATAAATAACCCAAAATAAACTTACTCTTAATTCATAAAATCATATAACTAAAAAGAATCAGTCAAACTAACCAAGGACTTCACATAGTCTAGTGGTAAGCGATAAATACCAGTCGCACTTTGCTTGTGGGTTCGATTCCCACAGCTTTGTCTAATGTGACGGGTTGTCACACGGTCTGCGTGTTTTCCTTTTTCCAAAACTATATAATTCTTAAAACATCCCCCAAAACGAGATAAAATCTTAAAAAATGATCATAACATATTTTAACATCATTTTTATCTCATTCCTTTCATTTTCCATCAAATCATAGAGTAACCCATAATTACCTAAAAAGTAAGGATCATATAAACCAAAATGGTTACCTTAATAATTATTACCTGAATTTCCACATCGAGTTGGCCATCTCGTACATGATGTATTATAGAACTCACCAAGGTTCAAGTGTTTGATCCTGAATCCTTGATAGTTGGTTTAGAACAACCATGAGATTCCTCATTTAATCCCCCATCTCATCCAGTCTCTTAATCAGAGAACCACCACAGTTTCCTTCAAACCCATTGTCACTTTGGTGCCTGCTAGATCCAGCCATTTACTAAAACCAAAAATATCAGTGTGAGTATATCAACATAACCATAATGTACTAATGATGAAGATAAACACTAAGATATACGTACTCATTCACTTTATCTAAAACTAGGACTCTTTCTGAAATCTTAACTGTTATGGTAATGTCACTTATGCTTAAAGAATACCCTAACCTCTAAAGTTATCTAAATCGTCCTCTAATACCAACTATAAGGCCCCAAACATAATCCTTACTTAATCTTGAGTTATTACAAGACTACACATTAAGGATCTTTTCAGGTTTAGAGTTTTAGAGAATTAGATCATGAAACATGCATTACATTCCACATTTAAACAAAGTGGTTACATAAAAGACTGTATTCATTCTTCCCATCGACGGAAACATATTTAAAATAAAACATGGATTCTTTCTTGACACATCCTTGACACTTTCATCACATCATGTACCCTTCCCTTGACCTGTGAAAAACATTTCAAAAACTTGGGATGATCATAAAAAGATCAGTAAGGGATATAAAAATATGGAAAGGAAACATGTGTACATGTATACATAAGAATGAAATCATACATTACCCATAAAACATAAGCTCTTTAACATACCTCATAAAATAATGAATAAATCATAGAAATCATATGACATAAAGGTAACTTGAGGCATTCATAACATTCTTACGTAGGGAGTAACCATCTTGGTTATGTTTGGAATACCCATCACAGTATATTCCCTAAATATCTTCGGAAAAACCTTAAAGTTTCACTCCATCGCGTTACCCAATGCATTGGAGAGCTATATCGGGCTCACCCTCCCTTATTCTATCACACAACCACCCATCTTCATAATAATGCCCAAGAATCATAACATAATCGTATCACATAAAACATGCATAAAAGAGACATAACATTTCCACATTTCAATCACAAGATATCAATACAACACATGGATATAATAAAAACATTATGAAAACCATTTCCAATACCAAAATAAAAGAAAAGTAAAACATGGTATTTATTTTTCTTTTAAAAAATGTATGGCTTGTAGAGGAAGCCGAAACTCAAATAATGGTCATGGCGGCGGAGAGGTCGTCGTCGCCGCGTACGTACGACAAAAACATTACCTTTTTTCATTTAGTAAAACGCTTCGTATAAAAAATATTCCTTTTGGATAAACGTAAAAGTCAAAGGGATTTATACACCGTATAAAAGAAGGTTGAGTATAAAACAAAATATGCCTCAATGAAAGGAGATTGAGACGAAGTCCCATACAAAGACGTTATCCTTGGTTTAAGGAAAAATCAATTACATAATTATGTGTGACAAACAAATACACAAAATAGAAGTGGATATTAAGTGTAAAATAATAAAATGTCATTCACACATATTCAAAGGATGACATATTAAATAACTACATGTTGAACCCAAAGAAATTGAAATTGGGTTAAGAAGATCCCTTGACAGACTGACGACGTCACATGAGAGATAAAAAGTGTATCTCATCACTTGGACATAAAATTTATATCAATAAGGGTATATGAGAACATATCCCAACATATAAATATGTAAATTAAAATACCCAACAAAAGAAGTCTTTAAAAAAGAGGAGGGTGAAAGGTTCCCTTACCGACTTGGGTATCTTTCAAAACATACACCCCATGAATGAAGGACAATACATCATTGATGTAAATACTCATAAACGAAATTATATTACAAAAAGAGTAGAATAATGGGAATTACATACACCACTCAATGGAAATTTGTGGCAAATATAGCATAAATATCACGAGAATAAAAGTGAGATGAAAAAAATTCCTTACGAAAACTCGGCAGCCTAACAGCGCCACATAATACATACAAAAATGGATTGATGAGATCAAATAGGGTATCTCATCATATTAACATGAAGTTTATAGAAAGGTGAATATAAAATAACATCCCCCAACATAACAAATAGCTGCATAAAAGAGGTGAAATAAAGGATAATACTTAAAAAGAAAGAGAGAGGTTAGATCTCATATGAAAATTTGGCAGCCTAACGACGCCACTCAAAACTCCCAAAATGGTTTGATGAGAGAGAATAGGGTCTCTCATCATATGAACATAAAAATTACAGTAAGAGTAATATACAAGAACATCCCAATAACAAGAAAGATGAGCTTTAGAATTATTGGCATAAAAGAGTGTAGTTAAAAAGAAAGAGAGGAGTAAGATCCCATACCTCAAGTCCAACTTGTCTTGTTCATTTCTTTATATTCCTGAATAATAAACTTTGGTCAATTAATAATTGCCTAAGTACCTCCTTTAGATATTATTATTCAGTTCATATCACATATTATAATGTTATAATAATTGTTTAATAATGTTAGTTCATATCAGACGTTTTTGATGATGTTTGGTACATGAGTCAAAAATGAACTTGTTTGAAAAAAGATTGCCCATGTAGTTATAAGTAAATTATTTACAGAATAGTATTAATGATTAAAATATCATATATATCCAGTAAATATTTATTTTATACTATTCCATATCATTTTCAGATAATAAAACGAAAATCACAGTTCATGGAGACGGTAGGCCGTACGTACGCATGAACGCTACTTTCATTTTTTTGTCATATTAATGGAATTAAAACAAAATGAGAGAGATATATATATGTTATAATTCCAGAATTATATCCATAATTTAGATGTAATATATTACATATATATCCATTATATATATGTACTTATAATATTACATAACATTTTGAGATAAGAAATGAAATGTACCGTTCATTGAGACGGTAAGTCGTACGTACGCATGAACGCTACTTCCATTTCTATTTAATATTTAATGAAATTAAAACATAATGATAGATAATAGTATTTTAATTATAGTATGGTATCATATATAATATCATTAAATATGTCCTTTATACGTACCACATATGGTATTAATGAATCAAATCACTTTGAGGGGGCGGTAGTCCGTACTTCCTTAAATGAACATTTCGCGTTTACCCATAATGGAAACCATAAAGGTACGCCATAAATGAAAAATACAGGAGCTTAAGTAAAAAATAAAAATATTAAATATCATATATAAATATAGTGTCATCATAATGTCCACCTTTGAAGGTGTTAGAAGAATGTTGAACAATCATCGTTTCGGGAGGCAGAAATTCGCCATCCACGGAAACAGTATGTTATTTAACCATTAGATGTAGGTGTGTGTAGGTGTAGCTCTAATACATATGATAAAAAAATCCTAGTATATTGAATATACTGGATTTGTTACAAAATAAATTAATAAAATGAGTTTAGGGGGTTGGAGAAGAAAAATAAAACAAAAGTACGCAAGTGAATACATTACCTTAAAATCGGGTAACTCCATTTGGTTTGAGCTCAAAGGCTTCCTTGGGAAGACTTCTGCCCAAAGTGTGGCTTAAATGAGTAAGATAGGGAAGTGGAGAGACAAAATAGGCAGGGTTTGGCCAATACACAGGCTTTTTGAGTGTGGGTAAGGAGGTAGAGGTGGGGGCCTTTTATAAGTGGAGAGGAGGGGTACTCTTGTAAAGTTACAAAATGTTACTTTATTTTCAAACGAGTTTCAAATTTTAAAGGTCCCAAATTGATGAATTTCTAGGATAAGGTGATAAGGGTTCGAAATACACTCATACAATAGGTTTTGGACATGTTTAGGTCTTACATATTACATTATCTTTCCATTTTATTTAAATCGTTAAATAATGAGGTCATCGCTGCATCATCATGATGTCTTAAATAATTTAATTTATTTAATGTCTAAAAATTATAAAAAAAATACCATGATGTAGGAAATAGTTTTATCTTTCCAATGACTATTTATAGGAAAAAATATTACTTATATAACCCCATGTAAAAATTATTTTAGTAAAGTATCTCATGTTTGTGTCATTTTTACTTTAACATTAAATAAAAAGATATTTATGTCACTTCCCAACCAAAGTGGCTTGATGGGGTCCCCAAGATGAACCATGGATTTTATTGTTCGTCCATGACACATCCAATGAGGGTAGGACATGTGTCTAGGTCATTTCATTTTATTAAAACATTATTTTTACCATAAACTACACTAATTACCTCTAATCAGGATTAAAAACTTAATAAGTTACTATTCACCAAAAAGTTATTTTTATCCCATTGAACCAAATTTTACTTCTTAATGACAACCATGTATGTCGGATTTTTGAAATTCAAAACACAAAGACAGAAAAATTTCATTTAAACGGAAAAATCAGTCTTTATATGTACCACTTAGTGGTTTCACTATTCATAAAAAATTGAAGTTTTTCAGAAAAATCCCAAAAATTCACCCAAAGTTATATTTGATATTCTGAATTCAAAAATGAAGTCTATTTTAAAAAATTCAAAACATATAAGTCACATTAATTATTTTAATAATTAATTCCCGCTGTCAGAGCAAATAGCGTGTTTTTATGAAACAATAAGTATCAAAAGATTGACACTAGTTTAAGTCTGATTTCAAAGTGAAATTAATTCCAACGACCACTATTGGATTTAATGGTACAAATATATTCTAATTTCACTTTAAAACCAATTCAAAAGGTAATCTAATCATATAAATAAATTAGATTAAAAAGAGGTTTTGAATTAAAATACAACATTTTACACTATTCATTAAAAAATGAACTTTATCGGAAAGATACCAAAAATTTACACAAAGTAAATTTTGATGTCCCAATTCTTAAGAGGAGTTTTACTTGGTCCAATAGAATGTTTAAGAGTGAACAAAACTATATTCAATGACGGTTCTCCATCAAAAGGCGATAAGTGAACCTTTAGTGAAAACTAGGGCAGATACGCCTAAAATTGAATTCTTTCTGTATTTTAAGCCTTTATCTTTTATTGGATAAATGTAAAAACATTTAAAAACATATATAATCTTATTTTAGTTATTTCTATCCATTCCCTCCAATACAATGGCTACATGTTAACTACCATTTAAAATAATATTATTTTATTATTAGATTGCAACGTAAGATTCCCAAGAAACTCGTTGTTTCGTGTTGGGTACGCCATCGAGCATAGCGTCCCCATTAAAGTCATATTAATATTTTATTCACAAATATGGGTAAATCTGAAAATGTTATATTCTTTATTTACCTGGGGTGTTACAGTCATTATGAAAATAAGAGTCCAACGAATAACTCAACTTGGGGAAAGAAAAAAAAACTACAAGAAGATAGTTGTGGTGAAGTCCTTTGAAACTAATTCAGTAGATGTTGGGAAATAAAATGAAGTAGTATCAGGTACACTGTTTGTTTGTTAACATGCCAATGAGTTGTTTCATTCTGGTTCTACACGTCCATTTATTTCTTATATGTTTTCTAGTAAATTTTTTAATTCCGTATCAAGATATACATCCTGAAATTTTGGTAAAAACACATGGACGAAATGTTGAAACAAAAAGAAATTATTATAACCTTCCCGTCTTTGTGAGTAGAAAGAATCTACCTGCCAACCATATTATTTTGCCTCTAGTAGAGTTTGATGTTATTTTGGGTATGGATTAGTTTTCTATTTATCATGCTAAGATTGACTGCAGAGCTAAATAGTATTCGTTTTAGAATTATTTTCAGTTTGTTTACACAAAATGAACCATTACGTTTGATAACATATCAGGAAGATGAGAAAATAGTAAAATATAGTAATGAATGTTACCTTGCAAATATTTTTGAAAACAATGGAACTATTCATATTAATGATGGTGCAGTGCTAAATGATTACCATGATATTTTCTTGATGATTTTTTAGTCATTGTAACTGATTTGGATGTTGAATTTACAGTTTTTTAACTTGTAGATGCTAAGCCAATTTTAAAACCCCTTTATTGAATGGCTCAAATTGAACTTTTAGAGTTAAAGTAGAAACTACATGAGTTATTAGATAAAAGTTTCATTTGGCCTAGCACATCATAATCGGGTGATTCTGCCTTTTTTGTTAAAAATAAATATGGTTCAACGAGACATCAGATGGATTATAGAGCACTGAATAACATCACTATTAAGAACAAGTAACATTTTCCTAATATCAATGATTTTTTTGATTAGCTCCAGGGAGCTCATTATTTTTCTATGATTTATTTGAGGTCAGGGTAGCATCAGTTGAAAGTAATGGAAGCAGGCATTCCAAAGACCGCATTATTTACTAGATATGTCCATTATGTATTTGTAGTTATGCCTTGTTGTTTATCCAAATCACCTATTGTATTTATGGATCTTAGGAATAAAATATTCTGTGATTTTTTGTATATGGTTGTGTTTGGGTTCATTGATGATATTTTGGTTCATTCTTAGAGTAAATAGGATCATGAATGTTATTTAAGGGTTTTCTTTCAAAACCTAAAAGAAAAGAACCTATTTTTAAAATTCATCATGTTTGAGTTTTGGATAAAACAAATTTTTTTCCTTGGTCACATTGTTTCAAAAATTAACATAACTGTTGATCCTACTAAAACAAAAGTTGTTGAACAATGTCCAAGACCCAAAAATATAATCAATATTGGTTGTTTTATTGGTTTTTAAGGTTACTACTAAAGGGTTGTTGATAATTTTTCCATGTTATCTAGTCCAATGAGGAAGTTAACTCGAAAATACATTACGTTTTAGGACAAATAAATGTGAATATTGTTTTCAGAAATTGAAAAGACGATTGGTGAATGCTTTAGTTTTGTCACTACCTTCTTGAAATTTTGAGTTTGTTATTTACAATGATGCTTCATTGAAAGGACTTGGTTGCGTCCTTATGCAGAATGTTCAGGTAATTTCTTCTTCTTCACGATAGTTGAAACATCCTATGTCAAATTACAATACTCATGATTTGGAAATAACTGTTGTTGTACTTTTGCTTTAAAAATATGGAGGCATCATTAGTATGGTGTAAAATGTGAAATATATACTTACTACATATTTTTTTATATATATATTCACTCATAAAGAATTAATCATGAGATATAAGAGACGGTTGGAATTAATCAAGGATTATGATTTCATAATCCTTTTCCATCTGGGATAAGAAAATAAAGTGGATGATGATTTGATTCGAAAAAGTAATGTGTCATTAACCATGTTACTTTTCAATGAGATCTATTGGTTTTTTATTTTATGAACATTGGAATTGAAGTTGTTGGTGATGTAAATTCTTCGGTTTTGTTTCATGTGTCAGAAAAATCATCTCTATCAGAGAAAATTAATCATGCGCAGAAGGAATACAGTGAGTTACAGAAAAAGGTCAAGTTACTTCAGAAAGGTATGTCAAGAAAATTTAAAATTGATAATGATTGTGTTTTTAGGTTTGGTAAGATATTATGTGTCCCATGTGGTTCACAGTTGAAGAAACTGTTTTTATATGAAACTCAAAGTTCTCTGTTTTTAGTTCATCCTAACAGTACAAAGACATGAAGAGATATTCAGGTGTATTACTGGTGGAATGGAATGAAAATAGATATTGCAGATTTTACTGTGAAGTGTTTGACTTTTTATTATGTTAAAGCAGAGCATTAGTTACCAAAATTGATGCATATGTCTTTACCAGTGCCAGAGTGGAAATGGGAAAATACATCCATGGAATTTGTTGTTGGAATACCAAAGACATCTCGAGGTAATAATGAAATATGGGTTATTGTTGATCAGTGGAATAAATCTTCTCATTTTCTTACTATTCGATATAATTTGTCTCGAGATCAAATTTCTCTTTTGTAGGTTAAGGATATAGTCTCGTTTCATGATGTTCCTTTCCCCATTGAATCTGATCGTGATCCCAAGTTTACATCTAACTTTTTTAAAGGCCATTAGAAGTCGTTGGGTGCTGAATTAAATTTTATTATAGCTTTTTATCCTCAATCAGAAGGGATGTTAGAATGAAAAATTCGGACATTAGAGGATATGCTACGTTCCTGATCACTCGATTACCAGGAAATTTAGGACTTACATACTTCTTTGGTTGATTTTTCTTATAATAACAGTTTTCATTTTAGTATTTATATGTCTCCATTTGAGGAATTATATGGAAATCTGTGTCGAACTGCATCTTTTTAAGATGATGTAGGTGAACGGAATCTGATAAGACTAGAATTGGTAGAAGAGATGGCTGAAAAGTTTCTGTTGATTTAGAAGCACATGAGAACATATCATAGTATGAAGAAATGTTAGGTGGATAACTGGAGGAAGTATCTTTCATTTAAGGTTGGTGATCATGTCTTTCTCTATGTTTCTCCATGGATAAGTGTGATGTGTTTTGGTAAGAATGGAAGGTTGAGTTCGAGGTTCATTGGACCCTATGAAATCCTGGAGAATGTTTGTTCAGTTTCATATAGAGTGACAACAATTCCATGTTTATCCCAGGTACACAATGGTTTTCATGTTTCATTTTTGAGAAAGTATATGGCAGTTCCCACTCATGTTTTAAGTCTAGAGGTAGTATAGTTGGATTAGAATCTCTCCTATGAGGGACAACCAGTCCAGATTCTTGACCTAAGAGAGAAAGGGTTTCGAAATAAGGTGATTCACTAGGAAATGGTTTTAGGTAAAACCATATCGTTAAAGAGGCAATGTGGGAATCTGAAAATGCTATGAGGGATAAATATCCCCAATTATATAATTAGTGAATAAAAATTGCGAGGATATAATTTCCAAAAGGGCGAAGGATGTAACATCCTAAGTAAGTAATGTATAATACATTTTCATAATTGTTAATATTTTTTTATTAAATATTAATTTTACATTAAAGGGGTTTATATGATTTATGTCTTACCTGATATGCAGTAACATGTTTCTATGAAATCTAACATTTCACACTAATAATTTCATAATATTAATTTAAATGTAGTTAACTCCAATCTGTTTTATTGGCCAGAATGAATATAACTAACTAAAATATGATTATACATGTTTTTTAAATGTTTGAACATTTATCCATTAAATTTTAGAGTCTTATTATTTGAATTAATCTAATTTTATGCATAAATAATCTAATATTCTTTAGAAGGATTATTTACCACTTTTTAATGGAAAACACTCTTTATATATGGTTTTGGTCACTTTTATATATTGTTTTTGAAAAAAATAAAATTATTCTTTATAACCATGACATAAAAATTGACATTGGTAAGAATTTCGGTATTTTTCTGATGAAATACATTTTTTATGAATAGTGGAAAATACAATATTTTAATTCAATACTACCATTTAATATAATTTATTAATATTGTTAGTGTATATTTTCAATTGGTATTAAAGTTTAATTAGATTAAATTTTCATCATTTTATCCAATGTTGGTAATATGAATTAATTTCAATTTTAAATTGGACATAAACACGTGTCAATATTTTGATAGAAAAAATTATATAAAACACCACTTTTTGTTTTGACAACGAGACTTACTTTTAAAATAATTTCTTCTACTTATGTTTTTCAAATATAGAAAAGTGGATTTCATATTTGGAATTATTATGTCTAAATTGGGTATGTAGGTAACTTTTATTTTTAGACATTATAAATATTCACTAGAGTAAAAATTTTATTTACCACAACTAAATGGTAAATCTAGTAAATAAGTGTAATCAAATAATATTATAATAATATAAAATTTCCTTAAAATGTGTTCTAATCCTATTGGTTATAATAGTTTTGACCATGGGAATCCTTGGGTCTATTTGTGGACTCCATAGAGCCACGTAAAAGTGATAATGGAACTTTATTTTAATTAACTTAAAGTAATGTCAGAATGACATAAACAAATGTCCTTTAGAAAATAAATTTTTACAAGGGGTTAGGTAATTTATAATTTTTACTATAAATATTAATTGGAATGAAAAAAATGTTACCTATATCATGGTATTTTTTATAATTTTTAAATATCAAAAAAATAAAATTATATATGACACAATAATGATGAAGTGTTTACCTCATTAATAAATTATTTCAGTATAAAATATTATAATGATTAAAATATTATTCAAAACCTGTCCAATTCTTATTGGACGATTTTATTTATAACATCAGTCATATTATCTTCATATGTAATATGTTATGGACCCTTAGAAACCAAAAATCATTATATATTAAAATAACATTTTCACACCTTCCAAAAGAGCCCCTCCCCACCTTAAAAAAATATCACCTCTAACCCATTCATCACTCTCTAAAGCCCCTTGAATTTCCCAAACCCAGCCCAAATAAGCTCTAATAAACTATCTATTTCACCTAGAATACATAATGTTGGAATACGGCATATCAAGAAGTCATTTTGGTTCAATCCAAAGGGATTTACTCAAATTAAAGGTAAGGGATTCTCTAAAATTATTTTCTTTAATTTTACTTCTCCAACCCCTAAACACTTTTTATTTTTTTTAACAAATACTTTATAATCAATATACAAGGATGTTTTTATGACAAGGATTAAAACTACACGTTCACACACCTCTTTTTAATGGGTAAAGATATACTGTTTCTATGGATGGCACACTGACGCCTAAGGAAACGATGATTGTTAAATTATCTTTTACCGCCTCTAATGGTGGCCATTATGATGCAACTATATTTATATATGATATATATTATGTTTATGTTTTATTTATGCTTCTATATTTTTCATTTATAGAATATCCTTATGGTTTCCATTATGGGTAAATGCGATAGTTTCATTTGAGGAAGTACAGAATACCGCCCCCTCAAAGTGATATGACTCGTTAATTACATATGTCGGACATATAAAGGATAGAGTTAATGATATTATATATTATATTCTAATGTAATTATAATATAACTATGTATCATAATATATTACTTCCATTAAAATAATAAATTTAAATGAAAGTAGCATACATGCATACGTACGACTTACCATCTCCATGAACGGTGCATTTCATTTCTTCCCTTAAAATGTTATGTATTACTATAAATACATGTATATATAGGATATATATATATGATATATATGATATCAATCATGAATATCAATTTGTATATAATGAAATTTTGACCACGTAAACAACATGTATTTACAATAACTCCATTTTTGGCTCAATTTCACAATATAGACAAATCAAAAGTTATTAACCAACATGATAACATAATGTTTATAACATGGTTATATGTAATATAAAAGGAATAATAAACATGATAAATGATCCTAATAAAGTATAAAATAACTTTACTTTATTATTTAGGAGATTAAATAATGAATGGTTCAAGTTGGACATGAGGTAAGGGACTACCTCTCATTCTCCATTCATTGAGGCATATTTTGATTTAATACACGACTTCATTTTTTACGTTGTATAAACACTGTTAAATTTTCATTTCATTAAAATGGAATATATTTCTATAAATTGTTATATAAAATGAGAAAACTAATTTTTTTCTAACATACGTGTTGACAATGACCTTTCCACCCCCACGAGTATAATTTTATCTTTGGCATCCTTAATAAGACGTAATTCTTTTAAAAGGAATGTAAATACCATTTACTCTTTTATGTATATTTTTATTGAAAATGGTTTCAATAATGGATTGATTATTTCATTATATTTAAGTAATATATTATGATTGAAATGTGGAAATTTTATCTTTCCTTTTTGTTTGTTTTATGTGCTATGAAAATGTTATGGATCTTGGTCATTTTTTACATATACGGATGGTTTCATGATAATCATAGGGCTAGTGAGCCCAATATAGCTCTCCAATGCATTAGGTTACATGAATGAGGAAATTGTGAATGTTTCTCCTAATATATTTATGGAATATACTGTGATGGGTATTCCAAATGTAACATTAGAGGTAGCTATGGAAGCTACAACGTATGTATGTTTTGGATGACACAAATTTCCATTATGAGTTGTGTCTACTATATAAATCATCTGATTTCATGAGGTATGTTAAAGATCTTATGTTACTTAGGTATAGATGAAATTAGTTTTTATTTCATTATTTTATAACCCTTACTGAGATTTTTATGCTCATCCCATGTTTTGAAATGTTTTTCACATGACTTAAAAATAAATTGGGTCAAGGATAAGATCAAGGAAAAGTCATGCTGTAAAAAACATGGGACTAGACATGACTCTTTTTATCAATAGTTATTATATTATGAAAAAATTGGAACTGGGTATAGGTGTCTACCTTGTAATTTTTGAGATATCATGTAATAGTTATGGCCTAGTTCTCTAAAAAACTAAACATGAAATGAACCTCAATGTGAATTATCCATTTAATTCAATATTATGTAATGCTAATGGTCGGGTCCTCATAGTAATGTTAATAGAAGAATATTATGTGTTATATTGTAAATGAATCAAAAAACTAAACATAGATAATTTTACTCATAGAAATATTTAAATAAACATCAATTTAATGAAATTTAATATATTTAATTTCTTGTGATACACAAAACCTCTTTATTTCACTACTGGAAATCCAGCATTTCCCAACGGTTTAGAACCGTTGGGAAAGGCTGCAGAACCGTTGGTATATGTTATACCAACGGTTCAGCAAACCGTGGGGAAGTAAGCCATTGGGAAAGGTTTTTACCAACGGTTTACATAGAACCGTTGGGATAGGTCAGAAAAAATCAACCTATCCCAACAGTTCCATGTACCGTTGGTAAAAACAACCCTGCAACAGGGTATACCAACGGTTTCAAACAGTTGGGATAGGGTGTTTTTACCAACGGTTCCTTGAACCGTTCGTAAAACAGCTCCATAGAGCCTATGCCAACGGTTTTCAAACCGTTGGCATAGGCTTTGCTGTGCAAATTGCACAGCAGCCTGCAATTTGCACAGCAGGTCTGGTTTTTGGGCATTTTCAATTCAATTTTCAATCCAATTATGCCCTCGTTTTCAATTCATTTTTCAATCCAATTATTGTACTTGTAACACATATAATGCATACATATAGAGAACAAACCAAAACATACAAATAATGAAAACCAACCAACCAACACATATAATGCATCCTGAAAATATACACATCCATAATTAAAGTAGAATTCATAACATAATTATAAACATACATAATTCATTTAGAATTAATTTTAAAATTTAGATGACAATTATATGTGGAATCCGAAATTCAATTCATAATTTGATCGGTTTTTTCTATACCATATATTTTTACCTCAAATGATGTCCATTTTACATACACCTGAAGTGATACCGGCCACACCGCACCTCAGATTGAGGCGGGGTTGACTCGTACATGTCACATTTGACCCATGGATCGTTGTACTAAAGTATCGACACAATCCGAATACGTTTGGTCGGTTTTCCGTATGCCAGTTGATGTTTTTCACTTAAAATGATGTTCTTTTGAAACAATAGACGGACACTATGAGTGGTGCTGACCACACCGTGTCTCCAATTGAGGCGGGGTTGATTCGTACACGTCACATATGACCCACGGATCATTCTCCTAAAGTTTAAATGGAAACCGAATGCGTTTGCTCGGTTTTCCATATGTACTTAAAATGTTGTCCATTTTAAACAAAAGAGTGACACTTAGACTAATCCTGACCACACCGCGACTCAGATTCATCCCGGGTTGGCTCGTACATGTCACATATGACCCATGGATCATTGTGATAAATTATCAAAAGATTACGAACGCGTTTGGTCGGTTTTGCGTATGTCAGTTGTTCTTTTCATTTATAATCATGTCCATTTTAAACAAAAGAGACAGAGTTAGAGCGGTGTCGGCCACACCGCGTCTTGGATTAAGACAGGGTTGACTTGTACACCTCACATATGACTCATGGATCATTGTGCTAAAGTATCGATAGAATCCGAATGTGTTTGGTCGTTCTTCCGTATGTCAGTTGATGCCTTTCACTTAAAATGATGTCCTTTTGAAACAAAAGACGGACACTTTGAGTGGTGTCAGCCGCACCACATGTCGGATTGAAGCGGGGATGATTCGTACACGTCACATAAAAGCCATGGATCGTTCTTCTAAAGATTCAACGGAAACCGAATCCGTTTGGTCGTTTTTCCGTATGTACTTAAAATGGTGTCCATTTTAAACAAAAGAGAGTCACTTAGACTTATCCTGGCCACACCGTGACTCAGATTCATCCCGAGTTGGCTCGTACACGTCACATATGACCCATGGATTGTTGGGATAAATTATCAACAGATTTGGAATGCGTTTGGTCGGTTTTCTGTATGTCAGTTGATGCTTTTCACTTAAAATGACGTCCTTTTGAAACAAAAGACGGACACTTTGAGTGGTGGCGGTCACACCACGTATCCAGATTGATCTGAAACCACCGTGCAACATTCTAATTATTATTCATGACGTGTACGTGCAGACGGCACGTCAATCAGACGTGCGGTTTGCGCGGTACGACTCAATATTCGTATTTTAAGTGATGCGCGCGCTTCGTAAACGCGCGTGAGGGGGGTCCAAACGGGCCGAACGAAGTCGGAATGTCCTGAAATCAGACGACAAATACGGGTGAGTGATTTCTGAAGTGGTCGAGCAGACGGCACATCAATTAGACGTGCCCTGTGCTCGCGGTGACCGACAACGCAGTTCTGGTGTCATAAACGGCCAAAATGGGAGTCAAATGGTCAAATTCATAGCGGACGACCACGGATTGAGCTGAAACCACCGTGAAACATTCTCATTATTATTCTTGACGTTTACGCGCAGACGGCACGTCAATCAGACGTGCAGTTTGCGTGGTACGGCTCAAGATTCGTGTTTTAAGTGATGCGCGCGGTTGGTAAACGCGCGTGAGGGTGGTCCAAACGGGCCGAACGATTTCCAAATGGCCTGAAATCAGACGACAAATACGGGTGAGTGATTTATTAAGTGGTTGAGCAGAAGTCACGTCAATCGGACGTGTCGTGTGCCCGCGGTGACCGACAACGCAGTTCTGGTGTCATAAACGGCCAAAACGGGCGTCAAATGGTCAAATTCATAGCGTACGACCTCGTATTGTCCTAAAAACACCGTGAAACATTCTAATTATTATTCGTGACGTGTACGCGCAGACGGCACGCCAATCGGACGTGCGGTTTGCGCGGTACGGCTCAATATTCGTGTTTTAAGTGATGCGTGCGCTTCGTAAACGCGCGTGAGGGGGATCCAAATGGGCCGAACGAAGTCGGAATGGCATGAAATCAGACGACAAATACGGGTGAGTGATTTATGAAGTGGTCGAGCAGACGGCACGTCAATCGGACGTGCCGTGTGCCCGCGGTGACCGACAACGCAGTTCTGGTGTCATAAACGGCCAAAACGGGCGTCCAACGGTCAAATTCATAGCGGACGACCTCAGATTGACCTGAAAACACCGTGAAACATTCTAATTATTATTTGTGATATGTACGCGCAGACGGCACGCCAATCGGACGTGCGGTTTGCGCGGTACGGCTCAATATTCGTGTTTTAAGTGATGCGCGCGCTTCGTAAACGTGCGTGAGCGGGGTCTAAATGGGCCGAACGAAGTCGGAATGGCCTGAATTCAGACGAAAAATACGGGAGAGTGATTTATGAAGTGGTCGAGCAGACGTAACGTCAATCGGATGTGTCGTGTGCCCGCGGTGACCGACAACGCAGTTCTGGTGTCATAAACGGCCAAAACGGGCGTCAAACGGTCAAATTCATAGCGGACGACCTCAGATTGAGCTGAAACCACCGTGCAACATTCTAATTATTATTCGTGACGTGTACGCGCAGACGTCACGTCAATCGGATGTGCGGTTTGCGCGATACGGCTCAATATTCGTATTTTATGTGATGTGTGCGCTTCGTAAACGTGCATGAGGAGGGTCCAAATGGGCCAAACGAAGTAGGAATGACCTGAAATCAGACGAAAAATACGGGTGAGTGATTTATGAAGTGGTCAAGTAGACGGCACGTCAATCGGACGTGCCGTGTGCCCGTGGTGACCGACAACGCAGTTCTGGTGTCATAAACGGCCAAAACGGGCGTCAAACGGTCAAATTCATAGAGGACGACCTCGGATTGAGCTGAAACCACCGTGCAACATTCTAATTATTAGTCGTGACGTGCACGCACAGACGTCACGTCAATCGGACGTGCGGTTTGCACGTTACAGCTCAATATTCGTATTTTAAGTGATGCGCGCGCTTCGTAAACGCGCGTGAGGAGGGTCCAAACGGGCCAAATGAAGTCGGAATGGCCTTAACTCAGACGAAAAATATGGGTGAGTGATTTATGAAGTGGTCGAGAAGACGGCATGTTAATCAGACGTGCCGTGTGCCCGCGGTGACCGACAACGCAGTTCTGGTGTCATAAACGGCCAAAACGGGCGTCAAACGGTCCAATTCATAGCGGACGACCTCGGATTGAGATGAAACCACCGTGGAACATTCTAATTATTATTTGTGACGTGTACGCGCAGACTACATGTCAATCGGACGTGATGTTTGTGCGGTACGGCTCAATATTCGTGTTTTAAGTGATGCGCGCACTTCGTAAACGCACGTGAGGAGGGTCCAAACGGGCCAAACGATATCGGAATGACCTGAAATCAGACGACAAATACGGGTGAGTGATTTATGAAGTGTTCGAGCAGACGGAACGTCAATCGGACGTGTCGTGTGCCCGCGGTGACCGACAACGCAGTTCTGGTGTCATAAACGGTCAAAACGGGCGTCAAACGGTCAAATTCATAGTGGACGACCTCGGATTGAGCTGAAACCATTGTGCAACATTATAATTATTATTCGCGACGTGTACGCGTAGACGGCACGTCAATCGGACGTGCGGTTTGCGCGTTACGGCTCAATATTCGTATTTTAAGTGATGCGCGCGCTTCGTAAACGCGCGTGAGGAGGGTCCAAACGGGTCGAACGAAGTCGGAATGGCCTGAAATCAGACGAAAAATACGGTTGAGTGATTTATGAAGTGGTCGAGCAGACGACACGTCAATCGTATGTGCCGTGTGCCTGCGGTGACCGACAACACAGTTCTGGTGTCATAAACGGCCAAAACGGGCGTCAAACGGTCAAATTCATAGCGGACGACCTCGGATTGTCCTGAAAACACCGTGCAACATTCTAATTACTATTCGTGACATGTACGCGCTGATGGAACCCCAATCGGACGTGCGGTTTGTGCGGTACGGCTCAATATTCGTGTTTTAAGTGATGCGCGCGCTTTGTAAACGCGCGTGAGGGGGGTCCAAACAAGCCGAACGAAGTCGGAATGGCCTGAAATCAGACGAAAAATACGGGTGAGTGATTTCTGAAGTGGTCGAGCAGACGTCACGCCAATCGGACGTGCCGTGTGCCCGCGGTGACCGACAACGCAGTTCTGGTGTCATAAACGGCCAAAACGGGCGTTCAACGGTCAAATTCATAGCGGACGACCTCGGATTGAGCTGAAACCACCGTGCAACATTCTAATTATTATTCGTGATGTGTACGCGCAGACGGAATGTCAATCGGACATGTGGTTTGCGCGGTACGGCTCAATATTCGTATTTTAAGTGATGAGCGCGCTTCGTAAACGCACGTGAGGGGGGTCCAAACAAGCCGAACGAAGTTGGAATGACCTGAAATCAGACGACAAATACGGGTGAGTGATTTCTGAAGTGGTCAAGCAGACGGCACGTCAATCGGACGTGCCGTGTGCCCGCGGTGACCGACAACGCAGTTCTGGTGTCATAAACGGCCAAAACGGGCGTCCAACGGTCAAATTCATAGCGGACGACCTCAGATTTAGCTGAAACCACCATGCAACATTCTAATTATTATTCGTGACATGTACGCGCAGACGACATGTCAATCGGACGTGCGGTTTGCGCGGTACGGCTCAATATTCGTATTTTAAGTGATGCGCGCGCTTCGTAAACGCGCGTGAGGGCGGTCCAAATGTGCCAAACGAAGTCGGAATGGCCTGAAATCAGACGAAAAATACAGGTGAGTGATTTATGAAGTGGTCGAGCAGACGACACGTCAATCGGACGTGCCGTGTGCCCGCGGTGACCGACAACGCAGTTCTGGTGTCATAAACGGCCAAAACGGGCATCAAACAGTCAAATTCATAGCGGACGACCTCGTATTGTCCTGAAAACACCGTGCAACATTCTAATTACTATTCGTGACGTGTACGCGCAGACGGCACGCCAATCAGACGTACGGTTTGCGCGGTACGGCTCAATATTCGTGTTTTAAGTGATGTGCGTGCTTCGTAAACACGCGTGAGGGGGGTCCAAATGGGCCGAACGAAGTCGGAATGGCCTGAAATCAGACGACAAATACGGTTGAGTGATTTCTGAAGTGGTCGAGCAGACGGAACGTCAATTGGACTTGCCGTGTGCCCGCGGTGACCGACAACGTAGTTATGGTGTCATAAACGGCCAAAACGGGCGTCAAACGGTCAAATTCGTAGTGGACGACCTCGGATTGAGCTGAAACCACTGTGAAACATTCTAATTATTATTCGTGACGTGTACGCGCAGACGGCGCGTCAATTGGACGTGCGGTTTGCGCGGTACGACTCAATATTCGTATTTTAAGTGATGCGCGCGCTTCGTAAACGCGCGTGGGGAGGGTCCAAACGGGCCAAACGAAGTTGGAATGACCTGAAATCAGACGACAAAAACGGGTGAGTGATTTATGAAGTGGTCGAGTAGACAGCACGTCAATCGGACGTGCCGTGTGCCTGCAGTGACCGACAACGCAGTTCTGGTGTCATAAACGGCCAAAACGGGCGTCAAACGGTCAAATTCATAGAGGACGACCTCTAATTGAGCTGAAAACACCGTGAAACATTCTAATTATTATTTGTGACATGTACGCGCAGAGGGCACGTCAATCGGACGTGCGGTTTGCGCGGTACGTCTCAATATTCGTGTTTTAAGTGATGTGCGCGCTTCGTAAACGCGCGTGAGGGGGGTCCAAACGGGCCGAACGAAGTCGGAATGGCCTAAAATCAGACAAAAAATACGGGTGAGTGATTTATGAAGTGGTCGAGCAGACGGCATGTCAATCGGACGTGCCGTGTGCCCGCGGTGACCGACAACGCAGTTCTGGTGTCATAAACGGCCAAAACGGGCGTCAAACGGTCAAATTCATAGCGGACGACCTCGGATTGTCCTGAAAACACCGTGAAACATTCTAATTACTATTCTTGATGTGTACGCGTAGACGGCACGCCAATCGGACGTGCGGTTTGCGCGGTACGGCTCAATATTCGTGTTTTAAATGATGCGCGCGCTTCGTAAACGCGCGTGAGGGGGGTCCAAATGGGCCGAACGAAGTCGTAATGGCCTGAAATCAGACGAAAAATACGGGTGAGTGATTTCTGAAGTGGTCGAGCAGACGGCACGCGAATCGGACGTGCCGTGTGCCCGCGGTGACCGACAACGCAGTTCTGGTGTCATAAACGGCCAAAACGGGCGTCCAACGGTCAAATTCACAGCGGACGAACTCAGATTGAGCTGAAACCATCGTGCAACATTCTAATTATTATTTGTGATGTGTACGCGCAAACGGCACGTCAATCGGACGTGTGGTTTGCACGGTACGGCTCAATATTCGTATTTTAAGTGATGCGCGTGCTTCGTAAACGCGCGTGAGGGGGTCCAAACGGGCCGAACGAAGTCGGAATGACCTGAAATCAGATGACAAATACGGGTGAGTGATTTCTGAAGTGGTCGAGTAGACGGCACGACAATCGGACGTGCCGTCTGCCCGCGGTGACCGACAACGCAGTTCTGGTGTCATAAACGGCCAAAACGGGCGTCCAACACATTTCGAATGCGTTTGGTCAGTTTTTCGTATTTCACTTTTTGTTTTCACTTAAAATCTTATGGAAATTCATATAGAATATTTTTATATCATATTTAGTATGGATTAGATTTTAGTTGACCGTGGTATGAAACATTTCAGAGCTAATGAAATTAAGGAAGGTGAAGGGGCTGTCCGGGGGGCTGTCCGGGGGGGCTGTCCGGTGGGTGTCCGGGGGGCTGTCCGGGGACCAAGGAGGAGGGTGGGGGGGCTGTGCGGGGTTTATCCGGGGGGTGTTTGGGGGTTGTTCAGGGGGTTGTCCGGGGTTTTTCAGGGGGCTGCCCGGGGGTTGTTCAGGGGGTTGTTCAGGGGTTGTTCAGGGGTTGTTCAGGGGGTTGTCCGGGGTTGTTCAGGGGGTTGTCCGGGGGGTGTTTGGGGGGTTGTCCGGGTTCCAAGGGGGAGGGTGGGGGGGTTGTCCGGGGGGCTGTCCGGGGGGCTATCCGGGGTCCAGGGTGGAGGGTTGGGGGCTGCACTGGGGGTTGTCCGGGGGGCTGTCCGCGGGGGCTGTCCGGGGGGCTGTCCGGTGGGTGTCCGGGGGGCTGTCCGGGGACCAAGGAGGAGGGTGGGGGGGCTGTGCGGGGTCTGTCTGAGGGGTGTTTGGGGGTTCTTCAGGGGGTTGTCCGGGGTTGTTCAGGGGGCTGTCCGGGGGTTGTTCAGGGGGTTTTTCAGGGGTTGTTCAGGGGTTGTTCAGGGGGTTGTCCGGGGTTGTTCAGGGGGCTGTCCGGGGGGTTTTTGTGGTGTTGTCTGGGGTCCAAGGGGGAGGGTGGCAGGGTTGTCCGAGGGGATGTCCGGGGGGCTATCCGGGGTCCAGGGTGGAGGGTTGGGGGCTGTACGGGGGGCTGTACAGGGGGCTGTCCGTAGGGCTATCCGGGGGGTGTTTGGGGGGTGTTCGGGGTCCAAGGGGGAGGGGGGGTTGTCCGGGGTCCAAGAATGAGGGGGGTTGTCCAGGGAGTTCACAAACACACAACCAATAAAAGACAACAACATCCATAAAAACAGACAATATATAAAAATAACTCAACTCCAATACTATATTACGAGTCTAGATAAAACCAACAACTAGAATAGATTAAACATCAAATCATAGTAATATAAGTCAAAAATGTAACAGATCAATATGTCCCACATCAGCATCACCATCACCATCATCATCATCATCATCACCCTCGTCATCGTCCTCCTCATCGTCCTCACCCTCCACAGCGCCTTCCTCCTCGCCTTCGCCCTCCTCCTCGCCCTCCTCATCTCCCTCCTCTTCCGCATCAGACTCCTCGCCATCATCATCTTCAAGATGGACATCGGCCTGACCACCACTGGAACTGCCACCTGGTGCACCATATATAGAATGTATCGACGACATGTATTCATCAATCGCTGGGCTGGCCTCTGCGGGAAGTGTTGGACGTAGAACTTCAATAAATTTCATAAATGCACTGTTTTCCCTAGCAGACTGTTTTGCCGTCTCTGTGGCCCTTTTCTCAGCCTGTTCTGCATGTGCCCTAACTTGCTATAGCTCGGTGGAACTACAACTCATACCTGTGGCAGGCCAATACCTCGTCGGGGCTATCCTAGGTCGGCAGCGTACTCTACCAGAATGATCCTCTCCCAACACCTGATGTAAGTGATCAGATGGCCCAAAATTTTCTGCTTCTTGGGCATCGAGGGCCTCTAAAGCATCCTGTTACAAATATAAATATATTATTAAGTTACGAAATAGATATTAAAATATAAAATCAACAGATTAAAACTTACAATCTGCTGCTGAGTCGCTTCGTTGACAGCTCTTCCATCCTTTTTTCGTCTACTCGAGCAAAACAGTTTTGCTCGAGGCACACGTCCTTCAATATTTTGTACTTGCCTCTACAGTGACATTGAAAACAAAAGTTATATAAAAACATTAAAAAATGATTAAATAATTGAGGAAACAAAAGAAAATGTAAGTCGTAAAGAAAACATATAAACAATTGTAATACCTACTGCCTCTCAAGATCCGGCATCGTCGTGCATCCTAGTGTATGGAGGTATTTTTTGCATCAATGTTTTTTTTATTTTTTCCAGATGATTCCTAAATAAAATTCGATAATGCAAAGGATAATATTAATGAAAAACATGAAAGTTATTATTTAAATACCTCAAATGTAATTCATACCTTAAACTGGGTACTCGTCCAATGAGTAATCATCTGACGATACTGCTCTATAGGACAATCATCCACGACTGGTACCGCCTCTAACTCAGTGCCAACTCTAGCACGCCAGCCAATATACAGCTCATGCTTGTAGGCTCTCCAAAGCTCGCCTAAATCCTTTAGACGTTCAAGCCGTGCACCCTCACCATCAGGAAAATTAAATCGAAGCTGAAATCAAAATATTAATTCATATAAATACAAAAATTATTCATGGCATTAAATACAACAGATTTTTTTACCCATATCTATGCCCAAGCTCTATGTTTGACCTCATGTGGCAAATGTCTCCACGACAGTGGGCTGACGGGAATGATGTCGGAGTATTTGGCAAGCGTCGCCAGAAAACTCCGACATTACTGTGCTGTTTTCTCAACCATCTGATTGTCTTCATTATATTCCGTCATAACCTCTGTGCGACGGTTCCACACCGAACGCATGCGTGTACGGCCCCGCCCCCGCCTCCTGTCAGTAGATGTATCTGTCATGAATGAAAAACAAATATTTTATCAAAACATGTTATAATGAAAATAAATGTTGCTATAAAATTTTGTTAGGGTTTTATAAATATACCCGCGCTAGTCTGATCAATGAGTGGCGCCGGATCCACAGAACCTGATGGAACACCCTCTGGTGGAACAGGAGTCGAAGACGATGGAATATAAAATCTCGGAGAGATAGAAGTAGAAGGAAAAGAAGATGGAACAGCTATATGACCTGATGCTGATTGGGGAGTGGGAATCATCATGGGATGTGAAAATGATGGGGTAGAAGATGCAGAAGGTAGCGAAAACATGGGAGGCCTAAATACCCCGTGTGTCCCTAACGACACACCGGGATCAGAATGTGGGAAGGCTGAAATGTCAGTGGGAGGGGCAGGGTCTAGTCGGGCACGCGCAGATCTACGTCCACCTCTGGTACAAACACTCCTCGTACCACCAGCCTGAGTACTAGGACCAGTACTAGGCTCCTCGTCGAATTCCGGTCGACGTAATGGTGGATCCTACAAAAAAGTTTACAAAAAAAATTAATCACATGACATTATATATTCTGTAAATATATATATATATATATATATTTGAAATAAAGTAATCACTGTAGGCACTAATGGTGGAATTCCCATCTCCTCCATCCGACGATTGTTCTCCGCCATTTTTTTCTCCGTCTCTCTTCAATTGGCTGCATTTCCTGCATTTGAAAACAAATATGTAATTAATTAGAAAAAGAAAATTAATGTGAAAACCAAAAAACTAAATATATGATGGAATGAGGGGATTTATTGGTAATTTAGCCATCAATTGTTTTAGAAGAGCTTGAATGAATTTAATAAAACATACAAGTTGTAATGTTCACCAAGTTAGAAATATTGTTTGATTTGGTTTGAATACAGTTCAATTCCAAATTAGAAAATGCAATTCAAATAAAACAGCAACCAATAAACATTGAAAATTCACATAACGGTCAAGTCAGCTAAAACATATTTGTGATCAATACTAAATAAATATGAATATTACCAACCTTAACAACCCAACTCAAGGTAAACCAAAAGAATTGAGAACATGGATGAATGATTCTATATATTTCCAACCAGAACTTCAGGTTCACAATCGACTCTGACAATTGAGCTATTGGAGTCATCAAAAGAAATAAATCGATTGCTTCCAATGGAAATAGGAACAGTGTCAATTACATCATCAGCATCATCAAAAATATATCTTGGAATTACTTCAACTATGACACCAAATTCAGGTTGAAGTTGATCTTTGACATAAAAAACTTGTTTAGCCATTGATGCCAACACATATGGTTCTTCGGTTGCAAGAGTGCGGGTCATATTAATTACTCGAAATCCACAATCATTAATAAATGTGCCATGTCTCGTCATCGAATCAAACCAATTGCATTTCATCATTGTGACTCGTCCATGAGAGTAATAATCCAATATTATTATTTTCTCAACGACTCCATAATAACCCACATTTTCAAGTCGTGGTCTACTATCTGATGCACTGGCATAACAATCTGTTGTGGCAGTAGCCATAATACCATCATGTTGTGTTCTCATGTTTTTGGCTCATTCAGTGACAATAAATATGTACCCATTGATAACAATTGATTTACAGTCACGAACCACGGTATTAGGACCAAAAGCCAAAGCTCTTATTTCCTCAGAGACAGAGTCAGCAGACAAACTCAATACCTGCAATATAAATGACAGTTAAACTTAAGTAAATAATGAAATAATTAATTTAAACAGTAATATTTTTACCTTCAATTTTAACCAAGCAGAAAAATCTTTGCTATGCAAAGTCTCTCTCCTTCTCAAAGATAAAGAACGATGCTTCCTATTTATCATTGTTTTATTTTCCCTGTAGATAAAAAATATGAATAGTTTAACAGATATATATGTAAGATATACATATTCAATTTTGTTACCTGATATAGTCATCGAACAAATCACAGTTGAACAAAACTGTGCGATGTGCCATCTCCCGCTCTTCAAGGATTAATGTCTTCAATGTATATGATCCAGGAATTACTCCTATTTGAGGAAGTGATGGAAAACTGGGTTCAATTTTCTCATATTGTTCTTCTTTATTTTCTCATTGGTCTGTTCATTCTTGTAGTAAGATCAGACAAATACATTGAACAGAAATCCATACATTCTTGAGCTAAGTAACCGTTCACAATAGAACCTTCGGGATGATTCTTGTTTTGAACATAAGACTTTAATGTGAACATATTTCTTTCATTTGGATACATCCAACGAAAAGAAACAGGTCCTCCGAGAAGTATTTCAGTTGCAATATGGACAGTCAGATGCAGCATGCATGTGAAAAATGATGGGGGAAATATTTTCTCCAACTCACACAAAATTAATGGGGCATCTATCAACATTTTTTGAAAAAAAGACATGGACAACTTCTTAGCACAAAGATCTCTAAACAAATTGCACAATCGAATAACACCCACCCTTACATTATTGGAAAAAAGATGACGGATTTCTATTGGAAGCAACTCATGTAGTAGAACGTGATAATCACGAGTCTTCAAATATTTTAGCTTCAACTCTCTTCTGTTGACCCGTTTAGATATGTTTCTTGAATAGCCATCAAGAACTCTAATAGTCTCTAATACTTCCAAAAATTGTTTTTTTTTCAGAAGGTGTCATCACATAAGAAGCACATGGAAATTTCCATTTATTTTCACTGATTCGCACAGGATGCAATTCTGGTCTGATTCCCCAATCCACCACGTCACGTCGAGATCGTAAATCATCTTTTGTCTTCCCCTTGAAATTTAGAAGAACTGAAAGCAACATTTCACATTTTTCTTTTCTATATGCATTACGTCTAAGCAATGACGTAGCAAATTTGTTGACCAATAAGGCAAATCAAAAAAGATACTCCTCTTCCTCCAATTGTAACAGGTTTCTGTGGAAACATTCTTTCTCTTTCCAGATTTCATTTGACCCTTCCCGAATGAAAAACTGAAATCTTTCAATTCATTAAGCACATCAGTTCCAGACATACACTGAGTTGGATCATCGGCCTCTATAGTATTATCAAATCTCCGACGATTCATTCTATATGGATGATCCTTTGGCAAAAATCATCGATGTCCCATAAAACTAAAACTACAATGATGTTTCAGTCTTCTGGATCATGTATTCTTCATACAAACTGGACATGACAGTTTTCCCTTCGTGCTCCATCCAGACATCATTGCATAAGCCAGAAAATCATTGATCGTCCACATAAGAGCAGCACACATCTGAAATATGTCTTTCGAACATGCATCGTATGTGCGCACACCCACATCCCAAAGAAGTTTCAACTCTTTTATTAAAGGTTGCATGTATACATCAATATCAATGCCGGGATCAGAAGGACCAGATATGAGTATACTCATGAAAGTGAAAGATTTTTTCATTCAAAACCATGGGGGAAGATTATAAATGTGTATAAAAACTAGCCATGTGTTGTGCGAAGTAAGCATCTGCCCAAACGGATTAAAACTGTCGCATGAAAGACCCAGCCTAACATTACGCACGTCAGCTGCAAAATCAGGATGTCGAGCATCAAATCTCTGCCATGCAAATCCATCTGCAAGATGAACAGACTCATCATTAGTCTTCTTTCTCTCGGTATCATGCCATCTAATTTTTATTGATATGTCATCAGACATTAAAAGATTCTGGAGTCTAGGGATCAATGGAAAGTGCCACATTACTTTCTATGGAACGCGGGATGATGTTCCATCAGATTTTGACTTCCAGTGGGATGTGCCAAATTTTATACATTCATTTCATTCAGTGGTTTCTTCCCAGAATAAACTGCAATCTTTCGTGCAAGCATGAATTTTGTTTTTGGAAAATCCAAGTTCTTCAACTAAATTCCATGCCATATAGTGGTTTGAGGGAATATCTGCATCATCTGGAAGTAAATCCTTCAAGAGGGTAAGAATGTAATCGATTGTTGTATTAGAAATCCCATACATTGTTTTTCCATGAAACAATCAGATTTAAAATTCCAGCTTTTTCATTTTATCGCATTGTCGATATACTAGAGTCGTGGCAGCATAATTCAATTTTTTCACCCTATCAATATCATCATTTTCTCTAGATGCATCAGTTGTCCTCATATCGACGTATTCTTGAGTCGAAATCCTTTCTTTTTCATGATGACGAATAAACGGAAACTGATCATCTAACAAATTCTCCATTCCAGTCCTTTCATTTCGATCATCACCAATTTGAGATTTCATTTTCTCCCCATTGTGATACCACACAAAGTAGTTTTCTTGAAAAAAAAATTTGGTTATGTGATAGCTGACTTCTTCACGACTCAACCAAGGTCTACCAACACAATTGGAACATGGGAAGTGTATGCTACCACTATCTGAAGCATTGTGAAATGCAAAATCTATAAATCTCTCCAAATTGTTTTGAAAATCGCTTGAGATACGATTGGTTTCATACATCCAACTTCTGTCCATTCTGTAAAAAGAATTCATATAAGTCATTTTTTCATAAACAATTCAATAGGATTGAACATTAATAGAAAATACATTAAAGTAAACGATAAAGGAAGAAAATAATCATTGTATCAACTACACATGTGAAAAAAACATACTAATGTGTTATTGAAAAAATGTAAAACCAACAAGAACTTAATGTGTTATCACATCAGAGCATGCCTCATCCCATAACCATATTAGTAGGATATCCTCATATGCGATTTTCCTTTTTGAATTAATATGCACTTCCTCACCAGGTACCTGAGTATATTTCATAGATATAATCATCTCACATCCTATAAGGCTTCTATTATGTATGATCTGCAGAATAATTTCAGTGATCATGAATCATGCATGGGATCTTCCCATGATCACTATAGATTATGAGAAGGAATTATGATAGGTCACGTGAAGAACATCAAACACATATTTTAGATAATTTGAGACATAATATAATAAAATAATGTATAAATCTATGGAATTTGGGATAATAGGTGGGTTTTCCACGGGGGTTGATGATGTCCGGACGGGGGGTTCGCAAGAGCACGACCACCCCCTGTGGCCAGCCCACCCACCCCCCTGGACAGCCCGTACCCCCCCAGGATAGCCCCGCCCACCCTCCCAAACAGCCCACACCCCCCTCCCCTGCAACCCCACCCCCACCACCTAGACATACCAACCCCCTGGACACCCCACACACCCTTCCCCCACCAGGACACCCCACCCAGACCCCCAAGACATCCCACACCCCCTGGACAGCCCCGCCCACCCCCGTGGACAGGCTTTCCCACCCCCGTGGACAGCCCCGCCCACCCACATGGACAACCCACCCACCCCCGTGGACGCCCCCTACACTCTAGACAGCCCAACCACCCCCGTGGACAGCCCACCCACCCCCCTTGACACCCCTTCTCCCTATGGACAGCCCCCACCCCCTTGGATAGCCCGCCCACCCCCCTGGACACCCCTACCCCCTGTGGCCAGCCCACCCACTCCCCCTGGACAACCCGACCACGCCTCCTTGACAGCCCGGCCACCCCCGTGGACAGCCCGTCCACCCTTGTGGACAGCCCGCCCACCCCCGTACCCCCCTGGATAGCCCCGCCCACCCTCCCAAACAGCCCACACCCCCCTTCCCTGCAACCCCACCACCACCACCTAGACATGCCACCCCACCTGGACACCCCACACACCCCTCCCCCACCAGGACACCCCACCCAGACCCCCAGGACAGCCCACACCACCTGGACAGCCCCGCCCACCCCCGTGGACACCCCCTACCCCCTAGACAGCCCAACCACCCCCATGGACAGCCCACCCACCCCCCTCGACACCCCTTCTCCCTATGGACAGCCCCCCACCCCCTTGGATAGTCCTCCCACCCCCTAGACACCCCTACCCCCCGTGGCCAGCCCACCCACCCCCCTGGACAGCCCGCCCACCCCTCCTTGACAGCCCATCCACCCCCGTGGACAGCCCGTCCACCCTTGTGGACAACCCGCCCACCCCCGTACCCCCCTGGACACCCCGTACCCCCTGGACAGCCCGCCCACCCTCCCAAATATCCCACACCCCCTCCTCTGCAACCCCACCACCACCACCTAGACATACGAACCCCCGTGGACACCCCACACACCCCTCCCCCACCAGGACACCCCACCCAGACCCCCAAGACAGCCCACACCCCCAGGACAGCCCCACCCACCCCCATGGACAACCTTTCCCACCCCCGCCCACCCCCGTGGACAACCCACCCACCCCCGTGGACACCCCCTACCCCCACAATCCATTATCCAAAACATATCAAATTGGTTTGAACATAATCCATAATTCCCACAATCCATTATCCAAAACATGTAAACGTCCCAACTCTGATTTACATGTTTTGAACACTCTCCTTCCAAACATAGAATAAAAAAACATTAAAGAAGACTTCACAAACACAAACAATATCCTATGTAGATATTAATTTCAATAATCAATTAAACCACCAACACCTGGAAAAAATATATTCATTAAAACAACTACAACAATATGATTGAGATCAAATTTTACCTATTCGTATGGGGTGTACCTGTTGGGATGGGGGGTGCTGGTGTTATGATCCGCGAGAGCAGTGGAGTCGGATGGGGTTCGCGAGAGCACCTGAGCGAATAGATTAGGGCTCTGTCCGAATGGGGAGAGGAGATCCCGATCTGCAATTTGGGGGAAACCTTTGCCAACGGTTTTTATAAACTGTTGGGAAAGTCACACATTTCCCAACGGTTCACTGGAACCGTTGGGAAATGTGTGATTTTAGCACCCCTTCCCCAACGGTTCTAGTAAACCGTTGGGAAAGGTGTGAGTTTTCCCAACGGTTCCACTGAACTGTTGGGAAATGTGTGATTTTAGCACCCTTTCCCAACGGTTCCAGTGAACCGTTGGGAAAGGGTCCACCGAAATTCTCTTTTCCAACGGTTTTCTTAAACCGTTGGCAAAGGCTCACTATACCAAAGGTTTAAGCAAACCGTTGGTATACTACCATTGGGAAAAGACTAAATTCCAGTAGTTTTTTTATGTTTGATAGTGTATTCAACACCCAACAATATGCTTAAATGCCCCACATTATATATAATTACTGCAACCAAGCTGTTATATGAGAGATTAATAATTATTCTAAATAAGTTATTATGTATATATATATTTTATTCAATATAATAATTTATAATCATTTGGTAAATAATAAATCAAGTTTTATTAATTTAAATGTTTTGTAAAAAAAATCATCAAAAATGACTATTCATTTTTAATAAAATTAAATTTTAACAAAATTTTTGGAACATTAAGAAAATTTATTTTATATAATAATAATAATTTTATAAATATTAATATCAAAATATACATTGGGTGAACGTTTTTCATAAAATACGAATTTTCAACTGAAAGTGAAAAATACAAGTTTTTGAAAAAATGTCATTTGTTTTCAATAAATTAAGTAAGAAAAAGTCTATTTATTTTAATAAAATTTATAGAAACATATGATTTCATAATTTATATTTAATCCAATTAATTAAATTTTAATTATCATTATGATATATTTCAGTGTATGTAATTTATGTTTTAAAAAGGGATATTTCTAAAACCAATTTTAATTTACAGAATGTTTCTTCATTTTAATTAATTAAAATATACCCTACTATAGATTATTTTATATTAAATTTATATATTATATATCAATAAATATTAATTTATTTTAACAAAACTATTATTTTAATATTTATATTTAATAAAAATCATCTTTTTCTTGAAAAAACACTAATTGAAAATCCTCATTTTCATTGCGTCTGTCAGTTTAATATTAAATATGGTTTATTTTTCAACATTTTGTAAAATTATTTCAAAAAATAAATTCAATATTTTAAATCATAATATATAAATTATATAAGTTTTAATTTTTTATAATTTTAGGAAATTAATAATTTTTTGTAGAATCATGAAATGTTCTGAATTTTAATTAAAACCCACCTTTCATTTTAATTATATTTTTAGTTAATTTTTTTTTTAATTTTTGTAATGTAAAATTATTTCAGTAATATATATATATTAACAGAATATTTTTCATTTTGATCAATTTCATATTTAACATAGATATAGAGTCATTGTAATCATTTAAACTTTTCGTCTTTAGATTCCCGCTTTATTATAGCGTACACACGATTTAAATTAAATTAAAATTATTCCCATATGTGAATTGGATGAGGAAAAATGGATTACATATTCTGAATAATAATAATTTATATGATATAATATGATATACACAGATTTTTACCAAAATATATAGTGGAAGTCGCTAAAAATAAATGACAAAGTTAATGAAGAAATGAATTTACAAAGGGATAAACTAAACTGAGTAGGGTTAAAATATCCTAAAAAAATTATATAATAATTGTTTTTAAATATTTCCACCTTATACATTATTGAATTTATATGTATCCATTATTGGAGGCTAGAAACATGAAAAAACATGTATATAATTTATTATTTTTAAAATTTTAAAGTGTGCCACTTACTGCACATATAAAATTCCATCCCTACCATATCTATTGAGACCACTAAATCGTTGTGCTTCAGCTAAAACATAACAATATAACTTATATAATTCACTAAAATAACCCAATAATCCTTACCATGCATATAAATACATCCCGATAATTCCTTTCGTGAAATCAAATGGATGTTACCCGAAGAAGAGGTAACATAATTCAATGAAATTTATTATTTTCTTTATCCATATACCTCCTTAAAAAACATTTAAAAAATTACTATATAATAACCATAATATATTTGATATAATTATATGTTACAATTTTAACTTAAATAAATTCATACTTATCATATTACATCACATGGTTAATGGATTCATCATTCATTTGAATTGAGGACTACCACCTCTCGAGCTGAGGTAATTCATTTTTTTAGTACCACCTATCATAGATGGGTATTATAATTAAAATAATATATATACATAATATTTAAATCCTAATTATACATATGGAGTCATTATATCATATATATCATTTTTTTCATTCCATTTCGTATGGAACATAACATTATCTCTCTTGTGTATTGTGGACTTCCACCTCGTGAATTGATGTCATTCATTTTCACTAATGTTTCAAATAGAAAATAATAAAAACAATATTAATAAATATATATGATATAAATTTTATAATAATTTTATTAAATATGTATTTTAAATTACTAAAATATAATAAATATTTTTTTTCTTAACATTTCACTCAGATAATGACGATAATGTTGTTCGTGAATATGTGGACTACGACCTTCATGAAGCGATGTGATTCCGTTTATTTATCACCACACCAAATGGATAATATATATATATATATCATAATATATAATATCACATTTATGTTATTTGGATCTTTATTTTTTGATAAAATGTTATATTATTCATTTCCATAATGATTATTGAAAAATAAAAATATTACTCAAGTGTACGCATAACATACCATCTTCATTATCATAGTTTACATAGTTTTAAAAAAACATCATTCATAATTTATATTAAAAGTATAATATATGAATAAATACTATCATTAGTTCATGATTAATATTTGAGGATGATGTAACTATATTATATTTACAATAACCAAGTCATTCATAACAAATAACAAATAGGAAAAATAAGGAAATTAATAATCGAAACATTGAAAATAATGATTGATTATTAATGAAAAAGACATAATATGTTATAAAAATAAAAAGATAATATTATAAATATTAATATGGAGCTATAAATATTTAATAATATTGTTAAAATAGCTATACATGAGGTTACATAATTTCCATCCCATATCAAGTTTTATGTAAGGGATTTGTACTCCCACTTTTTTCTATGAGACATCTACAAATTCACCGGTCATTTCATTTATGGGGTGTTAATATTTCTCTATTGATATTTTATACAATTAATACTATATTTTCATGATAATTAATTTTTTATTTTATGTTATTTTTTTCTATATATTACTATTCAAAATATTACGTTAGCAGTATGATGCTTTTTGTAAAAATTTCCATCTTTTTTGCTAATGACATGTTATACACCAATATTGTATTATGAGATGTATATACATACCCTTAGTTAAATAATGTAATTAATTTTTGTTTTCTAAGGATGTTTTATGTTTCATTTAATTTTATACTTTTATTGTGATTAAGATACATAGTTACCAAAAAGGTAATTGTTTTATGTTAATAGCTCATTTTTATCGGGCTTGTCAATGATAAAATCTCCAATGTCGAAATATAATTATATACCCATCGTGAGTTGTAAATATTTTTATTTGAATATAGTTATTTTTTTTCTAGTGATAGTTCAAATATTAATATTGTGTTGGTACATAAAGTAATTGATAATTGTTTTGGAAATATCATTTTTATTTATATCATTAGTCAAAAACCAATTTTTCTGAAACGGTTTTTTATTTCAAAAATGTTTTAATTGTTAAGAATATGATTTAATTAAGAAATTTTTACCCATGTATCAATTTTTATGTTTTTAATGGATTCAAAATATTTTTTCCAAAAAATACACATTTTGAAATTATATAAATTGTGAATGGAATAAATGTTTTAAAATGTATGAGATGAATGGAAATATTAACCTTAATTTTTATTAAATATTCATTTATATATACTACATAGTATTTTAAAAAATGTTTCTTTCAAAATAATTTTTTTTAAATATTTTTAAAAATTTAAAGGATATTTTCCTCATAAATAATTTAAATGATTCTAAATGATTCCATTATATGTTTCTGATGTTGTATTAAATGAAAATAATTTTAGAAATATTTTATGAATTTATTTCTTTTAAATAGTTATTTTTCAAAATGAAAAAAATAATTTCTTCAAAAAAAATTGATTTTATTTTAATATTATTCTCATTCATCGTCATCATAAACCCTTATTGTAACTTATGCTCTATCAAGGACACTTTTTAATTATTTAATCCTCCCTATTTCATTGGATGGATTTATATTTTTTTTTCAATGTGATTATTATGGAACCTATTTTTTTCAATAAGTAAATAATCTATCAAATATATTTTTATTGAACCCACTTCCTTTCCATGGGTTAATCATGATTAAAATTAATTTAATGGAACCTATTTATTTTACCTAGGATAATCATGTTATAAAAGGGATAATAATTGTTTTATTACTTTGGATATAAAAAAATTACTTTGTAATTTATTAATTTTGTTGTTATTAGATATTACTAATATGATGGGTATACCAAGATACCATCCGGTGGTCCCAATATTTCTTATATGTTAGGTTAACCTTGATATAGATCCAATGAATATGTGAAATGGTTATATATTGTACAAAATTATTTCGTAAGTAATGCATAAAATTATTCTATTTCTAAGGGTTCAATAAGTTATCTATGAAGATGATGTTCCAAGATATGAACACATTTTATCTATGTTTTTCATTATATTATATTTTTAACATTGATAAAAATTGATATCAGATTTCTCAAGATTATTGATTCTTATGACTCTATCCTTCATTAACTCTTTATACCACGTTTCATGATTAATGATTAAAAAATTCATGGGTATGAGTTGTTTTATGATATTCTGTGGAACTATGATTATGGCATCCAAGTTTTTTTATATTAATATTCTTATTGATGACATTATCATTTTAATGATTATTTTTACCACTAATATACATTTGAGATCACCTTTTTTATTATTCCATTTTCCCTTTTTATCAGGTATGATTTGAAATTTATTATGTCTATAAGGGATTAATATGGATGATGTTGTTGAAATAATATATAATATAAAAACATGGGTATACTAGGAATGGTACTCATTCAAAATCATTGTTATTTTTATGTAATAGTTTTTCTTAATTATGTAAAAACTAAAACCTGAAATGTTCTTGTGATTGTTAGTGCTCACTTTTTTCCATTTGATATTTAATGTTTTGGATGGTACAAACAAAGTCACAAAAATATTTATCAAAGCCATAAACATAATTATAATTTTTCAAAACCGGATATGTGTTTTCAAGTTAATTGTTGTTATATTAACAATCAGTTAATATTATTTAGGATCACATAATGGTTGTGGTTTGTTTTAGATATTATAATGTATATCCTTAATTTATTTTGTGTATAGGGGAATAAATAATCATCAATTGGTATTATAAACTAAATTATTTGATAAAAATAATTGAATAATTAATAATATCCAATAATCCCTCTTCCAATATCCTTGGATAATCTTATTCTAGGTTTGTATTTCTATCGACACAATAATCAAAATCAGTGAATGTGTTTAAGTCATTGAAAAATAATTAAAGGAGAAAAAAAATAAATATGAGTCCAATATTGTGTAAAATGATTAAAATATTATGTTCTGAAACAATTTCATTCTTAGGAAAAAATGTTAATGGTTTAGAAATTGAAAAAATAACATAATAGAAAAATTATTTAAAATCCTTAATTGATTTCAAAAATCTTACATTAATAAAATAGGCATGGGAGAAAAAAGATACAACATTACATTGAAATTAAAATATAAAACTTATACTTTGGCATTTCTATAAACATTTATACAATAAATATGTATTTTTATATCCTTATATCAACCCATATCATTTCTATTATATATAATTGATTATAGTTATCAAGGGATATTAGACTATTTATGTAAGGTCATCCTTTTTTTGATTATTACAAATTAAATGAATAATGGATCCCAATAAATGATGTTCTAAATTTTCATTCCAGATGGAATTTTTTTATTTAGTTATTATTGGATAACATTGGATCAATGATTGTTTTATTATAATGTATTGTTTGATCTCAATATGATTTATATACATGGATTTAGAGTTATAAAGGAAGGTTGTCATTTTGGGATATGATATCTGCCCCAAAATATTATCTCTGAATTGGTCCATGAATATAACATCTAAAACTTCCAAATTTCATCTAAAAATAGTTTAATGAAATATTCCTCAAGTGAACATCATTCCTTGCTATATATTGTTTACTTTATTTATTTTTTAATAAGGTGGGTACATTTATTTTAGTGGTCTTATTTCCTTTTCACCTCACAAAAAATATTTTGGATCCATTATAAAATATTATGACCCCTAAATGAATATATCATTTATATAGACTCATGAAATTAACCCCAACTATATTTTATCATGATAATTATATTTAAAATAAATATATTGAACATGTTTTATCTAATATAGTGTTGAAAAATGTCCCATGTATTAGGGAATTGTATGTTGGAAATGAAGAAATGATTATATTTGATGATTAAAATACCAAATTCACAAAAACTAATGTTCCTTAGTTGTGAATAGAATAGATTTATTATATTATCAAATAAATATTAACAATATTTAGTGGATAATGACAACCCCAACTTTTATTTTTCTAGTCAATATCAAATAATTATGAAAAATATAAAAATCAATATATCCTTTAGATGTTTTTTCACAAACAATGTATATAATAAAGAACTCACATGAAACAATATACAAAACCATTAAAATCATTTAAAACTACATTTTTTTTAAAATAATATCACTATCTGAATCACATTCTATTTCTTAAATTCATCACCTCCTTTTAACAAATTCCAATTAAGTATAAATGTGTATTGTTTTTTAAAAAGATAGTGGGGTTTATTTTTACCCATGTGTAGACATATAAAATCCCATTATTAGATTCAATTTTTAATCTAATGCTTCTTAAGGTATTATTTTTCTCTTCTTCTATGGTAATTGAAATTGATCTCAATAATTTATACAAAAATATTGATACTTATATTACAAAATCATGGTGTAAATACCATAGGGAACTATGTGATGCTGGCATTCTATGGAATCATCCTAGGATAATGTAATCAAGAACCAATATCAATATACGAGAAATATAGGTTGGATTATGTAATCTATTATCGAAATATGTTTAGTGTATATCCCCTACTATCTAATGCCATATATTAAGGTTATTCATTGCTCCAAAAAAATATAATTTATCATTTATATTGTTTTACATTTATATATACACATGTAAATTAGAATATAATGGACAATCCTCTTTAATTTTTATACAGACCAAATCAACTCAATCCCAAAACCCACATTTTAAATGACTTGAACTATAATATTTTTATTAAATAGATGAAAATTTTGATGGAGAAAATCACATCAGAAAAATATATGTCAAAAAAATTATTCCTATAGATATAAAAAACAATTATATAGTGAAAAGTAATATTATTTGATATTCATTTGTAATATTTAAAATATACACTGTCAAATTGAATAATAAAAAAAATTCCATTATGAAACAAATATTTTTATTCATTCATTTCACCAAAAAAATTATAAAGACACTACCCTTAGTGTAAGTATGAAAATTTTAAAAGGTGGAAAAATATGAGATAAGAGTTATAAAATTAAATTTGAAATAAAATTATTGAACACAATCACAGGGGGTTTTTGTGATGATATATTTTTATGTCATAAGTTTATTGTTTGATCTCCATGATACGCATAGAATTTACACAGGTGATTATATAATGGGGTTAATAATTAGGATATATGTTTTTTAAATTTAAATAATTTGACTTATGGATTCCATATATCGTACACAGAAATACTATTATAACACTATGGACAACATAGTGGGTCCTTTACATAAAAAAATTAACATGAAAAATATACCAGATAATTTAAGAACTCTGAACAATGAAAAATGTTATATAATATATAAAAAACCTAAACATACACCTATAAATATATATAAAAATATATATATATAATTAAACCATCACTTAATATAGTATATATAAAAATTATGGAAAATTGATGTAGGAAATCAAATTGTCAGTTGATGTTCAAGCCACTGCTTTCTGCAATCATTTTTTTATTTGAGCTCCATGGCCTTACTGAACACGTTGATTTTTCTAGTAACCACCATGTTTACTATATACTAAAAGAGGGAGTTTTAATTTTTTTTCTGTTATCATCTTAAGAATGATTTAGATTTAATTTTTTTTACAAAAAAATAATATAAAATAATATAAAATATTTTTAGAATCCATGTTGACTCATGGAAAGAACATAGTTTAATGTTCCTTATAAGAAGTTTGAATCCCAACATACCCAATAATATCTTTCGATATAATAAGTATATATTTTTAAAATTTATAATATTTTTATTAAGTTTAAATTATATTTTGAGAAAAGTATTAGAACTTGTTTCATTAATTATCATATCGGCCTTGATTAGTGGGATAATGATTTGAATATAATAAATGGTCGATAAAATTATTTTATTAATCTTCTTAAAGACACCTAGAATAATTCAAAAAATTATAATTGAGAGAATAAAAAATAAAATTAAAAAGGGTTCACATTTACAATCAGAATAAATAACATAGTGAGGTCAGGTAGGATGTTGAATTCAAAATAGTACGGGTTAAATTATCAATATATACATTCTGTATTTTATTGAATATTGGTATCATTTTCATGAATTCCATATATAATTAATGTATTTAAAACTAAATTTTTGGGACTTAATTTATTTACATCGGTGTAGGTAATGTGTTTATTTGACAATGTTTATTATTTTACCCATTTTTTCTGATTTGGGATCCAAAAAGTCATTATAGGTGTTATATTAATAATATTCAGTCCATAGAGACACATTTCATTCATGTGAATAATGGAAATCAATATTTTATTGAAATAAACAATGTTTAATAATTCATTAATGTTCCATGGGAGAAATTTCTACATAGACTCTCTAATTAACCTATTTTATCAAATTATCAACATATAATTTGTAAAATTATAGATCAAGGAACATGCCCTTGATGATTGTGACAATGTTATCGTTAAATAATCTGATAACTATGTTGTTTTTTACAAGGAATGACTATGGATGACAATATATTATTACCTAGAGACTAATATTTTATGATTGTTAAAGATACAAATGACATAATGGTTCGTGATGTTTTTTTTTATTTTTTAATATATCTGATCTAATATCCTTTGGAACTGAAATGGATTGATCAGTATGTTGGGGAGTAAAAAAATTTGGTTGGGGTCTATCAATACCTGAAGAGAAATAAATATAAAATATAATTATGACTAAATTGTTTCATACAAAACAAATTTCATATAAAACCTTCTTATCTCGTCATCAAAAATTAATGTATGAAATGATCTTCTAAATTATGTTTCATGATTACCTTAATAGTGGTGTGCACATTACATAAAAATTAACATGGTTTTTGGGTGATAATTTTCCTTTGAATGTTTAAAAGTATTTATGGTTTCGATAATATAAAATTATGAATATTATGTGACGACCCCCTCCCACCCAAGATGACCCTCCTGAGCTAGAAATGTTGACAGGGAGATAATGACCCCCGAGTCCCGCCTCCAGTAGTCCCCGGAATGGCGGCTAGCACTAAGGATTTGAGTTTTTACAATTATGGGAGGCATTACCCTTTTTATTATTAAGATCAGAAATAAGATGATTCAATCACCAAAAAGAAAAGGAACAAGTAAATGAAAATAAAACCAAAACCAACCCATATGCAGGTTTTAAACAAAACTGGAACAAAAGTACAAGTACATGAAAATATCCAAAGTACGATACCTAAAAAAACAAAAACTGCAACCAATGAAACACTAATGCCCAACTAGAAAGGTCTCACATGGTCCCTGAAGTCCTCCTGAAAACATGAAAGTAAACGTATGTTGAGCATAGAAGTATACTTAGTGGTAAAACCAAAATCTCTCGTGTATAAGTGGGGAGACATCCTAATGAACCAGGAGAAAAGAGATGACCAAAGCAACAAACAAGGTTTACTATCCGCCAAAGCTTCACTAAGGCACACTCCCAAAATAACACAAGTCAAGTAATGTATAGTAATATCACATCGATGTTTGGGTACCCTGCACCACTTTACCACTTGTTATTGAAGACATCATACGCATTGAACCAATCCCTCCATTCTCACCAAAGTCCCACTGCTGCACCCAGCCCGCACATTCTTGGGCCACAACCACACATCCCGCCCGCAAACTCCTATTCCACAACCACTATCCCGCCCAAAAAAACCTATTCCACAACCACCATGTGTATCCATGCCCGCAAATACCTAGTCCAAAACAACTACTGCCACACCCGAAGACAACTGGGACTGATCCCGAAGACTCTTGGGAAACAACCATCCCCCACACACCTGGGATAACCACCACAATACCCTACCCGAAATATCATGGGCTATAATGAACCTCAGACCATCACAGCATTCTCGAGGTGTCTTCAGATATTCGAGAAAGGGAGCAGAAAAGGAGCTAATAAATAGCCCCTCACAGGAGTGTTGGGAAAAACACCCTCCCCCATGAAATGGGGGTGTTCGGCACTATGTGCTCAACATTGGTGGGGCAAGAATAAGAAACATAATAACTAAAATTATATAATTATATCAACCACTCAGCCCATCCTAAGGCTTATACACAAAGGTTCTAAGAAAACGCCTCGACACTACTACTTCGAAAGTACGCACACAATAAACAGCCCCAACCCCATTAAGATTTTCTTGTTTCAATGGTTTTGTTTATCAGTTCCTTAACTACTGAGAAACTAACAACAATCAAACCAGATCAAATGTTTATAAATATATCCCTGGAAACCACAAAAAAAATTAAGGAAAACATGAGAAACCCAACACCATATTCTTTTATCATGCAAACAATTCCATTTATTTTCCATATTTAATCAACTACCATATCCCACAATTCATTAGCTAACTCTTCCACTTTTTATTCGTATGCACAACCATTCATTTATCCTACTTCCAACCACCATAACCACAACACATAGGAAACAATACCCATACCACAATATCGTCCCTTTGATACCATTTACCGAAGCTCCACTTCCCATCGCAACGATATAATACACGCCAACCCACAACCAAGCCAACCACGGCCCCGCTGCTCACCCGTTCCGTAGCAACCACCGAATGTCCCCTTCACATATCTAAAACCCAAAAGCCCTCCAAAATCCATTATTTCATTTTTTTAACTTGGGTGATCATACAAGTGTTCTAGGTATTCATTTAGTCATTCAACTTTATATGATTAATCAATTTCCAAATTCTATAAATTCCATCCGCGAAACAATCCAGAAAACAGGGAATCATTTAATTGTGCAAGAAAAGGCCCCCAATGACCGTGATTTTGAAAAGGCATAAGCCCATTCAATTAGCAACATAATAAAAAGATATGAATTCATGGAATTAAATAAACAATAACAACAAAATTTCCCCAAACCCGTTCTTTAACCAGTTATTATATTTATTTATTTTTTCAACTGTATCTCACAAAAACAAGAGGACACCCACCCCGTAAGATGCACAAAAGAGAGAGAGATGAAGTTAAGATCCCTAACTCAAAGGTTTTTTAATGAAAATCCCAACAAACGAAGAATGCACAAGAAGGCCAGGAAGATCCTCCAACATTCCTCCTTAGATCTCTTTTCCTCAAGATACCTGCTTCGATTAACCAAGGGAAGCCTTCAGATCACCTCCAAAACACTTGGGAGAGGTTCTCCTATATCCAATGGAGGGTAATCCCGAGTTATTGCTAGTTAAGGGATTAAAAAAAACATTTAGATTCAAAATGATTTAGATCCACAATTCTAGGATCTATATTTATGTGCCCGCATGGTTAGTTCACATGGTTTGGAAAACCGTGCGTTAACAGTGTGTTAGCTTCTGCCTCATCAAACACTCCTCACACGGTTAGTTTTCATGGTTAGACAAACCATGTGCTAACTGTGTGTTAGATTTTACCTCATCAAACACTCCTCGCACAGTTAGTCCACATGGTTAGACAAATTGTGTGCTAACAGTGAATTAGACTCTCCCTCCAACACCAACCTCGCATGGTTTGGCCGTACGGTTTAGACAAGTAGTGCGCCTCCCTTGTGAAATCTTTCACCCTTTAGTTCCCCTTAAAAGTCAACCTAAACGCACCCCCAAGTCACCTTGACCTCCCCTAAAACCTCTATCACCACATTTTCACAATGTAATCGACCAAAGAGGTCCATGCCATTACATCGGATACCTATCAAACTATTCTCACCATCAAGAATTAAAACCAGACCTGGAGAAAGGAGAGGGGCCAAATCAAATCCCCCCTCGAAAGATACCTCTCAGGAGAAAACCTCCTTGTTACCATGGAGCACCCCCTTCCTCACCTATATGCTGAACGATCATAAACATAATGCTCCTCTCCCCTGTAAAACCACGCATTACAAAAGATTAAACCGTCTGGTCATACGGGTGAGGGGCTTTCCTTCCTCCATGTTAAGATACTATCTTCTTTGTGCGACACAAACTCGCCCTCACGGGTTTAGGAACATCCACTTTAATGCGTCTTAACTTGGGATAAGGTCCTCCCCTCTCCACATTTCAAGACACTTCTAACGCACTTGAAACACATTTCATAACTAACCAAGTCAAGAATTACATTTTCAATAAGTACAAAACAAAAAATAATAAAACTCCAAACAACTTTGGGTACTGTGTATGCATCTGTGGTTCCCATTCCCAGGTACTCTCCTCAAGCCCACCATGCCTTCATTGCACATGAACCAAAGGAATGGTTTATCCAAGAAGTACCTTCAATTCATGACCTTCCATCATCACATGCCTCTCCATGAACATTGCAACGTCCCCGATATCAAGCTCTCCCCTGTCGAGGACGTGTGAATCGTCGTGTAGGTACCGAAGGAGCTGAGACACATGGAAGATGTCGTGCATCCTTTACAGCGGTGGCTGCAATGTCATTTCATAATCCACCTCGCCAACCCGCAACAACACCTCAGAGGGCCCAAAAAACCAGGGAGAAAGTTTTCTCCCCCTACCAACCCTCCATTGTCCATGCCATGTGGAGACCTTCAAGAATATACAGTCCTGACCTCAAACTCCAAGGGTCTCCTCCAATTATCGGTATATGAATTCTTCCTGCCCTGAGCTTCCTTCATACTCTCCCGTATAAGTTGAACCTTCTCTATGGTTCTCTACACCACCTCTAGGCCAAGAACACTTGTTTCCCCAACCTCGATTCGACACACGGGTGAGCGACATGGCCTTTCGTACAAAGCTTTGAAAGGAGACATGCCATTGGTAGAGTGATAGCTGTTGTAGTAAGAGAACTCTCTCAGAGGCAAGTATTTTACCCATGATCCTCCATGGCCCAAAACACATGCTCGTAGAATGTCCTCTATTGTCTAGATGGCGCGCCATGTATTTCCATTTGTCTAGGGGTGGAAATGAATGCTAAGACTTAGCTGGGTGCCAAAAGCATGTTTCAATCCCATCCAGACTCGTGAGGTAAACCGTTCATCTCTATCCGAGACTATGGACCTCAGAACTCCATGAAACTCCACCACCTCATCCACGTATCTCCGTTGTAAGGCATCCACTACACCTGACTCCTTGATCACTAGAATGTGAGCTGATTTTTTCAACTGGTTCACCACCACCCAGATAGCATCACAGCATCCCAGAGCCTTGCGTAGTCATGTGACGAAATCCATTGAGATTTCATCCCACATCCATTTGGGAATACATAAAGGTTTCAACAGACCATCTGGAACATAGTGTTTAACCTTCACCTGCTGACACACTAGGCATTTGGCCACGAACAACGCCACTGCCTACTTTACCCCGGGCCACCAAAATAGATTTCTCATGCCCCAGTACATCTTGGAGACTCCTGGGTGAACTTCTAGGGGGATTTATGGAACTCACTAAGAACCCTCTTGCGCATCGCCTCTGGGAAAAACATTTTCCCTCAAAAAAGCATATTATTCTGACCATCCTCCATCCATCCTTTCGTAGAATTCCCTTGGTTAGTCCGATCGTGCATCACATCACTCTCTATGTCTCCCTACTGAGACTCCTCCACCTGCCCTTGGAGGGAGGAATGCACTGTCATCTGATATAGATAACCTCTACCACCATCCCCCTACCTCTAGGTGCAGGGCAGCCAACTCCTCCATCACCATCCAAGCACCTGCCAACTCTCGAACTGCATCCTTCTACGATTTCCTACTCAAGGCATCGGCCACCACATTCCCCTTTCCTGAGGTGTAGAAAATCTTCAAGTCATAATCCTGAAGGAACTCCATCCACATTCACTGTCGAATGTTCAGGTCCCATTGGAAGAAGATATACTTCATGCTTTTGTGATCCGTGAAAACCATGAAGTGCCCCCCAATGAGGTAATTCAGCCACAACTTTATTTCGAAAAAGACCGCCGCAAGCTCCAAATCGTGGGTGGCATAATTTCGCTCATGGGGATGTAACTATCTCACCCCATAAGAGATCACCACTTAGTGTTTCATCATCACACACCCCATGTGTTTTCATGAGGAATAACAGAATACCTCCAACGTTACTCCCTCCTCTGGTAACCTCAACATTGGGGCACTTACCATCTTCTCCTTCAGATAACTGAAGGCCACCCACACTGCTCATCCCACACAAAAGCTGGATCCATCTTGGTCAATGTTGCTAAAGGTTCTGCAACTCAGGAAAAGTTGGGCACAAGCCTCTGGTAGTAGCCTACATGTCCAAGGAAACTACGAACTTCTGCCACGTTCTTGGGTGCTGCCCAAGAAATAACCGCCCCGACCTTCAATGGTTCCACCACTATTCCCTGCTTGGACAACACATGCACAAGGAATTGAACTTCTCACATACATAACATGAACTTGGACAATCTCCCATAGTGTTGGTGCTGACGGAGGACCTCTAAAACTTGTATCATGTGTCCAGCATGATCCTCCTCTGTTCTTGAGTAGATCAGAATGTCATCAATAAACAAGACTACGAACTGATCCAGGTATTCCTGGAAGACGGAGTTCATGAGTCCCATGAACATAGCTGAAGCATTTGTAATGTAGAACAGTATAACTACAAACTCAAAGTGTCCATACCTACATCTGAAGTCAGTCTTCGAGATGTCTCCCTCCTTCACCCTGAACTGGTGATATCCAGACCGCTGATCAATCTTAGAGAACCAACCCACTCCCCTCAGCTAGTCAATGAGATCGTCTATCCTCTGGAGGGGGTAACGGTTCTTTGACCGTTACCTGATTCAGTCTTTGGTAGTCTATGCACAGCCTGAGACCACCATCTGCCTTCTTTGAAAACAAGAATGTAGCACCCCTAGGTGACACACTTGGTCGAACAAAACCCTTATTCATCAGATCGTAAATCTGAATCCACAACCCCCGCAACTCATAAGGATCCATCCGGTATGGAGCCATAGAATTCGGATGGGCACCATGTTGCAAGTCTATCCTGAACTCAACATCACGTCAAGGGGGTAGAGTTTCAACCTCTTCAGGGAAGATGTCCATAAACTCAATGATGATACCTGGGACATCCAACATCTCTGCATCCACCGACTCCACTGATATTTCAACCAAAAAGGAATGGAAGGGCTCCCCTCACCAGCTGCCCTCCTGGAAACCCACCTCTCTGATGAATGTCAGACATCGGCTGCCCACGCCTGAAAACACAACCCTTCTTCAGAAATAATTGATGATGGTACACACTGGGAACAAACATTATGTGCATATAATGACGTCATATGGATGAATTTGTAGTAGAAGGAGTTCTCCACTGGATTGGTTTTGCCCCAACATCAACCTACATCCCCAGAAAACATGAGACAAGCTGGTTTGACCTCTGACTGGCGTACTCAAAACCAGGGGTACAGAATGCGACTCTACGTCTAGGCCCATAGCACAGGATAGACTGGGCGCAACAAAGGAGTGTGAAGCTCTTTAATCAAACAAGGAATAGGAAAGGGTACTAAACAAGCTAGTCATACCTCAAACGACTTCTAACCCTACTGCAGCTGCAGCCCCCATGGCATGTAACTTCCCACGCCAAGCTCCCCTGCCCCTCAGCAGTCGGCCACCTCCCTGACTGTGCCCTGCTCAAGGTCCCTAAGGAGTGCCCTCAGGTCGGCCTCCTCCTGTGATGTCATCCCTTAGAGGAGCGGGAACTCACTGCCCCTTCTACTGCTGCTGAAAGGGTTTTGCTGGAAAATGCTGCTGCTGAGGTGGGTGTTGAACCTGCCCACTACTGCAATACTTCACTCTGCCCGGGAACTGATTCCTAAGGTTACTATGGCTTCCAAAGACGAAGCATCCTCGACCTGGGCCCAAAAGGAAAGGGTGAGGGCTAGGAGATCAAATCTGGAACTGCTGAGGCATGCTTCCTGCTGGTCGAAACCTAGAGGGACCTGATGCTAACGGCCTACCCATTCGACGAGCCGAACCAGATTCCCTCTCACGATACACCTCCTAGCATGGAAATCTTTTCCACCACTTCAACCTTCTTTGGACCTCCATGTATGTCGGTAGGTTGAAGGTGGTAACAGAATACTTGAGAGAAGGACGAAGTGCCTCCTTCAAATGTCTCGCTCAAGACTCCTCATCCGGAAAGAGGTCAGGAGAAAAGTGAAGGAGATCCTTGAACATGATCCCCAACTCTCTCACTGACATCGTCCCCTACTGGCTGGAGAGAAGTTCCTACATCTTCTCATCCTTCATCGGGGAAGAGAGAAATTCCTCCTGGAATTCCTTCTCAAAGTCAGCCCACTTAACCTCAGCCTCCCTCTTATCCCCAAGAAAAAGCTTCCACCACTGACGCACTACTCCACGCATCTGGCTCACAGCTAGTGGATCCCAGTACCCCGTCGGAGCATGGATCAAACTGAAATCTATCACCACCTCTTCTATCCAGCTCTCTGTCTCTAGGTTCAAGATGCTTCCCTCGTACTTCCCAAGGGTCTGCCGCTGAAAGGCTCAAAGCATCTTCGGCCACTGATCGTCCTCCTCCTCCTGGTCAGCCCTTTGTCGATCAACCAAGTAAACCTCTTATTCCTTGACTGCCCGCACTACTCATGGTCATCTCCCAGGATCCATAGTTGCAGGGTAAACAAGTAATGCCTAAGCCCCTGTACTGTAGAATATTATTCGTAAATTTTCGTAGACTTCTCATTCATTTTAAATACCCTAAATTCCCCAAAAACACAAGAATACAAGTCATTATAATCCATGTACCTTTCCTCGGGTCTCTACCATGCAATCAGTGTAGCCTCACTTGGTCATTCGGTAGGTCCAGAGTCCTTGCATCGGATCACAGGGGCCCCAAAATCTCGTGTATAACCAGTATCCCTAGGCCTATTTCAAGCACCATGATTTTCCAACACTATTTCCCTACCATACCATGAAATCCTTAATGTGCCAAACTCCAGACTCCATCCTATCTCTCAACCTCTCACTGATACCATTCTGTCAATAACCCCACCCACCCATGATGCCCCTCCTAAGCTGGAAATGGTGAAAGGGGGATAATGACCCCTGAGTCCCACCTCCAGTAGGCCCCGGAGTGGTGATTGGCACCAAGGGTATGAGTTTTCACAAATTTGGGAGGCATTATACTTTTTATTATAATGATCGGAAATAAGATGATTCTATCACCAAAAACGAAAAGTAACAAGTAAATGAAAATATACCCAAAACCAACCCCTATGCATGTTTTATAAAAAATTGGAACAAAAGTACAAGTAAAAGAAAATCTCCAAAGTATGATACCAAATAAAAACCTGCAACCAACAAAACTCCAATGCCCAACTAGAAAGGTCCCACATAGTCCCTGAGGACCTCCTAAAAACCTAAAAGTAATCATAGGGTGAGTATTCAGGTATAATCAGTAGGAAAACCTAATGCTCTCATGCACAAGTTGGGAGACATCGTAATGCCCCCTGAGAAAAGAGATAACCAAAGCACCTAGCAAGGAAAACTATCCGCCCAAGACTCACCAAGGCACACTCCCCAAATAACACTATTCAAGTAATGAATTGTAATAGCATGTCGATGTTTGGGTACCCTGCACCACTTTCCCACTGGTTATTGAAGACATCCTACACCTCGAACCAATCCTTCCATTCTCCCTACAGTCCCATAACCGCACCCCACCCGCACACACTTGGGCCACAACCACACATCCTGCCTGCAAACACCTGGGCCACAACCACTATCCCACCCACAAACACCTGGGATATAACAAACATGCGTAACCACACCCTCAAATACCTGGGCCAGAACAACTACCGCCACAACCGAAGACAGTTGTGCCTCATCCCGAAGACTCTTGGGAAACAACCTGCCCGCACACACCTGGGATAAACTCCACAACTACCATGCATGAAGGATCATGGGCTATAATGGACCTCAGGATATCACAGCCTACCCGAAAATTCATGGGCTATTCAGGAATGGGAGCAGAAAAGAACCTAATAACCAGCCACACATAGAAGTTTTGGGAAAAACACCCTCAACCATGGAATGGGGGTGTTCGACACTAAGTGCACAAAGTTGGTGGGGCATGAATAAGAAACATAATAACTACAATTATATAATAATATCAACCACTCACCCCATCCTAAGGCTTCTTCACAAAGGATCAGAGAACATTCCTTTGCCCTACTACCTAAAAATTATGCACACAACAAACAGCCCCAAACCCCATTAAGCTTTTCAGGTTACAAAAGTTTTAGTTTAGCAGTTCCTTAACTAATGAGAATCTAAAAACAACCAAACCAGATCAAATATTCATAAACATATTCCTTCCAACCACAATCAATGATAGGGAAAACACGAGCAACACGACACCATTTTATTTTATTATCTAAATAATTCCATTTAGTTTCCATATTTAATCAACTACCATGCTTACAATTCATTAGCTAACTCTTCCACTTTTTATTCATATGCTCAACCATTCATGTTGTCCTGCTGCCAACCACCATAACCACAACACATCGGAAACAATACCCAAACCAAAAATTCATCCCTTTGATACTATATACCGCAGCTCCACTTCCCATCACAACCATATCATACACGCCATCCCACAACCACGCCAACCGTAGCCCTGCTTCTCAATCATTCTGCAGCAACCCACGAAACACCCCTAAACATAACTAAACCCCAACCAGCCCCCAAAAATTCACTCTTTCATTTTTTTTAACCTGGGTGATCATACAAGGGTTCGTGGTATACATTTAATTGTCCAACTTTACATGATTAATCAATTTCTGATTTCTATGAATTTCATCCACGAAACAATCTAGAAAATAGGGAAACATTTTACTGTGCAAGAAAGGGCCCCCAAAGACCGTGATTTTAATTTGGCATAAGCCCATTAAATTCACAACATAATCAAAGGATAATCATTGATGGAAATAAATAAAAAATACCAACAAAATTTCCAAGAACCCATTCTATAACCAGTTCTTATATTTATTTACCGGTTCTACCATATCTAACAAAAACAAGAGGATAACCACCCCGCATGATGAAAAAAATAGAGGGATACAAAGTAAATATCCCTACCTCAAATATTTTTTGACGAAAACCCCAACAAATGAAGTTCACACCATAAGTTCGGGCTGATACTCCAAGAATCATCCTTAGATATATTCTTCTAAAGAAACTGGTTTCCATTCTCCAAGGGAAGCCTTCGGATCTCCTCCAAAAAACTTAGGAGAGGTTCTACTATCTTCAAGGGTGGGTAATCCCGAGATATGGCTTCATAGGGGCTTAAACGAACCATTTAGAGGAACAACGAGTTAGATCCACAATTTTAGGATCTTGATTTAAGTGCGTGCAGGGTTAGTTTTCACGGTTTGGCAAACTGTGTGCTAATTGTGTGTTAGCTTCTTCCTCATCAAACACTCCTCACATGGATAGTTCGCACGGTTAGAAAAAATGTGTGCTAACTGTGTGTTAGCTTCTACCTCATCAAACACTCCTCGCATGTTTATTCCACTTGGTTAGACAGACTATGCCCTAACCATGTGTTAGCCACTGCCTCTAACACCAACCTCGTACGGTTTGGCCACATAGTTTAGAGAAGATGTGTGCCTCCTGTGAGAAGGCTTACACCCTTTAGTTCCCCTTAAAAGTCCACAAAAATGGACCCCCAGGTCACCCTTACCTCCCAGAACACCTCTTGCACCACATTTTCACAGTGTAATGGACCAGATTGGTCCGGGCCATTACATATTATTTCACTTCAAAGATAACTATTTACCATAACATTATAGAATATTTACAAAAAATATTCCATTTTCCATAAGATTTAATTTTCATCCATTTATTTATGTAAATGTGGATTCATTATAGACTATTTTTATATGTTCCAATTACCCCAAACAGTCACCACTTTTATTAGATTCTATTCATGGTTCATAGAAAATATATGGTTATTTTAATGTTTTATATTTTATAGAAATGGACAATTTAAGTTTTTCAATAGATACCCTGCCTAGGAATACAATCACAAAAATGAAATTTTTAAGAGAAGCTTCTATGAAACTTGATTCCCCATTACAGTTATGATAGATATATCCTATGTGATCATTGATTTCAAAAATGATTTAATGGTTTTCAAGTCTTTTTTTAGGGATGAAACATAAGAATGAATTTTCCCCATATTGGTTTCTCATGTAATAGTCAATAAATATATTTTCTATGAATTTTAGAGGTTGGTTTTATCCATGGATTATATTTAAGATAGTTGATGTATTTTGGTATTTGACGGTGTAATTTCAAACTGAGAAAAATAAATTTTACTATTCTGTATTGAAACTCATTATGGGTTTGAATATTTTGTGGAGTGTAGGAATTTTTAATAATCAATTGATGGAGTAGTTCATTATCATTGAAATAGATGATGGATGGTTATTTAAAATAATTTTTTAATTTTTTAGATATTATAGATCTTCTAGATAATTTGCATTGAACTTTATAAGTCATTCTCCTAATATTAGTTCATTTATGAATAGTTTGATTAAAAAATTGGCATTACTATATTAAGTATTTTAACAAATTTTATAAATGAATCCAATTAATTGTATTTAGTAACCCTTAGCATGATTGATTTCTATAACTATCTTAGTAAGGGTTGTGAGTATATCATTAAGGAATTATTCCTGCCAAATATTTTGAATTTCACCATATTTGGTAGGGTTTCTCATAATATGGGGAGGTTCCATGTGTTTGGTTTTTTTGGGAATGACATAGATACTCATAAGCATCAATTTGAGATTACTATTTAACGTTATTCGTCTACATAATGTAAATGAAATAATTGTTTTCTATCTAAATAATTTTTTAAAAGATTCATTTTTTGGGATTTAAAACCCATGATGTTGTACATTGTTTATTGTATATTTATACCCTTCCCACATTTTATAAAAAATAATGATCCTATTTAAATTAAATGTTTGGAATACTATATTTATGTTTACTTTATATATGGTGGGTAATGATTTTTTAATAATATGGGTTGTTGGATGGTGGTCTTAAATTGATTAATTAATTATTAACATGATTATTTATTAAAAATTGAAAGAGAATCAACTATTATATCGCTATTTTATTTGTTTGAGATGTGGTTTGAACTATGCCATTTAACCACATGACAGAACTCTAAGGCATTTATGATTTCACCTAGTGAATAATTAGAATGGTTTCTAAGACATGGGGTTCTAAGACATAGTTTGGATCTCTTAGTGAATCATATATAATGTTAAAGGGTCCAATATTTTCAAATTGTTGTGAGGATATGATTCTATATTTGATATATTACTATCCATATATTTTGGGATTCAACTTTTGTATTTCCAGTTTATCACCGAGAATATAATTTAGGATACATGGAAGTCCCTCACTTAAATTATTTGGAAGGTTATGAACTAAATTAAAAATACTGCTAGGTACACATGAATCCCTTCCACTAGAATTATCTACCATAACTAGTTGATCCAAATAGACCCAAATATAGGTTGATATACATGGAAGGAAAATACATGTATCACCAATATAAATTATAGTGATAATTTAGAAATGGATTGAGAATTGAATGATACTATCTGATATCATAAATTTGGATCACCAATAATATTTCCAATATTTAGCTTATAGAAATTTAAAATATGATCCGAATCATCCACTATTAAGGTAGGCTTTTTTATTGAATCATTGGAGTTCTATAAATGCCTTATATTGAAATAAACACTCTATAGTAAGACATATGTTAAATCTATTAAGGATAATAGGGATATTCTAGGTTATTTCAAACTATATATTCCATTAATTTATTTCTATATTATTTGATCTTCTTAAATTTGAGATTTATTCATTAAAAAAAATTGAAATTCCTACAAAAATTAGTTTTTTATTACTTAACTAGTTTCAAGGCTAATCACCTACAAAGTTGTAGAATAAAATTTATGAACACTCTAATGTAACAGATCATTCCGTCAAATAGAATGTATATGCATCGATTATGGTGAGGATAAGGGAGTAAATATTAATAAAATGAAATTTTCCAAAAGTTGAAGTGATTAAATTTTAATGGGAAAATAAATAACACCCAATCCATACCCATTAATATTCATTGGAGAAACACCTTATATGGTTATCCCAACATTGATTCAACAATCATAATAGAAAAAGGATGTTTCCATACAAAAAACTATATTAATGAAGTAAAAAACCAAAAAATAATGATCAATAATCAGTTATTTAAAACAATTGACACTTTTCAGTGTAAATATATTCACAATATGAGTACTTTTCATCAACCTGTCAATAAAAAAATAATAATATAATAATAATTTTTTTATTTTATTGTTAAAATGGAAGTCATAAAATAGAAAAATATAGTGTCACAAATAATCATAGTGTATAATATTTTAATTGAAATAGATAATAATATTTTGAAAATTCTTTCACATCCACTATATAAAATAATAATTTTGGATTTTTGGGTTTACCAACTATCCTTCTAAATCATTTGATTTAATTAGGGTTCACATTTTTTGGAGTGGAATTTTTAACAATGGACTAAAAATCAATGAAAAATGTTTCCCTCCACTTAACATTCCCAAATGATATTCTAGAATTAGGAGTTTGGGATGGCTATATAAAGAGAAATTGTATCCCAATATCTCATTTCATAGATGTATATTTTTTAGCCTAATAAGAATTTTCCACATGGATATATCATTAAATTGATGGTATTCCATTCCACGAAAGTTTTATCACATGAAAATTAATGATTAATGGGTATGTTTCAATCCTTATCATCTTTTAGTTCCTCGATTCATCCTATTTAAAGAATCAACCATGTTGTTTTCGTTCATTGGTTGGAAATATATATAGAATCCATATTCATTAATCAACTACCACCATGATCACTAATGTATACTAATCTCCTTATATTTGAATATATATATTAAGATTATATAATCAATACAAAATTTAGTTATCCATCATAGAGAGAATTCCTCAATATCAATAATCAAAATATTACGTCAATTATCTATATATTGTGAATCATATAATGTTACACCATAATCATTAATTTATTTGAGAAAGAAGTTACCACCATGAAATTTTATATATGTAAAATTCCAATCCACTATTAGATGAAACATTTTATAATGAACATACTTATCTAGAGATACATGAAATATTATTAACATTCATGTTTCCCAAAAACATATATAATATACATGTTTACATGGTTAATGGTCTTGATATTCATGAGAAATTTATTTCAAAGAATCATTAAAATATATATAATCAATGAAAACTATGGATCTATATTATGGTTTTAATTCTATCCTAATTTTTAATGTCATGTATATTTTAATTACACAAAAATAATTACTCTTAAGTGATTTTTGGACCCTAGAATGACAATTTCTATACATCAAATTATCACTTAATAAATTGGGAATTTTTTTCACAAGTATCAATATCTTCATCAATATAATAAAATTATTATCATACACTTCCTCCATTTCTAAAAATTCGAGAATATAAACTATAATAGAAACCAAAAAATTAATAGTGTAATTTATAAGGACTATATTTATTATATACATGTAGAAATTATTGACCTTTGTAAGTCCTAAACAATCAGGCTAAATTCAATGTTTTATTATATTATTCAAAACTACATATAGGGAACATGAATTCTTATCACCCTTCCTTGAAGATATCAAGACCAATGGAAAATCATTGAGATTTATTTATCCCTTGTATGTGGATCAAAAAATTCTGAAATATGGGTTAATATATACTTTTTCCGATATTAATTTAGGTATTTTCATGATAATAATTTCATAAACATATTGAATTTTTTTAATTCTTAACAACGGTGATTAATAAAACCCAAGGTAATGATCAGGGGTTCATAAAATCATAATCCATATTTCTTAGATATCCTTTATCAATTTATTAGGCACATTTGGGGATATTCTATAATTTTTCATTCATAGACTTGTAACTCGGTGAATGAGTTCAGTTAAAAAATTAAAATCACTATTATCAGAGGGATAACATGTCATATAAGGGACCATGAATTTTTGAACCCATTCCATATGTTTATCTCATTCTATAACCATTAATTTTACTGGTGGTAATGCCAAAAAATAGTTATAAATTAAATTTTATGTATTTTTGATGTCTGAATGCCGAAAATGGATCATCAAGGTCCATTTATAGACATTATTTCATGGATGACCATTTGGGAATTTATTCCCATAGAGGTCCATTAATAATGTTAAATTTATAATGATCTAGTTCTAGGAGGACATTTTCTTATATCTCCCATCACATGCATATGATGGATTGATGGTAATCCTTCGCTCATTGATATTCAGTCTCGTTAAGGCTTGTCCATTGAAGAAGATCAAAAACCTTTGTTATGGACTCAAACCTACATAAACCAACAACCCATAAATACTGACATCATTACTTCAATAAAAGGGAGAATAGACACTATTTTTTGATATTGTGGTCTAAATTTTAGATGCTTTGTTGAGATTCATGAATTCATGGACTTCATTGCACAATGGTTATTCCTTTGAGAATCAGTGTGCCCCAAGATACTCAAATTCTAATTATGTGAAAAGATTCATGAAATAGTTTTTCACCCAACCATTAGGACCACTCATTGTCTTCATAAATATCAGGATGATTATTGATAACTTAATAATTGTAACTATTTATCCTCTGATAGACCATGGGATCTCCATTTCTTAATACTTCATGAGACCCTAAGCTCTGTTAAGCACCATCTTTCTAAAAGATCCTTCTAGTGCACTCACACCCCCACTCAAGATCACTACAATATTGTGGACATGGACCTATGAACATGTCCCTTCTATACTATCACATACCCTAGGAAAATTACTGTGTTGCACTGGGAACATTTCATGCTTGGTCAATGATATTTCAAATTTTATTCTTATATGTCCCCAACATCCAACATTGGAATTCCATAATTCAAGATACTCCCCTACACTCCATACCATTCTATGTTTCTACCTACATTACTTGGTCCTTCTCTCATGTCATGATTTGACATTATCATGTTTTATTCCCAAAGTACATTGAGTAAAACAATTCCTCAAGAAAATCCTCAAAACCCACCTCTCACCCAACTATCATGAAAACTCAAACCAGAAGTGCCTCTCTCACCGAAGTATCACATCATCAATTTTTGGGAGTCCTCTATATATAGTTCTCATAACATGACTTTAAACAATATAATATCCTATAACTAGTGAGTATTATGTATTATGCATCAATTATATGATGCCTCATGGAATGATCATGAGTGGACATTTTATTTTCCTCACTACATGACTCTAAAATATAACATACCCTATCACTAATGAATAAGATTCCTTATCCATCAATCATCAAAGGACTCACATAAATATCCTGATAAGAAATTTTATATTCCTCAAAACATGATCCCAAAATACATAAAACCATATCCTTCATGAATAAAATGCCTTATGCATCAATCATAAGTCTCCAAATTCCTTGACCCTAAGGAGAATTTTTTTGTCCTCACTATATGACTTCAAAATGTAGCATATCCTATCATCTGTGAATAGGATTACTTATGGGTCATGAATTGGAGGACTCATACTGTGATCTAGAAATGCTATATTACTGTCCTCAGTACATGACTCTAAATAGTAGCATACCATATCACTCTATCATTGGATACCTTATCAATCATGAATAATATGTGTCATGTTTTGATAATGACAAGAAATTTTATAGTCCCCACTACATGGCTCTATACTATAGAATATCCTATCACTAGTGAATATGATTCCTTAGGCATCTAGAATAAGATATCTCATACCATGATAATGAGATTAAATTTTATAGCCATCACTACATGGCATTAAACTATACCATACACTATCACTCATGAATAGGATTACGTATTTGTTAAGCATAAGATAGCATTATGTTATGATCACAAGAAGAATTTTTATAGTCCTCACTACAAGACTCTAAACTATAGAAAAACATATACCATATGAATAAGATTCCTTCTATGTCAATTATATGATTCCCAATTCAATGATCCTGTTACGAAATTCCATAGTCTGTTTGGCTATATATTATACCATACACTATCAATCATGAATAAGATTCCATATGCCTCAAGCATAAGATTTTGTGTTCCATGATCATGATATGAAATTCCATTTTCCTCAATACAAGACGTTAATCAACAAAATTTCCTATATGAAAAAATAAGATACCTCCCTGGAAAATCCATAGATTCATTTTCTTCCAAAGCATTACTTGTATAGTGTATTAAAAATGAGATCACACAAAAATAACAACTTTGTTCCCTAATATCTGGTGTAATCAATATTTATATCTCAAAACCCATCCTTAGGTCAAGATTCCATTATGACCTGACTTGAGGAAGCCTAAATGGGAAGCTTGCACACAAAAGCCCGACATTCCACTTCCATACCCAAGACTTTAAATTGTAATCTTACCGCATATAGTCGGCATGTTATTCCATCATGACCTAATATAAGGAAGCCTAAATGGGTGGCCTCCATTTTTAAGACCCACATACCACATCCATTTGAATTTTTGTAAATTGTAATCATACCCCATGAAATGTACATTGGATGTCCTCATGTACAAACATGATGAAACCTGAATGGTAATCTTACATGATTAATCTCCATCCACACCATCTTTGATACTAGAAGGAGTAGAGAATCTTCATGTGTAACCCCTACACAATCACCCATGTGAAAACTTATTTTGATGGGATGATTCAAAATTTAAACCCCACACTATCCCTCCTCGATGAGCATTTTATTATATGAGGATCCATATCGCTGGATGATAAACATCATGGATTAATCATGTCACATGACCTTAAACAATGGCATCGAACTATAAGGGTTCAGATCTATTTCTTCTAAACCTTGTATGTAGGACGCTTCTATGAGGTTCAATCTCGACCAACAGTAAACTAGGTGATTCATCCTAAGTATATACCTCCTTGATTCATCTCAAGATTCTTTATGATCAACCATTTGGTTCCACACCAAGGGGATTCCAAACCATGGTAAACTCATGTTGTACCTCTATAGGTATAAACCTTCTAGATCCATTCCAACTGGCATACTAAACTAGTATCAAGAGTCCACCACTATGGGAATTTTGATCTTTCCTTCCAGATCTATCTCAGGGGGTGTTTTAACCCATCTAATCACGGTTATCCTCAAGGATCATTATTATTTGAAAATCTATTTTATACATTATCTCTCTTAAGGAAACAACTCATTGGTCTGCCTCAATGAGAATTCTGATCAAACATCCAAATCTATCTGAAGAGGGATTATAATAAATTCATCAGTAAACTCTTTATGTGTGACAAATTCTTTCTAAGGAGCACATCTTCTAGATCCACATAAATGGGGAATTATAATCCATTGTTAAACCATTATAGTTTTACGTCATCCCCCATAGGTACACACCTCCAAGATCAACTTCAATAGACATTCTGATCATCCTTTTAGATCCATATTATTGGGAGTTTTGATCTGTCCATCAATAATCAATTCATGTGGGACATCATCTCATCTAGGGGCACAAATACCGGGACCACCTCACTAGGGGGGTATTTTATATTCTATGGATCCACCTATATAGATTTTTCTAATTTATTTTTAACCTATTTTTCGGTTACATATTCCATTTTAAGGAAACACCATCCTGATCTACATTAAGGGGAATTTTATAAAAATATTGGGATCAATCTCAAGGGGTGTTCAAATATATTAGAAAACTATTAAGATATGATATATTTCTATATGGGGAATCACCACTCTCATCCCCCTAATGAATAATTCTGATCAACCTTATATATCCACATCCTTTGGCCATTCAGATCCATTGGTAAACAATTCATGTGTGGTATCTTCACATATAGGGACAGAAGTCTCAGATCTACATTAATTAAAGTTTTGATAAACCTTGTAGATTTGTCTCAAAGAGGCATTTTGATCTCGTGTTAAACTATGACTCTTTTACATCTTCCCTCATATGGACACACCTCCCTGATCAACCTTAATGGGTGTTCTGATCAACCCTCTGGATCCACCTAAAGGGTTATTCTCATCCAGTAACCCTAGTGTGAATTATTCCTTCCTACGACTGACCTCCCAAATCCTTTTTCAGGGGAATTATAATCTATTCATCCAATTCCTATAAAACACTATGCACTACCTTAATATACAAAAACCATACCATCAGATCAGTCTCCAAAAAATGATTAAGTCACACCCTCTCCCAAAAAACATACCCCATAAAAAACATGGGATTAATGAGGTAAAAATCCACTAAAGAATAACCCCAATGGTGTTAATTACCTCATTATAGAAACAACATGACTTGGGTTTTGTGCCTATGATTCTATATATGTGATGCCCTACTAAGAGGAATATTCAAAGGTTCCCAATGCACCCACCATCTACGAATTCCCAAACATGCCAAATGTTATCAAAAAATATTGTGAGATTTTTATTCCATGTCAATATAGATGAAGAAAATTTAACCAGCATCCACAATGGTGTGGGACTGAGAATTTGTTTCAAAAACAGTACTCATATCTATGGGGGGGGGAACGATAGTAAGTGATGATAACTATGGAGGAATCAATGGAAGGAGGAACTGAAATCCCATAATCCTATTTTGATCAAGGATATGACATCACCATCCATGGTTTTGGAGGCCACCCACCTAAGAAACGTGGGAATACATGGAAATTAATGTTTGATGTAGCAATGACTCACACACCTATTGTGAAAGTGTCTAAAATATGGTGGACTTAACATGGAGCTCTTAACATTCAACTATGAGTCGATGAAAAATGTTGGGCAGGACCAAACAGACTAATCACCTAAGTAAATACCCTATCCATAGAATATAAGGGGATGAGTTACATTGGGTGAATGATGACTCAAAGGCATTAGATACTCACTGATGTCGCCTCCCTCACAAGTCTCTTAGGGGAAACCCCCCCCCCCCCCCCATGTTCCATCAACTCCTCACCAATAGTACGACCCTCATGGGATGCATTGGTGAAATAAACCACCAACTATAAAAATAGCGCCACAATAAATACACTGACGTCATAGACCTCAAAATGTTGAACCATGATCATTCCAATGTTGAACCACCTTAGGAGGCTCTCCTAGAAGTGATCTTCTAGCTCTATCCCCTAAGCTCAAGAAGTTGGGAATGTTCATGCACCACCTACTATGGGAACCATTCAGAAACATACATAGGGGACTACCATTATGTCTCATCAAGGCTATTAGGGACCACTTCCATAGGATGATTCATGGTGTGAATGTTTCCACCACTCCATCAGATCATGTCATGAACACATGATGTAGAAGTCAATGGTGTACCATAAGAATTTCTTAACAATTGGTTCTTTTTTCATCCCATGTGGCCCTTACACCATCTGAGTAACAATGAATGTACATATGATAAATGAATTAGGATAAGTCTCTTCATTCATGAGATCATGACTCAATATTCATCATTAAAAGGCATAATTCAATACTCTGTTGGTTTACACCACCAGTAGATGTTGCAGGGTATCTCGTGGTGAGGGAACTGAGTATAGAGTACATCTCTATCATCAAAATTAACCTACATCGAATTAATCCACAAGAAAAATATATTTAATTATCTAAAGAAAAATCATGGGGAACGAGGACTTCTATCTAGCCTCACTGAAAATTTTGAACTTGGGATGTTCGATAACATCCATTCTTCGGTTTCTCTTCTATAAGAAATTCCAATATAATAGGAATCTACAGCTCTCAAGTTCCATTAACCCATCCTAGTGGTTATCATGGCATACATGCCTCTGATGATTCATCATCCTGTCATACAAAATATATGGGATTCCTCTTCTAAGGGTGACATAACCCAAACAAACGAATGTTCATGGCTTCCACACCTCTAGGGAACAATCACCTCGTCATACCGATGATCTAGACTTACATTCCTCCAGGGCGCCATCACCCAATCATAGTGATGATCTTGGAATCCATTCCTTTATGGAACCCTTATATTATTTTACTAAAGATCCATGTTTCCACACCACAAGGGATCCATTTCACCCATCGTAGAAACGATCTTGGATTCTATGCCAAAAGTGTTCTATTTTCATGTCATATCGATGATCTAATCTTTCATGCCTCTAGGGCGCCATCAACCCATCCTACCAATGATGTATAACTCCACTCCTCCAGGGTTCCATCACCCCATCGTGTAGATGATCTCAGAGTTGAAAGCATGAGGGAACCATTACCCCATCATACATACAATCATGGATTCCCCAAATCTGGGGTTCCATGATCCCATCGAACCAATGATATTGGATTCCATTCCTCAATGGAGCTATCACCCCATAGTACGAAAAAATATATGATTCCAATCATAGAGGGTTCCATCACCCCATCTTACGGATGATTATTTTTTCCAGGCCTCTAGATAACCATATCTCTATCTTATTAATGATTTATGATTCCAAGACTTTAGGGTACGATCAAACCATCATACCGAAAATCCATGCTTCCATGAATATAGGGTTCTATCACCCCAAAAATTGAAAATCAAGGATTCCATGAATATAGGGTTCCATCACCACATCATACATATGATCTAGTCTTCAACACATAGTTGTACTAAAATCCTATATTTCAATACACTACGGGGCTTTCCCCCATCGTTCCGATGATCTGGGCTTCTATGACTATATGGAGCCATCGTCTCATCATACAAAGGATCTAGATATCCACACCACCATGGATCCATCCCATCATAAATAAAAAATCCATGATTCCATGAATCTATGGCCCCATTTATCCATCGTAATGAAGATACAAGAATCCGTGCCTCCAGGGTCTATCTCCCCATTGTACTGATGATCTAGGATTCCATGCCTCAATGGTACTATCACCCAATCATATAGGCCATACAAGATTCCACGCCTCTAGGGTGATATAACCCCATATTATAGGTGTTCCATGATACCACACCTATAGATAACTAACACAACATCGAACATACAATCCATGATTCCATGCCTCATGTTATCCACCTCTCCATCTTACAGACAATCTTAGCTTCAATGAATCTCATGTTCTATCATTCTATCATACAGATGATCAATTCTTCCACGCCTCTAGGGATCCATATCCATATAAAAATAATTATCCATAATTCTATTCTTTCAGGGTGCCATCTCCCTCTCACATTTATTTTCTAGACATCCATTCGTCAATAGAATCATCCCCCCATCATACCCAGCATCCCCGATTCCATATCTCTCAAGCACCACTGGCTGATCGTACTGATGATTCGATATTTCATGCCCATAGGGAACAATCATCCCGTAATACCAATGATCAGGTATTAGACACCTCTAGGGAACCAACTACCCATAATATAGATTATCATGGTTTCTATGCCTCAAGAGAACCATCGTCCCATAATACCGATAATCATGGATTAAAAGTCTCAAGGGCATCATTTCACCATGAAACAGAAGATCCAAGCTTTCATGAATCCAAGGATCCATACACTCATTATATCAATGATCCATGATTTTGATCCTCCATGATTCCATCCACCTTTTATTAAAATGATCCATGATTTCATTCCACTTTGGAACCATCACCATATCATACTGATGATCATAGATTCCAAGTATTTAGGGAGCCAACACCATGTCCTTCCTATGATACATTCTTCCACATATCTAGGAATCCATCGGCTTACCATGCATGTGATCCCGGATTTAGGGCATCTATGTATCAATCCCCATATCATACCAATGATCAAAGATTTCATGTCTCTTTGGTTCTATCACCCAATCATACCAGTGATCCAAGATTCATCGCTTCTAGTTTGATTTCAATCGGAACTATATTCCATATTTGTCGAGAATAATATTCCTCATCCCATGATAATGAGATGATATTTTTTAGTTCTCACGACATGAATCTAAACTATAACATATCTAATCACTCATGAATAAAATATTATATGTTCCATGGGTATGATTCTTCAAGACAAGATCATGAGAAGATATTTTGTAGTCCCCACTATATGACATTAAATTCTATCTTGCCATATCACTCATTAATAGGATGCATTATGTGTCAATCAAAAGATTCAACATGACATGATAATGACATGACATTTTATAGTCCTCATTGAAATACTATAGATGTTACCATATGCTATTACTCGTGAATATGAAGCCTCATGCATCAAGATTATGTTTCCTCATATAATGACTATGAGTGGACATTTAATAGTCCTCAATAAATGAAAATAAAATGTAGAATATCCCATCACTCAAGAATATTATTCCATACATGTCAAGAATAATATGTATCATGACATGATCCTAAGAAGTCATTAGAAATTCCATACTACATGGCACTAAAATAAAGCTTACCCTATCACACTTGAATAGGATGCCTTATGATTCAGGAATGAGAATATTTCTTCCAAGATAAGGAGAAGTCATTGTATAGTCCCCAATACGTGAAATTAAAATATATCTTACCCTATATGAGAAACATATGATTCCGCATGTGACATGCATGATATGCCATATTCATCGTTCACATTATTCCCCATGTAATAATGAAGAGATGAACACTAAATAAAAATCATGGAAAAACATATCAGGTGTATGCCCCATTTATATCCATTGACCCATCAGTAGGGAAATATGCCCTATTAACCTGACATGAGGGATCTATAATGGGAATATTCTACATGTAATCCTCACATACCATGAAAATTCAGATTTTTTATAAATTTAATCTTACACATTACATTATATAAGGGATTACTTCATGATGAAACATTGGGAAGCCTGAATGGAAATCTTTCCCACATGAGCCCCACATACCTTTCCCATCCACAAGACATTATACTATAATATTTTCCTAGGAAATTGACATTAGATGTCTTTATCACCTGACATGAGGTGTCATGAATGGGTGGATTACATGGATATGCCCCATCATTACTATCACTTCACCTAGAGGAAATAGAGTTGCATCATACATAATCCACACACTATTACAATAAGGAAAATCCTCCTATGAAGTGAAAATTCCACATTTAATCCCCACACCATCCCTTTTCAATGCACTTTTCACAATAGGAGTACCCATACGACATGATGTTAAACATAATTGATCAGTCCTGACACATGAACATTAACTGTGGAATCAAACTCCAAGGGTTTTGATCAAGGTATTCTAGACAAGGTACATAAGATGCCTCTATAAGGATCAATCCTATCCAATACTGAACATAGGTGCACCTTCTTTGGAGGAAACCTACGTAATCTCTAATAAGGGGAATTCTAATCATCCTTTGGGGTCATCAACAAGATAAATCCACACCATTATAAACTAATAGTGTTCACCCCTGGGGATTCACCTGTTGTATGTGTTTAAATAGGTGTTCTAATTCATTTTCCTAGGTCAACCTCGAGGGAAATTCTGATCCATCCTTCAGGATCTGTTACAAGGGGGATTTTGATCCACACATTAAGGGTTCTCCCCAATGGGAATTCACACCTGACGATCTAGGTCTTACATCATCCCCCCTAAAAACACACCTTCCTAATCCACCTCATTGATTATTATAGTCAACCTTATAAGTATGTCTTAAGGGTCCTTCTGATCTAATAATTGGTAAAATTTTAAGATTTGGAAATATATATCATAGGGACACATCTACCAGATTAACTTCCATTTGATGTTCAGGTTTATAATTAAGACATCAAGGTGTAAAATCATCATTCTTAGGGACCCAACTTTCTGATCCACCTAATATAGAATTCTGACCAACTGTCTAGAGTATTCTCAAGGGGAGTTCTGATATACCAATCAGGATGCATTTAATATGTGGAACCTTTTCATATATTGTAACGGCTCCATGACCCACCTCCATAGGAACTCTATCCAACCTTCAAGATCTGCCTCCAATAGGATATTTGATCTATTGGTAAATTTTTCTATTTTGACATTTTCCCCACTTGAGACACACCTCCCTGATTTTCCTCAAGGGGATTTATGATCAATATTATAGATCCATCTTATGTGGTGTTCAAATACATAAGTAAAATATTCATTTGTGACATCTTTCCATCTATGAGAACTCTTAAATGGTCTTCCTAAAAGAGAATTCTAAACAACATTCATTATATTGCTCCATATGGATTTTGATCCATTGGTAATGTATTCAACTAAGACATCATCCCATTTACGGACTCAACCCCATATTCTACAACATCTTGAATTCCTATCAACATTATGGATCCACCTCCATGAGGCACCTCAATCTGTCGGTAAACTATTTAATCATCCACATTGTATCCCGCAGACACAACTCCCTGATCATCCAAAAATGAAATTGTGATAAAACTTTTGGATCTTCCTTAATGGGAATTGTGATCAATCCACCTAGTGTGATGTCTTCCCTCCTAGGGACACACCTCATTTATCAGTACCATGAGGTGTTATAATATATTGAACAGAACTCCCCAATACATTAAACTCATTCCTCTATCCCTCTCCATTAGATGTTCTACCACATCTACACAAGATGTTAAACTCGTTCCCTAATCCCAAACAAATACCCCATTCAAAAAATCAGATGAATGAGGTAAAAATCCAAAGAATTCATATTACCAATGCATTAATTTCCTTTTGATCGACATGAGATTCCTTGGGTTCTTCACATATGATTAATCATATGATATTTATTCATTAGTTGAATTTTAACATTATCCCAATTCACCCAATATCTAGTGATTAAAAATGATTCCTGATGTCACCATCTTATATGAAAATTATTTCTACAATTTTATGAAAGAGGAATCATAATTAACAAGAGTAAAGAAGGGATGGAAGATGAAATTTGTTTCATGAACAGTAATCAAATCAATGAGGGAGACTCAAACTTGGTGATTATCTCTGAGGAGGAAATTATTAATGGAGGAATAAACATATCATCATCTCATTTTAATCAAGGAGATGATATCAACATCCATTATGGTGGGGGAAACCACCTTTGGAAAGAGGAAATGTGGGGATAGAAATGTGTGACATTGCAATGATAAACAATCTATTTCTAAAGCATAGAAAAAACTCATTACCATAGGGAAGATAAAATAACTCACAAGAAAAAAAATATAATTATATATTCAATCACAATTAAATTATCCTCACTATTTTTTTTATACCAAAAAAATTTGAATAAAATACCACTCATTATTGTGTATTATGACTAGTGTAATGGAATTAATTTCTCTAGGGTGCTCATAGATATTCTCTCACTGATAAATGATAAAAGGTTGAATCAGGATTGGAAATATGACTTCCCATTCCTAGCTTTGAAAATTTTATAATTTCATTCCAATATTTTAACATAATTTGTTTACTGAATATTTTAAGAAAAATACTAATGATGTTGTTTTGAGACTCAATATTTGAAAACTAGGAAAATAATATATCAATTTTATACAATTTATTTATGTATCATGAAAGAATTATTTACATTAATCATAGTTCACTACATAGTAAACAATTTTCCTGGACATTCATCAATAATCAAGGGTAAGTATAAATCATAGTAAGATATAAAAATTAAAAAGAATGTACATGAACATTGAAAAATTATTATGAATATTAAGAAAGAATGATCATAAATAAATGAGGCATAACGTAAGATAATTATCAAAAGTAAATGGTGCATAACCTAAGAATTTTTATATCAAAAAATGAAATAATTGAAATTAATATCTCCATGGATCGTCATAAATATGATGTAAAATATATCACTATCATTAATCACTAGAGAATCATTAAAATTTAACATGTAATATAAATTAATTAGCTTATACATTTGATCAGTATGATTGAATACCCCTTATATAACTAATATATTTTGATCCCCATAGATTATATATCCTAAGAATATTTTTCATCATTGTATCACATTAGTTGGTAATAAAGGTTTTATAAAAGGATTTCATAAATTAATGACATTTACAAATATCCATATGAATTCCCATGATTGAAAATGAAATCTGTTATTCATAATATATATCATTAAAAAATAATGGGATGTTTTGTACTATAATGGGTACACATAGAGGTTTATAAAAGGTTTTAATGACATATGAGAGTAGTATCTTATTATTTTTTAGTAATGGATTTCTATGAATGTTACACACTGACTCCAATCTAGTGTTGATGTATACATTTTTATATTTGTACATAATATGTATGTTATACAAGTTTCACCATTTTAGCTATCTTGGAAATATATATATATATAGGTGATTCATATATTATATTCAAAATACGAATACATAGAATTAGAAAAATTCATTAATCAGATCAATAATTCATAAAACCCTTATTTTTTTATTTTGGAAAAAAATAAAATAGGAGACCTCATATACCCGTTAATGGTTACATATAGTGGATGATATAAGGAATAAATTAAGTAAAATCAATTAGTAAGAGTGGATATTCAAAACACACGACTTTCAATAAATATATCAAGTTCAATGAACATCTATAGACAATAAAAATAAATAAATGAAAATGATATTGGAAACCAAATTATTAATGGTGGAAAAGCATAATTCCATATTTTCTTGATCTTGGCCTCTCAGCATGGATATCATGAAAATTAATATAAAAGCATGCCATCCATGAAATAATTATAAATAAATGGGTTGGTGTGAACCAAATATCCATCTGATGTGGAAAATCTGCTACTTATTTTCCATGAGAAGTGTCAGTGCATTGAGGCTCTATATATCATTATGCCACACCAATTACATACACACCCTATCTATTCCTCATATTTTGAGTGATCAACGCATTTCATTTTAAAAATAAATGTTATTTCTACAATTATACACATTGAACCTGGAATAAGGTACATTTATATTTTGACCAAAATAGAACAACATACACAATATACATCCTTTGGTTGATATCATATGAAGAAATTTTTTATTATTGATCCATCATAAAAGTAATAGAAAAAATTATTAATTAATTCATGATCTTATATATTTGGACATAATGGAAGAATATAATGTTTAATGATTAATTTATAGTGATAGAGAAAAAAATATTTAGAATTTAACTGATTTTGAAATAATTTATAATCCCTTATCATTAAATGTTGATATAATACAACGAATTCATAAAAAATAAGGTTATATAATAAAAGAAAGAATTTTAAAAAGGAAATTGGAGAAATATAAAAAAAATCCCTTAATAGCAACTCTGAGTAAAAATATTCTTAAAAATCACATTTCGAAAGTAATTTTATTTTTATTAGAAAATATTACCATTTAGTTTTGATATAATTTTAAAAGAAATATAAAAAAATATTAAGAAAAAATATTTTCATAGAATGTAATCATGGAATCCATCAACGTAACATTTGATGCAAAATAATAAACATGATGGTTGGAAAATTTATTTTTGATTTTTTTGTTATAAAAAATAATCCATTCATACCATGGGTAAAAATTTCTTCACTGTAAAATGAGATGAATATTTCTTTTAAATAATGTTAGAAAAATACATACATTGGTAAAAATATAATTAATAAATCATAATTTACATGTAATAAAAACAACTAAAAATATATTAAAGAAAATATGGACATTGATGAAATAGTGTTGAATGGAAAACATAATAATAATATTTTAAAATAAATTACATTACTGGTAATGGACACATTAATTAATTATCCAATAACAGGAGAAATGTGGTAGAAAAATTATATCACAAACACAAATAGGGTAAAATAAAATATTTAGGATTTAAAATAAAATGATTAAAACTTCATCAAAAATTATATATAACTATAAACAATCCCAATATAAAATGAAAATGTTTCATAAATCCCACAACACAAGATAAAATTTACACTCAAGTTCTTTTAACATACTATATAATACTTTTTAACTTTGTATATGTAGATAAAAGAATGATTTTGATACTTATAATATCAGATATAGTAAATTTATAACACTTCATGAGGTTGTTATTAATAAATATTAAAAATATCTACATTTCTGAGAGTTAACTATTTCATTTTTCGTGAAATCATTAATTTGGGGTTTTCAGCAACACATATTTCTCATGGTTATACTATCTATATAATTTTAATTATGATATATGTACCAGAAATATTTATTATTAACATATTTATAATCATTATTTAATTTTTACATAAAAATTAATCACATCGCATCATGAAGGTGGTAGTATACACATACACATGAGCGACATAAAATATTTTTAACATGTTGAAGTGTAAAAGGTAAATGATATATTATTGTAGACACTGAACAACGCTCAAAGGCTTATGAAGGTTTGGGAGAGACAAAGCATAGCCATATTTGGAACTAGCAATCCATTCCAGGGGGGCTAAGGGGCCGCATGAAAAAAATTCAGCAACACATGAAAAAATATTCCTGCGCAAAAAAAACCGAGATTCATGTGAGTTTTTGGGCATGGGTGTGAAATATTATGCACCACCATGCCGCGCGGTTGATTCTTCCCACTGCCGACGCTGACACGACATATTTCACACTGGCCGGTTTTCATCCTTGATCCATGATCCCGAGAACATATTAATAGAAGGTCTCACATTTGACATCCGGGCCTAGAAAATCTAAACTGCCTCTCTTATGTGAAATACACCTCTTTTGCGTGCAAAAGATGGATCTCAAGTACATAATTTTTTTGTGCCAGGTCTCCTAGGGTCCACCTTTGCGTGAGACCACTCCAGGTTAATCGTCGGAAAAATCCCTTTGTGTCCCCTCCCTCGCATGCAATTCCTTCCAATTTTGCGCAATCCATACTTCTTCACACAATTCCATCCAATTGTGCAACCTTCTTTCCATGCTCTCATCGGCCGATTTCGCACCGCACCAGCCGATTTCACGCCACCCAGCCTTTTGTACGCAAGCATCCCAATTTCACACTATCTGAGCTGATTGTCACCTCCCCAACCGATTATTCACTACACCAGCCAATTTCAGGCCACCTCGGTATTTCATGTGCAATCATTCTAATTTGGCACCACCCCATCCCATTGCGCACCTCCCCAGCCAATTGCACACTGCACCAGTTGATTTCGTGCCTCCCCAGCCTTTCACGTGCAAGAATCCCAATTTTCCACCGCCCCGACCGATTGTATGCCCCACTGGCCGATTTGACATTGTCTTGGCCTTTTGTGCAGAAGCATCCCAATTGGGCACCGACCTCTCTATTTTTGGTGCAACTATTCATTTTGCGTGCATGCCTCCTTCCTTGCATGCCTGTGATGTCCCTCTTTCGGGAATCACCTTCAAGAACCTCCCACACCCAAAACCCCTTCGCCATATACTATTTTCTTGTATTAACCTCTAGGTTAGTGTGAAGTAACTTCAAAGTCCCTTGTACGATACTACCCATTACATTTCTTCGCCTAATGCTTCTTTATACAGGCAAGCTAACGGCTATTGCTTCTATGCATAGGCACACTTACGTGGACCCCCCAATGGTCTACTCAATGACTCCCACAAGCCACAAAGTTGCTGATTCCTTCCCTTCCCCTATGGGTGGGAGGTACCAGTCATGTAATTCCTAGTGGTGCGGAGCGAACCCACCTTCGTTTGAGCTGCAGGACGTTAAACTGCCTTGCACCCTCATCCTCATCACATGATGTTAAACTGTGACTTCCACCATGAATTATACCTGGGGATAGGTCAATCACTCTGGTGTAAGCCCCATATCATTCCTTGCAAGAGGTAGCATCCTACCTCCTCCTCCCTTCCTGTGATACGAGTCCCTCTCCCGCTGGGCTTTTTCACCATCCGGGCCTCAATCCGAGAGTAAGTCCCAACCTCTTTGGTCTACGAAGCACACGTAAGCCCCTAATTACTCTTTGGACTAGATCATGCATAATCCCCACTTCACCTCCCACAGAAGCACATTTTTCGATGTGACCATTAGGCCTTTACTTCCACTTGTTTCACACACTGAGCATCGCTCACTTGGGCTTATAGTCAGCTTCGACCATGAAATCCAACACCATGGGGCATCCTAGAGTGTACTACCAACACAAAATCTAAAATGAACTATGTGGACTTTGATCCTTGCCTAGGTAGGGTACATAGGAAGCCTCTCTAAGGTTCAATCCCACAATCAACCCATTGGTTGATCTGACCCCCTTCACGTTGGTTCACCAACACCTTGGGCAGCCTAGAGTCTAAGCCCCACACCCATTCTGAACTACGTGGACTTTGATCCTTCGCAAGGCAAGAACGTAGGACACCTCCTTGAGGTTCAAGCCCAGTAACCATGAGTCCTCAGGTCTTCCTTCATGTCAGTTCACCGACCCCCATGAACTACAAGGTCTTTGGTCCTCGGTTAAGGTATGGTACGTAGGAAACCTTCCCGAGGTTCTATCCCACCACCCATTGGTCTCTCTAACCCCCTTCACATCAGTTCACCAACACCTTGGGCTCCTTCAGAGTGTAATCTCCAAATGTCCCAATATCCCAAACCAAGAGGACATTGATCCAGGCCAAGGAGAGGTACGTAGGAAGCCTCCACAAGGTTCAATCCCAACAACCATTGGTCCCAACTACCTCACATCGGTGCACCACTGATCTATGTGGACTTTGATCCTAGCTATGGTAAGGTATTAGGAAGCCTCCATGAGGTTCAGGCCCAACACCCAGTATTTCTATCCCATTCACATCGGTTTTCCATCATCCTACATAAAGTTAAACTGTTGACCCCATCATATTCTAAGTCGTTGTGTCCCTGATCAGCGGTAATCTATTTTCAACCCCATATAGCAGTAAGCTGTTGTGACTCCGTTCAGCAGTACTCCATTATCAACACCATCAAATGGTAAGCCATTGACACCGCTATCCAGCAGTAAATCGTTGTGACCCCAATCAGCGGCAAGCCGTTGGGACCCTATTTAGCAGTAAGTCGTTGACATTCCTATTCAGTGGTAAGCTGTTGACATCTCCTTAACGAATGGTAATCCATTGCATCCTCATCTAGTGGTAAGACATTGAAACCCTCAACCGATGGTAATCCGTCATCAGATGAGCTATGTGGACTTTGATTCCCTGCCACAGGGATATGTAGTAAGCCTCTTTCATGCTGAAGACCAAAACCACTGTCATCCTCATAACGGTTCCATCTCATTCTACATCCATTTCATGGAACCTTACATCATCCATATAGCTTCTTACCCGGGCTTCCACATCACGGTGGGATAATGCCACCCCATTCCCCATTCTGTTTAACAGTAGTCGGGATGCCAAACACATGTTGGCCCCATCATCGGCATTCCCTCCCGGGGGTTTCACCCAACTGATCCACTCTAGTTATTGTTCTGACTAGTCCAATCCATCTCTGTTGTAAATTAAACAAGCGGCATACATTGTGTTAATGATAGGATGTTGAGGAAAACCTCATATACATTCCTATTAAATATGATTCCCTACATTCGATGTGGGATGCCTCGGGCTTCCTATCCCTTGAAAATCCCTATTAAAATGGGATGAAACACAGACACACCAATTCCCTAGCATCCAAACATGTCGGTGATGCCCAACGTGACTACTCCTTTGACTGAAGGTTTCTTCCTTGACCAAACCCCTTGGAATATCCCGATAGAAGCAATGTAATTAACCAGTGTCCATGAAAATATGGCACTGGGATGATTTTCACAAACAATGTCTAAAGTCTATAAGGGAGACCCAGACTAGGTGACAAGTTCTAAAGAAGAATCCACAGAAGGAAGAACCGACATCCCATCATCCCCTTTTGATCAAAGAGAAAACTTCACTAAACAAGGATTGTATACCTCACGACATTGGAAAGCAAGAATGTGGGGCAACAAAACCACACCTTTCGTCATCAAGAATATGGACACACGCGCCCCAATGAAATGTTAGAAACAGACATGGTGAAACCAACGTGAAGGTCTTCTACTCAATATAGAAGATAGTAGTTCTCGATACATCAATGGATTGATGTGTCACCGTAACATGTTATCTGGCACCGAGTCCCGCCAAGAAATTAGCTGGACTGGTGCGAAATTGTAACATCACCAAATGATAAAGGGTTAAATGACTAAATGATATGACTCATGTCAACAAGGTGCACCTTCTTTTTTGGGAGCCTGTCTGATTAGAACTCCATGGTTAAGCGTGCTTGGCCTGGAGTAGTGATCATGATGGGTGACCTCCTGGGAAGTTTCCCAGGGTGTGTGTGAGTGAGGTCAAAGCACACTAGAAAGGACCAGTGTTGGCCTGTGGGGACTGTTATATTAGTCATATGACCTGTTCAGGCATGTGGGTGGACCCTAGGGTGAGCCCCACGTGTCTGCGGGGGCAACTGGTGGTACCTGGTGGGCCAGGACCTGACGGCCATGTAGAGGCGGGGTGGCTGAGCTGTCACCGGGGCCCGGTTGTCACATTTGGTATCAGAGGAGGAACCCAGCCTTAAGTGTGGTGCACTGCCTGGGTTGAGATGTAGGGCCCACAACGAGGGCGTTGTGCTCTAAAGGGGGGGGGGTGAATGTAACATCCCCAAATGAAAAAGGGTTAAATGACTAAATGATATGACTCATGTCAACAAGGTGCACCTTCCTTTTCGAGAGCCTGTCTGATTAGAACTCCACGGTTAAGCGTGCTTGTCCTGGAGTAGTGATCAGGATGGTGCCCTCCTTGGAAGTTTCCCAGGGTGTGTGTGAGTGAGGAAAAAGCACACTGGAAAGGACCAGTGTTGGCATGTGGGGACTGTCATATTAGTCATATGACCTGTTTAGGCATGTGGGTGGACCCTAGGGTGGGCCCCACATGTCTGCGGGGACAACTGGTGGTACCTGGTGGGCCAGGACCCGACGGCCATGTAGAGGCGGGGTGGCTGAGCTGTCACCGGGGACCGGTTGTCACAGAAACTCACCTATTGATGGGGAATTAGAACATTTGACATCCCGTTCTGCGATGTTTTCAACGTGGATCCCTCTTACCGGTCATGGAATATGGAATGGTGTTGGAGATTTGGTTGTCGATTCCTTTTTATTTCAGCTTAGAAGAGTTAAAATCCCTACTCTCACGAATAATTTTTCTATATCTAGAATACGATCACCTCATGCACACCGTTGCAGGGGTAGGGGCAGCGCAAACACAGCAGTCCCACATGGTCCCACTACTTCCGTGACAGCCTCTACACCCATGGTCATGGGGCATCCACACCCCATCTCCCCATATGTGGTTATCCAACGACGTTTAATCGATGACCTTGTCTGCCAGTATGAGGAGGAGGGAATAATCCAAAATTGGGATATGTACCTCATGGATCTTGAGGCGTTTACGGATCATCGCCAATACTTCCAAAAAGGGACGTGCATAGATCCGCTACTCTCCACACTGACATACAACTGTTTTGGAGTCTGTCCCCTGAATGCTTGGGTGAATCCATTCCTTATGCAGATGAATTTGGTGACGTCTGGTCCAGGACGGTGAGAGTCCCATTTCAGGGGCTCCCAGCAAGGGCTCACACCATTCCATATCAGCACCGCCACCCTATCTTGCTGGATGAGGGGATGGTAAGCCACTTTCCTACACCATTGGCTCCGGTTTGTCTGACCCGATGTTAGCATCGGGCATAAACTGAGGAGGCCCACCAAGGGGCCTCAACGTCGATGGCTACTGTGGCACGAGAAACCATCGATGCATATCAATAGTTCCATGTATACACTAAGAAATGGAACATATACACACGACCAGGATGAGGCTCAAACTGCCCCTTGGGTAGGATGGGTCAACTCTCATGGTTGTCAACACAGGGAAGTGGCCGCTGCGAACCAACTTGCAGGGATGCCACCAAGTACGGAGGTCCTACCCGTACAAATACCATGGAGAGTGCGGGCCATCCCCGCATCGAGGCTCGGCATGGAGGTCCAACCCGTGCCACCCTCAATTAAAAAAAGGGTCTTCCCCATGACAGTGACACTCAGAACGGATGTCTCTCCCATGACCATTACACTTGGTATAGGATCATTCCTCATACCCCTGACCATAGGTGCATGGATGTTATGCATCCTATCTATCTTCAATATAAGGACCCCCTCATGTTCTCTTAGCATCTAGAAAAGGTCTTACTCACCTAGGAAACCTGAGGGGTGAAGGCTAGCCTCAACTCACTAGCACCCAATATAGAGGTCCTACCCGTGTTCAGCTAGACTGGTACAAGAACCCTCCTCGTACTGAGGTCACCAAGGGAAACAGGCATGGAGGTCCTCTCCATACTCTTACCAGTTCTAGCGGAGGTCTTACTTGCTCCATCCTGATTAATGGTGGTCCTCCCCATGCCCCATTGACATTTGTCCCAGTTCTCCTCACACACTGTCTTACCCAGACAGAAACCCTCTCCACCTCAGTACCAGTGCAGCCAAAGTACCCTATGTCTGAAATCAGCCCAGACCCAAGGATCCACCCAGGGGTAGGAAGAAGGGTCATCACTGCCATATAATGAACTCCTGGAAGGTCAAGATAGCGAATAAACCAGTCCGCTTCTCAGACTCTGAAGTAGAGTATGACTCAGCACAGGAACCTTCCTCTTGCTCATCTGAGTCAAGGGTTGGGGAAATAATTAGGCACATCAACCTAGTACTCTAGGAATGTTAGGTCCATAGAATTACTTCCTCCCTCCATTGTTATATCAAGTAGGATGAAGATTTTGAAACCCCATAGGTCAAGGGCATGTAATAAATACTATCATCACCATAAGCGCTCTCAACCTCGACAAGAGATCACAAAGAACTGTTCTAGGGACCAATGGCAGGGAACCACAATGCGACATGTCGCTATTGGCCCTAGCCTATGGGCCAGGGACTGCAGGAATCAGCCCGTTTACCATGACGTAGCATCCAGGTCGCTACACTCTTCAAAGGATAGCCTGTGATTTGGCTTCCAGTCAGCCTGCTCACTGTACTCTCCACTCGCTAGCCTGTCTCTCCAACGGTCTGCCACAGTACCATGGCCAGTTCCTCAGCCACCCCCACTTGAAAAATGGGGAAATCAAGGGCCAGACGCTGAATCTGCGCCGAGGATCATATGGAACAACCTCGCATCGGACCACTTCCTTGGGATGTTTTGGCCCATGGCAGCGTCGAATTTTAGTGCTCCAGAATCTCTTGCCCTAGATGATTTTGAATGATTCCACCAAATTCTTTGGGCGATGAACTTTCAACTTCTCCATCAGCGAGTGGATTATGCTAGTAGCCATGCGCATTTTGAAGTCATTTGCAAGGAATGAGGTCTAGTTGATCTGGCTGCGCTCCTTGCGGCCCAGCATCCTGAGTCAGCAGGCCCCCATAAGGCCCTCCTACAAAAATGTGTTCATAGTTTCAGGATACTCCACAAAATTATCAAGGAGTCTTCCCCCCACATGAAATTCCATGGTTGGGTGTTTTATATTTCCCTCCTCTTCAGTCTTATCCAGCGACAGCCTGACATGTTATGCGATATCGAGGATATTCCTCGAGGAAGTGTCACAGTCATCATTTCCAACATTGAGGACAAAAGAAGATGTGTTGGAGCTTCATGATGGGGAATTTCCACCCATAGGGTCTACCACCACTATTGGATCCATTAGAGATGATTAATCAACAGTAGAGAAGACTAATGTGTCTCCCTATGCCCATAGAGGAATTAATACTCTTCCAGAATTTCGGGAAGGGTAAAGAGCACGTTGGTGCTTCCAAGCACTTCCACCTGTCTACCTCAGTGAAGAAGATGGAGGAAGAACATATGAAGGCCACATTGCTCCATCAACATGTTTAGAAGAAGAAGTTGGTTGATAACCTCTTGGTTGAATGCACTGTTCAGCGACGACCAGACTACGGTGATCCTAGTCTAGGGCAGTATGGGCAGGAACAACATCCCTTTAGCGATCTACCTCTAGGTGACCCTAACTGTCCTGCCCCAGTGGATAGGGCTGAGGCCTCAACAAACGACAAGAGGTAACTGTATGTCTTTCCAAACCCTCCCGAACGATGGGACAATCCAAGGGACCCAACTCGGGGTCCCCCGACTGCACCAAGGGTCGTGCCGCTTGCTACTCCATGAGCTGTTGGGCCTGTTTACATATTGATGAACTCACCAATGCGCTCGGGGATAGGGAACCCCGTCATGATAGAGAGACCCACCTAGATGATCTAATGGCAGTACTCATTTCCCACCTTGATACATTTGAAACACAACAGGTGGAAATCCCGCCTGATGGAAATCCATATTTGGCATTGGTGGATGATATGCCTATACCTCTGGGTTTTGATAATCCCACATTCTCCACCTTTAACGGGACATGGGACCCACCTCATCACTTGGCCCACTTCAAGTCAAGCTGTGGGTGCATGTTTGGGACTCTACCACAGAAGGAGTCTGCCAAGCTCCACTACATTGTTCATATATTGGTGGGGCTTGCATTCATCAGGTACAACCAGCTTCCTGTTGGATCCATAACCAGTTGAGAGGACCATCACAAAAAATTCCTCTACGAGTTCAGCTCCACCATGTAGATGATGAGCATCACAGACCTCTTCATGTGCAATCAAAGGCCTGATGAGCATGTCACAAACTTCATCGCACGGTGGAAATGTATAACATATTCCATTAACATTCCACTGATCAGGAAGAATTAATAACTATCTATGTAAGAAATTTCAAGATGGATCTAGTTCCCACATTGATAACCCAGAACAACCCGAGAAGATTTTGAGACTTCAATGATAATTTCTAGTTCCTAGAAAAAGCCATGCAATAGGCTAACCAGACATGCCTGTTTCCTCTTGTAATTACCACAAGGATGGATGTAAGAGATGTGGCCACCACGGTGTCCCAGATAGAGGCCCCCAGATAGCTGGAGTTATTACTGGTGGAGTTTCCTCCACAAAATCACAGAGGTCATCCACCATAGGCGCTGCCTCCGGCCCAGCAGCGACTTCATTAGAATCGGCAGGAGCCCCTGTGAAATGTGCCACCACCTCCAAGGTGGGACAATGGGGCCCTGCCTCCCCGACTGACACCTCCGACTCCTCATCAGGGCCAATCCCCAAGGCCCCCTATTCTAGACAGAATAAATTGGAACTACTCATTCAATGAGAATCAGGTCCCTTGCTACTTCTGAAATGCCTTGGAATAGGGGATTTTGCGTTTTCCTGAGTGGAGAAGGCTAGAAGAGGCCATCCTCACTGATCACCCCATCTACTACCCCTATCACCCAATCATGGGGAACACCATCAATTAGTACTTTGTGTTTAAATAATGGCTTCAAAACTAGGTCGATAACAATATAGTTTGGTTGGCCTCGGCCCCTACACAAGTGGAATGCGTCGTCATAAGTCCGGACAATAGCAGCGATAATGAAGGTGAGTGGAAGTAGGTTTCTAACAGTGAGTCCCAGAACTATGTTGTCTAGATGGATTGGAAAACAATTGATCATTCCCATAGTATCATTCATTCTGTCTGAATTAGTTAGTTCCTTTAGAGGCTGCAGTCTCTGCTTTGGCATCATCATCTCAGCCGACCTCTTCACAGAAGAGAAAGAATCAACTTCACAAGGGAAAAAACATGCCCCGCCGATGCCATCATTTTCCCGCACTCTTGAACAATTCATCCCTACCAATATGGGGATTCCTCTTAGAATCATCCCAGTGATGGATGAATCTTCTTGTGATAGTCAAGGGTACGCTTCGATTAATACCGTGGAGTTGGTAAATCCCTATATGAGTCCCGGTGATGGGGAGCGCTAGGTGAAAACTCCCAATGTTCCGAGCCAACGCCATCATCGGTGGAGTAGTGGCTACGTGGGTCACCAAGGCACATTAGTTGGAAGCACCATCAAAGACGTGCATGCCACAAAGACCAGAAACCAGGCCCAATGCAGAGCTCAGCACGTGCAGCCTCCTCATCTTGTGTCGTCGGGCTCACCTCCACCATCGTTTGTGCTAATGGATCAGGTAGAGCTGCTGCAACCATGTCGCGACCAGCCTCACCCTGCTATAGGATGGTTTCTATCATTATTCCCTCATCCTATATCTACTCTGTGGGCTTTGACTAGTGGGCAGTAGGATGTAACCAGCAACCAGTCAGCCACCGCCCAAACCGGCAGGGCCCGCCATGCATCTTGTCATAGAGCGACCTCCTGCAAGCAGAAGTTCACACCTATAACATAATTATGATGTTCTCAAGCACCATTATAGCATCCCATTGTGGCTTTCAATCCTCTAGGCTCTTTTAATTTATTCAGATATTCGTGAGGCCCTCGCTGATACTTTGAAAAGCCCCCTCCTGTATGAGACAGAGGTAGCAACTGTGGAAGCCTTTCAGACTGAAGCAGTCAAGAACACCGAATGGAAGGCCATAATTTCATTATATGGTGAATATAAAGGCTCACCCATCTAGGGGAACATCCTCCCACTGTACATCACCAGCCAGTTTAATGACATGGAGGTTCACAGATGTCCTATCATCACCGGCTCCAGGATTAACCTTATCCCGACACGGACACTACGGAAGCTGGTATTGTATGAAGATGACCTGACTCTCTTTGATTTAAGAATATGAGGATATGAAATGATAGAGCTGACCCCAGTCTTTAAGATCCATTTGAGGACCCTTTTTGGGGGCCTAGTTTCCAGCACTGAGTTTATGGTTGTCTCCCAAGACACCGAGTACAATGCGTTGATGGGTAGACCATGGATCCACCTGCACGCGGTGGTTCCCTCGTCATATCACTAGTGCCTCATGTACAATCTCAATGGTTGAGTGGGAATTCCCTAAGGTGAAACGTTTTCATTTGATAATTTTGATGCCTGCTACCTGGATACCGACTATTACAAGAGCAAGGGAAAGTAGATTCAGTCCAGTGAGGTCGAACCCGTCATGGTTGCAGCTGACTTCTGGGCAGGTCTGGATGACGCCTACATCTTCCAGATCCATCGATTGGAGTCCATGACCCCTGACATGGGGAAATTTTGAGTTTTATTTGGTAAAAGGGTGAATCACATTCCCATGTAAAAAAGACGGTTTAAGATCAACTCGTAATCCTACACAAATCAGGATCAGGTGTTCCCAGAGCCTCCTACCCCATATGACATTGGGATGTCCACCCCTGGCAATAGAAGTACGTCATACTTGCTTGTTTCGTCATGCTGGAATCAACCGGCTCAAGCCAATGCGCCACTACTACTATGATATTGCCAATCATGGCCCCTTAGATCAAAAACCAGATGGGATCGGATTGAAAGCCTTCATTGTTATGGTTTCGGCAGCACGTGAATCTCCATATATGTTGTCCACTTCATCCTAGGATGGAACATGCCTCTTACAGGTGGCTTCCAACCTATAGGTAGCTTCCCCTACTAGAGATCCCTCCTCCACAATCGAAGAATTTGATTTCGAGGATTCTCACCTCTGCCTTTGAAGAGGGAATCTCTGCAAAGGTCGATGGACTGGTATAGTTCAACCTTGGTAGTGAGGAAAATCCATGACCAACATTGATTACTGCCTACATGCCCCCCAGAGAAGTAACAATAGTACGTGGACATCCTTAAATTACACCCTTACATGTTTTCCTAGCGTTACGATGCGATTCCAAGACTAGATCCATAGGTAGCCGTCCACCTCCTCGGTCTTCTGGAAAATCATCACGGGTTTAAACTACCTCCCAGAAAGATGCACCCTTCTCATGGTGCCATGGCCAAGGCTGAAGTTGACAAGCTCATCTGGCCCAACTTCATCAAGGAGGTCCAGTACCCCAAATGGCTGGCCAATATTGTGCCGATCAGGAAGAAGAATGGAAAGATCAGAGTCTTTATTGACTTCAACAATCTCAATTTTCACTGTCCAAAGGATGATTTTTCCCTTCCTGTGAGGGATATTGATGATCAATGATTCAGATGGGTTCCAAGACCTCTCTTTCATGGATGGTTACTCCAAATACAATCAGATCCGAAAGGCCCGTGAGGATGAGGAGTCTACAACTTTTAAGGCACTGCAAGGTATGTTTTGTTACTAGGTCATGCCCTTCTCCTTAAAGAATGTATGTTCCACCTATCAGTGAACCATGCATCACATATTCAAGATGATCCTAGGGATATTGTTGGAATGTTATGTGGAAAATCTGGTGGTCAAATCAATCCATCATGAAGACCAACTCTAGGACCTTGAAAATGTGTTCAGCTTCTTCCGTTCCCACAACCTTAAGATGAATCTGTTGAATTGTTCCATCGAGGTCATCTTTGGGAAGTTCGTTAGCATTTTTTAGGTATTGAGGCATCAAGATCAACCCAAAGAAGATCAACGCAATTGGCTAGATGCCTCCCCCCAAGAAATATTTGGGAGCTTCGAGGATTCCAAGGACACTTAGCTTACATATTCCGATTCATTGTGAATCTGACCGAAAAGTGTAATCCCTTTAATCGGATCCTGAAGAAAGGAACCTCTTAGGAATGGGATGAAGTGTTCCAGATTACGTTTTAGGAATTCATGGTGGAACATCTCCAACCTTCAGTATTGATGCCACCCATTTACAGAAAAATTTTGATCATTTCAGAGACTTCCCAGGAATGATCACCCAACACCCTTCTCACCCAGAAGAACAATGATGGTATAGAGAACATTCTCTACTACCTCAGTCATATTCTCATCGATATGGAGACCATATACATCTCTATCGGGGAAAGCTATCTTGCACTCATATTTTCCATTCAGATGTTACGACACTACTTCCAGCACCACGAGGTACAACTAGTGTCTCAGGTAGCACCAGTGAAGTATATCCTAAGTCGTCCCATGCTGACAGGCTGACTAGCACGTTGGGCAGTAATCCTCTAGTAGTTTGACATTAGTTTCGTGCCTTAGAAGGATATCATGGGACACGCATTGAACAATTTTTTTATGCCCATCCAACCCCTGTGGACCAGTCCATGGGACTATATTTCTCCGATGATGCAATCCTCTCGGTGGACCAAGCCATGCCATGATGGAAAATGCACTTCGATGGAACCTCCCGGAGTCCCACCTACAGGAGGCACAATGATCTCCGACTCAAATGATTAGGCCTGGGTATTATCATTATTACCGCGGCTCAAGCCATTTGGCCATATTAATTCTTACTGTCAAAAGACTACACCAATAATGAAGAGGAGTATCAGGCTCTTATAACTGGCCTTGAGCTGGTTCTCAAGATCGATGTGCCCCATTTGCATGTGAATGGGTATTCAAACCTAGACATCAAGATAATCAATGGTGACTACATCATTAGAAATCTAGAGCTCGTACCATTACTGGAATTCACTCTCCAGCTAGTGGCCCGGTTCCCATATCGGTTAGAACTTACACATGTCCCTCTATCTCAGAAGGGTCGAGCTAATGCCCTAGTTAGCCTGGTTGCATCAATTGAAAATCCTGAGTAGGATGACTTGAGTATACATGTAGCACATCATATATTCATTGCTCACGTCACCCCAGATGATGATTATGGCTTGTGGATAATCCATCTTACTGTTGTGGCTCCACGTAAGGACCCCTAGGTTCCTCAGATCCAGTTGTTGAAGTGAATCCCAACTAGAGAGACCCCAATGTCGAGTATATCTAAAATGGTTACCTCCCCGCTTATCAGGTCGGGAGAAAGCGAATCTGATGTTGTGAACTATAGTTTACCTTATAGAGTGGTCCTAGTCTTGAGAATATTCTCTACAAGCGTTGGTTTGATGGTATTCTCCTCCATTACATCCAAGTAGTCATGATTTCTCAGGTCATGAAAGAGGTTCATGAATGTTCCTATTGCACCAACCAGACTGGGTCGAAGCTATCTAATTAGTTCTGGAGTCTGGGGTAATTCTAGCCCTCCATGTTCTATGATTGCATCGAGTTCACCAAATGGTGTCATGTGTGATAAATTCATAATAGATTTATGCATCAGCCGCCAGAACCTCTCCACTCCACCAAGTAATATTGGCTATTTGAAGTGTGGGGGCTCGATGTCGTACGACGATATCCACTAGCGATTGCTCGCCAATGTAGGTTAATCCTGATCACTATGGATTTATTTTTTATATCGGCAGAGGCAGTTCCACTCAAGGAGTTCAAAGACCATTATATAGTTGTATTTGTAAGCTCCAATATCATCTTCTGATTTGGAGTGCTTCATGGAATCCCCATCGATAACAACACCCACTTTCAATCAACTGAGTTGATGAAATTGTACACCAAGTACAACATGAGTTCAAAACAAACCTCCCGCTATCATGCGCATGAAAATGGAATGATCGAGGCATTTAAAAAAACCCTCTCTTACATTTTGCAAAAATTGGTTTGTTAAAACATGATGACTTTTACGAAGAATCTCTTCAATTACCTCTAGTAATATTGGACGATGGCTCATAATTCCACCATGGTGACAACATATTCCCTTGTGTATGGAGCTCATACCGTCCTGCCCATCGAGATCCATCTGCATTCACTACGCACAATGGTATATGACCACTAGATACTAGATAATGTAACTGAAATTCATCTGGCTGAATTGGAATCAGCTAATAAAAAAAGGCTTTGTGCCCTGCACAATCTGGAAAGACACCAGAACAAGATAGCTAGAGATTTTTACAAGAGTGTTCTTCTACGCTCCTTTTTTCAAGGCGACATGGTACTGGCCCTCCAGACACCAATGATCCCTGGCGGGAAACCACCCAAGTTGGAGCCCAGATGGGGAGGATCTTACATATCAACAGGTTTTACCCCAATGATGAATACTCCCCAGTGACAATGGATGTCGAGCGTATAACTCCTCCCACTAATGCCAAGTTCCTCAAGGAATATTTTCCTGAGCCTAATTGTCCTACACGACCATAAACTATACGGTCTTGAATGACCATAAATTGCATGTCGATCCCACAGGACCCTAAAATTTATAATGGTATCGCACGACCTTAAAGAGTACAATACCACATGACCCTAAACTTCATGTTGGTCCCACTTGACCCTAAACCACATGATGGTCTTACACGACCTTTAACTATATGGTCCTGCATGACCCTAAACTGCATAATGGTCTTGCATGACATTACACTGTATAGTCCTACATGACCTTAAATTGTATATCATCCCACAAGATGTTAAACAACACCCATAGAAATATGTATGGCATGATTCCCATCTTTATGAGATACGTAGGAACACTCAGACACCTCATCATGTGTCTAGCCCCCGACTATTCTCTTAAACTACTCCCCATGGGTATAGTTCCCTTGGAGGGTCCTTGAGTGGTGTATTGCAGGCTTCATTGGACCCACTCATGTCATGATTATGAAAATATTACCAGGTGCCCACTCCTCATTCTTCTATCCTCCCACGTCCTCACCGTACGATGCAAAACTACATGGCCCTGAAGAACTACGTACAACTTGATTCCCGTCCTCAGGGGATATGTAGGAACGCCACGACATGACATCTGTTGCCCCAAAACAAATTCCAAAATATCCCCTCAAGTCAAGACATATTGGGTGGTGCATGCTTTTTCCCCAATTCATGTCGAGCTCATCTCGATCCCGCCATACGTCCCACTCCCTGGAGGTGTTCGCCTCTTTCATAGATTGGTACAACCATGCTTCATCCACTCCTTTGATTGTGACTCCATCATTTTTTCCATCCAAAAGGGCCCCATGAAGGGCATGGATGCAAGGCCAAATGGGCTCTCCATTCACCATAGGCCATCTATCTCGAGGATGTTGATCAACATGCCGATACAAGTCATGTGTTGAGAATATGGTCAGTGGTCGATGCACATTTTTTGTTCCCAGTCTAGGTCACTATAGGGATGTTGTGTTTCGAACATGGTCAAAATCCATCCAATGTCTTCAGAACCACACCAAGATATCCTAAACATTGAGTGTAGTTGTTCATTCTACCTCATGTATCTCCAAGCCACAAACTCCCTCCGGTCGATGCCAACTATCAGACCCCTATATGATTGGGGGAGCCAAACCCGACCTCTGGTTTCTCACACTGAGCACTACTCACATGGGATTAGAAGCTGTGATGAGGCTCTAACTGCACAATAGTTTATAAGGCTACCATTGGCTAGGATGCCCAGCCTCTGGCCACCTAGCCTTTTCCATCCCTTTGTCCTTTTTCACCCCCTGGCTTAAGTTCTCATTTAGGGTTGTGTAGTGTAAATTGGTCTTATGTGTGCATTCACATCGGGCTATTCCGCCATTCCACACATATCCACTTGAAAAATCCCTCCCTTAATTTATCATACATACCATGATCAATGCCCTACCACACATTGCATGACCAATCATAGGCCCCCTCCCCATGTCTTAACTCTTAATGAATTGTGCGGTGTGGTATGGGATTATGTCCTCATTCACGTCGGGTTACTCACCGTGCCGTATTCATCCCCAGATGATATATCTAATCCATTCTCTGCCTCATTACAACACATTAAACTAAAAACCGGCCAGGACATTCCATCTGAGGCCCAGCCTCAGGCCCCATGGCCTTTTAGGGCCCCTCAACCCAGGTTCTCACTCTTACTAGATTGTGCAGTCTAGTATGGGATTATGTCTTCAATCACGTCGGGTTAAAAGCTATGCCATATAGCTCCTGTATTTAGGGGTGTCTTACCCATTTGTGTCCACACTACATGATGATAAACAACACATTATATTCTTCACAAAATATGTGTGTCTTCATTCCCATCCTCATGGGATAAATAGGACGGCCCGAACGTCTAGACTTTGGGTCATGCCCCATATCTTAGGATTCATCCTCTCATCATGGTCCCTTAGCATGAACTCCCCCATAGAGTGGAATTTATGGTGTGGTATGGTATTATGTCTTCATTCACATTGAGTTTTGTAACAACCATGCCATTTACCTCCTCCTCATGAGAGCCTTCCATCCCATTGCACTACACTCGTCTTTTCAAATCGGCTTCTCTAAGGATGTGCCCCCCAATCCACTTAGTCAATTCAATAATGTTCCCAATGGTACTTTGCTTTATCATCTGGGGTGTCAGATTTTACGCATTCATTCTTTCACCCATTTCTCAGCCTTTGTGTTCCCCTTTATTAGTGCTTCCATCTCCTTTCACACAGAAAGGGACCCCCAAATGGCATGGATGCTAGGACTAAGGGATCTCCTACCACAATGGGCCAATGTCATCGAGGGTTTCAGAAAAAAATCGATACAAGTACAAAATTATGAATATGGTCAGCAGTCGACGCTCATTTGTTTTCCTCATTTCAGGTAACACTATATGGATGTTGTGTTACAAACATAATAAATTGTTATCCTTCATCATCACGCCAACCCCATTAATCCAAAAATGTTTGTTACTTGATTCACATCCTCCTACACCTCATCATGACCAAGTAGAACATCAAATCCCTTGGTACTATTCCTCAGTGTGCATCCACATGTTAGGAGGAAAAATCTGTGATAAGGCAATCATTCGGGGCTCCACCAATTTCCCATTTGCGATTATTTCACATATTGTAAATACATTATCCGCCCTTGTTTCCATCACCATGTTTGACTCATGTAGGCTTACGAATTAGATTAAGGTCTGCATTGACTTGGAATAGCTCCTCTTTTCCATGGTCTGAGTTATAAGTCATAAAACTAAGAACATTTTTATTTCCCCTTTTTGAAAACCAGGTACAGCTTGATTCCCATCCTTATAGGATACGTAGGAACACCAAGACATCTCGACTTTGGCCACAACTTAGTTCCACTAATTTATCTCTTCTACTCATAATTTTTGGCACCCACCCTTACAGTGCCATGTGGCGTGGCATGTATGGTCTTCTTCCCTCATTCACATCGGGTTTCCAATAGCTATACCACATATTCCCCTTCTAGGATCCATTCCCTTTTACTTTCAACCCTCTTAACTCTTTTTGCCCCCTTGGCCTAATGTTTCATTCTCAGAATCGCATAGGGTGTGGTGTGGAACTTTTCCTTATTTACATCGGGTATGGTTTATTGCGTCGTGAACATTCCCTCAATGTCCAACCCATATGAATTTAAACTATGTTGCCTTGTCCCACATGACATTAAACTACTACATCTATGATTCGTGATGTAAAAGTGCCTGGGTTTTCCCATCACATGACCCTAAACTGTGACAATATCATCCTGGTTGCATGATGAAAAATGAAACTGCATTTTGATGTCCTCACCTAAGGGAACGTCATGCTTGGTATCAGTTACACAACACACCCTTTTTCAATGCCTGCATATGGCTTGATTCCTGTGTCGATACCCAGACCCTCCATCCTAGGTCCATCGCTTCACAAAAAAACACATTCATCCTAAAAGAAAAACAAGATCTATCAAATACCGCTCCTTTTAATGTATGGGTCGTACCCACAAAACATTATTATACATGTAACAGGAATATCACCGTGCCAACTTAAATACTATGTGAAACTTGATCACAATTCTCAAGGGGTACGTAGGAACATCCACGCACCTTTCCTCGAGCCCTGCTTAACTCTCGTTTATGGTCCCTCGACCTAAAACCTTCCCAGGGGACACGTGGTGGTCAGATCCCCAGGTCCCCATTCACGTCGAGTTTTATAAATACCCCATCATGTGTATCCTGTGTCTCCTACTATCCATGGTCCGAGCTCTATGACCATCAATTAAGACCACTCTATATCCTTGCAGTAAGACGTTGAAATGTATGACATCTTCAAGAACTATGTATGGATTGATTCCTATACTCATGGGATACGTAGGAACTCCCGGGCATCCGGTCTCTAGGTCCATCCCCAGGAATCATAATTCTCGTTCGGCCTCCCCTTTCGGTCCCTTTACTGAGCTCCTTTGTCAAACCACAAAATTACAGCTTTACCCTGAACATGATTGGGAGGCCCGATGATAAATGATGGGAGGTGAGAGTTTCCTCATCAGAGGGGTCCTGTTCATAAGTATGTTTGATCCCTGATCAGACCAAGGTACCCACCTAATGTGTTTCTACCATGGTGGTGTAATTTTAAGAGTGTTGGACTCCAAAAGAACAACCCACCACTCCACTATCCACGCTTTTCTTTCCATTTATTCAAATCCTCACTGACACTCACGTTTAGAAGAACCCCTTAACAGTATGGATTCATGGACTATGGCGCACCTACAGTCATGGGATAACATTCCAGAAGACTAATGGATGACATTTCGAGTCTGTCCCAGTGTTTCAAACATGGTCAGCGGTCGACCCTCATTTTTAATCCCCATTTCAGGCTAATGCAATTAGGATATTATGTTTCAAACACAGTCAATAGTCATTCTTAATTATCATTCCAGTACCACAGTGTTTTAAATCCTGGGTTCTCTAATTCACACTTTCCACCCCCTACTTTGGATTTATTCCAGCGCCCCTAGAATTACACACTTCGTGCACAAGAGCACATCAGGAAAGTGGTATTTCGACTATTTTTGAGAGCTTCATTCTCCATTCAGAATTCTCTATTCTCTATCCAGGAAACCGAATTTGTCGTTTGAACCTCTGGTACCCAAATCATGGTTGAAATTGTTACATTCAAATGATGTAATAGTACGAACATCCCTTTTTTCTCACATTTGATGTGACCCACATGAGTTTAAGAATTGATTGCAATTTATTTCCGGATTGTGGTTGAATGCGTTAAACAAGAAACTCAAGTAAATAAATTTATCCATACATGAAGTTTAGAATAATATTCAGTAAGGAGAAATGATTTTATGAGTTCAGACAAAACATGTCCCTTAATGATCATCATCTAGGATAGATCATTCCAGCACTGCTATATTCCGGAATGCATGAAAACCAGATTGTACGCTCCGTATTTGTTTTTCGTACCACTCCAATTTTGAGTTTGTGAAGGCCCCAGGGAGTCCTGTATTCAGGTGTTTCCCTCAAATTCCAACCATTGCGGCCCTGTGATGATCCAATTATGAGGGGGGAAATTTGTAGATGCCAAAAAATTCCCAGGGGATTAAGAAGATTTGGGTGAGACAAAGAAAATCCATATTTTGAACCGGCGATCAAGTCTATCGGGGCCTGGAGGGGTCGCGTGAAAACAATTATGCAGTGCACGAAAAAATATCCCTGCATGAAAAAATGGGATTTCTGAGTGTTTTCGTGTGTGGGAGGGAAATATTACGTGCCGCCATGCCGCACGGTTGAATCATCGCGCTGCCGACGCCGATGCGCGATATTTCGCATTGGCCTGTTTTCTACACGATCTGCGTTCCCAAGTGCCTATAAATAGAAGGTCTCCACTTCGACTTCGGGCCATGAAATTATAAACCGCCACTATGATGCAAAATCCACCTATCGTGCGGGTAAAAGATGGCTCTCAGGTACTGAATTTTTTGTTCCTGGTCGACCGGGGGTCTGCCTTTGAGGGAGACCCCTCAGGGTTAATACCCTGCCGAATACCATCGTGTTTTATCCCTCGTGTTCAATTCCATTCAATTGCATCCAATTCCTACTTCTTTGGGAAATTCCATTTTGTGCCCTCCTTTCCACGCACTCAATGGAATATTTCGTGCCGAACTAGCCGATTTTGCACCACCCCGACCAGTTTTATGCTTCCCCGACCGATTGTGCACCTCCCCAGCTGATTTCGGGATACACCGACCAATTTCATACTGCCTCGGCCTTTCACGTACAAGCTTCCCAATTTCACACTTTCCCGGCGGATTTCATGCCTCCCCAACCGATTTCACACCGCACTGGCCTATTACGCGCAGACCTGGCCTTTCATGCACAAGCATCCAAATTTCACACTGCCCCGACCGATTGCATGTCGCCCCAGTTTATTTCGCACATCAGTGGCCGATTTTGCGCCATCCCATCCTTTTGGGCGCAAGCATCAAATTTGCATGCCGAACTCTACGTTTTTCACGCAACTATTCCTTTTTCACACAATCCTCCCTCCTAGCGCACCCGTGATATCCCTCGTTCAGGAATCACTTTCGGGCATCTCTTGGACCCAAAACACCTTCTCCATATACAATTTTCTCATAAGACCCTCTAGGGTTGTGCGAAATAAAATCAAAGTCCCTTGGATGATACTGACCGTTGGGTAGCTACACCTCATGATTCTTCACATAGGCATGCTAACAGCTATTGATTCATCGCCTAGACATGCTATCATGGACCCCCAATGGTTTTCTCCTTGACATACCCTCACCATGGCATTACTGATGCCTTTCCATCCCCATGGGGTGGGAGGTACCATTCATGTAAGTCTTAGGGGTTCGGAGCAAACCCACCGTCGTCTGAGCTGCAGGACGTTAAATTACCAAGCACCCTCATCCTCAGCACATAATGTTAAACTGTGACTTCCTCCCATGAATTCTATGTAGGGAGAGGGAAACCACTATAGTGTATGCCCCAGATATTTCCTTGCAAGACATAGCATCCCTATTCCTCCTCCCTTCCCGGGTGACAAGTCCCTCTCCAACATGACTTTTTAACTATCTGGGCCATCATCATGAAGTAAGTCCCAGCCTCTTTGGGCAGTGGACCACACATAAGCCCCTATTTCCTCTTTGGGCTACCATCACATGTAAGCCTCACTTCACCTCCCATGGACGTACCTTTCAGGAAGTGACAGTTAGGTCTTTGATACCTCTTGTTTCTCACACCGAGCATGACTCACGTGGTCTTAGAGTAAGCATCGACCATGGCATCCAACACCATTGGAATCCTAGAGTGTAATCCCCGAACCAAATCCAACATGAACTATGTGGCCATTGATCCTTGACAAGGCAGGGTATGTAGTAAGCATCCCTGAGGTTCAAGCCCACCATCCACCCATGGGTTGCTCCAACCCCCTTCATGTCGATTAACCGACACCTTGGGTAGCCAATAGTGTAACCCCTACACACATTCCGAATTACATGGACTTTGATCATTGACAAGGAAAGGTACGTAGGACACCGTTCAAATGATCATGCCCAGCAACCATGAGACCCAGTTTTTTCCATCATGTTGGTTCACCAACCCCATTAAATATGTTGTCTTTGATCCTTGCTAATGGAAGGTACGTAAGAAGCCTCCCTATGTTTCAAGACCCCCAGCCATTGGTCGCTCCGACCTCCTTCACGTTGGTTCACCAACACCTTCGGCTCTATCAAAGCATAAGCCCCAAATGCACCCATATCCAGAACTATGAGGACTTTGATCCTGGCTAAGGAGAGGTACGTAGGAAGCATCCATGAGGTTCAATCCCAACAACCATTGGTCTTGACTACCTCACATTGGTGCACCACGTGAACTACGTGGACATTGATCCTTGCTAAGGATAGGTATGTAGGAATCCTCCACGAGGTTTAATCCAAGAACCTAGTAGTTCCGACCCCCTTCATATCGGTTGTCCCCCGTCCTACACGACGTTAAATTGTGGACCCCATCCAGCGGTATAGCATTGTGACCCCATTCAGTGGTAATCCATTGTCAACCCCATCCAGCGGTAATCTATTGTGACCACGTTCAGTGGTAAGCCATTTTCAACCCCATCCAATGGTAAGCCGTTGACACTACTATCCAGCGGTAAGCCATTGTGACCTCAATCAGTGGTAAGCTGTTGTGACCCTATTCAGGGGTAAGCCGTTGCCATCACTATTCAGTGGTAAGCCATTGAAATCTCCTTAACCATTTGTAAGCCGTTACAACCCCATCCAGTAGTAATCCGTTGAAACCCTCAACCGATGGTAATCCAGCAAAAGATAAACTACATGAACTTTGATTCCCTGCCACATGTATACGTAGGAAGCCTCTTTCAGGCTCAACCCTAAAAACACATCAACTTTTCATGACAGTTCCATATCATTTTCCTTCCACTTAATGGAAAAATCAATCATCCATCATGTTTCTTACCCGGGCTGCCACATCTCAGTGGGATCATGCCACCCCATTCCCCATTCCATTTAACAGCACTCGGGAAGCCAACCACACGTTGGCCCCAACATCAACATTCCCTCCAGGGGGTTTCACCCAACTGATCCACTCTAGTCAGTGTTCTGATTAGTCCAATCTATCTGTGATGGATGTTAAACATGTGGCATACACTATGTTAAACATAGGAAGCTAATAAAAACATCAAATACATGCCCATGGAATATGATTCCCCACGTTTGATATGGGATTCCTCGGGCTTACGCACCATTGAGAAGCCCTACAATATGGGGATGAAACCCAGACATGCCAATTCCCTAGTATCCAGACATGATTGTGATTCCCAATTTGTATACTCCCTTGACTAATGGTTGGTGCCCTGATTGGATCCCTTGGAATTTCCTAACATAAGCTGTGTAATTAACCAGTGTCCATGAAGATATGACAATATGATGATTTTCATGAACAATGTCTTATGTCTATAAGGTAGAACTAGACAAGGTGATGATTTCCGAGGAGGAATACATAGAAGGAAGAATAGACATTCCATCATCTCAGTTTGATCAAGGTGAAAACGTCCCAGGAAAAGGAGCAGATGCCACCCGCCTTTTAAAAGCGGTAATGCAGGGCAATAAAACCACGTCTTTCATCCTCAAACAGAAAAATGTGTGCGCACTGGCTAAAGCGTCAAAAACAATTATATTTATACATTCAAAAATACATCTTAAATACCATATGAAATAATTAGTTACTAATTTATTTTTTTATAAAAGTGTTTACATGAATTGGTCTGCCCATTTAAAATCGAATGAAATTTATTAAAATAAAAAGTATCCATAAAAGAACGAGGTGTATAAAATGTTAATTATAAAATATTTAATTGTATAATATACTAATTTTATTACATAAAAATGATTTGAATATTTTTTTTTCTGATGTAAATGGATAAACGAAAATAAAACATTAGATTATGAGATATACATCTTCTTTAGGAAACCACCTTTGGTTTGGAAATAAATCCTTGGTATGATGGTATTAATATTAAAATACAAACCCAATGACATAGGGAGGGATTATATGTTAGTATGTCTCTAGGTATTTTCTTATATAATAGGGTATTGATGAGTGGATACGATAGAATAGGTTCGATCCTATAATATATGATGTAGAAGACACTTCTAAAATTTTTAAAGAATAAAATTTACTAATCTCTTACTCAATCCAAATGTATAAAAATGTATCTTATACAATTAAGAGATTATAAACATTATAAATATCACCATAATATATAGTCTTGATGTTTTTACTTCATTTTTACCATTATTTGATTAGTATCATTAATTTTAATAACTTTTAATTCTTACCATGGATATTCTCTCTTTTTACAATGTTATAGTAAAAAAGTGGATTTATAAAAACGTTTTGAAATTAAAATTCAAAATTTGGAGAATATATTTTCGTATTCAATTTTTTCTGTGGATTAATATTACATAAAAAAAATGTAAAATATGATAAAAAATAATTTTCCATAAAAATATGTTTTTTGAAAAAAAAAACGTTTTTACAACTAAATAGAGAATAATGTTTATTCCATTTTAATTAATAGAATTATGTTAAATAAAATTAGTATTATTAATATTGAAATATAGATCAGATCATTAAATCAACATCATAAATACTTTTTAAAAATTTATGAACTAAAATAATATATATTTTAAATAACAATTCATTTCATTCAAAAATAAAAGCCATAAAATTATTGTATCAATAATACATTCTTTTATAATTTACATAAAATACAAAATATATAATCAGTAAATATTAAAGGTTTATTTAGGTATGAATTTTATGTTATAACAATATATTTTCTCAAAAGTGATAGTTTTATTGATTAAATATTATTAACTACTCACCAAAAATAGCAATTTCAGTAAAAAAATAAAACCCCTCCAAAGATAATTTTTACTTGATGAATAAAAGAATATATTAATTTCATGAAATTAAAATATAAAAATGGATAATTTGGTTATTTATCCAAATTTTAAACAATATTATGTTCATTTTGCAAGCGTTTCTCTTGAAATAAATTTTCACTATAATTGAACATATGGAGATGTTATTATTTTAAAATACAAAGGATTATTATAAAGGAAATTCATGTGTTGAAAAAAAGAGGGAGGGACACACTTATTTTAGTTGTTACATGATAAGGATTTGTAATAGTTTCTTATAATATTAAATCACATTGGATAGAAAATATTGAGTTAAAGTGAGAGGAATGTCAAGCCAAACTTCATGTGAAGGTAAATGATTAATAAAATTAGTTGTATATAAATAAAAAGGGAGGGTCAATTTGCATTAAATTCAAAACGTAATCCCTAAACACCTTTCTAATAAAAATATTAAAATTGGTCATCCAATAGTTTCTCCTCTTTTATTTTATAAAGTGGACTGGTTTTTGATACATTATTATTTTATGAATTAAAATTTATAAAATAATTTCATTCATGATGTTAAAGTCTCTCATGTCTATAAAGAATCGTTTTGGGAATCATACAATATTCATTAGTTTTTTATGGATCCATATACATTTTTAAAATCAGTCATATAAATTTATAATAGATTATTTTTATTGGAAAACACAGTTTTGGATGAGAAATCAATTTAATTATTGATGATACAAATATTATGTCATTATGATGTGATTACTCATAATAAAATTAATATCATGTTTTAGTTCATTAAACAAACATGAATGGAGTAGAAATATATGAATGTATTACCAATGGAATATTATGACATGTTGATTTAAAAATTTAAATCCATTTAATTTGAAAGTTTCTCTAAATATGACAAATCTATATTTATACAAAAAATAATTTTATATATAAATTTTTTTATTATATAAAATATTTTTTTCATCATAATAAAATTATATGATAAATTATAAAATTATATTATCATTTTTATTTAAATAAATATAATTTAAGAGAAAAATATAAATAAAATAATTTTTTTAAAATTTGATAAAATAATCATATTATATTATTTTAATTGAATATTTTTAATTATTGTGTTTTATTTTTAAATTTCTATAAATCCATATTATTGTCACTAGTTTATCATTTAAATAAAATTATAATAAAAATGAGATTGTGGAATCCTCTTATTTATTTATATGATGAAAATTTCTCCTTTATAGTATTAATGTCTATATTTATAACCCATTATTACACCCGTAGAAACCATAATGGTTAGGTGTGTGATGGTAGTTATTTCAATGTTTTTCTCATATAAAATTGATATGCTGGTGATCTTAATTAATTATAACTTCTTTAAAAGGGGATTTTTCTTGACCATAAATTACTAAATCTCTATTAGGGATTGTTATATGTGAAGTCATAGTGATGCAAACACCATTTTATGTTTTAAAAAATATGATCATAAAGGCATGATCCTAAAAGTTGTGGCCATCTTCACCCCACATTCATTTATTATATCTCTTCATTAACTATAATATAATCTAATTTTAAGGGTAATAATTCCCAATTATCATTTTTCCAAATACTCATATTGACAAAAAATCGTATTGTAAAATATTTATCTAAAAGTTAGAACCTAATGGTCACATATACTATTTCAAAAACACATATAATCCACCATTCTATCAATCCAATACTATTTGTGATGGTTTTATACATCACATAGTAATGTCAATAAAATTCCCAATACTTCAATATAATTTTATTATTTCCAAAGTAGGAATGATTTCATGTAAGTGTTCAATATGATAGAATTTACAATACTATGTGAAATGTTCTCTTCCAATTATCTACGTGTATTATTTATATATACTATATTCAACATTTTTATGATTTGTATATTTCCATCTATTTATTATATTATAAGACATAATAAAATATTCATTATAAAATATAATATATTTTTACAAAAACAAATGGAATTTTTAGGTCAATAGTTCTCTATGCTTATGTAATTCTAATTTTGAAATTTTAATACTCCCCAAAAATAAATAATTATTTATCTTATTTATAGACTCATATATATCTCATATTTATTTTTCAAATATGGGATTTCTCCATAATACATTTATTATATAGGTTTTCCTTTTACTCAATATTTATTCCTTTCATCAACAATCATGATTGGTTCTTTATCATTTGATATATTGGGTTCCAATTACACACAAGGTGTGTCTTGTAAATAAAATCGTTTAGAAATATAATATATTAAAAAAATACACATTTATGACTTATTGGACCATGGAATGATTTGCAGGAAATTTCAAAACATAGATATCTACTTCAATTTTATCGAGAATATCAAATGGTCTAATGTAACGTAGTATTTTTCCCCTTTATTTCAAATTATCATTCCCCATTTGAATAGTTTTTTAGTAATATTTTATCACTGACATGAATTTATTCATCAAATATTCATTTGTTAGAATAATGTTTTTCTATAGAAAGGAGCCTTAATATATTTACAGATGACCTATATCTAATGTGTTTTGTCTTTCAAGTTTTATTGTCCAATCATTTTTATTTATCCAACATCATCACGTCATGTTGTTTTTATAAAAATTGTCTCATATAGTTTTTTATAAGAATACATTTGAGTACTTGAGTAGATAATATTTTTATATGATAATTTTATAATTGGAAGATATTGGCCCCATCTCTATATAAAATCAAGTGTGATTTCCCTAAACCGGCCTCCAAATATTTTAACAGTAGAATGGGGCACCCATAAATATGATTATTTTAGGCTATTATAGTATTTTAATTTGTATTCATATCCTTTTTAATGGTCCTCCATAACCAATAAATAAATCATAGATTAGGGTCAGAAATAATTTACTGTCGTTCCCCATTAATTCTCAATACTTATCAAATATACATTCGAGTAGGGAACAAACTTGAGAATTAATCTATCATATAAATAAAAGAAATATAATTTTTTAATCTATTAAAAATTACACATATATAATTTTAACCCTTGGATATTTTTGGAAGTTCAATTAAAAAGACCATAGTGATGTTGTCCTGTGAATATTGATCACAAAAATCCTTATAATTGTTGGTTATTTTGGGATGCATATATAATAAAAATGAAATAATCATCATCCATAAAATAATTCATTTAGCTTATAAGAGATAAGATATATAGCCTTATACAAAACCTCAAAACAGCCTATTGATCGACCATAATCTCAAGAGTCATTATATTTTTCAAAAAATGAATATTCTTTTATTGCATATGATCTTCTATTTGGATTTCAATATCAGCTATATAATTATGGATGGAAAATAATTTGACATACGAATGATGATATCCCATCACTTATCAAAATAATTTCATAATTTCCAATTCCCTGGTCAATAGATATCCTTTTATCCTCAACATTTCAATAACATTGGGGGTCCTTATTACAGAGTACATCTGAATCATTATTTGATATTACAATGGTTCAATAAATAAATAAATAATATCCTATAATAATCCATAATCATATCAAGTATATCATGTAATATCCCTTTTTTATTAAATATATACTTCAGTCAATAGTTTTTGGTGAATATATCACACTTCTTTGAAAAAATATAGTTTCATTAAATCTTTAATGAAAATAAAATTTTATAAAATCACAAATCATAGGTAGTGTTGATTTATTCACAACTATTAAACTATAAATATGTATATGAACTAACCACATATTATTTAATGAGTACACATCTATATAACCTAAAGGATATATTACTATAAATGACATATATATCTCCATTAGGGGGTGATGCTTGAATAGTATTTCTAACAATCCTACTCATTATTTCCTAAAAACATTCTTGAATGTACTTTTTAAAGAATAACATAACTCCCTTTTACTTTAACGTATTTAATTCATTTGAATGCATATAAAATTTATCACAATAATTATATATAATCATTCTAGATCATGAAAACTATAAATTTCATTGAATTTTATCAGATGGGGATAAAACAATATAACCATTATTATTAATATAAAATCATATATTTGTTGATTGTTCACAATGCCCTCCAAGAATTTACAAGTTGTAAATAAACTGCACATTTGATGAAGTTACCTAAAAGAATAAATTTTTTATGAGTATTAAATGCAACAATTAAATGTTCACAATTCACCTTAGAAATTATATAATAATATATAATGTCATCCATAATGACCATAAAAATATTATCAAGCATGTCTATAAAGATTAAATTCATACAATCCAGAAATATTGTAGGATAATTTTTCGATCCAAGTGTAATAAAAATAGAATCAGAGTTTCTATATCTTATTTAGATGTAATTATTTGAAATATTTTCCTTCTTCAGCCTCATCAGATGATACCATAATTAGAGATCATATTTTGAAAATGATTTTCCCCAAGAAGATGGATTAATAGAGTAACAATTCTGGGGCGACTGTATTTTTCACTATGATTCAATTATGTTCACAAAAATTCATTTACAACTAGACTAATCTATATATATTCATTTGATAGAGCATCAGTGATCCCAATGGAGACTCAATGATTTGAATAAAAAAACTTATCTAAAATTTCTTGATTTTTTATTTAATTCATTAAACTACATACATACTATTCTATGAGTGGAACTCGTTATTAGAATAGAATGGGGATATTTTTAAATTGAAAACCCTACCAATATTTTTTTGTTAATTATAGTTAATTATTTTATAAATATATCATTTTATTCTTAATTAATTAGTATGTCTATATATTGTTAATTTACATCACATCCAATTATTCACTAATAATTTCCATAAATTTGGTAATGAGATGTTGTAATTGACTAGATTTTGGAAGAGATATCATTCCATTGAAAATATTAATAGTATATTCCTATAATTCATGTGATAGTTCCTTATATCTATATTTTATCATGGAATTATTTTTTGAAATATAATACATTCATTATATTATAGTATATTATTACATTTGAATGGACACTATGTTTTTATAGATATTTAACTCACCAAAGATAATATGGGAATCTATATATATCCTTAATCCTAATATATTTCCTCTAGAAACATTAAAAAAACCTATACCACTTGTAGTTATATTTAAACATTGGTGATTGTTTAACCCTAATTAAAATAACCGAATGTGCAGAACAAGAATAAATCATTTTAATTTATATCTATGTGTATATAATGATTTTAATATCAACTACATCATTTAGATCCTTGAATTCATACTTTATTATTTCAAATATATAACCATGTACCATGGCCTATGCTTGGATAGATGGTAGCTTCCCTATATTATATTTTGTTTGGGCATTGGATAGAGAAATGTTAATCCTCCCCACACACAAATAATTGAAAGATATTGTATGATTTCTAAATATTCCCTTTTGCATTTTAATTTAGATGATGAGATTTTATATATCCATGTTATTTTTGACCTATAGTGACATCATTTACAAACATGTATCTTTTTCCACTTCCTTCATGGAAACTCCTTGAATAATTTTTTCAACAATTGTAAAAAATAGGTAGTTATTGATTACTAAATTTTCATTCATGGTTAAAATTGTTCAAATTATTAGATCTATACGTAGCTTCTGATAATAAATTAGAACATACCACAATAAATTTCTAAAATTCATTCCCACCTTAAGAAAATACAAGACTATTTCTGTGTATATGTAAATTTATCATGTTTATAAATTTTTCAATATAAGTCTTTTAATCCCACCAATGAATCATACATTCATTCTATAATAATCAATTAGAAATCATGATGTAATTAATAAAAGGCATGTAAATTATTTTCATAACATCAAACTGTATCATTATCCTTTCAATTTGGATACATGAATTGCCTCTCAATCTTGGATAAAAGGATACATTAAAATTATTGTTAAAATGGCCTTTATAAAATCTTCCCACTCTATGCCGTTATCCTCAAATAATGTCTTTACGCACTTGATTACTGTCCACTAAAAATCTACTTCATCCTATTAGTGACAGTCTTCCAATATAACATTATCTTTCATAGGAAAATGTAGAATAGAAAATATCTTTTTCCCTATATTTATATAATCTTCTACAATCAATGGTTGATAGGTTCCCTTTAAAATTTTAGGTATTTGACTTATGGAGGATTAAATAACAAGATTTTCATTCCAAAGTTATGTCAGATGCTACACATGGTTATGTTTATTATTCATTAAATAATTTATCATAATTATTATGTTTTCAACTCTACATCCCGTCATACTGGGAAGCCCATATATGGATTGTTTATAACTTAACTTATTTACATGTTACCTCAAATTGAACTCCTTGTTTAAAAAAAACACATAAATTAGAAAATTTATAATATTATAAAAAATTATTAATGTTCTAAAGGATTTATTTAATCTTATAATTTTATATTATCATGTTTGTACATTCTTATAATATAATCCTTACTTATAAATATAATAATTTTAATAAGACATCGTTTATATTTCTCCATCGATGATATGTGATTCAAAAAAGAATATTCATAGAGAGTGTCCAGTCTAGAGGTATTTCATAATACCACTCAACTTGTATAGAGTAATGATTTATTAAATTATCAAATAACCTTTTTATTAAATATTTTTATATTTTTCATCACCACATCCACGTGATAGTATCCATACAATTATGTAATTGAATAAACCACATACTCTATAATTTTCCAAAATTCTTGAGGATTTATTATATTTAGATAAATATTTATGGTTATATAATTATTTTTTTGTCATAGTATCAATAAAAAACTAAAATTTTATACAATACAAACTTTGGAAGCCCATAATTTTTAAATAAGTCTTTTAATATAATCACATTAATTGATATATAATAAAAAATGAAAAGGAACATTGGAGGATTAGTGTCACAGATTCTAGGAACAAAATAAAATAATTTATATAAAATTTATCTAATACAATTGAATGATTCATTTACATTATTTTGATTACAATTCACAAAATAATATTTATTAGGGGAATACAAAAATAGTAAATGGTACCCTTAAATATATGTAAGATATAATGAATTAAATAGAAATTATATAAACTGAAATAATTCACAAGGCTTGACAATGGAGAATGTAAATATGTATATGAATCATATCATAATAGAATTATCATAAGTACATTATTCATAAAATGGAAATGAATATATTTTCTAAAAATGAGATGTTCTTGAGAATATTAGAAATATAAAGGACCTAGGATTTCTGAAATGTATTAGAAACGTTATTCATTAAGTTATCATAAGCAATGTATCACAAAGAATTTTTTTAAACAATTAATTATCGATTTCGTGGTCATCATAAAAATCATTCTTTAATTAGATTTTAATATACTACAATAAACAAATAATAAATTGTTACCTTTATAAAGAATCCATTAATTAGGAAGTATTAATAGGAATTAAATATTAGAAAAAATATTTATAATTATTTTATAAAATTTAAATATATTTATTAATTTGTAATAAATATGTAATCAATTATCAAATATTGCATTTTTTACTTCAATAATATGTTATCTACAAAAAAGAATTTTTTTGAATTATATATACATTAATTAATATTAATTTTAATGCAGTAATAAATTTTTTTAAAAGATATAATTTATGAACACATCAGGCTAATATTAGATACAGGTGAATTTTTGATGTATATTTAAAAAAACATAATTTTAACATAAAATTGACGAATAACGAAATTTATAAAACAAACTTTTTATTCCATTGAATAATGTAATTTAAATGTATCATTTGTGATTCAAATTGATAATTATGTAAAATAAATTTCATTTAAATAATATATTCTATAAAATTACATAGGAATAAATGTTATATACAATTTTCATGATTGTTCATTTTTATCAATAAAAACCATGTTTTTAGATATAGTTTTATTTAATATATGTAATTATAATGAACTTAATGTTACACAAATTTTAGTAATGAAATCATTACAAATTGTTAAATAATTCAGAATTTGGATGTTTATATAGTGACCCATACCTTCCATGTATATATTATTTATCCAAATAGTGATATAACATCTTCATTGATGAATATTAAATAATTTACATTTCAACCCATTCAAGAATCATTTTGGTCTAGTTTCTTTTGAAATATAGAAACATAGAAAATAGTTTCATAAAATATGTACATATTCTCCTATGTAATGTTTCATTCGTAGAACCATTATAAGATATTTCATTTGTAATACCTTTCTTCATAACCTATGGAAAGGAATGATAATAAATGAGTGATCTCAAATGCTCAGTGTAAGTATACATGGGATATTTCAATGATCACCTAAGAATAATATAATAATACGGGTATAAGAATGTAATATTAATATTTTAAAACCATAACCTGAATATCAAATATCTTAATATTATGTGATGACATAAATTTTATAGTTATATAAGATATGAATCATATTATAATAAAATAACATGAACGATGAGAAGATAAAATTAGCATAAGACATGGAATTAGGGTATACACATAAATATAGAAAATATTTTCTTCAGTATTCAAGGCTCTTTTCAATGGATTACAAAGTTGAATGGGTTCACTCCATAAACCACCTGAACTAGTATGGATCCCTCCAAATAGAATCATAATTTAAAATGTCTCAAGATGAACAGTGTTCATTTTCTATTCCAGTCTTGTATATCTCTTGAGATATTAATCAATACTCAATGCATTAGAGAGAGATATATATCTTTGACATCACCAATTTTAAATAATACATTTGTGTTCAGTAAGATCATAAAACAAGGAAATCATCTAAACCCATGAAAATTAATTATTTTTATAATCATATCATTATAACAAAATAGTAGAAAAAGAACACGTTTGACAAATATTTCATCATTTGGACATAACATAACTCGTGGAAAAAAACTGGTTTCATAATAATTTTATTATCATAATAAAAAACTATCTATAGAATTAACAAGGACGAAATCATTGGTTTATATACCAAATAAATTATATGATATATAATGTGTTGTTTTCTTCGATGTATATAAATACCTTTAGAAGGTCATAAAAACACTTGTGAAGAAAATAAACATTTCATTTTGAATCTGAATATTAAAAAACTGGGAAAATATTAATGAAAAACTTTTCATTGAAAATTAAAATGGAACAATTTAATGGAATATTGAATGAAACTTTTATTCGTTGTGGTGGGAAAATGATTTAATTTTTTTATGTTAAAAATCATTACATCCATAATTTTTTTAGAAAAGGCTCAAATTACCAAATTTAGAAGCTGAAGCATATATTCCTTTTAAAGTATTTTATAAAAATTCAAACATGAATAGAATGTAAATTTAAATAATAATAGGAGGATTATTAATCTTAAATTGCCTGAAGACGTTCATTTTTATTTATATTTTGATAACCCCCCATTCAAGGGATCAAGGAGAACCTTTACAAGGCCCGTAGGATCAGAGATTACAAGGTCCGTAGGATTAGGAGATTACATGACCTGAAGGCCTTAGGGAATTCAACCAGACTATCTATAAGGAACTACCCCTCCCCAGTATATGCGTCATGATAGTAGTACTCCAAAATTCCATGGCTGTCTGGATATTTTTCCCATGCAAGAACAATCTAGTCATAATAGCATTTCCATACCATCTCATTCTGACAAATCTATTTGGTTCTACTCTGGTGAGTGCATCTCCTCTGAATCTTCTTCTGGGGCTTCTCCTTTTTTGTAGTGTGTCTGTGGAAACTGCATGTGGTCTGAAGGCCTTGAGGTGGCCTAAAAGCCCTACTAACCCGTTGTCCTGGTCTTCTCGAAAGCCTTAAGGATTCCAAGCCCAAACCGGTGGCCCAAGGTGAATAGTTCCTGCTACTACAGTACCAAGCTGTACCTGCTACAGTGCCTGCTATAGTACCCACACAATGTACAGTCTACTACAGTGCATGTACATTGTATAGTTCTACTACAGTACCACACATTGTATAGTATTGCAACAATGCCCTGCTACAATAACTGCTACAGTACCTGAAATATGCTTTTACCTAGTAATGGTTTTTTGAATAAATAGATAAATGATGTTGATTTTATTTAAAAACATTTTCTCCTTTTTGTAAGAACTTACTAAGAGGGAAATAGAGGGAAAACATTAATTTACATAAATTATAATAGGATAGGATAATTTGACTATTTTATTAGTTATAAATCAAAATATATCATCAACATTAACTAAATCATAAAAAATCATGATAAAAATGATATTTTTAACATAATACACTTACATAATGTTATCATTTCTTATAAATAACTCTTAAATATTGCATAATAAACTTAAAAATTTTATAATTATTTAAAATAGTAATTTTAAAATTTATAATATCATATATCATCCCATTATAATTTTATAACTCCCCATTTTATCAATAATTCATTATTAAAATCATCAGTATCAATTTTTTACTATTTTATTTAACATTTGTATTTCAACTCAGTAGTTATTGTCCATATGAATTTATAATGGTTCCATGATATACACAATATTATATAGGATATAAATATAATATGTTAATTATATATATATTTATATTAAATAGTAAATTTTATAAAAATTAAAATAAATTACACTATCCATAGAGACGTTAAACTGTATATATGAATGATGGTTTTTTCATATTCTGATGGATTGAATAAGAGTATGGTCAATATTAATTCACATTTACTGGAAAATTATTTTATCATATATATCATATATATTAAACACAATATTTTTCATTAAGATATATGTTAACTATAAATGAAAAATAAAGCTCATCATTTTTTGGATGTGCTAGTCCACACTTATGCATGAATGACATGATCATTACCTTAAATTAGATGGTAAGTACATGAATGGTATATTATCACTAATAATGTAACATTTTATAATAAATATCATATTTAAATATATAAACAATAAAAATAGCCATCCATAATATATCATGATGAATTATTTATTATATTTCTTTGTGGAGATTATAAGTTATACATACTCACGATAAAATACATTCACTTAGAGTTTGATGGGAAATAGAGTGTATAATGGTATTTTACTAATAAACAAAACTTCTATATTATTAGGGATACTGATATTTAAAATTTTTTATAAATAAAATCTATTATTTGGAAGGAAATAATAAAAAAGAGAGAGATAGACTAAGGTGATTACCACATCATTGAAACTTCTCATTTAGATCTCATTTAAAGGGATCTAGGGTTAGTATTCCAAAATAACATGTACACTATAATGTTTTGACAGAAGTTTCTCTGTTTAAAAGGCAGATTTGGGTTGAGTTATAAGGATCAATATGGTGTAATTATACGGGAGAGCATGCCTTCTTTTATAAATAATCTGAAGGGGTGCTTTTGGAATCTCTTAAAAGATAAAATTATTAAAAAATTATCTTGTAACCATATTCCTACAAATTTATTAGTACATATGTTAATATAGAATATCATTATAATAGATTCATAAAATAGAATTTATAAATGTTTTGGTTCCATTTAAAATCTTATCATTTTGATTAACCACTATTTAACTAATTTTAATTTTAACAACGATAACAATTGATTCAATAATAAAGGTTATAATTTTTATATATATGATGATTTATTTAAAATAAATTAACAAATAATAAATTATTAAACTATATAAAGCCACAATTTTTTTATTTCATTATTTTAATTATTTTCAAAAAATATCAAAAAATATTATATTTATAAAATATCATTATTTTCAGTTTTGACATTAGGAATTTTACAAAATTTGAAAGTCTTAATTACATATTGGGAATATTAATTTAATAATTCAAAAAAACTAATTTGTAATAGTAACATATAAAATTCACGAAACACTATTAATAATTCAAATTATATCATAGTTAAGGTTTTATAAATCATTTACTATATTTTTTCATTATTTGAATAAATATTTATTTGGTGATCTCTATGAATTTGAGAAAATTATACTATACATAAAAATTTTAAATTAACTTCCATAATGTATATAATTTAATTATTCAAGAAATAACTTTTAATAATGAAACATATCTATTTTCCCCTTTATTTGAACATGTTTATGATATTTAAAAAAAGCTATTAACTATTTGTAACTTTCATAGATTTTAATATATATAAATAATATTCATAGATATGTTTTCCTTAAAATAATAAATTTTAAAAATAATGTTATAATGTTATAATTAAATTAATCCCACAAGAATTATTGGAAAAAATTATTTCCTTATCATTTAATTTTTATTAATATTGAAATGATTTACCCTTTAAAGTGATGATACATTTTACCATGGTTTCAATTTGTATTTCCCAAAAATAATTGGGAAATATTTACCATATTTGATCCATTCAATTCTAAATAAATAATTTATTTCATATAACTAAATTCCAATAAATAGTTTATGTAAATTCATATTATGGTAATTATTTTGAAAAGAAAAACTTTTTAGATAAAAAACAATTTTTAAAATAAAAAATAATTTATTCTTATGTTATTATTATAAAAATAATTTTTTTTAATTTGTAAATAATTTCCTAAAATAAATAATACCTAATTTTCATCAAAAATATCAACTGTTAAATATTATTTTATGTTATGAATATTAAAAAAATTCCTGAAAAAAATTTTTGATAAAAAAATAACTTATATTTTCTAATAATTTGGGTTTTATTTTTAATCAGTATATTAAAAATTAATATATTTTATAAATATGTGGAATAAATATCTTTCATAATTTAGTTATTAATAATAATACCCAGTAATCCAAACTTAATGATATAATGGAAAAATAATAATTTAATAATTTTATTCTGTTTTTCTAAACCCATTATCGCATGTAATGGATGTTATCAATGATATAAAAAAAATTGGAGTTAAATATTTCATAACAGTCTTTAACTGTTACATTATACCCCCCATATAAAGCATTTTGACCTAGAAATTCATCACATTGATACATATATAATGTAATACTTATAATATAAAAAAAATAATAGAATAAATTATTTTAATATTTATTAATATGAATTTGATAGTTATATTCACTAACGAATTTTTAAAAAACAAAAATGAAGTTTTTTATATTAAACTGGTTTCTAATATAGATTAACTAACGTTTTTACATTATGAATTATATAATATATATTATAAAAAATTAGTTTAATTTTTTAACTCAGCATATAAATCCTCATTTACAGTGAGAAATGGTAGTTTTTGGAAAAAGAATGATTTTATATTAAATAACAAAAATAAATATTATTTTGTAAATATGTGCTTAATTTTAAATAAATTATGCTATTTAGAATACTCATTATGTTTTAAATATGATTAAAGTATACAAAATAATTTATTATTTAGACTACTTCCACTTAATCAAATTTTAATCAGCATTATATTGGATTTTAGTATATTTTTATTTTTTAGTTTAAAATCATTTTTGTATGAAAACTATTTTAATGTTCATTATGTTTGCCCATTTATTTACATAAAAATTTTAATTAATAGTTGTTGAAATTCAATTTAAATATTCTATATCTATTAATATGAAATTAATTTCGTATAATGATAATTACTAGTTATATAGTAAATTTGAAATAATCTTATATTTCAAAATTAAGTATCTAAAACAATTTAATCTTGTCTATGGGTTTTGTTATAAATTAAATTTTTAAAATTATGTGAATTGAAATGTTTAATATGGATTACATATTTTTAATCATAATAAATTATATTATTTAATAATATAAACATAATCTTCCTTTATAATATATGTTTGAAATAGTGAAAATATTTTACCCTGGTTAAGATGAAAACAAGATAACCAAGGTGTTAAAATAAAATAATAAGGGATAAATTGAACTAAATATTCTATGAATTCTATTTGATGACTATTTTTTAATCATATGTACTATAATTATAGATAATGGTCCATTTGGTGGAATTCTGGAATGTATAAAACTTATATGTCATGTTTTCATTTTAAATATTGCAAGTTCTCCACTCAATACATTTATAAATGTACACACCTATCCTATAATATTGTTAACAAAAAACGTAAATTTTGATCAAAATAAACAAAAAAATAACATCATTTATTATATTACAAGGACCATTATTGTCTTTTTTGTCATAAACCTATTATATGATGTCTTTTGGTGCTAACTTAGGGTTATTTTCTAATGAATAGTTATCATGGTTAACTAAGTGTTCTTATTTTGTTTATTATTAAAATACAAAATAATAATCTCCTATTAGATTGACATAATCACAGTATTTTATAAAATAATATAAAATATTCTACGTTTAATGTCATAACCTAAATTCATCTCGTATACCATCAAATGGTAAATAAAACCAGCATCTATGTGTATGGTGGACTACAACCTCTTGAACTGATATATTCTGTTTTCCATTATAAAAAATTAAGGCTTGTGGAAATGATAAAATATATTTAAAGAAATGATATCTAAAAAATAATTACACACTTAAAATTTATAAATCACATTATCATTCATATGTCCCCTTCAGTGGGATATATAATAACATCATTCGTGTGAATGGTGGACCACCACCTAGTGATGTAATATTATTGGTTTTTTACTACTTATTTTTTGGAAAAATATATTAATATTAGTAATGAATACATGAGATATTTATTAAATAATTATGAAAGTAATTATTATCATTATGAAATGTTATTATATCATTTTCATCATTAACCTCCACTCAGTGCAAAATGATCACATCATTTGTGTATACGTGTGGAATACAACCTTCGTGAAGCCATGTTATTTATGTTTTATAACAAATTCAAGTGGATTATACGTCATAGTATATTTAATGAAATAAATTTTTATTATGATATTATAATCATTTACATGGATAATATATTACACACATCATTTCATTATTGATTGTGGAGAAATGAAATAATTACTCTTGGGTATGTATAACCTATAACCTTAATGATTGAAACAATGTACTTTTTATATAATCATCAATATTTAAGTGTTTTAAAAGTATAATTTATGAATATACTAGGAAGATATTTCATCTTTTTTATAATGGATATGTTTAAATAATGACCACATTGACAACAGTTAACACAACAATGCAGTTTTGAAATAATATTCCAATCATCGACAAAACATCCGAAAGAAAAATTATTTATTATGAAATAATATGTGATATTATAAGGGAAAATATAGATATTATAATAAAAAATAAAATTATATATTATTTGAGTTAATAATTAACATTATTTTATTATTTCTGAAGATAAATAATATACATGATGATGTGGACTCTAGGTAAGAAACATTTCTTAAAATTCTTTTTTAAATGTAGTCCTTCCAACTATTTTTATTTCATGTCCATTTTTAATTAATTTTAAAAATAAAAATTTATAGAGATGAAATAATGTTTAATTGGGTTTTTGAGAGTATCTGTTTCCATATTTTTGAATAAATTTACAATATAACAACAGAATGATCTATTTTAGTTTATATAGATGTAGTTATTTTTTTCAGACCCGTAATTATTATTTTAATTTTCGATTCTATGACTCTATTTCATATTTTAATCAAGGAAAATGAATGGTTCCATTTATCTAGGTATTTTTGTAATAATAATATATTTTTAATGAAAATATTATTTGGATATCTTAAAGAATTTTTTATGTGGAAATAAAAGAGTTTTAAAAGGGGTTTCAGATGAACAATTGAAAGACTAATATTCAATATTCTAGATATGGAAATTTAATATATTACAGCTTAATCCCCATTGTATCTCATGGGTGAGACCGTGATAGATTATATGATCGGTACTCCAGGTAGAGATATAATGAATTAGGTAATGACTATGTTACGTTGGTAATTATATGGGAAGAGACTTGTATGTTTATTTTAATTTGCAAGGTTAACTGTAATGGTTCTTTAAGTATTTCAGGGGATTATATCATTATTCATCAAACTGAATTTTATATTTTTTCTATATTTTTCATGTAAATAATTATATTTTAATGGTATGATAATTACATTTTTAAAATAATGATCAATCCATTTCTGGGTAAAAGATATGTTTCAAAAAAGTATTTTCAGGGGTGTTCATGTTTTCCCTTATAGTAATGGTTTTGTTAATTATATCACCCTTACTATGATTTCTGTTCACATAAAATATTTAAAAAAGGTCACTAGGTTTTAATATGGGTGAGTTAATTAAATATGTCAAGTTTATTATAAAAAAATATTTTTTATGGTGTCTTATTTTGGAAAACATTTATGCTGATGAAATATGTCCACAATGCATTTTATTGTTTTTTATGTATTTTTTTGGATAGAATTCCCTAATACTATAAACCCAAAAATTTTCTCAAGTGGAAGATACTGATTTATCAATATAAATCACTTGGGAATGTATAATTAATGGTTTTATCCTTAAAATTGCAATTAGAGTAATGTTTAGACATCTTTAGAGATTATGATTATGATAATAGTATTTCATTGATCAATTTAACCAATTTTAAGGACTATATATTATAGAATATGAAAATTTATAAGTTCAATTAACTAAAATATTTCTATTTTGAATGTGTTTCCATATTGAAATTACGGAATATATAGAAATAATATAACATGGGATTGATATCAATCCAAATCAACAACCTAAAATAGTAATAATTGAAACTCAGAAATTTTCATTAGAAAGGAATAAGTTGATAAAGGATATAAGTGGTTTCTATTTAAATGTTATAGAGAAATTGGATTTAAAAAGACAAAAATCTTAAAATTTAAGAATATCATAACGTAGAACCCTCAAACTTTTTATGGAACCTCATATCCAATGGTAACTGATGCATGGATCCATTACATGAAAATAATATTTAATGTCATGGATTTTTTATCACATCACACAATAAGTAATTTTTATTATTTATAAGGTGAAGCTTACAGATAGTGGCCATTCGTTAGGAAAACCATAGTGAAATATTGGCATGATTCCATAAAATGAAAAATATATTAGGAACATTTCACTATAAAATATTTCCCTATGGTTATTCAAATATAGATGGGGAACATTTCCTAAATTTGAAGTAAAAATACGATGATTGCCTTATATGATGAAATTTTTTTAATGAATACCTGGTTTATTTAATATTTTATTCAATACATTTACTATAAAATTAATATATATTATATAATATTAAAACCTTGATTACGTCAATATTTGGATGCATCTAAATTTGGGAGCTATGAGTAAATTTTTTCTTATGTTGAAAATGCTTAGGTGGAGTCTTATGAAACTTTTGTACCTCATGATGATAAATATAAGAATTGGTTATGATGGAATGAAATGTGGAAACATTAATCATTGAAATCATGTAGTAAAAAATTTATATACCATATTTTTGTTTGAATGGTGACAAGCACCATAGATAATGTATTGTGAAATTATATAAGTGTTTCTGATGTGTAATGTTTGGTTATATGTACCATGATTAAAAGGATACGAATATGGATGAAACAAAGAACCTAAAAATACATACTCATTAAATGTATAGATGATTTAGATGTAATAAGTTGGGAAATTACAATAACATGTTCCTAATGTTAGTTACTCAGTTTGAATGACATCACGATAAGAATAAAAAGGGCATGTAAAATGATTTATCTACAACAATTGTGTATGTTGGGTTCACCAACGAAGTGGGGAAGGGTATGTAACATATATACTAGAATCTTTCCAATACACTATCATACTCTAGATCATCAATTTATTTAATTTATATAATTCAAATATATTTAATATTTTTAAACAAATGTACTCAAATTTTAGTAAATTGTTTTTATCATTTAATATTTTGTATTCATCAAATGTAGATTTTATTACATTTTATGAAAGTATAATATAATTATATTATAAAAGTTTTATAAATTTTATTTAATTAAATGAATATTTCTTTTAGAATAAACATTCTAATATTATCATTGGTTGAAATTTTGGTATTTTTGGGAAAATTAATTTTTAGGCGAATAGTAAGAAAATATGTTTTTGTAAATATATCATTTCTTCACATTGAATTACATAATTTAAATATCCCATTATATTATTAAATTGATCATAATGTAATATAAGTTTCATATAAATATATATAATCTAACTAATTATATTTGAATCATCATTATAATTTATTTTAGAATATACTAATTTTAAAATTTAAAACACATTTTTTAGGAAAAATAATTTGATGAATTTAGAATAATTATTTTAAAATAAATATCCACCAATTATAAATAATGAATTTTGGAAAAATGATTTCATATTTAAAATCAATATGTTCATTTTTGGTAAATATTTCAATTATATTTTTACACATGATAATTATTAACTATGGTAAATTGTTATAACCATGGTAATTGGTATACCTAGGTAATTAATTTTAAAATCTTCTAATAATTTCTCATAAATAAATCTAATAATTTAATTTAATTTATTTTATGTGATTAATTCATTTAAATCATTCTTATAATAAAAATATTGAATATTTTACATTTTACCTTGGTAATGTATTTTTTTAAATTAAGAAAATTACAAAATAAATGTCCCTATTTTCGTATTTCTAATATATCTTGATCCAGATAAAAGAATAAGAATTAATCTAAAATATTTTTTTAATGTTAAAAAAGTATTTTTATGTTATTAATTTATTTATACTTTTTATTGATGATATAATTGTCTTTAATACTTATTCAATGTCTATATAGTTTTCATGAATGTTGTTGAATAATATGTAAATCGTTTTAAAAAATAACAAAATTAATATATTTTATAATAATTGTGGAATTAATGTAGTCTAATTTGAAATTATGAGGTGTAAATTTTTGAAATTTCATTTTAATATAATAGTTTTCGTAATATAATATATGTAAATCATTAAATTGTTTCCTTTTCTCAAATATAAAATGGAACCACATACTCTCATTTATTCACATTGTTTGAGAACTACATATCTTTCTATATTCGCCAATGAGGTTATACCCAAGTGGAAAAAGCTCATTCTTGGCATCAAAAAGACCCGAGATCAAATCCGGATAGGGAAAAATTTATGGGGTACTGTAGTTGTATTGTAGCATGGTATTGTAGTAGTACTATAGTAGTGGTAGAATTGTAACAGTGATGGCACTGTAGTGGGGGAGGCACTATTGTAGGGTAATGTAGCGGCAGTGGGTACCATAGCAGTACTCTTCACTGAGGGGTCCTTTGGGCCAAAGAATGGGCTTTCAAGCCATGTATTCAGGCCACATGGCCTTGGGCCATTAGTTTATGTAATGAGACTCCCTCTACCCACCCTACTGAGGTCTTTGATTTAAAAATAATAAATTGAGGCTTGGGCCCAAACATTAAAAAAACATATCTTTCTATATTTGTACGAATACATCTCTAGATTACTTCCCATTATCCTATATCTTATTTTCCTCCAGAAATACCATATTATTATGGTATAAGGTGTAATCCAATGGAGGTCTCCTAAATAAAAGGTAATCATCTTTACAGACTAATTTAATATTTATTACATATTTTAATTCTAATAAATTCATTTTATCCAACATATAATGATGAATCCAATAACATAAATATTAAATTATATTAATATTATTATGGAACAACATTTTTTAACTTGTTTCGATTAAAAGGTAAATGAATGTATTGCTAGTGTGTATCTATGGACTACTACATCCATGGATTTATTGGTTTCATTTAAAATCACAATTTTCTAGGGGTGGTTATTATTAAATATTAATGAATTTTAAATGATATAAGCAATTTAATTGTGTTTTTACAATTATAATATCTTATCGACCATTTAACCATCTAATCCATTAGAAATTCATTACGTCTTTCTTGAATATGTTTGGACTACCAACCATAACATAATGTTATTCCTTTTTTTATTTCCAAATTAAATTTCTTTTAGAATGGATATATTTAATATATATATATATATATATTATGTTTATGAAATAATAACTGTTCTATAACCAAAAATTTTTATTTTCATTCCTTTCATCATATTAATCATATAGTTGTATCATCAACCACGTGTAATTACGTATTACCATCTCTAGGAACTGATACAATATGTTTTTCATCACTACAATATATGAAATTTTATATGACTTAATATAATGATTAAATATATAATATTAACTTGATTAATGTTTTGGAGATTATTTAACCACGATAAACATATAGAGATAAAAATTATGAATGAAAACATGTACGAAAAATGAAATAGTTATCTCCCAAAACAATGATTTTAATAAATAATTGTGCATATATCGTTGATAATATGTTATATGTAAATAATATAGAGTCTGATATGTAATAATTTGGTTCATTATGATATATATATTAAATCATTATCTATAATATATGAGTAATTACACCATAAAAAATATTAAATAAATGGTAAGGATTTCTTATCCAACATAAAATTCTTTGAGATATAGGCCATATTCACTATTTTTTTCTTTTATATAGTTTATAATCTACCATTAAATGTATTTCATTATTCGTCACATTGAAATAATGGGGATTTAATATCCATATAATGTTCTGTTTTTTGGTTTTGATACGTATATTAGTAAGGTGCTATGGGATTGAATTTATAATTTCATTTAATTTGAATTTTTTTAATAATAAATATCAATTGGGGTAAATTTTATAATACTAATATTTAATCCCCATAAATTTTAAAAAACCATGGTTATTTATGAAATTTAAAAATAATAGCACCACATTCATCTGTTTTAAATTTAAAATTATCAAGATAATGTTTTAAAAAACGAAAATATTACCATTATGGTTTATAATTTTTTAAATTAATATATATTGTTTTAAAAAACTATTACCCAATATTTTACATAATTACTTAATTTTTTCAAAATTTTATTTTCATTAATTTTTTATAAATTTTAAATTGTTTTCATGAAATATTTTTTAAATTTTTTTTCTGAACATGTAATTTTTTTGATTTTTTGTTATATTTTAAAAGAATATTAACATCTAACCTATACGAGATTAGAAGATATTATTATAATAAAAAATTATTTTAATTAAATATTACATTATTTTTTCCCATGGATATTTTGGTAGAAAAATGTTTTCTTAATACTCATTATATTCTTAAACATTAAATATATTATTTCAAAATGAAAATTGAAATTTTTTCATTAAATGTTCTAGTGATCTATTGAAATAATTTTATTTAATGAAAAAATGGATAGTACATATTTATTAATTGCTGTAGGATTTAATGAAAAAACTTTTATTCATTATATTGATGAATAATTATTATAATAATGAAATATTTATGAAAACCGTTTTGTTTTCCATGGGATAATATATAATGAAATGAAAAATGATTTTTTGATCTTCTATTATACATAAGATCGATTATGATTATTTTACGAATGGTTATATTATATAATACAAATGCATTAGGTAATGATATACTGATTTATGAAGATATGATGATGAATATATTTGTTATAATTATAAATTTCTAACTTCAAATTTTATTTATGCAGATATTATATTCTAAATATCCATACATGATCATTTATAATCATGATTCTGAATGACTATGTCTATTATTTTATGTGTGAGAATGATCACTAATATCTATGCGCTTAATATTATTTATGGAAATGATTATGAATATATATTTTTAGATTATTATGTTTCTATATTCTTATGATTCCACATGCCTATGTTATAACTAATGGATTATGATTACCAATTTGTTTCCCTTATTAATCATGCTTCCAGATATGATTTATCAGGGGGGTTTATGATCAATAAGTTTCTAGTTGTGAATCTTTTATGTTGATAACATGTATTGGATTACATTATAATCCCCCTATGATCGTCTTATTCGATCATATGTTTTATATATATCATGTTTACTTACTACACATATAATCTCACCCTTTCTGGTATATCATTTTCCCAGTATACAAATAAGGGGCCTATGGTTGATTTTATAGATATAGTAGAAGAAATAATATTGTACTCAAGGAGTTTTATTTGATGTTGTCAATTTTAATTGTTGAATTTTGTAATTATACAGGATTTCCTGACTACAAATCAATTAGATCATTCATGATGAGATCCTTTAAATCCTGATCCAATATGATATGATAACCACATTCTCATGGTTACAAGATCCAATTTATTATAAACATGTTATTTATAGATATTAATTATTTACCCAAAGCATTTGATCTTAATCAAAAAACACCATTCACATGTCTAATTTCATATGTGTCATATATTTTACATATCTTAAAACCATTTTAATCATTTTTACACATCATTAAGTAATGAAGGTTTTATTAATTGAAGTAAACAATCAATGAATATTAGTCATGTCTCTATGAATAACATTGATTAAATATATAATTGTCTATTTAAAAAAATATGGCATTGGAAAATAAAAAGAGATGTTGGAAAATATAAATGTAGATCATAAAATATCATAAAAGGGTTTAATCGGATATGAAGGTAGTATCTAATTATATGGGTAACAAGGAAAGATTATATATGTATAGAAACATAATTACATGAAAAATTCATATAATAAAGAATTTTTATGTATTGAAAATAGGAGGGTGAAACCACCTTATCCCATGTGGTTTCTTATTAATGCTTCATAAGAACTTCTGAACACATTTTGAATTACATGGAAAGACTCTAGAGTGATAAAATATGAGTTGAAATTATGTATAAACGGATTTTTAAAAGAGAGGAATGATGTAAGGGTCAGTTTTTATTGAAAAGTTATGTAATTAGTTGTAAATTTCAAACCTGAATTCTTGGTCACCTAATGAATAATAAATACAAAACCATTGTCCTTCCAAGGGGTTTTAATGAAATTTTATATATAGATATGAATATAAATATATTATTTTATTAGTAACATAATTATATAATGTATGTTAATTCATGATGTGTATATGTGTCATTTTAATATAGTTATTTTTTTTAAAAAAACCCAATATATACCTTAGGATCTCGATGATTCATTATAGGTTTTTAAAATAAATCAAATAACTTAATAATGACATATATTAATAATAAAACAAATTATTAGTTCAAAAATCTATTAAAATGTTTATTACATCACTTTTAGTTCAATATGATATTTTAATACCAACAATATATTTATACCGTATTTCAATTTTAACATAAAAATTGATGGACACCAAAAAATTTTAAAAATTCTCAAGTGATTATTTTCAAAATTTAGTTATAATAAACAACCAATTTACATATATTTTTTAATTTTTTTTGATAAATTTTGTTTTAAATAATATACAACATTATAATAAAATAATAGTTTTTTCTAACATAATGAACATTTTTAACCATATATATTTTTAGAGGACAATATAAAAAATTGTATTATCATTTATATTAAAATATAATTTTTTTTATTTTTATATTTCCTAAAAGTAAATTTTATTTCAAATAATGTTATTTATGATCAATTTCTTTAAATTAAAATATAAACTTTTTGAAAAACAATTATTTTTTCATTATATACAAAAATCTATTTATCATATTCATTATATATTAATGTTCATTTTTTTATAAAAGTATAATAGGGAAAATGGGATGGAATGAACTACTATTTCCATTATAAGAAGCAATTTACTCAAAAAAACCACTACTCTCTAGATGGAAAATTCCATACTAAAAAATGAGTCACCTTAATGGTAATATATGTGATAGTGGTACATTCATGGTGTGACCCATCTAAATTCAATTGTTTAGTGATCTCCAAACACTTTTTTTTCGAAGGACGGTGTCAATGCCTTATTTTATTATATAAAGGAAAGACCTCTTTAGACTGGGTAGAGGGAGACCCATTACATCACTCAAAGGCCCAAGGCCATGTGGCATGAATACTAGGCTTGAATGCCCTTTTTTGGCCCAAAGGGCCCCACGGTGAATAATACTACTACAGTACCCAGGATGCTCTAGTAACTTCTATAGTACAACCACCATTACAGTTCATGATACAGTACCTACACAACTACAGTAATTCTACAGTTCCCTACTACAATTCTACTATAGTATCCCAGAAATTAGTCCCTCAATGTTCATCATTCACTTACGGTAATTATTGAAGGTCTATAAAGTCATGGTCAAGGGAGAACCCCTTTGACTCTTCCTCCACCCATGTTCTGATATATTTGCTTCAAATGGAATGATCCTACTTGTTGACATTGTATTTTCCATCTTCCCCATCAATTATTTCATATCATTACCCCTTATGTAAAAAATTCCAAAATATTGAATGAAAAATTGTCATATTTAACAATGGTCAAGAAATATTCAGATCCTAATAGTCACATTTCCCATTACACAATATATGTACTCACAATTAATATCATACTTCGTCATTTTATTTAATGGTTTCACACTTTTGCTGACAATTTCAGTCATTTTAGAAATTATTTTAATTAATTTATCAATTTTTATTATGATGCGATCTTAATGAGATAATTTCATCACATGGTATTTATTTTAGTGTGTGTAATTTAGTTTTTATTTTATTTCCATTTATTATTTATTATAGATATATACTACATTATTTGATGATGAGTAGAATCCCATTTATAAATTCAATTTAATAATATTATAATATTAATATTTTGAGACCTAAGATCTTTATTTAATAATAAAGTTAAATTTATGTAGAAATAAACCAACCATTAATATGTGATATAATAATAAAGATCAAATATATTTCTAATATATAATTAAATTACAATAAAATGTGAACAATAATAATATCATGACGCATATTTCCACAAACATCAATTAGAGGGGAGTTCTGGTGTAGAGACCTGAAGCTTGATGTACATTGACATTACATTACATTTGCAGAATACATAGTACATAACAAAAACACACACACAAGGATCGTAATAGTTTAGTGTCTTTGGAAACTCGGAATATAATATTCTAATCGTTGTGAAAGATCTTCAACATCTCCCATAAAGATCTTCCTTTTTTTTACCTAAAACCTTTCTTTATATCCTGGGGAAAAGAAAACATAAAAGGGTGAGCTCAAATGCTCAGTAAGGGTAAACAAAAGAAATATCAATCACATCATATACATAAGCACATAACTTTTGGAAATCTTAACCTGTAAAAGAGATCATAATTTCATAACCAGGGATAACTCATGGCAGTGAAATGTAATCACAATAATCATAACTTAAAACATTAAACTTTGTTTCATACACACATAATAATAGAGAATCATTTATTATTAGTCAAGACTCATTACCAAGACTATCTTAGTGGACAAAGTCCCTTTCTGAACCGAGTCACCCTCGTTTCAGTCCTGTTTCACTAAACCGGTATAACCTACCATTCCAGCCATGTCTATCTCATGAGATATAAAATCTTTACCCAATGAATTGGAGGGAGATATAGGTCCCACCCATCTCATAATGATACCATTCTTATGTGTGCCACAAAATCATAAATCATACATCATTGCATAACCCATGTAATACAAATGGGAATCTTAAACATCATGACATCATAAAACAATTCATATAAGATAAAGGAATTCATAAAAATAATTCCATCACAAAATAATCAAATCAATGTAATAATAGGGATAAAAACAGAACCCTTTATTATCTTACATGGAAAATAATTTTGATAAAACACTTGAACTCCATTCTTGAGGAAAATATTCTTTCTTATTCAAAAACATTTTTCCTTTCTTAACATGTCATAAAACTTTAAACTAAAAGAAGTTGATTAAAAATAAACTTGAAAACTTGAAAAGGATGCTTCTTGGAAATAATGTTTTAAAAATCTATTCATGTCGTATAAGTTAAAAAAACATCCTTCGTACTTTTATCGGAAAAGTCAAAAAGTACCTCGTATGAAAAACGACAAAAGATTCCTTTAATATCTTTTACTAAAAACTCACCGAAGGGTAAAATTGGATTTAAACAATTTTAGGTGGATGGAAATAATATTACATATTGAGGAAACAGGGATGTGGATGATAAAATACACACCAGTAAATACTAAAGTATAAACAATCTCGGAGAAAAATGAGATTGTGATATTTCCCTTACCTTAGGTCTGATTTGCTTCATAAGTGTCCGAACCTCCTGTATAATGATTTAAATAATGTCATTGACTTATTAAAGAATCATATTCATTGTTATGATATCATATATGGTTCACTTATAACTTTATATTACCCGTTCTTTTGTAAATTCCATGTTAAAGAGCGTTTTGGGTAAAATTGTTTCATTTGTCATCCGTGTTTTGACTTGTAATTATTCATATGATTACTTAGATCATGATTAATTAATTCCAGAATATAAAACATGATTTATATATATATATATTCAGAATATACATATATATAATAAATCAATAAATGGAAATAAATACACCGTTCCTGGAGATGGTAGGCCGTACGCACGCATGAACGCTGTTTTCGTTTCCTTATTGAGTTGAACGGAATTAAGTAGATGACATACATATATACACACATAAATACAGTATAATTATTATGTCATATATTTCATGATTACTTATTATATATACTTTATAATCATTCATGAATGGTTAAAGTGGAGAATGAATATCATCGCGTCGTGGAGATGGTAGTCTGTACGTGTGCACGAGCGATGATATCGTTCTCATGATCGTGGGACTGTATTGGAGTGTATGTATACTATTTCAGAATAAATATCACTTTAAAATAATAATATATAGTTATTATTTACACCATTATACCCATCCAAGTAAGGTGGTTGTGGAAAATAGATTACACCACGGCGTGGATATGGTATTCTGTACGTACGCACGCGCGGTGATTTCTTTTTCTGTGGGATGGATAAATGGTGAAATAGGGTTGTTTCATACTTATAATAACATATCAGTATATGAGTGATACAGATGTTATTACTTCATAATGAAACAACTAAATAAGAAGAAGTGGAAGAAGAAATAAAGATGAAAGAATCGGTAACAGACATTACCTCTTCTTTGAAGTGCTTCTTTGAGACCTCCTTTTAGGGCACTAAAATGGGTCTTTGAATAAGACCAGAACCTCTAGGATGTTTCTAGGGAAGTGGAGAAGAGAATTTGGCAGGGTTTGACCGAGCATTAAGGCTCAAAGTTGTGTGAGGAAGAGAGGGAGGAGGTGCCCTTTTATAAGGGAGGAGAGGGGCACCTTTGGAATAACGAAAAATATTATTTTATTATAAAGTCAAGTTCGGTTTTAAATAGCTCCAAATTGATTTATTTCTAGGCTAAGGTGGGGATGGGTCGAAATCCTCTCATCCAACAGAATCTAGACAAGTTTAGGTTCCTATTTTAACCTTATCATTTAGATTTAACATTAAGTTAAATAATTTTACTTTTACCGTGTCTTCTTGAGTTCTTATACTATATGGTAAATAAACTTACTATAAGAAGCCAAAAGAACCCCAAGTTTTTTATTATTAATATATATAACCGTATTTAAGTCATTTTTCCGAACCTTATATTTTTAGAAATAAAATAACAATTAATAATATAATATTTGTTTTAAAAACTATTTTATGTCAATTTTGACACTATTTAGTAATTGATTTTTGTGAAAATTATAATAGAATGATTAGTTCGGAAGAAGTTAATTAAATAAATAATAACATGTCATATTAAACTTGAAAATTAGTGGAATTCATAAAAAGTCTCAAATTATATTTAGTTGGGTATTTATAACATCAATTATGTCAATATTTCATTAATAAGATAATTAATGCATCATCGTTGTGTCATAAATAAATTAAATTTTTTTGGTCTAAAAATTATAAATAAAATACCATTATGTGGAAACGTTTGTTAGCTTTCTAATGAATATTTATAGTAGAATTTATCTTATGTATAACCCCATATTAAAAATTATTTACTTATTAAACTTTGATTTTAACTATTTTAACCCTTCTTTAAATAAATTAATAATAAATGTCCTAATCTAATCCAAGTGGGCCTAAATGGTCGTATTTTATTTCTAAGGTTGTTTTTGGTCTAATTAAACTTTTCCAATAGAATACGAACATGTTTTAGTGTAATAATAATATCATTTGTACCCTTAATTACCCTATTTACTTTTAACCGTGGTAAAAAAAGTAAAAAGTTACTATTCACCAAAAAATTATTTTCATCTCATTGAACCACATTTTACATACTGACATCAACCGTGTCTCTCGGATTTTTGGAATTCCACTCACAGAAGCGGTAAAATTAAGTTTTATGAAAAATTCATTTTTTTTAACTACCACTTAGTGGTTTCACTATTCATCAAAAAATGAAAGTTTCCTGAAAAATACCAAAAATTAGGCCTAAGCTATATTTGATATTATGAACTCAAAAATGACGTCTATTATACCAAATTCAAAACATATCATTTGCATTAATTAATTTAAAAATTAATTCTCGTCGTCAACAGAAATAGCGTGTTCTTAAGAGATAATAACTATCAAAAGATTGACAGTTGTTTATGTCTGGTTTAAATGTGAAATTACATCCAATGACCAGAATTGTATTAAATTGTAAAAATATATTCCAAATGTACTTTAAAACCACTAAAATTAATAATTTATCACTATTAATTATTTTGATTAAAAAAGTTGTTTTTAATTAAAATTTAGTAATTTTCACTATTCATCAGAATATGAAAGTTATCCGAAAAGTACCAAAATTTCACCTTAGACTAAATTCGATACTCCGAATCCAAAAATGAAGTCCATTTTGAGAGCTAAAATTTCTAAAATTTTAAAAGGTGGTTATTACTATCCATAAGAGCTTGTTTTAATAACATTTTAATAGCATATCGTTGTTTAGTGAAACTCGGTATTGCGTACTACACACGCTATCGAGGAAGGTCGTGATTGCGTGTAATACAAGGCAAGTCAAGGATGCATGTTGAGCAAGCTCCTTTTGGTGTAGCGTACAACACAAGACTTTAATGAAATTAAAAAGAATATTTTTCATAAAATCTCGGGGTGTTACATTCTACCCCCCTTAAAATGAATTTCGCCCTCAAAATTCGTCGGGGTTATAAAATCTTTACTATTCGAAAGTTTCTTTTATAGAAACTCACATCGTAAAAAGGAATACCAAAACTAATCTTTAAAAACAAAAGTATGAAACTTAACGGTTACCCAAATAAAATAATCACTGGGTTTCCACATAGGTGAAAATATGGATATTGGAGAGAAATCTAATCATCATGTTCTAATGGAGAGTGGTAGAGAACATGGCTATGGAAAAGCCAGCAATCACAAAGCCATAAATTTGTGATGATCTAGGGTACGATCTGATTCATCAGATATAAGAGCACTAGGACAACATTTTTGGTTTTTAAGATCATTTCCCTAATGTTGATGAAATTGGAATTAGAAGAAATACTTTCGTGATTTTGGTATAGTCTCACCATTTTTCATTCTTTGGACAATTTCCACTTCATTTCTTAATGAAATGAAGTTGAATTTGTCATTCGTTATGTGTTAGAAGATCATGTGATAGAAAGATGGGTCATTCCATCTGTCTCAAAAAAAGGTTAGAAAAGTTATCAAAAAATACATAAGTCCATCGATAGTGAGATTAATCCTATATAGTTCCTAAAATGAACTTATACTTAATATATCATACCTCTTAATAAAATAAAACTAGTTTCCACTAACCAGGGACTTCCTGTTGGCCAGTGGTAGGCGATAAAGGCCAGTCGCACTTCGGTTGTGGGTTCGATTCCTACGACCTTGTCCGACGCGTTGGGTAGTCGCCCGTCCTGCAGGTTGTCCTTTTTCTAAAACTATATTACTATAACATCCCATCAATAATATCGAAAAAAACTTCTATCCTTAAACAATACTAACTTATGTCCAACATAATTCATTCTAGTCTTTAGGCTTATCTATAATACTACAGTCCATTCTCAAAATATTGTGAAAACGATTACCAGAGATTTAATACCATCGTTGATCCCCATATATCATAAGATATGTCTTGTTGGTCACATTCCAAACATTCAAAGGCCTTAATCGTGTCTTCTCTTGAATACCCATTGAACTATAGTGAAAACTTGAATGCAGTTAAAAGTTAACACTTTTCACATACCAAAATCCTCAAAATTCTATATACTCAAAACATGATATCACTTAGTCCTTTTATCAATCATGATCTCATGAATACTGTTAAAAATTTCATTTTCTCGTTTTACCTTCATTATGCGCATATCATATTATTTCAAAAAATATCTCAATAACTTTGAATACCACATTAGACCAATACATAAATATTCCAATACTCCATGATACAACATTATTTTGGAATCCCATTACATAAACACTTAATCATTCCACCACATCGTTTTCATATTCAACATCGCCAATAGTGATCGCATGTGACTTCCCTTTGTCCTTTTCCCTAAGTGGTTTCTCATGTCGATCATCACTAACCCTTGGATTAGGGCATTTATTAGCATCATGCCCCATTTCCTTGCACTTGAAGCATTGAAGTGTTGGTGGTTCATTCTCTGCAGTCTTTGCTTTATTCACATCATTAGAAACCCTTTTTCCATTACTTCGACACTCAGCTGCTCGATGAACTTCTTTTCCACACTTAAAACATTTTCTAGTCCCCTTAAGACAATCTCCACCATGCATCTTTCCACACTTTGTGCATAAGAAAACATTCATCTTCTTTTCACCAATATTCTGAGATTTCTCCGTGAACTCCATCTTTCGTTTCTTGTCAAAACCATGTGATGGATATGTAACACGAACTTCCATTTCTACCTTGATAGCACAACGCAAAATTTTCTTCATAGCTACTGAAGTCTCTTATAGCTAATGCCCTTCGAAGACTTGGTTTTAGGCCACTGAAAAATCGATCAACTTTACTTTCAGGTTGGATGATAATGCCAGATGCATACCTTGCAAGTCTTGTAAAATTCTCTTCGTATATACCAACAGATTCATCATCCTTCTGCTTTAGCTCAAGAAACTCCCTTTCCATCTTTGTTCGAAGAATACGAGGGAAGTACTTACTGAAAAACAAGTTATTGAACTCGTCCCATTCCATGGACTCAATTTCATCTCTTGGCATTGTATTCTTGATAAAATTCCACCATTGATCAGCTTCACCTTCCAAACGATATACTGCTAAGATGAATTTATCATGCTCAGAACATTGAAGAACTGAAAATATCTTTTTAGTGGTACTGATCCATTGTTCAACAACAAGTGGATCGGAAGACCCACTGAAAGAAGGTGGATGTTGCCTCATGAAGGACTCAATAGAATATTGTTCCCTTCTCTGCTCATTTGGAAGTCCAGAATGATTCATAGCTTGTGTAAGTATAGCAATTAGATTTTTCACTCCATCTCCCATAACATTTGTTTTTTCATGAGTGAAATCATTGCATTGTCCATTGCATTGATCAACACGATTCCTTCGGGTTCCAGCCATCATCTAAAACCCAAAAAGAATAGTGTGAGAGGAAAAAATCATGCTTGGGAAAACAACATAATAAAGGGGGAGTACCTTCAATATCTATCATCTTAGGTTTAATTCTATGATCCTTAGCGTAATTATAGTACTATAACCTATACGTATACTTAACCTTAGGGACATCCCTAGACATACCTTAGAAATATCTCTAGGGATCTCACTAACGTTTTCACATCCTAGTTTCCAAAGGATGACTAAACCTTTCTTCTGATACCAACTGTAGAGACCCGAATCTTGACGTACATTGACATTACATTACATTTTCGAAATACTAAGTGCATAACAAAAACACACACACAAGGATCGTAATAGTTTAGTGTCTTTGGAAACTTGGAATATAATCTTCTAATCGTGGTGAAAGATCTCCATCATCTCCCATAAAGATCTTTCTTTTTTTTACCTAAAACCTTTCTTTATATCCTGGAGAAAAGAAAACATAAAAGGGTGAGTTCAAATGCTCAGTAAGGGTAAACAAAAGAAATATCAATCACATCATATACGTAAGCACATAAATTTTGGAAATCTTAACCTGTAAAAGAGATCATAATTTCATAACCTGGGATAACTCATGGCAGTGAAATGTAATCACAATAATCATAACATAAAACATTAAACTTTGTGGCATACACACATAATCATATAGAATCATTTATTATTAGTCAAGACTCATTGCTAAGAATATCTTAGTGGACAAAGTCCCTTTCTGAACCGAGTCACCCTCATTTCAGTCCTGTTTCACTGAACCGGTATAACCTACCATTCCAGACATGTCTATCTCATGAGATATAAAATCTTCACCCAATGCATTGGAGGGAGATATAGGTCCCACCCATCTCATAATGATACCATTCTTATGTGTGCCACAAAATAATAAATCATAAATCATTGCATAACCCATGTAATACAAATGGGAATCTTAAACATCATGACATCATAAAACAATTCATATAAGATAAAGGAATTCATAAAAATAATTCCATCACAACATAATCAAATCAATGTAATAATAGGGATAAAAACAGAACCCTTTATTATCTTACATGGGAAATAATTTTGATAAAACACTTGAACTCCATTCTTGAGGAAAATATTCTTTCTTCTTCAAATTTTTTTTTCCTTTCTTAACATGTCATAAAACATTAAACTAAAAGATGTTGATTAAAAATAAACTTGAAAACTTGTAAAGGATTATTCTTGGAAATAATGTTTTAAAAATCCATTCATTTCGTATAAGTTAAAAAAAATCCTTCGTACTTTTGTCGGAAAAGTCAAAAAGTACCTCGTACGAAAAAGGACAAAAGATTCCATTCATATCTTTTACTAAAAACTCACTGAAGGGTAAAATTGGATTTAAACAATTTTAGGTGGATGTAAATAATATTACATATTGAGGAAACATTGAAGTGGATGATAAAATACACCCCAGTAAATACTAAAGTATAAACAATCTCGGATAAAAATGAGATTGTGATATTTCCCTTACCTTAGGTCTGATTTGCTTCATAAGTGTCCGAACCTCCTGTATAATGATTTAAATAATGTCATTGACTTATTACAGAATCATATGAATTGTTATGTTATCATATATGGTTCACTTATGTCTTTATATTTCCCGTTCTTTTGTAAATTCCATGTTAAAGAGCGTTTTGGGTAAAATTGTTTCATTTGTCGTCCGTGTTTTGACTTGTAATTATTCATATGATTACTTAGATCATGATTACTTATTTCCAGAATATATAACATGATATATATATATTCAGAATATACATATATATAATAAATCAGTAAATGGAAAGAAATACACCGTTCATGGAGACGGTAGGCCGTACGTACGCATGAACGCTGTTTTCGTTTCCTTATTGAGTTGAACGGAATTAAGTAGATGACATACATATATATATACATAAATCTAGTATCATTATTATGTCATATATTTCATTATTACTTAATATATATACTTTATAATCATTCATGAATGGTTAATGTGGAGAATGAATATCATCGCATCGTGGAGACGGTAGGCTGTACGTACGCACGAGCGATGATATCGTTCTCATGATCGTGGGACTCTATTGGAGTGTATGTATACTATTTCAGAATCAATATCACTTTAAAATAATAATATATAGTTATTATTTACACCATTATACCCATCCAAGTAAGGTGGTGGTGGAAAATAGATTACACCACGGCGTGGAGACGGTATTCCGTACGTACGCACGTGCGGTGATTTCTTTTTCCGTGGGATGGATAGATGGTTAAATAGGGTTGTTTCATACTTATAATAACATATCAGTATATGAGAGATAATTATGTTATTACTTCATAATGAAACAACTAATGAAGAAGAAGTGGCAGAAGAAATAAAGATGAAAGAACCGGTAACAGACATTACCTCTTCTTTGAAGTGCTTCTTTGAGACCTCCTTTTAGGGAACTAAAATGGGTCTTTTAAGAAGAACAGAACCTCTAGGATGTTTCTAGGGAAGTGGATAAGAAAATTTGGCAGGGGTTGGCCGAACTTGAAGGCTCAACGTTTTGTGAGGAAGAGAGGAGGAAGTTCCCTTTTATAAGGTAGGAGAGGGGCACCTTTGTAATAACTAAAAATATTATTTTATTATAAAGTCAAGTTCGGTTTTAAATACCTCCAAATTGATTTATTTCGAGGCTAAGGTGGGGATGGGTCGAAATCCTCTCATCCAATAGAATCTAGACAAGTTTAGGTTCCTATTTTAACCTTATAATTTAGATTTAACATTAAGTTAAATTATTATACTTTTACCGTGTCTTCTTGTGTTCTTATACTATAAGGTTAATAAACATAATATAAGAAGCCAAACGAACACCAAGTTGTTTATTATTAATATATATAACCTTATCTAAGTAATGTGGCCGAACCTTAGATTTTTAGGAATAAAATAAAAATTAATAATATAATATTTGTTTTAAAAACTATTTTATGTCAATTTTGACACTATTTAGTAATTGATTTTTGTGAAAATCATAACAGAATGATTAGTTCGAAAGAAGATAATTAAATAAATACTATCATGTCATATTAACCTATAAAATTAGTGGAATGCATAAAAAGTCTCAAATTATATTTATTTGGGTATTTATATCATCAATTATGTCAATATTTCATTAATAAGATAATTACTGCATCATCGTTGTGTCATAAATAAATTAAATTATTTAATGTCTAAAAATTATAAATAAAATACCAATATGTAGGATCGTTTTTTAGCTTTCTAATGAATATGTATAGTCGAATATATCTTATGTATAACCCCATATTAAAAATGATTTATTTATTAAACATTGATTTTAACTATTTTAACCCTTCTTTAAATAAATTTATAATAAATGTCCTAATCTAATCCAAGTGGGCCTAAATGGTCATATTTTATTCATAAGGTTGTTTTTTGTCTAATTATACTTGTAAAATAGAATTAAGACATGTGTTAGGGTAATAATAATATCATTTTTACCCTTAATTACCTTATTTACTTTTAACCGTATTAAAAAAGTAAAAAGTTACTATTCACCAAAAAAATATTTTTATCTCATTGAACCACATTTTACTTACTGACATCAACCGTGTCTCTCGGATTTTTGAAATTATACTCACAGAAGCGGTAAAATTAAGTTTTATGAACAATTCATTTTTTTAACTACCACTTAGTGGTTTCACTATTCATCAAAAAATGAATGTTTCAGAAAAATACCAAAAATTAGTCCTAAGCTATATATGATATTATGAACTCAAAAAAGATGTTTATTTTACCAAATTCAAAACATATCAGTTGCATTAATTAATTTAAAAATTAATTCCCGTCGTCAACACAAATAGCGTGTTCTTAAGAGATAATAACTATCAAAAGATTGACAGTTGTTTATGTCTGGTTTAAATGTGAAATTACATCCAATGACCAGTATTGTATTAAATTGTAAAAATATATTCTAAATATACTTTAAAACCACTAAAATTAATAATTTATCACTATTAATTATTTCGACTAAAAAAGTTGTTTTTAATTAAAATTTAGTAATTTTCACTATTCATCATAATATGAAAGTTATCCGAAAAGTACCAAAATTTCACCTTAGGCTAAATTCGATACTCCGAATCCAAAAATGAAGTCCATTTTGAGAGCTAAAATTTCTAAAATTTTAAAAGGTGGTTATTACTATTCATAACGGGTAGTTTTAATAATATTTTAATAGCATACCGTTGTTTAGTGAAACTCGGTATTGCGTACTACACACGCTATCGAGGAAGGTCGTGATTGCGTGTAATACAAGGCAAGTCAAGGATGCGTGTTGAGCAAGCTCCTTTTGGTGTAGCGTACAACACAATACATTAATGAATGTAAAAAGAATATTTTTCATAAAATCTCGGGGTGTTACATCTGGAGTTATGGTTCAATCATCATACGACTAAGAGTTATCTAAAAAAATTAATATCTAATATTTGGGGTTCAAATTTTATTATCTACGAAAATTCAAAAATATGATGGAATTAGTACAGACAAAATAAAAGTATACATTTACAGTTCGATAGTTGTTTATGTGTTTTCCTTACGACATTTCATTTTCATGAACCATATAAAAAATTGTGATTTAAGAGATTTTACTCTCATCCCATGGAATATTATTTTACTATTTGTCAACTTTTTTCATTAACACTTAGTTTTGATCAATAAGAGGAATATTGTAGATATACTTTTAATTAAATATTTATAGTGTTAGTGTTTCATTTGGTTGTTAATTTTTATTCATTCTTCATGTTCCATATAATTTATTTTCTTGATGGACTTCGCTTCCACACAAAATGAATTAATCTTTTCCTTTGAGTAAACTCTATTTAAGAATAATTCATCATCATAATCATAAAATAAGATGATTAATCATTCCCATATGATTTTTATCATGTAGATTCCAGGAATATCAATTTTATTATTCTATTAAACCAATTTTTGGGAACAATGGGAGTCTTCAATTTCCTTTTCCACATTGATAGATCATTGATCAGTTTCATCATGTCTATTAATATCACCTCTAAAAAACATATTCTGGATTTTTTTAATCTAAATAATAAATGATATATTTTTTATCGAGGGTAACTAATTAGAAAATAAGTATACATTGAAATTTTGATTATATTTTTTCTATATGATCCAATGGATTCATCTACAATTTTAATCATGAAAAAACCCTATCTATTTTACTAAATAGGTTTTCTAAATACATGTTGAATAATATACTCCCAAACACTTCCCATTACATGGAATTAATTTTTAAACTTTCTTGTATTAATAATGATATTCTACCAATGGTTACCTAATCATTATTATTAATTAAGAGATTATGAAACCATTTAATAATCCAAGAACTACCGAAATTAAAATGCATGTTTCAATTATATTGAAAAATTTCACTAAAATATTATATTTGAAGATCCCAAAAAATATTGTTGAAAATTATGTATAAAAGAATCTCTGTATAGTTATCATCTTTTAGATCCTTCTTTAATACAATATATTTTGATTTATTGTTCATATATTGAGAAATATGGGTTAGAATATTCTATATATTATTTCGATAATAGATATCATGTCTTGTTCCCCATATGGGTGTTCATTTCATTTTATAGTACATTAATTGTTCACTCGATTCATTTTATTTTGAACCATTGACTAAAACAAAAAATAGTTGTGTCATTATAATGAAATAGTATTCGAAATATAAAATTATATAATAATGAAAATAAATCATAGGATGTTTTAAATTATTACATGTATATTTCTACATATGAAATTTTAGGATCATCCTATTTCACTATTGTTTCATCATATGTGGTTTTATGTTCCCCCCTTATTTATCAATACATAATCCCTAAAAATAACTAAACCCATATATGAATCAATGTATGAAAACTAAAAGACATTTTATGTACGCATTTCTTAATTAATTATTCATTACATCTCATAATAAATGACACCACATGTCATATTTTTTTAGTGTCTTTGGAATCTCAATACATTTTAAAATTAATTTATAGCCACTCTTTAAAATATACTATAAATATTACACTCAAGACAAAATATTATAAACATATCAATGATAACACTATTCTTCATAACAAAAATAAATCGAAACCTAATAATGGGTGAGCTAACAGGATGATTAAGGGGTGAACGAAAGAGACAACAACACAATATCGTAAGTAATAATAAGATGAATATGTGGCTGTGATAATTTAATTGAGGTATATGAACAAAATATATAAAATAACATTCAATAAAACATATATAATTGACCATTAATCAAGGTGTACACCATTTTTTACAACATAAGATATGAAACAGAGGAGCATGGACACTAGAGTAAATAATTATTGGTTAAATGGACAAGACATATTTATATTTCATAAACCAATAATGTTGAACACACAAAATGATAAAAAGTATAACATATGAAAATTGTTAAAACTAATATATTCACATCATTATTGTATTTGATAAAACTAAACTCATAACACACCATAACATGGATAACTACTCACTATTTACAATAAATTTGATTTCGGATAACCACTACTGAGATAAAAAACATATCAAAATAAATTTTCATGAAATTCGTGGAACCAATCATTAAAATTGATAAAACCCATATACATGTTCCATTTGAACATGAAAACAATGAATATAATATCAAATCATAATTATCCTATTTGAAATAAAAATGCATAAAAATGGTTACAAAAATGCATTTTATAATCCATATTTATATATAGGATGCATTCTATCATTATATAATATCCTTATTGAGTAATATTAATGATTAAATAAAGGAAACATTGATGACAGAAATCCTTATTAGTGCATTAAAATTTTAATTTCACATATTATAAGAAAAATAATGTGATAAAAATATTTATTTTAATGGAAATAATTTTTAATACAATAAAAATATAAATTATTTTATAATACCATGAAATCATTCAATTTTGTATTCAATAATAATATTGAAAATTGTATATATAAAATGAAAAATTTTAGAAATAGTATAAAAAATTCATTTCAAAAAATTTATTGAATTTCTTTTTGAAAGAGAGTACCTTATGATGCATGATAAAAACAATTTCTTATAATGTATTGACATACACAAAAATATACGAAATTATGAATATGAAATATGTCATAATGATACTTGAGATGTGAAATAATTTCATTTACTCTTTATTTCTACAATGGAACATAAACCCCATGTATAATATAAATGTACACTACAATAACAGACATATGAACCATTTAAATATATATTACCTTTTATTGTATTAAATTACAATAATTTATTACACATATAATAGTTAGTTATTATTTATTTAATTATCAAATTTTATTAATTTATATTATTTTATTTATGTTTTTTATAGAGATTCAGATTGCCAATATTTTATAAAACCTTCATAAATACCATATTAATTAAGGTATAATGATCATGTTTATTTAATTATTTATTTCTTCCAAAGTACATTTAAGAGGAACGTATTCAAATGGTTCATGAGAATGAAATATATGAAAATCCTATTTCATGTAATTTATGAAAGACCAAAAGTTATATTTCATGAAAATTCAATTTCATTGAAATATATAGAAACATATTCCAAGGAAAAAATTTATCAAGAATATAAAATATTATTTTACGAATATCTTTAAATTTTTAGTATGAGAATGGGATGTTTGTATAACAACATTCATGTAGGTTGGTTAACCTGTTTGAATGAAAACATGTTATAATAATGAATTTGTAATATTGTAGTGTCATATAATTGTATAAAAATTCTCATATAATCATACAAATGTGAAAAAAACATAAATTGTGTGTATAATTAAGTTAAAAAATAGTTTAGATAAGGAGGGAGTGGTATCTTTTTGAGTATAATAGAGATTCATTGATAAATTAAGTCATCGAAATGGGTTCTATCAAAATGAAGGATTTAGGTCCTCTTCATAGAAATAAAACTGATAAAACATTTAATAATTCATTAGGAGTGAAAATTTAGGTTTATATTCAATACATAATCAAATGATATTTTTTTACATTAATGGTGTAGATGAGTTGTCCTTTAAAAAGTGAAGATGACTGGACTTTTCAGAAATACGATTTCAATAGTGAATATGAAATATAAATTCTTATATAATATGGTTCCAAAGTGGATGATAATTTATATTTTCATGACCCCCTCCCCACAAAGTGTAACCCTCATGAGCCACCAATGTCAGAAGGGAGATAATGACTGTCGAATCCCGCTTCCAGTAGGCCCCGGATTGGTGACTAACACTGAGGGTATAATAAACACACAAATGGGAGTTATTACCCTCTAATAGAACACATGACAAAGAGAAGGATAAGGTAGACACCAAACAACTTCAACTCATAACTGAAGTGTAAAATAAAACCCAAGTGCACATTTGTAATGTCAAGAAAAAGTACTACAACTGAATGGGTAAAACCACAAGTACCCAAAAGAAGGTAAAAAAAATCAGTAACCACAAGCCCGAACTGCTCTTGCAACCACAAGCTAGTAGAAACCAGCTTGATCTCCATCCTGCTCCATGTAACCTGAAAAAAAGTTTATATATACGTAGGGTGAGTATAACAGTATACTCAGTAGGATCCTCCCCGAAGACTCTCGTACAAATGAAAATAAAGCATGCTAATGCACAATGAACAACAAGTGAAACTTACACATGACCTAAATAGGTATACTATGTTCCCAACCTCACCATGGCTACTATCACCAAGTAACTCATACAAGAATATATAATACAGTAAATAATATCAAGGGTACCCCGCTACTACTTCCCCACTGGTTTTCCGGTTTTCCCCAATGACCAAGGTCATGTGCATATCTCTCCAAAGGCTTGCCCGTATACACCGGGGCTGAGCTCCAAAATCTGCACCTCATGCAATACAAAGGCTTTCCCGCAAACACCTGGATGAAGCACCACACCGTACTCACAACCAAAATAAACCAGGTTGTTTTTGTGAGCCACCACAGCTCGCATAACGTGTATCATACGTTGAGTATTATACCTCAAGACATTACAACTCATACTACGAGTAAGGATTCTCAAGACATCACAGCCTATACACAATACACCTACAGTAGTCCATATGATACTATATCCATAATATATGTGTGTTAATAACCACAATCCATTACAGCCCTCTACACACATTTATGGGGTAAATAACCATTATGCCTAATGGCACAACTATCTTGCAAGAGAAGAGAGAGGGGTCACTAGGGGTAGTCATCCATTCACCCTCCCATTAGAATGCTGGGGAAAACACCCCCCAGGGCTCAGAATCCTCAGGGTGTTAGTTGTCCTTACTGAGAGGGCGGAGTAGCGTATAGAGACACAAAAAAGTACATAATATATTATAACGCACAGCAACACTGTGGGCATAACCTATTCTTAAACCCAACTACAGCTAACATCTCTCGTACTCTAGGTTCCACATATAAGAATAGGTATCCTATAAGAACACAAACAATTAAAGGGATTTATTAGATTACAACATTCCCTCTTTATCAATTCCACTGTACGTTAATTATTTTTTCAAACTTAAATTAACCATGGAAAATTACTCATTAAATTCCATTAACACCAAATGAAAAAATCCATTGTCCCTTTAAAATTCATAAACCTCATCATTAAGATTCATCAAAATCCAACCCCATGGGTTCACATCATTTATTCAAACATTCATTAGAGAATTACATTCCCATATTCCCACGTATTCGAGAAAAGCATCCCATGATACTAAATACAAAGGGGCTCAACACGGTGAGTAGATGGACTACCCTTTGAGTCTTTGTGGCCTATAGTAAGAGAATAGTCCCATTGTTCCTTGAGAGGCTAAACACGGAAATCACGTGGCATACCGCGCGTGTCTTCGCCTCCTTTGGAAGAAGGGTAAGCAAGACCAGCTTCCTTGAGCAGTGGGGAAAAGTAAATCAGATAAACAACCAAACAAATCACTAAGCATCCAACAATCACATCTATCTCATTCCATCATCCCCGGTGTCCTCTCTGACACCCATATTCATAAACTGATGCATCTCGCCACTCTAGGCATCATCCACTTCCACAACCACAAGGCCTCCATGCCCCCACATATCACAACACCCTCCCAGGGTCACATCACCGCACAAGCAGTAGAAAAAAATCATCACATCAAATTTGTGCTCTTGGCCCCTTGACATGTCATCAAGCCATCAAAAAACAACCACCAATAAATTTCAGGTTTACCAACCAAAGGAATTAAACACATAATTGGCCTCAATTTTATTAACACCACGTTGGAATAACATCCACTACAACAATAACTAGATTCAATTACATTCCTATTTTTCTTTAGCCAATTAATTATCAATTAATTACAGATTTACGTTCTTTATCAATTTCATCAAGAACAACATGCTAACAAGCAAGGCATATACATCACACTATCTTTCAAATCAAGATGCAAACTGTTAGCATGGTACAAAGTAACAACATGTGATAAAACCTGTTCTTTCAATCTGGTTCAAGTATTTAACTAGTTCAATTCCATTGTGATTCAGAGACCAAATCGTGATAACTCTATGATTGCACATAAAAAAATTAAAGATGCCGTGAATCCCCTACCTCAACAGTTTTTATAGAAACCACAACAGTCGATGAACTCCCAAGAAGAGCGGGCCGATTCACCCTGAATCCTCCTTAGATCTCCCCCTCCTAAGACAAACAAGACCAAAACTCTTCATATTCGACATCCACACACCTATATCTACCCACAATGTGTGTAGATATCAGAAACCGATAGAGTAGGAGGAGTATATCTACAAAGATCTAAGAAACAAAACAAGAACGATGAAGAAAGACCACATACCACAAAAACCGGCTTCAATTCGCTAAGAAAAGCCTCAAGATCACCTCCAAAATGATTGGGAGAGGTTTTTCTATCTCCAAGGAAGGGTAATCCTGATTTATGGCCACTTAGAGGCTTAAACGAACCATTCAGGGGGAATAGAGTTCAAATCCACAGTTTTAGGATCTAACTTTACGTGCCTGCATGGTTAGTCAACATGGTTTAACAAACTGTGCACTAGCCGTGCGTTAGCTTCTACCTCTCCAAACACCCCTCACACGTTTAGTCTGCATGGTTAAACTAACTCCGCGCTAACCTTGTGTTAGCGACTATCTCCCACACCAACATGGCACGACTTGGCCACATGGTTTAGGAAAAATGTGCGCCAACAATGAAAATGCTATTTCTACTTTAGCTTCCCTTAAAATTCCACCCAAACGCACCCCCAAGTAACCATGACCCCCCGAAACACCACTAGTATCACATTTTCACAAAAGCAAGGACCGGAGAGGTTCGGGACATTACATCAGATGCCTCTCAAAACATTCTCGTCCTCAAGAATCCAAAACCCACCAAAAGAGTAAAAGAAACATGGTTTGAACAACCACCCATCGAGATACCTCTCAAAAGAGAGAATTCCACCAAAGCAACAAAGGGTGCGATCTCATAAACATGAAATTTCAACAACCACATAAGGGATCATCATTACATGAAAAGAGTTAAACATCAAAAAACTTGGGGTACTGAGCATGTATCTGTAACTTATGTTCTCATGTACTGTACTCCAAGCCACCGTGTTGCCACAAAAAATAAACTAAAGGAATAGAACGCTCGTGAAACACCTTATCCCTATGGTATTGGATCTCCACAAGTCTCTCTTCAAAGGTTACATAATCATCAACATCGATCTCTCCCCAATTGATGATGTGAGAGTCATCATGAAGATAACGAAGAAGCTGTGATACATGTAAAACATCATGTATCTGACTCATCTTTGGGGGTAGTGCTACATGATATGCCACAGCTCCAACACGAGCTGACACCTCGAAAGGACCAACAAAGTAGGGAGAAATATTACTCCCACGACCAAACCTTCACTGCCCACGACGAGGAGTAACTTTCATAAACACATTATCCCCAACATCAAAGTCTATGGGTTTAACACCCGAGACTTTTATGTTATATAAATCATCAAAGGAATCTTTTTCTATACAACACTTGCTTGGCTTGCTTTACACGCAATCGCGACCTTCCTCGATAGCTTGCGTCGTACGCAATACCGAGTTTCACTAAACAACATTATGCTATTAAAACTAGCCGTTATGAATAGTAATAACCACTTTTTGGAATTTTATAAATTTTATTTTTCAAAATGGACTTCATTTTTGGACTCAGAATATCGAAATTAGCCTAGGGTGAAATTTTGGTATTTTTCTGAAAACATTCAATTTTTGATGAATAGTGAAACCACTAAGTGGTAGGTTAAAAACTGAATTTTGCATAAAACTTAATTTTACCGCTTCTGTGATTGGAATTTCGAAAATCCGAGAGACACGGTTAATATCAAGGACTAAAATGTGGTTCAATGAGATGAAAATATTTTTTTGGTGAATAGTAACTTTTTACTTTTTTTACCGCGGTTAATAGTAAATAGGGTAACTAAGGGTAAATATGATATTAATATTACCCTAACACATGTCCTAATTCTATTGGACAAGTGTAATTCGACCAAAAACAAACTTAGGAATAAAATATGACCATTTAGGCCCACTTGGATTAGATTAGGACATTTATTATTAATTTATTTAAAGAAGGGTTAAAATCGTTAAAATCAAAGTTTAATAAGTAAATCATTTTTAATATGGGGTTATACATAAGATAAATTCAATTGTAAATATTAATTAGAAAGATAAAAAGATTTCCTACATGATGATATTTTATTTGTTATTTTTAGACATCAAATAATGTAATTTATTTATGACACAAAGATGATGCAGTAATTATCTTATTAATGAAATATTGACATAATTGATGTTATAAACATCAAAATAAATTTAATTTAAGACTTTTTATGAATTCCACTAATTTCCTAGGTTACTATGATATATTAGTGTTGATTTAAGAAACTTGGTTCGAACATATAATTCTGTTATTACTTTCAAACAAATCATATATCAAATAGTGTCAAAATTGACACAAAATAGTTTTTAAATAAAATATTATATTATTAATTGTTATTTTATTCCTAAAAATCTAAGGTTCGGCCAAATGACATAGATAAGGATATATATATTAATAATAAACAATATGGGGTTCGTTTGGCATGTTATAGTAAGTGTATTAACCATATAGTGAAAGAAAACAAAAAGACACGGTAAAAGTTAAAATAATTAACTTAGAGTTAAATCTAATTGATAAGGTTAAAATAATACCCTAAACTTTTCTAAATCCTATTGGTTGATAGAATTTCGACCCATACCCACTTTATCTTCGAAATAAGACCCTTTTTAACCATTATAAACCGATTTTGACTTTAATATAAAATAATATTTTGAGATATTCCTAAGGTGCCCCTCTCCTCCCTTATAAAAGGGCACCTCCTCCCCCTCCTCCTCACACCAAATTGAGCACTCAAGCTCGGCCAACCCCTGCCATTCTCTCCTCTACACTTCCCTAGAATAATCCTAGAGGTCCTGGTCTTCTCCAAAGACCAATCTTAGTTCCTTAAGTGGAGGATTCAAAGAAGCGTTCCAAAGAAGAGGTAATATCCATTACCGATCTTTTCAATTTCTTTCTTCTTCAACTTCTTCTTCTTTAGTTGTTTCATGATAAAGTAATAACATCAGTATTACTTACATACTGATATGTTATTATAAATATGAAACAACCCTAATTCACCTTCTATCCATCCTACGGAAAAATGAAATCACCGCACGTGCGTACGTACGGAATACCGTCTCCACGCCGTGGTGTAATCTATTTTCCACCATCACCTTACAAGGATGGGTATAATGGTGTAATGAGTAACTAAATATGATTATTATGAAGTAATATTGATACTGAAATAATATATATATACTCCAATACAATTCCACGATCATAGGAATGATATCATCACTCGTGCGTACGTACGGAATACCGTCTCCACGATGTGATGCGACTCGTTCTACATGATCTTCATTTCGCAATGATTATATAAATGAATTGAATGAATGAATATGGTATATAATACACTAATACCATTCTGGAAATGAATTATCTATAACCTAAAGATAATAATAAGAATTTACTCGACAAAACACGCATAAGAACAAAAAGTTATAAAGACCCGAGTAACAAGTAACAATGAAATATTACTAACAAGAAGCTAATAATATGACCATATATGATATCATATAAATATGTATGATTATGGAATAAGTCAATAACATTATTTAAACCATTATACAGGAGCTTCAGACACGTACAAAGCTAATCGGACCTAAGGTAAGGGAAATATCACAATCTCATTTTTATCCGAGATTGTTTATTCGTAAGTATTTACTGGGGTGTATTTTATCATCCACATCCATGTTCCCTCAATATGAAATATTGTTTCCATCCACTTGTAATAGTTTAAATCCAATTTTACCCTTAGGTGAGTTTTTAGTAAAGAATATGAAAGGAATCTTTTGTCGTTTTTCCGTACGAGGTACTTTTTGACTTTTCCGACAAAAGTACGAAGAATGTTTTTTTTAACTTATACGGCATGAATGGATTTTTAAAACATTATTTACAAGAAGCTTCCTTTACAAGTTTTCAAGTTTATTTTTAATCAACTTCTTTTAGTTTATAATTGTATGACATGTTAAGAAAAGAAAAGTGTTTTTGAAAAAGAAAGGATATTTTCCTCAAGAATGGAGTTCAAGTGTTTTATCAAAATTATTTTCCATCTAAGATAATAAAGGGTTCTGTTTTTATCCCTTTAATTCCATTGATTTGATTATGTTGTGAGGGAATTATTTTTATGAAGTCATTTGCCTTATATGATTTTATGATGTCATGACGTTTCAAGAATCCCATTTTTGTTACATGTGTTATGCGATGATGTATGTTTTATGATTATGTGGCACACATAAGAAAGGATTCATTATAAGATGGGTGGGACCTATATCTCCCTCCAATGCATTGGGTAAAGATTTTATATCTCATGAGATAGACATGGCTGGAACGGAAGGTTATTTCGGTTCAGTGATACAGGACTGAAACGAGGAGTGAACTCGGTTCAGAAAGGGACTTTGTCCACTAAGATAGTCTTGGCAATGAGTCATGACTAACAAGAAATGATTTTCCATGATTATGTGTGCATGCCACAAAGTTTCAAGTTTTATGTTATGATTATGGGGATCTCATTTTCACTTCTATGATTTATTCCATGTTAAGATATTATGATCTCTTTTGCAGGTTTTGATTTTCAAAAAGATATGATATGATTTTTATTTCCTTTATTTGCCCTTGCTGAGCATTTGAGCTCACCCTTTTATGTTTTCTTTTCCCCAGGCCAGGAAGATGGATATTAAGTAGAATATGCTAAAAGGGACCCTAGATATGATGAAATAATTGGGAGACACTGTAGAAGATTTATGAACCAGTTGTTTATGTTTCCCAGTTTCTAAAGACACTATACCTATACGGTCCTTTGTGGTTTTGTCATATGTTGTAATAAGTGTGCTTCAATTTTTGAAGTATTAAAAATGTATGTAAAGTATGGGTCGTTATAGTTGGTATCAGAGGAAAGGTATAGTCAACCTTTGGAAACTAGGATGTGAAAGCCTTAGTAAGAACCCTAAGGATAAGTCTAAGCATAGAACACAATCTTAGTGTTTTAGAAATGGCCATGAATAACCAAGGATAAGACCATAAGCATGAAAATTTTATTCTTGAATTATGTGGTTTCCTATTATAATTAGTGTTGCTCACACTATTCTTCTTGGTTTTAGTCAATGGCTGGAACCCGAAGGAACCGTGTTAATGCGGAATGCGATGGGCAATGCAATGATTGTCCCCCTGAGCAACCAAACGATATGGGAGCTGGAATGCAAAATCTTGTAGCCATGCTCACACAACTTTCTCAAGCTATGAATCATGCAGGATTTCCAAACGAGCAAAGGAGGGAGCAACATTCTGTTGAATCATTCATGAGGCAGCGTCCACCTTCTTTCAGCGGGTCTACTGATCCATTAGTTACTGAACAATGGATTAGTACTACTGAAAAGATATTTTCAGTTCTTCAATGTTCTGAACATGATAAAGTCATCCTAGCAGTGTACCGTTTGGAAGGAGATGCTGATCAATGGTGGAGTCTTGTTAAGAATACGAGGCAAAGGGATGAAATTGAGTCTATGGAATGGGACGAGTTCAAGAACTTATTTTTCAATAAGTACTTCCCTCGTATTCTCCGAACAAAGATGGAGAAATAGTTTCTTGAACTGAAGCAAAGGGATGATGAATCTGTTGGTACCTATGAAGCAAATTTTACAAGACTTGCAAGGTACGCTTCTGGTATTATTATCCAACCTGAGAGTAAGATCGATCGATTCTTTAGTGGCTTAAAACCAAGTCTTCGAAGGGCGTTAGCCATAAGGGACTTCAATAGCTACGAGGAAATCGTTCGATGTGCTCTCAAAGTCGAGATGGAGATTGGAGTAACCCATCAGTCACATGGGTTTGATAAGAAGAGGAAGATGGAATTCAAAGGAAACTCTAAAGAGCACACTGAAAAGAAGATGAACTTTCCATTATGCTCAAAGTGTGGAAAGAAACATGGAGGGAGTTGTCTTAAAGGGACAAGTAAATGTTTTAAATGTGGAAAGGAAGGTCATCGGGCATTTGAATGCCGTGATAATGGGAAGAAGATGTCTAATGATGCAAACAAAGGAAGGGATACACAGAATGAACCTACTACACTTCAATGTTTCAAGTGCAAGGAGATGGGGCATTATGCCAATCAATGCCCAAATCCAAGGGTTGATGATGATGGTCGACGTCAATAAAATCTTAAGGCTAAAGACAAAGGAAAGTCACATGCAATTTCTATCAGCGATGTGGAGTACGATAACGATGTGGTGAAAGGTACACTTACCATCCACTCTAAAGTAGCAAATGTTTTATTTGATTCTGGATCCACCCACTCTTTTATTTCTGCAGACTTTTCTAAGGGTATCACCGTATTACCTCAACAATTAGATGTTGAGTTAGCCGTGACAACACCTAATGGCACATCAATCGCATCAAAAGTTTATAATTCTTCTCCAATCGAAGTTTGTGGGAAAGTGCTTCCTGCAAATCTTGTGATCCTCCCTTTAGTGGAATTTGATGTGATTCTTGGCATGGATTGGCTTTCTCTACATGGAGCTCATATCAATTGCCAAAGAAGGGAAGTCACATTTCATATTCCAGATCAATCTACGATCGTATACCAATGCAAGGATGAACATAACCTTCCAGTGGAAATTTCTTCCATATTATGGGTATTGATTCCACTAAATGAAGGTTATTTATCTCAAATGGTTGGTGAGAAACTACCGATTAAGAATATGCCCATTGTACGGGAGTTTGATGATGTCTTTCCGGAGGAATTGCCGGGTCTTCCACCAAATCGTGAAGTTGAGTTTTCAATAGAACTCGTACCGGGTGCTTTGCCTATTTCAAAGACACCTTATAGAATGGCCCCAATTGAGTTGCAGGAATTGAAGAAGCAACTCCAAGAGAATCTTGATAAGGGATTCATACGCCCTAGTGCGTCACCTTGGGGAGCACCTGTTCTATTTGTTAAGAAGAAAGATGGATCAATGAGACTCTGCATTGATTATCGATAACTTAACAAGATCACTATCAAGAACAAATATCATCTCCCACGCATTGATGACTTATTTGACCAACTACGCGGAGCTCAATACTTTTCCAAGATTGATCTTCGTTCAGGGTATCATCAATTAAGGGTCAAAAGGGAGGATATACCAAAGACGGCTTTCCGTACAAGGTATGGACACTATGAATTTATAGTGATGCCATTTGGTCTTACTAATGCCCCTGCTATCTTCATGGATCTAATGAATAGAGTCTTTAGAGACTATCTTGATCAATTTGTGGTAGTCTTTATAGACGATATTCTTGTCTATTCAAAGAGCAAGGAAGAACATGAAGATCACTTGAGAATTATATTGAAGACCCTGAGAAAGGAGAAGCTTTATGCCAAATTTACCAAGTGTGAATTTTGGCTTCAAAAAGTTGCATTTTTGGGTCACATAATCTCAAAAGAGGGGATATCTGTGGATCCAGCAAAAACAGAGGTTATCGAAAGATGGTCGAGACCAACAACAGTAACTGAGATCCGAAGTTTTCTTGGTTTGGCTGGATATTATCGACGTTTTGTAAAAGATTTTTCACGATTATCTAATCCACTCACCAAGTAGACTCGGAAAGGAGTTAAGTTTGTCTGGATAGAGGAATGTGAAGAGAATTTCAAGGAGTTGAAAAGAAGGTTATCCAGTGCACCTGTGCTCACACTGCCTTGTAGTGGAGAAAGGTTTGTGATCTACAGTGATGCATCCAAGAAGGGATTGGGGTGTGTTCTTATGCAAAATGATATGGTGATAGCTTATGCCTCACGACAATTGAAAATCCATGAGCAAAATTACCCAACACATGATTTGGAGTTGGCTGCGGTAATCTTTGCATTAAAGATTTGGAGGCATTACCTTTATGGTGAAAGGTGTGATATTTATACTGATCATAAAAGTTTAAAGTATATTTTCACACAAAAGGAGTTGAATATGCGTCAAAGAAGATGGTTGGAGCTGATTAAGGATTATGACTGCTCAATCCATTACCACCCTGGGAAAGCAAACAAGGTGGAAGATGCATTAAGTCGACAAGACCATGCTAGTTTATCCATGATGAGGATCACAAAAGATCCAATATTTATGGATTTACAAAGGATGGATCTTGGATTTATAATGGAAGGGGAAAAATATTATCTTTCTCAAATGAATGTTCAACCATCTATACATGTGAAGATTAAAGAGGCACAGAAAGAAGATGTCGAGTTACAAAAGAAGGTGAGAAATGTTCCTAAATTCAACCTTGATTGTGATGGGATAATAAAGTTCAGGAATCGGGTTTGTGTTCCTCCCATCCCCAAATTAAAGAAGGAGCTGCTGGATGAGGCTCATAGTTCTTCATTCTCTATTCATCCTGGAAGCACGAAGTTGTATAGGGATCTGAAAGAGTACTTCTGGTGGGATGTCATGAAAAGAGATGTTGCTGAATTTGTCTCTCGATGCTTGGTTTGTCAACAAGTTAAAGCTGAGAGACAGATGTCTAAGGGGATGTTACAACCATTACCCATACCCGAATGGAAATGGGAAAACATCACTATGGACTTTGTCACAGGACTTCCTAAAACATCCAAAGGCAATAATGCTCTTTGGGTCATAGTTGATCGTCTTACAAAGTCTGCACACTTCATTCCTATTAGAGAGGATTTCTCTCTAGATCAGCTTGCCAGGATATATGTAAAGGAAGTGGTAAGATTACATGGAGTACCAATTTCTATTATATCTGATCGGGATCCGAGATTTACCTCGAAGTTCTGGCGAAGTATTCAGCATACTCTGGATACAGAGTTGAGTTTCAGCACTGCTTATCATCCCCAGACAGACGGTCAGTCTGAGAGAACAATTCAAACCCTAGAAGATATGTTGAGAGCTTGCTCTATGGATTTCAAAGGAGGTTGGGATCAACACCTACCTTTGGTGGAATTTTCTTATAATAATAGATTTCACTCCAGTATTCAAATGGCTCCTTATGAAGCTCTCTATGGAAAGAAATGCAGGACTCCAACTTGTTGGGATGAAGTTGGGGAAAGAAAGCTATTAGGACTTGATCTCGTTGATGAAATGGCAGAAAAGGTCAGATCTATTCAACAACACATAAGAGCAGCTCAGAGTCGACAGAAAAGCTATGCCGACAACCGAAGAAAAGACCTAGAGTTTGAAGTGGGTGATAAAGTGTTCTTACGAATATCTCCCTGGAAGAGGGTTATGAGATTTGGAAAGAAGGGGAAGTTGAGCCCTAGATATATCGGTCCTTTCGAAATATTGGATCGTGTTGGGAAGGTAGCTTACCGATTGGCGCTTCCACCGAATCTCTCTCAAGTTCACGATGTGTTCCATGTATCTCTCCTGAGAAAGTACATACCAGATCCTTCACATGTACTCAGCTCAGAAGTTGTACCGCTGGAGCAAGATCTTTCTTATGAAGAACAGCCGATAGAGATTCTGGATCGTAGCGAAAAAGTCCTACGAAACAAGACCACTCTCTTGGTGAAAGTTTTATGGAGAAACCACCAACTTGAAGAAGCTACATGGGAGCTTGAGGATATGATGAGGGAGAAGTATCCTCATCTGTTTGTTGCAAAGTGACAAATTTCGAGGGCGAAATTCTTTTTAAGGGGGGTAGAATGTAACACCCGAGACTTTTATGTTATATAAATCATCAAAGGAATCTTTTTCTATACAACACTTGCTTGGCTTTCTTTACACGCAATCGCGACCTTCCTCGATAGCTTGCGTCGTACGCAATACCGAGTTTCACTAAACAACATTATACTATTAAAACTAGCCGTTATGAATAGTAATAACCACTTTTTGGAATTTTATAAATTTTATTTTTCAAAATGGACTTCATTTTTGGACACAGAATATCGAAATTAGCCTAGGGTGAAATTTTGGTATTTTTCTGAAAACTTTCAATTTTTGATGAATAGTGAAACCACTAAGTGGTAGGTTAAAAACTGAATTTTGCATAAAACTTAATTTTACCGCTTCTGTGATTGGAATTTCGAAAATCCGAGAGACACGGTTAATATCAAGGACTAAAATGTGGTTCAATGAGATGAAAATAATTTTTTGGTGAATAGTAACTTTTTACTTTTTTTACCGCGGTTAATAGTAAATAGGGTAACTAAGGGTAAATATGATATTAATATTACCCTAACACATGTCCTAATTCTATTGGACAAGTGTAATTCGACCAAAAACAAACTTAGGAATAAAATATGACCATTTAGGCCCACTTGGATTAGATTAGGACATTTATTATTAATTTATTTAAAGAAGGGTTAAAATCGTTAAAATCAAAGTTTAATAATTAAATCATTTTTAATATGGGGTTATACATAAGATAAATTCAATTTTAAATATTCATTAGAAAGCTAAAAAGATTTCCTACATGATGATATTTTATTTGTAATTTTTAGACATCAAATAATGTAATTTATTTATGACACAAAGATGATGCAGTAATTATCTTATTAATGAAATATTGACATAATTGATGTTATAAACACCAAAATAAATGTAATTTAAGACTTTTTATGAATTCCACTAATTTTCTAGGTTACTATGATATATTAGTGTTGCTTTAAGCAACTTGGTTCGAACATATAATTCTGTTATGACTTTCAAACAAATCATATATCAAATAGTGTCAAAATTGACACAAAATAGTTTTTAAATCAAATATTATATTATTAATTGTTATTTTATTCCTAAAAATCTAAGGTTCGGCCAAATGACTTAGATAAGGATATATATATTAATAATAAACAATTTGGGGTTCGTTTGGCATGTTATAGTAAGTTTATTAACCATATAGTGAAAGAAAACAAAAAGACACGGTAAAAGTTAAAATAATTAACTTAGAGTTAAATCTAATTGATAAGGTTAAAATAATACCCTAAACTTGTCTAAATCCTATTGGTTGATAGGATTTCGACCCATCCCCACTTTAGCTTCGAAATAAGACCCTTTGTAACCATTATAAACCGATTTTGACTTTAATATAAAATAATATTTTGAGATATTCCTAAGGTGCCCCTCTCCTCCCTTATAAAAGGGCACCTCCTCCCCCTCCTCCTCACACAAAATTGAGCACTCAAGCTCGTCCAACCCTTGTAATTTTCTCCTCTACACTTCCCTAGAATAATCCTAGAGGTCCTGGTCTTCTCCAAAGACCAATCTTAGTTCCTTAAGTGGAGGATTCAACGAAGCGTTCCAAAGGAGAGGTAATATCCATTACCGATCTTTTCAATTTCTTTCTTCTTCAACTTCTTCTTCTTCTTTAGTTGTTTCATGATAAAGTAATAACATCAGTATTACTTACATACTGATATGTTATTATAAATATGAAACAACCCTAATTCACCTTCTATCCATCCTACGGAAAAATGAAATCACCGCGCGTGCGTACGTACGGAATACCGTCTCCACGCCGTGGTGTAATCTATTTTCCACCATCACCTTACAAGGATGGGTATAATGGTGTAATGAGTAACTAAATATGATTATTATGAAGTAATATTGATACTGAAATAATATATATATACTCCAATACAATTCCACGATCATAGGAATGATATCATCACTCGTGCGTACGTACGGAATACCGTCTCCACGATGTGATGCGACTCGTTCTACATGATCTTCATTTCGTAATGATTATATAAATGAATTGAATGAATGAATATGGTATATAATACACTAATACCATTCTGGAAATGAATTATCTATAACCTAAAGATAAGAATAAGAATTTATTCGACAAAACACGCATAAGAACAAAAAGTTATAAAGACCCGAGTAACAAGTAACAATGAAATATTACTAACAAGAAGCTAATAATATGACCATATATGATATCATATAAATATGTATGATTCTGGAATAAGTCAATAACATTATTTAAACCATTATACAGGAGCTTCGGACACGTACAAAGCTAATCGGACCTAAGGTAAGGGAAATATCACAATCTCATTTTTATCCGAGATTGTTTATTCGTAAGTATTTACTGGGGTGTATTTTATCATCCACATCCATGTTCCCTCAATATGAAATATTGTTTCCATCCACTTGCAATAGTTTAAATCCAATTTTACCCTTAGGTGAGTTTTTAGTAAAGAATATGAAAGGAATCTTTTGTCGTTTTTCCGTACGAGGTACTTTTTGACTTTTCCGACAAAAGTACGAAGAATGTTTTTTTTAACTTATACGGCATGAATGGATTTTTAAAACATTATTTCCAAGAAGCTTCCTTTACAAGTTTTCAAGTTTATTTTTAATCAACTTCTTTTAGTTTATAATTGTATGACATGTTAAGAAAAGAAAAGTGTTTTTGAAAAAGAAAGGATATTTTCCTCAAGAATGGAGTTCAAGTGTTTTATCAAAATTATTTTCCATCTAAGATAATAAAGGGTTCTGTTTTTATCCCTTTAATTCCATTGATTTGATTATGTTGTGAGGGAATTATTTTTATGAAGTCATTTGCCTTATATGATTTTATGATGTCATGATGTTTCAAGAATCCCATTTTTGTTACATGTGTTATGCGATGATGTATGTTTTATGATTATGTGGCACACATAAGAAAGGATTCATTATAAGATGGGTGGGACCTATATCTCCCTCCAATGAATTGGGTAAAGATTTTATATCTCATGAGATAGACATGGCTGGAACGGAAGGTTATTTCGGTTCAGTGATACAGGACTGAAACGAGGAGTGAACTCGGTTCAGAAAGGGACTTTGTCCACTAGGATAGTCTTGGAAATGAGTCATGACTAACAAGAAATGATTTTCCATGATTATGTGTGCATGCCACAAAGTTTCAAGTTTTATGTTATGATTATGGGGATCTCATTTTCACTTCTATGATTTATTCCATGTTAAGATATTATGATCTCTTTTGCAGGTTTTGATTTTCAAAAAGATATGATATGATTTTTATTTCCTTTATTTGCCCTTGCTGAGCATTTGAGCTCACCCTTTTATGTTTTCTTTTCCCCAGGTCAGGAAGATGGATATTAAGTAGAATATGCTAAAAGGGACCCTAGATATGATGAAATAAATGGGAGACACTGTATAAGATTTATGAACCAGTTGTTTATGTTTCCCAGTTTCTAAAGACACTATACCTATACGGTCCTTTGTGGTTTTGTCATATGTTGTAATAAGTGTTCTTCAATTTTTGAAGTATTAAAAATGTATGTAAAGTATGGGTCGTTATAATGGGTCTCTTTCTTTGATCGGAATATGATTTCTGACGATCCTACACTGCCTTCATCCTCTCACGATTCACCTGAACCATATATGTTTTATTATGAACTAGTTTTGGTCTGAGAATTGCTGACCCTCCAACCCCAGTCCAGCACAATGGAGAACGACAAGGATGGCCATATAAGGCTTCAAACGACACCATACCAATGGTGGATTGAAAACTGTTATTGTAAGAGAACACCACCAAGGGTAAATTCCTCATCCATGAACCTACAAAATATAGAACACAAGAGCGTAACATGTCTTCAAGAGTCTAGATGGTTCTCTCTGTCTGACCATCTGTTGGGGGTGAAAAGCAGTGTTAAGTCGTAGCTATGAACTGAAAGCATGCTGAAGACCACTCCATACACTAGAGGTAAAACAAGGAACTAGATCATAAATTATCATCATTAGGACTCCATGAAGTTTCACCACCTCCTCCAGATACTGCCTCGATAAAACATCCACTGAGCATGACTCCTTGATCACTACGAAGAGGGCTGATTTTTTCAAAAGATACACTACCACCCAAATAGCATCACGTCCTCCCAGAGATTGAGGAAAACCAGCAACAGAGTCTATTGAGATATCCTCCCACTTCCACTAACGAATCTATAATGGCAGGAGACGACCACCAAGAACATGGTGTTCGACCTTTACCATCTGGCAGACTAAACATCGAGACCGAAACTCTGCAACCGCATGCTTCAGCACAGGACACCAAAACTGAATCCTCAAGGATCGGTACATCTTTGTAACTCCCGGATGTACGGCTAAAGGTGATCTATGGAACTACCTGAGGACCATCTCTCGCATCGTCAAGGGAACAAAAATCCTTCCATGATACAACAATCGGTGTTGTTCATCGTCCGACCAACCATCAGGGGCCTCAACACAAACAACTCTGTCTCTCCATTCCTCCACCTCAAGATCCCCTAGCTAGGACTCTTCCACCTTCTGCATTAGGGATGACTATACCATCATCTGAAAAATAAATCCTCTACTCCCATATTCTCCCAAATCAATTTGTAATGCTGACAATACATCCATTACTCTCTAGGAATCACCAGATTCACGCACAGCATCACTACGTGACTTTAGGCATAGTGCATCATCTACCACATTCCCCTTTCCAGGTGTATATGATATTTCAATGTCGTATTCCTAAAAGAAATACATCCACCAATGATGTCTTTAGTTCAAGTCATTCCGGGAGAAATCATACCTCAAACTCTTATAATCAGTGAAAACCACAAATTGCTCACCGATGAGGTACTGTCTCTACAACATCAGAGCTAACAACATGGCTTCCAACTCAAGATCATGGGTGGAATAGTTGCATTAATGGGAACGCAACTTCCCATACCGAGAAGAAGCAACTGACCTCTGCTACATGAGAACACAAATGATTACCAGATGTGAAGCATCTCAGAAAACATCAAACTGAGCTCCCTCACCTGGAAGACAAAGGACTAAGCACTTACTAACTTCTCCTTTAGATACCCGAAGGCTGCCTAGAACTGATCAGTCCATATGAATTCCTGATCATTCTTAGTCAAAGAAGTTATAAGAGAGAGAAATTCGAGAGAAATTGGCTATGAAACTCTTGTAGTATCCTACGAGATAATGAAAACTTCGCACCTTTGAAACTGTCATGGGGGCTACCCAAGATACAACTGCATCTATCTTCAATGGATCCACCGCTACTCCATGTCGGGACACAGCATTCCCTAAGAGACAGACTTCTTGAGCCCAAAACTCACACTTCACCTACTTCCCAAATAGCTGATGTCGACAAAGGACTCCCAAGACGGCTTACAGATGCTCTTCATGCTCCTCTTCAGATGTGGAGTACACAAGTATGTCATCGATGAAAACTACCACAAACTTGTCCAAAAACTTACGGAACACATAGTTCATCAATCCCATGAATATAGCTGGAGCATTCATCACACCAATCGACATTACAATGAACCCATATGACCCATAACGACAACATAAATTAGTCTTCAAGATATCCTCATCCTTCAAACGCATCTGATGATATCATGATCGTAATTTGATCTTTTAAAACCAACATGCACCCTTTAGTTGATCGAATAAGTCATCGATCCGCAGAAGAGGATAGCGATTCTTTATTGTCACTTTTTTTAAGTGATGATAATCGACACACAACCAAAAACATTCATCAGCCTTCTTCACAAACAGAAATGGTGAACACCATGGTGACACACTTGGTCGAGCAAAACCGCACTGCAACAGAAAATCAAGTTGTATACATAGATCTCATAACTTTGAAGGGGAAATCCTATATAAAGACATAGTTATTAGAGATTCTTCTGGCTGTAGCTTGATCCAAAACTCGATCTCTCGTCGAGGGGTTAAGGCTACACCATCTTCTGGAAAAACATCAGGGTACTCCTCTATGACCCGAGGAAACGCCAACATCTGAACCTCTGAAGAACTCAGCATCATCTCAGCCATCAAGGATGATAAGGATGGAATGCACCTAAGACCCATCCGAGGATCTCTCTCACCAATAAACCCCACATGTTCTCCCTCAAAACCAAGGGAAACAACCTTCTTCTTGATATAATCCAGGATAGGCTCCACTAAATAAAACTAATCCATGTCGAGGATGACATCATATGGTTGTATTCGTAAACATAGGAGATCTCCCCAAGAGCGGTGTTTCCCCAACACCAGTTCACAATATCTACATACTTTATACAAGTCAGATTGACCTCCAAATGGCGTAGTCAACACCAAGGGCACTGAAAGCCACTCTACTTCATGTCCCAAAGCCTAGACAAGGGTAGGGGATATGAAGGAGTTTGGCACTCCTGAATCAAACAAGGAATAATCCAAGGTAGAAAACAAGAAAAGGGTACCTAGAACGACATCTGGATCATCTGGTGCTAGAAATGCTAGAGCATGAAGCTGAACACGACGTCCTCCACACCCTCTCTGAACCTGATAACGACCACCAACATGGCCACACTCTTCTCTCTGGGGACGAGCAGCATCATGGGGCTATCCTCTACCTTCCCCATATACTCTATGCTAATCTAAAACTAGTGAAAACTGCTGCTGCTACTGCCTTGGCTGGAACTGTCTCAATGGAGGAACCTGAAGTATAGCGCCCGATGCACAATGACTTCTCTGAAAGGCCGAGAACTCCCGCTACTGATGGCCATGACCACAAAAAAACAAGCTCTGAATCCCTGGAATAGGTTTGAGAGTAGCTGCCTCTGGAGAAACGAGACGTGAAGGGCTGGGACCTACCCCCGACTAAATAGAATGTCTTCTGCTCTTCTGCACTGGAAACTGGTAACCCCATCCCACAACACTGCTTCGTGGGGAATCAATCCGATTCCCCTCTCATGATGATCCGGTCTTGGCCAAATCCATCTCTACAGCCTCTGCCCTCGCCAGCACCTCAAGATATGTCTTCATCATAATTGGGGTGAACTGGCATTGGATCTCTGGATGAAAATCCTCCCCAAAATGCCTCATCCTAGCCTCCTCATCTGGTAATAGGTCCGAAGGATATCGTAAAATATTCCTGAAACGGATTCCAAACTCTCGAACACTGGAGCACCCTGTCGAAGGGTAAGAAGCTCCTGGTGACTGGACAGCTTTGCAGTCGAGGAAATAAAATCGTGTCTAAACTTGTCTCGAAACTTCTCCCATGAGATCGCTAACTCCTCATGATCCTGGAGGAACAAGAACCACCACTGCCTCGCTGCTCCACACAGCATCATCACATCCAAGAACACCCAGTGCACCTTCCGAGAACGGATAGAACTAAATCCTATCTCGACCTCCTACAACCAGTCTTACGTGTATGCATTTGAAATGGATCTCTCATACTTATGCAGACTGTATCACTAAAACTCTCGGAGTGTATTCCTCCAAGTGTCGTCGTCTTCAACCTCTACACTACCCCTCCTGCTGGATCAGCCTACTGGACATCTTCTATGAAAACGTGACGAGGACATCCACCAGGAGCCATACCTTCAAGATAACAAACACATAGAGCTGCTAAGCCTAGAATATGAAAGACTCAACATTAATTAATTAATTTTTTTATTTTATTCATTTTAGTTCAACCTGTCCCAAGGTCTACACATACAAACACATGCACAAAGAATAATGATGTATGATCATTTCCTATGCCTCTACCCAGCAACTAGTATCATCTTGTTTAGTAGCCATTGTAAACATAAAGTTCCGTACATCAGTTCATAGGGGGCCCTAAATTCCTATGTCTCAGCCGGTATCCAGTTTTTACCTTATTTTCTAAACATGAATCTCACCGTTTCCCTACCAACCCATGCAACCTCACATGTACCTAACTCCAAACTCCATCCAATCCCTGGACCAGACCTCTGTTACCCCTTTGTCACGACCCCATCCCCACAAAGTGTACCCCTCCTAGACCGGTAATATGAGAAGGGAGATAATGACCCCCGAGTCCCACCTCTAGTTGCTCCCAGGTTGGCAACTAGAACCGAGGGTATAATAAGCACACAAATGGGAGGTATTACCCTCTAAGAGAACACATGTAGAAGAGAGAGATAAGATAGACACCAACAAACTCCAACTCAGTACTGAAGTGTAAAAAAAACCCAAGTACACATATGTTATGGCATTCAAATTTACTACAACTGAAAGGTGAAAACCAAAAATACCCAAAGGAATGTAAAAACAGCAGCAACCACAATCCAAAATAGCTCCCAACCACAATCTAGTAGAAAACATATTCATCTCCAACCCACTCCAAGTGACCTGAAAAACAGTTTATATATACGTAGGGTGAGTATAAAAGTATACTCAGTAAGATCCTCCCCAAAGCCTCTCATGCAAATGTAAAGAAAGCATGCTAAATCACAGTGAACAATAAGTGAAACTAACACATCCCCTTACCTCGTATACTAAGTTCCCAACCTCACCATGGCTACTCTCACCTAGTAACATATACAACAATATATAATATAGTAAATAATATCAAGGGTACCCCGCTACTAATTCCCCACTGGTTTTCCACTTTACCCCAATGACCTACGTCCTATGCATCTCTCTCCAAAGGCTTTCCCATATACACCTGGGCTAAGCTCCACAATCTGCACCTCGTGCACAACAAAGGCTTGCCCGTAGACACCTAGGTAAAGCACCACACCATCCTCAAAAGAGAAAAAAATCCAAGTAGTTTCTGGGATCCACCATATCACACATAAATTTTATCATACATTTGGTTTTATACCTCAAGAAATTACATCCCATACTCTGAGTTAGGATCCTCAAGACATCACAGCCTATACACATTACACCTATAGTAGTCTATAGGATACTATATCTAGAATATATCTGTGTGAATAACCACAAGCCATTATAGCCCTCTAGACACATAAATGGGGTAACGAACCATTGTCTCTAATGGAACAAGTATTTACCTAGAGAAGATAGCAGGGTCAAAGGGGGTACTCATCCATTCACCCTCCCATCAGAATGTTGGGGAAAACACCCCCTAGGGCTTAGAATCCTCGGGGTGTCAGTTGCCCTTACTGATAGGGTCGAGTAGCGTATAGAAGCACAAAAAGTACATAATCTATTATAACTCAAAACCACACTATGGGCATAACCTAGTGATAGACACAACTGCAGCTAACGTCTCTCAGACTCTGGGATGCCACTTCTAAGACTAGGTATCCTATAAGCACAAAACCATTTAATGGGATTTATTAGATTACTTCATTCCCTTTTTTACAATTCCAATGTACGTTAATTAATATTTCAAACATTAATTAACCATTGACAATAACACATTAAATTTCATTAACACCAAATCCAAAAATCCATTGTCCCTTCAAAAGACATCAACCTCATCATTATGTTTCAACAAACTCCAAGCCCATGGGTTCACATCATTTATTCAAACATTCATCATAGAATTACTTTCCCATATTCCAAGGAATTCTAGAAAATAATCCTACGCTACTAAACATAAGGGTGCTCAACACGGTTAGTAGATGTACTACCCATCGAGTCTTTTCTCCCTATAGCAAGAGCATAGACCCATTCTCCCTTGAGAGGAAAAATGCAGAAAGAACGTGGCATACCCCGCGTGTCTTTTCCTCCTTCAGAAGAAGGGTAAGAAAGACTAGCTGCCTTGATCAGTGGGTAAAATTAAAGCAGATAAACAACCATACACATAACAATGAATCCAACAATCACATCCATCCTATTCCATCATCCTTGGCATCCTCCTTGACACCCATATGCATAAAACGATGCATCTCGCCACTCTAGGCGTCATCCGCTGCCACAACCATAAGGCCTCAATGCCCCCACATATCACACCACCCTCCAAGGGTCACATCACCACACAAGTAGCAGGAAAAAAATCATCACATCAAATTTGGGCTCTTGGCCCCTTAAGGAGGCATCTAGCCTTCGAACAACAAGAACCTATAGTTTTCAGGTTTACCAACCAACTAAATTAAACACATCATTGACCACAGTTTGATTAACACTAAGTTGGAACAACATCCACAACAACAACAACCGGATTCATTTACATTCCTCTTTATCCTCAGTTAATTAATTATCAATTAATTTTGTCTTTACATTCAATATCAATTTAATCAAGATGGACATGCTAACAATCAAGGCATAGACATGACACTATCTAGAAAATCAAGAGGTGAACCTTTATCACGACACAAAGAAACAACATGCGATCAAACCAATTATTTTAATCCGGATCAAGTATTTAATTAGGTCAATTCCATTATGTTCCAGAGACCAAATCATGATAACTCTATGATTGCGCATAAACAATTAAAGAAGTCTCAAATCCCCTACCTCAACAGTTTTGACGGAAACCACAACGGTCGAAGAACACCCAAGAAGACCGGGATGATTCTCTACGAATCCTCCCTATAACTCCTCTTCTAACACAACCATGAGAAACTTTCATCATATTCGACATCCACACACCTAGATCTACCCATAACGGGTGTAGATCTATGAAACTGAGAGAAGAGGAGTTGACCTAAGTTGATCTAAGAAACCAAACAAGAATGAGGAAGAACGACCACATACCTCAAGAAACCAGCTTCGATTCACGAAGAGAAGCCTCCGTATCGACTCCAAAATTCTTGGGATAGGTTCTTCTATTTCCAGGGAAGGGTAATCATGATTTATGGTCACATAGAGGCTTAAAAGAACCATGTAGTGGAAAAAGAGTTCAGATCAACAATTTTAGGAACTAATTATTCATGCTCACGCGGTTATTCCGCACGGTTTAACAAACCATGTGCTAACCGTGCATTAGATTCTGCCTCTCCAAACACCCCTCGCATAGTTAGTCCCCACGGTTAGATAATCCATGCGCTGACCGTGCATTAGCCCCTATCTCCAACACTAACCTTGCACAGTTTGGCCGCACGGCTTAGGAAAACCGTGCACCAACTATGTGAAAGCTATTTCCCCTTTATAATCCCTTAAAAGTCCACCTAAACGCACCCCCCAATTCACATTGACCCCACGGGACACCACCAGCATCACATTTTCACAATGGAATGGACTGTAGAGGTTCGGGCCATTACAATATTGGATAAGGTTCGGTATGAAATTTAATCATCCCCTTAATAATCCAGAATTTCTAATGATATTTATAAATTCTAAAATCTAAGCTTAACTATTTAACATTATTTGACGAATATTGTGGTAGCTCAGTTTTTACCCTCATAACATATCTTAATAACTTCAAATGAACAATATCTCATTACATAATCTTTTGATTTTGATGAGAAATCTGAAATCCTTTTGTCAATCCAATGATATTTATATTTCAAAATAAAAAATAAAATTTATAAAGAAATTATTTTTTCTTAAAAATTACTTTTTTTAATATAAAACATTTTTAATTTTATTTCATATACAGAACAAATTGATTGATTGATACTCTATTTTTTATTTATTGGGATATTTAATTTTATTTGAATACACTAATATTTTCTTTTCATAAAATTTATTAACATGAAAATATATTATACTTATAATAAAAGTCCTTTGATAAAATATACTTTATTTACATAATATAATTTTAATCCCATATCATTGAACTTATTTATCTCTTTAGAATTCTATATTATTAATCAATTTTTATGAAAGTATTTATTTTAATTTTATTTACATATAAAATCATTTTATGAGATTTATAACTGTAATATTGAACGATAAAGAAATCATATTTATATAATAAAATATATTATTTATTTATTTATTTTACATTATAGACATATTTAAAATGGATGAAATATATTACATATTTTTTTTTTCAGGAATTGTTAAAAACTAAATTTAACTATTAGATAATAATAAATTCAATAAATAATATCAAATATTTTAATGTATTATAAATATATATTAATGGTATTTATTCCTAACCTCCATTATAAAGAACCATTGTTTTTAGTTAAATTTGTTTCCATAATATATTTTTTTATACCATATTATTTTATACAAATAAAAGTTATATAAAAACAAAAAATGGACTATATCTATTTAGTAAATAATTATAAATTAATCTACAAAGAAACTAATTATCATTACAAATAATACATGTTGAAAACAAATATAAAATAGATAAATAAAATTTAAAAAATATGGATCAACCATATCTACTAGAATCATCACCATAATGAAAACACAATTGAGAAGACGAAAAATATTAATAAACCAAGAACATTAATGGGAATATAGTACATTGAGATGAACAATGTTCAATATTGAGTGGACTAATTGAGAAGTTTATATATGAGGTGACGTGATTGTTGGAATAATAATCTGTGTGTTGTAATAATTAATGTTAATGTTAGTTATAATAACATGACAATTAGAATATTTATATAAACCTAAATAATAAATTTTAATAAAAAATATTTATCATAATTAATTTATGTAATTATAAATTTTAAAATTCCAAAAACTAAATATCATGATTAAAAACACAATGAAAACATAAACACGTTACTAATAAAATTTATTTTAATGTATTTTTTAAAAATTAATAATTCTATATGAAAAATTAAAATTATTTTTTTGGAAAATTTATTTTGATTAAATTATTATCATTTTTGAATGTATAATATAAAAATTATCCAGGGGTTTTCTTTGTAATTTTCTGAAATACATCAATTTTCGGTAGAATTGTAAAAATATATATTTTTCACATAACTAGTGTAACTCAAATTAATTTATTCATGATGTAATAATGGAAAACTATTTTTTATAATTTAAGTATTATCCATGGTATATTCAATTTCACAAATTTTTCATTAACATATATTAAACATAAATTATAACCCAAAAACACACTTCCAAAACTTACAGTCAAAAGAGATTCCTTAATATATCTTTATTTCATTCTTTAAAAATTATTTTTAATAAATCAGTGAAGAGTAGTTATAATGTGATTTTAATGTATAAAAATATTTATATTATATAAATATATGTTATATATTATCCAAAAATAATTATTACATGTTCTACCATTGATATATTATTTTATACAAATATTTTCCCACAAATACCCATGTCCTCATGTATAAATAACATCCTCTGTCCCATTATAAACCACTCCTCTAACAAATTAAATAAACTAATATCTCCCCAAATCATCAATATTAATACTCTTATGACATTATTGAAAAAATGAAACGTTAATAACCATGGAGTTAAACTTTCTTACAAGAGAAGTCACACAATAGGTTAAGTAAATTCCAGTCAACTCCTCTCTCTTTTTTATTTCTTCTTCTTATTGTATTTCTTATTATGAATGTTCTTTCAAAACCAATCATTACTATAATTAATTAATCATGAAGTTAAAAATATATTATTTTCTGTAAACTATGGTATGTATCATACTACTATAAATTAAAAACATATCTACCACGGTCTCCTGACAATGTCTCGTCAAAGGTCGATTAAACTCTTATTGAGACATTTCAATGTCAACACATACACACATCATGATTGATTGATATTAATATATATATATATATATATATTAGAATAATGTAATTACAAAAATTATAATATTATGGAGTTAATTACACTAATGGGTAAATTATATTTTAATAAAATATATGAAGATAAAGAGAAATTGGATATTTTAAAGAATGATAGGATGTCGAAATGCATAAATTTAGTCAATAGAAAATTTTAGATATAACCCAAATGATTATAAATGATAAATAGTTATATAATTTATGATAATATAGTTTTGGATAATTTTATAATAAATCTATGTTTATTATTTAGGAGAAAGAAAAGTGATAAAATTAGGATGAAATTTAGCTAAAGGGATTCTCGAAGCCAATGCTATTTCTTAGGGTTTTCAATATTTTACAACATTTTATGTACAACTATTCATTTAATTTTACATAAATATAACTAAATTATTCGTTTCATTTTTTTCATGACATACATGATTATAAATTTGGTTTATGAAAATTATAATTATTTTTCAAAAGAACCATTCCTTCCAAAACACATCCCGACTCTCTTGAGAATGTTTCTTCACTACTCAGGATTATTGACAGTTATACCATGTATGTTTCTCTCTTTTTTATATGGGATGAAAAAATTTTATTTATGAATATATTATTTATTAATTCCTTATGAAACCATTCTCATCATTGATATTACATTATGACATTTCTTGATATACATTATGTGTGGCATGCATGATTATGTAAATGGTATGATGTGATAGGGTGACCGAAAGTATATAGACCTCAAATTCAAAGGGTAGTGTAATGTATCACATGACATAATGATCACTATGTGTGAATAAGATTCAAATTTGTTCACAATGTTGTTATAATTATGCACAAAAATCTTCATAATAACACTAATATCCTTTGTAAGATAAATAAATATCATATATTTTTACCAAATAATTTGGTTATGAAAAATAAATAGGCATTCAATGTGGAATCATATAAATATATTCAAGGTATATATGACCTTTTAAAGGATACAATTATGTATTGAAATAAATATTTAATATTTTTGAAATTTCAATTAATGGGATAAATCATATTAATGTTGTTAAAAAGTTAATTTATGATACTAAAAAGAAATTTTTAACTTTTTATTAAAATCATAAGAAACCCTAAAAGAAAATTGTAAAAAAAATTATATAAAATTGCTGAGAAAATAATTAATGTGGTCAATGAAGTCATTAAATTAACATTATGAATATAAACGATCATAATACTAAATGAATACCTCAAATGATTACAAAAAAATTATAATCACATAGAAATGAATTTTAAGACCACTATAAATTTAAATTATCATTAAAATTTCTCTAATTTTATCCTTTGTATTTATCTTTTATACATAAGGATTTTAATATTTTTCATAATGTTATTTTTTAATCTAAATTGATGATGTTTAATCGATTAGTCAATTGGGAAAAAACATTTAAGGTCGAAGCATCCCTCCTGAAAAATTTTATTAAATAGTGTACTTATATAAATTTAATATAGTATTGTGTCCTTAAAAATAACAAGTGAAATATAAAAAATTAATGACCTAAAAAGAGAAGAAAACAAATTTCTTTACATTATATATATATATATATATATATATTTTCCCTCTATCCGTGGAATGAACTTATTTTGTAGTTTTTGTTTTAATATTTATTGATATTTTTATTTATGTATTGTATTTATTTCAATTGGAAAACTAGAAATAATTGAGGAAAGTTAAATTCTAGTTACAATTTATCATAAAATAAGAGAATTAAATGATATTTTTTTGGTATTTAACATGAAATCAGTTTATTCTCATCTAGATTTATCACTATACTTGTTTTAATTGGAAGTACTGGTGAGTCACCGTTAGGAAACATTGAGTCACTACTAAGGAAATCCAGTCCATTTCGACCGGTGAGTCACCGGTGATGATGGCTGCCTCTGTGCCGGCTCCTCCCCCTTCCGTGGGGGAGGGGGAATCGCCGCTCCATGGGAAATCCAGGCCATTTCGACCCTTCTCTAACCCGGAGTTTCTCCCCCCATTTCCGAATTCCTCTTTAAACCCTAAAGATCCGAAATTGATCGATGGTTTTCCGATCCTTCAAATTTCCTCTGCTGAGTTTTTGGAAGCCTCGACTTTGTTGAACCTCACTCTGGTGGCTCGATTCAAGCACAAGAGGCCATCAGTTGACGATTTCGACCGGTTTTTCTTCAGTTCTTGGGATCCTTTTGATAGAGCGGTGGTCGGTTTATTAGACAGCAGGAAAATCATGATTAGGTTTGATTCAGAGGATGATATCATTCGAGCTTGGTCGTCAGCTCCTCACAGCTTCAAAGGTTTTCCTTTTATTCTTTTACGACGGTCATTCGATCTGCATATGAACTGTGATTCGACATCCATGGCTGTGTTGGTATGTTTTCCTTCCCTACCATTTCCGTTTCAAAACCCTTCAATTATATGTATGTTGGGAAATCTGATTGGTAGATATTTATGCTCTGATTGTCGCACCGAGACGGTCTATCATCCAGTGAACCCATGGGTATGCGTCGATGTGGATTCTTCTCGCACCGCTTTTGAATTCGTTTGGATCACAATCGGTGAGGAATACCGATGCAAACAGAGAGTGGTTTACGAGAATTGGACAAGGTTTTGTGGATCTTGCAAGAGATTTGGGCATTCAGTCAAGGTTTGCCGACATGAACAGAGGTCAAGGATGTTGTAGGCTTGTTGTCATGGGAATTCTGTTTCTGTGAACACTGTGGATGGTACAAAAAGTGGCGTCAAGGTGGGTCCGGTATCGAGATCTATGCAACTGGCTGGAATATTCAAGGATACCTGTTGGTCTGGTGATACTGGGGCTGTCAATCTATCGAGGTCTCGCAAGGTTTCTTTGGAAGGTAATCAGATCACTGAGGCAACCGCTGCTATATTGAGCCAGGGTAATCCACTGGTGTCTGAAGTTTTCAAACGATTAAGGAAGGATTTGGGAGCTCCTACAGCTACCATGGCTGGGCAGAGTTCAGTGCAGAGTGAGGATGGAAGAGAAGCTAGTATTGTGGAAGAAGTCATCACATACAGTGCTATGGTTTCTAAAAACCTTGATCCTCTGGCGAAGCCATTCATCGCTTTGAGAAACAGGTTCGAAGGACTCTCTGAAGACCAAGCAGATGCGGGTTTGTAGGACCAAGAAGATGCGGGTTTGGAAGAGGGTGTTGTGGTAGGAGGTGAGGAAGGTGTGGAGACCTTGGAAGAACATCAAATTGATTATCGGGTGCTTGAGACAGTTCCAGTTGTTGATAAGCCAGGGGAGGACCACTTGTCTGGACGGTTGAGCCATGAGGCAGGTACCAAGATAGTTGATAGTGATGCTACTAAGGATAGGCGTAGTCCTATGGTGGAGAGTCATGTGGTAGAGATTCTGGACCAGAGGCTGGGGAATAATATTGAATACATTTTTGAAAGTGATGCTGCTGTGGATAGGCGCCTTCCGCTAATGGAGTGCAAAACTCTAACCCAAAGACAGGAGAGCAACCCGGAGTTTGGTGATGCTGCTTTGAGGGAGCGATCCAAATTTTAAAGGGAGAACTCTGGGGAGTGGAAAGTGAATGTGATTGGTAAATTTGGCCTTTCATTCAGTGATGTTGTTAAAAGTGGGAATAAGATTTTAGCTCCTGCTGAAGGTCCTTTGTCTGCCACCCCAAGAAGAAGACCAAGGAAGGACTATTAATTTCTTCCAAGACTGATGCAGACTCGATCTGCAACAAAGCGGAACAACGATGTGACTGTGGCCTTTAAAAAGGGGAGTGTGGTCACGACGGCATGTCCTGACCAATCTGTTCTTGATCAGCTTAGGAGTCGGGTTCAATGTGGGAGTTTTTGGGGGCATCCAAATTAGGAATCATCTACTGGAGAAGAAGACTCCTGCATGGGGTTCGGAGATGAATCTGGTTATTATGATGTGTAAGACATTTTGGTTTTTGGTGTCTGTCCTTTTTGTAGTCGTTTTGTTGGGGTTCCGGGACCCCTAAACCGTCCTCTGGAAAATAATAAATAATTATTTCTGGTCTAGTTGTTTTAATTGGAAGTAAAATTAATCATTCTTGAGGGGTAAACAACTATTTTAATGACATAAATATTTATAAAGTGACTCATGGTATTATAAATCCCATCAGTACTACTCCTTCATTATTTTATCCAACTAATCTTCCTCAAATCATATATTGTACCTAATCAATTAAAAAGTCATATTATATTTGTATATATATATATAATTTTTTTCTTCCCAAGTTTCAAATTAATTAATATTTACTAGTACATGGTTTTACCATTGGTAGTTTTTGTCTAAAAATCGGATTTATCATTATAATAATCATTGTGTATTTCATTAAACTCAATATACTTATTTAATTATTTCCTTTAATTTTAAATTGATTTTTTCATTGTATTTGTGGAATACCAGGGATTTTACCATATATTTTTGTAAATGCACTAGGATTTCACAAAATTATATCATGTTCTACTCCATGATATTATGATATTTATTTTTAATTAAATAAATCTATATAAAACATTATTCATTATATGATACTACACACCATCATCGTGGTTGAATTATCCTTTTAGGTGTTGTAATTCACTGGACATGGATATTCAACTATATTTATAATCATAGACATCATTTCATCATTAAATTATAAAACCAAAATAAAAATATTCACATTCATGAATAATATAACACAAATAACGTATCTAAAATGAGATATTTTATTGTCCAAAATCTGTCTCTAATCTAATTTAATTTACCAGTGATCATATATACTTCACTTTGTCTGTAGGAAATAATTCCCAAAACATGTCTATCCTTGAGAGTGTTTAGTTATAATTATTAGAAATTGTTTTAAATTTTTTAATAAAACCAACACAAACTTATATGTTGTTGAATAATGTATATATGTGGTTAACCCAATATTGAACTTATAATCCAAATTAAAATATCAAAATAATTTTATAGAACATTACAATCATGTCATGAATGTTTATTTAATTTTAGAAAATATAAAACTTCCCAATATTACTGAGTGATTGAATAAATAAAAAATTAAGAGAATAAATATTGGGGGAAATAATTGAAGAAATTTTATCACCATAAGAATAATGAAACTACACACTAAAATTAAATAAAAATTATGTTTAAATGATTATAAATGTAGTAAACAATCCTTAAAATAATTACTATTAGTTCGACTCCCAAATATAAACTATGAACTGTTCATAAGAAAAAAATTAAGTAAATTTCATTATATGAATATTATAAAATAAATTTACTAATTAAGATGGATCTTGAAATCCCATAATTCCAAATCACATTGGGGGTCCTCCTATAATTATATGCTCACTCTATTACCTATAAAAAAATTGAGATATTGTTTACGTAACAATATGATACTATCTAATTTGATCAACACAAGTGATTATAATAATTTAAACCGTGAAACATTAAATCAATTCCATCAATACAACTATATTATATATTGTTTCTATACAAATAGTGTATTGTTACTCAATTATGTTTAAATAAAACATCAATGAAGTGGTAATATAACTAAATAACTATATAATTTTTTTAAAAAGCAGTAACGAGTAATTTTATGATGAGAAAATATCCAATGAGTGAATAGCAATATTACAAAATGAAAAAAATATTATAAAAAAATATTATATAAATAATCAAATATATTCCTCCACTATTGACATATATTAACCACCACAATAACCATTTAGAGGACATAATAAGAATCTAAAACTCTAGAATATTTCATTGATGAGGTTTTGTGTCTCTTATTCTGTAATATATACCCCTAGATGGATTCAGAATGCAATTATAAAAAAAACCATTTCTATTCCGCCCATGGGTAAAAAAATAATATCATTAAAAATATCACGAAAAATATTCCATTTAAACTAAATTTAAAAAATTCCATTTTAATTGAACACCAAGAATTTATATAATTAACCAAATAAATATTGGTTAAAAATACATCCATATGGTCTGAATATATGGTTTATCTATCATTTTGAACCAATTAGAATTTCTATCTTTCCTAGTGTTCCACTATTTTAGAAAAATAGTTTATGATGTTAAATCAAAAAAAGATTAAAAAATTATCCATTTAATTTCACAATGATTTTCTCTAAAAGTATGAGAATAAGTCCTCTATAAGATTCAATTATTTAATCTATGTGGAAAAACTTCCAATAACCATTATAGTTATCTGAAAAACACTCTAAATATAACAAATCAATGACCATTAATTTAAATATAATAAATTTAAAATATTAAATGAACTCTTTGTTTTTAAGAATTATATTTGACCATAAAATGTATTAAAATCTTTATGCCTCACTTAAAATTCAAATCTTAATCACATAATATTTACATTTCTTGATTTGAAATTCATAAAATATATTAATTTTATCAATCCTAAACATTTAATATCAAAAATAAAAAATTTAACACTTGAAAACCCAAGGAAAAGTTTAGTTTAGTATATTAGACAATTATAAAAAAATATATATAACAATAACCATCATAATAAGTTATAATGATTCCAAACATATCATGATTTAGTTATTTATGTTATGTTTTTAGCATATTAAATAAATGAATTCACCCATGGAGCCTCACTATGATAAATTACGTTTACTCCACTCTTTAAAATATCTGAAAATTAAAAACATAATAAGGTTGATCCCAAACACTCAGTAAGTATAATAAAAAAAATTATTAATTAAATTATAGCATTGATCATAAGATGATCATAAGTTTATGAATGCATAATTAAAGGTCAGGACAATAAAATAAAATAATTCATAGACACAAAAATGTGTGTCATGATCTTTGATACCTAGAATAAAGCATTAACATATGTTTTATAACATATAAAAAAACAATTATAAGACAAATGAAAATGGTTGTATGTAAAATATACATTAGAAATTGATGCATGAAAAGGAAAACATGATAATAAAATTGAACATCATTTCCATTTCACTATTAAAATCATTGTTACAAATGGAATAACATACATGGAAATTTCAAATAATCTTTTATTAGAAACCTAAAGTTGGTCTACTCAAACCCATTACACAATGAATTAGAGCTATATATTAGGATCATCGATCATTGTATTATAAAAAACCACACATCCTGGTTTTATAATGAAATAACACATAAATAATCCATGAATATGTAATATTGAACTAGAAAAAGATAAAAAAAATTTAAAAGTTCACTTTTCACCATTAAAATAACCATTTTTCATTCAATACTAGATTCGCCTATTGAAAAGGAATGGTTTTTATGAAAATATAATATAAATAATCATAATCCATCTTCGTAATGAAACAAATGGAATAAATTAATCATATCCTATGTAGATCATATATTAAAACATTGATTATCTTCTTTTATGGAACAAAATACCATAAAAATATCACAAAAAATATTCATAAAGAGAATAACCATTACAAATTTATAATCACTATTAAAAAATAAAAAATTCAAAAAAAATTGAAAAGAGATATTTTTGTTGAAGATAAATTATACCATTTAAATAGATTCCTTGAATTATTTAATAACCATAAGAAATCATTTTTTATTATAGAACAAATTGTTTTAAATGATTTTAGATAAAATTCATGTGGAATAGAATGTTTACTGAATTAAAATAATATATAAGATCAATATCACATAAAAACAATCAAGATGTTTATTTAATAAATAAGGGAGAAAAAATAAATTAAATTTTAATAAAAATTTATGAAAATCTGATAATAAGTTTTATGTGGTTCAATAAAAAATACCTCAGGAGAACTTCAAAAGGAACCTTGAAAACATGAAATGATTATACAAAATGACATTAAATAAATAAAATCATTACCCTTGTGATAACTTGTTAATATTGATATAATTAAAACATTAATTCATATGAAACATTAAATACTATGTATATAAGTATATATATGAGATAAAATGTCACAAGGTAATATATACAAATAATAATAGAACACTTGTTCATAACATAGTCATATGTCCCAAAAAAGATAACTTTCGCTTAATAACCCTTATAATGACCATATTATGGTATTGATAATTACATAGTAGAGTGATTATGTGTAAAAATTTAAATCAATAAAAGACATTTTTCAATTAATAATAAACATAAAAATTTCATTTCCCAAATATTCTTGTCATAATATAATCAATGAATATATGATATATCCCGATTAATGAAAATTGAGTGAGAAAACCTTTTACCATTTTGGTAGAATCTGAATCAAAATATATTTTATGAAATAATATGAATGAAACATAAAATAAAATGTTGTATACTAGATTCAAGATATAACATGTTTTAGGTTAGTACACATTGAATATTAATTAAATTATTTCTATAACATTAAAACATGCCTCAATTGAGGGGAATTGAGATGAAATCAATTACCAAGTATCCCAACATACCACATAATTCATTAACTCATAGATAATAAACTTATAATTATTTTCCAATTTATAGAGATACATTTATATTTATATTATATTACCATTAAATTATTTATTTTAATTATTTATATGAAATATTTTATTACTTAATCGGTTATGTCTACATTGGGTATTTTTATGAAATTTGATTCATAGATTCAAAATTTATTGTCGATATTAAACATGGACAAAGTAGAAATTACTACATCATTTAGGGAATAATAATAATTAAATAAATATTATTTTTATATAATTATTTTAATTTTATAATGAACTATGTAACTCAATTATGAAAAATTGTATTACAATACCATCATTGAGTCGGATGGCCATATATACATATGAATAATGTTTCAATTATTCAATGAGAAAGAGGAAATTAATGTAAGTATAATATTATAATTATTTAATTTTATTTAAATTATATTAATTTTTTTACATATTTAAATACAGTAATATATACCATATAGGTGAGGTGGTGATGAAAAGTTAATCTCCACAATTTATAGAGATGGTAATCAACACCAGCACACAAATGACCTTATTATTTTCTAATGGATGGAATAGTTTGAAAATAGTTTATATTATATCATTAACTAATGATAATAATTTCGTCAATATCATATAAATACAATTTCAATCTATTATTCCAATCATCCATGTGTGGTAGTAATGTAAAATGAAATACATCAGTTTGTGTGTCGGTATTCTTCCATAAACAAAAATGATGGTTTTGTACTCCATTATATGTAGTAGTGCATGGATTAATGTCAATAAATAAACAAACTAATTTCAAAATATAAAAACAATTTTTATTTTATTAAATAATAATATATTAATGATCTTTTAAGGATATAAAATAATAATAAAACTAATATATTTGGATTATTGTTATACTTATTAATTCATACAAAATCATTTTCTTTAAACCTTATTCCCTAAATGGTTTCAATATACTCAAATAATACCCCTATGAAATGTAAAGTTATGTTATGATGGTATTTGAGTTGTAATTAGCTGAACTAAATTTCTTTCGAAGTGTGGTGAAGATATGAGTTGTGGTATACTTTTATAAGAAAGTGAAGGAGAACATATTTAATTTTTTGTAACATTATAATATTATAGGGTGACTTGTTTAGAAAATTGGTACAAAATTGTCTTAATAAGGAATTTAATATTATATAGGATAAAAATTAACTCAAAAAATAGTATGTAGTTATATTTGTTTCATTTTAATGGGAATATTTATAGTTTAACCTGTCGTAACCCATTTATCATAAATCATATTAATACTTTTTTCAATCATTAAGGGATATAAATTTACATAAATGGTAATAATGTGATAAAAATCATCCATGGATGCTATTTTAGACAATTTACCAATACACTTGTCCTCTTATATGATTTATGTAATTTTTAAATTATTTATTAAAACATTAAATAACATAACATATAATTAATGACATTATTGGTTCCATTCAAATATTTTAATTTTTAAAAAATAAATATAGGTATATAATTTGGATATTGAACACTTAGAAATCCATTATAATTTATTGGTATCCATAAAATCCATGTGATACACTAATTTATAATAAAAATGATTTTTGATATTTTTGAACTTATTTAAATTGATGTTTCTTCTAATTACTGTGTTGTGAATGCAATTTAGATAGTTATAACATCCCTAAAAATTAAAAAACATAATACCGAATAATTAATTTAAATTAATTTAATATGACCTTTAATATTTACGTATAGAATATTTGTTTCCATATTTGAGCATATAAGAGATTTTTAGAAGTTAGATCACAATTTTTTTTGTTATTTATTAACATAAAATATTATATAACATAATTTCAACAAAATATTGAAAAATTATAATAAAATAAAATATTACATGACTATGGTTGAATTGTGCACATAAAATACATATAATAGTAATTTTTAGGGTAATATATATTCCTTATTAAATTAGAGCGTACCTCAGTTACATGATTTATCCATAGAAAGGTAAAAAATTATTTGATATATTAATAATTCATAAAAAAACTAATAAAATTAATATTATAATAAATTTATAATAAATAATAAGAAATATAATTTTAATTAATCAATTTCTTGAAATGAATGAAATTAATTTATGATAAAAACATAAAACGGAAAGAAAAATATTATTTTAAAAAATATCCTTTTCAAAATGAAACTCAAATAATTCAAAATATAAGTGATATTTATGATTACTGTAACAGCCCAAGATTTTATGAAAAATATTCTTTTTAATTTTATTAATGTCTTGTGTTTTATGCTACACCAAAAGGAGCTTGCACAACACACATCCTTGACTTTCCTTGCATCGATAGCGTGTGTAGTACGCAATACCGAGTTTCAATAAACAACGATATGCTATTAAAATATTATTATAACTATCCATTATGAATAGTAATAACCACCTTTTAAAATTTTAGAAATTTTTGCTCTCAAAATGGACTTTATTTTTGGATTCGGAGTATCGAATTTAGCCTAAGGTGAAATTTTGGTGATTTTCGGATAACTTCCATATTTTGATGAATAGTGAAAAATACTAAATTTTAGTTAAAAACAACTTTTTCAATCGAAATAATTAATAGTGATAAATTATTAATTTGAGTGGTTTTAAAGTATATTTAGAATATATTTTTACAATTTAATATAATGTTGGTCATTGGATGTAATTTCACATTTAAACCAGACATAAACAAGTGTCAATCTTTTGATAAATATTGTTTCTTAAAAACACGCTCTTTGTTTTAACAGCGGGATTTAATTATAAAATTAATTAATGCAACTTATATGATATGAATTTGGTAAAATAGACTTCATTTTTGAATTCGGAATATGAAATATAGCTTAGGATGAAATTTTGGCATTGTTCTGAAAAACATCAATTTTTGATGAATAGTGAAACTACTAAGTGGTAGTTAAAAAAATTAATTTCTTCATAAATCTTAATTTTACCGCTTCTGTGAATGGAATTTCAAAAATCCGAGAGACACGGTTGATGTCAGTAAGTAAAATGTGGTTCAATGAGATGAAAATAATTTTTGGTGAATAGTAACTTTTTACTTTTATTTACCACGGTTAAAAGTAAATAGGGTAATTAAGGGTAAGAATGATATTAATATTACCCTAACACATGTCCTAATTCTATTGAACAAGTGTATCTCGACCAAAAACAACCTTAAGTGTAAAATATTATCATTTAGGCCCACTTGGATTAGATTAGGACATTTATTATTATTTAATTCCAAGAAGAGTTAAAAGAGTTAAAATCGAAGTTTATTTTCTAATTCATTTTTAATATAGGGTTATACATAAGATAAATTCGATTGTAAATATTCATTAGAAATATAAAACGATTTCCTACATAATGGTATTTTATTTTTTATTTTTAGACATCAAATAATTTAATTTATTTATGACACAAAGATGATGCAGTAATTATCTTATTAATGCAATATTGACATAATTGATGTTATAAACACCAAACTAAATGTAATTTTATACTTTTTATGAATTCCACTAATTTTATAGGTTACTATGATATATTAGTGTTGATTTAATCAACTTGGTTCGAACATATAATTCTGTTATGACTTTCAGAAAAATCATATATCAATTAGTGTCAAAATTGACACAAAATAGTTTTTAAATCAAATATTATATTATTAATTGATATTTTATTCCTAAAAATCTAAGGTTCGGCCCAATGACTTATATAAGGATATATATATTAATAATAAACAATTTGGGGTTCTTTTGGCATGTTATAGTAAGTGTATTAACCATATAGTGAAAGAAAACAGAAAGACACGGTAAAAGTTAAATTATGTAACTTAGAGTCAAATCTAATTGATAAGGTTAAACTAATACCCTAAACTTGTCTAAATCTTTTTGGTTGATAGGATTTCGACCCAACCCCACTTTAGCTTCGAAATAAGACCCTTTGGAACCATTATAAACCGATTTTTACATTAATATAAAATAATATTTTGAGGTATTCCTAAGGTGCCCCTCTCCTCCCTTATAAAAGGACACCTCCTCCCCCTCCTCCTCACACCAATTTGAGCACTCAAGCTCGGCCAACCCCTGCCAAAATCCCTTCTACACTTCCCTAGAATCATCCTAGAGGTTCTTGTCTTCCTCAAAGACCAATTTTAGTGCCCTAAGAGGAGGTCTCAAAGAGGCGCTTCAAAGAAGAGGTAATTACCGTTACCAATTCTTTCATCTTTATTTCATTTTCCACTTCTTCTTCTTAGGTTGTTTCATTGTGAAGTAATAACATCAGTATCACTCATATACTGATATGTTATTATAAGTATGAAACAACCCTATTTCACCATCTATCCATCCTACGGAAAAAGAAATCACCGCGCGTGCGTACGTACGGAATACCGTCTCCACGCCGTGGTGTAATCTATTTTCCACCACCACCTTACATGGATGGGTATAATGGTGTAAAGAATAACTATACATAGTTATTACAACATCATATTGATTCTGATATATTTTATAATCCACTCCAATTCAATTCAATATTTATAGAAATGATATCATCGCTCGTGCGTACGTACGGACTACCGTCTCCACGACGTGATGAGATTCATTCTCCATGTTAACCATTTAAGAATGATTATAAATATATATAAGAAATAATAATGAAATATATGACATTATAAAGCTACTGGATTTATGTATATATATATATGTATGTCATCTACTTACTTCCATTTCAAGACAATAAGGAAAGGAAAACAGCGTTCATGCGTACGTACGGACTACTGTCTCCATGAACGGTGTTTTTCATTTTATTTATCTATCTATTATATATATATACTGAATATATATGATTTATAAATAATGTTTTATATTCTGGAAGTATGTAAATCATGATATAAGTAATAATGATGTCAAGAACAACAAGACAAAACACCTACGATAAATGAAACGATTTTACCGAAAACGCTTCTTTAACATGGAATTTACAAAAGAACGGGTAATATAATGTCATAAGTGAACCATATATGATATAATAACAATGAATATGATTCTTTAATAAGTCAATGTCATTATTTAAATCATTATACAGGAGGTTCGGACACTTACGAAGCAAATCGGACCTAAGGTAAGGGAAATATCACAATCTCATTTTTATCCGAGATTGTTTATACTTTGGTATTTACTGGGGTGTATTTTATCATCCACATCCAGGTTTACTCAATATGTAATATTATTTCCATCCAACTACAATTGTTTAAATCCAATTTTACCCTTTGGTTTTTTTTTAGTAAAAAAATTATGAAAGGAATCTTTTGACGTTTTTCATACGAGGTGCTTTTTGACTTTTCTGACAAAAGTACGAAGAATGTTTTTTTAACTTATACGACATGAATGGATTTTCAAAAACATTATTTCCAAGAAGCTTCCTTTACAAGTTTTCAATTTTATTTTTAATCAACTTCTTTTATTTTAAAGTCGTATGACATGTTATGAAAGGAAAAATGTTTTTGAAGTAGAAAGGATATTTTCCTCAAGAATGAAGTTCAAGTATTTAATCAAAATTATTTTCCATCAATGATAATAAAAGGGTTCTGTTTTTATCCCTATTATTACAAGGATTTGATTATGTTGTGATGGAAATATTTTTATAAATTCCTTTATCTTATATGAATTGTTTTATGATGTCATGTTGTTTAAGGATCCCATTTTTATTACATGGGTTACGCTATGATGTATGGTTTATGATTATGTGGCACACATAAGAAAGGATTCATTATAAGATGGATGGGACCTATATCTCCCTCCAATGCATTGGGTAAAGATTTTATATCTCATGAGATAGACATGGCTGGAATGGTAGGTTATACCGGATCAGTGGAACAGGACTGAAACAAGGGTTACTCGATTCAAAAAGGGACTTTGTCCACTAAGATAGTCTTGGCAATGAGTCTTGACTAACAAGAAATGATTCTCTATGATTATGTGTGTATGACACAAAGTTTAATGTTTTAAGTTATGATTATTGTGAATACATTTCACTACCATGAGTTATCCCAGGTTATGAAATTATGATCTCTTTTGCAGGTTATGATTTTCAAAAGTTATGTTCTTATGAAAATGAAGTGATTGATTTTTCTTTTGTTTACCCTTACTGAGCATTTGAGCTCACCCTTTTATGTTTTCTTTTCCCCATGATATAAAGAAAGTTTTTAGGTAAGAAAAAAAAGGGGAAGATCTTTATGGGAGATATTGAAGATCTTTCACCAGGATTAGAATATTACGTTCCGAGTTTCCAAAGACACTAAACTATTACGATCCTTGTGTGTGTGTTTTTGTTATGTACTAAGTATTCCGCAAAAGTAATGTAATGTCCATGTACGTCAAGCTTCGGGTCTCTACAGTTGGTATCAGAGGAAAGGTTCAGTCAACCTTTGGAAACTAGGAGGCGAAAACATTAGTGAGATCCCTAGAGATATTTCTAAGGTATGTCTAGGGATGTCCCTAAGGATAAGTATACATATAGGATATAGTCCAAGAACTACGGTAACGATCTTAGAATTTAACCTAAGATGTTAGATATTGAAGGTAATCCCCCTTTATTATGTTGTTTTCCCTAGCATGATTTCGCCTCTCACAAAATTCTTTTTGTGTTTTAGTTAATGGAGGGAACCAGAAGGAATTCAGTTAACATTGAATCCAATGGACAAATTCGTGACTATGAGCAACAAAATTGTGTAATGCCTAGAGATAAAGATATTTTGATTATGCCGAATCAGTCATCGCGATATATGATTAACAAGGTGAAATTTAGTGGTATGACTAATTCATCAAAGAAGAGGAAGATAAACTATTATGCATGTTCGCATGTTGAGGAGCATAAAGAAAGGAAGATTGAGATTTCTAAAGAAGGGAAGAATAACCTTGAGGAATACCTCAAATGGAGGGACCGATGTTATCTGTGTGGAGAAAAGGGTCATAGAGTGACAGATTGTTAAGGAGTTCAATGTCTTATTTGTGGAGAACATGGGCATTACCCAACTCAATGCCCTGACCTAAAAAGAAACTTCTAAATCAAGGAAGGACTTATTCCAGGACAGTCATTGAAGTGGATGGACTGATGTGTTTATGTATTGGTATTCAAGAATAATGTTGCTGAGGTACTTTTATGGTGTATTGGAATATTTATGTATTGGTCTAATGTGGTATTCGAAGTGATTGAGGTATTTTTGGAAAAAAATATGATATTTGTATAATGAAGGGAAAACGAGAAAATGAAATGTTTAACAGTATTCATGAGCTCATGATTGATATAAGGACTAAGTGATATCTGGTTTGAGTATATAGAATTTTGAGGATTTTGATATGTGGAAAGTGTTAACTTTAAACTGCATTCATGTTTTCACTAAGGTATTCAAGAGAATACATGATTGAGGACTTTGAATGTTTGGAATGTGACCAAAAAAACATATCTTATGATATATGGGGATCAATGATGGTATTAAATCTCTGGTAATCGTTTTCACTATGTTATAAGAGTGGACTGCAGTATTATGGATAAGCCTAAAGATTGAAATGGATTATGTTGGGTATAAGTGAGTATTGTTTAAGGATAGAAGTTTTTTTCGATATTCTTGATGGGATGTTATAGTTTTAGAAAAAGGACAACCTGCAGGACGGGCGACAGCCCATCGCTTCGGACAAGGCTGTGGGAATCGAACCCACAACCGAAGTGCGATTGGCCTTTATCGCCTACCACTGGCCTACAGGAAGTCCCTGTTTAGTAGAAACTAGTTTTATTATATTAATCAGTATGATATATGAAGTATAAGTCCATTTTAGGAACCATATGTGATTAATCTCACTATAGATCGACTTATGTATATAATTTTTGCTAACCTTTTGTTTGAGACAGATGGAATGACCCGTCATTCTATCACCTGAAATGATAACACTTCACGAATAACAAATTCAACTTCATTTATTTAAGATATGAAGTGGAAATTGTTCAAGGCACGAACAACAGTGAGATTGTACCAAAATCATGTAAGTATTTATTTTAATTCGTCATCTTTAGGGAAATGATCTTGAAAACCAAAAATGTTGTCCTAGTGATCTTATACCTGATGAATCGGATGGTACCTTAGATCATCACAAATTTATGGATTTGTGATTGTTGGATTTTCCATAGCCATGTTCTCTACCACTCTCCATCAGAACATGATGGTTAGACTTTTCTTCCATATCCATATTTTCACCTATGTGGAATCCCAGTGATTAGTTTATTTGGGTAACCGTTAAGTTTCATACTTTTGTTTTAAAATATTGGTTTTGATATTCCTTTTTACGATGTGGGTTTCTATTGAAGAAACTTTCGAATAGTAAACCATTTATAACCCCGACGAATTTCGAGGGCGAAATTCATTTTAAGGGGGGTAAAATGTAACAGCCCAAGATTTTATGAAAAATATTCTTTTTAATTTTATTAATGTCTTGTGTTTTACGCTACACCAAATGGAGCTTGCACAACACGCATCCTTGACTTGCCTTGCATCGATAGCGTGTGTAGTAAGCAATACCGAGTTTCACTAAACAACGATATGCTATTAAAATATTTTTATAACTAGCCATTATGAATAGTAATAACCACCTTTTAAAATTTTAGAAATTTTTTCTCTCAAAATGGACTTTATTTTTGGATTCGGAGTATCTAATTTATCCTAAGGTGAAATTTTGGTGATTTTCGGATAACTTCCATATTTTGATGAATAGTGAAAAATACTAAATTTTAGTTAAAAACAACTTTTTCAATCGAAATAATTAATAGTGATAAATTATTAATTTGAGTGGTTTTAAAGTATATTTAGAATATATTTTTACAATTTAATACAATGTTGGTCATTGGATGTAATTTCACATTTAAACCAGACATAAACAAGTGTCAATCTTTTGATAAATATTGTTTCTTAAAAACACGCTCTTTGTTTTAACAGCGGGATTTAATTATAAAATTAATTAATGCAACTTATATGATATGAATTTGGTAAAATAGACTTCATTTTTGAATTCGGAATATGAAATATAGCTTAGGATGAAATTTTGGCATTGTTCTGAAAAACATCAATTTTTGATGAATAGTGAAACTACTAAGTGGTAGTTAAAAAAATTAATTTCTTCATAAATCTTAATTTTACCGCTTCTGTGAATGGAATTTCAAAAATCCGAGAGACACGGTTGATGTCAGTAAGTAAAATGTGGTTCAATGAGATGAAAATAATTTTTGGTGAATAGTAACTTTTTACTTTTATTTACCACGGTTTAAAGTAAATAGGGTAATTAAGGGTAAGAATGATATTAATATTACCCTAACACATGTCCTAATTCTATTGGACACGTGTATCTCGACCAAAAACAACCTTAAGTGTAAAATATTATCATTTAGGCCCACTTGGATTAGATTAGGACATTTATTATTATTTAATTCAAAGAAGAGTTAAAAGAGTTAAAATCGAAGTTTATTTACTAAAACATTTTTAATATAGGGTTATACATAAGATAAATTCGATTGTAAATATTCATTAGAAATCTAAAACGATTTCCTACATAATGGTATTTTGTTTGTTATTTTTAGACATCAAATAATTTAATTTATTTATGACACAAAGATGATGCAGTAATTATCTTATTAATGAAATATTGACATAATTGATGTTATAAACACCAAACTAAATGTAATTTTAGACTTTTTATGAATTCCACTAATTTTATAGGTTACTATGATATATTAGTGTTGATTTAATCAACTTGGTTCGAACATATAATTCTGTTATGACTTTCACAAAAATCATATATCAAATAGTGTCAAAATTGACACAAAATAGTTTTTAAATAAACTATTATATTATTAATTGATATTTTATTCCTAAAAATCTAAGGTTCAGCCCAATGACTTAGATAAGGATATATATATTAATAATAAACAATTTGGGGTTCTTTTGGCATGTTATAGTAAGTGTATTAACCATATAGTGAAAGAAAACAAAAAGACACGGTAAAAGTTAAATTATTTAACTTAGAGTTAAATCTAATTGATAAGGTTAAAATAATACCCTAAACTTGTCTAAATCTTTTTGGTTGATAGGATTTCGACCCACACCCACTTTAGCTTCGAAATAAGACCCTTTGGAACCATTATAAACCGATTTTTACATTAATATAAAATAATATTTTGAGGTATTCCTAAGGTGCCCCTCTCCTCCCTTATAAAAGGACACCTCCTCCCCCTCCTCATCACACCAATTTGAGCACTCAAGCTCGGCCAACCCCTGACAAAATCTCTTCTACACTTCCCTAGAAACATCCTAGAGGTTCTTGTCTTCCTCAAAGACCAATTTTAGTGCCCTAAGAGGAGGTCTCAAAGAGGCGCTTCAAAGAAGAGGTAATTACCGTTACCAATTCTTTCATCTTTATTTCTTTTTCCACTTCTTCTTCTTAGGTTGTTTCATTATGAAGTAATAACATCAGTATCACTCATATACTGATATGTCATTATAAGTATGAAACAACCCTATTTCACCATCTATCCATTCTACGGAAAAAGAAATCACCGCGTGTGCGTACGTACGGAATACCGTCTCCACGCCGTTGTGTAATCTATATTCCACCACCACCTTACATGGATGGGTATAACGGTGTAAAGAATAACTATACATAGTTATTACAACATCATATTGATTCTGATATATTTTATAATCCACTCCAATTCAATTCAATATTTATAGAAATGATATCATCGCTCATGCGTACGTACGGACTACCGTCTCCACGACGCGATGAGATTCATTCTCCATGTTAACCATTTAAGAATGATTATAAAGTATATATAAGAAATAATGATGAAATATATGACATTATAAAGCTACTGGATTTTTGTATATATATATATGTATGTCATCTACTTACTTCCATTTCAAGACAATAAGGAAAGGAAAACAGCGTTCATGCGTACGTACGGACTACCGTCTCCATGAACGGTGTTTTTCATTTTATTTATCTATATATTATATATATATATACTGAATATATATGATATATAAATCATGTTTTATATTCTGGAAGTATGTAAATCATGATATAAGTAATAATGATGTCAAGAACAACAAGACAAAACACCTACGATAAATGAAACGATTTTACCCAAAACGCTTCTTTAACATGGAATTTACAAAAGAACGGGTAATATAATGTCATAAGTGAACCATATATGATATAATAACAATGAATATGATTCTGTAATAAGTCAATGGAATTATTTAAATCATTATACAGGAGGTTCAGACAATTACGAAGCAAATCGGACCTAAGGTAAGGGAAATATCACAATCTCATTTTTATCCGAGATTGTTTATACTTTGGTATTTACTGGGGTGTATTTTATCATCCACATCCATGTTTACTCAATATTTAATATTATTTCGATCCAACTACAATTGTTTAAATCCAATTTTACCCTTTGGTGAGTTTTTAGTAAAAAAATTATGAAAGGAATCTTTTGACGTTTTTCATACGAGGTGCTTTTTGACTTTTCTGACAAAAGTACGAAGAATGTTTTTTTAACTTATACTACATGAATGGATTTTTAAAAACTTTATTTCCAAGAAGCTTCCTTTAAATGTTTTCAATTTTATTTTTAATCAACTTCTTTTATTTTAAAGTCGTATGACATGTTATGAAAGGAAAAATGTTTTTGAAGTAAAAAGGATGTTTCCTCAAGAATGAAGTTCAAGTATTTTATCAAAATTATTTTCCATCTAAGATAATAAAAGGGTTTTGTTTTTATCCCTATTATTACAAGGATTTGATTATGTTGTGATGGAAATATTTTTATAAATTCCTTTATCTTATATGAATTGTTTTATGATGTCATGTTGTTTAAGAATCCCATTTTTATTACATGGGTTACGCTATGATGTATGATTTATGATTATGTGGCACACATAAGAAAGGATTCATTATAAGATGGATGGGACCTATATCTCCCTCCAATGAATTGGGTAAAGATTTTATATCTCATGAGATAGACATGGCTGGAATGGTAGGTTATACCGGTTCAGTGGAACAGGACTGAAATGAGGGTTACTCGATTCAGAAAGGGACTTTGTCCACTAAGATAGTCTTGGCAATGAGTCTGGACTAACAAGAAATGATTCTCTATGATTATGTGTGTATGCCACAAAGTTTAATGTTTTAAGTTATGATTATTTTGAATACATTTCACTACAATGAGTTATCCCAGGTTATGAAATTATGATCTCTTTTGCAGGTTAAGATTTTCAAAAGTTATGTTCTTATGAAAATGAAGTGATTGATTTTTCTTTTGTTTACCCTTACTGAGCATTTGAGCTCACCCTTTTATGTTTTCTTTTCCCCATGATATAAAGAATGTTTTTAGGTAAGAAAAAAAAGGGGAATATCTTTATGGGATATATTGAAGATCTTTCACCAGGATTAGAAGATTACGTTCCGAGTTTCCAAAGACACTAAACTATTACGATCCTTGTGTGTGTGTTTTTGTTATGTACTAAGTATTCCGCAAAAGTAATGTAATGTCCATGTACGTCAAGCTTCGGGTCTCTACAGTTGGTATCAGAGGAAAGGTTTAGTTAACCTTTGGAAACTAGGACGCGGAAACGTTAGTGAGATCCCTAGAGATATTTCTAAGGTATGTCTAGGGATGTCCCTAAGGATAAGTATATGTATAGGATATAGTCCTAGAACTACGGTAACGATCTTAGAATTTAACCTAAGATGTTAGATATTGAAGGTAATCCCCCTTTATTATGTTGTTTTCCCTAGCATGATTTCTCCTCTCACAAAATTCTTTTTGTGTTTTAGTTAATGGAGGGAACCAGAAGGAATTCAGTTAACATTGAATCCAATGGACAAATTGGTGACTATGAGCAACAAAATTGTGTAATGCCTAGAGATAAAGATATTTTGATTATGCCGAATCAGTCATCGCGATATATGATTAACAAAGTGAAATTTAGTGGTATGACTAATTCATCAAAGAAGAGGAAGATAAACTATTATGCATGTTCGCATGTTGAGGAGCATAAATAAAGGAAGATTGAGATTTCTAAAGAAGGGAAGAAGAACCTTGAGGAATACCTCAAATGGAGGGACCGATGTTATCTGTGTGGAGAAAAGGGTCATAGAGTGACAGATTGTTATGGAGTTCAATGTCTTATTTGTGGAGAACAGGGGCATTACCCAACTCAATTCCCTAACCTAAAAAGATACTTCTAAATCAAGGAAGGACTTATTCCAGGACAGTCATTGAAGTGGATGGACTGAAGTGTTTATGTATTGGTATTCAAGAATAATGTTGTTAAGGTACTTTTATGGTGTATTGGAATATTTATATATTGGTCTAATGTGGTATTCGAAGTGATTGAGGTATTTTGGGAAAAAAATATGATATTCGTATATGAAGGGAAAACGAGAAAATGAAATGTTTAACAGTATTCATGAGCTCATGATTGATATAAGGACGAAGTGATATCTGGTTTGAGTATATAGAATTTTGAGGATTTTGATATGTGGAAAGTGTTAACTTTAAACTGCATTCATGTTTTCACTAAGGTATTCAAGAGAATACATGATTGAGGACTTTGAATGTTTGGAATGTGACCAACAAAACATATCTTCTGATATATGGGGATCAACGATGGTATTAAATCTCTGGTAATCGTTTTCACTATGTTATAAGAGTGGAGTGCAGTATTATGGATAAGCCTAAAGATTGAAATGGATTATGTTGGATATAAGTGAGTATTGTTTATGGATAGAAGTTTTTTTCGATATTCTTGATGGGATGTTATAGTTTTAGAAAAAGGACAACCTGCAGGACGGGCGACAGCCCATCGCTTCGGACAAGGCTGTGGGAATCGAACCCACAACCGAAGTGCGACTGGCCTTTATCGCCTACCACTGGCCTACAGGAAGTCCCTGTTTAGTAGAAACTAGTTTTATTATATTAATCAGTATGATATATGAAGTATAAGTCCATTTTAGGAACCATATGTGATTAATCTCACTATAGATCGACTTATGTATATAAATTTTGCTAACCTTTTGTTTGAGACAGATGGAATGACCCGTCATTCTATCACGTGATCTGCTAATACTTCACGAATAACAAATTCAACTTCATTTATTTAAGATATAAAGTGGAAATTGTTCAAGGCACGAACAACAGTGAGATTGTACCAAAATCATGTAAGTATTTATTTTAATTCGTCAACTTTAGGGAAATGATCTTGAAAACCAAAAATGTTGTCCTAGTGATCTTATACCTGATGAATCGGATGGTACCTTAGATCGTCACAAATTTATGGATTTGTGATTGTTGGCTTTTCCATAGCCATGTTCTCTACCACTCTCCATCAGAACATGATGGTTATACTTTTCTTCCATATCCATATTTTCACCTATGTGGAAACCCAGTGATTAGTTTATTTGGGTAACCGTTAAGTTTCATACTTTTGTTTTAAAATATTTGTTTTGGTATTCCTTTTTACGATGTGGGTTTCTATTGAAGAAACTTTCGAATAGTAAACCATTTATAACCCCGACAAATTTCGAGGGCGAAATTCATTTTAAGGGGGGTAGAATGTAACAGCCCAAGATTTTATGAAAAATATTCTTTTTAATTTTATTAATGTCTTGTGTTTTACGCTACACCAAATGGAGCTTGCAAAACACGCATCCTTGACTTGCCTTGCATCGATAGCGTGTGTAGTACGCAATACCGAGTTTCACTAAACAACGATATGCTATTAAAATATTATTATAACTAGCCATTATGAATAGTAATAACCACCTTTTAAAATTTTAGAAATTTTTGCTCTCAAAATGGACTTTATTTTTGGATTCGGAGTATCAAATTTATCCTAAGGTGAAATTTTGGTGATTTTCGGATAACTTCCATATTTTGATGAATAGTGAAAAATACTAAATTTTAGTTAAAAACAACTTTTTCAATCGAAATAATTAATAGTGATAAATTATTAATTTGAGTGGTTTTAAAGTATATTTAGAATATATTTTTACAATTTAATACAATGTTGGTCATTGGATGTAATTTCACATTTAAACCAGGCATAAACAAGTGTCAATCTTTTGATAAATATTATTTCTTAAAAACACGCTCTTTGTTTTAACAGCGGGATTTAATTATAAAATTAATTAATGCAACTTATATGATATGAATTTGGTAAAGTAGACTTCATTTTTGAATTCGGAATATGAAATATAGCTTAGGATGAAATTTTGGCATTGTTCTGAAAAACATCAATTTTTGATGAATAGTGAAACTACTAAGTGGTAGTTAAAAAAATTAATTTCTTCATAAATCTTAATTTTACCGCTTCTGTGAATGGAATTTCAAAAATCCGAGAGACACGGTTGATGTCAGTAAGTAAAATGTGGTTCAATGAGATGAAAATAATTTTTGGTGAATAGTAACTTTTTACTTTTATTTACCACGGTTAAAAGTAAATAGGGTAATTAAGGGTAAGAATGATATTAATATTACCCAAACACATGTCCTAATTCTATTGGACAAGTGTATCTCGACCAAAAACAACCTTAAGTGTAAAATATTATCATTTAGGCCCACTTGGATTAGATTAGGACATTTATTATTATTTAATTCAAAGAAGAGTTGAAAGAGTTAAAATCGAAGTTTATTTACTAAAACATTTTTAATATAGGGTTATACATAAGATAAATTCGATTGTAAATATTCATTAGAAAGCTAAAACGATTTCCTACATAATGGTAGTTTATTTGTTTTTTTTAGATATCAAATAATTTAATTTATTTATGACACAAAGATGATGAAGTAATTATCTTGTTAATGAAATATTGACATAATTGATGTTATAAACACCAAACTAAATGTAATTTTAGACTTTTTATGAATTACACTAATTTTATAGGTTACTATGATATATTAGTGTTTATTTAATCAACTTGGTTCGAACATATAATTCTGTTATGACTTTCACAAAAATCATATATCAAATAGTGTCAAAATTGACACAAAATAGTTTTTAAATCAAATATTATATTATTAATTGATATTTTATTCCTAAAAATCTAAGGTTCGGCCAAATGACTTAGATAAGGATATATATATTAATAATAAACAATTTGGGGTTCGTTTGGCATGTTATAGTAAGTTTATTAACCATATAGTGAAAGAAAACAAAAAGACACGGTAAAAGTTAAATTATTTAACTTAGAGTTAAATCTAATTGATAAGGTTAAATTAATACCCTAAACTTGTCTAAATCTTTTTCGTTGATAGGATTTCGACCCAACCCCACTCTAGCTTCGAAATAAGACCCTTTGGAACCATTATAAACTGATTTTTACATTAATATAAAATAATATTTTGAGGTATTCCTAAGGTGCCCCTCTCCTCCCTTATAAAAGGACACCTCCTCCCCCTCCTCCTCACACCAATTTGAGCACTAAAGCTCGGCCAACCCCTGCCAAAATCTCTTATCCACTTCCCTAGAAACATCCTAGAGGTTCTTGTCTTCCTCAAAGACCAATTTTAGTGCCCTAAGAGGAGGTCTCAAAGAGGCGCTTCAAAGAAGAGGTAATTACCGTTACCAATTCTTTCATCTTTATTTCTTTTTCCACTTCTAATTCTTAGGTTGTTTCATTATGAAGTAATAACATCAGTATCACTCATATACTGATATGTTATTATAAGTATGAAACAACCCTATTTCACCATCTATCCATCCTACGGAAAAAGAAATCACCGTGCGTGCGTACGTACGGAATACCGTCTCCACGCCGTGGTGTAATCTATTTTCCACCACCACCATACATGGATGGGTATAATGGTGTAAAGAATAACTATACATAGTTATTACAAAATCATATTGATTCTGATATATTTTATAATCCACTCCAATTCAATTCAATATTTATAGAAATGATATCATCGCTCGTGCGTACGTACGGACTACCGTCTCCACGACGCGATTAGATTCATTCTCCATGTTAACCATTTAAGAATGATTATAAAGTATATATAAGAAATAATAATGAAATATATGAAATTATAAAGCTACTGGATTTATGTATATATATATATGTATGTCATCTACTTACTTCCATTTCAAGACAATAAGGAAAGGAAAACAGCGTTCATGCGTACGTACGGACTACCGTCTCAATGAACGGTGTTTTTCATTTTATTTATCTATCTATTATATATATATACTGAATATATATGATATATAAATCATGTTTTATATTCTGGAAGTAAGTAAATCATGATATAATTAATAATTATGTCAAGAACAACAAGACAAAACACCTACGATAAATGAAACGATTTTACCCAAAACGCTTCTTTAACATGGAATTTACAAAAGAACGGGTAATATAATGTCATAAGTGAACCATATATGATATCATAACAATGAATATGATTCTGTAATAAGTCAATGGCATTATTTAAATCATTATACAGGAGGTTCGGACACTTACGAAGCAAATCGGACCTAAGGTATGGGAAATATCACAATCTCATTTTTATCCGAGATTGGTTATACTTTGGTATTTACTGGGGTGTATTTTATCATCCACATCCATGTTTACTCAACATGTAATATTATTTCCATCCAACTAAAATTGTTTAAATCCAATTTTACCCTTTGGTGAGTTTTTAGTAAAAAAATTATGAAAGGAATCTTTTGACGTTTTTCATACGAGGTGCTTTTTGACTGTTCCGACAAAAGTACGAAGAATGTTTTTTTAACTTATACGACATGAATGGATTTTTAAAAAATTTATTTCCAAGAAGCTTCCTTTACAAGTTTTCAATTTTATTTTTAATCAACTTCTTTTATTTTAAAGTCGTATGACATGTTATGAAAGGAAAAATGTTTCTGAAGTAGAAAGGATATTTTCCTCAAGAATGAAGTTCAAGTATTTTATCAAAATTATTTTCCATCTAAGATAATAAAAGGGTTCTGTTTTTATCCCTATTATTACAAGGATTTGATTATGTTGTGATGGAAATATTTTTATAAATTCCTTTATCTTATATGAATTGTTTTATGATGTCATGTTGTTTAAGAATCCCATTTTTATTACATGGGTTACGCTATGATGTATGGTTTATGATTATGTGGCACACATAAGAAAGGATTCATTATAAGATGGGTGGGACCTATATCTCCCTCCAATGAATTGGGTAAAGATTTTATATCTCATGAGATAGACATGGCTGGAATGGTAGGTTATACCGGTTCAGTGAAACAGGACTGAAACGTGGGTTACTCGATTCAGAAAGGGACTTTGTCCACTAAGATAGTCTTGGAAATGAGTCTTGACTAACAAGAAATGATTCTCTATGATTATGTGTTTATGCCAAAAAGTTTAATGTTTTAAGTTATGATTATTGTGAATACATTTCACTACCATGAGTTATCCCAGGTTATGAAATTATGATCTCTTTTGCAGGTTAAGATTTTCAAAAGTTATGTTCTTATGAAAATGAAGTGATTGATTTTTCTTTTGTTTACCCTTACTGAGCATTTGAGCTCACCCTTTTATGTTTTCTTTTCCCCAGGATATAAAGAAAGGTTTTAGGTAAGAAAAAAAAGGGGAAGATCTTTATGGGAGATATTGAAGATCTTTCACTAGGATTAGAAGATTACGTTCCGAGTTTCCAAAGACACTAAACTATTACGATCCTTGTGTGTGTGTTTTTGTTATGTACTAAGCATTCCGCAAAAGTAATGTAATGTCCATGTACGTCAAGCTTCGGGTCACTAAAATTACAATATAATTAATTATATTATTTTTTATTTAATTATAATAATTTTATATGATTATTAAAATATATATTTAAATTTTATTATTTGAATAAAATAAACGATAGTGTTTCAAACATTTGGTATTTTAAATATTTACTAAAAAGACAACCAATTCCTAAAAATCCTAAAATATAATCCTATGATAATTTTGATATGATGGGTTAAATAATTAAATTAAATTAAGAAATATATTATCTATAATTTTAAGAAATAAATTATATAACTATTCAATATAATGAAATTAAAAAACATTTATGAAAAAAAATGTATTTGAAAGCATAAATTTACTTTAGTATAAAATAAATAGTTATTTCCGAAGACATAATAAATAATATAGTTTTGATTATCATGATTAATCATATATTTCAATATATGGGAATTCCTTTTTATATACTACAAATTAAATTTCTAGTTTATAACAATTATATTTATTTAATAATATTTCATGGATTGATTAAGCAAAGTGACTCATGTATTGTATATTATCAATCATATTCTTCATTAAAAATCATTGGGTATTAAATTATAAAACATTAATAAATTTCATCCATTTATTATTTTTTATAACTCAGTGACGAAGGGTTTAAATTTTTTTGATACCTTTATTAAAAACACACAACTTTAAAATGAATAAGAAAACATATTTTCAAAAGTAGTAACTAAAAATAAATGGTTCTATAAAAATCCATATAAATATATTCTTAAATAGGAACGAATTATTTATATGTGAAAATATATACATGGAGGAAATATATATTTCAAATAATGAACATTGATCATAAGAATGTGAGTGATAATGAGATATTCAGTGACCACTAACCCATAAACTAATGAGGTGTGAAGAAGAGCATAAATTAATTAGTAATAATGTAATATAAAAATATTTATATTTCAATATCCTTTTCCTAGAGTTGTGGATATCATTTTTAATTTATTCTAAATTAAATAAGGAATAAATATTTATTTTCTTCATATCCATAAATACAATTTTATCCTTTGGGTTAATGTTTCAATTATTTTTCCAACTTTATCGCTTCTTTTAATCATGATTATGAGTATGAATATTTACTTCTTCATGAAATATAATAATCTTCTGATTTAACATGAGGTTTATAAAATTCTAATTTGATTTTCCTCATATCATTACTAAAATAAAATTTTTGGAATGGGGTAACATAATAAAAATAATGAACAAAACATTATATGAGGATATAAAAAATTTATATCCAAATTTCCAAAATCACCCAAATGGTTAAACATAGATTATTGAACTTATAATTACACTATGCCCCAAATAACCTCAATTATGGAAACAATAAATAATTTTTTCACCTCAAACTTTACCCCATTATTATCTATAGAAACACCTAAAAATTTAATATTATTCTCTCAAATAATACTTAATCATTATTGACATGATTAAATATTACTCATCCAAAAAAAATAGTTAAAAAGAATAATTTATCTCATTAAAATCCAATTACATATAAAAATTATAAATTTTAATCATCAATAATATTTTAAACCCACGGTAATATCTATACATGAAGACATCCAAATATCGAAATTTATATAATTCCACCTATGATTCCAACAATAATAGCCTTGAACCCACACACCCACGTCTACTGATAAAAGAATAATTATATCATTTATAGATTTCTGATGAATAAACGTGACATAATTTATGTTTTTCAAATAATCTATATCAAATGCATAATTTGGATTACTTACATAACCATTTATTCTTTGAGTTTAATGTTTTATAGAATAACAAAAAAAATCAATAATAGTAAAATTCACTTTAAGTGAGATTTTGTTTTCATCTATAAATATCTTTTATTATTCACATTATGTCTTCAACATATCATATCAAAAACATCACACATGAATTATTCTTAAATATAAATTAGTTCACATCAATCATCATAACATGAGGAATTGGAAAACATAAGAAGTTTGAGCTAAAATTCTTATTAATAATAAATATATGTACTAGAAAATAATAATAGTATATATAGATAAAGAATAATTATGGTATAATCTCAACATATCCACATGGGAGGATTGTTTAAATCATGTGTTGTTGTTTTTTATGAGAAGAAAAATCATTAAAATATTATTTAAAACATTTTGGAGGAAATTACCCTTTTCATTTCAAAAATCACTTTTAAAAACTAAATATATCTATAATTATATTTCAAAACATTTCACTGGAAATCACCATAGAGAAATTAATTTATTATTCAAATAAAATAATTTATAGTGCGAAAAATGTGTGATTATGATGTATGTGATAAAAAAATTTCACTCATACTTAGGTGATGGATATAAAATCATTTTTAAAAAGAATTTTCAAAACCAGTAATTTTTAAAAAAAATTATTAAATTTCAAGGATTATTTAAAATTTACTTATAAAATCATGTTATTTAATATTAGTAATGTATTAATATCATTATAAAAAACATGTATATTGAAAATAATAATTCTGAATCAAAATGATTATAAACTATCGAAGTCTCATACAAGAAACCTTAATGATTTCTCTCTAATAAATATGGACAATAATGGAAATTAAACATAACAAACATATATTTAACCTGAATACATTAAAAATAATATTTTTTATGAAATATATGTTGATGTTATCCCTCAAAAATGAGTTTTGAATATTGAAAATCTAGAAATAATATGAAAAAATTTCAAAATAATTCCTACTATTTTCATACCTTTTCTATCATAATATTCAAAATTAAAGACCTCAACAAACTAAATAATATAAATATATTAATATCAATTAAATTAAATTTCAATGTGATTCATAATCAACTAAAAAAATAATATCGACACGTAATATAAATATAATTCAGAAAGATGTAAAATAGGAGTTGAATAAACATCCTAGAGATTATACCAATAAATTGAGAATTAGTAAATGGAATTATTATGATAATTGAATTTCAATATAAAAACAATAATTGGGAATAATATATAAATAAAAATATGTCCATTTGACATGAAATTTGACATATTATATTCAACAATGTCGTGATATTACTTAATGAATTAAAATTGTTCTAAAACCCTATATTGATATTGTTACTTCTAAATCAAAACCCATTGGATGAGAAAAAATGAACAAAAAATAATATAACATGATATATAAAAAATTTAGGATATAAAATTTAAAATGGTAGTTTATATATCATATATTATAATTTGGTGTATCACATTAAAACATGGCTCAATGAAGGGAAGTAGAGATGAAATCCTTTACCTCACCTCCCAACTTCCCATGTTGATTATTTAACTCCTATATAGTTAAGGTATATTAATTAACTCAATAATGGATTATTAATATTTAAACTCAATGAAAAGTTTAATTTCATAATGAGTTATGTCCACATCAGATATTCTGAGGATATTCAGTTGAAAATTTCAAAATTAGTTTGGTATATTGATCGTGGTAATGGAAGTCTTTATAAAAACACCAAAATAACAATAACAAAAAATTAATTATAATTTTTTATATTTATTATTCCATTATAACTAACTATGTATTTATGGTATAAATAATAAACATCAATACGATCATGAAGATGGTAGGCCAAACACACACCTAATTAAATCATTTTTAATTAACATTGGTGAAGGATGGTAAGTAATATTTTATATTTACTAAAATAAAGTTATATATTTAATATAATATTATCTATTTAAATAATTTGATATATATTATAAATGTGCTGTATATATGGAAAATCAATCCCCTCTCTTCCTGGAGGCAGTAATCAGCACAAATACATTAACGACATTATCATTTTTCAATGCATCAAATGATAATACAATAGATTATATATTATAGATAAAAAGTATATTTATATCAAGAATATCATATATAGTCATTGAATCCCTCATCATATCAATTAATTAGAGGCAGTGATGGAAATTGAATTATATTTTTCACGATGTGATATTTTATAGTACCGAATAACTATTGTTTTATTTCACATTTCATGAATACGAAGATATATTAATGTTAATACATGAAAAAATAATATATAAACATATTGGAGTTAAAAAATTTATTGTATAAAAATGGATGGAAGACTTTGGAATGAGGAATAAAATTAAATAAGATAAAATCCTTAGGTTAAAAGCTATACCTTTTCTTCAAACAACTGCATTATCTTTAAAACCTCATCCCTCTAAGGCTAAAATCATCTGAAATAGTTATCATTCGGACATGTAAATTTATTTAATGACGTTTTTCGGTAAGATAATTTCCAAAAAAAATTTCACATTATGATTCATTGGGAGAGGAAATGGGGTACCCTTTTATCTCATAATCAAAATTTTTCAAATCATTTTAAAATTATAAATTTATATTCATGTAAAAGTGGAACCAAATTAACTTAATACATATACAAATATCATATAGAGAAGAAATTAGTTCATACAATTAGATTTAGGAAGGTTTTGTATAATTATATCCCTTATAGATTTACCTCCCCCCCTATGTAAAAAATTTTTATTATTAAACATGGTAATGTAATTCTCAATCATTATAGGTTATAAATTTACATACAAGGTGTCAATTGGTTAAAAGATGCATTTCAGATGATTTTTTAAAATCATTCCCTTTCCACTTGTCCACATACATGTTTTTATGATCATTATGCCTTTTAATAAAATATTATATAACATAAAGTATCTTTATTAATATATTGTTAACTCCTTAAATATTTTTTATTTGAAAACATCGTTATAGATTTGTAACTCAATTTTAATTGTAAGACACTTATATTTTTAGGTATATTTTATTTTTGATAAATCTAATCATTTTGATAGGTTGAAATCCATGCAAATTTGTGTGTAAATGAACCATAATATAGTATACTATTATAACATTGCATTAAAATTGGCAAGTATAAAAAGGATTAACTAAATTTTGAATTTTATATAAATTACACATATATGAAGAATATTCACTGGTTATCGATTACTTATAATTGAAAAAAAAATCATGTAAAATAAATGTATTCCTGAAATACTTTTTATAGGATAGAAATTTATAATTATCATAATAAGTCAAATATTACACTATTAGTGAATGATTTTAAATAAAAATATATATTAAAAATTAAATGAAATTTTTAACTATTCAGATAATATTATTTGTATGAGAAAGATTAGAATAAATAAATCATTATGCCTAAAACATGTAATTCTCTAAAAGGTGGATTAATGACATTTTAGATTACTATTTGAAAATTAAAATTTTCCAGTTTTCGAATTTTATTTGCAAAAATGATCATTTTTTTGAAATAAACATGTAAAATTTATCTTAAAGTGTTTTATTTTGTAATTTTTAATATTACTAATTGCTCGTTTAATAATGAAACCTACATTTTTATCAAACATATTGTTTTTATTTAATGATTTTTCAAATTCTCATTTTTAATATATGTATTAATTGTAAAATTACAAAAAAAGTATTCTTATTTATCCAATTTAGTTCATCGGAGCCAAATTTATATTAAATTTAGATTTAAAAACATTTTTAATATCATAAATTTTTTCTTTTGTAAATCACTTTTCATTTAGTTAATAACATTAATGTTAAATTATATTCTACAAATGAGGTGAATTTATCTTCAAAAAATGTATTAAATTATTTTTAATTATAATACTGATATATTTTTTCATTATAAACCTATTTTTTAATAGTAAATTAAAAAAAATAAAAATTTTGTACCACTATTAAGGTTAAAACATGTTTACCTAGGGGTTAATCTAAAGTAATATGTGTTAAAATACCACGATTTTTTAAATTTTATTTTTTATATAAAATTTAACACTATATCATATAATAATTTTTCAACTCTTTTTTTCCACTTTGTGGGAATAATATATAAATATATTTTCATATTTTAAAAAATTACAATTATGGAATCTCTCTAACATATAAATTGTCCCACTCTACTATAATATCAACAAGTCAAGAGATATTTTGTTCCAAATATACATTTTAAAATCACATACATACATCATTAACACTGAATTATATTACCTAGTTTCATTATAGAACATTCCAAGGAATAAATTATGTAGAAACCTAAAGAGGGTTTTTTGAAAAAGTTGTATATTTCATAACAATGTGATTTTATATTATTTCATTATATAACACATTCAAATATTCTTCATGTATTCTGAAATAATAATAATTTTATATTTAATATAATAATATGTTTTTATGTTAATAGAATAACCTCTATCAATATCCATATCAATCAAATGGAAAATTAAAACATATATCACGTGTACATTGGGGTACCACCTCAAAAACTGGGGATTTGTTTTTCAATAACCACCTCTCAAGGTTATAAATAATTTATGATTTAATATATATATATATATATGATATTAATAAAATAATTTTATCTGAGGAATGATAATATTATATCTAACTTATTATCATTCAATCTATTGAAAATGATAATGTCTCTTATATGTACGCATGGACTACCACCTCCACGAAGTGATGTGATTCATTTGTAATTTTATTTTTTAATGAATGTTAATAAGCATAAATTTAATGAATATATACTTTATATATGATATAATATAGATTCTATAAATTTTAGTTTATATTTACCTTTATTTATTTTCTATCCTGTAATAATTGAAAACCACATGCTTGAGTATGCATGACCTACCATTTCCATAAATGGTGAAATTAATTTTAAAATATCTAAATTTTATATAAAATAATAAAACATATTTATAAAAATAATATATGATAGTTATTTAAGTATTATCATTATTAAGATGATAAAACCTTGATCAATATGATATTTCTCAAAATATATATAGAAACACACATGAAAAACCAAGGAGTTATCAATGGAAATAGTGATTTAATACAAATGATTAAATAAATTGATTGTAAAATTTTATAGGTAAATAATATAGTGTATTATATATTTTATAATGCTAATATATTATATTTAAAATAATAAATTTTTTATTATAAATGAGGATCTAACCTGTAAAAAGGAATACAAACCTAAGGTAATGGTTTTATATTACAATCACATTATTTTTACCATAATTGGTTTTTTGTAAATTTCATTATTAAATTTAATGTTTTAACTTTAAACCAAAATAGAATTTTTTTTCTCATTATTTTATTTTATGATATTACATGTTTTACATTCAATTTAATGTCATTAATAATTCAATAGATAACATTAATGACATTAAGTAAAATTGACTTTATTTCTCTTTTCCATAAAAAATCCTTTTCTTTATATGTCCACATTTTATAGAAAATTCTAATTAATGTTTTAATATTTTAATAATTATTTTTAATATATATTTTAACCCATAATTTATTTCAAATATTATATAAAAAAATTAATATTATTTATCATTATTTGAATGTTTTTCCCTTTACTACTTTTTTAAAATGTGTGATAGTAATTTTTCCTTTTACTAATATGATAGGATATGAATATACCACATTAAATACATTTTAATAAATAATGGATTAGTTATATGTTTCTGGTGTTTTTTTATTAAAATTTTCATTTTATTATTTGGGAATTTCTAAGATTTTATTTAATTGATTTCTAAATGAATGATTTATTTTTGTTATAAAATATTATAGATATCATTTAAGGGAACTCTTATATAAGAAAAAAATCAAATAATAAAACTTATGAGTTAAGGGGGATATTCCCCAATGACACCATCCTTATAATTTCTCTAGATTTTTTGTGATTATGATGATAAAATATTTATTAAATACTATGTTTTTCTCAGTTTATGATATGATTAATGTTTTATGATCTTATGTATCACATATTTTACAATTTTATTATTTTATTTATTGTAATTATATATCCCAAAAAAGAATAAGGTAATAATACATATATCATGATATATATAATAATATAATGGGTATTATACCACGTTTTGTAACATAATTTTTTTCGATGATAGTCTTGGGAGTGATCCCTAACTAGTACATTTTTTGGAGTGAACTCAATGCACTAAGATCACCTGAGTATATAGATTTAAAATGTAATGAAATTATTTTCTATGTATATTTTAATCCAAATTACTTGGTCTTATGATTATGTTATTCTCTCTTAGATTAGTTTCTTTTAGTCCAATGTTATTTTTATCTTATGAACTTCCAGGATTTATTCCATGACTAGGGATTATAATCTATGATATTCGATGTATTATTTTAAAATTTTATGACAATTTTATCATTAACTAATTAAAATTTTATGTAAATTTTTTAATTGATATCTACCTTATTTTCCCTTGTATATCATCATATATATCCTTTACTTATTCTTTATTCCCAAAAGTTTTGAATAATTGTTTTATGATTGGTAGGTTAAATATGGGATCTAGTTATGAACAATATAATGGGAGATAATGTAGTTAATTTATTTTTAGGTTTTTTATGTATGTGTTATTCCAATGAAGCTACACCTATAAAATCTTTTTGTGGATAATAATATTATTTAATTAATTTCAAAATATAAAATTTTAATATCTATGTTTGAATGGTGGGATTCATTATAGTTTATTTAAGTGAATGGTTTACCCAACCATTAGAAACATGGATAAGAAAACAATAGTGAGAACACTTTTAAAAATAAAATGTATTAGAGAACAATATATATTATGTTAAAAAAGGGGTATGATTTTTATATTAAAACCTCCCTATCTAGATGCAACATGTTATTATAGTTTTGAAATAGATGCATCTTGGGGTAATAACTCTGAAAAATACTTTTTTGAGTGTATCTGATTGATCATTATAATTAATGGTAAGTATTCCCCTTTTGAGCACTTGTTTGACACTAATGGGTGTATTATTATGTTAACTATTATATTATTATTATGAACCATCATGCAAGATTTTAATAAATGATGACCATAAATGAATTAGGTAGAAATAGATGGTTCATATATTCAAAAGAAGTTATCCTGATTTAGGAATTCTAAAAGTTATTTTTCAAGATCATATAGTTTCAAAAAATATTTATTATGTCTCAAAAAATAATTTTTGGTTTTATTCAATAGATGGAACCTGAGGAACCTTATTAATTTTTAATGTGATGAAAAATTCAATTTTTTCTCCTCATAAACAATAGGTTATGATCAATGTAAAGAAAAATTTTATTTTTATTCATACACAATAATCTAATGTAATGAATCATATTGATTTTCAAATAAGGTTTGGAGGGAACAACATTTTTTATACCATCAAAATGTAAGGTATTCCTTCTATTTCTTAGTCGACTAATCCAAAAGTTACTAACTAATGGATAATTACCACTAATAAGATATTTTATAATTTTAATTTTTCATAAAATGAAAAAGTGATGTTTTTGTCTATAATTTAGGGGAAGTGTAAGATTAAGGGTATAATATTATCATTATTACGAATAAATATGATAAAATTTCTACATAGATTGGGATGAGTTTAAATTATTATTTTTAAATAAGTACAGTCATTTTAATTTTTGTAGGAAAATAGATATCGGAAGGCTTAAAATAATGTATAATGATAGTGAGTATGTTTTCACCTTTAGTGAAAATTTTACAAAACATACATGGTAAAATTATTAAAGTGTCATCCAAATTAGACGTAATTAGGAATGATTTTTAGTGGCATAAAACTAGTCTCCTAAAGTAGTTTCGGATAAGAAATTCAATTGCAATGAAGAAATATTTCAATTTTATATTATGCTGGATATAGGGATTGATGTAACACATCAATATCATGTTTTAGAAAAGAAATGAAATATAGAATGAAAATGATCCACTAATAACTATGGAAAGAGGTTTGTGGGCCTTAATTGATTCACAAAGTGTATAAGGAAAAATTGTCCAAATTTTGTTTAGGGGACTATTAAATTCTTTATGATATGTAAATGATGGTCATAATTAAATGAAATGATGATGTTATGGGAAAAAGTAAGAAAAATATTAGAATTGTATGAAATGCTTAAATGATTCACCAACCATACTCTATTTTTTTTCTAATTCAATATGTATAGTCATTATGATTACCAATAATCAGGTTAAAAAAATAATGAATATGGTAAATGATAGAAACCTCATAATCAAACAGAGGTAAATCTTATATAATCACTATTCTTGATGCGGTGTCCAATAATTAGGTTGGGGAATGTACACTTATCATCCACTATTGAACTATTAATGTCTTCTTTACTATAGATCAATCAACTCTATAATAACTAAATAATTTACACAGGGTATCAAAACACTACCTTAAAAATTAGAAATATAATTAGAAATAAAAAACCCAAATTGCATGATGACTGCATCTCAACTTTATTATTATTATTAGGATGATGATTGTGAGAATGAAAATCCTACAAATATTTTTATTTTATCCCTAGTATAATTTGATCATATAATAGTCATTGATTATATTTATATACAAATAGCCCAAATTAATTTATGATTATGTAATGTCACATCTATATTCCAAACTGACATGGGATTTAATATCATTACAATGAAAAATATTAGCATCCAAAGGAAATAAAATCCATTGAATGGGTATTTATTCTAGTTCAGAATATGTGTTTATCGTAGTTGGATGGGGATAAATAAATCATTAATGACATACATATTATTTCAAAGATTTTTGATGTATTTTCCAAGGAGTTTTCTAGTGTTCCGAAAAATAGTAAATTTGTCTTCTCAACTATAATTTTTCCTGGTTTTGTACTAACTTCAAAGACTCTAAATAGAATTTCCCATAATGACTTATAGGAAATGAATAAGAAACTCTAGTAAAAACATTAAATGGATTTATTCATCCAAGTGCATCACCTTCGGGTGAAAAAGTTCATCTTATTAATATAAAATAAAGATCTATGTAACTTTTAATTGATTATAGAGTATACAAAAATATCACTATCAAGAACAATTATCACATACCCAGTATTGATGACTAGTTTGATTAGTTGTTCTAACTTAAATGCATTTCCACGATATATCGTAATTTTGATTATAATAAATCAATGATCATAACGTATGAATTATAGAAGAATATATTACAAATATTGTATAGACACTAAAAATTTATTGGTATGAAATTTCATATAAGTAGTTCCCCCACTATGTTCATTAATTTAACTAATATTGTCTATTGAGATTAACTTTATATGTTTGTGGAAATCATTATAGATGATATTATTATTTTTTCAAAGAGAAACAATGAGTATGAAGATTACTTTTGAATTTTCTAAAAAGACCAGGGAAGTAGAAGATATATGGAAAATTTGTGATGATTGTTTTTTTTACAAAAAATTTCATTTATGGGACATATAATCTCAAGATAGGGTGTATTGGTGAATCCAGCAAAGCGGGATTTTATTTAATGTTCAACCCGAACAACCGTTGTGGTTTTAACATCATGAAATCACTTTCATTTAATATTATCATTATTTTCTAGGTTATATGGCCTCATGGGTACCTCATTGTATACTAAAGGCTATCGACTGTATGTGAGGGCCTAGGGTGTGTTTGTAGGGATACTATGCACTCTTTTCATAGTGTAACATCACAATAAAATAACAATAGTTAACAGTGTATGAAAAATAAATATCTATAAAAGAACATAAATATCTATATGACTATAATAATATATCGTCGAAAAGCATTAATGTAAAATATAATGATCATGTCATATATTTACAAAGCTGGAAAATTGGTACATTGGCATCCAGTACTATACATGAAACAGAATAAAAAATGAAAATAATAATAATTAATATACAGAATCTTGATCATAGTTCATATCTAGGAACCCCTTCTCTAAGGAATAGAACAATCGAGCATAATATAGTAGGTTTTTTCGACACACTCTTTGTACATCCATGATTTCTGTCTTAGTACCAAACTACGACTCAAACAGGGTGTGATATAACACTTATTAGGCCATAGCCAACCATGTATATAACAAATCCAATATATTTAATATAAATTAAATCAGTGCACAATATGTATAATATATAAAAATTTAAAAAGAGAATTGTTATATTAAAAATACGATCTTATCCATCCAATCATGGATACCTATGAACAACAGTTAAGAACAAAGAACAAGGGCTTATGTAATGAATAAACAAAAGGGTATAACATAGTCTAGTCTAAATACTCTAATGAAATACCAATACTAGGGATATGTATATACATATAAAAATATCCACAATAGCCATGCCATTTAATAATTGGTATAACATTCTATATGGACTATACATTGTAATAAATCATTTATAAAACATCCATAATGGCCATGCTCTCTAATAAAATGATAGACCACAAAGCTCCAAATCCATGGTATAGAATACCATGGATTCCATATCAAGTCCCAAATTAATTTTTATGGAAACTCTAAAACAACATGGGTGGAATACAAGGATCATTTCAATAATTCATGTCCAATGTGATTCTAATAAATCCATATCTATGTGGTAATAATATCTTTGAAATCCTATATATTTAGTAACCAAGGATCACGAGAATGTTTTCCACTACCATAATCAAGATAAATGGGGTATAAATGTCAATTAAGTCTATAGTAATTAGAATCCAATGTGAGAAACCAAGGAATCCACTAACATTATAAATTCTTCATCTCATATCATTATACATTTTATTACCATTCACAGCTCATGAGTTATCCAACACATTTCATCATTTTTTATTTAAACAATCAAACCATTAAATATGATGTAATAATAAGGAAACGAGAAAGAATATTTTCTTCATAATTCAGTCAATTCACATTTAATTTTTAAATGATCCTAATAAAAATGGTGAGCTCACACACATAATATGGTGGTATATCAATTGAAAAATATAGTGTAACACCCCATGGGTGGCGTAGATCAATGTGTACAACCTACAACAATCACAATGGTACTCAAAATTAAACATAATTGGATACAAAAAATTTCACAGAGGACATCATTTAATTTTAGGGGAAATATTGGACTGCCATGTTGGAAACATAACTATGATAATATAAAAACAACCAAGCCATAAGGGAAAACATATAGACCCCCTACCATTTTCACATGGTAGAACAATCATCTAGTATCGACCTCTAATTTAGTCCAAATCAGAAGAAAATAGAACTATAAATAAAAATAGTAGAAATATAGAATATTATCATTCAATTAAATAACATTATCAAAATGATGAAAAAATTAATAAAGGAATAATATTGATAAATAACATAAAAGAACATATAAAATGAGGTAAATATCGTTTGAGTTGTATCCCAGATAGAAAATAAAGAGGGCATCATTTGATTTGGCTTCAAAGGATATCCAAAATGTGAGTGAGGATTTAAAATGGAATGAGTAGGAAAATAAATCTGGTTTTTAGAATATTTAACGGAAAAATGGTAATTTACCATAAGTTACCATGATTCATGGTTTGGATACATGTTTGTCTAAACCATTCACCAACCATGCACCCCACACATATACTCTAAATAACCCGAACAACTTGTTTACATTATTTGGTAAACCATTCGAAAACTATGATACATATCTCTCTAAAACAATTCTTAAGTTCTAATAGGGGAATGAAACACTTTGTGCACACTTTGGGGGGTTACCATTCAAACTCTTATGTATTATGTCCATCCCAGCAGTAGTGTGCAGTCCCTTATACATAGTTTCCCTCAAACCATACATCCATGGATAAAGGTATGTACCACTTCATATAGTCTCATCATACCATTTTTCTTCAGATGAATGGTTTCTACAAACTATGTGCCCCCACATTTTTTCTCCAAAAATCAATATCCATGATTTGAAAAATCCCTGAACACCAACAAAACTCCCAGGATCTCAACAGAAACTCACATTTGGTATAAAAAAAATAAGGAGTTAAACTGAAAATAAAAACATATGAAGTTATAGAATAACCTAGGATCATATAATTTTACCCTAAAAATCATCCTATAAATAACATTCTATTGTTGGTGAAATAATTGTTTGAGAATAAATCCGGTCACTGAGAATATAATTCATCCTCTCACTCACACGTGTCGTTGTATAAATGTCCCTCCTACCGTAGCACCCATACTAGAGGAACAGACTATCCTCAATGATCCTCTATTATCCTATCAATGATATTCATATGATTCTTTTCAATTGAATTATCAACTGTCCACTCATCTCCATCCAGATCAAGTGTATGTGATAGTTTTTAGTCATAAAGGTGCTAATAAGTTACTTTGATGATTTCGTTCGTGGATTAATACCTATATGTTAATTGAAATTGATTGTATACCCTCATAGATCTTTCTAAAATCCTGAACGTCCCAACATATCATTGTAAAATCCAACCCTGTCTGCAAATCCTCAAATACCTTGTCCTTAGAGGGATACATAACATGACCTAATCCCCGACTAAAAATTATAAAGGGAATATCTGGTAATCTATGTTGGATTTTTGAATACAATTTATATTATCCATCAACATTCTGATCAATTGGACCTACACAGATGAATCCTGTACAATACAAGTTCCAAGAGACACTATATCTCTAACCAGGAAATACATTGATGTTATCAGAATATTCTATTGTAAAAATATTAAAATGGTGCCATCTATATAGTAACCTGATAACATATAATAATGTTAGACAAAACCAATGGTATATTCTTCTACCCAGAAACCTAATGTCTATAACACATTATAAATGAAATTCCTCATGCTTTTAAATCATGTGCTCTAAATGGATGTCAGCCTAAGGGTGGTATTCAATACTCAGGGGCACCAGTGTACCCAACAAACTCTAAAAACTCATCAAAACCATGATGTAAATTGGTTGTCTCTATGGGATATAATTTAATAAGGAATGTCATGAAGTCATATTATCTCATGGATATACTACCTTCCACGATCATCTTTTTTGAAGGTGTCTATCATTTCTATGAAATGAGAGTCCCTCCTGAGCCTATCTATCATATCCCATACGACATCACACCCTCAAGGTGACCTCAAAAATATAGACATTAAATCAATAGATACATCATCCCATTTCCACTCAAGAATAGTTATCATCAATAAAATATCATATTGTCACATGTGTTCCACATTCACATAGTTTTATGAGGAACATCATTAAAAAAACTAGCTACCTCCCATTTCATCATGAACACTAGTACTAACGGTGCAAGACATGATAAATCTTGGTAATGTCAGGATGTGATTTCTTGGATAAAGTCTGAAATTCCCACTAAAACTCCTCATTTAAGTCTGCTAAAATAAAAATGTGACCATAAATATATAGAATCTCATCCTTTCAAACATTCCAACCAAGTGGCGGGTACTGAGAAACCACACTCTCTCACTGGACTAGGCCCTTAACATTAGATAATTTTATCTTCCTAAATATAATCAAAAGTATTGAATTCAAATATTTGGATGAGTGAAAATGATACCCTAGGCCATCTATAACCTCCACTTTCATTTCTAAAAACATTTTTATAATTTTACCCTAACTAAAGGACTCTTGAACTGTATATATCTATGTCCTCATGCTCAGTTAAATGACCACAAAAACATCAATTCTAGGAATATAGGAAAGTTCAATGTTAATGGACTAATGTTACTCATCCAAACAAAATTTCCTTAGATTTATATCATGATATATAAATATGTAAATGAGGAAAGTGTGGTATGTGTTCACCGAAAAATTCTCTACCAATAAATAATGCCTCAAACAGTGTATAACAATAAAAACAATATCCAAATCAAGATTGTAAATTATGTAGTTACTCTCGTGTCTTCTCAACTAAAGATACATGTACTCCTTGTCCCTATCCACCTACATTAGAATTAATCACACCCCCATACCTGATGCAAGAAAATACACAATGTATATTCTTCCCAAAAGCTAGTAATATTTGTATTGATGATGATGTCAGTCACCCTTTCACCACCTAAATGTATTTCTCATAAGTATGTGTCCTAAAACAGTTCACACAATCCTTTATCAAGACCATCATAGGTGCTACTATGAATGAGACATCCTATAGTACACACCATTAATATCATGTTATCCTCAGGAAACACTATATGTTAAAAACATTATTGGGTTACTTTTAGGAATATATAACTCTAACACATTATGGATTAACGGATAATCCAACCTCTAAGATAATATTTCATATGAACTGAATATTATTAATAAATAAGTTGGAATATTTTTTAATATAATAAAACTAATTATCTTTTATTTCATCCAGAATGATCTCATGATGTTTGGAATGGTTTTTTACGTTTTGTGAATACACAAAGATATCAACTGTGGATACAACCAAAAATGAATGCAGAAAAGTACGGAAACATGATTCTTCTTCTACATGAATACAAATATAACATTCATATGGCCTAATTGCATAAATAGATTCTCATATAGACTACCCCTACTACAAAAAAACAATACGAATTATGTCTTCTAGAGGAACACATTCATGGGGAAACCCAAATAACAAATCAATCTTATAGAAAACCAAATATCCTTAGAACTTTTTCATGAGATCCATTGTCGATGAAAAAGGACACAATTTCCTAACCATAAACTGGTTCAATTAATGAAAATACAACAATATCTTAAGGATAAAAAATTAAAGTTTTTCCAAAACATGAGGAAAACCTCATAGAGAAGTATGAGATCATATAACCCCTTTACTTTTGAATATTTTTTCATTCACTTGAGATCCTATAACTCTGTATTATCCATCACATAAGTAATATTGGATACTATTACAAATCCTATAACTATCTTGATTTATAAATCTACCCCCCACTCTATAGGTTTACTAAAAATGTCATTTTGGAGAACATCCCAAAAAATTTGAACCACTGAAGGAAAATATAGGCGATGCATTCCTTGATCATACAAATATAATCATGAAATATGTGTTGTCTTCCTAACCATCCCATGATGGTTGTGTACAGATCTTCCTACAATGATGTCCCTTTCAACCATGTGAATAAAAACACTACCCTCTTGAAATGTCAAAGCTTCTATCTGAATATAACTATCATCACGGGCTTGATAAAAAACTATCTAGTCCATCATCCGAATGAAATCCATCTATATCATCCATAGGATTTAGAGATCTAATATGATATGACACCCACCTATATATATGGTGGACTCCCCAAAAATTTATATAACCATTGTTCTGATTCATAATAGTATATCTAGGATCATAAAAACATCAAAAAAAGTATCTACATGACTAAGGCTCAATCATATATATACAGATTTGTTTCTATGTGATGTACCTATATCAAAAAGTGAAGATACCTGTGTAGAGAATAATAATATTGTACCTGTTACAATAGTAGGATTGAAGCTCTTTTCCTTGGGTGTAGGCATAGTAGGATATATCAATCATGAAATTCTGCCATGTGAAATAACCTCACGACCATTAGAATATCCGTTGTGATTTCATGGTAAAATTACTATTTGGATTCCTTAGATATGGTTACCAAAATATATTAAATGAGTTGTACAACATTATATCCCAACTAGACAATATGAATTGAATCCCACTAATGATCCTTGAGTCTGAGTTGACACCCATCCCCTAACTAGTTGGGGAAGGTACTTAAAAATGTTGTATATGTACAATCCTTCTACAATCTAGGAACCCGAATGGGTATCTATCACGTTGATTTATCATATTTTCGCATCTCCCACAATAACGATTGAATAAAAATGTAGAAACAATAACCGCCTGGATGATAAACCGCAAATGGGATGCCTCAAAATGGTATTTCCTACCGCTATATGTTTTTCTGATGTGAAGAGAGAATAAAATGTAATAACCAAGTGTTTTATTAGTAAATTTTTTTTCTAGGATAACATCATGTTGTATTATATTATTTTATTTTAAAAAAAATATAGTGGAATCCGAAAAATATTATTTCATTAATATATAAGATAAAATTGAACTTATATTAAATCAATTAAAATTTCAAACAATACAATATGGAAAAAATATAAATTTGAACTAAAAAACTGGAAAATACGAATCATCCCATTATAATAAAATTATCACCTCTAATACCAATAGTATCATAAGGGGAAAATATATTATTAAACCAAAAAATATTATAGAAAATATAAATATATAACATTGAGAGGAATTGATTTGAATAACTAATGTAGGATTGTAGAGGTCTTGGATGGAGGTAATGTGATAGTTGGAATAATAATGTCAATGTCTGGAATAGTGAACTGAAAATTGGGAATTTTAACAAGAAAATTGGAATAGTAATTTTACCTTGAAATTATAATTGTTTATATACATAAATATAAATATTAAAATTATAAAAAGAATCATCACAATAAACAAACACGAAGAAAACCTTTATTTGATATATTATTCCTTAAAAATGTAGTTTTTTCACATAATTGATGTATTACAGATTACATAATTAATCTTTAAATAATGAAACAATAAATTATTGAATATATTTATATATTAGGGTATATTTTATTAGATACATTATTCTGTAAAATATAGTAAACTAAATTAACAATACCAAACAGAACTCTCCAAAAGAAAAAGTCAAAAACGATTCTTTTAAATAACATATTTTTAACATTATATACAATAAACTAATGAATTCGAATTATAAATAGAAAATACTGTCTAAGAACCATTATTTTATATTTATATATGATGGATATTTTTACAAATTATCTATTACGTGTTTTAACATGGATATAATATTTTATTCAACATTTTATTTTAGAAATACACCACCATTCAAGTATGAATAACCCCTTTAAATTCCCTATTAATCCCACTCATCCATCACTTTAAATATTAGATGATATCATGAAATACACCCTATCCACATCCACATAATACATAGTAACATTTTTCATCAATGAAACTGCAATCATAATTTATTTTTTTGTGTTGTACAAGATAAGATGCACCAAGGATAGAGTATGTCTCTACTAACTCTTCCACCTTTTCATCTACTTTTTATTGTTTTCCAAATACCTTTCAAAACCATACACTATAATATTATTTTTCTATAAATTTAAAATTATATTAATTACATGAACCTATAATAATTATCATATTTATAAAAAATATAAATGTAAATATTCACATTCCCACTCTCCAAATAATGTCCCATCAATGGTTGGTTAACTAAGTACAGTGACATTTCTATGTCAACCATTATAAGAATCATCATGTGAAAGTATTATAATCATTATAAAATATATGAACATGAAATTATATGTTTTATATTATTTTTTTCAATCCATTTATTATGTAAATGAATGTGAGTGAAAATAGATAAATCAAATTCAGATTGGATATTTTAAAGGAAAAGATGATATTAAAATGCTTCTAAATCAAAAAAATAAATTATCAAATATAATGCAATGATAAATATTAATAAATATTAGTAGAAATAAAAATAATTAACTTTTTAAAATTTGTATTAATAAAAACATGTATATTATTCAATGGGTGCAAAAGGGAAAAAAATAAACCATAAATTATGGTATAGTGATTCTTAAACCATATTACTTTTCATTGGGTTATTCCTCAATCACATCATTTTTAGTATTAATATTCCAATATTTCTATGTAAATAGAATTTATTTATTTATAAATCTTTAGTTGGGACTTCATCACTCAAAAATGGTGATTCTTATACAAAATATGTGTGTTTTTTGGAAGCCTCATGATTATTCATGAAATAATAATTGATGAAATAATTAAATGACTATTTGATTTCCATGAGATAATTCATGAATGTAATTTTAACTTTTTCTATGGGGCATGAATAATTATTTTAATTTATGATGTGAAAGATGATCTCATGATTATATATATCTCCAATAAATTGGTCAAGGTGAGTTTTATCATGATGTATTGTGTAATATTTTTAAACTTGTAACTATATTTTTTAATAGTGATGATCAAATTATCGGCATACATAATACATTAGCATGTTGATAGATGTTTTTAAAACAATGTTTGGTATTTGAACAGAATGACATGATATATAATATTTATGCAATGAAATATTACATTACATTATCACATGTTTCTATCAGGTTGTTTATGTTGATCCTATGGATATGCTGTTATGATGATTATTATTCTCAAAAAATTTGTATTGATTATTTTCCTTTATTCATAATCTTAATGGTATATAAGCTCACTCATTTAACTGATGTATATCTTTAGGTTATTACATATAATGATAAAAATATTGGGGAAACTAATAATATATAGAAGAATGAATTAAATAAGGATTATTTTTTTATTATGTAAAAGTTTTTTATGAGCATAATAATCCCATGAATATAAACATTTTGATCCCAGATTTGTCTCTATATTATATTTTTTATATTAAAAATTATTTAATATTCATGTAAGAAAAAGTTAAATTTATATATTTTATATTATATCCTATGATTTATAATTATGAAATAAGTACTAGGGAATAGTAGTGAAAACCCCTAGGATAAGACTAATTATATGTAAACAACAAAGAAACATTGATTTAGAAAAAAGATATACACAAGGATTAGATACGATAGTACTTTATAGTTATTTACATAAAACAATAAATTAATAACAATTTTTCCTTTATTTTCATTCAAACATTTTTACATTTAGAAAATGGTGGGAACTTGGAAAAGCTGGGCCAACAACCTGAGTGAGGTAAAATGAAACAATTTAGAGAATGAAATCACCAATTCCACGGGAGGAGGAGTTCAAAATATCATGGAAATTCTTACCCGTTTCTCTCAGGATATAAATAATAACATGAACTGTGTAGAACATTCACACACACCTGGTAAGGTTCAACTAGTCCTTGAGTAATTTATTTGGCAATTACCACCAACATATAGTGGATCCTCTGATCTACTATTTGTATAACAGTAGGTTTACTCAATGGAGAAGACATTTTCTATTCTACACATTTCTAGGAAGGATAATTGGACACTTTATATTTTTCATTTAGATGGATAATTTAATAAATAGTGGGAATTTATAAAGAACACCAATGTGAGGAATTAAATATAAGAGAATGATTAGGAAGACTTTATGAAAATATTTTTTACCAAGTATTTCCATCGAACTCTCCAAAATAATATGGAAATATAATTCATAGAGTTGAAGCATAATAAAGGTGAATCTATTCTGTCATACAAGGAAAAAACCAATAGGCAATCCAAAGACTCCTTGATTATTTATCCATAATGATAGAAATATTAGTAGATTCATTAGTGGTTTAAAACCAAACTTTCAAAATTCTATTCCTATCAAAGATATTTGAAATTATGAAGAGGTCTTTAGATATTCTCTCAAAGTATATATGGAGTTAATATAATTGCCTCCTAGTGATAGAGATAAGAAATCTATGAATTGAGTATCAAACTGGTGAGTCAAATAACAACGAATGAAAGATGATCCAACAAAACACATGTAAAAAAATGTATAAAGAAACATAACTGGAACATTCTCAACGGGGTGGATAAACTCATCAAATGCATGAGAGATGTCCAAAAAGATCATGAATGTCAAAGAGACATGATGAAACCTTCTATCATGATAGAGTAAAAAAAGGAACCCCCTAATGAACCACCTATGGTTCAAAGCATAAACTTTACATATTAAGGTAATTATACACACTATTGAACTAATCCACTAGTCATTGAGGGTAATCAACTTTAGTGACCACCAATACTAAAGGATACAATGAATTCTTACTCCAATATTACTGCATATGTGGAATATGAAAATGAATTCATATAAGATACACTTACTATTAAATGAATAATTGAAAAATATTTATTAGATTATTATTCTAGACATTCCTTAATATCCTGTATGTTTTTTAGAAATTTTGAATCAAATTCTTGACACTTTTTGTAGAGATATTTTTAAAAAACCTATAGGTTCCATTAATATATCCCAAGTGTTAAAATATTCTCTAATAAGTGTCTGTGGGAATATTCTTCTACTGAATCTGGTAATAAACCCATTCAAGAATTTTAATCAATAATTGTTATGGATTGAGTATCATTATAAATATAAAACCTAATATATAAAGAAAAATAAATCTCTTCTAATATTTTTAACCACCCAATTATCCTATATAACAGAAATGAACACCTTAATTCTCATATTTAAAATCCCCCAATTGTGTTTGTGTTGAAACCCTGTAACGAAGACTAAATTTTCAAAATTTTTGCATAAGATGATGGTATCAACATTAAAGAAAATTCACGTAGTTAGGGAATACAATTATGTATTTCCCATAGCATTACCCAAAATTCCACCTGCTAATGAGTTAGATTTGTCAATAGAGATCATACCTTGTGCTACTCATATCTTAAAACTACCCTATAGGGTGGCCAAGATTTATTATGAATATTTAAAGAAGTAGATATAAGAGAATTGGGAAAAAGGATTCATATTCCAAAGTGTATCAATTTGGGGGTACAATAGAGCTCCTATTCCAGTCGAAGGATGGATCAATGAGACAATTTATTATTTAAAAAGTGCATAACATGATAAAGAAAAAAATAAAATATATCATATTCCAAGTATGGATGAAATCCATGACAAACAATGAGGATCACAATACTTCTCAAATGAAAATCTCCATTCTATATATCATTAAATTAATATTATAGAGAAATATATTTAGACGACAACTTTCTGTACAAGGTAATGTCACTATGAGTTCATAGAGATTCATCTCAGATATACTAATTCCTATTTAATCTATGAGGATTAAATTAATATAATCTTTAGATACAACCTATACCAACCATTAATTGTTTTTATCAAAAATATTCTTATTTACATCATGAGTATATAGGAATAAGAAGATCATTTATGTATTTTTTTAGTGATATTAATGAAGGAAAACACATATTCTATATTATAAAAGTTTGAGATTTGAATACATAATTTCAAATTATTTGGGAAAGAGATAACATGTTATGTAATTTATACAAATTATTGAAAAACAAAGGCAGTTTATGAATGGACCATAACCACTAGTTCCATGGAAATATTTTTTTCATGGACTGGTTGTGTTATATGGATGTATTTTTGTGGATATTCTCATGATTATATTTCTTGTTATCTAAGATTACATAGGTACGTGTAATGTATATATAGATGGATGAATGTGAGGTGAGTGTCTAGTATATAAAAATGAGGATAATAAATCTATATGTACTAACACTGTCAATAGGTGTAGAAGATTTTATGATATATATTTATACTTTAATGAAATTATTGTGTTTTTCAATCATAAATAATGATATATTGATAGTATACCCCTCAAAATAGTTGAAAACCAACGAGTTGAACTGAAAACACATTATCTGAAGTTAGAATCCATTATCGTTACCATAATGATTAGAGGATCAATATCTATAGTGAAATGTGATATATATATATATATATATATCAAAAGTGTGTAAAGTAGATAATCAAATGGAAGGAGATCAAAATGTATCAAAAAAGTTGGTTAGAGATAATCAATTATTATGATCCCTTTATTAAGTAATATATGGGAAAGGGGAACAACATACCACATGATCTTAATAGAAATGTACAGACTACTAAATCCAAGATGATAATTGAAAAAGACCATGTCTTCCTTGATAAGAAAAGGATTTATTTGGAAATCATAAATGCGTGGAATATTTAATAAATTTTCCAAATTTTTTACCAATAATATATATATCGAAAGACCAAGGATTCATAATTGGTTGATCAAAAGATACAAAATATTGATTAAGTAATAATTTTAAGGGATTTAATATGAGTTCCACATTGATTATAATGGTGTGATTTAGTTTTAAATAATTATTTATCTTCATGAATCACCTAAGATTAAAAATGTGATATGGGATAATATTCATTGATCATAAATCTCCATCAATCTCAAATTTACCATGATATATAAGAAAAATTCTAGGGGGAAACATGATGAAGTATATTATGGATTATATTTTAAGGTTTTTAGTATGTCATCAAGATAAAGTTGAGTGAAAAAATTCTAAAGAGATCATAAAAATTTTTCTTATATCTATATTGAATTGGGGAAATGTGACCATGGAATGTTTCACCATAATCCATCAAAAACACGAAGGAAACAATGTGATATGGTTTATGGAAGTTCAACTAAACAATACCTCCCATGTTATGAAAATTCATGAATACTGATCCACTAAAAACATTCCCGGATATACCTAATAGAAGTGGTAAGGTTGCATGGGGTACAATTATCAATCATCTCTAATCATGATCCAAGGTTCAAATAAATATTATTGAAATTTATTCATCATGATATGTGGAACACCATGACCCTAGTTACCCAGATTCGGTGCATTATTACGTAACATTGACATGATCACAAGGAAATCATGTCTCGAAAGACTGATCAGTTTAGAATTATTTGAAACAGGATTCATACATATGTTCAAATTTATAGCTTGAAGGGAAATACAACAAAAATATATTTCATTAGAAACATCCAATCCTCCTAGATTATGCCTACAGGGCACTCATAACTAACTTCTTCATATCCTGGGAAAATGAAACATGAGAAAGGGGTGATCTCAAATTCTCAGTAAGGGTAAGTAATACATCGGAAAATGACGTAAATATTTAGCATGGTGAATAATTGAATCCACATTCCTTTACCAGTAATAAACATCACTACTTTTATGGAAAGAATTTGAGCTGAGTAAATAATTCCATAATAAAACATAATCATGGGTATTATACTAGTCAAATGAACACATGAACCATAAATATTATTTCAATAATGATGGAATGTGAAATGCAAGACATTTGGAAACATTTTTTCAAGGCCTCATCCAAGAAGTCTAAAAATGATTAAGGGCTCAGCCAAAACCATATATCAAATTGGGAAAAGGGCATGTCCAATTCCACGTCTAATTGTTTCATGAGACCTACCGATGCATCTAGGAGCTATAGTGGGTTCCACCCATCACTTACTAAGTCTAATACATTCCACATATGATAAGGTTTAAACATATCATAAAAATTCGTAAAAAACTAGCATATGAAATGTCAATACATTAACCATAAAACATGAATGTTATAAAAATAGCACATCCATAGTCAAACATATCACAAAACCTTCAATACAACATTGATGTTTTGTATCATAATAAATCAACTTCAAATAAACATAAAATCCATCAACGGATGTGTACATATATTAAATCAAAACCCATTTTAGAGAAATATATCTTTCTATACTGAAATCATTTAAGAGTCACAAAATTATAATGAAAATATTTATTTTGAAAATATTCTTATAAGCTTGTAAGGGAAGATTTTATTATGTTATAATGGCTAAAAATATCTGCACCTGCCGTATAAGTTAAAAAAACATTCTTAACTTAAATTTGTCGAAAAGGTCAAAAGTACATTGTTTGGAAAATGATGGAAAGATTCCTTTCAAAACACAAAAGGGTGTAAATGAATTTAACCCATTATCTAGTAAACAATAAATATGTTTTGAAATAAATTGTTTAGAAACATGGATGTGGATGATAAAGGAGGCCCCAGTAGATACTTACGTAAAAACAACCTCGGATAATAAAGAGACTGTGAAATTAACCCTTACCTAGTACTTTTCCTTGGTTGAGGGTAGGTTATCCTCCAGTATAATGGTGAAATAATTGTTAATAAAATATTCACGAATCATATACATTAATAGTATATCATATATGATCTTTTAACAATGCTTTGTTAATAATATCTTAGTATTATCGTCGTTTCGGGTGATAACTCAGTCATTTTATTTTATATGTTTTGATACATAATCCAGGTTTGTTATGGATTGGTTTTATATTATTCATATTTGGAATGATATAAAGTCCTAAAAAATTATTTTTTATCATCAAATGAGAATTAGTATTGAATGGATAAGATGTGGAATGAATCCCATCGCGTTCATGGAGACTGTAGTCTGTACGTACACACGAGCGACAATATCATTCTTTTTATATTAAAATCATATATAATTGGATGTTATATCATATATACAGAATAAATATAATTTTATATTTATTATTTACTTCAATTACATATCATTATCATACCCATCCAAATAACAATGTTTTGAATAACAACTACACCATGACGTGGAGACGGTAAGTCGTATGTACGCACGTATGGTGACATGTCATTAAAAGGATGGATAGAATACTGAATATAGTTGTACCATATTTATAATAACATCATTTTATATAGACGATACCAAAGTTAATTTTTTAGAATGGAAATAACAACGAATGAAGAAGTGGAAGAAGAAAAGAACTTGAAAGAGGGTGGTGAAATCATTACTTTTTCTTTGGGTTCTTCCATTTTATTTGATCACAAGGGCTCCATTGGATGGATTTATGATCAAAATAATGCCTCTAGATTGTAGTGAGATACATTGTGAGGATATTTGGGCAGAGGTTGGCCTATTAAAATGTCTTTGAATATGTGAATTAGTGATAAGGGGGGTGCCCTTTTATAAGATGGGTTAGGGGTGTCTTAGGAAAAGCTAGAAATATTATTTTATAATAAATTCATATTAGATATATAATGGCTCAAAAGTGACTTATTTAAAGGATAATGTGAGGATAGGCAGAAAACCACTCAACCAATTGGTTTTACACAGGTTTGGGTCACTTTATTAAACTTATCATTTAGTTTTAACTCTTAGTTAATTAGTTTTGCATTTACCATATCTCTTAGTATTTATATATTATATAGTTAATAAACATAATATATACTTCAAAGAGACCCACATGTTGTCCATTAAGGATTAACCTATCTTCATATAAGTCCATTAGTAGAGCCTTATATTTTTTGGAATATAATATCTATTCATAATATATTATTTGTTTTAAAAACTCTTTTATTTCAATTTTGACACTGTTTAATAATTTATTTTTGATGGAGTCTTAACCAATTTTTTAATTCGAACAAAATTCATATAAGAAATACAAAAATGTTATATTAACCAATAAAATTCATTCATGTCATCAAAATATTCAAATTATATTTATTTTAACATTTATAATACCAATTATTTGATTCTTTCATTAATAAGGAAAATATTGCATCATTATTGTGTCATAAGTAAATTTAATTATTCAATGTCTAAAAAGTATAAATAAATTTCTATTATGTCGGAAATACTTTTATATTTTTCATGAATATTTATTGTCGAAAATATAACATATATATCCCTATGCAAAAAAGCTTTTCTAAAAGATATATGCTTATGGAATTTTTGTATTTACTTTAACATAATTAATATAAACGGTCATTATCGCTTACAAGTGGCTCCATGGGGTCCCCTAATCGACCAAAAGATGACCATGGTCGGGAATGTATCATAAAATTGGGTAAACACATGTTTTATGGTAAATTATTAATATTTTAATATTATTGTTTTACCCTTATTTACCGGATTTACGCTTTAACCATGGTAAATAAAATATTTACCGTAGTAATTATTCAAAATGTCTGAAAATAAAAGTTACCAATTTACACAATTTGGACCTCCTGATTCTAAATATGAAATCCATTTTTCAAAAATTCAAAACATATAAGTGGAAGAAATTAATTATAAATTAATTTCCGTTGTCAAAACAAAAAGCGTGTTTGTAAGAAATAATAACTATCAAAAGATTTTCACTCGCTTACGTCCAGTTTAAATGTGAAATTATGTCCAATGACCAAAATTAGATGAAATGGTAAAAATGAAATCTAATTATTATTTAAAATCAATCAAATTCATAATTTATCACTATTAATTTTTTCGATTAAAAAAGTTGTTTTTAATTAAAATTTAATAATTTTCACTATTCATCAAAATATGAAAGTTATCAGAAAAGAACAAAAATTTCAACCTAAGATAATTTCGATATTTTGATTCCAAAATTGAATTCTATTTAGAAATATAAAATTTATAAATATTTAACAATTGGGTATTTCTATTCATAACGGCTAGTGTGATTGGTTGTGGTGTGTTAGAACTTGAAGTTGCATACAACACACGCGATTGTATTATTCAACGAGAAGCTTACCATGGAAGTTGGGGGTGTTTAATTTTCCCCTACTTCAAATAATTTTGTGCTAAAATTTTCTATAAAACTACTGCCTAAAAAGGATTTCTTGTTTCTTCATCATAAGTTCCTCAGGTTCCCACGTTGCCTTTTCCATCTTACGGTTTATCCATAGAACTTTGATCAAATGAGTCGTCCGGTTTCTCAGCACTTGTTCTCTCGCATCAAGAATCTTGATAGGATCTTTGCAATAAGACATATAGGGTTCCAGTTGTAATTCCTCAAAGGTGATAATATCCATTGGGTCAGGCATGTATTTTCTGAACAGTGATACGTGCAGCAAATCATGAACTTTGGAGAGACTTGGCGGCATTTCCAAATGGTATGCTACAAAACATATTCATTCTAGAATTTCAAAAGGTCATATGTACCTGGGACTTATTTAACCATTATTACAGAAATGTATAACTCCATTCAATGAAGATACCTTCATGAAAACATGATCTCCTACCTTAAATTCCAAATCCTTCATTCGGTTGTCAGCATAGCTCTTCTACCTACTTTGAGCTGCTTTGATGTGTTTTTGGATTAACTTCTCTTCTTCCATGGTTTTGTCCACTAGTGCTGGGCCTATGAGTTTTCTTTGACCAATATCATCCCAATAGGTTGGTGTGCGCCATCTCTTCCCATATAATGCTACATATGGTGCCATCCGAATACATGAATTGAATTTATTGTTATAGGAAAATTCTACTAGAGGTGAATATTGACGCCAAATTCCTTGAAATTCAAGTGAGCATGATCTCAACTTATCATATATGTTTTGAACAGTCCGTTTTGATTTTCCATCAGTTTGGTGGTGGTAGGCAGTGCTCTAATAAAGATCAGTATCCAGGGCATTATGAAGGTTTTTCCAGAATCCTGATGTAAAACGTGGATCACAATTAGAAACAATCGATATGGGTACTCCATGAAGTCTCACACTTTCATTAATATATAGTATTTCTGGACGTTCTAGTGGTAAATCCTCCCTTATAGAATGAAAATGTGCTGACTTGGTAAGACGATCGATAATGACCCATATTGCATAGTTCATTCTAGGAGTCTTTGTTAGTCCCATGAAAAAGTCCATCATGATATTATCCCATTTCCACTCAGGTATGGGAAGAGGTTGCATTACTCCTCCATGATTTTTTCTTCTGGATTTCAATTATTGAGAAACCATACATCTTGACACAAAATCAGCAATCTCCCTCTTCATGTTTTCCCACCAAAAATGTTTTTTCAAATATCTATACATTTTGGTGCTCCCAGAATGTATAGAGAAATTGGAACTATGACCATCATCCAACAATTCCATTTTTAGATCAGGAATATAGGGAACACAATGTCTCTTCCAAAACATCAAAATTACATCTTCATACACAAAGTCACTCAATCTCCCATCATTCAAAGCTTTAATCTTCTTTTGAAACTCTTCATCACTAGTTTGGGAGCTCTTTATCCTTTCTAGTAAAGATGGTTTGGAAACCATTTGAAAAAGAATTGATGTTTCACATTCCATGGTTATTCCCATATCTATATTTACTAGATCCATATATATAGGATCCTTTTCAACTCTCATCTTTTTCATAACTCTATGATCATTTATACTCAAAGCATCTTCCACCATTTTTTCCTTCCCCGAGTGGTAGTGTATAGTTCAATCAAAATCTATCAGTAGTTCAATCCACCACCTTTGCCTCATGTTGAGATCTTTTTGTGTGAAAATATACTTCAAAATCTTATGATCTGTATATATCTCACATTTTTCAACATATAGATAGTGTATCCAAATATTCCAATCAAATATTACATATGCTATCTCAGAATCATTAGTATGATAGTTTTGCTCATGAATTTTCTGCTGTCGTGATGCATAGGCAATAACTCAATCATTATGTATAAGGACACAACCAAGTCCATACTTTGATGCATCACTATAAATAACAAACCCATCATTCCACAATGGTAGAGTCAAAATAGGATCATTGCCTAATCTAATCATCAGTTCTTCAAAAAATTCTTCACACTCTTTTGTCCATACAAATTTATCCCATTTACATGTGAGCCTTTTTAATGGGTTTTCCAACATGGACCAATTCTGGATGAAACATCGATAATAACCTGCTCAACCAATAAAACTGTGTACCTCAGTTATACTCGTCGGTGCTGGCCATTATTGGATTTCCCTGGTAATAGAATGATCAACAGAGATTCCATCCATATAGACAATATGGCCAAAAAAGTGATCTCGTGAACCCAAAATTCACACTTGATAAACATCCCATGTAATTGATGTCTTCTAAGAGTCCGCAGGACAATGCGCAAGTGATTATCATGATCTTTATAGATTTCGAAATATACCAATATATAATCAATAAATACCACAAAAAACATCATTGAGATATTCCTTGAAAACTTTGTTCATTAGATCCATGAAAACAGAGGGTGCATTAGTCAGCCAAAAAGGCAGTACTGAAAACTCATAATGCCCGTACCTGGTTCAAAATTATGTCTTCTACATGACTTCATATTTCAAACAAAACTTATGGTATCCAGATCGAAGATCAGTCGTTGAAAAGTATTGATCTCAATGAATTTGTTCAAATAAATAATCAATGTGAGGTAGGGGATACTTGTTCTTTATTGTTATAGAATTAATTTCTCTGTAGACGATACATAACCACATATATCCATATTTCTTCATAGAAAAAAGGAATGGGGATCCCCATGGAGAAAAAAAAGGGAGAATAAATCCCTTATTACTAAATTCCTCTGGTTTTTTCTTTAGTTCAACTAATTCCATAGTGGCCATTCTATAAGGAGTCTTTAATATGGGCCTTCAACAATGAATTAAATAAATGGACAACTCAATTTATCATTCTGGAGGATGTCCAGGTAAATCTTCAGGAAACACATCAACATATTCTTTAAAAATGGGTACATCATCTATTTGAAAATTCCATTCCTCACCCTTGTTATTTAATTCTCTTCCTCCCCAATAATTGAATTTAGTTGACCTTTTATGGGATGGATCCAAATAAGAATCAGGTGGTGACGATTCTGCTATAAAGATAAGGTGTTCCTTATCATCATCATCATAAATTGTAACCACCTTCTTCTTAAAATAAATCTTCAAATTATTGTATGAAAATCCATCCATACTGAGGATTATATCAAATTCAATCACGGGTATGAAAATGAGATCAGCATATAAAGAACATTTATATTCCCTAATGGGAACAGATTCAACGAACATTGTAGCAATGATACTTCCCTTAGGAGTTTTTACTGTCAACTCCCAAGTTAAATAAAATTGAAAATATCTAATTTTCATAGAACACTAAGAAGATATGAAACAATGTGATGATCCATAATAAAATAATGAATTTTCTAAACTTGAGGAAACCATTAAATTACGTGTCGCTACGTCTTTCAGAGCTTCAACCTCAGTAGTAGTGATATCATAAGATTGGCCTTGATCCCTTGCTCTTTTCTGAGGTATGTTTCCCTGACGCTTAGGACATTCAATTGCATAATGTCCCATCTCCCTGAAATTGTAGCATTGAGAATTAGTAGCGTCTTTCTTTCCATTACAATCACCAGCTAGATGGCCTTTCATTCCAAATTTGTTTCACACTCCTTTTCTTTTTATATATGCACCATGGTTCTTCCTTCTGAAATTATCCCTGGGTGGAAGTTCAATTATTCCATTCTTCTATGTTTCCTTATTTCCTTTCCCAGAGTATTTAGTAGATGTCTTCTTCTCATGCTTTGATTTAAAGTCATAAGACTTAGAGAATTCATTTTCATTCTTGATAGCACACGAGGCAATATCTTCGTATGATAAGAAGGATTGTGATACTAATTCTCGATGGAGAAATGGTTTTAAACCATTAATGAAATGATCAATCTTACTTCATGGGTTACGTATATAATCTGCAGCATGCCTCACTAACCTTGTAAAGTTAGCCTCATACTTTGCAACATTCTCATCCTCCTTTTGCCTCAAACTAGAAAATTACCTTTCCATATCTTCTCGATGGTCACGAGGAAAGTATTTTTCTATGAAAATATCTTTGAAATACATCCATTCCATATTTTATATTTCCTCGTCTTCCTTTTTGTTTTGAATCAATGACCACCATTGATGAACATCTTCTGTGAGGCGGTAAACTGCCATGATAACAGTTTCCCTTTCACTACTCCCCAAGTCATGAAATACTTTCTCTAATAATTTTATCCATTTCTCATCTACTAATGGATTTGTACTCCCATTGAATGTTGGTGGTTGTTTTCTCATGAAGCGATCTAACATTGATCCTCAATGTTGTGGATCTGGGTGCTCCATATGGGTAAGGTTATTATTCATAAACTGAGTGAGTTGTCCCAGTATGGTGATAAGCTGATCAACACCAGTTTTATCACCAGCTCCACTATAATTATCTTCAATATGAGGGAAATCCTTACATGGAGTGTGTGAATTGATACAGTTTCCATTCCTTACACTAGGCACCATTTCCTAACAATGGCCTAAACAAGATTAGTTTATGAATCGAAATACATAATTTCCAAACATGTAAAATATTTAACATAAATTGAACAGTTTTTAGATATGATACATAATCATACGAATGATTTCTTTGAGGAAGCATATACTCATAAACCCTTCATAATTGTTTGTAAAAAATGACAATTATCTTAAGCATATCCCTTGGGATTTTTGTAACCAAGAGTGTAGCAAGGCCTGTTGTCGTGCAATAGTTCCCATTCTAGTGTATCTCAACGATGTGTTTTTAGATTTTTCCCCTAGGTACTTCTGTGCTAGAGCCGCCTCTACCTGCTCGTATCCAGACAGGGATGTATTTCTTGGAAAACTCACAAAATCTATACAATACCAAAATTCTAGGAAGTTTTTCTACACTAATCCTCAATGTCTATCTTAGGGTTATGTGCTCCAATCAAAGTTTATCTAAATCTAGCTTCCATGGTTTGTAGTAAACTTTCTCTGATACCAACTGTAACGCCCTAACCCAAGTTACATAGAGTCGGTGCATTATTACATAACATTGGAATGATCACAAGGAAATCATCCCTCAAAAGGCCAATCATTTTAGTATTATTAGTAACCAGATTCATACATAAGTTCAACTTTACAGCTTGAAGAGAAATACAACAGAAATATATTTCATTAGAAAAATCCAAGACTCCTAGATTATGCCAGTAGGTCACTCATAACTAACATCTTCATATTCTGGGAATATTAAACATAAGAAAGGGGTGAGCTCAAACGCTCAGTAAGGGTATGTAATACAGTGGAAAATGAAATAAATATTAAGCATGGTGAATAATTGAATCCACATGCCTTTACCAATAATAAACATGAATACATTTTTGGAAAGAATTTGAGCAATTTAAATAATTCCATAAAAAACATAATGATGGGTATTCTACTAGTAAAATGACCACATGAACCATCTGTAATGCCCCGACCCCAGTTACCCAGAGATAGTGCATTATTACATAACATTGGAATGATCACAAAAGATCTAGTCTCGAAATACCGATTAGTTTAGTAGTATCAGAAACACTAGATATATTAATAAGTATTACATTACATCATAAGGTAAAAAAATTACAACAATATCTTTTCTTAATATCCCCTCATACTATCCCTGCAGGTCATTCATAAATTACTTCTTGGAATCCTGAGAGAAATATGACATAGAAAGGGGTGTGCTCAGATTCTCAGTAAGGATAAAAATATAGCGGAAACTGTCATAAATAAGCATAATCATTTAAGGCAATGTATAACTAAAACAAAAATTTTTAAACTTGAACATCATCATAATATGGAAAAGATAAAATGAAATAATTCCATTTAATTATTCACATAGATTTTCTACTAATCGAATAGTGACCTAAAATAACAATAACAATTTTCATGACAAGGGAATGCATAATGAAGAACATTAATTTCTTTGTCAATGCCTCATGCCAAGACCTAATGGATAACTATAACCAAAACCCATCCCGGAGAGCCTCTGTAACCGGACTCTAACCCTAAGTTCCTCTAATAACCAAACACCAACACTGAGTGACTCTAATAACTGGACACCAACCCGGAGGGTCTGCTATAACCGGACCCCAAATCGGAGGGCTTATGTTTACCGGTCCCCAACCCATAACATACGAGTCCAACACATTCATCTTAAGAAGAGGATGAATTATAACATAAACATTCGTATTAAAACTAGAATAAGAAATTCCAAAAAAATTAATCATAAACCATTAATAGAATAAAAATTAATCATCCATAGTCAGACATATCATAAAACCTTAAAAACAATATGGATGATTTGTATCATAATAAATCAACTTCAAACAAGTGTAAAATTTATCAAATGATATTGACATAGATGAAATCAAAACTATTTAAGAGAAATATATCTTTTTTTAAATCATTTAAAAGTCACATAATTATAAATGAAAACATTTACAATAAAAAAATCTTATAATCTTGTAAGATAATCCACCAATATTTTATAATGGCAGAAAATAGCCGCACCCACCGTATAAGATAAAAAAAATATATTCTTACATTAATTCTATAGAAAAGGTTAAAAATGACCTTATTTGGAAAACAATGGAATGATTCATTTATAAAATTACTATAAGAAGTCAAAAGGGTATAAATGACTTTAACCCATATTATATGAAGTAGTAATAATGTTTTGAAATACATTTTTAAGAAACATGGATGTGGATGATAAAGAGGTCCCAGTTGATAATTACGTACAAACAACCTCGAATAACGAAGAGATTGTGAAATAAACCCTTACCAATTGGGTAACTTAAGAGTCATACACCCCATGAATGTGGTATCATACAATGAATACTAAGATACACAAAAATTAAAGTGTATTACAAAAATAATACAATTATGGGCAGTACATACACCACAGAAATGGTAATAGTGGCAATATAGTATGAATCTCATGGAAATAAGGAGTGAGATGAAAACCCCTTACCATGTACTTTTACTTGACTGAGGGTAGGATAACCTCCTATATAATGGTTAAATACTTCTTATTAACTTATACATGAATCTTATAAATTAATATGATATCATATATGATCTTTTAAAACTTCTTAGTTAATAGTATCTTTGTATTATCGTCGTTTTGGGTGTTAACTTACTCAATTTCTTTTATAAGTTTTTTAATATAAGCCATGATTGTTATAGATAGGTTATTATATTATTCATATCCATAATGATATCAAGTCTTTAAACATTATTTTTATTCATCAAATGAAAATTTTACTTGAATGGATATGGTGGGGAATGAATCTCATCGCGTTCGTGGAGACGGTAGTCCATACGTACGGACGAATGACAATATCATTCTTTTGATACTAAAATAATATATAATTTGATGGTATATAATATATAAAGAATAATTATCATGATATATTTATTATTTACAGGAATTACAAATCATTATCATACACATCTAAATAATAATATTTTGAATAACAATTACACCACGACGTGGAGATAGTATACCGTACGTACGCACGTATGGTGACATGTCATTCAAAAGATGAATAGATTACTGAATATGGTTGTAACATATTTATAATAATATCATAGTATATTGAAGATACTAGAGATATTATTTTATAAAGGAAATAACTAAGAAATAAGAAGTTTAAGAAGAAATGAACTTGAAAAAGGGTGGTGAAAACATTACCTCTTTTCGGGTTCTTCCTTTTGATTGGATCAAAATGGATCCATAGGTTGGATTTATGATTAAAATAAGGCCACTAGGTTGAATTAAGATAAGTTGAGAGAGTATTTGGTCAGGGTTTGGCTGAACCAAAAGGCTATGAAGGTGTTAAAAATTGGTTAGAAGTGGTGTCCTTTTATAAGGGGGAGGAGGGGCTCCTTGGGAAAAACATAAAGTAATAATTTATAATAAACTCATATTCAGTTTATGATGGATCCAAAGTTGATTAATAAAATTATACGGAGGTTATGGGTCCAAATTATTTCAACTAATAGATTTTAGATAGTTTTGGATCATTATATTAACCTTATCTATTGGTTTTAACTCTTGGTTAATTAGTTTAACACTTACCACGTCACTTTGTATTTTTGTAATATATAGTTAATAAAAAACTATATACATTCTAGAGACCCCAATGGTGTCTATTAATGATACAACTATCATTATATAAGTCCTTTGTCCGAACCATAGATTTTTAGGAATATAATATCAATAAATAATATAATATTTGTTCTAAAAACTCTTTTATGTCAATTTTGACAATATTTAATAATTGATTTTTTAAAGTCATAAAAATATTATTAGTTCAAATAAAATTAATTTAAGAAATCCTAACATGTCATATTAACCAATATATTTTGTGTATGTCATCAAAACACTAAGATTATATTTTTTTAACATTTATAATACCAATTAATTGATTCTTTCATTAATAAGGAAAATATTTCATCATTATTGTTTCATATATATTTTTACTTTTTCAATGTCTAAAAATTATAAATAAAATACCATTATGTAGGAAATATTTTTATATTTCTAATGAATTATTGTAGTCTAAAATATATTATATATAACCCGATGTAAAAATTGTTTTTCTAAAAGATATATGCTTATGTTATTTTGTATTACTTTAACTTAATTAATATAAAGTGTCATTATCACATACAAGTTGATCCCTGGGGTCCTGAAATCGACACAAAGATACCCATGGTCGGACATGTATCAACCAATATGGGTAAGACACGTTTTAGGGTAATTTATTATTATAAAAATATTATTTTTTCCCATATTTACCGGATTTACCCTTTAACCATAATAAATAAAATATTAACCGAAGTAATTATTAAAAATGCCAAAAAATAAAAGTTAACTATTTACACAATTTGTAAATCATGATTCAAAATATGTAGTCCATTCTTCCAAATTCAAAACATAGAAGTGGCAGAAATTAATTTAAAATTATTTCCCATTGTCAAAACAAAACGCGTGTTTTTAAGAAATAATAACTATCAAAAGATTGACACTTGTTTATGTCTGGTTTAATTGTAAAATTATGTCCAATAACCAACATTGTATTAAATTGTAAAAATATATTCTAAATATACTTTAAAACCACTCAAATTCATAAATTATCACTATTAATTATTTTGATTAAAAAAGATGTTTTTAATTAAAATTTATTAATTTTCACTATTCATCAAAATATAAAAGATATCTGAAAAGTACCAAAATTTCACCCTAGGCTAAATTCTATATTCTAAATATAAAAATGAAGTCCATTTTGAGAGATAAAATTTATAAAATTTCAAAAAGTGTGTATTACTATTCATAACGGCTAGTTTGATTGGTCGCGGTGTGTAGAGTCTCGAAAATGCATACAATGCAAGATATTGCTTTACTCAAAAGGAAACATGTCATGGAAGATTGGGAAGTTACATTCTCCACTCCTTCAAATAATATCATCCTCGCAACATGATATTTTTCTTTGAAAATAAAAGGTTGAAAATAGAAAATAAATTTGTGGAAAACCAATATCAGAAATAGGGTTAATAAAATTTAGTTTTAATAAGAGGGAAAGGGAAATGGGAATTTCACCAACAAATTAGGGTTTTGAATAAAAGAACATTGGTGGAAACTATAGACACATAATTAGAGGGAAAACGTAAATATTTTTTGGGAGTGATTGAAGGCATCAATCACAAACCATTGTATAATTGAGGGCCTCAAATCCATCAATCTACGAGGATTTAAAATATCATCAGTTCAACAAAAAATAAGGTATTAGGATAACAAATTTTTGGTCTTAATATCTCTTCCAAAAAGAAATCATTTCATCATAGAATAAAATAAATAAATATATACATCTTGACAAGTAAAGTTGTCATCCTTCAATTAATTTCTACCACAAACTCAACTTTCACTTCAAAAGATAATAGAACTCAAGAATATTATATTTATCCTAAGAGTATAAGATTCCAATCATTGACACATACGATTAGAATGAAAAAATATTTTGTAATAACCACAGACTTTTCGTAGGATAGTGGTAGGTAATAAAGGCCTATTTCACTATGGTTGTCGGTTCGATTCCTGTAGCTTTGTCCGACGTGATGGGTTATCAACCGTCCTACAGGTTGTCCTTTTCCTAAAACTATAGTATCATAATATTTCAAAAATAATCATAAAAAATGTTTTAACCTTGAAAAATACTATCCAATGATTAACTCAATCCATTCCAAAACATTATAGTTATCCAAATTACTTATTTCCAGACTCTCTGTAAAAGGTATCTAAATTCAAAAATCAATGGCAACATCAGATTCTCCAAATAGATTAAAATTTCTCTTATTGTCAAATACTGAAAATATGATTACCATAGTCATATTAAAACATTAATGAAAACAAAAAGTACTGTAGTACAATCCTTATATATATCACATTATTCTCATAACCATATTATAATCCTTGAGTCCAAAAAATACAAATACATTAATCATTCCTCTTCAACTATACTAATAGCATAAGATTGGCCTTGATCCTTTCGATTTTTCAAAGGTAAGTTTCACTAAAGCTTAGGAAATTCCTTTTTTTAAGGCCCCATTTCTCTACAATTGTAGCATTCAACATTAACATTCTCCTTCTTTCCCTTTCAATCACGAGTCTGGTGACCTTTTTCTCCACATTAGTAACAAACTCCCATTCCTTTTAAGCAAGTACCGGGGTGTTTCATCCCACAACTTTCACATAATGGAAAATCATTCATTCCCTTTTCCCTTTATCAATCTATTTCTCCATCGTTCTCTTCTTCTATTACTTTACTTTATTGTCATATGATTTAGATAATTATTTTTCTGTCTTGATAGCACATGAGACAATGTCTTCGTACGACGAGAAGGATTGTGAGATCAATGCTCGATGAAGAAATAGTTTTAACCCATAAAATAGACAATCAATATTACTACTTAGGTTACCTATATAATCTCCAGCATACTTTCTATCCTTGTAATGTCAGCCTCATACTTTACGAAATTATTATCCTCCTTTTGTCTCAGAATCAGAAATTTCATTTCCATATCTGCTCTATGGTCACGAGGAAAGTATTTTTCTATGAAAAGATTTTTAAAATCCCTCCATTCCATATTTGATACTTTTTCATATTCCTTTTTGTTTTGAATCAATGACCACCATTGGTCATCATCTCCAGTGAGGTGGTAAACTACCATGATAACTTTTTCCCTTTCACAACTCCCCAATGCATGGAATATTATCTCTATGTAATTTATCCATTACTCGGCTACTAAGGGATTTGTACTCCCACTGAATATTGGTGGTTTTTACCTCATGAACTGATCTAACATTGATCCTCCACGCTGCAGATCAGGGTGCTCCATATGGGTAAGGTTATTATTCATAACCTGAGTGAGTTTTCCCAGTATGGCGATTAGATGATCAGCACCAGTTTCATTACCATCTCCACTATAATTATCTTGAGTGGGAGGGAAATCCCTACATGGAGTGCGTGCATTGATATGGTTTCCATTACATCCACTAGGAGCCATTTCTAAACAATGGCATAAAGTAGATCAGTTTATGAGTCAAAATACATAATTCCATACTTCTAAAACACTTAACATAAATTGAACTATTTATGGATATAATCCAAAATCATAAAAAAATGTTTTCTTTGAGGATGTATATACTCATAAAAACTTCTTAATGATTTGTAAAGAAAATCATAATTATCCTAATCATATCACATGGGAGTGTCGTAACCAAGAGTGCAGCAATGCCCATTGTCGTGCACCAGCTCTCATTCGAGTCTAGATCAAAGAGGTGTTTTCAGGTTTTACCCCTAGGTACATTTGTACCAGAGCCGCCTCTACCTGCTCGTATCTAGACAGGGATGTATTGCTTAGAAAACTAACAAAATCTCTACAATTAAAAAATTATAGGAAGTTCTTCTATACAAATCCTTAAAGTTCATCATAGGTCTATGTGCTCTAATCAGAGTTTATCTAAATCTAGTTTCCAAGGTTTGTACTAAACTTCCTCTGATACCAACTGTAACGCCCCGACCCCTGTTACCCAGAGTCGGTGCATTATTAAATAACATTGGCATGAGCACAAAAGATTATGTCTCAAAAGACCGATTAGTTTAGTATTCTTGGAAACACTAGATATATTCCTAAGTCTTACATTACATCATAAAGTAAAAAAACTACAACAATATCTTGTCTTAATATTCCCCCATACTATCCCTACACGTCATTCATAAATTACTTCTTAAAATCCTGGTAAAAATAAGACATAGTAAGGTGTGAGCTCAAATTCTCAGTAAGGATAACAATACAACAGAAACATTCATAAATAAGAATAAACATTTAAGGAAATGAATAACTATAACAAAATCCTTTTAAAATTGAACATCATCCTAATATGGAAAAGATAAAATGAAATAATTCCATTTAATTATTCACATGGATATTATACTAATCGAGTAATCACATGCAATATCAATAACCACTTTCATAACAAAGGAATTCATAATGCCAAACCTTATTTTCTTTTTCAAGGCAGCGTGCCAAGACCTAAGGGATAATTGTAACCGGAACCCAACCCGGAGAGCCTCTATAACCGGACTCCAACCAGGAGTGCCTCTAATAACCGGTCACCAACCCGGAGTGCCTCTAATAACCATACACCAACCCGTAGGGTCTGCTATAACCGGACCCCAACTAGGAGGGCTTACATTTACCGGTCCCCAACCCGAAACATACACGTCAAACACATTCATATTAAGAAGATGATGAAATATAACATAAACATTCGTATTAAAACGGGCATACAAAATGCCAAAACATTAATCATAAACCATTAATGGCATAAAAATAACTCATCCGTAGTCAAACATATCACAAAACCTTAAATACAATATGGACGATTTGAATCATAATAAATCAACTTCAAACAAGTTTAAAATTTATCAAAGGATGTTGACTTAGATGAAATCAAAACTATTTGAGAGAAATATCTCTTTTTTTAAATCATTTAAAAGTCACATAATTATAAAAGAAAACATTTACTTTAAAAAATTCTAATAAGCATGTAAGGTAAGCTTCAAAGATTTTATAATGGTGGAAAATAGCCGCACCCACCGTATAAGTTAAAAAAAGACGTTTTTACCTTAATTCTGTCGAAATGGTTAGAAAGGACCTTGTTTGGAAAACGACGGAATGATTCCTTTATAAACATATTCTAAAAAGTAAAAAAGGGTATAAATGACTTTAACCCATATTCTGTAAATTAGTTAGAATGTTTTGAAATACATTTTTTTAGAAACATGGATGTGGATGATAAAGAGGTCCTAGTAGATGATTATGTATAAACAACCTCGAATAATGAAGAGATTGTGAAATAAACCCTTACCAATTTGGTAAGTTACAAAAAATACACCCCATTAAAGAGGTATCATACAATGAATATGTATATACACAAATATTAAAGTTTATTACACAAATAATACAATTATGGGCAGTATATACACCACACAAAATTTAATAGTGGCAATATGGTACGAATCTCACGGGAATAATGAGTGAGATGAAAAACCCTTACCTTGTAATTTTCTTAGGTAGAGGGTGGGTTAACCTCCTTTATAATGATGAAATAATTCTTATTATGTTATAAAATAACCATATTCATTAATATGATATCATATATGATCTTTTAACACTACTTTGTTAATAATATCTTTGTATTATCGTCATTTCGGGTGTTAACTTACTCATTTTCTTCTATAACTTTTGTTATATAAAACATGTTTGTTATGGATAGATTTTTATATTATTCATATCCAGAATTATATCAAGTCCTTAAACATTTTTTTAATCATCAAATAAAAATTAGTCTTGAATGTATACGATGGGGAATGAATGTCATCGCTTTCGTGGAGATGGTAGTCCGTACGTACACACGAGTGAAAATATCATTTTTTAATATTAAAATAATTTATAATTGGATGGTATATCATATATAAAGAATCATTATCATGTTATAATTATTATTTACATGAATTAAAATCATTATTATACCCATCCAAATAATAATATTTTGAATAACAATTACATCACGACGTAGAGACGGTAAGCTGTAAGTACACACATATGGTGACATGTCATTCAAAGGATGGATAGAATAATGAATATGGTTGTACCATATTAATAATAACATCACAGTATATTGAAGATAATGAAATTATTATTTTAAAAATGAAATAACAAGTAAATAAGAAGTTGAAGAAGAAATGAACTTGAAAAAGTGTGGTGAAAACATTACCTCTTCTTCGGGTTCTTCATTTTGATTTGATCAAAAGGGATCCTTAGGATGGATTTATGATCAAACTAAGGCATCTAGGTTGAAGTGAGGTAAGTTGAGAGAGTTTCTTGGCAGGTTTTGGCCAAACCAAAAGGCTTTGAAGGTGTGATGAATTGGTTAGAAGTGGTGTTCTTTTATAAGGGGGAGGAGGGGATATTTAGGAAAAACTTAAAGTATTAATTTATAATAAATTCATATTCAGTTTATAATGGCTCAAAAGTAGATTATTAAAAGTATAAGTTGGGTAAGGTTATAAATCCTTTCAACTAATATATTTTAGATAGGTTTGGGTCATCATATTAACCCTATCTTTTTGTTTTAACTCTTGGTTAATTAGTTTAACACTTACCATGTCACTTTGTATTTTTATAATATATAGTTAAAAACATACTATATACATCCCAGTGACACCCAAGTGTTCCATTAATGATAAAACTATCATTATATAAGTCTGTTTTACAAACCATAGATTTTTAGGTATATAATATCAATTAATAATATAATATCTGTTTTAAAAACTCTTTTATGTCAATTTTGACAATATTTAATAATTGATTTTTTATAGAGTATTAATAACATTATTTATTCGAATAAAATGCATTTAAGCAATCCTAACATGTCATATTAACCAATAAAATTCGTGGATGTCATCCAAACTTTCAAAATATATTTATTTTAACATTTATCATACCAATTATTTGATTCTTTCATTAATAAGTAAAATATTTCATCATTATTGTGTCGTAAATATTTTTAATTTTTCAATGTCTAAAATTTTAAAATAAAATACCATTATGTAGGAAATAGTTTTAGCTTTCTAATTAATATTTATAGTCTAAAATATAATATAAATATATATATATATATAACCCTATGTAAAAATTGTTTTTCTAAAAGATGCCCATTGTCGGACATGTATCAAAAAATAGGGTTAAGACACGTTTTGGGGTAATTTATTATTATACTAATATTATTTGTTTACCCTTATTTGCTGAATTTTCCCTTTAACCATGGTAAATAAAATATTTACCAAAGTAATTATTCAAAATTCCTAAACATAAAAGTGAGCTATTCACACAATTTGGACATCCTGATTCCAAATATGGAGTCCATGTTTCCAAATTCAAAACACAGAAGTGGCAGAAATTAATTTAAAATTAATTCCTTCTGTCAAAACAGAATGCGTGTTTTTAAGAAATAATAACTATCAAAAGATTGACACTTGTTTATGTCCGGTTTAATTGGAAATTATTTCCAATGACAAATATTTTATTAAATGGTAAAAATATATTCTAGATATACCTTAAAACAACTCAAATTCATAATTTATCACTATTAATTATTTTCATTAAAAATGTTGTTTTTAATAAAAATTTAGTAATTTTCACTATTCATCAAAAATATAAAAGTTAACCGAAAAGTACCAAACTTTTTACCCTAGGATAAATTAAATATTCCGAATCTGAAAATGAAGTCCATTTTGAGATATAAAATTTATAAAATATCAAAAAGTGGGTATTACTATTCATAATGGCTATTTTGATTGGTCGTGGTGTGTTAGAGTCTCGAGGATGCGTACAATGCAAGATATTGCTTTATTCAAAAGGAAACGTATCATGGATTCTTGGGGTGTTACACCATCAATATCATTTCCATAATGAGGGAATGTATAATGTCGAAAATTCTGAAACATTTTTTCCAGGTCTCAGCCAAGACATCTAAAAATGATTAAGGCCTCGGCCAAAACCATATATCAAATTTGGAAAGGGCAGTGGCCAATTCCACGTCTAGTTGTCTCATGAGACCTACTAATGTACCAAGGAGATATAGCAGGCTCCACCTGTCACTTACTAAGTCCAATAAACTCCTCATATGATAAGGTTTAAACATATAATAAACATTTGTATTAAAAATATCATATGAATTGTCAATACATTATCCATAAACCATGAATGATATAAAAATAGTACATCCACAGTAAAAAATATTAGAAAACCTTCCATACAATATGGAAGGTTTGTATTATAATAAATCAACATCAAATATACTTAAAATCTATCAATGGATATTGACATAGATGAAATCAAAACCTTCTTTAGAGAAATATCACTTTTTTTAAATCATTTAAGAGTCACATAATTATAATGAAAACATTTATTTTGAAAATATTATTATAAGATTGTATGGGAAGCATTGATAATGATATAACGGTGTAAAATAGCCACACCCGCCGTATAAGTTAAAAAAACATTCTTACCTTAAATTTGCCGAAAAGGTCAAAAGTACCTTATTTGGGAAATGACAGAAAGATTACATTCAAAACACATAAGGATATAAATGACATCAAACCATTGTATATTTAATATTAAAAATATTTTGAAATATATTTTTAGGAAACATGGATGTGGATGATAACGGGGGTCCCATTAGATAATTACATAAAAACAACTCGGATAATAAAGAGATTGTGAAATTAACCCTTACCTTGTTCTTTTCCTTGGTCGAGGGTAGATTAAACTCATGTATAATGGTGAAATAATTTTTATTAAATTATACAAGAATCATAAACATTTATATTATATGATATATGATCTTTAAACATTGCATTGTTAATAATATCATAGTATTATCGTTGTTTTGGGTGATAACGTACTCGTTTTCTTTTATATGTTTTGTTACATAAGACGTGTTTATTATGGGTAGGTTGTATCTTATTTATATCCATAATGATATCAATTCCTTAAACATTATTTTTAATCATCAATTCAGAATTAGTCTTGAATGGATACAATGGGGAATGAATCTCATCACGTTCGTGGAGACGGTAGTCCATACGTACACACAAGCGACAATATCATTATTTTGATATTAAAATCATATATAATTGGATGGTATATCATATATAAAGAATAATTATAATGTTATATTTTTATTTACATCAATTACACATCATTATCATACCCATCAAAATAACAATTTTTTGAATAACAACTACACCACAATGAGGAAACGGTAATCCATACGTATGCACGTATGGTGTAATGTCATTAAAAGGATGGATATAATAATGAATATAGTTGTACCATATGTATAATAACATCATATTATATTTAAGACACTGGAGTTTTTATTTTGGAATGGATATAAAGAATAAATAAGAAGTTGAAGAAGAAAGGAACTTGAAATAGGGTGGTGAAATTATTACCTTTTCTTTAGGTTCTTCCTTTTGATTTGATCAAAATATATCCTTTGGTTGTCTTTATGATCAAAATAAGGCCTATAGCTTGTAGTTATGGAATTTGGGAGGATATTTGGGCAGCGTTTGGCCCTGCCAAATGGTTATGACGGTTTGAATTAGTGATAAGGGGGAGTGCCTTTTTATAAGAGGGGTGATGGGCACCTTAGGAAAATCTAGACATATTATTTTATAATAAATTTATATTCGGTTTATAATTGTTCAAAAGTTACTTAATTAAAGGATAATGTGGGGATAGGTCTAAAACCACTAAAAAAATACGTTTTAGATTGGTTTGGTTCACTTTAGAAACCTTATCTTTTAATTTTAACTCTTAGTTAATTTGTTTGACATTTACCATGTCTCTTTGTATTTTTATATTATATAGTTAATAAACTTACTATATACATCCAAGTGACACCCAAGTGGTCCATTAAATATAATAATATCATAATATATGTCCTTTGGCTGATCCTTAGATTTTTATGAATAGAATATCAATAGATAATATAATATTTGTTTTAAAAACTCTTTTATGTCAATTTTGACAGTATTTAATAATTATTTTTTATTAGTCTTAAAAACATTATTAATTCGAACCAAATTGTTTTAAGCAATTATAACATGTCATATTAACCAATAAAATTCTTTTATGTCATTACAACTTTCAAATTATATTTATTTTATCATTTATAATACAAATTATTTGACTGTTTCATTAATAAGGAAAATATTGCATCATTATTGTGTCATAAATAAATTTAATTATTAAATGTCTAAAAATTATAAATAAAATACCATTATGTAGGTAATATTTTAATATTATTTAATTAATTTTTATTGTTAAAAATATAACATATATATAACCCTATGTAAAAATTGTTTAGCTAAAAGATATATGCTTATGTCATTTTTGTATTTACTTTAACATAATTAATATAAACTGTCATTATCACTTACAAGTGGCTCCATTGGGTCCCCAAATCGACGCAAAGATGCCCATGGTCGGACATGTATCATAAAATAGGGTTTGACTGTTTTAAGAAAATTTAATATTATTATAATATTATTATTTTACCTTTATTTTCCAGATTTACCCTTTAACCTTGGTAAACAAAACATTTACCGAAATAATTATTCAAAATGTCTTAAAATAAAAGTTATCTAATTACACAATTTGGTCCTCCTGCTTCTAAATATGTAATCCATTTTTCTAAATTCAAAACACAAAAGTGGAAAAAATTATTTTAAAATTAATTCCTGTTGTCAAAATAAAAAGCTTATTTTTAAGAAATAATAACTATCAAAAGATTTACACTTGCTTATGTCCAGGTTAAATGTGAAAGTATTTCTAAGGACCAACATTGGATTAAATTATAAAAATATAATGTAATTATACTTTAAAATCACTCAAAATCATAATTGATCAATATCAATTATTTCGATTAAATATTTATTTTTAATTAAATCCTAGTAATTTTCACTATTCATCAAAATATGAATGTTATCAGAAAATACCAAAAATTCACCCTAATATAATTTCGATAATCCGAATCCAAAAATTAATTCCATTCTGAGTGTTAAAATTTATACAATTTCAAAAAATAGGTACTACTATTCCTAACGGCTTGTCTGATTGGTTGTGGTGTTTTAGAACTCGAAGTTGCATACAACACACGCTACTGTATTATTCAAAGAGAAGTGTACAATGAATGTTTGAGGTGTTACAATATGAGTGATAAATTGAATTTCATCATTCCTTATCACCCCATAACTGACAAATAACACTGCCCGTGCATAGGTTTGTGCTTTCACTTTCACAAAGTAATGTGATTTTCTATTGATTTCTTCTTTACATTGATGGTAATAAATAAATATTTAATGAATATATATTTCATATATCAAATTATAATGATTAGATAATTTTTATTTTTTATTTACCTTTATTTTATTCCATTCGTTGAAGCATGAGAATAATGATCATGCGTATATAATTCCTAGAGTCCCCAAGAATTGTGTAATTCATTATTATATATCTATTGACTATATATATATATATATTTAAGTAATATGTATTATATTTACAAAATTATTACTATTATGTTTTTTTATTGAAATAATTAATTTACAAGGACCAAAACTACCATAGTAAATCATACATGAAAAAATGAAAAAATTATCACACGAAACAACAATTTTAAAAACTAATTGTTAAGAGATGTGCGATAAATGTTTATATGTAAATATTAAATGGTATTCAATTTTTTATTATGGTTGTGGAGTACATGTATAATAGATATATATTTCTTATATTTGATGTTATAACCTATATGCATGATATAAGATGTATACTATGTAATTTCCTCTCAATTTAACTTTACTAAGGCATGTTTTAATATAATGTTGCTATTATATTTTATATTTTTTATGTTATGTATCAATTAAATTTAACATCATTAATATTTCATATATGATGGTATTTTATTTTTCAATACAAATTATTTTTACCAAGGTATTTTTTAACTAAATGTTTCAATGTGGTATCAGGTATCGTAATGAAATTTTCATTCATTGAGTTTTAACTATTTATTACTTTAAGGAACAGAGCTTAAAAAATACTTAATCTAGTAAATTCCATTAAAATTAACTTCATTACATTCACAATGACATTTTTTTAGAGTTTTATATAATTGATACATAATTCATACAAATAAAACCCACTAGCACACATTGTTGGTAATACTAAATCATTATCAATATCATCCATAATAAAATCATTTTCAATAAAAACATGAAATGTTTCATGAAAAGACTGCACAACTTCAATATTGGATTCAAATTTTCTCTTACCCCTCCTTAAAATAAGTGAAAATATTTTCATACATATGATGAGAAAAAAAGAACAGTAAGTGACATAAAAATAAATAGATAAACAATTATTCCCTGAATACTTATAATCATATGAAATAATTTTCACAAAGTCATATTTCTCATAAAATATATATCACATAGTTTATTTATGATAACATGATATTTCCATAGAACAATGAAAATATATATAATTCCATAAAGATATCTTTGAGTATTCTAAAATTAATATCATATCCCTCATGGATACAATAAATTTTTTATGCCTCATAGATACAATAAAATGTATCCCCTACGAATACCATTTAATGTAACCCTCAGCTACATTATTTTTTAACCATCATATGTACAATTCGAGTTACCATAGAGTTGTTGAACAAAAAAATAAACATTGAATTTGAGGGAGATATAAGCCCACCATTCATTATAAATAGTTCCCAATATACATAAAATACTCCTAAATTAGGAATACTATTATAAATAAATTCTATTTTATGTTTCTTATAATATAAATTTAAAAGAGGAATTTTGAAGATCATTCCATTAAAAATATCATATTATTGTAGTGAGAATTGATAAAAAGAATTAAATGTGTGTATTAAATATAAATTCAAATAATAAAATATAATATAATCCTAATTAATTTAAAAAATAATATTAGTACCAAATAATCAATAAAGTATATGGTTAACCCAAATAGTGAATATTGGGTTAATAATTCCTTGAACATAGTTTCCTTTTACATAAAATGTGTTCAAAAATACTATATAATGGTTTACATAGTTTTATTATTATATTAACAAACAAATTAATATTTATAAGTACCTATATGATATTTTTAAAACATATTTACAACCATTTATTATGAATATTTTGTTATTTTTTGTGTTTCAGGTGCATATATTTCATGGATTCCTTGATTTTTTAAATGTGTATTTTCTTATCGAATTGAAGAGAAACTAAGTATGTTAAATCAAATTGTGTAAAAAATATTTCCTTAATATTAGATGATACTATATATCATTTTTTTATCATACGAGTATGAATCATTAGATAAAATATTATTGGAAATGATTTAATTTATTAAAGGAATTTTTTATGATTATGACAATCTTAAATCAGTTCTTCAAAATTAGAGATATATATTGGTTCATAAAAATTAAATATATATAATATATATATGAAAAAATTATATAACCACAATAAGGGGTTTATTACTATCCATGAAGGCACTAATTAAAAATGTATTTATTTCATCCATGATGGTTGTAAAACGTCACATCACATACAATGTTTTCATATTCATATTAAACAGTAGATGATAAAACGTTTTATAATAAATTTTTATATACTGATGATAACATTACATTATATAAAAAGTAATACAGTTTTAATTACACATGTAAAATGGGTGGTTAAGTTAGTGTAATAAAAGAAAAACACAATGAACTAAATAGAAAATAAAAATAATGAACTGGGATATTACCTCTTGAATTTTTCTCTTTCAAAACCACCATATGGCCCATATTTGTTTTCCATTTGGTCAAACGAAAGATCTTGGACCATGGGAAGAGTCATGGGATGGGAAATATTATTGAAATTAAACAATATATAAGGCATTGAGTTGTGGGGAGAATAGGTGGGGAGGTTTTGTATTTATAGTGGAGGAGAGAGGTTTTTTGTCATTATTATATGTGTTAGTTTATTATTTTGTCTCAAATCATTGAAAGGCTTTAGTATAATCACTAAATATATTACAATAATGAAGTATGATTCTAGATTGTGGTGTTTACATTCACGATGAAATAAGGAATAGTGTTTTTAACTTATAATGTGTATATACAATAAATTACCATATTTTACTATTCACAAAATATTCAGGCACTATAGAAATATCACTGATATTTACTGTAACCATTTTTCGTCATTTAGAATAAAAAATTGAACTAATTTTTTTAAAAAACATAATATTATAGAAAATAGAAATTTAATTTTGATTTAGAATCATTATTTATTCAAAAACAATACTAATTTTAAATTAATATCTTATTATATGAATCATTGAAAATATAATTAAGGTATTGTAAAGTTAACATATAATCATAAGAAAACAAAATATTTAATCATTAATATATTTTAAGAAAAAATATATTTTATTTTACATCATTATATTAATTATAAAATTGTAATAAAATATTTTGGTCTTATAGAAATACAAACACATAATTTATCTTTCCCAAAATATTTATTTACTTATTCCATGATATAAATAGATAATTATAAAACATATAACATACAAAAAATTTATATATTATCTAACATTGTAGGTCACTTTTCTATTAGTACAGATTCATTAATTATAAATTTGACTTATTTCACCATACAAATATAATGAATTCAACAATTTAATTCCAATATGAAAACATGTAAATATATAAGTACATATGTCATCACATTCTCCCCAACATCTGGACATTTCTCCCTCAAAATTATTATTTACTAATTAAAAAATCATGGTTGACATCCCCTCATAGAATTTTTATATTCTAATTTTTTCCCATTAAACATTTTGTTTCTCAACAAATCATAACATGGCGAATTACATTATTCTTCAATACTTTCTCAATAATGAAACTGAATAGGGTTCTCTTCATAAGAAATTTTCTCTTCCAACAAAAATACATATGGGCTCAAAATCATGAAATTAATCAAGAACATATTTTTTCAACATCAGAACATGAAAAATGTTGTGTACCTGAGATAAACTCAAAGTCAATGTTACTCGTTAAGAGAATTGTCCAACATTATCCATTATTTAATAAGTTTAAATAAACTATAGACATGTATTTCAATTTTAATAAAATGTATAAAAAATTTAAAGGGTGTGATTCTATAAAAAACATAACCACAGACCTAAAATAAAATTCTATCCTCCAATTATATACAAAAGTATTTCGCATTCTCGGAGTAGTCCTCATGTGATTATATATCATCTTTACTTTATCAACCATTTTTTCTTCCATGTCATGTCCTATAAACTTATTTTCTCTCAATTAATCAAAAAATGATGTAGTTCAACATAAATATCGATATAATGACTCAAAATATTCCAAATATATACTGTAATGAATACATTGATTATAATAAAACTAAACTAACAAAGGATGATGATCCCAAAATCCATTGTAATTCAATGAACAAGATGGAATCCCTTACACCAAGGTCTAAATTGTTTTCTCAATCTATCCATCTTATTGGGGATAAAAAGTAGTGCTGAAATTTTCTTTTGTTCCCAACATCATCTGATGTATTCTCCTAATGTTAGAAGTGAACCTGTGGTCTTGGTCAGATATAATATATAATTGAACACCATATAACCTAAAAATCACTTTTAGGTACAATCAATAAAGAAGATACTAAGACATAAATACTTTTTTATGAATTAAATGATACAATTTAGTTGTCAGTAATAAATAACCCAAAATTTTATTTTACATTAAGAAGTATTTGGTAGTCCAACCACAAATATGATGGATATATTTTCCTATTTTCAATTTGTAACTTGAGAAGGATGAAGCATACCCATTCATAGTTTTTTCTATGATTTAATTTTTTTACCTGGAAAAAATATCATGGTAAAAAATTAATTGTAAAATTTTATCCCATAACACCTGAAATACTCACAAAGGTATCTATATGTCATTGTACAATTTGGTTAAAAAGAAAATAGGGAACTATGAGAACCACAAACCAATTATTTCATGAGTTGGGAATCACATGTTAGATATAATATCATAAAAAAATATTTAAAAACAATCATTATGAATGTTACATTTTGAAAAATTATCTCTTTTATCATGTAATACCTATTTTAAAACTCACAGTATTTATTTCATTACTTGATTAATTCTATCATCTAAGTATGACTACACTAACACCTTTAAATAAAAAGAGGATTTTTTTTCACTAAGAACATCCAATCCAAATTTCATAAAATCATTAATAAATCCTTCATGTTCCAAATGTCACATGATTAATTTATCATGAATTTTTTAGTTAAATGAATATTCAACAATGATTTTCATGGATGACAATTGATCATCAAACCATAATCCATTATCATTTCAAGCCATCTCCTCTACCTCATGTCCAATACCTTTTTATTATTTATATTCATCAAACATTTATTGATAAAATATATTTCCCATTTGGATATGTATTAAGGATGCATCAAATTTTACAATGTGAAAGCCATGTCTACTAATTACATATAATGTGTGGGATAATTTTATTCCTGAGATATCAGTTTTCATGAACCATTAGAAATTACCAGTTCATTCTTCATCCATGAACAAAAAATTCACATCAAAGAAGCATCACTATAGTTAATCAAGCTTCTCTTTCTAAAAAGTTTGGACAAAACATGAGAATTCAATAATCTCTTCTCTAATCCCTAAAAACAAACACCATATTCTCTTTTAAAAATAAATTTTAACCCTTTTATGTTAACGTAATTAGCAGGAAAGGTAATCATGAATATATTTTAACAAACCATCAGTAGTATCCTACTAATCCATGAAAACTAAGAATCTCTATAATATTTTTTTGGCCTTTTACAATCACCAAACACATTTTGGTTAGGTTCAACTATTATTCCATCCTTATTTTCAATGTTCCCTATAAAAAATCTATTGAAACCAAAAATAACAGTTATTAATTTTGTCATATAACATTTTTCCTTGATAGTTTTCAATAAAATACTTATATTTTTTCATGATACTCATAAATGTTTAAGGAGACCCAAATATCATCAATAAAAAAAACAACATAGATATATAAATATTCAAGAAACATTTTATTTATATTATCAATGAATACAATAAGATAATTGTGCAGTCATTGTGGAATACAAATTCATAATTCCCATATCTAGTAAAAAATGAAATTTTTGGGATGTCATCCTTTTTCAACATCAGATGATGGCACCTAGATCTCAAGATAATATTAGGAAAATACTAATCTCTCTATCACTAATCGTAAATTTCAACGATATGATGAAATAAATACTTATTCATAATAGTAATGATATTAAAATATCTTCAATAAATGGAATGTCTCATGGAACCACATTTTTTTAATGAAAAAATAGGATCACACCAATTTGAAGTGCAAGGATAAAGGAGGAATATTTCAAGAAACAACTATAAATGATATTCCTATTATAAAAGTTCAGTAGATACATTGGATAAGGGGGTTTTGAAATTTTCATAACATTACGAACTAAGTCAATGATAAATTAAACTTTAAGATTATGTATAACATTGGAAAACGCATGAAGAAAAACATTAAGGAATTAAATTACCACTGAAACATCATTTAGCTTATCAGTTCCCTTGTTTTCAAATATAGGGTTAGGGTAAATTTCAATTAATCATTTAAATGATTTTCAACTACCTAGTATTTTTATAATGGTATGGGTTTATTCTTTTATTCAAACGAAATCTCTTTTTGAAAAACAACTTCATTGGCTATATAATAAATCATATCATGATAAATAGAAGGACAATACATTCTCAGAATAAGATCAAACTCTATGAAGGAAAAACAACATGGTGTTTAGGTAATTTCATTCCATAGATAATACTAAGAAGATAATTATAATAATTTTTATGTGATATTTCCACGTGTTGTTTTATCCATAAGTTCTAATATCATTTATTGAGGGGGAATTTCTGATTTAATAGAACATATCTCTGAAATAATGTTATTTGTAGACCCCATATCAAAAAAGGAATTATAAAAACATGAGTAAAAATTAAATATAGCTAATACGACATCATTGTATGGCCCGAAATCTATGGACCTAGCTAAAAATTATCTCACTAATCCTTTTGGCTTATAATATGGATGATTTCCATCATTCATATATTTCATTATGTAGTTATTTTTATAATTCCCTATCTCACCAAATTTAATGTACCTTAAACTTTTCTTATCAGAATAGAAAAAACCCCATCTTAGGCCTTTTTCACTAAAATATAATGCCATATATCGAATCCAAAAACATCAAAAACACATCCTAAATTTAGTAAGGCATTAACCAGCATTCATTTATACCACACTTACCAAAAATATGGTAATATGTTTATATACCTTAATATTTCTTTGATTGATTATACCCTATCACTTTCAATCTAGTCATCTTATTTTATTTGTTTCTAATGTACATGAGATAATCTAAAAAATCCATTTCTACCCTCTCAACACATCAAAAAAGTATTTCATGACTTTTATAACTAAAGGGTTTCCAAATACCTTCCGTATATTGGCTTTAATTATGTGTAAAAAATATTTATTTTACAATCAATATCGTAAATAATATTTGGATCATAAATTTACAATAGGGTGAAGGATATTTCAAAAATTTCCACTGGTTCATCCTCATTTTTCATCAATTCATGAAATATATTTTCTATCCGAAGTCAAACCACCTTCAAAAAAAATCAATGATAAGAATTAAAAATTCATACAATTTCAAATCATTAGTATCCTCACTATCCCTGATATTCATTACCACTTACCAACACTCATTGACTTCACTATAAAATTGATAAATATAAAGTCTAACCTTTTTATTATCAAAACACTGCATGACTTGAATATCATTATAAGGGCTTCAATACACCCTCCTACCACCAAGGAGTTATAATATTCATTAAATTATTGAGGGTTTTCCCCATAAAATTTACCACTACTATCATGTTCAAATGGGGTGGCTCTATTTTTTATCATGCATGGATTCTACCAAATTTTATATCATGTTTCAACATATCTATTACTATAACAAGTTGTTCAATTCCAATTCCCATTATTCTAGGTTTTGAAAAAAAAGACATATTTCTCTTGGTTCCATCTTACACATGTTTACCTATTTCTCCTATAGAAACCCATTATGAATAGAAATATCATTTATGAATCAACATTGTTAAATTCAGTGTCTATATCATTTAAAATTAACCATAAGGTAAAAAAAAAATTTATTATATTAAAACCATCATAACCTCAATATTTATCTTTAACGTGATATTATAAAAAATATAAGGACCCAGCCTTAAAAATTGCAAATTAAAGTAAATTACATTAGTATTCACAGTATTATACACCATATGTAAACATTAGTTTAGTGTTTTCAAAAATTAGGCCCCAATTTATACATAACAACCCAAAATAATAGAATGTGATTTTTATTAAAATTTTATCCATTTCATCCATATTATCAATTTTTTAAAAAAACCTAACAGGATTTCATGAAATGTATTCACAACATTCATATTTAATTCTCCTTTTCCCATACCCATCTGTAAACCCTAAGAAAAAATTTAGACCATTAGATAAAAAACAAATCATATTAAGTGAAATAAAAATATAGAGATACACCATCTATTCATGAATAAATATAAAAATATGAAAACATTTTCAAAAAGACATACTTCTCACCAAATAAGTATCATATAGTTACATTGTAAAAAAAAGAGTCTTCCATAGAACATAGTAAAAAATAATAATACCATAAAGTTAAAATGGATAATTACATGAATAATATTACAACTAACACCACATAGAAATGATATATTAACCAGATAGATACATTATTATTTAACCCTCATGGCTAATTTATAACTTAACCCTCACATCATCCCTTTGGTTTAAACATCACAGTTACACATGATGTAACCATATAGTTGACCACCAATTTAAAAATAACAAATTCATTTTTGTTAGATAGAGGTTTCAAATTTAATCATATATAGTTCTCAAGAACCCAAAATAATATGAAAGTAGGAATAATATATTAAAATTTTTAATTTTGATTTTTTTTAAAAATAGAATTTTTAATGTGGATTTTTAAACAAATGTCCGTTAGAAATATCATATAATGTAAGTGAGAATAAAAAATAGAATATGTGTATACACTATATATACAAATAATACACTATAATATAATCAAAATTTATTCAACAAGTAATCTTAGTATTGCAAGATAAATGAAGTTTAAAGTTAACTCATTAGATAGTTATTGGGTAAGGAATTCCATATCCTTGGGATCATCTTAGATAAAATATGTTAAAAAATCATATAAAATGCTTTAAATAGTGTTCATAATATACTATAGGACCATAATAATTTTTATAATTACTTATATGATACACATATAACATTATTCCACCCATTTATCAATAATATTTTATTATTTTCAGTGTTTCGTGTGCATTTATTTCATAGTATAGATGGTCTGTTCATTTTGGATTTTCATTTTGAATAGAAACAAAACTCTTAAAGTGGAATGAAATAGTGTTAATATGATTCGAGAAATTTAAATGAAACCATATATATTTTTATTTTGTAATATGAGTATGAATCATTAAATAAAATATTGATGAAAATAATTTAATTTATTTTGGTGGTTTTTATGATTATCACGAACCTATATATTTTAATCAATATCATGTTCATATGTTTTTTTGAAAAACATTATATAATTACAATATGTATAGTAAAATATTTTTTAAGCATATTAATATTTTTATGAATTTCCTTGTATGCTCTAATGAAAAACAAATGTGTATATTCCTTGTTGGAATTAAAATTTCAAATCATGGATGTTGTTCTGATTTTTAGAATAAAATTTAAATGAGAATAAGTTTGATGATGAATATTTCCATAAACATGATAAAATTCATGCAGGTATAATATATTGGGGGTTTTCCCACATTAATAATGGTATGTGGTGGAATTATACAAAAATAAAAATTATAAGACAAGTAAATATATAGTAATCGAAAGTGGATTTTACCTCTTCAATTATCCACCTTGAGAACCTCTTTTAGGATCTGGGTTTTTAGGATTTTAGATAGAACGATACGTCATTGATATAGGAATGAGTTATTCAAAGTTATTTTGGAATAAATTAAACATGCTAAACGGTTTTGAGTTTTGAGAAGAGGAGGTGGTGAGAGATGACATTTATAGTGGAGGAGAGGGGTGTTTTCCCATTGTTTTATTCATTAGATTATTATATTGGCTCAAGACTATAAATATGGTGATAATTTAAAATAAAAATATTATTGTAATGAAGTATTATTTAAGATTATGTTTCTTACATCAACGATGACACATAGAATATTGTATTTAACTTCTAATGTATATATACTATAAATAACCATATATTTCTATTAAAAAAGAGTATTTTAGGGAAATCCCAAAAATTAAACCTGGCCATTTATTTACATGTATAATTAAGATAATAAATCCATTTTATGAAAATAAATTTCTAAATATGAAAAAAAAATTATTAAAATATTTTTTATTAAAAAGATACCAATTTTAAAATTATAATTTATTTTATGGAACTTTGAAAAATTTATAAATGTCTCATAAAATTATCATATAATCATAAGAGAAAAAATTATTTATGAATCTATTTATATTAATATATAATTTTTATAAACCATTATATGAAATATAAAATTGTGATTGAATATTTATGACTTAAAAACATAACAACACATATATTATCATCTGTGAAACATTTATTAATTATTCAATGATATTAATCTCTAATGATTACATATATAAGATACATAAAGTTTATTTATAATCAAATATGTTTTTTCACTATTCTATTAGTATATATTCATTAATTATAAATACAACTTATTTCATTATACATTAATAATGAATTTCACTATTTAATTTACAAATAAAAATAAATTATTATATTAGTACATGGGTTATTAAAATCATTTTCATTGTTATTCCATGAAAAATTTTTAATTGATATATAAATTATTTTATATTGAACTGAAATGTATTTTTTCAAGATTTACTTATTTTAACATAATTAATTCATGAATTCATTAGTGCATAAAAAGTTAAGATCGTTACATGTTTTTTCGTTATCATAACCTCAATTTTATGTGATATGAATTTTGTTATGAAAACTGAATTATTTGAATGGGGAACTTATTACACAATGAATTAATTTTTATATAATACATCTTTTTATTCATTTGATCTATAGATTTGTGTGATTTTTTTCTTCAAATAACTTATTATTTTAAACATACTATAATCCTAAAGGATTTATGTAACAATATAATTTCATTTAGAGATTGTTTATGTTAAAGTATTATTTTTGAAAATTCATATTTTATTATTTTCATAGAAAAATTCTATTTTCTTTTAATTTGGAAATGAATTTGGTTTACATGTTTAATTGTTATTTCCCCAATTATTATTTAAATAAACCACCTAATTGTTAATTATAACTGGTACCAATCTTTTATCTTCTTCTAGATAGGGAATCATGGTAATGGACCAGACCACTCTGGTCCATTCCTTTGTGACAAACTGGTGTCTGATGTGTTTTGGGAGGTCAAGGTTACTTATCCTCGACACATTTTCAATTTTCAAATTCAGCAAATAGTTCCATCGGTGAGACCGTTGTGAACAGTTCCACTGATGGTACAAATGTGAACAGTCCCATCAGTGAGACTGATGTGAATAGATAATCAGCGGGTCCAGAATTGGTGAGTCATTTCGTGAATAGTGTTTTCGGGATCGGTGAGTACATGACCGATGATTCGTTTTGTGAACTGTGGTTCCAGGATTGGTGAGTCGAGGATCAATGAGTCCAAGATTGGTGAGTCTAGGATCAGTGATTCTATGATTGGTGAGTCGAGGATTGGTGAGTCGTTCAATTAATTGTGTCTGCAGGATCGACGAGTCCATGATTAGTGAGTCCAGGATCGGTGAGTCTAGTATCGGTGAGCCCTGGATCGGTGAGTCATTCTAGGATTAGTGTTTCCATGTTCGGTGAGTCTGTGATCATTGAGTCCATGATTAGTGTGTCTTTTTGCGAATAGTTTTTCTAATATCGGTGAGTCTAGAATCGATGAGTCCATGATCGGTTACTCCAGGAATGTTGATTCATTTCGTGAACAGTATTTCCAAGATCAGCGAGTCCATCATCGGTGAGTCTAGGATCAGTGAGTCATTTTGTGAACAATGTTTCCATGATCGGAGTGTCCAGGATCAGTGAGTCTTTTGTGAATAGTATTTCCAGGATCAGTTAGTCTAGGATCGGTGAGTGTATATTGTTTCCAGAATCGTGTATAGTGTTACCCGGATCAGTAGGTGTACAATGTTTCCATGTTCATGAACAGTTCTTCCAGCTTCATAACCTTTCGCCCCTTTGATGTTTTCATTTAAGTAAAACACATTCAAGGGCGTGTTTTATGGGATTTAAGGCCAAATATATTCTCATAAATCCTATATTAATTTTACTAAGTCTTCGAATGCCTTTACATGGTCAAACCGTATGGTTTAATGTGATCCTCATTTAATGGAAAATCCAGTGTATCCTAAATTGTTCCTTAGTTAAATATTCTAAAGGGATGATATATCTTTTTCCCTTATTATACCTTTTTTTCCCTGGTGTGAGACACCCAGAAATTTCTTTATTACCATAGTAGCAGAGTGATCGAACCATAATCCTCTGATCTTTACCCCTTGAAGTTTCTTATAGCTGCTTGCAGACCCCTAATTATGGTGTAAGTAGCTAGTGTTGATCCTTCATCAATATAAGGTATGTTTTATCGAAGTTCGTTTCAGTTCATATCCTTATGTTTCTCTTTTCCCTGTTATGGTATGTGATCTCCATACATCTAAGAGTGTTTTCTTGGGTTTCAGTTACTACGGTTATACTGCAGAATCCTCAGGTGGATACAGTTGTAATGGTAGGAAGCAATCGTGACCCATTGTGTGGATCATTATCGTACAATGAACAAAAAGAACCATTTGAGGTAGGGGATTCATGGCATCTCTTTTCGTTTGTATGCAACTATATTGTTAGATTATTTTATCCCACTGGATCACAATGGAATTGACATAATAAATATTTGAACCAGATAAATAAATTGATATCGACGTATGTTATTGCTTCTTGTTTTTCTAGATTGTGTAATATCTATGATTTCCTTTTTATAATTCTGTTCATGATGGAACTTCTTAAAGAACACAAAGCCTAAATTAATTGATAATTGTTTGGATGAAGATAAAGAGGCATGTAAATGAATCTGATTCTTCATTTTGTAATTTGATGTTAATCAAATTGGTGCAATAACCATGTTAAATTATTTTTGACTACATAATGGTAAGGTTTCTTAAATTTGGATACTAAAAATATTAAATTAGTTCATCCATGGTGGATTAAATCACTGGATGTTCGATAAAAGATAATTCTTTGTCGGTTTTTGAGTTAACCTGTTGATTGTTTAAGGGACAAGAGACCAATTGATATGATGTTTTTTTCCTACTGCATGTGTTGTGATGTGAGCATGGATGGATTTTGTACTATGTGGGGGAATGGAGGCCTATTGGTTGTGGCAGTAGTTGATTCCTAGAGTGTCAAGATGCATCAGGTTATGCATGTCAGTGTCGAGGCGACACCAGGGATGATTAAATTGGTTCAATGTGAATGTTTGGATTCATACTGATTCATATTGGTTTTTTATCTCCATTACATTCCCCACAGATCAAGGAATCATTAATTTCTTACCCGTCATCCGAAAGGGGTGAATATGCATGGTGTATTCCATGTGCTTTCCATGTTTATCTTCTCAAGGGAGGATAGGTCTATATTCTTGTTATAGGTTGGAATGACTCGACGAGTAGTTCATATACTCACTGGATTAATACCCTTGTGTTTAGGAGCATATAATGTTTTTCTAGAATGCCTGGGATTATGAGAATGTAATTCTATAAATAAATAATTTAATAAATGATGTTAACCCATGGTGTTGGAGCTTGCTGGAATGCAATGTTGAGGTTACAATTTAAAGGGACAATGGACTTTGGGTGCAATTCTAATGAAATATAATGTGTAAATTGTTAATGGTTAATTAATTTTTAAAGTATAAATTAATGTTGTGTGAAATAGATAAAATGTGAATGATGTAATGTATTAAATCTCTTTAAATGATTGTGTTCTTATTGGATACATAGTCTTAGAAGTTGCAGTCAAGAGTTTATGAGGCGCTAGATCTAGTTGATTCTAAGAATAGGTTATTCGGATAATTTGGTTGTGAGATATTGTATATTCTGTAATTTTTGTGTGTCTATATGCTACTCCACCACATCGGTTAGGGAATCCGACTCCCCAATGATTCTGTACCTAGGGGGTGTTTTCCCCAACATTCAAATGGGAGGATGGATGGGTGACTACCTCCTTTAACCTCACTCTCTTCTCTTAGTAGTTAGTTGTGCATGTAGGCACATTAGTTAGTTTTCCCCATATATGTGTGTAGAGTGCTATAAGGTCTTGTTTTTATTCACACAAATATTTTCATTATATAGTTTTATATGGACTACTAAAGGTGTAATGTTTATAAGCAATGGTGGTTTTAGGATATTTACTCAGTTTTTGGGCTGTAATGGCCTGAGGTATAATACCAGACATATGATACATGTTATTCAATCTATGGTGGCTCATATAAACTACCTAGTTACAATTCTTACTTGGACGTGGTGGTTTTGTTGCACAAGATGCATGTTGTGGTGCTTTGCCCTAGGGTCTGCGGGAAACCCTTTTTGGAGAGAGATGCTTAGGATGTGCGACATTGGGGGAAATTGGAAAAATAGTGGGGAAGTAGTAGTGGGGTACCCTTGATATTATTTATCTTATTATATAATCATGTATGCATTACTCAGTGAGGGTAACCATGTTGAGGCTGGGAACATAGTATAGATGTTTAGGTGATGAGTTTGTTTCACTTGTTGTTCACTAGGATTTTGCAAGTTTTCATTACATTTGCAATAGAGGCTTTAGGGAGGATCCTACTGAGTATACTATTATACTCACCATATATATATAATCTGTTTTCATGTTACTTGGAGTAGTTTGGAGATCAAGCTGGTTTCTACTAACTTGGGGTTGCAGGACATGTTGGGGCTTGTGGTTGCTGCTATTTTTAATTTCTATTCGGTATTTTTAGTTTTTCATGATTTAGTTTCAGTAGTTTTCATGTCATTACATATGTTTCTTTGGAATTATAATAAATTTATACTGGAGATGGAGTTGGTTGGTGTCAATCTAGTCTCTATTTTCCCCATGTGTTATATTAGCAGGTAATGTCTCCCATTTGTGTGTTTACTATAACCTTGCTGCTAGTCACCAACCCAAGGACTACTGGAGGTGGGATTCGGGGGTCATTATCTCCCTTCTCACATTTCCAGACTAGGAGGGGTACACTTTGTGGGGAGGGGATTGTGACAGAGTGGTATCTAAGGTCTGGTTGAGTTATAGGATGGAGTTTGGCATTAGGCATAGCTGAGGTTGCATGGGTATTTAGGGAAACAGTTTCAGTAATGTTTATCATGTTATGTAAATGCTAGAGACTGGATGAGACCTAATCATTCAGGTTTTCTATAATATTCTATACAAACCATTTATTTTTCAATGGAAAATAAATGAGGTGATAGTAGTTTCATGGTAGAGACCTAAGAAAGAATCATGAATCATTCTTCATTGTGACTTTGTTTGAATGGTTATTCCATAGGATAGGATAACCCAAAATGAGTACTAGAAAACAATTAATTAATTAATTAATTTTCAATATTCCATATTCCCATTTTAGGATCTCTAATTGTTCGTTATTTTAAATTTATGTATCCTGGTAGACGTCCCCATCAGGATCACCTAGAAGGCATCCAACAGGTTGTGCCAAAATATCACCACAAGTTAGAGTTTGAAGATGACGACACTTGTAGGAGGATACTACGAGAGATTCATCACTAGATTCTATAGAAGTACGAGGGCTCCGTTTCAGATACGGTAACAAAAGAATGGTTAGAGGAGGTCACGATACGCTTCAGTTTGATCCATGGCCTCAGATCAGCAGAGCACATCTATGGGAGGTAGAGGATAGCCCTATGATGCACCATGGCCTCAGAGCAGCAGAGCACATCTGTGGTGGTGGTCGTTATCAGGGTCAGAGAGGATGTGGAGAAGGTCATAAGCAACTTATGTCTTTATCATTTCTAGATTCAGGAGATCCAAATGTCATTCGAGGTACCCTTTGCTCATTTTCTACCTTGGTGTATTCCAGGTTTGATTCAGAATAGACACACTCTTTCATTTCACCAATGCTTGTCTATAATTTGGGACATGATGTTGAGAGGCTTGGAGGCCAAGATGACTTGTTCAAAGTATGTAGAGACTATGAGATAGTTTTGGGAAAACACCGCTCTTTAGGAGATTTCCTATGTTTACGAATACTACCATATTATGCCATCCTTGTCATGGTTTTTTTGTATTCGTTGTAGGCTATCATGGATTGCTTCAAGAAGCCGGTGGTGTTCTTCGAGGCCGATAGAGATCCTGTGGTGTTCATTGTGAGAGAGACCCTCGCATGGGTAAGAGGATTGTACTATCCTGGTCATCCATGATGGTTGAGTTGATGCAAAGTTCATCATAGGTTCAACTGTTGGCATTTACTAGGGCCGTAGAAGAGTACCCCTATGTCTTTATTGGAGAGTATGTAACATTTTCCCCTCAACAAGAGACCGAGTTTTGGATCGAGCTACAACCAGGAGTGTCTCCAATATCTATGTCTCTATATAGGATGGACACTTATGAGTTATTAGAATTTTCTATATAGATTAATGTTATTTTATAGTGTGATTTTCTTCGGCCATGTGTGTCACGATAGGGTGCACTAGTTTTGTTCGTGAAGAAGAATGATGTCAGTTTGCTGTTCTCTGTCGATTATTATGTAGAGACCCATACATTATATAGATTCTAATTACTTATTAATTGATTCATATTTATTAAAAAAATATAAGAGAACTGGGATATGACGTTATAGTTATAATGTCATTAGAAACTCAGAAACATAAACAACTGGTTCATAAATCATCTAAATTGTATCCCATTTATTTCATCATATCTAGAGTCCCATTTTGGCATATCGTACTTAATAATCTTCTTCTTGAACTGGGGAAAGGAAAACATACAAAGGCTAAGCTCAAAATATTTTTAAGAGAAAACAAAGGAAATATCAATCATATCATATTCATAAGAACATAACATTTTGAAAATATTATCATGTAAAAGAGATCATAAGATCAAGAAATGGGATAAGTCATAGTAGTGAAATGTATTCCCAATAATCATAACATAATATTTGAAACTTTGTGGAATACACACATAATCATAGAAAAACTTTTCATATTAGTCAAGATTCATTTCCAAGACCATCATAGCGGAAAATATCCCTTACTGCACTGAGTTCACTCCTGGTTCCAGTCCTGTATCACTGAACCGGATTTACTTGTATTTCCATCCATATCAATCTCATGAGATATAAATAATTACCCAATGCATTATATAGTGATATATAGGTCCCACAATTCTCATAATTGATCCATTCTTATGTGTGCCACAAGTTCATAAATCATACATCATAGTATCACCCATGTAATAAAAATTGGATACATAAACTTCATGCCATCATAACATAATACAAATAAGAAAAAGGACATCATAAAATTAATTTCATCATAACATAATAAAATCAATGTAATAAAATGGATAGAAACATACCACTAACTCATCTTAGATGGAATATTATTCTAATAAAACCCTTGAACTCTGTTCTTGAGGAAAATATACTTTCTTCTTCAAAATCATTTTCTTTTCACAAAATGTCATAAAATTTTAAAAGAAACGATTTTTTTTAAAATAATCATGAAATATTGAATAGGATTCTTCATGGAAATAAGGCATTTTGAATCCGTAAAAATCTATTCATTCCGTATAAGTAAAAAAATATTTTCCACGTACTTTTCCCGGAACAGTCAAAAAATACCTCTTATATTAAAAAAAGAAATATTATTTTCATACCATGTAGTGAAAGTCAAAAACTTGTAAAAATGAATTTAAACATACATGAATGTTTTTTAAGAAACATGGACATGGATGGCAAATATAACCCGAGTAAATTCTTCCGAATAAACCTTCTCGGTTAAAAAAGATATTGGAAGAATTCTCCCATAACTTTTATGATAAAGGGAATCATACATGTCAAAAAATAAATAGAATTACATGAATACATAAATATCATATCCTCCATAATAAAATCATAAAAAATTAATGGGAATCATAAACACCGTACTAGAGAAATAGATGGTGATTAAGGAATATGTCTCACCGATATAAAAGTGAGACGAAATAATCCCTTACCTTAGGTCTCATATGTTTCATGTGTATATGAACATCCTATATAATGATGTAAATAATGTTATGGATCTATTAAATAATAATAAATATTTTTATGATAACATTTATAATCATATTTTCATCTGTTTTTTAGTAACATTTCATTGTTACTTATTCTTTGGGTCTTAACTGCTTTATTTTCATACGTATGTTTTGTCAGATATGTTCATATTCCTCTTTTTAGTTTATAGTTATATCATTTAAAGAATTTTATTAGTATAATATATTTCATATTTATTCATTAAATTAGTTTATATAATCATGTTTTAATGAATATCATGTAGAACGAATCTCGTCACACCGTGGAGACGGTAAGCCGTATGTACGCATGAGCGACGATATCATTCCCATAATTATTGAATGGTGTTGGAGTGGATGATATAAAATATAAGAATTAGTATAATGTTATTATAACCATATATAGTTATTATTTACACCATTATAATCATCCTTTTAAGGTGGCGGTGGAAAAATATATTACACCACGGTGTGGAGACATTATTCCGTAAGTACACACGCGAGAATATTTTTTTTCCGTAGGATGGGTCAAAGGTGAAATGTTTTTGTTTCATATTTATAATTAAATATATTTATATTAGTGATACATATGTTATAACATTATAATGCAAAAAATAAGGAATATATATAGAAGAAGAAATAAATTTCAAAGAATCTGTAAAGGATATTACATCTTCTTTGACACGCCTCTTCTAAACCTCCTTATATGGGCACTAAAATTGGTCTTTGAAGAAGACCAAGACCTCTAGTATGTTTATAGGGAAGTGGAGAAGATAAATGGGCAGGTTTTGGCCGATATTGAACGCTCAATATGTTGTTAAGTGGAAAGAGAGGAGGTTTCCTTTTTATAAGAGAGTAGAGGGACACTTTTGGAAACCTCTAAAATAATAATTTATAATAAACCCGAACCCCTCATAAAAACTTCCCAAATGACTCAAAATAAAATATTAGATGATATAGGCATGTAATATCATCATCCAATAAAATATATACACGTTGTGAATTTATTTTAAATCTTATCAACTTGATTTATCCTTATTTAATCTATTTAATTTTATTTGTGGTAATAAAATTATAAATATTAAATTGTTATAAATACATACTTTTGTGTTGTGAATCGTTCATAATTGGATATGTTATGAAATTTTAGACCATATAAATTTCAATTTATAATTTTTAATTATTTTTGTGATTTTTAAAAAATTTAATAATACGTTATTTTTATAATATATCAATAGTGTCAATTTTGACACTATTCAATTATTTGAATTTAAATAAAATCCAAATAGAAGATATATTCAATCCAAAATATTTTTTGGATCCCTAACATGTAATATTCATCTTAAAAATTCTTGGATCACATTAAATAGTTCATAAAATATTTATTTTAGTATTTTTAAAACAATTTATTTGATATTTAAATATATAAAATAATTCCTAGATCACTATTGTGTCACCATTATTGATAATTATTTAATCCCTAAAAATGGTAAATATAGTCACATGATTTAGATAATTTTATTATATTTATGGTTACTATTTATGTTCGATGTTTTATGAATTTTATCAATAAATTAAAATTATTACACTAAAAATATATAAGAGAGTGACATGTTGTCACTTTGTTTGGTTTTAATAATAATTACATTATTTTCATCGTCAAAAGTCCATAAAATGAATATATTATAACCCTTAGGTGATATGTGTATTCTTTTATTCATCCAATAGAATTTTGGTAGCTGTTATGGTAATTTTATAATCTTATTTTTACCCATAATTACCTGATTTACCTTTAACTATTGTAAAACAAATTTACCGTGGTTTCTATTCATAATTCCTAAAAATAAAATTTATCCTATTAATTTTTTTGGAAATAATTATTCCCAAAATGGAATCAATTTTTTCACAAATCAATACACATTTGTTGTAATATTTAATTTAAAATTAATCCTGCTGTAGAGAAATGGGTTTTAAAAGATAAAACATTGCCAAAGACTGAAATGTTCTTACGTTTAAATTCAATGTAAAATTAATGATAATGACTTAAATTATTTTAAATTGAAAATATATATTCTATTTATACTTTAAAACAATTATATTTAATTATTTAACCATATAAATTATCATGATGGAAAATTTGGTTTTTACGAAAAATTTAGTGTATTTTTAATATTCATCAAATTATGAAAGTTATTAGAAAAGTTTAAAATATTTATCCAATGTAAATATTTATTTCCCGATTCAAAATAAGAAGATTATATTGTCAAATTGAAGTCATAAAAATTTCAAAAATTAGATTCAAAATGGGTGCGCCATCAAAAGGGTGAAAAACTGCAATTTTGAAATAAATAATTCTTTTATCCAAAAAATTGATTTTTTTCTCATATCACATTTAAGATGAATTATAATGGTATATAAAATTCAAAATGTTGTTAATACTATATATAAAGGCTATTTTATATAATATTTTAATAACATATCATAGTTTATTGAAACTCAGTATTGCGTACAATGCATGCTATCGAGGAAGGTTGCACTTGTGTGTAATGCAATTCAAGACAGCGTTGTATATAGTGAATGCCTCCTTTGGTGTTGTGTATTACATAAGAAAAAAAATATTTCTCATAAAATCTTAGGGTGTTACATATTATCACTTAAACATTGTGACAATGAATAATCTCTATCTTCTGCAAAAGATTGATGATTTATTCGATCAACTAAAGGGTGAAAGTTGGTTCTAAAATATCGACATGCGATCAGCATATCATCAGATGCATGTAATAGATTATGATATACTAAAGGCTACTTCTCATTTTCATCATGGTCATTATAAGTTCATTGTAATGTCATTTGGCATGACTAATGCTCTAGCTGTGTTCAAGGAATTTATGAATTTTGTGTTCCGTGAGTTCCTGGACATGTTCATGGTGGTTTTCATCGAGGACATCCTAGTGTACTCCACATCTATGGATGAGAATGCAGGGAATCTACACACCCTTTTGGGAGTTCTTGATGAACATCATCTATTTTGGAAGTTGTTGAATTGTGAGTTTTTGGCTCAAGCAGACCGTTTCGTGGGGAATGTTATGTCCCAATAGGGAGTTATGGTGGATCCATTGAAGTTATAAGTAGTTGTGTCTTGAGAATCCCCTGAGATAGTGTCAGAGGTGTGAAGAATCCTTGGTCTTGTATGCTACTACAGGAGGTTCTTAGCCAATTTATCTGGAGTTGTGACTCCTCTGACAACATTGAAAAAAAGGATTAGGCATTCATATCGATAGAATAGTGTCATGCTGCTTTTGTGTATCTAAAGGAGAAGTTAGAAAGTGCTCCATTTCCCTATATTCATACTAATGGAGTTCAGTTTGATGTTTTCTTCGACGCTTCACATCTGGGGTAAGTATGTGTTCTGATGCAGTATATATCATTTGTTTCATATGGGTCTTTGTAGTTGCGTCCTAATGACCATAACTATTCCACCCATGATCTTGAGTTGGTAGTCGTGGTGTTTGAACTGATTTTATAGAGACATTACCTAATTGGTGAGCACATTATGGTTTTAACCAATCATAAGAGCATGAGGTATGCTTTCTCCCAACATGAGATGAACATAAAATGACATTTATGGATGGAGTTCTTACAGAAATACAACTTCGAAATATTGTATAAACCTAGAAAGGAGAATATTGTATCTGATGCACTGAGCATTAAGTCATTTGGTGATGCAGTGCGTGAATCTGATGATTCCTAAAGAGTAATGTAAGAACTGTCAGTATTACATCTTGATATGGGAGATTTTGGGGGTAGAGGTTTTCTTCTTTAGATGATGGAGCAGTTATCACTAGTGCAACATGTGGAAGTGTCCTAGTTTTGGGATCTATAGGTAGAGGTATGGGGAGACCGAGTTGTTTGTGGCAAGGCCCCTGATGGTTTGTTTGGGGATGAAAAAAACCATGTTTTGTATCATTGTACAATATTTATTCCTAACATGTTCCGTGATATAGTTCTCAAATATTTTCATATTTATACTTTAGCAGTTCATCCATGCATGAAGAAGATGTACTGAGCCTTGAAGTTCCTATTATAGTGGCCTGGGCTGAAGCGTGCAGTAGCGGAGTTGGTGTCTTGATGTTTGGTGTGTTAGTAGGTGAAGGCTGAACACGGTGTCCTAGGTGGACTTCTCCATCCTTTAGATATTCCTCAGTGGATGTGGTAGGACATCTTAATGGACATTGTTACTGGTTTACCTCAAGACCCGAGACGACATGATTCTATTTGGGTGGTAGTGGACCGTTTAACAAAATCATCCCACTTTATAGTAATCAGAGAGTCAAGCCTAGTGGATGTTTTGTTATGTCAATGTTTGGTGGAGGTGGTGATACTTCATGGAGTTCATGGACAATCAATTCCAATTAAGATCCTTATTTTACCTCTAGGGCATGGATATGTCTCTAGCATGAATTTGGTTCTCAAATATGCCTTATCACTGCTTGTTTAGCCTCAAACAGATGGTCAGACAAAGTAGAACATCCAAACTATTGAATAAATGTTACACTCTTGTGTCCTGGATTTTGGAGTTTCTTGGATAATACAGTTACCCTTGGTGGAGTTCTCTTACAACAATAGTTTTCACTCCACTATTGTTATGGTTCCATTTGAATCCTTGTATGGATGGCCTTTCCATTCTCCATTGTGATAGACGTGGGTTGGAGAGTCTGCAATTCTCAGACCAGAACTAGTGTATAATACTATAGCGATGCTTTAGGTTATTCGTGATTGGATGAAGACATTGTAGTATTGTCAAAAATCATACGTCTATCAAATAAGTAGACACCTATAGTTTTCTGTTGGGGATCACATGTTTCTGAAGGTTACTCCCCATCGTGGGAAGTGAAGGTTTTTTCATGGGATTAAGCTTTCCCATCGGTTTGTTGTGCCTTTTTAGGAGTTAGCTCATGTTGGTTTTGTGGTGTATCGAGTAGAACATCCCCCACAGATGAGCTGGATACATGATGTTTTCCCTGTATCACATCTCCATCATTATCTTTATAATGACTCTCTCGTCATCGATTGGGGAGTGATCGATGTTGGTGATGATGGAGCCTTTGAAGAGTGACCAGTGGAGATACAAGACAGTAAAGATAAGGTGTTGCATGGATGTTTTATCCCCTTGGATCATGTCTTATAATGACATAGTGGCATAGACGAGAGTACCTTGGAATGTGAGTCACATATACAGGCTGAGTTACAAGAGTTTTTTGATGTTTAACTCAATTCATGTAATGATGATCCAATTTTTGTTATAGACCTTTCATGTTTATGAGATGGATTTTTTTGGTTGATTCTTGTGGCTTTCTCTATTTTGGGTGGTTTCTCTATGGGTGATTGTTTAGATTTCTTTTCTGTTTCCTTTTTGGTGGGTTTGAAATTCTCAAGGATGAGAATGTTTTGAGAGGTATATGTTATAATGGCCCAAACCCCTCTTTTTTATTCCTTTGAGACAATCTGGTGTTTGAGGTGTTTCACGAGGTCATGGTTACTTATCCTCAATAAATTTCCAGTTTTCTAATTCTATAAATAGTTACATCGGTGAGACTAATGTGAACAGTTCCATCGGTGAGACTGATTTGAACAGTTCCATTGGTGAGACCAATCTGAACAGTTCAATAAGTGAGAGCATTCTAAATAGATCAATTGGTGAGACATAAGTGAACAGTTCCATCAGTGAGACTGATGTGAATAGTTTAATCAATGAGTCCAGGATTGGTGAGACATTCAATGAAAAGTGTTTCCAGGATTGGTATGTCCAGGATCGGTGAGTCCTTTTTTTGAACAGTTTTCCTAGATCGGTGAGTCCAGGATCGGTGAGTCATTTCTTGAACAGTTTTTCCAGGATCGATGAGTCCAAGATCTGCTAGTCCAGGGTCGGTGAATATTTTTGTGAATTGTGTTTCCAGGATCGGTGATTCTATGATCAGTGTGTGCACTATTTTTCCTGAATCATGTGCAGTGTTTCCATGATCAAAATGTGTACAATGTTTCTAGGTGTAAAGACCCGTAAAATTCAAGGGAAATTTTTTATTAATTTTCTTTGTAATTTTACAAGAACGTGGTTTCTGACGGCACCTGATTCCGAGGCCCGGAGTGCCCAGAATTAATTTCCAAAGTTCGGCTCGGGTACGTTCAGTGAACGAACGAGCGGGAATTTCTTACTTTTGATCTGGTGCTCGGAATTGAAATCCGAGGACACCGATGAACTCGCAGTGCCGATATTCTCTTAAGGAGACCTTTTCTGAGGTTGCGTTTATTTCGGGTTGAGAGTTAGTTTTTGGGAGTTTAGAATAAGTTAAAAAAAATTGTGGAATACAAATTTTTATTTTAACTTATTGGTTAACTTCTCCCAAAGGGAGTTAGTGGTGGGACCCACATCCACTTAACCTCCCTTGGGAGGATTAAGTGTGGTGGGGCCCACCCGAAGAATAACACTTCTTCTTCTCTTTTAAAACTCCCTTAACCTTCTCTTTTAAATAACTTGTCAAGTTGGGTTATTAAATGGGTTGAGTTATCTTAATTCAAACCTTTCAATTTCAAATGGTTTGGTTGAGTAAATAAAATAAGCCCTTAGCTTATTTTATTTGGTTAGAATTCTCTAGCCTCCTTGAGAGATTTTGAAGCCTTCTTCTTCTTCTTCTTCTTCATGCTTTGACGAAGAACACGAAGAACCTTCGAGCTTCAACGAAGAACGCCACGTTTTCGGGAATCGTCTTCCGCGACACTGTACCCGTGACACCGACGACGTACTCCTTCCACGTCTCCTCTTCCGCGATGATTTCCCACGACGAAATCGTCATCAAAGAACTTAGAATCCTCGCTTCACGACATCGACGTCCTTCTTCCGTGACGCCGGCCACCGCGACGCGTCTTCTGCGGGTCGTTGATGATCATCGATCTTGAAACCGAGGTAGGGGTTTGTTGTTGAATATTTGTTTACTCTCGTTCTTGGTTCTAGCATGATAATCATGGGAATAATTATTTAAGGGTTATCATCTAACGAGAGGGGGTTCGGACCGCACAAACATGGCCGAATTCCCCCCTCCTTTGTTCTTGATTATTATTATTTTCTTGTGGATGAACGAGATGGCGTGGTGCCGTCGCACCACGCGGGAATCGCATGATTATAGTTGCGCGGCGCCGTCGCGCCGCGCCGCAGAAGTTTATCAAGAACGCGACGCCGTCGCGCCGCGTCGAAGGGAACCGAAGGCGCCGCGACCGGAGTGGTGTCGCGGCGGAGGGGTGCGCTGCCGTTGCACCGTGCCGGATGACGAAGGCCGCGGCCGGTTCCCGGGCGGCGGCGGAACGGGAAGACCGGCGGCTAGCCGGGCCACCGGTGTCGGAAGCCGGAAAGGGGACCGGCCTTGACGGTCCCGTTGAGGAAGGCCAGCCGGCCATGTCGGGCCGGCCGGAAGGGAGATGAACCGGGGGAAATAATTCCCCCGGCTGGCCAAAACCGGCCCCCCATAAAGGGGGGGTCGCGGTTACACCAAGGGGGGGGGGGCAGTGCCCCCCCCGTTTTTCTCAAAGGCGGGCCCCCATGAGGGGGGGCCGTGGAACCAAGGCGCGACATCAAGCCGCGCCACCAAAGGGAAGAGGCGGGGGCTCTGCCCCCCACGCGTGGCACCCGAGGAGCACCCAGGCCACGGCGCCACCGGCCGGGCCGGGTCGGACCCGGGTCGGGTCGGCCCGGACCCGGACCCCCCCGTTTTCGAATCAACATCGGTCCTTTGGCCATAACTTGAGCTACGGACCTCCGATCGACGAACTGTCAGTGGCGATACGATCCTTGGATCGAGACGGTCGATTCGGTATATCGCACACAATGTTTCGGAATACTTTGTGTTCGGACGGGTTGGTTTGTACCCGAAACCAACCGGGCCCTCAGAGCGGAAACACTCATATCTTGAGCTACGGACGTCCGATTGATGTGCCGTCAACTTTGTTGTGTTCCTATTAGTGAGACGGATCTTATGGCATACTCCGCCAGAGGTTTGGATGCAGGTGGAGTACGGTCGGGTTGGTTTTTTCTTAAAAACCAATCGGGCCCCTCGGTCGAAAAAGCCAATAACTCTCAGACCGGGCGTCTGATCGACGCGTCGTCTGTTGCGTTGAGTTCCTGTTGGCGATACGGATCTTTTGGATACACCAACTCTGGACTATATGAAAGTTGATGTATCAGCCTCTCGGCTCGTGGAGGGGACCCTCCCGAACGAGCTTGCTGTGTGCGGGAACCCTAGTGATGGTTGTGACTGTGACTACTACTGCTACTGCTTCTGCTACTGTGACTGTGACGACGATAGTACAGAGATCCTGTGTGGATTCGACGACGACTACAACACTCAGCGATCCTACATGGATCAGTGCTACATGTCCTGTGTGGGTCTGATCCTGTGTGGGTCTTTGCGCTCAGCGGTCCTGTGTGAACCAGTGCCTACAGGTCCTGTGTGGGCCCGATCCTGTGTGGGTCTTTTGCGGGGGTTAGTTACCTATCGATCCTTCGTGGGTCCGACGACTTAGATGGATCAGAGATCATCATTATCGTCTTTCGAAGAAGTATACCTATGTGAGCTGAATCCTGCTACTTTCCTGTGTGGATTGTGTTGTGCTATCCTGTGTGGATTTCGTTTTTCTTTCCTGTGTGGAATACAAATACTTTTCTATGTGGACTGAGTTTTACTTGGTCTCGGAGGTTGGAGCGTATTGGAATTGATGACTTAGGTATATGTATGGGCATATACCTAAGCAGTGTCGGTTGTTACTTTGTAATTGTATCTTCCTTTGTGGTTTATCCTTTGTGGATTTTGGGAGACCTTCGGGGGTCTCGGGGTCCCTACTGAGTAGCTTATACTCACCCCTGCACGGGCTATGCCCGCACTACGTTGTGTTGGTTGCAGACGACGGACAACGTTGATCTTGGCTGAGGCTTGCAGAGCAGGACGGTACCTGGAGGTGGACCACTGGGCGTGACGTGTTCGGAGCGGACGGCGGGACCCGAGGAGCAGTGGAGCTATCTATACCCACCCTTCAGGTGGGATTTCCAGTGGACAGCTCGGTGTATCGGCTTTTACTTTACAGTTGCTATTTTCCCTTTCGAGTTGTACTTTACTTTAAGTTTGGGTTTGTATACTGACCCATTTACTTTTCCGCACTTTCAGTTGTACTCTGTTTTCTCTTAGTGTTTACTTTCCGCTTGCTTACTCTGTGGTGCTTGTTTACTTTACAAAGGCAATGCCTTCCCTTTTTACCGGGATTTACGCCTTGGTGCTATTCGCTATCCCCTGGCCTATGGAAGGCGGGTTTGGGGTAGTCACGACACGGGCCCTGAGGGCGGCTCGTGACAAATTGGTATCAGAGGAGTTTGGTTCTACCGCGAACACTGATCTTTTCTATGTCAAGCAATAATGTTTAGCGTATTTAGTGTGGTTATCAGTCCAGGGAGTCCAGTGTTGGTGCGGCGGCCGACGTATCCGTACACCAGGACCCTGACTTCTGATTTCCGACTTAATGCACGAAAACATTTATTGTGTGTGTGTTTCAAAGTTTTCTTTGTGATTACTTTGTGTCAGCTCACCAGGTATACTGTTTGACCGTGGCGCACCTGTTCCTTTTCAGGATGGCCCCACAACGGCATCCAGCTAGGGTTCTGAGAGTCGAGCGTGACGACAGCCCACCGAGAGACGAGGCCTCGTTGCAGGGCCCTTTATCAGCAGTGGCACCGGCGGTAGCTCTACCCGCTGAGCCACCGATGCTTCCAGCACCAGCCGCTGACGATGCACGTCGCCTTGGAGCTCTGCACGAGTTCCAGCGCCAGCGACAGCCTAGGTTCCATGGGGAGACGGACCCCCAGGCACCAGAGGACTAGCTGGAGGCAGTGGTACGAGTTTTTAGGCTAGTGAGGACACCTGAAGACCTCATGGTGATCCTCACTGCGAGCCTACTGCACGCAACAGCGGGCCGATGGTGGAGCTTGATGCTCCAGGTGCACAATGAGGCATCTCTTCATTGGATGGACTTTGAGAGCCTCTTCCTCTCGGAGATCGTCCCAACCACCCTTCATGCGGTGCGTATCCATGAGCTTCTTCAGCTGCGGCGGGGCAGCATGACGGTCGCTCAGTACTCGTTGAGATTTACTGATCTCTCGTGCTACTCGACCGACATGGTACGGGACACATTCTTCCGGGCCCGGACCTTCGAGCAGGTTTTGAGACATGAGATCAGGGCATCGCTGATCTCTCTCAGTATACCAACTCAGACGGAAGTACTGGAGCAGGCCCTTTTGATCGAGAGCTTCCTTGCTGAGTCTACACCAGCGCTGAGACCCACCGCAGGGCGGCACGTGGCAGAGTCTTCTGCGGCTGGCAGTCGACGAATGACTCAGGGGTCCAGGTAGACCAGACCTTCAGGCAGACGACCTCAGGACACTGGCTCAGCAGTGCGGGGCACACAGCGCGAAGACAGTCTTTCGAGAGGCAGTCAGTGCTACTCGTCTGGCGGGCAGGGCCACATGGCTCGTGACCGCCCGACCCGCCATGCAGAGGAGCAGCAGACAGTTGAGGAACCACCTAGGCAGAGGCAGAGGTTCGACCGTGGCAGTCCGCCGGGAGGTGGCGGACGAGGCAGAGGAGCTGGCCGAGTAGCAGGTGGTGGGCGACGCTTTGAGGCTCTACCACCACCACCACCAGGAGTTCCACCCTGACCTCAGGGGAGAGCACAACATCATGCGGCTGAAGCTTACGATCATGGAGCTCCGGAAGCGGGTGGAATAGTGCGGGACTAGCTCCAGGCATAGAGGCCTTTTCCCATAATGCCTCTAGCTTCATTGTTTGTGTTTCCTTTTGTCCTTGTTCTTTAAGTTGAAGTAATAAAAGATACTTTCCTTGGTGACTTTTCTTTTCTTGTCTTTTGTTTATTTTTACTAAGAGGTGTCGGTTAAAAACTGTTGACTTGACCCTCACTTGCGAGATTCTTACTGGAGGAAACCCAGTGACCACACACTGATGCCGATAGTGTGACTCAACCCTTGGAGGTGAGAGTAACAGTTGGATCTCTTGGTAGCATCGTCGAGGCCTTACGACGTCATCCATGCCATGAATTAACTAATCATGATGGGATTGAATGTATTAGGCAAGGAACGTGGTTCATCCAGGGGATGAGACAGGATTCCACTTTTCAGCAAAGGAGAAATCATTACAGCTTTGCCGTACGTTAAGGAGGAAGGGGAAACCCTTCGTGTGGTCAGACAGATGTCAGCAGAGCTTTCAGGAGCTGAGACAGAGATTGACCAGCGCACCTATCTTGAGGTTTCCTGAGGAGGGAGTAGGGTACGTAGTCTACTACGATGCATTAGGGACCAGACTCGGATGTGTTCTGATGCAGGAGCAGGCAGTGATTGCCTATGGATCACGACAGTTGAGGCCGCATGAGCAGAACTACGCTACCCATGACCTGGAGTTAGCAGCAGTGGTCTTCGCTCTGAAGACATGGCGACACTACCTGATGGGCGAGCGCTTTACAGTCTTTTCTGATCATCAGAGTCTCAGGTATATCTTCTCGCAGAAGTACCTGAACCTGAGACAGTGGCGATGGATCGGGTTCCTCCAGGACTATGACTTTGAGATAGTCTATACTCCTGGGAAGGGAAACGTAGTAGCCGATGCCCTCAGTTGGAGGACGGGCATTCAGCTACTTGAGGAGGCGACAGAGCAGCTAGCCTCTTTGCAGATATCCTTTGTGGATAGAGATGGAGAGGCCTTCCTCCAGTCTCTCACAGTCACACCTCCACTACTGCAGTGGGTCAGAGAGGCACAGCGTGAGGACGCTGACAGTGAGACACGGCGTGCACATATATCCTCGGGATAGGAACCTGATGGTTTCTCCCTTGGAGCAGAGCATGACATCCTTTTCAGAGGACGTACCATGGTACCAGTCGCTTTGCGAGAGGAGGTGCTGAGAGAGTTTCACACATCTCCTTTGGCAGTACATCCTGCAGTGGAGAAGATGTACCAGGATCTCAGATGACAGCACTGGTGGTCGGGCATGAAGAAGGCTGTAGCAGAGTTCGTTTCTCGATGCCTCACCTGCCAGCAGGTGAAGGCAGAGCATCAGGTACCAGCAGGCTTGGTACAGCCCTTGGAGGTCCCGGAGTGGAAGTTGGACGGCATATCTATGGACTTTGTGACTGGACTTCCACGCACCTCTAGAGGTCACGACTCCATTTGGGTGATTGTTGACCGACTCACCAAGTTGGCACACTTCTTACCCATCAGAGAGCAGGGCTCAGTAGAGAGCTTGGGGCGTCTCTATGTTCAGGAGATTGTGCGGCTCCATGGTATGCCATCATCTATCGTCTCCGATCGAGATGCTTGCTTTACTTCCCGGCTTTGGAAGGGGTTACAGGAGGCATTCGGGACGCAGCTACGTGTGAGCACAGCCTTTCACCCTCAGACGGATGGTCAGAAGGAGAGGACCATTCAGACTCTCGAGGACATGCTCCGCGCATGTGTCCTCGACTTTGGTCGTAGCTGGGAGGACCACATACCCTTCGTGGAGTTTGCGTACAACAACAGCTACCACTCCACCATCGGGATGGCACCGTACGAGGCGTTGTACGACCGGCCTTGTAGATCTCCTTTGTGCTGGACAGACCCTGGGGAGTCAGCACTTGTGGGACCAGAGATGGTCCAGGACACGAAAGAGAGGGTCCAGGTCATCCAGGAGTAGATGAGGACAGCTCAGAGCCGGCAGAAGTCATACGCTGACAGGAGGCAGAGGCCACTAGAGTTCGAGGATGGCGACCACGTCTTCTTGCGGGTCTCATCTCGACTTGGTATACGAAGATTTGGCCGAGGCGGAAAGTTATCTCTACGCTTCATCGGACCTTTCCAAGTCCTCAACAGGATTGGCGAGGTGTCTTATCTCCTGGCTCTACCACCTCAGTTGCACTGCGTGCACGATTTCTTCCACGTATCTCAGCTGAGGAGATACGTGCATGACCCGACGCACATCATTGACCATGGAAAGCTTGACGTTGACGATGGGGTGACTTTTACGGAGGTCCTGGTGGAGATAGAGGATCGACAGAAGAGGGTACAATGTGGGTGATCGATTCCTCTTGTGCGCATTAGATGGCAGCACAGGAACCTCCAGGGGAGCACATGGGAGCGGGAGGCTCAGATGCGTGCTCAGCACCCTCATTTGTTTCCCTAGTTTTTGATGTATCTTTATGGGGATGTAAAGCCCTGAGGAGGGAGTAATGTAAAGACCTGTAAAATTCAAGGAAAATTTTTTCTTAATTTTCTTTGGAATTTTACAAGAACGCTGTTTCTGACGGCACCTGATTCCGAGGCCCGGAGTGCCCGGAATTAATTTCCGAACTTCGGCTCGGGTACGTTCAGTGAACGAACGAGCGGGAATTTCTAACTTTTGATCCGGTGCTCGGAATTGAAATCCGAGGACACCGATGAACTCGCAGCGCCGATATTCTCTAAAGGAGATATTTTCCGAGGTTGTGTTTATTTCGGGGTGAGAGTTAGTTTTTGGGAGTTTAGAATAAGTTAAATAAAAATTGTGGAATAAAAATATTTATTTTAACTTATTGGTTAACTTGTCCCAAAGGGAGTTAGTGGTGGGACCCATATCCAGTTAACCTCCCTTGGGAGGATTAAGTGTGGTGGGGCCCACCCGAAGCATAACTCTTCTTCTTCTCTTTTAAAACTCCCTTAACTTTCTCTTTTAATTAACTTGTTAAGTTGGGTTATTAAATGGGTTGAGTTGTCTTAATTCAAACCTTTGAATTTCAAATGGTTTGGTTGAGTAAATAAAATAATCCCTTAGCTTATTTTATTTGGTTAGAATTCTCTAGCCTCTTTGAGAGATTTTGAAGCCTTTTTCTTCTTCTTCTTCAAGCTTTGACGAAGAACGCGAAGAACCTTCAAGCTTCGACGAAGAACGCCACGTTCTCGGGAATCGTCTTCCGCGACGCCATACCCGCGACACCGACGACGTACTCCTTCCACGTCTTCTCTTCCGCGACGATTTCCCGCGACGAAATCGTCGTCAAAGAACTTTGAATCCTCGCTTCACAACATCGACGTCCTTCTTTCGTGACGCCGACCACCGCGACGCATCTTTTGCGGGTCGTTGAAGATCATCGATCTTGAAACCGAGGTAGGGGTTTGTTGTTGATTATTTATTTACTCTCGTTTTTGGTTCTAGCATGATAATCTTGGGGATAATTATTTAAGGTTTATCATCTAATGAGAGGGGGGTCGGACCACACAAACATGGCCGAATTCCCCCCTCCTTTGTTCTTGATTATTATTATTTTCTTGTGGATGAACGAGATGGCGTGGTGTCGTCGCACCACACGGTAATTGCACGACTATAGTTGCGGGGCGCCGTCGCGCCGCGCCGCGGATGTTTATGAAGAACGCGACGCCGTCGCGCCGCGTCGAAGGGAACCGAAGGCGCCGCGGCCTCACCGGGGCCGCGGTGGAGGGGCGCGATGTCGTCGCACCGCGCCGGATGATGAAGGTCGCGACCGGTTCTGGGCCGCGGCGGAACGGGAAGACCGGTGTTTAGCCGGGCCGCCGGTGTCGGGATCCGGAATGGGGATCGGCCTTGCCGGTCCCATTAAGGAAGGACTGGCCGGCCATGTCGGGCCGGCCGAAGGGAGACGAACCGGGGGAAATAATTCCCCCGGCTGGCCAAAACCGGCCCCCCATAAAGTTGGGGTCGCGGTTACACCAAGGGGGGGCAGCGCCCCCCCTGTTTTTCTCAAAGGCAGGCCCCACGAGGGGGGACCGTGGAACCAAGGTGCGGCTTCAAGCCGCGCCGCCAAATGGAAGAGGCGAGCGCTCTGCCCCCCGTGCGTGGCACCCGAGCGGCGCCCAGGTCTCGCCGCCGCCGGCCGGGCCGCGCCGCCGTGCCTGGCCGCGCCGCCGTTCCTGGCCGCGCCGCCGGCCAGTCCGGGTCGGACCCGGGTCATGTCGACCCGGTTCGAGCCGACCCAGGGGGGGTCGGGCCGGGTCGGCCCGGACCCGGACCCCCCGTTTTCGAATCAACTTCGGTCTTTTGGCTATAACTTGAGATACAAACCTCCAATCGACGAACCGTCAGCGGAGATGCGATCCTTGGATCGAGACGGTCGATTCGGTGTATCACACTCAAAGTTTCGGAATACTTTGAGTTCGGCCGGGTTGGTTCGTACACGAAACCAACCGGGGCCTCGGAGCGGAAACACTTATATCTTGAGCTACGGATGTCCGATTGACGTGCCGTCAGCTTTGTTGTCTTCCTCTTAGTGAGACAGATCTTATGGCATACTCCGACCGAGGTTTAGACGCAGGTGGAGTATGGTCGGGTTGGTTTTGCCTAAAAAACCAACTGGGCCCCTGGGATGAAAAAGCCAATAACTCTCAGACCGGGCGTCCGATCGACGCGCCGTCTGTTGCGTTGAGTTCCTGTTGGCGATACAGAACTTTTGGATACATCAACTCTGGACTATGTGACAGTTGATGTATCAGCCTCTCGGCTTGTGGAGCGGACCCTCCCGAACGAGCTTGCTGTGTGCGGGAACCCTAGTGCTGGCTGCAACTGTGACTCCTACTGCTACTGCTACTGCTATTATGACTGCGACGACGATAGTACAGAGATCCTGTGTGGATTCGACGACGACTACAACACTCAGCGATCCTACATGGATCAGTGCTACAGGTCCTGTGTGGGCCCGATCCTGTGTGGGTCCGATCCTGTGTGGGTCTTTGTGCTCAGCGGTCCTGTTTGAACCAGTGCCTACAGGTCCTGTGTGGGCCCAATCCTGTGTGGGTCTTTTGCAGGGGTTAGTTACCTATCGATCCTTCGTGGGTCCGATGACTTAGATGGATCAAAGATCGTCTTTATCATATTTTTAAGAAGTATACCTGTGTGAGCTGAATCCTGCTACTTTCCTGTGTGGATTGTGTTCTGCTATCCTGTGTGGATTTCGTTTTGCTTTCCTGTGTGGAATAAGAATACTTTCCTGTGTGGACTGAGTTGTACTTGGGCTCGGAGGTTGGAGCGTATTGGAATTGATGACTTAGGTATATGTATGGGCATATACCTCAGCAGTTTCGGTTGTTACTTTGTAATTGTATCTTCCTTTGTGGTTTATCCTTTGTGGATTTTGGGAGACCTTCGGGGGTCTCGGGGTCCCTACTGAGTAGATTATACTCACCCCTGCACGGGCTATGCCCACACTACGTTGTGTTGGTTGCAGACGACGGACAACATTGATCTTCGTTGAGGCTTGCAGAGCAGGACGGTACATGGAGGTGGACCACTGGGTGTGACGTGTTTGGAGCGGACGACGGGACCCGAGGAGCAGTGGAGCTATCTGTACCCACCCTTTCGGTGGGATTTCCAGTAGACAGCTCGGTGTAGCGGCTTTTACTTTACAGTTGTTGTTTTCCCTTTTGAGTTGTACTTTACTTTCAGTTTGGGTTTGTATACTGACCCATTTACTTTTCCGCACTTTCAGTTGTACTCTGTTTTCACTTAGTGTTTACTTTTCGCTTGCTTACTCTATGGTGCTTGTTTACTTTACAAAGGCAACGCCTTCCCTTTTTACCAGGATTTACGCATTGGTGCTAGTCGCTAGCCCCTGGCCTATGGAAGGCGGGCTTGGGGTAGTCACGGCACGGGCCCCGAGGCCGGGTCGTGACACTAGGATCATGAATAGTGTTTCTTGCATCCTACAGTTTCAACCCATTGATGTTTTCTTTGATGTAAAATGCATTCATGGCATTGTTTTATGGGATTCAAGGCCAAATTAAATCTCATAAGTCCTATATTAATTTTCATAAGTCCCAGTATTCCATTACTTGGTAAAACTATGGGGTTTAATGTGATCCGATTTTAATAGGAAATCAAGTGTATCTTTAATTATTTCTATGTTAAATCTTCTAAAGGGATGAGATATATTCCTCTCTTTTTCTACATTCTTATTCCCAGGTGCAAGACTCCCAAACATTTCCTTCTGCCAATATGAGTGGTGTGATCGAACCATAATCCTTGGATCGTTTTCCTTTGAAATTTCTCACTGATGCATGCGCACCCCCAATTTTGGGGTATGCTACAAGTGTCTGTCCGTCATTGATATAAGGAATGTTTTATTATCATTTGATTGGGTTCATCTCCCTATGTTTCTCTTTTCCCTATTATTCTATGTGATATCTATACTTCTAATGGAGTTTTAATAGCTTTCGGTTGGTGAAGTAATACCACGACATCCTCTGGTGGATACAGTTGTCACAAGAGGAGTGATTATGATTCTTATTGTGGATCAGTTTTGTATGAAGAACGACAATAACCATTTGAGGTAGTGTATTCATTTATTCACTTTTATTTTAAGTGAAACTGTATAGCTATCATGTTTTATCCCACTCTATCACAATAAAATTTAAATAATTAATATTTGAACATGGTAAATAAATTTATATCGATAGTAAGTTATATCCTATGATTTTCCTAGATAGTGTGATATCTATGCATTCTTGGTTATGTAATTTGTTTTTGAAGGAAATTGGTAAAGAATGTGATTCCAAAATTAAATGTTAATTGTTGGGCTAATGATAATGGGGAATTTAAATGAATCTGGTTTGTCTTGTTATAATTTGATGTTAATTTAATTGGTTTAGTAAGCATGTTTAATTATTTATGATAGCTTACTATAAGGTTTCCAAAATTTGGAACCAATGAATATTAAATTAGTTAATCCAAGATGGATTAATGAACTATTTTTTAGATAAAATATAATTCCTTGTAGGGTTTTGTGTTACCCTCTTGATTGTTTAAGGGTCATGAACACAATTTATATGATGTTTGTTTCCTTACATCTTGTGTTGTGATGAGAGCCTGGATGGTTTTTGTGATATGTGGGGGTATGGGGGTGTATTAGTTGTTGAATATGTTGATATCTAGGGTGGCGATATGTATTGGGTTATGCATGTGGGTGTCGGGGAGGACACCATGGATGATGAAATAGGTTTGATGCGAATGTTTGGATTCGTACTATTTCTTATTGGTTGTTTATCTACTTCACTTTACCCACATCCCAAGGAAGCCGGTCTTTCTTACCTTTCATCCGAAAGGGGTGAAGATGTGTAGGGTATGCCACATGGTTTCTATGTTTAGATTCTAAAGGGAAGATGGGTCTACACTCTTGTTGTAGGCCGAAAAGACTCGATGGGTAGTTCATCTAATCACCGGGCTCATCCCCTTGTGTTTTGTAAAATAGAATGTATTTCAATAATGCATGTGATCAAAGGAACATAATATTGAAAATAAATAATTGAATAAATGCTGCTAACCAATGGGGTTGGAGCTTGCTGGGATGCAATGATTAGGTTACAGTTTTAAGGGACAATGAACTTTGGGTGTGATGATAATGAAATATAAATTGGATATTGTTAATGGTTAATTAATATGAAAATAATTAATTAACGTAATGTGAAACTGATTAAATGAGAATTAAGTAATGTATTAATGTTCTATAAATGGTTGTGGCATTATAGGATACATAGTCATATAACTGGAATTCGGTAGTCTGAGAGGCATTTCCTATAGTTGAGTCTATTACTAGGATATTCCCATAGTGTGGTTGTGAGCCATATTATATTATGTACTTTTTATGTTTTTATACACAACTGTACCCGATAATTTAGGGAAACTAACACCCAGGGGATTCTGAGCCCTAGGGGTGTTTTCCCCAACATTCTGGTGAGAGGATGGATGGCTAGCTACCCCCTTGGGCCCCACTCTCTTCTCTTGATAGTTACTTGTGCTAGCATACATAGCAGTTAGGTTTTCCAAATATATGTGTGTAGAGGGCTGTAATGGCTTCTGGTTATTCACACAAACATATTTTGGATATATTCTCTTATGGACTACTATATGTGTAATGTGTATAGGATGTGATGGCTTGAGGATACATACTTGGTGTGTGGCCTATACTGGCTTGATTTATAATACCCAATGAATGATACACATTATGGGATACATGGTGGCTCTTAGAAACATCCTCATTACTTTAATTACATGGATGTGTTGGTTTTTTATCCTGAGGTTCATGTTGTGGTGATTTGGGCAGCTGTCTGTGGGCAAGCCTTTTTTGAGTGTGATTCATCGGACATGCGATGTTGGGGAAAATAGGCAAACCAGTGGGGAAGTAGTAGTAGGGTACCCTTGATATTATCTATTATTTATATACTCTTGTATACATTACGTGGTTAGATTATCCATTGTGAGGATGGGAACATAATATACCTGTTTAGGTAACGAGTTAGTTTAACTTGTTTTTCACTGAGCATTAGCATGATTTCATTAAATTTTCACAAGAGGCTTCAAGGAATATCCTATTGAGTATACTGCTATACTCATCCTATGTATATATAAATTGTTTCCAGGTCGCATGGAGTAGGTTGGAAATCAAGATGGTTTCTACTAGCTTGGGATTTTAGGAGATATTCGGGCTTGTGTTAGATGATGTTTTTACTTTCTTTGAGGTATTTTAAAATATTCACCATTAAGTTGTTGTAGTTTTGCTGGAATTACATAGTTGTTCTTTCGATTACTTATATATTGCTTCTTGAGATAGAGTTTTTCGGTTTCTATCATATCTCTCTCTTATGCACGTGTTAACATTGAGGGTTATTCCTCCCATTTGTGTGTTTACTATTCCCTCAATGCTAGTCACCAACCTGGGACCTACTGGAGGTGGGAATCATGGGTCATTATCACCCCTGTCACATTGCTGGCCCAAGAGGGGTACACATAACAGGGATGGGGTCATGAAAATCAGTCTATAAAATATTTTTTTATTATATTAAATAAAATTATTTTTTGAACATAAACTATTTCATAATTTCATTTTACATGATATTATACCTTCTTTTTAATGGATTTATTGTAAATTTTTTACCACTTTCCATATGGTTCATGTTTGACTCTTTGAAAATGTACGAAATTAATTTTTTTTTCTTATGAGATGAGCTAAATTTCCCACCATCATGGCATATTCTATAGCTAAATATAATATAATAATAATCTAGGTTTACATTCAATGAAATCAAGTTTCACAATATGTTATGATATTTTTGTTTTTAATTTTGATTTTCAAAGTGACATGTTTATATTCCTCATGAATATATGTTATGATATTTTTATAGTATTTATATTTATCAAAGAATGAAAACCATTATTTTACTTATTTTACACTATGGATTAATTATAATGATACCATTATTATTTATTCAATGGATGTGTTTGGATTAGTTTTTTTAGGGAAATTATAACATTTCATATATTAGTTTTTGAATATGAACATTACTCTTCATTATGTATTGAATTATAATTTACCCATTTAATATGGTTAATAAATTGTAATTTTTATGTGGTGTTTGGGTAACTTTATAGCTCCATGATTCATACTTAAAACTCATGAATAAATATTTTTTTTGGTATTTGTATCAAGAATTACCCATTTAAGTAAGATGTTTCAGGAAAGGCCAAAATTTTGTGTTTATGAAGTATTGGGATGATGCCTGAAATGTATTATAATGTTGTTAAACATCATAAATTACATCATTATGAAATTATTTATTGTTATCAATGTAATTATTTGAATATTTATGATATCCATAGATATGTACCAATCTCCAGTGCTTTTTTATATTGAATTATTTGATCACTAGTGGTTCCTCCAATGTTACTAAAGTTCTTATTTTATTTATTAAATAGAATGTGATTTTTTATTTACCCTTTTATATTAATATTTTATTGTTTTCTAATCATAGATTCCACTATACATGTTCCCTTACCTAGCATCAGAACTCACACCATTATTTTGGATCCTATTTCCTAGATATATGGATGTTTATTATGAAAGATATGTAAAGATACACTATAGAAAATAATCATGTTCCCAAAATATAATGATGTATTTTATCATTTCAATTATAATATTTGAGTTAAGTATTAATCATGTTTACAAATATTAATTAACTTTTTAGTCTTCTGGGATGTGGTCACTATATCAATTACTAATGTCCTAATGTATCCACGGACACTGCTACATGGTTCTGGGTAATTAAAACATAGATTCTCAAATACACTAAATAAGATTTACCCATATAGACACCAACTCAAATAATGTTATGATAATAACATACCCATATACCCAAGTAGTTAATTTAGAAAATGGTATAGAAAAATATCATTACTTATTAGATTTTTTATATAAGAGAGTTCTAGATAACCAATAATTACAATAGATAATGGGTGTGATTTGAGGCTTGGATATCCTGTATGTTTTTTATTAAGATTAATTTAATGATACTACAATGATGGTGAGAATCTTATCATTCACTTCCCTTATTTACCTCACATTAGTTGCATCCTCATGTTTAAAAAATCAGTATTCAAGAAGTAAAGTCATTTCTAGGGATTCAATTGTATAGGTAGGAATATCCCATCCAATTAGTCAATGAATACATGAATTGGTATTACATTCTGGGGTTTAGGTATATTCAGTTAAAATGGATTGAGACCAGGGTCTAATATGATGATTTGTATGAGGATAATTTGGTCTATTATTGTGTTGGTGTTGAAGGAGAGAGTATGATGGCCTATTTGAATTGATTTTGGATTCAACCATGAAATACAAAAATGTATCTCATTCAATAATGTGTATCATTTGTTTCATATTTTTTATACTCTAAAAAGAATAATTTTATAATTTTTTGGTATATATGATGGTTCATTGGAGTGTATGATTGGGAGTTTTAGAAAAAAAAATGCTACTAGAGGGAAAAATTTATTTTATGCGTCATTTGATGTGGTGTTTTATAAATAAAATTTAGTGTATAAATTATGTTGCAAAGGATATGCCTTGTTGAACAGACCATTATATTCCAATGAAAACTTTTTATAATCGGGATTAATATATTTTTATAACAAATAATATTAATAATATCCATAATTTTTATTAGATACTGACATCAAATTGAAATTGGTGAATGAGAAGTTGAGTGATGTTTCTAAGTTTATCATTGGGATGTTAAGTGTAAATCCAAAATTTAGACCACTCTAACATTTCCAAAACATGGTTTATAATATTACTAGAGGAATTTATATGAATACACCATAGGAAACCAATGAGAAAAGGTAGAAAACAATAGTTGGTGGGGGACTATGACCTCTCAAATTATCTTGAGGGTTTCGCAAAAATCTATTAAACGTTTGGCATGGACAATCTATATAACTACCATCCCAAAAATTTGCATATATAAAATTTAGATCCATGATGGTAATTAAAATCTAAAATTGAATATATTAAAATTACCTATATGATGAAATAAATAATAATACAGTAGAATCATTAGTAGTAGATAAATAAATAAATAAATCATCATATGGGATGAAAAAACACTTGAAGGTCCTATGTTGATAAAAAATTAAAAGTAAACTAGCATTTGACCTATCTAAAGTAATTATCCAATCAAATCCTTTAGCTATACGACCTCATAATCCGGTACCATGTGTCTAAATACAATAAATAACATTTTTTTGAGAGTAAACCTGATGGTTTAACCACCTACAGCCAACACAATGTCTTAAAAGAGGTTAGCGTTGAGTCCAATAACCCAGTAGGAATCTCTAATACCTTAAACATACTATGTAATACAATATAGAATTTTATATCGATGAAATTCATATATAATAAGTTCAATCATTCTTGTGAAACACACAACATATAAATAATACACACAATGAATATTCAAGAATACATGTCACACCATCACGCTCTAATAATTCCACCAAGACACCTGGATATTCATGATTCTTCTCCATGGTTTTAGGAAGAGAGTCACATTGTACCAAAACATAAATATTATTCAAGGATGCAAGGTAGAGTGTTGAACCATTTCCTTAAACCATTCTCAATATAGTAGGGTAGGGTATCTTTAGTTCAAATAGATAACTTTTCCTTGAAGGGGGTCACGTTTCATAAATCATGGTCATCTATAATCTTATAAGGGGGGTTGTGTAAATTTTAACTTGACAAACCTTCACACTAAAGGGATTATTCCCAAAAAAGAACCATGGTGGGGCTATCTCATGAAATGGAATAAAAAAATTTCATCCCAATACATACTTAATCATTCAAGGATTTCCCATTTATCACACACATATAGGATCCAATGTCTTCTATATAGGCCCTTCAAGAACCTTCTCACCCATGATGGGGCTAGGCCTCAGGATCTAAATACCCACACAATGATCCATCCCAAATCGTAAAACAATTTCAATATACAGTCACAAAAAAAATTCGTCACACAATCCATCTCAAAATCTATACAAATCATCACTGGTTTAACATTCTTTCGATGCATAGTCCCAAAAATCCCTTCATTATTCTATATTCAAAGGAATATTTTACAGTATCTGTCCTTATTATAATATGTACCATACATCAAACCTCTCAACGCTCCCATCATAAACCAGTATGGAGGTCACTTATGTTGTATAAACCCAACATGGTATATGATACCAACATTGAACATCATTTTACAATAATAATACCCACACACCATAATGAAATAATAAAAATATCCATGAAATTAAAAACTACGAACACATAAAGTGGTCATAGTTTAGAAAATACTGTATATCCCACATGAGGTAGAATGAAAAAGTTATTTGAAACAAGCACTTTTATTTGTTCCCCTGTAAAGAATGAATATTCATTTTTATAAATAATGTTGTTGAGGAATATCATTTACTAATACTCATGAATTTACATAGAGTAGAATCCTTTCAAAAGAATCATTAGAAGATTGCACACCCATTTCAAAATAATATTCCAATTCCAACTTAAAAAATAAAAAAATTTCCTTTGAAATCCTTATTTAATACAAAACCCATTTGAAACTCATTTAAAAAGCCTACCTAATTCACTTTAATATCATATGAATCTAGTAAGAATTACATAAAGAGGTCCACCATCACTCGATCAACCAGGGTTCCAACATCAATCCATTTATCCAGGTAAATGTTTTATGTTGACTTTTACACTAAAATGTGTCGATCCCAATTGATATGATTTCTCATAGATGTCCAAAAACATTAATATAATTATAATAATTATGGAATATAAAAATTAATTCACCAATTTAACATCATACGTAATAACGATACAACCACCAACTTCAACCAATGATCCATAATTTTATCCCATGATTGTACAAACCATATCTAATTCCATGAGAAAAATATACTTTTAATATGCACCATCAAAAAAATAAAAAATTTTAAACAAATTAAAAATCATAATAACAGATTAAAAACTCACCATGTAAAATTATAGTATTGAACCTATGATTGATAATAAGTTGTGATCTTTTAGCATGCATCCTAACCAAAGACCCAAAAAATATAAACATTATGAACAATAATATATGAATATTTTTAGGATATTTATCTCAAACTCCTAAAAAATTTAATTTACTTGACATACCAAAAAAGGAAAAAATGTTTATTATATATCCTCTACTACAATTTGACACTGCAAGTTAAATTAGAATCTTTATCAAGAAGGATTATTTCACCATGTTGTTGTGAATAATATCTCTTAAACCATGAAATACACACTAAAAATTAATAGATATTAATTTGAGAGAACAATGATGACAAAATGGGTAACCATAAAATGAATTCACATGAAACAATTCTTCTTAATGAACCATATAAATATGGATACAACAAAGGAGAGTGGGTTTCCAATAGGGATTCTACGACTCCTTTGTGCGACTAGAAGAAGAGGATCTAGGGGGTGCCAAAGAGGAACCATTGTAAAATTACAATTATTATCATAAAAATGGAACACAACCATTTACTATAGAGTGAACATGGATTTACTATTTGACAATCCACCAAGAAAATGGAAAACCCATTAGATCGATATTGTATTGAAGTGACCTATGGGCCTTAATGAGGAAACCCATAGGAAGAAACACCAAAAGAGGACATGATAATTCCTAGTGTGACCTCGTGGGACTCGTATCATGATTCAAACAAATGATGAATCCATCATGATACAACCTATGCATCACAACACAACCTTTTTTAGAATATAAAATTCATTATTTAGTTCACACCGACCGTAGAAATGATGCTTCCCTAAGAACATGAACTACTAATTAGGGAATAATGATCATATTAAAATATCTCCTTCAGATGTTTCATTTTTATAATCCCAATTTGATTCCAAAATTAGATACACCCCATATAATAATGAAAATTTAAATTCCCTTTAAAAAATACAACCCATTATGTTGTTGTTCATTATAAACACACCTTTAAATTTTTTTTCATCCCATGGTAGTCTTTAACCCATACCAGTTGACCTAATATATTATTCCATTTTATACTAACATGTTTCATTTCATCTGTTGTAACCCAATAAATATCCTCCTTAAATCTACGAACAGAATTCCTTGGTAGTTTTATTTCCCCTTAAAAGCATTTTTTGATCCCGAGAACAAGACCATCATACCCAAAATATTTTATACTACACTACATCCATTCCCACAAAAAATAGTCTATGAATCATTTTAATCTTTCAAAAAATATTCTTGGAATTAACAATTGGAAAATCACTAAAAAATTTAGAAATGATTTCTTAACACATAAAGTCATTAGTGAATCGACCAATCACCCATAATATTGATAAACCAGACATTCATTGTTATTTACAAGTTAGATACCAAACATACCCATCCGTCCATAATTCTCAACCTATGAGAACAGATAAACATTCGGTATAAAAGAATCTTAGATCATGTTGAATCTATATTGAGTGATATTTTTAAAGATATACTCCACCCAACAATGAACATGAATTCAAATATTTGATCTATTTACTCATAAATATCAATCTACCATCCCAACCATCAACAAAATAATTCCATAGAAACCACGAATCCTCTATCATGAGGCATTTACACATATAACCAATAAGATGTTCACTAGAATATGAATATAGTTATCATTTCCCCAATTAACACAACGCATATTATCCACCACCCATGTGTTTCATGTCACCATATTTAATTGTCGGACATTACCCCCTTCAAAACTTATTGAGATCTATCATTCAACCCTATTAATCAAAAACCAAGGTAGTGTCCAAGAACATTTTTGGATCAGAAACAACATATTTTAAATAAATACCTATCATGAGGCTTATGGTGGTCCCAAAAATAATAATATATTATCAGTGGGTGGTTAAAGATAATAATGATCCATATTAAAGGTATTATCTTAAAAAACAAATTCAAATCCATCCAAACTATAAAATTATAAAAACACACATCCATGGGTACAACCCTTGAACTCACCAACACATTTATACTTACATGATAATCATATAGTTATATAATTATGATCCTTACATAGGTATAAATCCTTAAATGATGGTGGAATACTTTCCAAATGTAAAAAAAATAGCATTGGTCACCCCAGTCTATCACAAAAACCCATGAAAACATGAGTCACAGAAGAACTAAGTATATTTTCCCAAAACTATAACAAAAAGTCTCACAACATCCAATATAAATGGATGTTATAAAAGATAAAAAACACTAGATTAACATAAAACATGATCATCGAATTAAACCATGTTTAAAAAGGCGAAATCCAAGAAACTCAAACCACAAAAAAGATAATTATTTGTTCAAAAAAATTAAATCATTATACAAAAACATAAACTATATGAGTTGTTTAAAAGCTTTCTTTTCATCCATTTTTTTCACAAAAAAAATTAAAATCACTATAATTTATGGTTGATATGGAGATTATTTTTCTAAAAACCATTTTATTTTTAACAATACACCTTGAATTACAATTTAGAAACCATATTCTAATTATTTAAAAAATGTATAACAAATCCAATCCCTTTTAAAGAGAATGGTTCCCCATTAAATTCAATGTATAATCATTGTATAAAACAATTTTACACACACCTCAGGCAACCGAAAATATGTTTCTCTTAAAAAAATAGTTTGTAAAAAAAATCCAACATCCCAAAATTCGTTGGAAAATAGTGGCCCAGAATATTTATTGAAATAAATAAAAAACCATTGACTCTATATCAATATAATCACACATTATAATATATATTAATAATTTTTTCATATCATAATATTCTTTCATTTATAAATGATTCAAAAGAGGTATAAGGTCATTAAAAAACACCATTAATCATGTGTATCACACCCTATGCATGCCATTACCTTGATCAACTAACAACTCACTAAAAACCATCTAATCCATATGATTCATACGAAGTCTCACCCATCCCTCATTTGGATTCAGGGTAAAAATTTATATAATATTCATAAAATAATTACATGTCCTAATATAGGGAATCCATGGGAAGCATTATTCTAAATTTAGGTAAAAAAAGCCTAATCATGAACTTGATTAACCTCCCAAGCCATTAAAACCTAACTAGACCTCTATATAATAATACCCCATCACAATACATACTCTCATACAATTTTTTATTACCATTAAATGATAATTTTTATCAAAAATCGAATGTGGTTCAGGAAATGACATCAATAATGCCTCAAAGTATGAAAAAGTATATGAAATAGTGGAGAAGGCCTAAAGTAGTAATAGGTATACTACAAACTCAAATACAGGACCGTAGAATATTCTAATTGTAATGAAAATTTAGTATAACACATCTATAGAAAAAATATATTAAAAAATATAGATATATAATATAGGGATCAATCAGGGCCATGAAAATCTATAAATTAATGTAGTTAAACTATTTATATGATGAAACACTACATTTTAAACAACCAAAAATTGAATAGAATCCAATAAACCATGAATCGTATAACTAAAATTCCCATTGGTCTATACACATTCTTGATATAAATTGAATAAAAATTGTATTTTTTTTCTTATAAAACACAATTATATTTATCTATCCTCTACCAATATATCAAACAAACATGTATCATGTGTCTTACTTTAGGTGATTCCAATTAATTAAGTGAAAACAAATTCTACCCATGTACATAGAAACCCCTGTTATGTATATGGATTTCTGGTGAATCTAATTAACGAATAAGAATCTGAAATTCCACAACCATACTATGTACTACTATGATCATGTGCATGGTTTTTCATTAAACATATACATATACATATATATATATTCACGGAGTTCATTCATTCTCATATATAAAAAAAATTCAAATGAAACAGATAATGAACATTCATTTAACCAAATAGGGCATCATATACTAACTAGGACACTTGGACATGCGGCCACACCTACATTAATTCTATATCATAAGGAATAAATTTAAAAATACTTTAACATAAGTTATTCTTAAATTTATTGTGTAGGGTGTCCATAAAATACCTCAAACAATTTAAAATAGTTTAGGGTAGAGTTACCTAAGTCTCAAACCATACATTTTTTATCAATATAGGTCACATGAAACCATCCTACATATCACATATATAAAAAGTTTGGTTACACCTATGTTATCTGGACAACACATCTCTTTCAAGGGATGTTGTACAATAAGTACCCTTGTTATCCCTACTAGATAAAGGAATGTTTAACATGTGATCTCAAGACACAATATATCACTCAAGGATCACCTAGAAAACACTTATATATTCTATTCCACATCCCATACTAAATTCATTCATATTCTTTCTCAATAATGGTGAATTTTTGTAATTATATCCAAAACCCATTATAGATTTCCCTGAGTAATCAAGGAACATGGTAAAAATATGAATTAAATAAAGAATAGTAATATAATATGTCATGAAAGAATAATAATTGATCACATAAGATATATCCCCTAGATTAATTGTCCCACACATCCTATCATTTATCTATCCTCATAGGCTATAATACAATTACTCAACCCCATAACATTAAATCACACACACCGCACCCTTTTTTGTTCCCATATCTACCCTTTATGGGGATCAATAACATAATATCAATAAAACCCAGGCTCTAATAAAAAATTAAACCCCCTTTGACAACCCACATAGTGACACATCATTATGAAATAATTGAATTCACTTGTAAATAAAATTATATGTGAACAATATTTAGTTATGTTATCAAATACAAGGTATAACGTTCACAAGGTTAAACTGACCATAAAACATTCTAAATAATCCCTTTGGGTTATCCCTCATTATGTGAATACAATATTTTTACAAAAAATATATGAATGTAACCTCATGTAATCTTAATTAGAAATATTAAATGGACAAAATGAAATAAATAAATTCTTTAGAATACACCACTCTTTTTCAAAAGGAAATTTCAAAAACATTTATCAAATCCCCCATTTTTGTTAAAATTACCATTTATGAAATATACCCTCCTAATCACATTTTAAAAAGAAAAATCCATCTCATTGAAAACAAGGTCACACTATAATTAACACCGTAAAGGGTAACTAATTATTGTTTTAAAATAGAAACACCATCCAACTTTTTAACAGTATATATGATCAATGTCAACTATTAGGTCAACATGATAAAATACCAATCTCTTGGAAAGATCCCAAAATACATAAAAATGAATTATTAAAAAATAATTAATTAATTTTTATATAAAATCAACATTTAAATTAAAAATAATATTATGTAAAGGTTATTTATCTCAACTTCTGAACCATAACGTGGTCCCATTCTCATTATGGATTCCCCCAATTCCATGATCATGAATATAATCATTAAAAACATAAATTTAATAAATTGTTCTTTTAAAATAATATCCCAATTTATCACAATATATTCCAACCCAGGTTGGTGAACTCAGAGTTTCAAAACCACGAAATTGAAGGATGATATTACCATGCTCATTTGAAACCATCTAAGTGGAAATACAACCGATGAATATGATATAAAATGATATCAAAAATATAGAACATGGAGTAGAATAGGTGATACATTGCATCTAATAAAAATGAAGAAACTACCCCTCTAAATTACATCAATGGGGAGATGTGGGATAATAGTGGGATTGTGAAGAGATATTCTTCCATTCTTAATGTCAACGTGAAATAAAATGACAACCCCTATAATATTCCAAAAGGATCCCCTTGAAAAAATAATCTAGTCCTTCTTGTGATGAATCCATGGGTGTTTTAGTGTGTCAATAGAGTATACGACATGAATTCCCTTCAAGAAGAGTATCAATCCCGAAACATGAAGTCGCCAATATGCCTCCTAGGGGTGATGATGAATTATTCTCTAGAAATAACCTTTAACTGGGGTCAATACCCTATTGGGGGTGACCACCATACCTAATAATGTTCCTAACATAGATTTAGTATCCACCATATCAAAAAATTTGATTTATTTAATTACCGACTATAACTTTTAATTTTTTTAATAGGGTCACCTCAACCCAAATTCGATCTAATCCCCAATCATCAAAACCACCAAATGGGTCACCATACAAATAAAAACAACACATAAAGATATGTAAAAACAATAGTATTATTAATTTTATTCCAATTTAATAGGTACTATCAAACATCAGAATGAGAATCCAAAATTCCATTACATTTAACAATGATTAATGACATTTTTTCATTACAAAATCCTCATCCTGGGGAATTTTTAGTGAATCGTGTCATTATATGTCTGTGGAATCAGGTTTATTTTTAATCATGATTACTAGAGTGGGTGATTGTTAAATAATTGATATTTATAAGGGTATTTTGTGAGTTTATAAACATTTAGAATGTTTTTTTCAAATTTTCTTGTCATTCGATAGAGTTATTGGTACTCATGTTGATATTAAAGGTGCTCAACTTTGTTTATTGTCATAATTTTAGTTGATGATGATGAAAATATTATATGATGGGGAACTATTTTGTGGTAGGGGTGGTGAGACAAAGTATTATTCTAGCGAGGGGGTCTATTATGACCTGGTTTGGAGATATCCATGTATTGGTTTTTTGTGTATGCATCTCACGAAAATAAAATATGGCTATTGTGATGTGCTGATGTGGGTATTGTATATTAGGTTCTTGAGTGTGGTGGATGGTATAACTAGAGATTCATTGGATTGACATACAATGATGTTATAGCTATTTAGATGATTATTCATTATATTACACAAACACACACCTAGGGAACACAGTGGTATAATTCCACTAGAGACTAGAAAAAAATCCCTTTATTTTAAGAACGAACTTCAAAATCTCCCATAAAGGTCTTCCCTCATTATATTTCCCTTCAAAATATTTTACATAAAACCTATCCTTATATCATGTGGAATGGAAACATTAGAACGAGTGATCTTATATGCTCTATAAGGGTAAAAAGTGAAATACGTACGCATAAATTGAGAATAAATATATTAGAACATGATCATAAAATTTAAAAACCATACCCTACATATCAAAGATCATTATAATGAGTCATGACATAATTAGTGTCAGTTCATATGTTATGAAATGCATGGAAATCAAAAAAACATTATCCATGAGATTATAACATTGGAACTATTAATGTAATTGTGCAATACACACATATATAGAAAATAATTTCAATTACAGTCAATGACCACTTCTATATCAATCGTAGTGGAATGGGTTCAGTTTGTAAACCATCATTAAAGTTAGGGTTCATTCCTAATACCATCATATCTTACTATGTTCCATAATAAACCAGGTTTACTCCTAATTATAATCATATCTATATCATGAGAAATAAATCATTACCCAATGCATTAGAGAGACCTATAGGTCCAACCCATCTAATAATGAAAATTATATTTATATGTGAGAGAGGATCATAATATATTCATCATATCATAACCCATGGAAAGATATGGGTTTAGGAAACATTTCATTTTTCTTAACTTGTAGTAAGGAAATAGGCATGATATTATTTCATCATATCATCATTATGCAACCGATTAAAATAATTTGTATTCATTGGTATTTCATCAAGATATATTCCATGGAATAGATAAAGTCTTCATAAAAACAATTTTATCATAAACAAGAAACCTTTTAAAGAGAGAATATGAACATTATTCTAAAAATGAATAGGTAAAATCGAAATATTCCATATTAGATGGAAGATTATTTTGAAAATACAAATAGAAAATATTATTAGGAACCCTAAATTTCATTAAATATTATTTTTTAAAAGGGAAAAATCAGAATATATTTTGGAAATATTATTTTTAAAATAAATAGGAAAACCAATAAATAAATCCTTAAAATTAATTTAAATCACTTCTTTAGGAAAATATCTATTCGTATTTGAAAAATAATACTTAAAATATAATACCTTTAAAAAAATTATTAAAAAATTATATTCAAAATATATAATGAAATATTTAAAAAGAACTTAAAATATTTCATTTGTAAAATTCCCTTCCTACCTCAAAAAATAAATTTTAAAACATTAAAACATTTGGAAAATTTTATTCTTTGAAATTAACCACGATATCATATAATATATGAATAAAAATTCATTTAAATTATTTCTTGATAAAAAATCATTTCATTTAATAAAAATAATTTTTAAAGTATGAATTAATTTTAAATTATTTTTTTTAATTTCCTAGAAAAAAAATAATGTAAACTTTAAAAATCATTTAAAATATTTCATGAGGAATATATATTTCCCTCTTTGTAAAAAACGATCTAAAACAAAAATTTTAAAAAACCATTTTCGCGGAAAATTTCCTTAAAGATTTATTATGTAAGATTAAAAAATAATTTAAATAATATATTTATGAATTTATTTTTTCATGTATTGGAACAAATATTTAAAACATATAACATTTAAAATATAATTTTTCGTGAAAATAACAATTAATACAGATGAATGAATGTTAGAAAATAATTTTAATCATTTTTTGAGGAAAAAATTATTTCATCTTTGAGTTTTTTAAATATAAGAAATTTTGAATAACAAGTTTATTGAAAATATCCTTGAAAACATATAACGGAATCTTGAAAATCATTTAAAAAATGCCTAGAGGAAAATATTATTGCATCATTGTTCTTTTTAATTTAAAAATTATTAATAATACTTTTCTTTATTAATATTCAAGGAATTATATAATTTTAGATTAAAATAAGATAATAATGATGACAATGTAAATTATTGCCATGATATACATGTTAAAACAATGATTTATTTTATTTTTTTAACATAAATCCAAATATGAATTATTTTAAAAAGGACATAATGATTCAATTCAATGTTTTTTTAAAAAATCAAATAGTTGAAAAAATATTTAATTAATAATTTTAATAATTTTAATATAAAATTAGAATATTTTTAAATTATATAATGTTGTAAGAAAAAGGGATTTTGATTGAATATATGAATAATGAATAATTTTCAATCAAAAATTCATTAGAAATATTTAATACCTGATGAGATTAAAATAATGTTTAAATTTTATTCTTGTAACAATACAAATGTATATTAATAGTAATGATATTTTTCATAGGTGTGAGATAAGATTTCATCATAAATTTTTTTTATCATAAATAATCCTAGTAAATGATGGTAATGTATCATAAAATGACTAACAATTCTGTAAAATTGAATCATAAGGTCCGTTAAAAAACAAATTAACCAGAAAATAAAATATCATGAATTCTACGAGACTCGTGATATAAAATACCCAATTGGAATTATATTAACCTCATAATTGAAAACTAATGCATGAAATTACATATAATATAAATATGACTGTTTAAATTAAAATAATTTTAATGATATTCATCATATAATACATGATTTTTTATTATATTCATCAAATAAAAGAAATAAGTTTTAAATATTACATGTTTCTCACAAAAGTAAAATGTGATATTCAAATCCCACATCGCATTGGAAATATCATAAATCATTATAAAAATTAAATAATAACATAAAATTATAATATTAATATCATTACAAGAATTATATTCGTAATATAATTTGAAAATAATTGAACTATATACACAAAAAAACCAACGAGTAGTGAATATGGAATAATTCTACCATAAATAATAGAGAGACTAGAAATCAAATACTATATATATTAAATTATTTCATAAAAAATCAATCCTATTGTATATTAAATATATGTTTATTATTTATCTGTTATAGAAAAAAAATTATAAATATAATAATATATATGATTATCGTATGACCTTTTTTCCACCATGTATTAATAATTCTATATTAAAATCATTTTTTTGTTAATTACAAATTTGGTTTTCATCAATAATTTTTATGTTATTTTTGGTCCCATTACTTTTATCATTTTCTAATCATATTGTGACATGTAACATTGATATAAATATCCTTTATTTTTAATACACATATATTTACTGTGTTTTATTAAAGTTAGACAGTAAAAATGACCATTATTCAAGGAGATAGTAGGTTATACGTACGAATCAACATTGCATAAATTTTACCAGTGGATTAAAATAAAGAATATTAAATCATATATTATGATTTTAGAGTAATTTGTATTAGATATATATGAATTTTTTGTATAAGAAACAAACCATTTTACCATCAATGTATATTGTGAATGAATCACATTGCTTCATGAGGTCAAAGTCTACCATGCACAGGACTGATCTTATGGTATTCCCATAGAATGAAAAAAATAGAGGAAAAAATTATATCATTACTAAATAATAATAATAATTGTATATTAGATGTAATATATTAATAAAAAATATATAATTAAATTCATCATTTTGTGGGGTGATTGAAAATGAATAACATCAATTCATGAGGTGGTACTCCGCTGTAAATATGAATAATGATTCATATCATATTTGATGGTAGACGATATTGAGGTAGATAATTATTTTAAAATAACAAATATAATTTTGTGGAAGATATTGAAGATATTATATCTATATTATTTAATAATAATTGAAATTATTGGCTGAGGAAATAAATTAAAATTCTCGATTAGGGAGGTTTCCTATTTTAAGACAACTAATTTTTGTTTAGACCAAAAGGATTAGTATTTTGTCTTTTTAATTTAAATAATAATTGTACCATGTGAGGATTTAATTAAAGAATTTATATTTATAGGTAATTTTTTATCCAATGGGGTTTTTTAGTGAGATGTTGGGAGGATATGTGGTGGAAATTTATATGTGTGGTTAGTAGAAAATAATGATTTTTTTTACAAAAATGGTTTAACCACATTGTTAAAAATAAAATAAGTATCCAAAATGATAAATTATATATCCCATAAGATATGTGGTCAAAATATGTCCAAAAAAAATTTGTTGGACATGTTTTTGGTATCTTTTTATTATTATATTTTTTCGACTAATTTCCTAGAAAACCCATTTTAACCATAACCACTACAAATAATTTTCTATAATTCATACAATAAATTATAGTAAAAATATAATAGGTCCTTAATAGATAATAAATAATTTAGAATTAAAAATATTTAATCTATTTTTAAAATTTCTATTAACATTAATATCGTTTACATGATAAGATGTTTGGTTATTAATTTGGATATATTCAAAAGTTTAAAAAAATAAAAATCATAATTCAATATGAAAATAATTAAAATGTTATAAATTTAAATTATAAATATATGATTATACTCAATTTTATATTTAATATATCTTAAAACATTTTCTATATTTTTAAAATCTAAAACTAAAATGATAATATTTTAATATTATGTCATTTTTCATTTAAACTCATTGTTAAATGTAACATAAAATATAAAAAATATTATGTTCATTTAAGAAATATTATTTATAAAGACTCAGAGTTTTATATTATAAGTATGTGGAACTGTGAAATGATGGTTTATTGGGGGGGATCATTCAATAAACATGTTGGAATTTCACTATTGGGAAACACAACATGTCTCTATTTTTTGTACTAAGGGGTATAACAGAAAAATAATGTCCATATGGTTGTCAACAACAAAATTCCCCATTAGTTGGAATTATATTTCGCCCCCAGGTCAACTATATTTCATCTGTTATTTTATATTTTTTCATGTTATGTGGTGTCATTTACATATGACCATTTTCATTCATCGTTTTGGATATATTCTGCCTGTGGACTCACATTGGGGGAGGATGAAACTCCCCTATCTTCGACCTGATTAATTCTAATGGTTTGATAATGAAAAATATTCCTTTTCAAGGCCTAAAATATTTATCATTTTACATATAAACTAATTTTCACCAGACATGTATCCTTCTACTTTTTGGGGTATTTATTTGGGTTTCGATAATAATTAAACTAAAACATTCTCAGATTATATCCAAATGATAATGCAATATTATATGGTGTTTAGAATATATTGAAAGTTGATATATGAAGATAATTATTTTTTATTAAGGTAACTCACCCAGTGTATTTTTATGGCTACTCCATGTAATGTATTTTAATTTTTGTCCAACTTTATATTTAGTGATTATTACCTCAGTATTAGTAGTGCTAAATCTATTCAATAGGTTGGTGCAATGTTGTTTCATTATGAGTAGACCATGAATAAAAATCCTTATTGATTTTCAAATTATGTCTCATAGGGATTAATTATAGATTTAATTATAATTATTTTATAATTAAATGTTAATGGATGTTGTTATGATATAGGGATCAATTAACTAGGGGTACATTAAGGAGTATTTGAAAACATCAATATATGGGTGAAGCTCTATTATTGAGAAAGGACATCCAAATAATATGAAACCATATATAAGTGAATTTGTGATTTTTCATTTCTATATAAGACATTTTATGTTTTACAAAACTGAATATGGATTTTCCTATACCAATGTAATGAAAATATAAGTATAAAATTTTCTTATACATAGAGATGCTCTGAATTATTTTTTGAATGATTAGAAAATCCCAATTCTATTTTATCATTGTGGAAAGGAATATTTATGAGGAAATAACGGGATAAAAAATTATATTCAGAGAAAAATGGGATTTAGTTTGTTAAGTTGGAACTCCTCGAACTAAAATGACATGAATAATTGTATATAGAATAAAAATTATAGTTGAGATGATTTTCTATCTCATATCAACTGGTAATACCCATACTAAGGGTGGTTAGTGGTATCTATTCAACTTGTGAATATGATAAGAATTATTGAACTCGGTTTATTGTAGAAATATGTGTTTCATTTAGGTGGATTTTTTCTTAAATACCTATAGAGTTGTGTGTGATGGGAATTATAATTCTGGACTTGGTTTATATTATTTATTCAATTAGTATGATGGTTGGAATTATATAATCAGGGAACCGAGAAGTGTTGTATTTATTTAGATAATGTATTATAATATTGTTGTAGATTTTAATTCTATCCCTAGTAATTTCTAGAAGAGTATCTTGCATTGTATGTTTGGGACGGTTTAATAAGGAAATTTATGTACATAATTATAGTAGATTACATGGTACAGAACATGGTCTATCTAAGGTATAGCTATTGGGTGATGATAATTGTGTGTCTATAGGTTGTGTTAAATAACTAGATATGTAAAACTTCTATTGAGATAGAGGCTTGATACCTTGGTATTGAGGTGTATAACTACATCACTGATGTGATATTTCTTATAATGTTCTACACATTCATGGTCAATATATTTCATAGATTGTATACAATATTATCCTCACATACTTACCCTGATGTGACTATTAGTCTCAAGAAGAATTTTAGCTCAATTATTTCCCACCATAAGATAGAGTTATGATATATGTGATTATATATAGAATATTATGTCATGATGATAGTTTTTCTCAATAAATAGGATGGTTCCATTATTTCCCTCCCAATGATATGCTTCTAATATATATGATTATCCAAGTGACCTTACTAGTGGGGGAATGGTTTAGTTCATGTGAGAGGCTTCGAATAATATTACCCTTCATAGTATTACCATAAAATATATGAAATTAGAAAAGGGATATTACCATGAGGGGAATCCTCAAAACATGTAAACAATTCGATATATTATATCCCTCATCTATAATAACTATTGATATATTATGTTCTCCATAATTAATAGGTTTTCAATTATTCAATAATCATTGAGAGGTCAATCTCTTTCTTCTTTACATTAGCGGACTTAATGTGAGGGTCCTAGTTGGGTTTATGATTGATACATGATTTTGGTTTCCCTATCCATTGATGGTGTTACTTCTTTCCCATGTATAGATCTATTTTTTTCCCACTCCCATGGTGGGATTATTTAAAAATGGAACTATGTTGGTTGTTCTCCACTATAGAAGTTTAGAACCAGCATGGTCTATGTCATGTTGTCTTGGATAGTACATGATGATCCAATATATGTATTTTTTATTATATATTAAAATAATCTAATTCCTCATGTATTAACATGTATTTAATATCATATATTATTTGTCAATTTTAAGATCCTATTTTGTTTCGATTCTCAAACCCAACATGTTTACAATGGATAATATTTATTATTAATATGTACATTATATATTTCATATCATTGGTTATATATTGGATTGATATGTAGAGACTAAATATTATTTATAGATGGGTTGTGGTAAGAATATGTGTTATATATGTGGAACCATATAATTATTATTCTCATTTATTTTGTATATGTGATTACCCTTGAAAACATATGCGATATATATGTCTAGTTATCTTTAAATATAAATTTTTAATATAATGGTTTATGTTTATTACATTATGTTTTTCACTAGGGGATATTCCAAATAATCATACTAATTTTTTTCTATTGTGGATGATCTTTTTTTGTTTCATGTTATTGGAAGATGTGATATTGTGATTATAGTACTTAAAATTTTTATCATAGACTCTCATCAATTTTTACCATCCAATATCATATGGGGAATTACACCCAAGGCCTTGAAGTGATACTCCAAAGGACATGTTTTTCTTTTTGTATATTGGTAATTACACATTCCAACACATAACATGTACAACACCTTCATGAATGGTATCTACCATTATACTCATATTCCTATAATAAAGAAATAAATGAGATATGAAAATAAAATAACCGGTTCAGATTAGGGTTTTCAAAACCTCAAAAACATGATAATCATGATTTATGTAAGTCATGACACACATAAACTAAGTACACATCTATAATTGGGTTATAAAGCATAATGATACAATCAAGATAGATTGGAGAGGGACAATCAGAACCTATATATTTTTAATTGTAAAAATAAATCAACGATAATAAATATTTATATACAATTAAATCCATAATATAGAATCTATAATTAGAAACATCCCCTCTGTTCTAGTAGGATAGTGGAACATATTAAATATTCATATTTTCACAACAAAGCTATGTACACTACTATAGGTTCCCAATTTAATTTCTCTATACATTCTGTATAGAAACACATATATCAGAGGCCATTTAATTTGGATTCATTATTAATGAAAGAAGATTCATGTTATATAAAATCCTTTCCCACTATCATTTTATGAAGGAAATTATTTTAATAAAGTTATCATAAAAACACAAGGTTTATGTGACCATATAACACATGAAAAGTTAACAAATAAATAAGTTTTTGGGAATGTATGGGGATAATCTACATCAATATACTAAAAAAAAACAAAAAAAAATGAATTTATGATTTGTATACAATCCATTTCTTCCAAAAAAACTAACAATATCAATTAATTAAGTCCTAGAAAGTTGATAATGTTGAATCCAAAAGTAAAATATAGAAAAGGTATTTGAGTGATAACCACTCCTTTTACCATCTGTAACGGTATATGGAAAATTATATGCCCCATCGACAGAGGTGATACACAATTATATAATGAAGAAATAGAGACAAGGGTTCTTAAATATTGATTAGTTAGAAATTTGAAATGAGGGGAATCTCACTTAATATACTTTGAAAACAAATTTAGAAAATTAAAATAAATATTTTTAAAACATATCTAGGTTAATATTTTGTACACATTTAGTTTTAACTAATCTCCCGATGCACTACCTCATACTAGTGGAATGGTTACTCATTACAAGGTGTCCCTCCAAGGGATACTGCATCTCATCATGTTTCTACAGAGTACCCAATTCCAAAAAATAAGTACCTATTTTTCCACTGGATGATGATGTGTTTATATTTTATTAATATAATATATTGTTAATATATGTTTGGAATATTATGTCGTAAGAAGACCACGGTGTCCAAGAAAGGATGAAAGCATGTGATGAGTAATGATTGATAAAACACATTAATTAAAGTTAATAATTATTTGTGCCTATTATATTTATTTTTATATTTTGAATATTTATAAATATATAATAAAATTATTTATATTTTTTATTATCCATAATTTTGATAGTTCCCTTTAATATCTAATTCATTGAACATTCACAATATTTCCCCACTGTTTTGGGCACCTTGAAGTTCAATGAATGTTTTTTAAACATATATACTATTTCCACGATAATATTATTTAGTGGGACACATCATATGTTTGAGTATCAGGGGTCTGATACTCATAATTCGATGAAAATCCATCTAATGATGTTCTCACATGGTAATATCGAGTATAGTATATTACATGGAGATACACATTAGTAATAATTCCATAAATTTTCATGTCATTAAATATTTATATATGTTAATATGTGTACTAATATGTACACATGATATTATTATAAATTAATATCCTCATTCATATAACTTTATTTTTTTCCTCAAATTATGACGACATTTTCTTGCAATGCAGTCATATACATTTGCTGTGTCATGAAAAAAATTTCATTAATGTATAACTAAACACAGGATATGTGCCTACTGTTTATGAAAATTGATTTTTAATGACCATTCTTCATAATGGAACTGTCAAACTAAATTCATGTCCATAGATAATTTATGTGTTCATTTCATGAATTCAATGAAATATATATCAAGTTGATAGTATGAAAAAACGATTATGTGACATTCTTGATTAGAGATATTTAATAAATGGGACTACGATACACTTTGGTCATTTTTTTGTTATAAAGTTTTATATTAAATTCAACCATTATGGGATTCTTAATGTTACATCCAAAACAAAATATTATAAGGGAAATAGTTTTGGTTCCAATAATATTAGGATAAATCTCCTAGTTCCCAAAGACTGTAAAGAAAATATATGGTATTAATAATTAATCGCGACATTATCTTCTCATTTATTCATAAAAATCCTTCCATGAAAATAACAAAAAACAAAATCCATTACCATTTTATGAATTATATTTGAAAAATACAAATACAAAATCCATAAATATAAAATATCTATATATTGGATAAAGATGGAATATGAAAATCCATAAAAATTGAAACATCCTAATTTAGAAAAAACATTGTGTAAAATTTCCATACATGCTACAAGAATATCACCGGGCTCCAAAAACAATTTTTATAATATTTAATCACGATTCCATACTAGATAAATAAGTGCCTTTTATTTAATTTTCCCACGGTAAATACTATATGCAGATTCCCCAATGTGTATATACAGGGGATGATTTTACTATGTAATTTGAAGTATCTAACAGATATCCCAATTAACACAACTAGGTAATGAACATGGTATATTATAGAAAAGAATATAAATATATCAAACTAGAGGAAATGAAAAAAATCCATTTCATTTAATTATTTGCGATCAATAGAATCAGTTTTTCCATTTATTCCCCTTGGAATACCCATTATAAATTCCAAAAAATGAACACACACACAAATTCCATTACATTTCCAATTCAAATTAGCATTAATTTATCTTTCCATGAAGCTAGTCTGTGGTGATAATCTCATGGTTTCCCCAAGAGGCATGAGGTTCCATATCTAAAGCTACTAGGGCCCACCAAATGTAATTTAATATATGACATTATATAAATTCCATTTTTTAATTATGATAATATTGTTTTTGTGATATATATTCTTTTTTTCATTTTATCAAACCTCTTTCATGCAGTAATTAATGGAAATCAATTTATATAATTAAACCAAAGGGTTTTTTTCCCAAAAACCATTAAAAATAAAAAGGTTCTTCAATTGATAAATCTGTTTGGTTATATCTAATTGTAAATCATAATGAGTACTCATTTAATAGTATATGATTTAATTTTAGAAGATTAACCTTCATGATATAGAACTAGTTAATAGAAATTTATAAGCCACTATTCTAAAAGGTAATCTCATTCACCATGGTGGATATAGTCTTAATATTGCCGATTTAAAGCTCTATTATCATTAAATGAATAAATCCCAAATTTAATTTGTCAAAATGATACATATATAATAGTTCAGGGAATAAAAAAACTTATATAATGTTTTTTTTAATGGAAGATTGTATTTTTTTAGTTGAAAAAATAATTTTTACAGGATGGGGCTCTAATCATAAATTAAATTGATCCAATGCATTTGATCTATTTATATTATCTTCCTTCACATTCGAGTCCCCTAAATTTTATTAGGGAATGGTGGGGTAAAATCCAATGTTAGGAAGACATTATTTGAGCTTCTATATGATTCTTAGGAATGAAATTATATTTTAAAATTTAATTAATGACTTATCATAGTTAGTCTACATGGTATACTAAATTATCAACCTAATGTGTTGGAGACATTATCTCTAAACCCAAGTATTCATGGATAGATACAAAATATGATAATCCAGGCCCCAAAAATTTGAAATGACATTGTCCCATGTTTCATAGTTTGATGTTAAATGAACATGATTTTCCATAGTAGTGTGTTATTCTAGTTCCATATCTTGGACTCTCTAAATACCACACATGATTAACTAGGGAATCTGTTTGGCTATTGTTTACCATAAATATATAGTGAAACCCAATACATCCATGTAAAAATTTCCAAACCAAAAGGAGAGTCCAAAATACTAATCCCAACAAATATATTATACCAAAAAATTAATACATTATTAATTATACAAAATCATGGACGTCAAATGTACCCAAAAAATGTGATTTGTTTGTCCATAGTAACATATGGATTGATATTTATTTGGAATAGTTCATTCTATTTTTATGAAATCTCATTATTTAATTACAATTTAACCAATGTTTGTTCACAATTATTCTAATATAACTGATGTGAAAAAATTAGTTTTCCATATAATATAATATATTGTCTATCTAATTTATGAATCCGTGCATGAACCAAAATAAAAATTACTCAAACAAAAATATGATACCCTCAATTACTACGACTAATATTTGGAAGGTATATACTTTATTGATATATATGAAACGAATTATTAACCATACAAAACCATTGTAGAATAGAGAAATGATAGGAAATATCAAAAATGCATCAAGTATCCCAAATAGTCCATCATACTGAGGAGATAACATTCCTTTTTAAGAAATTAATAATTCACAAAGCCAAGAAATACTATTGACAATGTGATCTCCCACTAAAAAGGATTATGGGAGTTGATGATGATCCACATGAAATTTTTTATAGCATTGTGATAAAACCATATGCTTCATAATAATGTGAATCTTCTTAGTCATTTATTGTACAATTCAATATCCAAAAGGTAATGTTTCCTTAATTAAAAAATAATAATGTAGAGATCTATATATATGTGAATACATTTTTTCAAATTGATTAATATATATATATATATATATATAATTTATTGATAAATTATATTATAAATACATTCCACTAAGGATAAATGATTCTACCTTCATCCATCAATTTCCAAAATAATCGTTGAGCATGTATTCTTGGTTTTAGATTGTTTGTTGTAAAAACCCATTCATTTGAGGCATACAAGCTATGATAATGGCCAACCAGGTTCCAAAATATTTCTATATATACCACCAACACATAGAGGTAAGAACAATCTCAATTGGAGATGACCCTAATGAGTATTCCCTGAAGTTTCATCACTTATAAAAAATATTGAATTGATAATCACATTTAACTTATTATATTTTGGGCAGCCCATGATGATTAAAAATCCATGAAGGATCTATATAAAATGATGTAGGCTGGACCTTTTGATTTTATTGTCAATATCCAAAGCTCCTTGCATGTCTAGTTTAATGCATTCATATAGTAGATGTTGATGTTTTTGGAAAATCCATATAAGTTGTACTTTTATTTTACATTAAGATGATGCTTTAATTAAATATAATAATTCAAAAATTAAGTGGTTTCTTTCCTTATATTCAATGTATATTATTGAAGCATCCTTATGAGTCTTTAATATAGTAATTCCATTTTTATACTACATCCACTTATGTAGAAAATGATTTTCCAACCATGGTCTCTCCATTAATCATAAAGGAGGATTTGAAATAATGTTTTTCTGAATCCTTTTTACATAAGAAGATATATTCTTTATATTATATATTTTCCATTTAATTTTTTGTGGAATTTATTTTCAACACATTTTGAAAATTTTACTACATTTATTTTTATTTAATAAATTGGGGCATGAATTGGACTACTAACTCATGCTATACATTGTTCTACCAAAGAAATATGTTCTTATTTCTCTATGGGTACATGTAATTATAGTTTCATACTATCTATCTATAAGTGCTCATACATTTTCATTTTTTATGGTTACAAATTTTATGATATAATAAATGACTTTTTAGTGCATACCTAGCCATCAAAAATGGTCTTCAGGGCCATGTACATCCTGTTATGCCTCAAAGGGTCACCCACTAAGAATGGTGATAAGTATAATGATATTATTCCTAAAAAATGTCGAAATAACTATCCTATCTCTAAAAATACACAATAAATCAAAATAATATTTACTCTCATTAATTGTCTACCGAAGATCTAAATTTTGAGATTCCTTACATTACTCATCAATAAAATGAATATGATTCGTCATAAATAATTTTTTGGCTTTATATTTCTCATTGAAACCCAAATCTATATCAATAATCACATTCATCAATATCCAGTGATAAAAATAATCTATAGATAACTGGTTATATGAAGTTCATTATATAGAATCATCCATGGAATTTCACTTTGAATATATAAAAACAAATTAAAATGTTATCATTAAACAATATTATATCGATCATCACTTTTGTGTGTTCAAATCTATTTGGGAAAATGTTTTTTCTTTGTTTTATAATGGGCTAATATAGTGAACTTATAATCAGAGAGATAATGATTTGAGTTTTTTTAAATCATATACCACTACAAAAAATTTCTATTTATTTGGGGCATATTTAATTTTAGGAAATCACAAACATCATGATCAATATAATACGACATTATAATCTTACATTAGTTCACTTTGAGTTTTTTGAAATAGAAATATTAATATTGACCACAAAACATTTTCCTAGTCACGAAATAATATAAACTATTACTAATTTGATCCTTACATATTTCAGCAAATAAGTATTACTAAATATCATCACCACCATTTAATATTGTTCTTTTTCTTATTAGAAATTTTATATTATATATGGATGCATGAAATTATTAATAATGTAGGGATTGTAACCCATGAAGCCTAAAATCATGTGTTTCTCAAAGATATTATTTATTGGTAACAATAGGAGTCAATAACAACCATTTTACAATCTACTAATATGTCATTCCAAAAAATGGAATTCCCTATGAATTTAATTTATTCTATCAAAAAATCATATTTAGAGTATTTCACATAAAATCGATTATATCATAAGGTTCTAAAAATAATATCTAAATTTTATTTAATTGCATTATGAGTTTGATTATGAAGTAGCATGTTATTCAAATATACCAAGATGGAATAGTGTAGGTCTCAAAAAAATATGTGATTCATCATTTCCCAGTAAAATATTATACTATGGTATGACCAAACCGAATTAAAATTTATTTATAATGAATGTAGTGAGATGTTAAATATGTGATTTTAATATACACTTTTATAATAAAATATTAGCGATATCCATGAAATATATTAATATTGTAGAACATCTGGGATGCAATAAATTTATCAGATAAATTATAGTTTCATAGAAGAGTATATTTATTATTTATCATAATCTGATTCTACTTTTAATAATCAACACCAAGTGGTAGTGAACTATCATCCTTATTTAAAAAGAGAACAAGAGTATCCCAAGGCTACTTTCTTGGTCTGATGAAAATACTAATGATAAATTCCTCTATAATGAAACTCAATTGCCTCAATTCCAATAAATCTTCTCTATATGGTAGAAGATAAAAATTATTTTCCCCTGAAAATAAATCATTTGAAAACTATTCTTCCATTTCATGGGTAAAACCAATTATTTTTTTAAATTTGTTAGTATACCGATATAAAATGTTTGGAAGGTATTTAGTATAAATTATTTCATTATCCCCCAATGTGACTTTGTCCATCTAATAAAAACAGTTCCAACAATTGATATTGAAGGTCCTTCTCTACCAATATTTATATTCCTATAACATTTATAGAGATACTCCATTCCATCAAGATATACAGAATTATTCATCTTACATAATAATCTATGTGAGACTTATAATAAACTAAGATGTCCATTTCGTGGATTAAAGAAATGAAATGAATTTTGATAATGTAAAAGTCTAATAAAAATTTAAATCCATTGATGTTTATAGAATGAACAACATAGTTAAATAATTTTATCATTCTCTTCAAAAAAAAGGTTTTTTGAGTTAAACACATGTGGTACCATCACAATATTAAACACCATTTGATTAATGATATGAGAAGAAATAAAATTGTGGGATTCAGTTGTATCAAATTTAATTTTAATTATATTTTATTATGGAATAATGGTTCTCAATATAATCAAAGGAATTGATAGACCCTAAGTGATCATTTTATCAAAACCATTTGATAACCAAATTATTATTTGGTGTTGTATACATCTCTTACATTATTTAATTTTTTGAGGAGTAATGGTTTTTCTGAGTCACTATAGCTCACATGGCCCTAATGACATGAAGTATTCATACCTAATCACCAAATACATGCATTATATTTCTACGAAAGATATGATCTGTTACAAATAAATAATTTTTCGTCATTAGGGAAATAAATGTAATGATTTGCTATATTATTATTAAAGTCTATGTCTTTGGGTGGTTCCATTCAATCCCACTTCATTCACATAAATGAACCATGTTTGAAACATCCTAGATTCTTACTAAGAAATAGAGGAAATGAAACTTATCAAATGAAAGATTAATTATATGATTATTTTCCACTTTGGTAGTATGTATCTGTATCCCATATGTTCTCAAGAGTGGATTATCCACCATTTTCCTTATATAATAACATTCACCCACCAATATAATTCCACCAAGGTTACCTTTCATCAACTATCAATCTATTAAATATGCCTTTATAATCATTAATATATGGAAAATATTTCATATAATGAATTTATTTTGATAGTACAAACAAGAAGTTTCCTACCTTTAGGAACTCTATGAAAGCCACTTCATGATAAAAAAGTCATTTCCCATAATAATTTCATTGAATTACATCACTGGTCACACCACAAAATTTTAATTTAATTTATTTATTTTATAATTTCATTGGTTTGGTCAACCTCGTTGAGGATTGGGTTGAGTGCGGGTCTTAAATTGTTGATTTTTAATATTTTTAGTGGGTTTCAAATACATGCATTGTCACCAAACAATGGGTGGTAGCTTCATGATCGACTTGGGGGCCGTGAAAATAGATATTGCTCGAATGATTTAATGTTTTACAAAAATGATAATATTAATCTTTTTAAAAAATAATAAAAATAATTAATTCTGGTGTAGATAATAATGTTTTTTATGAATAGTTAATAATATTTTTATTAGATAAGATTGGAAATTAATATAATTATTAATTAATTTTAATTTAATTGTAATTGTTGTTATTTATATCCAAATTCTTCTTCTTCTTATTATTATATGATATAATTGAATAAAATACTAACCTAATCCCACTCCCCATCCTTCCTCATTCACGACCCCCCCCCTTTGGTTTTTCTATTAGTGCACCAGTCATACCAGTGGCCTCCTCCCGTGTCTGGTCACCTCTGGCCTACCGCACTACCTCACCACACTATGGATCCCAGTCGCCACCACCCACAATACACGACCACGCTGCTTCAGGCCTTTATGACCCTACCCTTACCATTCTGGCCTCCCTCGGCTCCAGTATGACTCCACTTATCCCATCCAGCTAGCGCCAACCTCCCTCACCCAAGCCACTCTGGCAATAAATGCGACCCTTGACTCCACCTCCATCACATTGTCCAACCGACCAGGCCATCATCATGCTCTGGAAATGTGTGTCTCTAGCCTTCTGTGATTCGGTAAGGCCAACTCCTCCTTGTGGTGGCCTTGTCGTACCAGCAAATTCTCCCTCGGATAAGTTTCATCCTCAATATTGGGTGTTTTTCTCCATCTATGGTCTAACGCTAATAGTTGGGGTATAATTTGAGTGTTTTCTCACCGTTTATGGTGTGTGATTGGTCGGCGATGTTTCTCTCTCCCTTCGGTTGAAGTTCTGTTTCATCCATAATTGATTGAGTATGGCGAACCCAGGTTTTGCATTTCGATTAAAAAAATTTAATGATTGATTTATGTTAGATAGATCTTTGGCTTATTTCACATTATATTAATGCAGTTTTTTAATATTTTATAGTGTTTTCAAATTTATTTATTTTATTACAAATAGTTCTGAAGTATTTAATCTCATTAAATTTATATGTACTGATGAACATTTTGTCATGTAGATTTCTAAAGTAGTTTTGATAATGTTTTCTATTTTATAATATTATTCAAATTACTCTCAAATAGTTTACCCTAGTGTGTTCATGATTTGTGTAACTTATTCGACCTGGTTATAAAATCATTGAAAAATTGTGTGGTTTGCTTAGATATATTATTTATTCATTTTTTGGTCTTCGTATGAAAATTTTATAGAAATAGGTTTCCTTATTCATAAAAGTATTTGTAAAAAAGTTGATTCTTGATATAATTTTATAAATTTTTCATTCAGATTATCAAATTGTATGGATGTTGTGAAAATTATTTAGTTAGGTCTTTGGTGTTTTTTTCTTTTGAAAGAGGATTTTGAGTGGCTTCACCTTGGTGGTTATGTCATGGTGGTTGTGTTAAAATATTTTGAGGATGGATTTATGATTCCATTATGAGGGTTGGGGTTATGTTAAATAAATGGAGTGGTTGATTTTTATTTTATAAATCCTTAATAGATCACAATTTATGGAGGTTGTTTTTAGTGTTTTCATGAATAGGTTTAAAATGTATTCCTCAAGGATTTCGCCTGTTTGGCTTGAGATTATGTTTTATTTAATTTTCAAATAGGGTAAATAACCATTTTTTTATTATGATGTGTTTGGGTGTGCATATTTGGAATGTAAAATCCTATTTCGCTCTTATAACTCATGGGTGAAATTGTGATAACTTTTAAAATGGGTTGTTTTGTGGAAGTTGACTAAGTATATTATAGGAGTTCTATCTTTTTTAAAATAATTATTTCAAAATGAACATGACGTGATGGACTGGTAGTCCATTTGTTTAATTTGAAATAATTATATAGGTATACAGGGTGCCCTTTTCTAGTTTAAACCTTTATGGGTGAATTTATAATAATCATATGTGTTTGGCAACGAAATGTGTGGTGAGATGAGTCACACATGAGAGGACCTTTCTAATTACACATTATTCATATAACCACCATGGGGTCTTTGGATACTTATAGTTTATCGAGTTATGGTTTCTAATCAGCCCCAATTAGATGGGTTTCTACCTACTGGTAGGTCTATAGGCAAGATGGGGAGTGTCTCTAGTTTTTATAGATGTGAGGGTAGGTAGTTGTTTATAGACATAGGAGTTTCACCATACACCAATAGGTGGTTCCGAACTAAGTATGTCCAATTTAATTCTAGGGATATTTAAGATCACCCATTGTTTTCATTTTATTTTCTTGATTACTATCACCTATACTTTTTTCCCTACTTATACGATCACCTGTTTCTTTTAGCATTTCCTTATTATCCTTGTTTGGATTTTGTTTGAAAAAATCTAATTTTTTTTGGAAATGGTACATGGTGTAGGTTGAATTTATAAAAGGGGAAAATGTTATTGTTTTTTTTAAATATGTAAAATCTACTTTTATATTTATTTTTCAAACTTCTGTTAATGGATTATTTCAGGAAATGAGATGTTGGATTCTGTGGTTTATTTTGGCAACCGTACTAAGAATTTTAATACTCATTCCTAATTTTATGTTTTCTGTTGTAGATTTAGTTCAATTTCAGGTTTATGTTTCATCTCCTCAGTATTTGAGCGTGCTTGATTATGATTTGGGTGGTATCCTAGAAGGTCACATGGAGGAATGTTCGGTATTATTTTCTTTCCACTGCTAGTTTTTATGTTTGTTGTTAGTTTTTTTTTATCTTTTTGTTACTGTCCAAATAATTCACAATGGTTAATTTTTGATTTCTAACACTATTTTCTAGCTTGTGGGGTCAGGAACATCCTTTGGGCCTTCTCATGGACTGGCTCGGGTGACCGATTAAGGGTCGACATAATTTGGTACATGACAAAATGGTATCAGAGGTGGTTCTTGTTATTTGTGGTGTCCAGTAGATGGAGATTAGGAATTTCGGGACTCATGAGGGAGGTATCAGAAGGACCACATGAACCCTCACTGGTTCCAAACCTTGAGTCGCCAGGGGTATTTTGAGAATTGATTACATGTTTCAATATGGTTCATTTTTGATTGATGGATAAAATTAGAGGCAATCCAATGTTACATCGTGATTTAACATGTCGTAGTGACCCAAGTGGATTCTGAGTACATGGTTTTTGTTCTTCCAAGTTATTGACACTTGCTTGGGGCATGACCCACTACCATATCGCCAAGTTAATTGGAACTACTAGTCCTTCATTTTCATAGTTTTATTCATGTTCAGTGTCATATTGGTTCTTATTGGTGAATGTGAACTTTTGAAATAGAAAAGTTGTTTTTGAAAAGTTAATCATTTATATTAAATGGTTTTAAATTTTTCAAATGGATTTTTTAAAACTGAAATATAGTGGTATAAAAATTATATGTTTTCAAGGAACTAGTAGAGATATGGTTTGGGTGCATCCTAGAGTACTCTTTATGAGCATTGGAATATATGAGGGAATGCATGGGAAGTGTGTGTTAGTACATGTGGATTAATACAGACAAAGACATGTGAAGCGATTCATGGGATTACTAGGATATGCACATAGAATTAAAGTCGTGACCTTGTTTTTCTAATGAGATTTTAAAAAAGGGAAAATGATTATTTTTTGGAAATTGAATTTCATTTGAAAATCGGTCTTGTAATTTGGAATGTGGTCTTAAAATAAGGTGGTTTTGAAATCTAAAATGAAATGATGTTTTTTTAAAAGGAATCATAGGTTTTGGTGATAATTTTTTGGATTTTGAACTGGTTATTTTTTTGATGATGGTGCTTTCAATGATGTTTCATCAGCATGATATTGGTTTCATCATGGTGTGTTATATGTTGTTAAGAAAATTCTACCAAGAAAGGTTCCCAGAGTTTCTAATAACTCCTGCCATGTTTTTTTTCCTTCTCAGACATTTCCTATCCTTCATAGTGAAGTGGGTATATTAGAAGAATTATATTATCTTGAAGTGGTCGGGCATGTCTTTAGGGTATTGGGAACTGATGAATATGTAAGAGTGCATGCCATTTTAGGTCTGTTTGATGTTCCATCCCTGGATGAATGAGATTTGTTCACCCCACCATCAATGCATTTTGGTATGATGTGGGTTGTCTTTATGTCTATCACCATGTGATGGTTTATAACATAAGAGGATATGATAAATAAAAGGGAATAACTAATGTGTATTCAAAATGGCCAATATATAGTGAAGACATATGTTTACCATTTCAATGAACTATTTTCCATTTCTCTAGAGGTAGCGTCACATGATTTGATGAGGAATTCCTTCTTCATCGGGGGTCTTCATCTAGAGATCATGGAGTTGATCCTAACTTCTATGAACCACAGTTTCAATAAGCTTGTTTATGATGCGTTCATAGATGATTTTGTTTACAGAATGCAGATGGTTGATAGTTTAGTGTATACAATTGCTCATGAAGGCTCCCCAACAGGAGAACATGGGGTGCAAGAGGGACCTGTTTCTAATGTGTCCTCTACAGTTGTTTTGGCTTCCATTTTTTCAGACCATTCACTGGTGTACCCCTAGTGTGGCCAGTTCAGGCATGTGAAACCGTCATGTTGCATTACTCCAATGATGTGTCATCGTTGTGACTTTTTAGGTCATTGAGATATATTTTTCCGGAAGCGTCACTTGAAGAAGATATTGTGATAGATAGAATTTCAGTGATTGACTATGATTCATGATTTGATACATCCATCAGAGCCCCAGCCACAGGTCTCGGGGTGAGGCTCACGCACAGTCTGGTGTTTTCGGGGATGTGAAGTATCAATTTGGGTTTCTTGTTCTATGTTAGCAGTGATACACATAATTTTTTTTCATTCTTGTTTTTCTACTAGGTAAAGATTGAAATTGTTGTAATTTCATTGTTTTGTCATGATGTTATGATGGAATCATACTTTTCAAATCGAAGAAATCCTTGTTTGGGAATGTGGTATTCTTAATCATTCCTTTTTATTAAAAGTGTGTGTGGACCTTGTGTGGGTTAATATCGGCTTGGCTGTGACTGTTTGGAGATGTAAGTTTCTGTGGAGGAATCGAAGGTTCTGGTCATGCTCTGATTAACTATTTGTGTTATTTTTTTCAAGGAGTTTTTTATATAGTGTTGGGGGAATTGGGCCAAGTAGAGTGTTTCATGATTCAGTGGAGGTTTTGTTCTCTCATGCAATAGAAGGTGGTATGGATAGGTTGGGAGTCCCCACGTTGCCCCCCTCCTTGGGTCGTATGTTTTGGTGTTAAATTTTTACACTAGTTGAATTATTTTAGTGGAGAGAACTCTCTTGTGTTCTCCCATTATCTAATATTATTTTTTATTCCCATTTTAATTTGGTATGGATTGTGGTTTTGTCTAACATTTGGCAGGTTGACTTCCTGGTGGCAGAAAGAGTCTGTGGTGGGGTGAATTGTCAAATCCAGACTTTTTAATTTATTTTTTTATTTTATTATTTAATGGCTTCGGTCAACCTTATCAATGATTGGGTTGAGTGCGGCTCTGATATTTTTAATGATTAATATTTTTATCGGGTTACGAAATAGTTTACGGTCACCGCACAGTGGGATGTAACTGTGCGATTTACTCAAGTGTCGTGCCGATGGATATCGCTCATAATATTTATTGTTTTATGCCAATGAATTAAGTAAAAAATTTAAAACATAAAAACAATAATAAATAATTTTGGGGTAGATACTAATTTTATAATTGAGAATGTTTAATAATATTTTTATTAGTTATGATTTGATTTTAATATAATTATAATTCTTATTATTTAGATTCAAATTATTATTATTATTATTATAAGTTAAAATTAAAAAAATAATTATAACCTTATCCGGATACCCCCTTCCCCATTCGCAAACTAGCCCCCCACCCCCACCCCCCTATTCCGTTATTCTGTCGGCACACCAGGCTTCCCAGTAGCCGCCTCCCACGTCTGGTCACCTCCGACCAGCCGATGTGCCTCTATCCAGCTGTTCTGCCTCGCCTTTCCATGGATCCTAGACATCGCTGCCCTTAGCTCACATGCCCTCTCCATTCTAAACTCCCTCATCCCCAATTTGACTCCCCTCCTTCAGGATAGCCAACATCGGCCGCCCTCACCCGAGCCGCTCCAGCAACATTCACAACCCCTACCTCCACCTCCTTCACATGGTGCAATTGAACATGCCATTATCTTTCTTTGGCCAGTGGTGTCTTCGGCTTTTCGTACTTCAACAAGGCTGACTCCTCTTTACACCCTCCTCGCCGCACTATCAAACCCTCCATACGGTATGTTTCATATTCTATTTGGGTGTTTTTATCCATATTAGACTTAAACCTAATATATGGGATATAATTCAAGCATTTGTTTCGTCATTTAGTGTTTTTGATTTGTCTGGGACATTTCTCGCTCCCTTCCACGAAGTTTCGTTGAATCCACGCTTGTTTGAGGCAGGTGAAACCACATTTTCCTTTATTAGTAAATAAATTTAATTCTTCATTGATTTTAGTTAAATCTTTGAATTTTTTTTCATTCTCACAATGTAATTAGTAAATAAGTTATAGTTTTTTTAATTTATTGGTTTGGTTTTAAATTGTTTTGAAGTATTTTCTCTAGTTAATTTTATATGTAATTATGATGGTTGTGCCCTGTGGATGTAAAAAACTTTTTTAAAAATGTTTTATATATAACAAACTTTTTTACATTAATCTTGAATAGTTTTTCAGGGTGTTTTCTAGATTTGGGTAACTTATTTGACTTGGTTATAGAATTGATAACAAATTGTGCGGTTTTCATATATAGATTATTTATGCATTGTTTGGTCTACTTATGAAAATTGTTTAAAAATGGTTTTCATAATCCTAAAAGTATTTTTAAACTGGTTGAGTCTTAATAGCGTTTTTATAAATTGTGCACATGGTTTATCAAATTGTGTAGAAGTTGCAAAACATATTTGCTTAGGGCTTTGGGTTGTGTTTTCTTTCGAAAGTGGATTTTGAGTGTGTGAACATTGGTGGTTATTGAACTGTGGTTTTGTTAAAATATTTTGTGAAGAGGTTGATGTTTACAATATGAGAATTGGTGTTATTCTATATAATTGGTGTCGGTGATTTTCATTGTAAAAATGTTACTTGGATACCAAATGATGGAAGTTCTTTTGTGTGTTTTCAAAGAAGTGTTTTTAAATGTATTCCTCAAGTATTTCATCTATTTGGCTTGAGGGAATTTTTTGACAAAATTTTTAAAAGAGGGTAAAGAACTGTCGTATCATTTTGATGTATTTGGGTGTTCTTTTTTGAACATAAAATCCTGTTTGGATTTTCTATATTATGGGTGAACCAGGGTTAACTTTTAAAATGGGTTGTGTTTTGAAGTTGTATGGGTGTCTGATTTGAGTTTTATGTATTTTTAGAAAATGGATTCAATGTGAACATGACATGATGGCCCAGTTGGAAACTTGTTTACTATAAAATGATTAGATATATATACGGGGCGCTCCTGTCTAGTGAAACCCTTTATGGGTGAATGTATAAGAAGCGTCTGTGTTTGGGGAAGGATAGTGTGGTGAGAAGAGTCACGCGTGTGAGGGACTTAATACTTACACATTATTAATATAACCACCATGGGTTCCTAGGCATATTGTAGTAGATCGAGTGATGGTTTCTTATCAGCCACAATTGGATGGGTTGTTACCCACTAGTAGGTGTATAAGCCATATGGTGAGTGACACTGGTTTTTATTTCTTTGAGGGAATCTAGTTGGTTATATACATATGAGTTTCACTGTATTCGAGCAGGTGGTTCCAAACTGAGTACATCTAGGGGTCTTATAGGGAGGTTTAGGATCACCCATGATTTTCCTTTGATTTGCTTGTTTACTTTCAGCTATACTATTTTTAACTTCTATTGTCACCTGTTTCCTTTATCATTTCTTTGTTTTACTTGTTTGCCTTTTGTTTGGAATTTTTAATTTGATTCAAAAATGGAATGTGGTGTGCATTTTGTTTTTAGGATGGCAGAATAATATTTTATTATTAAAATATGGAAAACCTACTTTTATAACTGTATTTCAAACATGTGTTAATTGATTCTTTTGGGAAATGAGACATTGGATTTTTTTGGTTTACCTTGGAAACCCCACTAAACACATTAATTCTCAATATTTTTAGTTTCAATTTCATTTCTTATTCAGGTTCCTGGTTTAGCAACTCAGGGTTAGAGAAGGTTTCAATCTGAGATGGGTGGTGACCAAGAAGGATACAGGGATGTATGTTCTGTTTTATTTTCTTTCTCCTACAAGTTTTTATTTTATCATTAGTTTTGTTTATCTGTTTATTTTTTTCATGGGACAATCATTCCCAGTGTTTAATTTTTGATTCCAGAAACTAGCTGCCATCCAGGGGGACTGAGAAATTCCATTAGGATATGTCGAGGGCCAGCTCAGGTGACCAGTTCGGGGTCGACCTGTGTTGGTTCATGACATCACTGATTGATTTTTATTCTTATAAATGAATTAATACATAATTAATGATGTCTTAATTGTGTATGGGAATAGTTTAAATCATAAAATTTTAATTAATCACTCCAAAATTAGTCGGTAGATGTGTTTACCATAGAAAACTAAATTTTTTAATTGGAAAGCGATAACCTCTAGTATGTAAACTACTAAAATATCTTTTATGTAAGTTGAGGTTGCAAGGATATAAATGATCTATTTAAATATTATAAATAAGTATTCATCAATTTTGGGTTATAATCCCCATTAATATTGGTGTATTGTGTTTATAAAACTACATTGGTTGATCCACATGTTTTGGATTCTCATTTTGATTCAATTATCAAAAATATGAAATGTTTATTCAGTAATTAGGACAATTTATTCATCCACCTATGGTTCAGTTTCAACCGCATTCTCTATAAAGTATTCTTTTATATTTCAATTTCATTTATCGAGTTCCATTTATCTATGGATACAATAGATACAATACATATTCACCAATTAAAAATTAATCTGACAGCTAAGGGTAATCCCAAACATAAAAAAGAAATATTCATTATAACTAGTTTTGATGAATCATCAAACATATTGTGATTACTGTTTTCTTAGTCATAGTTATCATTACTATTTCATGATAGGATACAGTAAATGTCTGGACTGATTAAGACGAAGTTAAATTAGTTATATACGTGTATAAAAGCATAGATTTTATACATGGACCACCCAAGTGACTATAGTTTTAACAAAAATTGTTTAGTTATGTATTTTTATTCTATACGTTTCATGTTCTGAAATTTATTACCCCATTGTCACCAAACAAATATAAATGACTAAGAAAACTAATTAAAATTATAATATCTCAACCCTGACAATTAGAATGTAAGTAGTTGTGGTTCTACTAAAATTAGGTGGCATCGCTGTATTCCAATATCTATTAATGAATCCAAGGGATTATTAAATCATTCAGAGATAATTTTTTCTTTTAAACAAACAAAACCTATAAAGAAACATATATTAAAAAAACCATAAAATTTGATGCATGAAATTTAATCAATACAACTAAAAAGTTAGTAACTATAAAATATTATATTTGAAACATTAAGATGAACATGATATTGAACTAGACACTGAAATAAACCCCAATCTGATAAAAATAATGTAGAATCACTCCATGTAGTCCATAGGAATATCATCATGATGTAACCTCCATCATGGGAGGGTAGAGTCATGTTACCACACTAGAAAAATAAGATACATTTTTTACCTACATCGCAATAAACAAAGTCTACATAAGAAACCAGGTTCATATATAGGGGTGAGTAGACTACCTATTATAACATTTCTCAGAGACTACACAACTATGGAAATGTATAAATAAATAAATTATTTCATAGATCAAAATATTAATAAAACAAATAAGAGTAAATATAGAAAAATTAAAATTTGTATTCCATAAAACTTATGATTATAAAAATTAACCATTTATTCAACATAGCATACCCAATCCACATTCACACACACACACATACACATGGACTCCAGGACATTCATAACACTCATAATATGTAAGTAATTCATATACCATGCTCATAATATCATATGATCCTTATTGTCCCATGATTGGAACACGGACCATGTCTAATACAATAAGTCATTTACAATGAAAATGAAGATAATTCACATTATATATTCTATTTTCGCATTCCAGTGTAACCTTTTTTAAGGCCAACAGATCTTATATTAATATTATAAAATTGGTCAGTTGATTTAATTCATGGTATAAAATTTATTTCACTAAACCAAAGGGGGATTTAAAAATAATTAAAATACAAGGTTCTATGAATTATAAATAAATTATGGTTCATTACACTGAAATTATAAGGGGTTTGGTTGAAATGAAAATGAATCTATTTAAAATTACAATCCATTATCTTAATGAATGATTATGGTGAATGACATAAGTAACCTTCATAATAATGGAAATAATTCATCATTATAAATCAAGTCATGTTCTAGCAGATCCATACACTATAACACCCCATGTTTCCATGGTACCATTACCATTGAAGAATGCAGTAGCTTTCATTTTACGCAACATCGAGATTCTAACACAGCGTGACCAATCAAACTAGCCATTATACACACGGTTTGAAATTTTATATGTTTTATTTTTCAGAATGGACATCATTTTTGAATTCGGAATATCAAAATTATTTTAGTGTGAATCTTTGGTATTTTTCAGAAACCATTCAATTATTGATGAATAGTGAAATGCACTGCATTATTGGTTAAAACAGACTTCTTATTCAAATAATTATTTATTTTATTTAAATTTATTTTATGTCAAAATAGATACATAATACCTATATATGATCAATATAATTCATTAGAGTCATTTTATAATATGTTTAGATATATAAAAATCATATTGAACTTTATACCATCTTTTTCCTACCTCCTAGGATCATTTAAAAGTTATCATAAAACATAATCATACCGCTTCTGTGAGTTGAATTTAAAAAATCATATGGACATGGATAATATAAGTAAGTAAAAATGTTGTTCAATATGATGAAAATAATTTTTGGTGAATAGTTACTTTTAACTTTTATTTACCACAGTTAAATGTTAATAGGGTAATTAAGGGTAAAAATGATAAACTAATTACCCCAACACATGACCTAATTCTATTGGATATGTATAATTCGACTAAAAAAATCTTTGGAAAAAAATGACCACCTTTGGTCTGCATGGATTAGATTAGGACATTTATTATTATTTCATTTAATGAATAGATAAAAGAGTTATATTCAATGTTTAATAACCGAACCATTTTTAATATAGGGTAACACACAATATCAATTAAACAATAAATATTAATTTGAAATCTCAAATTATTTCCTTCACAAAAAAATTTTATTTATAATTTTTAGACATTATATAATTTAATTTATTTATGACACAATAATGATGCAGTAATTACCTTAATAATGAAATATTAAAAGAATTGATATTATAAAGATACAAATAAATGCAAATTGAGACTTCTGATAAATTCCACTAATTTTCATGGTCAATATGACATGTTAGGGTTGATTAAATATTTTTCTTTTCTGTGTGATAAAATATTTTTGGCTTAAAAAAAAATCAAATACTCAATATTGTCAAAATTGACATAATTTAGTTTTTAAAACAAATACTATATTATTAATTGATATAATATTATTTAAAATATATGGATTGTCAAAGGTACATATATAAGGATATATATATTAATTATTAACCACATGGGGTTATATTTGTTTTTTATATAATTTTTATTATCTATATAATATAAAAATACAAAGAGACATGGTAAATGAAAAACTATTTAACTAATAGAGAAATCTAAAATATAAGGTTAATATGGTGATATAAACCAGTAAAAAACCTATTAGTTGAGATTTTTTTGACCCATCCCCACCTTATCTAAGAAATAAATCATTTTGAATCTATTATGATCCGAAAATGATTTTATTATAAAATAATATTTCACGCTTCCTACAGTGACCTTCACCTCTCTTATAAAATTATACTTACCCGTCTCTTAATTTGACACCACAAAATCCATTTGGAAAGGCCAAACCCTATACAAATATCCTCACAACTTTCCTCCATTCATCCTAGAGTCCTTCCTTTGGTCAAAAAGCCATCCTATAGTTCCTTATTGATCAAATCAATAGAAAAAACCCATAGTAGCGGTAAATATTTCATCACCTCATTCATGTTCTTTTCTTCTTCCACTTCCTATTTATTAGTTATTTCAATTCTAAAATAAAAACTCTAGTATATTCTATATACTGTGATTTTTTTATAGAAATGATATAACAATATTCATTAATATATCCATCATATGAACGAAAATGTCATGATATGTGTGTACATATGGCTTACCGTCACTATGTTGTGGTTTATTTTGTTATTCAAACCCTTAATTATTTAGATGGATATAATAATGAGTATAAATAATTTAACTAATAAATATAATATGTTAATAATTCTGTATATATGATATACCATCCAATTATATACGATTTCACCATCAATATAAAGATATTGTCGCTCGTGTGTACATACGAACGTCAGTCTCCACAAACGCGATGTGATTTATTCCCCATCGTAATCATTCAAGAATAATTTTCATTTTATGATTATAAATAATGTTTATGAACATAATATCATTCTATATATAAATAAAATACATCCTATCCATAATAAACATGACTTACTTAACAAAGAATATAAAGGGAAAGGAATTTTTTAACACCCGAAACGATGATACTACATAAATATTATTAACAACGAAATATTATAAGATCATTTATTCTATCATATTTATGTATATGATTCATTCATAATTTAATAACAATGTTTTATATATTATACAGGAGGATACCATACCATCGACTAAGGGAATGTACAATGCATGTGTTAATTTCACAATTTCATTATTATTCGAGGTTGTTTTAACAAAAGTATCAAATGGGACCTCTTTATCATCCACATCTGTGTTTTCATAAAAATGTAATTCGAAACATTTTTACTATGTTTAAAAATAGGGGTCAATGTCACTTCTAACCTAATTTTACCTCATATGTTTTGAAAGGAACCATTCTGTCATTTTCCAAACAAGATACTTTATGACCTTTTCGAAACAAATTAAGGTATAAATGTCTTTTTCTTAACATATATGACAGGTGCTGCTATTTTATTCCATTATAACATCATCAAAGCATCCATTACCTGATGATTAGAATATTTTCCTAATAAATGTTATATTTTATAATTATGTTACTCTTAAATGATTTCAAAATAGAAAGATATATTTCTCTCAAATTTTTTTGATATCATCTATGTCAAAATTCTTTGAAAACATTTATACATATTTGATGTTGATTCATTATGATACAAATATTCCATATTGAATTTATGGTTTCGTGATATGTTCAACTATGGATGTGTTATTTTTATAACATTCATGGTTTTTGGTTAAAGTGTTGACATTTCGTATGCTAGTTTTAATATGAATGTTTATGTTATGTTTCAACCTTTTCATATGAGGAATGTATTGGTCATAGAATGTGATGGGTGGATCCCAATATATCTCATCGGTTCATCGGTAGGACTAATGAGACAATTAGACTTAGAATTGGACAAGTCCTTTCCCAATTTGATATATAGTTTTGGTCGAGGACTAAATCATTTTTAGACATCTTGGAAGAGGCCTTGACAAGATTTTTCAGAAAGTATGGCATTATATATTCACTCATTATGAAAATAATAATGATGGTTAATGTGCTTATAAGACTAGTATAATACCCATAACTATGTTTTATTATGGAATTATTTACTCAACTAATATTTCTTACATGAAGTTTTCATGTTTATTATTTGTGGAGGCATGTGTTTTAAATTATTCACCATGCCTAATGTTTATTTTATCTTCCACTGTATTTCTTACCCTTACTGAGCGTTTGATCTCACCCCTTTCTTATGTTTCATTTTCCCAGGATATGGAAAAGTTAATTATGAGTGACTTTCAGGCATAATATATGATTTTGGGAGGTTTTGAATTAAATAAATTTTTGTTGTATTTCTTTTCATGTTTTAATGTTGAACTTATGTATGTATATTATTTCTAATAATAATAAATTGATTGCTCTTTAGGGACATGATTCCTTATAGTGTGCAAATTTTATGTATTAAGGCACTGATTTTGGGTAACTGTGGTCAGGGTGATATAATTGGTATGAGAGAATGATTAGTAGAAACCATGGAAACTTGATTTAGATAATATCTGATTAGAGAATATTACCATAAGATAGACATTGAAAATTGGTATAGAATAACATTCATTAATTTTTTTTAATGTAGAGATATTTTGTATTTTCTATGAAATACCTCCCTATCTAGATTAGAGCAGGTAGGGGCAGCTCTGGCATAGATGTACCTAGGAGTGAGAACACTGACAAGGAGTTTCGGGCTTAATCTGGGGTATCCTAGTACACGACGACGGTATTTGCTGCACACTTCATTATGACACTCCCGGGGGATATGATTTGGATAATTCAAATTTCCATTATAGACCATTATTAATGATTTTTTAGTATATACCTCCTAAATGAATTTTTTTAATGATTATGAATTATATCCATAAATTTCTAAATTTATGTTATGTTTTTTTAAAAGTTTGGAATTATGTGTTGGGATTCATAATCTAATCTAATGTATGCCATTATTTAGAAATGGATCCTAGTAGAAGGAACTTAATCCATGTCAATGAACATAATCCATTTAGGGATTTACCTCAAATTCAAGATAATTATAGATGAGATGGTGATACAACTGGTGCTGATAATCTTATCAGCACACTGGGACAACTAACTCAGGTTAGGAATAATAACCTTACTCATATAGAGAACCGTAATCCACTACACAGTGAATCAATGTTAGATAGATTCATGAGGAAAAAACCACAAACATTCAATGGGTCTACAAATCCATTTGTATCTGAGCAATGGATAAGTTCCTTAAAAATAATATTTTATGATTTGGGGAGTAGCAAGTGAGAAAAAGTTGTCATGGTAATTTATCGCCTCACAGGAGATGTAGATCTATGGTGGTCATTAATTCAAAACTTGAATAAGGATGAAGAAAAATCAAGTATGGAATAGAGGGAGTTTAAAGAGAATTTCATAGAAAATTACATTCCTCGTGACCATTGAGCGGATATGGAAAAGAAATTTCTAAGTCGAAGACAGAAGGAGGATGAGAATGTAGAAAAGTATGAAGCTAACATTACAATGTTATAAAAGCATGATTCAGATTATATACGTAACCCAAGATGTAAGATTGATAATTTATTTGATGGGTTGAAACCATTTCTCCACCGAGCATTAGTTTCACAATCCTTCTCATCGTATGAAGATATTGTCTCATGTTCTATAAAGATAGAATAAGAATTATCTATGCCTCATGACTTTAAAGCAATGAAAGATAAGAAGAGATCTGTTGAACACTCTTGGAATGGAAATAAGGAATAAGGGAATAAGGTAAGAGTTGAATTTCCACCCTATGATCAAAGTGGAAGGATGCACCCTTGTGCATGTCTGAAAGGAAAAGGAGTATGCGACACAAGTTGACATAAAGGCCATCTTACTAGTGATTATAAGGGGATGAAAGAAGCTACCAATGTTCAACGATACAATTTCAGGGATATGGGACATTATACATATGAATTTTGTATGAGTAAGAAAAATCTGCCTCAAAAAGGCCATATGATAATGGTCGAGCTTATGTAATAACTACTACTAAGGTTGAAGCTCCTAAAGACATGGTGGTAGGTAATATAATGGTCTCCCAAGTTTATCCAATGTTTTATTTGATTTTGGATATTCTCATTGTTTCATATCTTCTATGTTTTCTAAGAAAATTAGATATTTCCAATTTGATTTAACAAATGATTTTTCAGTCAAAACTCCTAAGGGAAGTATCATTGAAAATATATTGTGTGAATAAGTCCCCATTAAGGAATATAAATGATATTTATTTTCTGATATAATTGTTATACCCATGATTGAATTTGATATAATCCTCTCTATGGATTGGATTTCATACCATGATGTGAAAATTTACTATATGAAGAAGGAGGTCACAATCCTCGATGATGATAAAGAGTAACCTATATTTAGAGGAGAAACATCACCATCTGATTCTTTTCTAGATAAACCCCCAATAGCTCCACTAAATTCAATTATTGGAAGTATGAGAATGAAATAAGTATACATGAGGTAAATAATTCTCAAATAGAGAACACGCCTATTGTGTAAGAATATATTGATGTGTTTCCAGAGTATTTACCTGGACATCCTCCCGAATGAGAAATTTAACTTTCCATTGATTTAATTCCTATTTTAATGCCCATATTGAAGACGCCTAATTTAATGGCCAATGTGCAATTAGTGTATCTAATGAAACAACTAGAGGAAATGAGTAATAAAAGGATTTATTCACCCTAGTGTTTCTCCAATAAGAGCCTGAATCCTTTTTGTTAATATGAATGAAGGATGTATGAGGTTGTGCATTGACTACATGGAGATAAATGGTATAACAATAAAGAACTAGTATCCCATACATTTCATTGATGATTTATTTGACCATCTTATTGGAGATCAATATTTCTAAATAATTGAAATTCGATCAGGATATCATCAGTAGTGTGTAAAGATGGAAGACATTCTGAAAATCACATTTTGAACCAGGTACAGAAATTACGATTTTACAGTAATACCTTTTGGATTGATGAATGCACCATCTGTCTTCATGGATTTAATGAATAATGTTTTCAAGGAATATCTTGACTAATTTTTAGTGATATTTATTGATGATATGTTATTATACTCTAAAGGCTTCGAAGATCATGAAAATCATTTGCGCATTATTCAAATGAATATTCGATGAAATGAATTATATGATATGTATAGCATGTGATAATTCTGGCATCAAGAGATTTATTTTCATGACCATATTGTCTCAATGGATGGAATATCTATTGATCCATAAATGACCAAGGAAACAAATTAATGTTCCGAAATGACGAGTATAACTGAGGTATTCAATTTTAATCGTTTAGCAGTTCATTATTGATGTTTTTTCCAGAATTTTTCCAGATTGGCTATCCCATTAACCAAGATCACACATAAATGGGTTATATTTGTTTGGAAAAAAGAGTGTAAAAATTGTTTTGAAAAATTGAAGTGAAGATTTGTCAGTGTTCCTATCTTAACTCTACTATCAGGGAATGATGGGTTTGTTATTTATAGTGATGCTTCAATGAAAGTACATGATTGTGCCCATATGCAGAATGATAAATTTATTGCCTATGACTCACAAGAGATAAAAATTAATGAGAAAAACTATCACGCTCATGATCATGAGTTATTAGGTGTAAACTTCACTCAAAAAATATGGAGAGACAATCTGTATGTTTGAAAATATGAGATTTATACTGATCATAGGAGTTTGAAGTATATTTTCTCACAAAATGAACTAAACATGAGCGAAAGGATATGGATTGAACTAGTCAAGTATTATGATTGCGTAATACACTACCACACGGGGAAGAAAAATAATGTGGCAGATGCTTTTAGCAGAAAGGATCATTGAGTTTTGAATAAGATGACAGATGAAGAGATCATATTTTCCTAGATCTAGTAAAGATAGATATGGAAATAAATATGGGGGTGAAACATCAATACTTTTTCAAATGGTTTCCAAACCATATTTAGTAAAAAGGATAACAAAATTCTAAGACTGATGATGAGGAACTTCACAAGAATATTAAATCTGTAAATGATGAATGATTGAGTGACTTCATATATGAAGATGGAATTATGAAATTTTGGAAGAGACATTGTGTTCCTGATATACCTAATCTGAAAAGGGAATTATTTGATGATGCTCATAGCTCATATTTTTATATAAATCTTGGAATCAACAAGATGTATATAGATTTGAAGGATCAATTTTGGAGGGACAATATTAAAAGGTAGATTGCTGATTTTTTGTCACGTTGTATGGATTTCCAAAAAGGAAAATCTAGATAAAAACATCCCAGTGGAGTCATGAAACCTCATCCCATACCTGAGCTGAAATGGGGTAATATTACCATGGAATTAGTTATGGGGATAACAAATACTCCTATATGGAATAATTCAATATGGTTCATTGTTGATCGTTTTACCATGTCATCAAATTTTCTTTCTATATGAGAAGATAAACCACTTGAACTTCTAGAAAGACTATATTTTAATGAATTTGTATGAAACCATGTTGTACCCCTGTCGATTGATTTTGCTCATGATCTCCATTTCATATCAAGATTTTGGATATGTCTTCAGAAAGCCCTGGATACCAAACATCGTTTGAGCACTACTTACTACCCTCAAACTGATTGACAATCAGAATGGACTATTAAAACCATAGAGGACATGTTGAGATTGTGCTCACATGACATTAAAGGTTTTTGGGATCAATATTTACCTTTTTTAGAATTTTCCTATAACAATATCTTTCATTCAAGTGTTCATATGGCACCATATGAAGAGTAATAATGAAAGTGATGTCTCACACGAACGTGTTGGGATGATGTTGGTGTAAGAAAACTTGTATGCCCAAAACAAGTTGATGAAATGATGGAATAGGTTAAGGTTATCCAAACCCACAACAAATAACCTCAATGTAGGTATAATATCTTTGTTGTTAACCGAAGGAAAGATTTTGAATTTTAGGTAGGAGATCATGTTTTATTGAAGGTATTTCCATGGAAGGGAGTTATATGATTCGGTAAGAAGGGTAAATTATGTCCCAGGTACATCAGACATTAAGAAATACTAAAACAAATTGGGGCTATAGATTACCGTATGGAAATGCCTTCAAGTAACTGCATAGATCACGATGTGTTCCATGTATCACTATTGAAAAAATACATGCCTGACCCAATGCATGTAGTCACCTATGAGGAAATTGAAATGGAACCTGATCTATCTTATTATGAAGAGCCTATAATGATTCTTGATATCATAGAATAGATGATGAGAAACTGGATGACTTGTCTTGTGAAAGTTCTATGGAGAGACTATAATATAGAGAGGAAATGTCGGTACCAGAGGAACTTATGAGGAAGAACCACCCGAATCTTTTCGTATAGTAGTATTATAGAAATTTCATGGATGAAATACATTGGAGGAGTGTAGAATGTAACACCTCAAGCATTCAATATACATTTCCCTCTGAATTATGCAACAGCTTGCAATGTATGAAACTTCGAGATTATAACACACAATGACCAATCAAACTAGCTGTTATAGACACTTTTTGAAATTTAATAAATTTAATTTTCTAAAATGTACTTCATTTTTGAATTTGGAATATCAAAATTAGCTTAGGGTAAATTTTTTGTTTTTTTTGGAAACATTCCATTTTTGATTAATAGTGAAAAGAACTACGTTATTGTTTAAAACAAACTTATTATTTAAATAATTATTTATTTTTTAAAATTTATTTTCTGTCAAAATAGATACATAATACCCATATAAGTTCAATTTAATTCATTATAGTCAGTTTATAGTATGTTCGGATATATTAACATTGTATAAAACTTTATACTTTCTTTTACCCACCTCCTAGAAGCATTTGAAAATTAGAATAAAACATAATTTTACTACTTATGTAAGTTTAATATCAATAAACTGAGAGAAACAGATAATATCAGTGTGTAAAATGAGGTACAATAAGATGAAAATAATTTTTTGTTGAATATTATCTTGTGACTTTTACTTACCACAGTTAAAAGTAAAGAGGATAATTATGGGAAAAAATGATTTGATAATTCCCTTAAACATGTCATAATTCTATTTGATAATTATAATTAGGGAAAAGAAACCTTAGGAATAAATTATGACCCCCTTTGGTCTACATGGATTACATTAGGAGATTTATTATTATTTTATTTAAAGAAGAGTTAAAAGAGTTAAATTCAATGTTTAATAACTAAATCATTTTAGTATAGGGTTACATGCAATATAAATTCAACTATAAATATTCATTAAAAATTTAAAAATACATCCTATCAAATGATATTTTCTTTTTCATTTTTAGACATTAAATAATTAATTTTATTTATGACACAATGATGGCGAAGTTATTACCTTAATAATGAAATATTAAAATTATTGATATTATAAATATTCAAATAAATGTAAATTGAGACTTATGATAAATTAAACGAATTTAAAGGTTAATATTACATTTTATTGTTTGTTAAATAAAATTTATTCTAAGTGATAAATTTTTTATGGATTTCCGAAAAATAAAATATAGAAAATTGTCAAAATTGACATAATTGGGTTTTAAAAAAAAATAGTATATTATTAATTGATATAATATTCCTAAAAATATAAATATCAGACAAAGTAATTATATTAAGTTTATATATATTAATTATTAACCATATGGGGTTCTCATGGATTTTTAATGTATGTTTATTAACCATAAAATAAAAAAATACAAAGTGACATGAAAAATGACAAACTATTTAACTTAGAGTTAAATCTAAAGGATTATGCTAATATGATGATCTAAACCATCCTAAAACCAATTTTTTTTGTTGTTTTTACACGCATTCCCACATTATCCACGAAATAAGTCAATTTGGAACCATTAGAAACAGAAAATTATTTTATAATAAAATAATATTTCAAGATTTTCCTAAAGTGACCCTCACCTATCTTATAAATGGGTACTTCCCCTTATCTTAATTCCCCACCTCCACAGCCTTTCGGATCAGCCATAACCTACCCAAATATCCTCCCAACTTACCCCCTTTCATCTTAAAGGCATTCATTTGGTCATAAATCCAGCCTATGGAGAACTTTTGATCAAATCAAAAGGATGAACTCAACAAAGAGATAAATATTTCATCAGCTCTTTCAAATTCATTGCTTCTTTCACTTCATATTTCTTTGTTGTTTCCATTCTAAAATAATAACCTCAGTATAGTATATATACTTTGATGTTTTTATAAAAATTTTACAACCATATTTGTTATTATATCCATCATATGAATGAAAGAGTCACCATACGTGCATAGGTACGAGTTACCTTCTCCATGTTGTGGTATTATTTTCTAATCAAACACTTCATTATTTATATGGGTATAATAATGAGTATAACTAATGTAAATAATAAATATAACATGTTAATTATTGTTTATATATGATATATAATCCAATTAAATATGATTAAACTATCAATATATTGATATTGTCGCTCGTGCGTACTGACGGATTATCGTCTCCACGAACGCGATGAGATTCATTTTCAATTGTAATCATTCAAGAATAATTATCATTTTATTATTAGAAATAATGTTTATGATCATAACATAATTGTGTATATGAAAAAAATAAATCCTATCCATAATAAAAATTACTTACGCAACAAAGCATATAATGGAAAATAAATCATTTAACACGTAAAATGATGATACTACTAAAATATTATTAACAAAGATATATTATAAGAACATATATGATATTATATTTATGTATATTATTATTTAATAATTTATTAAAAATGTTTTAACTATTATAACAGACATTAACATACCATCGATGAAGGAAAATTACAAGGTAGGTGTTAATTTAAAAATCTCTTTATTATCTGAGTTTTTTTATGTAAGTATCTACTGGGACGTCATAACCATCCACATCCGGGTTTCCGTAAAAATTTATTTCAAAACATTTTTAATATTTAATATAACATTTTTTTAATTCCATTTATTTCTTTATTTGACTTCATATGTTCTGAAATGAATTTTTTATCTTTTTCCAAACAAGGTACTTTATAACCACTTCGACAAAATTTAGGTAAGAATTTCTTTTTTTATCTTATAAGGTCGGTGCATCTATTTTCCACCATTATAACATCATATAATCTTTCCTTACAATATTATTAGAATATTTTTCAAATATATGTTTTCTTTTATAATTATGTGACTCTTAAATGATTTCAAAATAGAAGGAGATAGTTCTCTCAGAATGTTTTGATTTCATCTATGTTAACATCCTTTGATAAAATTTACACTTGTCTGAAGTCTATTCATTAAGAAAAAAAATTCCATAACTTATTTATGTTTTGGTGATATGTTAAATTTTTGATGTAGTATTTTAATACAATTCATATTTTCTGGTTAATGTATTGACATTTCAAATTCTAGTTTTAATACTAATGTTTATGTTATATTTCAACCTTTTCATATGAAGAATGTATTAGACTGAGTATGTGATAGGTGGAGACTTCTATAGATCCTTGGTTCATCGGTATGTCTAATGAGACAATTTGGCATCGAATTGGTTGAATACCTTCCAAATTTTATATATGTCATTGGATGAGGCCTAAATCATTTTTAGACATCTTGGGCGAGGCCTTGACAAGATTTTTTAGAAAGTCGTGTATTATACATTACCTCTATATGAAATTAATAATGATGGTTCATGTGGTTTTTAAACTAGTAGAATACCCATGACTATGTTTTATTAAGGAATTATTTACTCATCTCATATTCATTCCATGAAGTGATCATGTTTATTATTTGTAAAGGCATGTGTTTTTAATTATTCACCATGCATAATGTTTATGTTATCTTTCACTGTATTTCATAGCCAAACTGATCATTAGATCTCACTGCTTTTTTATTTTTCTTTTTTCTCTGATATAATGTAGTTAGTTAAGAGTGACTTTTATGCATAATCTAGGAGTCTTTGATGTTTCTAATAGAATAAATTTGTGTTGTATTTATTCTCAAGTTATAATGTTGAAGTTATGTATGCATCTTGTTTCCAATAATACCCAACTAATCGGTCCTTCGGAACATGATTCCTTGTATCATTGCAATGTTCTATAATGAAGCACCAACTCTGGGGAACTGGGGTCTAGGAATTACATACACCCTTTCTTATTCCATTGAAAATTACAAAAACAATTGATTTCAAAATGTGACAAATCTAATAGATCTCCATATACCAACCCTAAACAATGGTTGAAATATATGTAAAATAAGTAAATTTTGATATAGAATGATTAATTTGGAGAGGATTGGGATTTTTCCATTTAATATCAATGATACATGTCTCTTTGATCTGTTAAAACTAGTTATGGAAGGAACAGAGTCACCATAATCACGGAATTGAAATTTGAGGGATGAGATCCTTGGCTATGGAAGATATATTGAGATTTATTTTTATGAGTATTATGATTAAAATTTAAAATATTTATTTGTTTACAAAATTTCTTGGTTAGGATGTTTTGTTAAAGAAACAATGTTGTTTCCACACTCTTAAAACATCTAGGTCATATTATTTAGTCCAACAATTAAAAACACCATGAAACAATCACGTGAAACTACTCATTATCAACACAATATGTTTTATTGGAAATCCACAGAGATTAACCTATCCATTAGATGTCCAAAAACCATATCATGGACTCTATCAAGATTCTAATTGGTATCATTGAGAATCTTCATGGGTTCACTTAATTTATCTCAAACCATACACCATAATAAATTATATTAGACCATTTTAAACATACTGGAAACTCCAAAATATTATACCCAACCAATATATAGATCAGACTAGGTCAATAAAACAAAAATAATGATACATTTAGTGTGACATAGTTGATTTTTCTATAGAAAATAATATTGGATGTTGGTAAAGGTTTTATGTTTTCAATTAGGTAGATGTCTAGAGGGCCATACTCATACTAAATCTATTTATATTTGTTAAATTCTATTCATATTTAATAGTTGTAATATATGATAATCTCTAAAATAATAAGTAATATATTTTTTTAGTTTTAATAATTTTCAATACTCAATTGAATTATTTATGGGATTTTAATGTTTTATAATTTTTTTATTATCCTATCAAATATAATATTTATTTATCTCCAAATTTATTCATATGTTAGTAAATAAAATTTATTTTGAAATTAAAATTCATTTAGTATGTTAATACTAGAATAAATATCTACTTACATGACCACGAATATAATATCTATTTATTTGTTACATTAATATTATTTATTTTTTGGGATTCAAAAAATGACGAGGAAGATGTAAATGAAAAAACAATCTATAGAAAATAATAATATAATAATTATAAATATATTTAAATTAATAAAAGATTATTTATATAATAAAACGACTTTTTCTTACATTACTATTACATTATTTTAACGATAAATAATTTAATAATTATATATTATATTATTCTATGGTCGAGTATCGTAGTAATGATAGTATAATACATAAATTATACATATTAAAATGTTGTCATTTATTTAAATTGTTGTTATTTACCATTATATAAGATCACATTATCCTTAGTAAATTCATTCTCCGGAGGATAAATATCAATGAAATGTGTGATATAAAATGACAGTAAGGGAAATTATAAATATTATACATGAATTAATATAATGCGGTGAGAATAATAATAATCATATCATAATCATGGGATCATCATCATATACATGAGGAATTAATTTTAAAATGGATTGGAATATGGTCATCGGTAATCATGAAATATAATGACATAGTGTTCACCTACCACACATAGTTGTGAATAATAATAGAATCAAGTCCACACATAACAAATGTTATATCATCAGACATATAATATTACCTACCATGATAGAGAGTTATATAATTCTCCCTCCCATCACATCATTAAATTTAGACATTAAACATGCATGCCACATAGAATGTATAACAATTATATTAAAAAATAACCCATTGGATAGAGTGGGTTTCCTAAGGATTTCATTAATTATAATTTCTTAAATATAGTTTGTAATCTGTAATGAATAATGGAAATCACATTTTGAAAAAACATCATCATTCTTGATTGTAGAAAAAAATTATTCTTGAAGAGTAGAAGATGTTCTTTTTAAAGAGAACACATTTTAAAAAATATTTGTATTTAGATTATAAATAATGGTTGTAACATGCATATCCCAAAATGAAAATATATGATTCATTAAAAGATATTTAATAATAATTGTTAAATTATACGTATTTAAATTGTGGTTGAAATAGGGTTAATCATATGCAATGGATTTGGGATCGTGAATCCCCTATCCTTAAATCACATTTCATTTTTCCACTTTTAATACTCATGGATAATAAAAAAAAATATATTAAAATTTTGACATTGAAAATAATTAGGTTAATTTGTGTAAAATTTTATTGATTACAGTCATTTTAATATATTTATTAATCATTGTTGTTAATGTTGAAGCATTTTGAAATAACATTTTTCTTAAACATTTCCCGCTTCAATTCGATTTCACTATTTTTTCTTATAATTTATACATAAGTAGAATAAATTAAAATTTCAACAAAATATATAATGATATATATATATATAATAAATACTTTTTTCTACCTTTTATAAGGTTTGTGAAATGTATGATGTTGGAGGATCCTTGGTTGGCGGTTAATCGACCATTAATGTAAATATTGTCTAAATATGATTAAAATGAGATATAAAATAAAAATAAAATAACAATATATTTTTATAGAAGGTTGTGATAATAAATATTATTATAAAATTATTATTAATTTAATATAATAATATAATTTTTTGAAATTAATTTGTAAAATATTGATTGGATGATGAAAATGAGAGAGTGTTTTAATAAATCTCATACTCATTCCATAATGTGGATTCTCATGTAAGACACTTTAATTCCATAATTAAAATATTTTTTTTACAATATAATATAACTATTATTTTCAAAAGAATATGGGAGAGGATATTTTGAGCCCTCTGGATTTGGAATGTGAGGGGGGAGTTGATTTCCAAGGGGAGAGTGCGGTGTTTTTTCACTTTAGAATGTGAGTATTTTTAGAATAAAATATTACCTAAAATGTGAAACATTTAATATTGTATTGATTAGAATATAAGTAAAATATATCAATAATATAATTTTTTTGGTATTTAAAAATCATTATAAATCGAATAAATTTTTTTATTAAAAATAAATTTTAAAAAAGTTCTTTTTTTGGGATCCCTTTTAAATTAATGTTCTGGAAAATGCTATTTAGGTTCAGAAATTATGATAACTAAATTTTATCAAATAATTTTTGTAATTATATATATTTTTTCCAAAAATATGTATTTATAAATTCTCATAGTATTATTACATCATGAAGGATGTAAATTATTATACAATAGTTACATGATAAAATGTATTTTTACTATTCACCTGAAAATTGATGTATATCATAAAATTACCAAGAAAATAACAATTGGAAAATTTTAACGTTATCATTTATAAAATTATATTATTCATATCAAAAAATTATTAATTATTAATTTTTTATTTTTAATATTAATGTTTTTATTTTAATTATATATATGAATATATTATTTATTAAAAATGTGCTTATATTTTCATCGAGTTATTTAATTTGGATATTTATTTTTCAATATTTTAAAATTAATATTTACTTATATTATATATTATAAATATATTTTATATCATAATTTAATATTTTTTCATTGAATAGTTATTAAAAGGTTCTTTATATTATTCCAAATATTCATGTTACTATTTCCAATGTCCAGGTTTCTATTTTAATGTTCACGTTAGTATTAAAATTATAACATTATCACTTATAAATGATACTTTATTCGATCATTAACTAGTCACCTGATGTCGACTAAAGGTTATATATTCTTTTGTTTATAATTATTATTGGTTTACTAATATTTTATTTCGCGTATAATGTGTTTTTTATGTGTGTATGGGGGGTAATTTTAGTCAATCTATGTGAACCATATTATCCCATTGTAGTTTTCTTATTTTATATTTTCTCAATTTGTAAAAACTATAATTTCAAAGTGATTAGATGTTGACTAACGCAAAAATTTTCATAGATGAATTAATGTGGTTCTGTCACTCAATTTTCTACATGTGTGTAATAAATATATAATAAAATACAACACACATTTATTCAGGAAAAATATATCCCTAATAAACATTTGGTCATTACAATATTCCCCCTTCAAAAATTTCATCTCCAAAATTATATCTCATATTCTCAATTGAGAACATGTGAGGGTACATCTATTTAATTGTTTTATCTTTTTCCCACATCACCCCACCAAAATTACGGTTAGACAAAAACACTTTTAAAAGGTTATTTTTGATGTTGTGAATAACATTTTATCAATGGGAAATGATCTTCCAATGATGATCCTCACGTGGGAGGTCATTCTTATGTTGTACCACCTATTTATTCTTTACCTATGAGTGATTAAGTATGTATTTATGTTTGCACAATAAATTGGAAGGGAGATAGATAATAATAAACTCTCTGAAGCTACCTCACAAAGACCTTTCAATGAGAGCCATAGCCCTATGCCAGCCGCGAAGAAAAGAGGCGGGATGCCCTGTGAGACGATTTGACTTTTGCGAGCCCAGCATGAAGCATAGAGGCGGGATGCCCTACATTCCCCTGTGACATTCACAAGCCTGCTGCGAAGGGAAGTTGCGAGATGCCCCAGTAGCCCCTATGACATTCGTGAGTTTGTCGCAGAGTGGAATCCAACTTCGCACTAAGTAAGCTCTGCTTCGCAGCGCCTCCTGCCTCTAAATAACGGCTTCTCCCTAGGCCCAAACTATGGATCATCTGACCATTGATCTTATCAGCTCTCAAATAGTGAAGCACATTCTGCTCTAAGAACCATGAGCTACTCAAGGTACTTTTTCTCTATGATGTGCCTCCCCTTTTCCTTGTTCCCCCTCTTTTGATAGGGATGCCTTTCGGGAAGCCCACAAACATTCAAAAAGGAAATAGATCCTCACGGGGACTCAGGTCATCGCAGAGCGTTTATGCTTCGCGAAGCACCCCCCCATGCACACATGACTCAAATGATAAGGCACATTCATTGTGCCTCGCTAAGCACATTACTTTATAGGACATTGCATTGTGAAGACCCATGCTTCATAGGGATTTTAATTGTGAATCCCCTTCCACTTTGAGAAGAACCTCTTAGATGTACCAATTCCCAATGCCTAGGCTAGGCCACTTCACTTCGCAAATATCATACCTTCATGAACCCCATTTATTACATGAAGTACTAGAGCTCTATGAGGCATCTACTCATAACCACCTTTTCTCTACAACTCCCTCTCCTGTGAAACCTTCTATGTTCACACGATGAAATTTCAATGTCCCTTGGACAATACTATCCATTGTGTGGCCTCAACTCATGCATCATCTTATAGGAACACCAACATCTATTGATTCTTCTCATAGCCATGCTAAAATGGACCCCCAATGGTATCACCACCCGAGACCCTCCAACCATGGAATTTCTAGTACATTCGCTTCACCAAGGTGCATAGGGTACTGGTAATCTATGTCCTAGTTGTGCAGAGTAAAGAGACATTGTCTACATTGTATGACATTAAAATACCATGCACCGTCATCCTCAGCACATGATGTTAAATTTTGACTTCACCCCATGCATCTTGCACGGAGAAAGGGAAGTCATCCTGGTGTAAGCCCCTATCTTTTATTACATGATGTAGCATCCTTTCTCCTTCTCTCTTCCTCGGTGAAAAATCCCTCTCTCGCTGGACTTTGACACCATTCAGGCCTCAATACTGGAGTATGTCCCAACTTCTTCGGGATTCTAACCACACATAAGCCCTAGTATCCTATTTGGGATATGATAATGCGTAATCCCCACATCAACTACCATAGATGCACAATTCACAAAATTCTCATCATGTCTCTGCTATCTCTTGTTTCTCACATAGATCATGACTCACGTGGTCTTAGAGGAAGCACTAACCATGAAATCCTACTTGGGCAGCCTAGAGTGTAAGCCCCCCACAACCTGAACTATGAGGTATTTTATCCTAGCCAAGGCAAGGTACATATAAAGCCTCCACGAGGTTCAAGCTCACCATCCATTGGTCACTACGAACTCCTTCACGTTGGTTCACTAACACCTTTGACAACCTAGAGTTTAGGCCCCCAACACCTTCCTGAACTACGTGGAATTTGATCCTTGCCAAGGCATGGTATGTCGGAATCGTCCACGAGGTTCAAGTCCACCATCCATTGGTCGCTCCGACCCCCTTAATGTTTGTTCACCAACACCTCTAGAATCCTAGAGTGTAATCCCCACATCTTTTTTCCTCAAATACATTTTATTTGATCTTACAAAGGCAGGGTACGTAGGAAGCCTCCACGATGTTCAAGTCCACCACCCCATTCACTCCGACCTCCTTCATGTAGTTTCACCAACACCTTATGAAGCCTATAGTGTAAGCAATAAACACCATAATGACCTACTTATACATTGATCCTTGCTAAGGAAATGTACGTAGGAAGCCTCGAAGAGGATCAAGAACACCATCTATTGGTCTTTCTGACACCCTTCACATCGGTTCACCAACACCTTGGGAATCCTAGAGTTTATTTCTCAAAGACCATCCTGGACTAAGTGGACATTGATCCTTGCCACGGAAAGGTACCTAGGAAGCCTCCACGTGGTTCAAGCCCACCATCCATTGGTCGCTTCGACCCCCTTAATGAATGTTCACGAACAGCTTGGGCCTCCTCAGAGTGTAACCCACAAGTTCCCCCCAATAACCTGAACTATGATGTATTTTATCCTTGCCAAGGAAAGGTAAGTAGGATTCCTCCATGAGGTTCAATCCCACCACCCATTGGTCTCAACCTGCTTCACTTCAGTGCACCAAACTCTGTCTGGATCTATGAGGTCTTTGATCCTTTCCAATACAAGGTACATAGGAAACCTCCAAGAGGTTCAAGCCCAACATTTTGTCGCTCTGACCACATCAATGATGGTTCACCCAATCCTACATGATGTTAAATAGTGGGCCCCAATCAGTGATAAGTTGTTGTTTCCCCAGTCAGCAGTAAGCAATTTCACACCGCCATTTTTACATGAAGTATGTTGCCTTTGATCCTTACCAAGGTAGGGTACGTAGGAATCCACCACGAGGTTCAAGCCCCCACTATCTATCTGGGCCCCACGTCGTCATTCGTGTCAATTCGATCCCATCCAGTGGTAAGTCGTTGTTACCTCAATCGACAGTAATCCACTGTGAACTTATTCATGGGTAAGCCATTTAAACCCCATATTAGTGCTAATCCTTCGTCATATGAACTATGTGGTCTTTGATTCCCTTCCACAGGGATACATAGGAAGCCTCTTATAGGACTAATCAAAAAACATCATCATCCTCATGGCGGTTCCATAAAATTCACCATCCACTTCACATAGCCATCCATCATCCATCCTGATTCTTACACGGGTGGCCACTTCCCAGTGAGATCATGCCACCCCATTCTCCATTCCACATAACATCATCTAGGAATCCAACCACATGTTTTCCCCAACATCGATGTTCCCTCCAGGGGTTGCAACAACCTGATCCATTGTAGTCAGTGTTCTGATCAATCAGATCTATTTCTGCTGGATGGTAAACTTACGGAATACCTTGTGTTAAACATGGGAAGCTGAGGAAAGCTTCATATACATTAAAATGGCATATGAATCCCCGTGTTAGATGTGGGATTTCTCGAGCTTCTTCACCCTTGATAAGCCCTATAATAAGGAGGAGAAACCCAGATGTGCCAGTTTCCTAGTGCCCAGACATAGTAGTGATGTCTAAAGTGACAACTCCCCTAACCTAAGGTTGCTGCCATGACAGGACCCTTTGGAATGTATCGACCGAAGCAGTGTAATTAACCGAGGTCCATGAAGATATGGCACTATTAATAGTTTCATGAAAAACATCTTAAATCTACAAGGGAGTCCCAGACTAGGTGACGAGTTCTGAGGAGGAATTCGAAGACGGAAGAACCGACATCCCATCATCTCATTCCGATCAAGGATAAAATGACTCTGAAAACGGGAATTTGATGCCCGCCTTCGGAAAGTGGGAATGTGGGGCAACAAAATCACACCTTTCATCCTCAAATAGATGGATGTGCGCACCCCGGAGAAAGCATCGAAAAAATAAATGGTGAACACAACGCGAATATATTCCCCTAAATATGGATATTAGTAGTGCTCGAGGCATCAATGGATTGATGTGTCACTGGATAAAATTATTTAGCGTCGGGTCCTACCCATAAAATAGTGGGCATGGAATGATACTAACCAGATGATGGGGTAGTAGAACGTTGGATGTCCTGATCTATGACACTGTCAGCGTGGACCCCTCTTATCTATCATGGAAGATGGGATGAAACATGGTCATCGGTCATCGATTACTTCTTCTTTCAGTACCGATGAGTTAATCTCCCTGGTTTGAGGAATTAGGTAGCTCCACCATGGACACGATCTCCTCCTACCCACTGACATAGGGGTAGGGGTAATGCCAACACGACATTCCCACATAGCTCCACTGCTTCAACGATGGCCTCTACATCCATGGTTGTGGGGAATTCCTGCCACCATCTCCCCATATGAGGTCATCTACCTAAGGGTAATCAATGACCTCGTGAACTGGTATGAGGAGGAGGGAATAATACCGAATCACAATATGGCCCACCTGAATCTATAGGCATCTGCGCCTTTTCGTCAATGCGGCCCTAGAGGGTCATGCAAGGAGAGGCTGCTCCACACACCAACATAAAACCATTTCCAGAGCCTCTCCCCAGAACGCTTTGAAGACTCCCTGCCTTATGTTGATGAGGTAGGTGATGTATGGCCCAACCCGATCAGAGTCCCATTCCAGGGGCTTCCGGCAACAGTCCCACCAGGCCGCATCAGCGTTGCGACCCAGTCTCTCTGGATGACGATCTGGTTAGCCACTTACCTACACCATCGGCTCCAGTTCGTCCGACCCGACGCCAGTGTCGGGCGCAAACTGAAGAGGACGCCTGCCAAGGGGCGTCAACAGCGATAACTATTGTGGCCCGATCGACTGCCAACACATATCATTAGTTCCTGTATACACTGAGCAAGTGCACATATATGCCCAACTGGGATTGAGACCCCAACCTCCCCATAGGCAGGATGGGTCAACTCTCTTGTTCGCTGGAATAGGTAGTGGCCGCCACGGACTAACCCACAACAATGCCACCCAGTACGGAGGTCCTCCCCATATCACTACCACAGGGAATTCAGGCCTTCCCCACTTCGAGGCTCGGAATGAAGGTCCACCCAACACCACATACATTATATGTAATGGTATTAGCCACTGGATTGACTCTCAATATGACAGCCCCTCCCGTGCTCACTACACTGGGTATGGAGTCTTCCACCTCAACCCGACAGACAGTTCGGGGATGTTATGAATTCGGTCTCTCTTAGACTAGGAGAACCACACTGTGTCCTCTCAGCTGCTAGAATAGGTCTTCCATTCCTTGGCAACCAAAGGGGTGATGTCCAGCCTCACCCCACTAGCACCCAACACAGAGGTCCTACCCGAGTTCAGCTATACCTATACAAGGACTCTTCTTGTACTGTGGTCACCAGGGGAAACAAGCATGGAGGTCCTCCCAATGCTTCTGCCAGTTCTAGAGGAGTTATTTCCCACTCCGGCACTATTCATGGAGTTCCTCCCCATTTCCCCTTCAACTGGTTTCCCAGTGCTCCACCACCCCAACTTACACAGTTGGAAACCCTCTACGCCTCAGCACTAGTGAAACTAAAGGAACTCGTGTCAGAAATCAGCCCAGTCCCGAGGAGCCACCCAGGGGTAGGAAGGTGGGTCACCGCCTACATAGGAGGAATTTTGGGAAGGTTTAAATAGAGATTAAACTAGTATGCTTCTCAGACTCTGAAGCAGAGTACGACTCAACATGGGAACCCTCAACATGCTCATCCGAGTCAAGGACTGGGGTAGGAACGAGGCACATCAGCCTCTTACTCATGGAATGAAAGGTCCATCGAATTCATACCTCTATATTTTTGTATATCTAGGAGGATGAAAATCTAGTGACCTCAAAGGTCATCGCCATGCAATCACCTCCATCATCACCAGAATCTCTCTCTACCTCGATAAGAAATCACAGAGAACTATTTTGGGGACTGATGGTGGGCAAAAAACAGTGTGACCTATAACCAGTGGCCCTAGCCCCTAAGCCATGAAATGCAGCCATCATCCCATCTTACCACGAGGTAGTGGCTTGATCGCTACAATCGTCGGAGGACAACCCAAGATTAGACAGCCAGTTAGCCCACTTGCTATACTCTCCAATTGGCAACCTGCCGTCCCAACCGTCTGCCGCAGTACCGCTGCCAGTTCCTCTACCACCCCTAGCTTATGGGCAGGGTAATTAAGGGTTAGATACTGAATCTAAGTCAAATAGATTACGGAAAATCCTCACAGCAGCCCACTTCCCTAAGATGTTTAGGCCAGGGGCTGCGCTGAATTTTTGCACACTGGAATCCCTCACACTAGAGATGGTTGAATGTTTCCTACAAACAATCTAGGTTATGCCCTTTCACCTTCATAATCTAAGAGTGGTTTATCCTAAGATCCATGAACATTTTGAAGAGATTAGCGAGAAATCACGTCTATTCGATTTGGCCGCACTCCCTACGGCCCAATGCCGTAAGTCACCAGGCCGCCACAAGGCCCTCCAACAACAATGCATTCAGTGTTTCATGGTAATCCACAAGATTATCAAAGAGGCTTCTCCCCATGTGAAAATCAATGGTTGGGGGCATTATGATTCCATCCTCTTCAGTCCTATCTGGTGGAAGCCCACTTTCTAGGTGATATCGACGACATGCCTCCAGGAAGGGTTACAGTCAACATGGGTGACATAGTGGACGAGGAGGATGAGTTGGAGCTTCATGATGGGGACTTACCCCCTAGGGATTCCAACACTATTGGACCCATCAGGGCGAGTTACTCATAAGTAGAATAACCCTCTAGGTATCCATGATCCGACCGAGGCATTATTACTCATCTAGAATTCTGGTAAGGGTAAAGAGAACGTCGGAGCTGCCAAGCACTCTAACCCGTCCGCCTCAATGCATAAGACGGAAGAAGACCATGAGAATGAAACATTGCACTAGAAAGTTGCTGATTAGAAGAAGATGGTCTATAACCTATTGGCTTAACACACTGCAGAGCGATGAAAAAACAAAGGTAATACTAGGCCAGGGTGGTAGGGGTAGGAACAACTTCTCCTTAGTGAGTTACCTCTAGATAACCCTTACCATCTTGCCACCATAGACAGGGTTGAAGCTGGAACTTATGGAAAGAGGGAGCGGTATCTCTCTCCAGACCTCCGGAATGGTGCAACAATCCAAGGAAACAAGCCTGGGTTCCCCCAGCAGCCCCCAAGGTCACTCCACCAATCGCTCCAGGAGCCACTGAGTAGACTTATCATGATGAAGAACCCACCAACATACTCATTGTTAGAGACCCCTATCAAGACAAGGATCTCCACCCAGATGATCCAATGACCACACTCATTTCCAGCGTGGGTGGATCTTATGTCAGCTCTTCTAGGATTCGAAAATCCCACCTTCTACACCATTAATGGGGTCGGGGACCTGCTGCAACACCTAGCCCACATCAACTCAAGGGGTGCGCCCATGTTAGGGTCTCTAGCCTAGTAGAATGCGGAAAAGATCCACTGCCTTGTTCAAACATTATAGGGGCCTGCATTCATCTGGTACAATCAGCTCCCTGTCAGATCTGTAACCAGTTGGGAGGAACATCACTAGAAATTCCCCTACTATTTCAGCTCCACTATGTGGAAAACGATCATCACTAACCTTTCAAGTGAAAAAAGGGATGATGATCATGTCATGGACTTCATCTCCTGGAGGAAAGGGCATACATATTCGCTTGACATGCCACTGACTCAGGAGAAATTACTGTCGATATGTGTAGGAAATGTCAAGAAAAAACTGGATCCCACTATGATAACCTAGAAAAACCTTGGGGGATTTTGAGACTTCTTCGACAAGGCCCATCACCTTGAAGAAGCCCTAAAACAGGACAACCAGGTATGCATGTTGCCTCCTGTAATTCCCACAAGGAGGGCTATCTGAGCCGAGTCTACCATGGTGTCCCCAATAGAGGCCCCCAAACTGCTAGAGTTTTTACCATTGGAGCTTCCTATGTAACCTCACAGAGGCCCGCTACCCCAGGCACTACATCCAGCCTAGTAGTTACATCCTCAGAATTGGCAGCTTCCCCCGCGAAATGCGCCGCCACCGCCTAGGCGAGGCAACCGGGCCCCGCCTCCCTGACAGGATCCTCCCGCACCGCGTCAGGGCCAGGCTCCAAGGCCCACCATTCCAGACATAAGACTCTGGTCCCACTCATTCAATGAGAAACAGGTCCTGACTACTTCTGATGTTCCTTGGAATAGGGGATTGTTCATTTTTCTGATTGCAAAAGGACAGAAGAGGCAAACCTCATTGATAGCCCCAACAACTACCCCTATCATTGGATCCTAGGCCACCCCCTCATGCAGTTCTACATGTTCAAAGACTGTCTTCAAGCCCAGGACGATAACAAGAAAGTGAGGTTGGGACCAACCCCAACACCAGTGACATTTATCGTCGTAAGTCACGACTACAGTATCCATAGTGAGGGAGAGTGGTAGCTTTTTTCTTACTATGAGTCCCAAAAATATGATTAGTGGATGGATCGAAAAATGGTTTCTCATTTCCATATCATCATCCATGAACACCTAAATCATCTAGAGCCACCAGAGGCTATAGGTTCTACTTCTGCGACATCATCTCAGCCGGCCTCTTCCCAGAAGAGAAAGCATTAGTGATGTAATGGAAAGCAATACACCCTGCTAATGCCATCGACATCACGTACTCTCAGAGACTTCATGCCCCCAGATATGGGAATTCACCCTATAATCTACCCAGTAGTGGATGACTCTTCATGTGATAATCAAGGGTATTCTTCAATTAATACCGTGGAGTGGTAAATCCTTATATGACTCCCAACAATAGGGAGCACCTGGAAGACCTCCCTAACATCCCCAGCCGACGCTAGCATCGGTAGAGCCATGTATACATGGGTCATCAAGTCACATCAATTTGCACCTCAATCCATGCCATGCACACCACTGAGAGTAGACAGTAGGCCCAACAAAGAGATTTGCACGCACAACCTCCTCATTTGTTGTCATCAGGCTCTCCTACACCACCGTTTGTCATGCTAGATCAGGCAGAGCCACTTCGAAAAAGACACGACTAGCCTCTCCCTGCTATAGGATGATATTAGTTGTCTGTCCCTCAACCAGTAGAAACTCTACAGGCTTTAACTAGTGAGCAACAGGATATGCCCAACACCAGTCAGCCGCCGGCTCACCTGGCAGGGCCCGCCATGCCTCCCGTCACAGAACGTCATCCTTCAAGTAGAAGCCTGTTCCTGGAACTGGAGTATGATGTTCTCAAGCACCATGATATAATCCTATCTAGACTCTCTATCCTAGATGCCCTTCTCCTATCCCCAGATATGCATGAGGCCCTCACTGAGGCTTTAAGAAGACCACCTAGTTTAACACAATTGTAGCAGCTGGAAAAGCCCTTCATGATGAAGCAGTAGAGAATGATGAATGTCAGGCCATCATTTCCATCTTCAAAAAAGATTTAGTTTCTCTTATACAAGGCCACATCTACCCACTCTACACCACCGAACAATTTAACACTATAGAGGTTCATCGCTGTCTTGATGACAATGGCTCTGGGATAAACCTTATCCAAACGTGGACATTGAGGAAGCTACGGTTCTCCAAAGATGACCATACTCCCTCCGATTTATGATTTATGGGATATGACAGTACATAGTATAATCTAGTCAGTAGGATCCATTTGAAGACCAAGTTCGGTGGTCTAGTTTCCAGTTCGGATTTTATGGTTATCTCCCAAGACACATCGTACAATGCTTTGATTGGAAGACCATGGCTCCATCTACATGTGGTGGTCCCCTCATAATATCATCAGTGCCTCAAGTACTCCCTTAATGGTCATGTGAGAATGCTCCAAGGTGACACGTCTCCTTTTTCCAATTGTAATGACCACTATCTGGAAGCAGACTATTAGAAGTGCTAGGACAAGCAAATTCAGGCTAGCGAGGTTGAACCCATCGTGGTTGAAGTAGACCCCTGTGCAGGTCTAGATGATGCATATGTCTTCCTGATCCATCGATTGGAGGCCACGACCCCCAATATGGGGAAATGTTTTTTTGTCTCTTGTACATGGGGGAAGCATATTCCGATGTCTATTGGCAGTAGATGAACACATCATAATCCTATATAAATTAGGATCATGTGATCCTGAGTCCTCCGACCCCTGTATTGTATTGTGATTTCCACCTCATGGTGATGACAGTACGTCATACTGTCCTGGTCCACTGATCTGGATTCAACCGGACCAAGAAAATGAAACACTATTTCGTTGATATCATCAAGAATGGCCCCTTGGCCCAAAGACCAGATTCGATTGGCTTAATATCCTTCATTGTTATGGTATCGACAACATAACAATTTCCTAATGCAATGCAAACTACCGATCAGGATGGTACTATCCTCTCTTCCAGATCTGCTGACCCAGAGGAGGCTGCTCCCACTAGGATCCCAGTTCCACGAGTGAAGAAGAGGATTTGGAGGACACTCCTTGGACCATTGAAAAGGAAGTCTCCATCACGGTTGATGAACTGGTACAGGTGAACCTTGGTAGCGAGGCAGATCTGAGACCTACATTAATCTGTGACACCATGTCTCTCGAAGAGCAGCAATGGTACATGGACTTTCTGAAGGAACCTTGTGACATGTTTTCCTGGATTTATGAAGAGATTCCATTACTAGATCCCCAGGTAGTCGTCCACCACCTCGGTCACCCGGTAAATCATCGCGGGTTCAGGCAACCTCCCAGAAATATGCACCCTTCACACGGTTCCATGGTCTAGGTCAGAGTTGATAATCTCGTCAAATCCAACTTTATCAAGGTGGTCTAGTACCCCAATTGGCGAGCCAAAATTGTGCCGGTTAAGAAGAAGAATGTGCAGACCAATGTCTGTATTGACTTAGGAGATCTCTACCATCACTGTCCGAAAAATGATTTTCCTATTCTTGTGATGGACTTTTTGATTGATGATATAGTTGGGATTAGGACCTCTCCTTCATGGATGGTTACTCAGGATACAACCAGATATGAATGGCCCCCGAGGACAAGGAGTCCATAGATTTCAGGGAATCCCAAGGATATTTCTGTTATCAGGATATGCCATTCAGCATGAAAAATGCAGGTGCCACCTAATTGCAGGATGTTCCCCTAATATTTAATCCAATACTCATGGCATTGGTGAAATGTTATGTGGATAATCTAGTGGTCAACTCTTTCCAGTTCCAATACAATATCATGTACATTGAGAAAGTGTTCGGATTCCTCCGTTCCCGCCACCTGAAGATGAAATAGTTGAAATGTTCTTTTCGGGTCACCTCTGGGAAGTTCCTTGGCATTGTAGTCAGTTACTGGGGCATCAAGATAAACCCAGAGATGATCAAGGCAATAAACTAGATGCCTACCCTGAGCAATATTCAGGATCTTTGAGGATTCCAAGGCCACGTAGCCTACATAAAATAATTCATTGTGAATCTAGCCGGCAAGTGTAAGCCCTTTTCCCAGCTTATGATGAAAGGCACCATCTACAAATGGGATGAAGAGTTCCAGACCACATTCAAGGAAATCAAGTAGTATCAGTTCCAGCCTCCAGTATTTAGGCCACCCATTTCCGTAAAGCCGCTGATCATGTATGTGACTACCATGAAGTGATATCTTGGCACAGTTCTCTCTTAGAAGAACAATGAGGGGATAAAGAACAATCTTTACTACCTCATCCGCATAATCCACGATATAGTGACTAGATAATCCCACGTCGTGAAAATCCGTCTTGCACTCGTATTTGCTATGAAGATGTTTCAACACAATAGGTAGCACCATGAGATACAGTTGGTGTCTTGGTTAGACCCACTGATATACATTCTGAACTACCCCATGTTGACCTGCTGTCTAGCACGGTGGGCAATGATTCTGTAGCAGTTCAATATCAGGTTTTTCCGCTAGAAAGATATTAAGGGGAATACATTGGTAGAGATTCATGCTTCCCATCCAAGCCCTACGGACTAGTCCATGGACCTAGATTTTATGGATGAGGCAATCCTCTCAATAGATCATGCCACCCCGTGTTGAAAAAATCACATTGATGGCGCCTTCCTGAGCCCCACCGGCAGGAGGCTCAATGATTCTAGACTTAACAGAGTAGGCTTGGGTATTGACTTTATTACCCCAGTGAAAGCCATTATTCCGTACTCATTCCTGTTGTCAGAAGGCTGCACTAACAATGAGGCAGTGTATCAGGCTCTTATCACTAGACATGAGTTGGTCCTCGTGGTCAATGTTCCCCATTTTCAAGTGAAATTGGATTCTGAACTAGTCATCAATAAAATCAATGGTAACTACATCATCATAAATCCAGAGCTCATACCATTATTGGAGTGCACTCTCCAGCTAATTTCCATTTTCCCATCTCGTCCGAAAGTCACTCATGTCCCTCAATCTCAGAACAGTCGTACTGAAGTCTTGGCCAACCATGCTTCATCACTTGTAGAACCCGAGTAGGATGACCTGATTATACACGTGGAACATTGGAGAGTCGTTGCTCCTGTCACACCAGATGATGACGAAGACCTATGGGTTAGACATGTTACCACTGGAGCCTCCACATCAGGACCCCAAGGTCTCTCAGATTCTATGCTGGATCTGACTCCTAACTAGAGATCCCCCTTAATTGTGTATCTCCAAAATGATCACCTCCTTTAAGATCGGGCAGAGCACGAGTGAATCCGATGGCATGCAATATTTTTTACCCTACAGAGTGGTCCCAGTCTTGAACAGATCCTCTACATGTGAGGGTTATATATTGTTCTCCTTCATTGGATCCAAGGAGTCGAGATTTCTTGGGTCATGAATGAGGTTCATGCTGGTTCCTACGACACCCATTAGACTATGCCAAAGATATCTCATCAGATCCGAATATGTGAATGCTTCTAACCCTCCATGATCCACGATTGCATCGAGTACACTACATGTTGTCACACATTCGAAATTCATGAAAACAGTATTCATAGTTCATCAGAACCTCTCCACATCACCATGTATTCTTGTCCATTTTCTGAATGGGGGATCAATGTTGTAGGACCATACTCACCGGTAATAGCTCGCAAGTGCAGGTTCATCCTTCCCTCTACAAATTTCATTTCTAGGTGGGAAGAGGTAGTTCCACTTATAGAGGTCAAGTCTTGTTCTATCATTGACTATGTGAGCTCCAACACTATATACTATTTTGGAGTCCCTCATGCCGTCCTCACCGATACCAACACTAACTTCCGAGAAGCCGAGCTAATGAAATTGTATGTCATGTACAAAATCCATTTGAACTATACCTCCTACTATCACACATAGGAAAATGGATAGACCAAGACATTCAACAAAACCCTCTCTAACATTTTTCCAAAAATGGTCGGTCAGAACATGGATAGTTGGAGAGAAAATCTCCTCAACGCCCCATGGGCATATCGAACAACGACTCATAATTCCACCTAGGTGACCCCGTATTCCCTAGTGTACGGAACTGAGGTCGTCCTACCCAACGAGATCTAACTTCCATCATTACATATAGTGGGATATGACCAGTAGGTTCCTGATAATGAAGCAAAAAATTTTCTGGAAGATTTGGAAGCACTTGATGAAAATACGCTTCGTGCCCTGCACAATCTGGAAAGACACCAGAACAAGATAGTTAGGTCATTCAACAATAGAGTTCATCTATGTTCCTTCTTTCAAGGTGACCTTGTATTGGCTGTTAAGACTCCAATGATCCCTATCATGAAACCTCCCATGATGGATCCAAAATGGGAAAGACCTTACATAATTCACATGGTTTACCCCAATGGTGCATACTCCCTGGTGATCATGGATGGTGAGCTTATAACTCCTCCCACAAATTCCAAGATCCTCAATAAAATACTTTGACAAAGCCTACTTATCTTGCATGATGTAAAACTGGACAGTCCCAGATGACCCTAAACTACATTATGGTCTTACATGACCCTAAACTGTTTGGTCCAACATGACCCAAAACTGTTTGGTCCTATATGACTGTAAATTTTTAAACATCATGCCTTACAATAAACATTATTTCATCCTACAAGACATTAAACTAAACCCTTAGAACTACACGTGGCTTGATTCCCATCAACATCGGATCCATAGGAACACTCAAGAATTTGTCCTTGAGCCCAGCCCCCATACTATTCCCTTTGACTATCCGCCTCAGTATAGTTATCTTAGGGAGTCCTTGCATGATATGGTATACAATTCCTTATCCCCACCCATGTATAGATTATGACAGTCATACCATGTGCCCACACCACATTCTCCTATCCTCCCACGACCTCACCATATGACACTAATGTAAGGACCCGACCGCAGTTTCCTGGAGACGGTGCCTTATTTGATTACATTGGCATACAAACAAGGAATATGAATCTCGAAGGACTGAGTAATTTAGTATAATTGGAAACAAGATACAAACATAAGTTCATCACTACAATTTGAAATTAAAAACAACATAGAAAATCCTTAGACAACTTCAATAACTCCTTGGTTATCTCAACATGTCATTCATAATAGAATTCTTCTTACCCTGAGAAAATGAAACATAATAAAGGGATGAGCTCAAACTCTCAATAAGAGTAAGCAATACAACAAGAAGATAATATAAACATTTTACATTGTGAATAATAGAAAACACATGCCTTTAATAATAATCTTGAACACATTATGGCAGGAATATGAGCTGAGTAAATAATGTCATAATGAAACATAATCATGGGTATTATACTAGTCGAATAAACCCATGAACATTCAATTAATAGATTAATAATGAGGGAAGTGCTTATGTAAAACATTTTGAAACATTTTTTCATGGACTCGGCCAATACGTCTAGTGATTAACACCTCAGCCAAAATCCATTTCACCTTGGGAATGGCCTTGACCAATTTCACGTCTAGTTATCTCATGAGATCTATCGATTCATCGAGGGGATATAGGTGGCCCCAACCATCACATAATAATTTAAGTGCATTCCTCATATGAGTGGGGATAAATATAAACAACATATACATTCATATTGAAACAATAATATGAAATGTAACTATCATTCCTGAATCGTTAAACATAAAACACTAACCATACTGAGTAATGTGGTGAATGGTTTTAGGGTAGACCATCCAAAATTGAGTTAGTCATAAACCATTAAATAAAATATGGTATATGACTTCATAAATTATTAAACCAAATAATACCATTGAAACAACAAGTTCAATGAATCAAACAAAAATACTCTTATAAAACATTAATAAATTTTGAGATAAATACTCTTTTATTTTGAAAAGAAGAGTTATTTTTGAAAATTCATGGCATAAAACCAGAAGTTAAGTGAGATTGTATTTTCACTAATAAGATGCATGATTTTTTAATGATAATGGTTTCCAAAAACCGACTATATAGCACCCTTTAAAGTAGTATAGAATTTGAGAAACTCCCTTGAATTGGCCTTGTATTTTTGAAACAATATTGAGAGTTCCTTTTAAAACGTGTAACTATCCATAAAATGAGTAAGGATTATGGGTTTTAAACATATATATGATACTCACACAGAACATATGATGAGTACATACCAATACATAAGAATTACATCGAGTTAATTAGACAATGAATGTATCCCGAATAAAAGTGGGAGTTTGGGTGGAAAAACTCTTACCTTAACTCCAAACGTGTTCCACTCTTGTACTTAAGCTCCTAGAATATTAAATTATAATTTTTAATAACTTATTTCAGAACCTATTAGGTAGGTATTTATTTTTTAATAATTCATGTTAGTTCATTTATGTCTTTATTGATAAATATTGTATTGACTTTCGTCGTTCTGGAGTGTTCGTTTCCTTTATTTTCATCTTCGGTTCACTTGTTTTTAATTAATGAAGTTCAAGTGGAATGGTTATAAATATCCAGGATTGGATTTATATATTATTAATTAACATATATAATTTTTATTGGTCATTTATATTTTTTGGTTACATGGAATGAGGATGAATCATTAGATGACAACCACTTCGATTATTCGATGATATTTGGAATATTATGAACAAGTTTTGTCATATAACGAAATTATATGTACATATTCTAGTTCATGAATATTATTTAGGTTATAACAAATATATTATAGCCTGGTTCAACTATGAATATGGTTTCCTGACCAGTAATGAAGAAGAAATTGAACAATGAAACTTCGTCGTCCACGAAGGTTATAAATCAGAACCTCATGGACGCCAATTTCGTTTATAAAAATAAAAGGGAGGTAGTAGGAATATTTATGATGGTTTATCCACTCACATGATATAAATCCATAATATACATGTTACTGTAGTTATCATGGTCATTTGTTCAGAGGAGGTGAGGTGAGGATAGAAAAGGAAGATAAATTGAAATGAAACCAAATGAAAAAGAACAATGATTTACCTCTTGAAACTACCTCCTTGAGAATCTCCCTAAGGGATGTGGTTTTGGTCATTTAGAAAAACTATAAGCTTCCTGAGAGTGGGGAGAGGATAGGGAAGCGTAATTGGGTTGAATGTTTAAGACATTCAAATCTTAGAGGAGTGAAGTGAAGAGGGAGTGGTGTAGGGTTTTTATTATGGAGGAGAGGAGTAAATTTTGAATATTTAATTCATTATTTGATTAGTTACCTCAAGATAACCAATAGTGTAGTTTCATGTGTCATCTAATAGTAATAAGTTCAAGTGAGTTCAAACCAAGTGGCCTTGAATCACTTGTAATGTCATGAATAGTGTATTTAACTAATAATTTGTATATACGATATTTTATCGTATTTCACAATTCATCAAAAATTATAGAACATCAGAAAAATCCCAAAAATTCTCCCCTACCATTTATCTTTGTGTAGAATTAAAAAGTGAAATCCATTTTTCAATACTAATTTTCTAATTATTATTAATCTAATATTTAAATATGGTCATAGTTAATTCGGAAAATAATAATCTTGAAGTGCAATTAGTTTTATGTGAGATTGAAAAATTAATTATGATCCCATTATCATATTGTCTTAAGAAAATAAAATATTATTATTATTTAATATTCATAAGGGTCATATTAATATTCATTTTACTATTCATAAGGGTATGTTACTATTCACCAAAAATCATGTTTGTTCTATCATAATCAAAATGATTTACTAAACAAAACTCTAGATGACCATTTTTTTAAATTCAAAACATTTAAGAGGGAAGGTTTTGTTTAATGGTTAGATTATAAATTTACATTCTATATTTACTTTCAAAACCATGCGGTGTTACAGATAAACTGTATGGTCTTGAAGAACTATGTATGGATTAATTCCAATCTTCAAGGGATACATAGGAATGCCCGAATAATTCATATGTTTGCCCATCCCAAAATCCAGAATCTTTCCATGAGTCAAGAAATATGTTGTGGTTAAGACTTTTTCCCCAATTCATTTTGAGCTCATCTAGATCCCTCCAAATGTCCCACTCCCTAGAGGTGTTCTCCTCTTTCAATTATGGGTACAACTATGCTTCACCTACTCTTTTGATTGGGACTCCATCATCTTTCCCATATAGAAGGGCCCCCCGAGTTGTAGTGATGCTAGGCCCAATGGATCTCCATCCACATTGGGCCAACACCCTTGTGGATGGTGAGAAACAAACTAATTCAAGTCCCACGTTGCAATTATGGTTAGCAGTCGATGGTCATTTTTTGTCCCTAGTCCGGGTCACTATAGGGAAGCTATGTTTCGAACATGGTCAATAGATATCCTTTGTCATCAGAGCCACCCCAATATGAACCAAACATTGAGTGTAGTGGTTCATTAGGCCCCATTGTATCTCCAAGTGATGAAATATCTTCGGGTGATGCCAGCTATTATACCTCTATATGACATGGAGAGCCAAGTCTAGATCCTTTTTCCCACACTGAGAACTTCTCACGTGGAATTAGGAGGAGTGATGAGGTGATAACCACACCGGAGGTCATATGGAAACCACTGGTCAGGACGCCCAACCTCAGGCCCCTTGTCCTTTTCTGTCCCATGGACCAAGTTCTCCTTCAGGGTTGTGTGGGGTTGGGTGGACTTATATCCTCATTCATGTCGGGCTATTTATCAATGACCCAAATATTCCCATGAGACATCGCTCTTATAATTTATCATACATACCCTGAGCACATGCCTTTTCGCACTTCCTGTGCCCAATCTTGGGCCCCCAACCCAAGTCTTAACTCTTATGTGATTGTATGGTGTGGTATGGGATTAGGTTCCCATTAACATCGGATTACTCGCCACACTGTACACCTCCCTTGTTTGGGATATCTTACCCCATTCTTCATCCTCATTGTAAGCTGTTAAATTGCATACTAGTCAGGACTTTCTAGCCCTAGGCCCTGTGTCAGGCCCCCCCAGCCTTTTCAGGTCCTGACCCAGGTTCTCTCTTACGGGATTGTATGGTGTGGTATGGGATTAGGTCTTCATTCACATTCAGTTAGTCATCACTATGTACACCTCCCTTGATTGGGGTATCTTATCCCTTTCACCATCCTCATTGCACGACATTAAACTAAAAACTAGTTGGGCCTTTCCGTATGAGGCCCATCCTCAGGCCCCTTGGCCTTTTTGGCCCCCTGACATAGGATCTCTCTTATCGGATTATATAGTGTGGTATGTGATTAAGTCATCATTCACATCGTGTTACTCACTGTGCCATACAACTTCTTTGTTTGGGTTATCTTACCCCATTCTTCGTCCTCATTTGAAGACGTTAAACTGCAAACAAACCGGGCCTTTTCCTCCGAGTCCTGGCCATAGTCCTATTAGACTTTTTAGGCCCCTAGCCTAGGTTCTTTCTGAGGGTTATACGGTGTGGTATGAGATTATATCCCCATTCACATTGGGTTACTCGCTGCGCCATACATCTCCTATATGTGGGGTATATCACCCATTTACGTCCATACGGCATGATGATAAACTGCACATTACTCCCTTGAAGAACTATATGTGTCTTGATTGCAATCCTAAAGGGATACTTAGGATTCACAAACTTGTAGAATTTATTTCCTACCCCATATCTTAGATATCTTCCTCTCATCTTGGCCCCTGGGCCTACATTTCCCCAGAGAGATGAATATATGGTGTGGTATGGGATTATTTCCTCATGCACATTGGGTTTTTTAACAACTTCCCCACTTACCTCCACCACCTAAGAGTTTTTTTATCCCCTTGTGTGATACTCATCTTTTTAAATTGGCCGCTCTCAAGATGATCCCCTCAGTGCCCTTCATAAATTCACTAATGTGCCCAAGGGTATGTTGGTTTAGCACCTGGAATGTCAGATTCTATCCAGACATGCTTTCACCCATTTCTCAGGCATCGTGTTCCCATTCATTAGGGCTTCCATCACCATTCATAACCAAAGGGATCCCCAAATGGAATGGATTCAATGCCTAAGGTCACTCCTAACATTACAGGACAACATCCTTGAGGGAATCTGAAATCAAATCAATACAAGTCCCATGTTTCCAATATGGTCAACAGTTGATGCTCATTTGTTTGTCCCCATTTCGGGCTAACGCGTTATGGATATTGAGTTTCAAACATGGTCAGCAGTTATCCTCCTTCATCACGCCAACCAATGAATCCAAAAATGTCAGTCACATGACTCACATCACTCTCCTCCTCATCATGACCATGTATAACTTCAAAACTCATGGTATTATTCCTTAGTGCGGATCAGAACGTTAGGAAGAAGAATCTGTGACTTGGAAATCATTTGGAGCTCCACTGATTTACCCTTTGAAAGTATTTCATGTATTGAAAATACCTTATCCACCATTTTTTCTTACATCGAGATTGACTCACATAGGTTTAGTGATCAGATTAATGTCTTTGCTTACTTGGAACAGTCCTACTTTTCCATGGCCCAAGTTCTAAGACATTAAAAAAAGATCTTTTCGTGCTGCACCTTTTTAGATCTACATATATCTTGATTCCAATTCCATGGGATACGAAGGGACACATAGACGCCTCATATATGGTTCCATCTTAGTAGAGAGCTAGTCTCTCATACTACCGACCCTCTTACCTCTTTTTGGCCCCTTGGACCGAGGTTTCTCTCACGGAATCATGCACGGTTTGGTATGGACCTCGTCTTTATTCAGGTCGGGTATGCTGTGTTTCACCGTGAAAATTCCCCCTTTATTCCCGTCCCTACTATGTTTGTGCCACACGACGTTAAAATGCATGGTTGGTCCCATAACATAACCCTAAATTTAGACAATATCGTCCCGGACACATCTTAAGAACTCCATATGGCTTGATTCCCATCCTCAAGGGGCACGTAGGAAAGCCCGAAAACATTGCTTCATGGACCATCCTAATTCTCACTCTTGGTATCTTGACCTGGAGGGTTTCTTCCAGGGATACATGGTGTGATCTGGACCCCATTTCCTCATTCACTATAGGTTAATAACTACCACGCCACATTCTCCCTTCTAGGGATCTTCCCTTCACCTCCACATCCTATCTTATGACGTTAAACTGCATGAGCCCATATGTCCTCAACACATGAAACTAAACTATGGTTCTTCCCTAAAAAGTTTTGGGATGAACTATTTTAATCATTAGATGTTTGAGTTTCTTCTCCAGAGATAATTACTCTTACCATGGATGGTCTCTAACCACACTTTTCCCCTGAACTACATTTGGCTAGATTCCCATTCTCATTGGATACATAAGAACACCCCCCAATCCTGTCTCTAAGGCCATCCCCAGGAATCATAATTCTCGTTTCCCATTTTTTGGTCCCTTGACCAGAGCTATTTTGGGAACTAGGAAATTGCAGCTTTACCCTGAAAAAGTTCGGGATACCCTACAATAAATGTCAGGAGGTGACAGTTTTCTTATCAGATTGGTCTTGTTTAGAAGTATGTTTGATCCCCGATCAGGCAGGTGTATCTGCCTTATACATTTCCACCATGGTGGTGTAAATACAAGATTGTTTGACTCAAGTCAAACCACCCATCACTCGATTGTTCCTTCTTTTCATGCCCTTTATTCGGATCCTCACCCACTTTCAAGTCTAGAGGAACCTCCTTACAGTACGGATGCATGGCCTACGGCTCACCTACTATCCTAGGATAATATTCCGGAAGACTAATGGATGAAATTTTGAGTCAGGAACCGTGTTTTCAACATGGTCAGTGGTCGGGCCTCATTTGTTATCCCCATTTATGGATAACACAATATAGATGTTGTGTTTCGAACGTGGTCAACATTTATCAATTATTGTTGCACCATCACCACAGTGTTTAAAATTTGGGGTATTGTAATACACACTTTCCATTCCCTTATGTTTAGATAGGATTTCAACACCTCTGGAATTACCCCACTCTTGAACTAGAGCACATTGGAAACACATCATGTCCATTGTTCTGAGGTCCTCGTCCTCTGATCGGGCCTCTCCCTTCTCTTCTCATAAATCTGAATTGGTTGTTCAAGCCCTCAGATACCTGAATTAAATAATAAGGTGGCCATCCCTTATTTCTCACATCGGGCCTAACCCATGAGAGCTTAGTGATTGACCGCTGGATGCTTCAGCAATGTCACATGAATACCATTAACCAACACAAATAATATAACTCATGCATGTAGTTGGAATAAAATAATCAAAGCATAAAAGTGCGTTTATAGGTTTCAGGAATCACATCACCCTTGTATTTACCCATCCCATGGGTGGGTTTACCATGTCAAAAGAGCATAGGATCTCTGCCAGCCTATGGAATGTGGCGTCCAGGATTTGCTGCAGCCAGTTTAGTTCCCGCTCCACCTCGGTAGCGATGGGGTGCAATTCTTCAGCCGCAATCTGAGCCTGCACCACACCGGTCCGGATGAGGATCATTTTGTCAGAGGCTCACATCAGGACCTCTTCATCCTCTGCGTGTTGGACCTTTAATTACAACATTATCTTAGATTTCCCATTCAGGGTGGCCGAGTGCTCATCTTCCTGACTCTATAGCCTCTGGGCCTCATCTTCAGCCACCAAGAGCATCTGGATGTTCACCACTTTCTATCACTTCCAAACCACACCGAGCCCATGGTTATGCTCCAAAATCATGTCCATTATATGATCTTAGACTAGCATGTGAGGACGTTGGGTATCCAATCCTCTAACACACATTTTGTGTAGCTACGATCAAAGTCTTTCCATATCATCCTTCCATAGTCCTTGGGGGTGTCATAAATGAAGCTCTTTATCTACTTCCATGATCAAAAATAGAATATTCTACATTCCTCATCATTAGAGGTCTTCTCGTCCTAGTCAGTGCGGTTAGATGGCAAATATGTAGGGAATTCCCCAATGAACTCATCATCATGGTCCACATACGGGACTAGATCAGGCATAGTGGGTCTTTGGTTGTCCAACTGATCCTTATCATCATACCCCACCTCAATGATCTTAGGATCAGACTCCCTAGAGGTCCTACTAGTGATCGAGAGGGCCATTGTTTGATCAATCCGGTATTCCACCTCCATAGTCACTGGTATTCCCCTAGGAAAGGCTCTTCCAGGGGTTATGAACGTCCTCGCCAAGGTTACTCACACCATTTGGAGGACTGTGCGTACCAAAATGGAGGAATGCACTTCAGATAACATGGTCGACGTATGAAACTCATTAATTTGGTAGAAGATACTTATAGAGATCAAATTCTTGCTCTCATCATTGGGTTGATGCCGTTAGGACCCCAAAGTGTGGCCCTCGATATATTTTTGGAAGGTCTAATGTTTTGAGAGCCACTTCGGGTATTATATCCTTACAAACATGTTGGTCACCCCAACAGTAGATGTGGACCACCAATGTCCCGCATCTGTACCTCTTGAAGGGAGAGAACATGTTCTGTGCACAATGTCCAACTGCACAAATTAGATGTTTGAGAGGAGTCCAAATAACTTGAATGTGGGCCCAAAATAATGGATTTGGAATCTTTAACTCGAGGGCCTCTGTGAACTCTTCAATATCGTAGTCTTGATCCCCGACTTTACCCACCTCCAATGAGCCCCCTCTCTCAGCCTCGTATCTCTAGGAGGATTCATCTGATTCTTCCGATAGAGGGAACAGTTCCCTTATTTTGGAAGACAACAACTGAGGGGGAATGGTGCAATCGAGAAACACATTGAATCGATCCATCATCGGATTCGGGGTACCCTGGGAGTGCACAAAAACCTCTAGGTTTGTCAGGTATTGCTCCACCTCTTCCTGGGATACCTCAAAGCTAGCCCTGATATGGCCTATCCCTAGTAAATCTATCTTGAGACGGTTCAGATGTTTCCACATCTCTGATGGCTCTAGGAATTACTGGTTAACTTCCCAGATGTCCCAGGACTCTAGGAAGATGACATTCCCTAGCATATCAAGGTGGTTCAGTCGCTTACCTATAGGTTGAGTGGATATTCTACGGATCCCTCTTGGTGAACTCACCTTATGATAGCTCTACAATTCTAGGATGACTGAGTTTGTTTCTACTACTACCCTACCTCAACTATTGTGAGCCTTGCTGTTATGGTATCCTCACCATCGCAAGATGCCCCTTCCACCTTCCGACCTCAATCCTTAGGTCAGGGAGACATTCCATCATCAAATCGATTGGTTGGATGCTTCAGCATTCCCCCAAGGAAGGCCTCCTCACAATTCTGAGCATATTCCATCACTGTCCCGAGGAAAACGATGAGAGGAGGCATATGGTTCTTCAAATTCATGTCTTCCTGTGTGAACATGAGTGACATCTACCTCATCACCCATGGGTGTTCCTCATTGTGCACCCCCAGATAGACCTTCCCTGTCAGTCGCTGCATACACGAGGATTTCTATGAAAATCGGGGCAGAGTGTGCAGCTCGGATAGAGGTTCATGATCCACCCTTTCCACCAAAACTACACCTTGAAAGGTCAGGATATAGGCATGTGGCTCCTCTGTTCCCTGACTATCATCAGTGAATATCCCCATTAATAATGTAAAATGGGGAAAATCTAACTCCTCCACCTTCCACAGTCGGTTCAGAAGTGACTGTGAAGTCATATTGGCTGGAAAGCTCTCATAATCCTTTAGGATGGAAGGGCGGAAGATCAATTCCAGAGTGGAAATGGGGTTCAGGTATTCCTAAACCCCACTGACGTGTGCCTCTATTCACCCATACAGAAGTTGGAATGACCCGCATATTTTCTATACCCTCTTCACCTCACTGATATGCCGCAACATCTTATACAGCTTGCCCAGCATTGGGATCCTGAGTTCAACCCACCATCATGTCTCCAACACGGACACCATAATAAATGTGCTTGGAAGCACTCCCATGTTGGTGTCCCTCATGGGTAGCATCCAACCACAGATGAGAGTCGTGATGAATGCTTCCAGCCCGACTATCGGTTGTTGTTCAGTGATGATACTGAATCCCCAATTCTTTCACAATAGGTCTTTCAAAATTCACTAGTTTGAGTGATCCTTACTATAGGACCCCTTCTGGAACGTCAGAGGCCTCACCAGAAAATTTCTATGTTTTGGGATGTTTAGGAACTATTTGAATCACTTCCTGAAATGGACGTCCCTCACTGCCTCCTTGTCCTCTTCTAGCACAATCTTTATCGAATCCACCACCAGCGACGACATTTCCTCTGGTTCCTCCCACACACTCTTAACGGGGTGGAATTCCTTCATACATGTCCCCTAGTATCGGGACCAACGATATTGGGTGGACGTCCCACAATATGATGCCGACTTCCTCGTCGTGAAGATAGAATGTGTTGGTCCCCAGTGACCACCTGCTCAATAGATCCGACATCAGCTGCTTTAGCTGGTAGATGAGAAACTGGGAAGCCCTTGTTGCCTCATACAAGCCCACTCTTCTCAGTTCTTCCCCAAAATTCTCACATGAGGAGCCTACAAAGTAGGCCCGAGCCCAATCATCTATGACGTTGCCACTGTGGCGTATGTCCCACACCTCAGACCACCCCTTGTCTGGGTTCCCCATAGATTCCTTCAATATCGTCTGATGCATGGGGAGAGACGTCTCTGGCTATAACTCCTTACTAGTAACATTATTCATGTGGTTGTATAAGTAGTCAGTAGTGATGGGTGTGATGTCCTCCCGAGCATGGCCATCAACCACCCTGAACCATCGGTGCTGGCATGACGTGCTCTTGAACTAGTAATCTGGTTCATCCTGACTTCCTTCAGGGTTGAACAAGTCATCTCTCAGTCTGAATCCATACAAAGGAAACCTATAGTATAATGGGTAGTTCCTCTGGCTCTCTGATACCAGCTCCACCAAAGAACCATTGTCTGAGTAGCTCTGAATTAGCTCCCCAAAAACCAAATGGTTATCCATCTCATCCCATCATGAATTATCCGCATGGACCATCTGGGAAGCTTCTTGATAAGCCATTCAGTCTTTTATGTTTGGGAATTTTTTTTCATTCATGAAGCATGTTCGTAGAGCACGTTCATGAAGTCTGTCTACGGAGCCCTACCTCAGTCCTCCGAACACTGAGTTGTGAAGCGCACATACATGAATTCAAAGACATTCTATTCACCGTGAAGCTACTAGCCCGATTAATGGAGAGAAATCATGGAGTATGTCGAGATTCGTGAATCGAGAGATCTATAATTCGATGTTGCGAATGAGGGAATGGAGAAAAGAGAAGTCAGCCCCTCCATTTATAGGTGACGACCCTCGAAACTTCACAGGAAATCTTGAAAACATCAAGCTTCGCAACGTGCCCAACCGACCTGTCACTCTTCTGCTCGGTGATCCTCTTTGGTGATCCAGCTTCGCAGACAGCCATGGAATTTTGGTGATTGACCCTCAGACATTGACCCTTGGTTTCTACTCAGCTTAAAGTATAAGGGGTGGGGGGAATTTGTTGGCTCCAATAATCGGTAGGGAAAAGGATAATAATAATTTCTCTGAAGGTGCCTCACGAATACCATTCACGGAGTGCCAGAGCCATGTGCCCTCAATGAAGCATAGAGGATGGATGCACCACGATCCTATTTGAAGTTCGCGAGCCCACTACAATGCGAGGAGGCATGATGCCCCACGAGCCACTGTAAAATTTGTGAACCCGTCGTGATGAGAGGAGGCAGGATTCCCTACGAGCTCCTCTAATGTCCGTGAGACCACCGAGGAGTGGAATCCAGCTTTGCGCCGAGCGGGATCAGCTCCGCGACGCCTCTTTCCTACAAATAAAATACCCCTACCGGACAAAACAATGGATCATCCGACCTATCATCTTCTTATATTTCAAATAGCGAATTAATTTCTACTCTATGAACCATGAGCTGCTCAAGGTACTTTTGCTCTGTGAATTGCCTCCGCTTTTACATGTTTCCTCTCACTTTTGAGAGGGATGCCTTTTGAAATTCCCATAGGTTTTCTTGAAGGATGGAAATCCCCATGGGGACTCAAGTCATCACCATGAATTTATGCTTCACTAAGCACCCCCATGCACACATGACTCAAATGATAAGAAAAGTCACTATGCCTCGTGAAACACATTGCTTCACAAGACCTTGCTTCACAAGGCACCCATGATCCATAGGGCTTTGCTTCACGAATCCCCTTCCACTTCACGAAGCACCTCTTGGGTGTAAATATTCCCTATTCCTAGGATATTCCACTTCAATTCGTGATTCCCACACCTTCACGAACCCCTTTTATTTCCTCAGGCACCAGATCTCTACGAGGCCTCTACACATAAACCTCATTTCTCTGCAACTCCCTCTCCCGTGAATCCTCCTAGGTTTGCACAATCCAATTTCAAGGTCCCATGGACAATACTATATGTTGAGTTGCATTTCCAAATTCTTCTTCACATAGGAAAGCTAACGGCTATTGCTTCTTCACATAGACATGATAACGTGGACCCCTAAGGGGATCACCTCACGACACCCCCAACCATGGCATTGCCAGTGCATTCCCTTAACCATGTTGTAGAGTGTACCAGTTATGTATGTCCTGGGGTGCATAAAAAATCCACTTCTTCAAAGCTAGAGGGCGTTAAACTACAAAGCACCTTCATCTTCAGCTCATGTCGTTAAACTGTGACTTCCCCCTAGCATCCTGCATAGGGAAAGGGCAACAATCATGGTTTATGCTGCCATATTTTCATGTAGTAGGTAGAATCCATGCTTCTTCTATCTTCCTGGGTGCCAAATCCCTCTCCCACTGGGATTTTTCACCATTAGGGCCTCTACCCCAGAGTATGTCCAAGACTCATCAGGCTGCTAACCACAAATAAGCCCCTATTTACTTTTTGGGTTGTGATCACGCTTAAGCCCTTGTTCACCTCCCACAAACGCACATTTCATGATGTGATCGTCAGGTCTCCACTATATATTGTTTCTCACCCCAAGCATGAATCACGTGGGCTTACAAAAAGCTATGACCATGACATCATCTTTGGTAAGACTATAGTGTAAGACCCACACCACCTGAACTATGAGGTACTCGATCCTTCCCAAGGAAAGGTATGAAGGATGCCTCCACGAGTTTCAAGCCCACCATCCATTTTTCACTCCGACCCACTTCATGTTGGTTCACCAACACCTTTGGAAGCCTATAATGTAAGCCCTAAACACCATCCTGAACTACGTTGACATTTATACTTTCCATGGAAAGGTACGCAGGAAGCCTCCATGAGGTTCAAGCCCACCATCCATTGGTCGCTCCGACCCACTTCACGTCAGTTCACCCACACCTTGGGATTCCTAATGTGTAAGCCCCACATCTTTTTACCTAAACTACATGGTCTTTGATCCATGCCAAGACAGGGTAAGTAGTAAGCCTCCATGAGTTTCAATCCCACCACCCTGGTCGTTCTGACCTCCTTCAAGTCGGTTCACCAAATCCTTGGGCATCTTAGAGTGTATGCCCCCACCACCATCATGATCTATGTGGACTTTGATCCTTTCCAAGGAAAGGTACATCGGAGGACTCCACGAGGTTCAGGCCCACCATCCATCGGTCACTCTGATCCCCTTTATGTCATTTCACCAGAACCTTGGGCCGCCTAGAGTTTAAGCCCTAAAAACCATCCTGAACTAAATGGTCTATGATCCTTGCCAAGTAAAGCTATGTAGGAAACCTCTATGAGGTTGAGTCCCGCCATCCATTGGTCACTATGACCACCATCACATCGGTTCCCCAACACCTTCGTCCGCCTCAAAGCATAACCCCAAAATTCCCCCTATAACCTGAACTAAGTGGTCATTGATCCTTCCCAGGGAAAGGTATGTAGGAAGCCTCCATGAGGTTGAATCCCACCCCCATTGGTCTCGACCACCTTAATGTAGGTGCACCAAACTCCGTCTGGACCTATTAGGTCTTTGGTCATTTCAAGGGCAAGGTTTGTAGAAGGCCTCCAAGAGGTTCAAGCCCAACTTTCAGTCTCCCCAACCACCTTCACAATGGTTCTCCCCCGTCCCAGATGACGCTATAATGTGGGCCCTAATCAGCATTAAGCTGTTGTTTTTCCAGTCAGTGGTAAGCTGTTTCACACTGATCTTTTTAAATGAACTATGTTTTTTTTATCCTTCCCATGGAAGGGTGCATCAGAAGCATCCTTGAGGTTCAAGCTCCCACTATCTATCTGGACCACAGGTCCTGATATGTTTTGATTCAACCCCATATAGTGTTATGTCATGGTTACCTCAATTTGTGGTAATCCATTGTGCCCCTATACAATAGTAACCTTTTGAAGACCACAATCTGCAGTAACCCTTCATCATATGAACTACATGGAATTTGATTCGAAGACACAGGGATACGTAGGAAGCCTCTTTGAGGATCTTTCCCAAAACATCACCATCTTATTAACATTTTGGTCCCATTAACCATCTACTTCATAGATCCTTACATTATCCATCCTAATTCTTACCTGGGCCGCCACATCCCAGTAGGATCATGCCACCACATTCTCCATTACATTTAACATCATTTGGTTAGCTAACCACACATTGGCCCCAACATCGGTGTTACCTCTAGGGTTTGCAGCCATCTGATCCACTCTAGTCTGTGTTTCGATCAGTCTGATCTATCTCCACTGGACGTTAAACTTACAGCATACCATTTTTTAAACATTGGAAGTTGAGGAAAACCTCAGATACATTCCCATGGCATATGATTCCCCATGTTCTATGTGGGATGCCTCCGGCTTCTGCACCCTCGAGAAGCCCTATAATAAGGGGAATAGACCCACATATGCCGGTGTCCCAGCTCCTAGACACACATGTAATGTCCAATGTGACAACTCCCCAAACCAAAGGTTGCAGCCCTGACTGGACCCTTTGGAATGTCACGATATAAGCAGCATAATTTACCGGTGTCCATGAAGATATGGCACTGGGAAGTGTTTCACAAACACATCTTAAATATAAAAGGGAGACTCGGACTTGGTGACGAGTTCTGAGGAGGAATCCAAAGAAGGAAGAACCGACATCTCATCACCCCATTTTGATCAATGATAAAACTTCCTCGAACAAGGATTGGATGCCACATGCCTTTGGAAATATGGAATGTGGGGCAACAATACAACGCCTTTTGTCCCCAAGCAGACGGACGTGTGCGCCTTGGTGAAAGCGTCTGAAAAAATTTTCTTATTAGAGATATATGGATCAAATCAATAGATTGAGGCATATTTTTTATTTTAATGATTATAGGATACATATATGATGTTATCAAGGATATCAAAAGTGGCCAATGTATGCATGGATTGGAATCCCTTTCAATCCAAAACTCATTACTCACTTCAATTGTGATATTTTAATGATATTTTTTTTCTATAACTTGTATCTCATTTTACATTTTATGGTATTTATCATAGATAATTTTTGGACTATGGTAAGGTTTTATACTATCTATGGGATTTAACCTTCTCTAATATATCTTTTACATGATTAGGTCCATATTTATTTTGTTCACAATCATTATCCCAATAATATAGATTCCTACATCATTTCACATACAATGATTAGTATATATCCATTTCAATACATGAGTGGGAGATGTTGTTGAATGAAAACTAAACTAATGAGAGATATTGATCCCATCATCCAGTAAATTTCATATCATAATATATGAGCATATCATTCAGATTATGAATCGTCCATTTATATTACCCATTAGTATGGGGGTGATAGCCTTAATGAAATTCATTTCAATACTCAATGAATGTTTATGGATCAAAGAGATTTATTATTTAAACCTTGGATCACAATCAAAAATTGTCAAATGTGGACCCCATTGCATCCACCACATATATTACATATTTATCGGAAATTTTTTCTTATTGAGAAATTTCCACTAATATCGATTAAGTGGAAATTCTTGGCAAGTACACCCACAACTACCCATATCCAATTATATCCTTTGGATTTATTTAAGAGACTGGTGAAAAATTCAATAGTGACATTCTCCAATTTCAATATGGATATGTGAAAAGGGTTCATAACAACTTTACACTTATATTCCTCTACTTTAACATTCTAAAATATAAAACTTCCTATGATATACACAACAGTATCCTTTGACTTATTATCCTACCAGATATGATCTTGATGATCATTGTACATATTGTTAGTTATAATAATGATACATAATGTAGAGATATGAATTTTTCACAATATAACTTTCTTTATCTCATGTGATACAGGAACACAAGGACTTGTACCAAACAAAATTTTTTCCTCATCACTGATTAGTATATCTTGAATCATTAATTTGTTAAATTTATTAAATTTCTCTTGAAGCTCAAAATCATATGTTGGTTCCTCATTGATCTTGTATAAGATATATAATAGGGAAATTATTTGGTCTAGGTTGGATTTAGCTCCAACCATTGTAATTTAAAGATCCATCCTTTACATATACATGATGATACTGACTATTACAGTAAATATAATGGATATAGTAGTATGTTTTTCAATTTATGTCATCATCAACTTTTTACCCATTCATAGATGATAATGAATTGAGATATCATATTCTTTAATTATCACTAACTAACTTCTTTGATACATGTTGATCTCCTTTTATATGAATATATTATTTCATCTCTTCTAATTATTATATATGATGCACTTATCACCATATATGTAGTTCCAAAAAATCATCAATGTGATTATTATATCATCTTTATATACATCAGGTTTTTGTTAGTTATTCTCAAAGATCATTCACTATGGTGACCCAAAGGCTATAATTTTATTATTCTGAATTAGTAAAATCCCAAAAACTTCTTTTACGAATCACCAATTATCACAAAACCATCTTCACATTTTGGAAGTGTGAATATAGGAATTGTGATTGGCCTCTCATTGAGCTCCATAATTAATTCTTCACATTCTTACATATATATATAATTTAACCCTATCCATGTTCACACAATTATAGGGATATAAAATCTTGATAAATTTATCATTTTTCACCAGTAGTTCCCTGTTATTCCCCAATACCGTGGATTTCAATGACACTAGTGGGTTTAGGTAATTTATAAATTTATTTTTTCGTTGAATGGTCTAATGACATTCCCTGTCTTGTGATCACATCCCCCTAGAATGTAACTTGATACATACAAATGTAAAACTTGATGAACATAAAATACATTTTATTATACCATAATTTAACCATCATTATATATTTATTATACTCAAGTTCCTCCTTGATTATCAGCTAAATAATAATATCATCAATAAAAATATTGAAAATTTATAGAGGTAGTTTATAAAGAATATATTCCTTAAATTAGTGACGATTTTTTTTGTTTAATAGTATGTTTGATGGGAATCACTATGAACTCACATTTCTCATACAATCTTTGGATGGTTGTCATTTGAATATATTACTTATTGAAATTCAACTATTGATATACACAACAATGTTCCACCGTTGAGTAGTACCATACTTATCATAGTTGATAGAACAATTCAATAATTATTGGTATGGTATACTTTTTCTTAATGGGGGTATTTTTTAGAACTTATTATTTGATATAAAAAAACATTGATCAATACATCTCCTTGAAAAAAGAACTGAGACACCCCAAGGTGATGCAGTAGAGTGTAAAAACCCTTTTTCTAAATTCCAATGTGTATATTTATTTAAATTCATTAGTTTGATTAGTTCCACACTACAAGGAAATATAGTAATAATAATGTCTACAATTATTAGTTCTACTAATAACTCTACCTCGTGGTCTGGGGGTTATCTAGGTAATGATTTATGAAATACATCAATGTATTACGAAATATTTGAAATTTCATTAAGGTTTAAAACTTAAATTGAATAAACTATTTTACAAGGGTATTATTATTCCCAGGGTATCAACATCAACAACCTCAAGGTATTTTTCCTAGGTGATTAATAATCTTCTATAATTTTTAAAATGAATGGTGTGGGTTAGAATATGATATGATACTTATTTTTCAAGACAGTTGATGTGTGATCATTATAATTAGAGCCATACTATGACTAGTATATCATCAAGTTCCACTGTGGGAAGTATTATGATATTTTATAAAATAATCCTTCAATATATGATAATAGGATAAAATTTCAGCACATTGGATACAATTTCCACACTGCTATTTGTTTATCTAGATAACTCTAAATTATGATTTCTAGGATTGGATTTAATAGAACTAGAAAACATGAATGATATTGAGGAATGTGTAAAACAATAATAAAATAAAACATTTACCATTTTTGTTTAAATAAATGTTTTTTTATATGAATTCATTTTCACGCTTTAATTGTGATGTATTAATGACATATGATTTCCGTTTATTAGTTTTTATAGTGGTTTTTGATTTGGATTACACTCAATAAACCATGGTTTTGTGTACTGGCTTTCATAGTTCCCTTACTCTAAATTGTTAAAGAATTGAAAATGGGATATAAAATATGAGGATCCAACATTTTTTCTATCATGTTGGAAAATTTCTTATTGTATCTTCTACTATCATGGGATTGGTGTCCTTGTCTCCCACACATTAATGATTGCATCATTCCTTGAGTCAATTCCTATTATATTTATTGGATGATTTTTTACACAAGATTAGTTGGTTCATCTTTAATATTTTTCCATTTGACCAACTATAATGAATTTTATTCATATCTTATAATCCATATATCCAATGGTGTAATCTATAAACTCCATAACTACATTGATATAAAATCAAGAAATAGTTTCAAAACTATCAAGGTCATCGATAGATATATCCTTTCAAATGTTTGGGTTTAAACCACTAAATAATATATATATTTCTATAATTTCTCATAAAAACATATAGAAAATATTACAATTCTTGTATAGTTTTCCTCATAACCAATAATATATTGAATTTTTATTTTCATTAGATCTATGATATTTTTCTACATATAAGTTCAATGAGATTGTGGGAAATAATTGATAGAAATATTTTTTAAACATATTCCCAACTAATCTATTTTATTACATCTTTCATCTAGGTGTTATTTATAAAAAAACAACTGGTCATCTTCTCCATTAAAATTATATATTTTTTGAGTCATCATATCCTTATTTGAATAATGGTGCGTTGAAATGATCTTTTCTATTGATTTAACTAATTGTTCTGTGACAAGTGGGTTATATTATCAAATAAATATATGTGGGAATTTTTTAAATTGTTCTCAATGTATATTTGAACATTATTGGTAGAATTAGGGTGGCACAAAAGGTCTTGGTTATTTCTAATAGCCAAATATAACAAGGTAAAAATTTCTATAATGTCAAAAATTCAAACTCGAATGGAATTTGTAACGTTGTTTATAAAACCATTTTTTTGTGAATCACACATGTTTTGGACTAGCTTTTCATGGGTCCATCTATTTTCTAATAAAGAAAAAGATTGAACAAAATAAAAGTCAACATAGAAGGATTAAATAATTTTTTATATTTGGATATTAATTCCAAAATTTTATGTTATGGGGTCCCTATTTTTAGACATATTCTGAAACAAATCATCATGGATGTTAATGTATACATAGACTTAAACAATGGGTTGTCACAAATATTATGATTTCAAATTCACTAATTAACTAAACTTCAACTCTGATACAAACTATAACGAACCTATTATTTATAATGAAAAGATTACAACATTTTAATGATAAAAATATAATAGATATACATTAATGGAAATAATGGTCTTGTATCAAGTGAAAAATAGTATCAGACATCACATAATAAAATAAAAAATAATCTCTTTCTTAAAAAAATTTGTTATCAATATAAAATATCACATGCTATATAATACATATAGTTATTAGATGATATATATAACATAAATGGGTGAGATAAAATCATTATAAGGGTTAGGAGAAACAAGTTTCTTTAATCAATTGTACATGGGTTGTAATAGTAATAATCTATATATCATTATCATACCATCATAATCAGAATAATGAGGGGAATGATAAAATGTAATTAAATGTGATGATGCATAAAAATGAAACATTATATCATTGTGGTCAATTAATTAATTTTTTTTTGAAAAAATCGAACATCAGGTTCATGCATAAATTATGTTAATTAGTTAAAAATTAAATGTTGTGAAAAAATTTATCATAATGTTTACACATAATAAAAATTATTTCATGATATACATCACATTACCCAATGCATTGGAGCCATATATAATTCGGATCCCACTATTCACATCATTATATTAGAAGAATCATTCTTGCCACACTAAAAGTATAAAAATTGTTGTCATGAAAACCCACATGGAAATGAATGGGTTTCATGAGGATTTAATCAATTATAATTTCAAAAATAAACTTGGGGTTCCCAAAATAATAAGTGAAAAATATTTTTTATAAAAATTATCATTATTGTGTGAAAAACCCCCAACAAATCTAGAGGAGTAAAAGATGTGTTTTGGAAATAAAAATGTTTTTTGAAATTCTCTTTATTTTGATTATAAATCAAGGTTGTAAAATTTATATACCTTAATGAAAATGGAAAAATAGTGAAAGGATATTTACAAAACAATATTGGGATATCCCAATAAATATTTATATATATGTGAAGTAGGGATTACAGAAGGAAAGGGGGTTGGGTTTGAGAATCCTTAATCATGAATCACCCATTAATTCATCACTATTGTGCTTGTGGGATAATGAACATAAATTTATTAAAATATCAAATTATTAGTAAATTAAAATATTTCATATTAATATTTATCAATATTTATCATTGGATTATATTTATCTATTTCAATTTTTTCTATTGAACCATTCTTACACCATTTTTTCCTTAAAAATCCATCTTTTTTAAACGATTTATCAATTTTTTCCAATGTTATTTATACATATGAAGAATAAATTTCAAAAGAATAAAATAAAAATACTAATAAATTTATATATAATTATTAAATTATTTTACAGAACCATAACATTGGTCATAATGAAATAAGGTGAATACGTCCTCATTGGTGTTTAACTGACTGTTAAATTGAACTTTTCACAATCACGATTAAAAGTTGAATAAAATATTTAAAATATAAAAAATGGACTTTTTTAGTGTAGGTGAACATAATAATCATAATTTTACCATTTATTATAACTATATATTAGAATATTTTATTGTGGAAATTGTTTCTAAAAGAGAGGGAATATGAAGGAAATGAGGGAAGAGTTTGAAAAAAGAAAACACATTCTTTAGTGTGGATTATCTAGTAAGAAACTATACTTCCATTATGAATAGAGTTTGTTTAAAGACCACAACCCTATCATTTCTAAGGGATTATCAAAGATTATTTTTGAAGAACTTTTTTTTCAAGTGATAGAGGAGTGTTTTCACATGTGGAAGGACATCAGTTATTTATATGTGACGGGAGGGGTATTTCCAGAAAAAAATTATCAAAATAATATATCAAAGGTAAAACATGTAATTAGGAATTTTTCAAAAATATAATGTATATGTCAATTTAATATAATGGTTTTATAACATTGAAGACCTTTTTTATTCAAACTCATTTAGTTTATTAAATGTAAAGTGGAATAAAATTATTTATTTGGGATCACAATAACATATTGGATAATATTTTTATTATTTTTAGATATTATATTGTTTATTTTAAAAACCAGGTGTTTTCATTATGTGTTCTTCCAAGTGATATAATTCATAGAACAATTGTTGGAAAAATATTAGCATGCTGTTATCTTGAAAAATAAAGTATCATAACTATTTAACGGTTACCATATCTGAAATAAAATTTCATTATTGAGATAATTATAGTCAATTAATCCTAGGAGTGAAAAAATATTTTTCAGTGTTGGTTTTTTGTGAAAATGTTATCATGTACATCAGATTAATAAAATAAATTTATAAAAAAAATTGATGCAGCAACCAAATTGTATCGTTATGTATATGACAATATATTTTCTTCCCAACGCTTCCCACTAAACTGAGGATACCATGACACCATTGGTGGAGTTCATTCTTAGTGGATGAAAATGTATCAGGACTGGATCTTGGATCATCATGCTAGATAAGTCAGAGGATCTTATCAACATGAAAAAAACAACCATTATTCATTAATGATCGATCCAAAATCTAGGTAATGAATTTGTTTCAATTTTTTTATTCCCCATTATTATTTTTTGTGTCGAATGGAAACCAATCGAAAAAAGAGGAATGATTTCTGAATAATTTTTTTGGGAATTGTTTTAATCTATGCAACATCCATCATACTGTTATTGTGGGGTCCACTGGTGCATGGTGGTGGCACCCAGAGCCCAGCTATGGTGCACGATGAAGGACTGCATGAAGGTGAGGGGGAATCATACATTGGCAGTGGTAGAGTTATAGGGTGCATCTAGGACCGGTAGAGGAGGATGTGTTGGGAGACCACATGAGATATCATGGAAGATGCAATGGTGGATGTGGGATTGTGGCAGTAGATATGGGATCTAGGATAGCTCAAAGGGTCATATCTAGGTTGGGTCAAGGAGCTGGATCTAGTCTAGGATAGAAGGTCAGATCTAGGATAGGTTAGACCCATTTGGGATTTTGGGAATCTAGTTTAGAGCCCCATTGCAGTCGACCTTGGTTCCATGATACCTTGAGATTAAGTGAGAAAAACTATTGATTAGGTGTTTTAGGTTGATTGACCATGATTTTTGGTTCATGGGTGGTTGTTCTGCATGGTAGGTGGAATAATTATGGGGGTAGGTGGACTGACCATAGTGGTAGGTGGACTAATCGCACCAATAGTTTGACCAACCGCTGAGGTAGGAGGACCAAACATAGAAGTTGGTGGGAAGACCATGACTGTAGGTGAACCTATTGAGGTGGCATGTGGACCAACCACGATGGGAGTCCCACATGTCTCGGTATGTTTGTAGGAAGATTTGGTCAGATGGTAACAACATCTAAACATAGCATCCAAATGATGTGACTTCTCCAGCTGCATGGGCCCAACATTAAGAAGGAAGACCCTAGACAAATTCTAGGTGCCATCTTTGGAGTTCATGCTCATATATTTCCTATTATGGACCAATATAGGTTGACTGAATTCCATTGGTCCTTTCCTCAAGGGTACAGTGAGAAATTATGTCAACATCACTAGATTATAATCCCCTCTAAAGGTCGAGTCTCTGAAAAAGTTGTGTCTTTTTCCATGACACTCTAGTGTCATCCTCTACCATCCCAAGTAGAGTTTTTGGAATCAGTGTGACCTCCTTCTGTAGGACATTAATCATCCACCTTGCAGGCCACATCAAGAAGGTTAGTGGAATCAAGATAATATGATCCCCTACGTAGCAGGATCATCTATATTAGGTTCATGGTTTCCCATGTGAATCATGAAGTGACCACCTATTTTTTATCATAATTTTCATAGACTAGTGTTCTTTCATTTGGAGGGGACCAAATTAGCTAGTCCTCCTCATCAAGTGTCTTGGATAATATCACGGTTCAAGGAGTGACTTATCCTGGAATGATCATGCCTCGAGTATAATCAAGTGGATGGAAGTTGTTTATGAATACCTGATGGCGTGGTGTCTCTCTGGAGTATATCTGGGATCTCTTCCTTCTTGTATCTATTACATATTGTATTGAGATTACTATACATGGTTATTTTTAGTGTTTCTCTGTTGTACTATTTATTATTATTATATTCACCCCTACACGGGCTTTGTCTGCATGTTTAATGTCTTCTGCAGAGAGTGACCCTTTTTTTACAGTGTCCTAGGATGATTTGGATCAAGTGAAGTTTAGCTAGTGCTGAGAAGACTGATATGTTTATTGGGATAATACCATTGATAGATTACTCACCCTTACAGGGTTGTAATATTTATAATTTCAGTTTGATTTGTGTACAAACTTGTTTTGGCCAGATTGTATTTTGACCAATTTATTTTTCCTTTACTTCCTCTTATACCGTTGTTAAGGGATCCTAGTTTTATGCTGGCATTCAATGAGTTCTTTTACAATTCAGCATTGTGTTTCATGGAGATATTTATGTGTGTATAGTTATATTATTCTAATGCCTCTCATTTGTGGGAAATATCTACTTAGTGTTAGTCACCAACCCATGGCCTGTTAGAGGCAGACATGGGGTAGTCATGACATGGGCCGCTCTGGGACATGTCATGCGAGTCACTTTTGACATTAAGTTTTGGAGAATTAATTTTATATTTTTAAAATTATATTATTTTTTTATAATTAATTAATAATTAAATTAATATGTATATATATATATATTTAAATACATGTTCTATAAAAGATTAAGTCATTATTACATCATGAATGATTGAATTCAACATACACCAGTTATGTGAAGATATTTATTATTATCATTTCCATGAAAACAATGTTAATTTAGTAAAATATCAAAATATAACCACGATATATTTTTATTGTGGGGATCCCTAAAATTATTTTCTTCACTCCAAAAAAATTTATAAAATAGGTAACATTAATTTTTAATATAAAAGTTTTTTTTATAAAATATGATAAAAATATTTTACTAAAAAGTTGACTATATGTTTTTAGTTTCTTAATCATTATATTTAATTTTTCCTACTATAATAATTATAAAAAATTATATTTCAAATGGTAAATTTTAATTATATTAAAAATTACAATTTTGACGTTAAAATACTATTCCAATGGTTATGTTAATATTCCCAACCACTATGTAACCATTCCAAATGGTCAGGTTTCTATTACAAACATCAAATTACAATACCCATAGTCATATTACCTCTTATAAATAATACATCATTCAATATCTTAGCATATTTATCTCATATTTCATCATTTCAATTTTCTATAATGTTGATTCATCTTCTAATATTTCAATTTTTTTCTATATTGTTTTTTGAGGGGGGATTATTCTAGATAATCGAGGAAATTCATATTTTCTCAATGTAGTTTCTCATTTATCTATATTTTTACATGTATTAATTTAAATAGTAATGTTTTTAGTCATTTACTAATGTAACGATTTTTATTGATTAATTATTGTTTTTCCATTTTTTGTGATCTATGTTTTTTATACAAATATAATACAATACATCACAAATTTATTTAAGAAACAAAAATCATGAATAAATATATACCCATTATAATTTATTTTGTAAAATGATATTTAGACTACACAAATATGTGCATTCCATTAAATAATAATAAAAATAAAATTATTTTTTCATAGGGAATATTATATATTTATGTTTTTATGAAGAGATATTATATGAATTTTTTAGTAATAAATCCTAACTATATAGTCCCATGTGTTATATTTTTTTTCTAGTGGTTTTATTTTTACAAAATCAAATTTATGCATAAATATTCCTTTCCTAGAGAATTAAACCATTCCAAAGCAACACTATAGGTCATCTTCAGACAGTTATAATTTTTCCACCACTTTCTAAACTTTTATTATTTAGAGAAAAATAGATACAATCCTTAATGCTGATGTATCTGTTTACAAAAAAAGTGATGTGGTATCACCCGAGATATCTATTAACAAATCTAGGAGATTGTTGGATCTTTTTTGGTTGACAACAAGAGGGTCTAAATTTTGGATCCACCTATCCCAAAGATGGAATATCTCAAACAATTACTGGTAGATTAATATATACATTATTTAATAAATAAAAATATCTTTCTAAAACATATAATTAAGTGTAATATAAAATTTATATGAACTTATTGTTCAATAAATTTAGATTCCATTCATCTAGATTATTTAGTAATAGTTAATATAAATAATTATTATTTTTCATTTTATAATGAAATTTATATTATATTTAAACAAGATTGAATGATGTTCATGGGCCTAAATGGCTCCCACTAAGCAAAAAAAAACTAGAATTAAATCGATAAAATTAAAATAAAAAACATATAATTTTGTTTCCCAATAACATGAATTTTTTTATTCATTTTCATCCTTATTTTATTATTAATACATTGCATCATTATAAAGCGTTTTTCACTATTTTATGACCCATAAAATGAATATAATATTTGAGGAATATATAGTTATTTCATCCTAATGTGTTGAAGATCCAAGATGCAATAGAATATTTGTAAAAAAATTCAATTTCAATTCATTTTAGAGAGAATAAATTATTTTTTAATAATTTTATTTAATGAAAATACATTTATTGTGTATTTAACAATGAACATTTTAATCTACAGTCACTATTAAAATATCATGGTCAATATTCCATTATGAATCAAAATCATATCAAATATATAAATTATACATTGACCATTAGGATTAGTATATATTAAGTGTTAAAATAAATCCAATTTAAGAATTAGAAAGAATAGATGACCTCGAACACATGGATCATAAATTATGATGCCCATTTTTCATATCTTACAATAGATTTAGAATCATGGGTAATTTACCTTGTCTAAGCCCTATATGAGATTAATAAATTAGAGAAACTCTTTAGTAGTTAATATTATGCTTATGAGTGTCAACTCCAAAAAATGTTTTCTAAACCACCCTATGAAAGTATAGCCATCATACACCGTCACCTTAAGATGGAAAATTATATAATAATAGGTTTATGCATGTTGACTATAGTATTATGAATTAGAATATTTTATTTTTAATAATATAATGATTATATTTATAATTTTTATTTTAATAATTTATACATTTGAATATATAATGAGTTTAGTAAAAAGAAGATTTTGATATGAAAAAATTGAATGTAGTAATTTTGGGGAATATAATATTTTAATTAATACTATATTTTTGAAATAATCAAGGTTTTTTAATTAAGTAGTAATAATTAAAATATAAATGTTAATATAATTTAATGTAGTCTAATGTAATTTTTATGGGGGTCAGAAATTTGTGAGTACTATAAAAAAAGTATGTTACAAAAAATAATGGGTTTTTATTAAAAAGATTAAAATATAATATTTTTTAAGAAATATATTTTTTAATTTCAATATATCACTAGAATCAGTGAATAAATATTTTTCATTTATGAATTATTAGAAATTCTATTACATAATCCAAATTTTCACTAATAAGTATATAGGATAAAATTATATGGTTCGTATTGTGACTTCAAAATTGCACAAAAGTGATGTAATAAATAAAATAAAAGGAATTTACATGTAGAATTTGATTTCCTAATCATAAAATGTATTTTATTATTTTATTTAACAAGTTATATTATCATATGTTTAATAATCCAATACATATATTTTATATTATGGTTTTTAGAATTAGTCTTTATAAACATGAATCACATTCACATCATCAATGGAATTATTTTAACGCGTTTAGTTTTTATACTAATAAATTATTTAAAACCATTCCACTTTTCAGGAAACCATGTTAGTACTATTAAAATGTTTCTAGTTTTCATAATTTCATCACTTAAAGTACAAAACCTATTCTTTGAAATTTTTAAACAATTACCCACTCATTTCCCTAGAAAATGTTCATCTTCACCCACTTTTATTAACTAAAAACACTTTGATTATGATGTTTTCTCTAAAACCCACCTACAAAATCCTTCTAATGTATTCCCAATATATTAATAAGATCCCCAAATACATTTATAATAACCCTATCAATATAAGAGATTCTCTCCTCTTTCTTTTTTGTCATGTTTTGGATTGTACTATTCCTTTTTGTTGCCAATTATCCATGTGCTAATGTGTTTTTATACATACCATTAATTTCTTTATGATTCCAATGTAATGTGAGACTAATTTTCAATCTTATTAAATAGTTAAATGAACCATTATGTACACAAATTATAATTATAATATTGTCCTTTGATTTACCACGCCATGTTTTTTGGTTTTTAATTACCATACCATCTTACCGTAATTGGTATTCAACAATACAATAATTTTCTTCATTTATTGAGTATTTCCATTTATAAAGCCAAAGATAAATAATAATGAGATTAAAAGGTATTAAATATATTTATATTATGTATAATCAATGTCATATAAAAATTCATTTACATGATATGATCAAGGATGGGGTGCCCAAAATTATATTACCATCCAATGTATTGGGTAATATTTTTAACTATTGAGAATCTATGAATGGTTCATTAGAAAATATCATGAGAACATTATGTTTTGATGTATCAATATCTAGTCTTATCATATGCTTATGATTCAATGTATTATGTTGTTTCCGTATTCCTAGTATGCCATGATTTTATCAACATATATTATTCTTCGATATTCATGATAATAATCTACGCCATTATATTTATTAATGATTATCATATTGAATCAAATAAGTTTATCTACATTATTCTATGATTTTATTATTCAATCACTAGTATTTATAGACCAACCATTTATTATGCTCTCCATAAGGATATCTTGTACAATATTAGATGACTGAACGAATATTTGGGCATGTTATAAAGTATTTATTTAATTTTTTTCTATCACAATTATATTTTATTTTTATATGTATCTAATTTCACAAAGGCACTTAGACTCACTAACTTTTGGCGTTGTTTTTTCTATATATTAATTAAATAGATTACGAAAGAATAATATTAAATATATAGATTTTGTAGAGTGTATCTCGAAAGTGACACAATTATTTGGGAGTTGGATAATAAATCCTTGGTGAATACCATAGGTATAAGACTAAACATTGAAAAACATCATGATTTTTTTTAATATTACAGTGAGTGGGTTTTTGAATTTAAATCTCTATAAAAATACTATAATTGAATGTGAATCTGGGTTATTTATAACTCAGTGTAATAACATTGAAAAATATGTATTTTGTATTAACTCATGATTCTCATAGTGTCTGACAATGATGTATTGTTGCACACTTATTTTGATACTCATGAGGTCCATTGTTTGGGAAATTCACATGACGATTAGAAACCAATATTAAGGAAAAAAATTCATATGAAATTTATGGTTAATAAATAAACTATGGATAATGTATACCGAAACCTATAAATGCATTACTTATGAAATATATATCATCAACAACACATCAAATTAATGTTTATAGTTTCTCTTTTAGATGATTAATAGTTTAAAATTATCTTCAATAATTTTCCCATTATATTATTCAGTTATAAAAAAAAAGGAATAACCATGCCAACAATTACTATCATTGGAAATGTCATTAGTATCTAAATGAGACCCCCATCTCGATGGGTGAATGTGTCAAGAAAATCATGAAAAAACTTACTAATTTAACTCATGATTTTAATAGTAACATCAATCAGCTGGAACAAGAATGTTTTTATTGATACCATTCTTTAACAAATCATGTCCACAATAAATAGACCTTTTGATTCATTAATTGATAAAAATATCAATGGCTTTAAAAAGACCTTCTCCAAATTCTAATTCTCTATGAATGTAAATTTTTTTAGGTTGTTTATCAAATGGATTGAGAAACTGTTCAATGGTGTACACTGATGAGGAATATAAAGCTCGAATATGAGATATGTATGATGGAATAAAAAGTATTTAGGAAAACGTATATTGATAAATAGTATCATCACACCATATTACCAAAAAATAGAGGGATTTACTTACCTCCATCAAATGGAAAATGATTCCCTTAGGATATATACATAAAATTTCACAATACATTCACAATATGCTTATCCCCTTTTCATTGACTGCAAATTTAATTTTGAGGATTGATTTAGTGAAAAAAATTAAACTATAAAAAGAATTGGTACTTAGAGGCCCTAAAATATATGAAGAAATTTTATGACCTTCCCTAAAATTTAAAATAGTTATTGGGGAACCTTAATGGTCGCATGGACAAGGATATAAGAAGCAAATAATGTAGATAAATTATTCCTTCATGATGGAGGAATATCAAGGGAGAATGAAATTGCAAGGCCCTTTATTAAAATTTCAATAAGAATAATGATAGATATTTTTTATGAGGGAATAAAAAATTCTGAGGTGTTGTAAGGAGTTGTTCCATGATAGAGAAATATATCAAGAGAATCCACCAATGTGGTCTAATAATGGATTCTTATTTTTAAACCTCAACTAGTTACCCAATTTTCAACTTAAAAGCACAATATCACTAAAAATTCAATTCACTATGAATTTTTTTCTAACTTAATAATTAAAAATACAATGTATAGAGATCTATGAAAATAATATTCCATCAAAAAATCAATGATGAATTCTAAAAATGTAGTGATGATATATAAACTAATTATTCATTCAAGCATAGAAAAAACAACTATTTTATTCTAGTTATAAAAGTTATTTCATATCATGTATTTTTAGTAGACCTAAAAACCCCCACCTTAGAACAATTACTTTAATTTATTAGAGATGTTGAGAAATTGTGAAATTATTTCACAAAAATTATATAACATCAATTGTTTCAATATTGGAATGATGAATTTACCTATGAACATTTTAATACGTGAATTATCTGAATTCAACAGTAATATTAATATATATTTGATTTTATTGTGTAGATCCAAAAATAATTCCTAATATAATGAAGTCACACTATGTATCATGAATCATCCTCTAATATTACTAATGTTTAAGGAGGAGAAGGAATATAAAATTAAATTATAAAATCAATAATATATATAATTGTCTTATTAGAAATTGTACCTTTCTTTAATGATTAATAAAATAGAAAAGATCATCCTCTACGTCATTATCTTTTTATGAGAATGTACTAATGTTTTCCATAATGAATGGTCTATTTTTACTCAATATTGGGTTGTTGAGTTATCAATCATACATAAACTCAATGTTTTTACATAATCTAAAATTCTATATAGTTTCCAAGAATGAACATGAATAAATTAAGTGGTTATTAATGGAGAATCAAATTTTTTGTTCTAAACTTCCATGTGATTCAATATATAGTGCAATAATACTTTTAATCATGAAAAAATATTTTTTAATGTTACTATAAATTATTTATCATTATCTCAGAAAAGCTAATGATAAAGAAAAATATCATCTTCAACTTAATAATTATTATATTGATCAGTTACATGGTTCCTTATAGTTATTTAAGGTAGATCATCAGTTGGGATACTTTTTTAAATAATGGTGAAGTAAGAGGACATCCCTAATACATCATTATATACAAGGTTTATTCATGATGAGTTCATAGTGATTTAATTTGGAAAAAATCAATGATCCATCAATATTAATGGTTTTAATGAATATATTTGTTTGGAATTAAATTGGAATGTAAATGGTAGTATGTACAGATGATAGGCTTGTCAACATGAAATGGATTTCGAAACATAAAGATAATTCAAAATCAATATTGAAGACCATTAAAATGAAATTTTTTTTGTGAAGAAAATTATATTTCTGTTTTTTTAAAAATGTTATATTACTAGGGAATTGTATCACATAAAAGGGATATATATAGATCCCTTAGAAAAATATGTAATTTAATGATATCCTCGACCCACATCAATGATTGAGATCGGTAGTTCACATGGATTATTTTTTTACTATTTTCAATTTGGGAAAAACATTTAATTGAAATCAAGCCCACTAACCATGATCACTCATAAGGGTGTGAATTATTACAAGATAGATGAATTTGAAGAGAGATTTAAAATGTCAATGAATAGTATAATGATAACATGTGTTTTCACGTTACTCACATGGGTGGAATGATATTTCTCTACTATGGTGCACCATGGGGTCATAGATTCTATACTCATTCAAAATGATAAGAAGATATATTATTCATCCCTTCAATTAATTTTCCATAGGAATTACTACCTAAATCATGATTTTAAATTGGATACAATGATATTCACATTAAATATTTAGATAAATTATCTCAATGGGTGATTATTAACATATATAAATACTATAGAACACTCATGTAAATATTCACACAAAAGGAACTAAATATTATCCATTAAATGTGGTTATAGATTATAAAGGATTATTTTTATTCGATACATTCCAATACTAGGAGTCCAGTAATGTAACAGATTCTCTAATAATAAATAATCTGATATCTATATCCATGTCATTTATTGAAATTGATACAATAGACTTATAAATGTAATAAACAGACATGGGAATAATTAAAGGGACACCATCCATTCTTTCTCCTAAAACTGGTCAACCTTACATTCTGAAAAGGAAAAAATAGGTCCATAAAGATGATAAGAAGATATAGAAAATAGTAATGAATATTATGGATTTCAATATTGAAACATTAGGACTAATACTGATTGGTAGTAAGATATTTTTCCCATAAGAATTATATATGATGTGGTAATTTATTGATGATTTTTATAACCTATTTTACTATATTCATTCATGAATAAATATTATGTATAGAGATATATATAAAAAACATATTCAATTATAAAATAAATAGAATCATTATATAATTTGTAGATTTATGTATAATATATTAATAGGTAAAAGTTAAATATAAAAATAATAAGCTTATAATGAAACTATATCCTATTATAGTCAATAAATGGTAAAAATAAACATTGATTTTATTTTAATAATCCCCAAAAAACTAATGGAATTAAATATATTTGGTTTTTAGTTTATCACCTCATGAAGTCAAAACATTTAATTGCTATGAAATAATAATCTCCTATTGAAAAATTTTCAATGAAATATGTAATATAAGGGGTAAGAAATCATATATCACCAATTTAAAACATAATTGATCCATGTCATATGTTTACCATTGTGGTTTTGATAAGCCTTTATAAATAATTGGATGTGGATTTCAATTTCAATAGAGATTATCACCCTTTTGTATATGGTCATTCAAAGAGAACTATTCAAACTCTAGAGCCAATTCAAAGATAATTTTAAAAGCAATTCATAGTATTTTGAGATCAATACCTCCCCCTAGTAGGTTTTCCATATAATTTTTTTAATTTATTCATTCAAATTGAACTATATTAGTTTGTTAATGGGTAGATATGATGGACTCCAACATTTTTGGGTGATGTTGGAGAGAGGAAGATGATGGGACCATATCATATGCGTGATATGATAGAAATAGATCAATTCATTTAATGTTATATGAATTCCATGAAATTAATGAAACATTTCACACCACAAATAAATTATTTGATATATAGTATGAGATCAGTGATAAGGTGTTTCTTTTTATATCACCATGAAAAAATGTCATGAGGATTCGGGAGAAGGGATTGATTATTCCAAGATATATCATCCACATTTAGATCCCTGATATAGTCATATATTTTCTCTATTTACTAGCACTCGAACATATATTATCTCATATATATGATGTATTCTATATATACTTCCTAAAGAAGTAAATAACAAACACCTCACATATATGGGTACATGAGGTGGTACCATTGGAGAATGATCTACCATATGAGGATTATATGGAAATAAAAAAATATCACATTGAAAATGTTTTATGAAATAAGAAAATTCACCTAATAAAAATATAGTGTGGGAACCGTGGCATGGAGGAGGAATCATGGGAAACAGGTGGGGTGATGAATCAAAAGTATCATAATAAATTTTTAGGAAAAAATGAATTTTTTTTAAAACTATTCTTAATGGGGAAGAATGTATTAACCTATAAATTTACTAATAAATTTCCATTTTGAATAAATACATTCCATATTAAGTATTATAGTTATAGAAAAATCATTCAAAATAATTTAAAATTTTAAAAAATTAAACTATAAATATAATTTTACTATTATGCTCATATAAACATTAAAAATCATAAATAATTATCATACAATAGTTATATAGTGACCATTATGATAGGAATATATTGTTGATTATAATAAATATTGTGGTAATTGATTGAAGAATCAATGGACATTCCTATAAAAATCATACACTGTGAAATACATTTTCTTGATCTTCCATGGGATATTGAATCACCCGAATTTACCTTTACCAATACCTATCCAATGATAAACAAATGAAACATTACCAGAATCCATTTTTAGATATGTTTGATATTATCATGAAAACCCCCAATATCATGTTCCTTGAACCAACTAAATATATTACACCTATCAAATACCTTACAAACATGGAAAACACTATTGTAATGAGGGGTTATGTATTTAGAACTGAGTTGTAGGAATTTTTATATTATATTCATAAGAAAATAATCATTATATATATATATATATCTGTTATTACCATATATAAATCATTCTATAATATTAAGAAAAAAATAGATTTTGAAACGAAGAAACCAAAATATTATATCCGAGAAATATAGAAATAAAATTAAAACATACTTTTTAATAAGTTAATTTGTTTTGATAATATCATAATCATGAAATATTAATATTAAATAATATTTAATTAATTATATAATAAAATATAATATAATTGAGTAAAACTTCTATTTTCTAATGGTCAAAATTTTGTTGTGTCGTAAAAGAAATTATATTCCTATAAATAATGAATTTTCATTAAAAGTGCATATTATCATAAATATAAAATTATTTTTGAATAATAAATTGTATTTTTGAAATTAAAATATGGAAATTATTGAATAATGATTTTTAAATTATTTCATGACATGCATTATTTTTTTGGTAAACAAATAATACAATAAAAAATATGGTATGTATTATGGAATCAAAATTTATTATATAAACACAAATCCATTAAAAAATATTGAATTCAATATAAAATAATGTTCCTTTTATGTAATTTAATTAATTTTACAAACCTATTATTTACCCCCAAAACCTATATGGTATGTTTTGATTTTTCTTTAATTTCATAATAAACAAGTCTCACTGCCATATAATTAATAATATTATATTAAGATTATCAGTTATTATCATATGAAAATAATGGAAAAAACTCATGTTTGACCGAAAAAATGGGAAAATATTGGATGTTTTTTGGTTTTTATTATTTTACAAGATATAGTATAAAAACTATATTTAGAAATTAATAATGAATTCCTCTTATTTATCAACAAATATCAACCCAACATCCCATTCCTCATTACTAAAAACACATTTAATGTTAATTTCCTATCTTTATCCCTCTCTAAATCCCTCCTAAGGAGTTACCAAATTCTAATGAAACCCCCAGAACGCATTTTGAAGAACCCTCTATGAGTATGGGATTATCCCATATTCTTTTTTATTCAACTACATTTTGTTCCCTATGCCTTTTAATTTTTAATTGATCAGGTAATGATGTGTTTCCACATCCCATTATCATCAATCTTATATTTATAAAATGAATTAAATCCATTAAATTTCACTAAAAACATACATTAACCTTTATGTACAGTCATTACACTTCATAAATAATCCCACGATTTTATATTACAAAATTTTGGTGTCTTGAATATGGAAATTCATTTAAAATTAGGGGTATACTTTTGGATATATATATATATATATATTATTGATTAGGTACATAAATTTTTTATACCATACTCTAACAGTGGTATTACAATTGATAAAATACAATATTGTGTTGTATGATGAGTGTGGAGAAAAAATTCATATACAAGATATGAGCATGAGTGTTTGGCATAAAATTATATATCAGTACATTGTATTTCAAAATGAATTTATCTCATGTGATTCAATATATACTAATGGGGAGGATATCCTAAGATAAATATGGTATGATGTCTATATAGGAATTGATGACATATTCTTATGGTATCGTGATTTATGTTGTTCTAATATTCCTTTGATTCATTGATGATATCATCATATTTCATGATTCAGGGATTGTGATTATTATTCATATAGTTCCATGTTGTCATGTCACGCCTCTTGATTGGCATTTATCACTCTACTTTATCCAATGAATTTATTATTCCCATATTGGAATTTATATCTCACTCATTCCTTCTGTATTTCATTTGGATATCTAGTGTATTATAAGTAGATTAATTGAATATAAGGGTCGTTTATAGAATTTTTAAATGATGGTATTTTATCAATGTTTCATGTTATTATATTATGTATCTAATTAATCAAATATATCACGACGATAAATCTTTCATGATTTCTTAGGGGGAATGTTTTTAATAACCTCAAATAGAATTTTTATTATTTTATTATTTTTTATGGTGATTTTCTTCATTCAATTTTGAACTTATGAGGTTTCTAACATTTTACATAAAATATATTTTTAAAATATATATATTTTATTCAGTTATTTGATATAATAAATCATGAAATAAATTATGTAAAACAGATGGGTTGTCAATATATTACACAATGTGTAATCTAATTATAGAAATTGTATTCAAAGTCAAAACTACACATATATAGTTTACTAGTCATTTTTGGGTCCGTGGGGGTCATTATGAAGTATGTAATTTCAAAACATATTGAAATACATGGTGGTACATCATTTTTTTGTTACAAAATATGTAACCGACGCACAAACTATGTATCCCCACATAACCCAATAGTGGTGTGGTCATCATTCTTAGTTTATAACAAATAATTATTTAGTGTGAATATTTCTATATATATATATAAAATTAAACAATGTTTATATAATGTTTTCCACTATACATTACATGTAATGTAGTTTTATCCAGTGCGTATTACATGTTTACTCTGAAGGCGTGTATCATGGATGACTATAGAATGTTTCCCACAACATGGGAAAAACATTACATGTTAGGTTACATGTACTTTTTTACATTTAGTTCATAATTATTAAGGCTATATAATATGTAAATATTTTATATAGAATTAAATTAGTTTATTTATTAAAGAACAGGGTGTGTTTTTGGAGTATACATCATGTTATAATGTATTATAAAAATTAAAATTCATAATTATAAATTTTCTTATTTTAGAAACACATTATATGTATAGTCCAAACATATAACATGTACTTGAGCAGGATATTGATGGATTTCTAATACATGTATCTTAACACAATCCATGTTTCACAAACACCTACCCAACTACATGGATTTACACATGCAAAAACAATCTACACAATAAGTCATACTCTATGTGCACTACATACTGTGTGAGTGAAATGAACATAACAAGGACAAAACATAACACTATTTATATTATATAGGTACATATTATATCCCCGTAATATAAATTTGATGCAATTATTATATTTTTAATCAAATTAGTCTCTATAATGTATTTAATGTATATGAAAAGATCATTCTTTTATATGACTCCATGCATTAATAATTTATATAACAAATTATTTATTTAATAATACCATTAATTATTAATTTAATTGAAAATAATATTAATTAGTGGAATAGTTTAAAATTAATAATATCAAGTACAAATGTAATGTCTCTATTTGTATGTGACTGATCATTATATTGATTGAATATTGTTTATTTTGGAAATCTATTTAATTTAATATTATCTCATGTATTTTTATATGTGATAAATATAATGGAATATGTTTCACCCATACAACCATTAGAATATATGTCCTTTATTTTCAAGGATTATGTTATATCCCCAATAACCAAATTTTTATAACATACATGTGATTATAAAATTTTTAATGAATGGACTTCCATGGTGAGTAAGAGGATTATAATGACATCCAAGTTAAAAAACTGTGAACATATATTAGTCTAGGGGGGGGGAATTCAACCCGATCTAATCCTTGTGTAACTAGTTTTTCATAGTGAAATAGATATATTTATTATTGATAGATAATGAAATAGTTATAAATATAATATGAAATTAAATATATATATATATATATATATATGTGTTTTCTCAATTTTTATGGTGATCTCTTATGAAATTCATGTTTAACTGATGTTGAATGTGATCCAATAAAATAAAATAATAGAACATGCAAGACAATGTAAAATAAATGGATTATGTATAAATTACTTTATATTGGAATATTTAATAAATTATGTCAATACCACATAATGTTAATATGATATATAAATGATAAAATAAAGAAATTTATGGATATAAAATAAATTAAAATATATAAATATTATGTTTTATGATAATTTCACTAGTTGGTTAAAAATGGAACCATTAGAACTATGGGTGAATCATTCCCTTGAAAAGACACATATGTTTACCATTTAGTGGTAAAAATGGTTTTGGGTTGACATAACCAAGATGAAATCTATAGTATTATCCCTTTATATACTCGGTCCTACCAGGAGGAAAATGTTCATGTAGTCTGGCTCAAAATTTCATTATTTGGGAGTTTAATCAATAGATCTTGGAGGAGTATGTTTATAGTTGGAACTAAAATCTATGAAAATTCCACTAAGTGATTTTCTATGGTCTATCCTAGGTTTTAATAATGTGAATATAGATATATTCCACAAAAACGTACATGAAATACGATATTCAAATTCAAAATGCAAAGGACATTTTAACATTATAAAACACAAGGATATTAGTAAGTTAATTTAAATTTTTACATCTAACATATTTTTGTAATCAAGATAAATTACAAAGTTTCATTAACTTTTGTTGAAAAATTTGAAGTGAAAATATGGTATCAATGTGATCACTTCATAACTTTGTGAAAGTATCGACAAACAAATATTTCAAAAATAGGGTAGTCTTTTGTGAATTAATATACTTTTGGAAATTGATTTTTTTTTGTAAAAAAATACCCTATACATAATATATACTCATGTTAAGTGAGCCTCTTGTTGAAAGAGGAATGGAAAGAAATAATCCTACAGTGGAAAAATAAATATTACTCATGATATTTTTATTGTGAAATATAGATTTTGTGGAGAGGTAATTTCTCCACACAAGGGAAATGTAATATTAAACAACGGATGGTGGCCTCCGTAATGATTAAAAGAGATAGATTAACATAATATAATTTTTATTTTCACTATAATATTCTAGTATAAACTAAACTACTAATACATAATAAGTACTTATTCCTCCAAATATTTTTGGGATAATGTCATATTTTCATCATTAGATTGATAATGATTTTTTGGAAATGGATTCTTCATTAATTATGATTAGAAGAGTTAATGTTAGAGATTGAATATCCATGGACATATCCAAAAAAAAGATCACATTACAACATTATATAAAATTAATAATAATTAAATGGGGAGTAATATAAAAAATGAAATTTTATTATCATTTGGAAATAATCGATACAATAATAAGAACTCCAATTATTTGAAGGATATATAAATAATTATATCTACTTTATGTATATTCATAATTGAAAATTATAATTATATTTTACTTCACTTGTATGAAAATTATATATATTTTCACATATTTAATTACAGAAGGAAAATGTATAGAAAAATTATAACTATTAATGTGAAATCATTATGGAGATGAATAATATTTTCCCTAGATTTATATTTCTAAGAATATAAAATTTATAATTGATTATTGATAAAAAATATTTTTACAAATTATTACCCATTACATTTTCATGTTGTATAATTAAAAAAAACAATTCATTTCTCCATGTCTAGAATAAATATTTCTTTTTTATTTCATAATAATCTAATTGTTTATTACATATTTAATAAATAATATCGAAAATATAGAACTAAAGACTAATTTAAATATAAGACCCAAAATTATTCAATTTTTAAATACACCACATTGATATGTAAAAATATTAGTATGGGTCATATTTACATATATAATGATGTTATAGTCCCTTTTTATCCATGATAATATGTATAATGAAATAATAACTGTCATTTTTTTACCAAATTCACATTTTAAATTAAATGTATAACCCAATGCTACTACATTTATATAAAAAATACCATATAAAGTATAGCAACAGTGATGTACAATGGAATATTCATATACATTATGATATTCCAGTATTATAATTTTTTATTATTCAGTAAATTATTGAATTTTCTTAATAGTGTACATAAGATCCTAAGGGTGAGCTTTCAAAAGTTTATTGAAACCGTGTGTGTAACAAATATTTATATATTGATTGAACGTAATGACAAACTCACATTTACTTATACATCAATGTTTTCATTATAGTTAGATGTGATCAATGAAATTTATATTATTTGTTAAAAATCATTTATTCTTTCTTCCAGGTATTGTATTACAAAAATAAATATAATAATTAACCCTATTCAACTATATCAAATTGATCATTTTTTCCAAAGGGACAGATTCAACAAATTTCACATGAATTTATTCTTCAACAATCCTTGAAATTTTATTGAAAACTATATAATCTTTGGAGGCTCCATAATACCCTAAGGAAATTCCTTCATAATATTTTTAATCAAACCTACCATGATTGTTCGTGGTGTTCACGATATAAATCATGAATCTAAAAATGTTAATGTATTTTACTCTAGGATTTATTTTATTCCAATGTTAATAGGTTTTATTTTTTAAAATAGTTCTGATTAAAACTCTATTCATTATATAATAGGATGTGCTTATAGGATCTTCCCAAAAATATTTAGGACAACTATATTCATTAAGCATATTTATTGCCATCTCTTGAATAGTTCAATTTCTTATTTCAACAATTCCATTCGGTTTAGGTGTTCTTGGTGAAGAGAAAGTGTGTTTAATACATAATGTTGAGAAAAATGAATTGAATTTTTGATTCTATAATTCTCCACCATGATCACTTTTAAGTGAAATTTTTTTAAAAACATTTACATTTTGAGAAGATTTGCAAAAACATTAAAATATAATATTAGCATCATTTTTATATTTTATAAAATATATCAATGTAAATATTGAATTGTAATCAACTAAAACATATACATATAATTTAAAACCTAATCATGCTACTCATGATGGTATGAATAGAAATATATGGTCAAATTATAAAGGATTACATGTAGAAATGCTGTTAATTGATTTGAAGGATGATTTATGTTGCTTTCCAAATTTAGATGCATCACAGAATCTATAGTTGTTTAATTAAGACTATGAAAATTAGAAACTAATTGTTTCCTAGATAACTTATGTAAATTATAAATATTTCATTCCCTAAGTCTTCATTTACAGATCTATTATTCAATTAATTTAGCAGTTAAATAATTTACATTTTTTGTACAAGTCATTTATGTCTAGGGTATACACATTTTCTATTCTAGGTTCGCAATATTTATGCCATTTTACATTGAAAATAGAACTACAACTGTTAGAAAAAACAACACAAGAACCATCATCCCAAAGATGAGAAATACTTATTATGTTATATTTCAATCACTGTACATAATTTATTTTATTGATTGATATAGCTTATAGATTTCCAATAGTTCCAATACCAAATTTTTTTCCTTTGGAATTGTCACCATAGGTGACTAATCCCCCGTCATTTTGAATTATGGTTTTAATTTTCTATTTTTTTCCACTCAGATTCGGTAAAGACCCTGAAATTTCAAGGGAATTTTTTTTCATAAATACTATGGAATTTTACAATTCTGTGGCTTCTGACGGCACTTGATTCCGAGGCCCGGTGTGCCCGAAATCAATTTCTGAAGTTTAGCTCGGGTATGTTCACTAAATGAACGAGAATGTTTTTCTATCTTTTGAACCTATGCTCGGGATTGAAATCTGAGGGTACCGATGAACTCGCAGCATTGGTAATTGCTTAAGAGGACCTTTATCGCAGTTGCATTTTAAGCGGGTTGAGAATTATTATTTTGGGTTTAATTAAAGATGTAAATAAAATTGTTTGTACAATTATATTCTATATCTAAGGAGTTTAATTCTTCCCATGGGAAGTTGTTGGTGGGTCCCACACCCACACAACTTCCCATGTGTGGATAATTGAAAGGTGGGACCCACACGATCCCCGACATTTCACCTTCCCCTAAACTCCTTAACCCTCTTTAAACCCCCCCATTAATCTCCCATGTTAATTTTGACAACTCAACCATTTATGAGAACTCTATCCTCCTCCTCTCTCCATCTTTAACTTTTTCCAACACACCATATTTAATTAATGGAACCTATTCAATTAATTAATTAAGAGATTAAAATTTTGAATGGCTTGGAATGCTTAATTAAAATAAGGTGAAACCTTATTTTAATTGCGTTGGCACTTGTTTTATTGTGGGAAACATCTTGAGAGAGAGCTTTGGTGAAGAAAGAGAGGAATTTCTCCTTTGTCGATGAACAACGTCTCCTTCCATGAAGATCGGAAATGCACCTCTTATTTTCTTGTCCGCAACAAGAGATGAGACATTGCTTCCTCCTCAGGCACCCTACGACGACGTCCACGAATCCTCACCTCGCGATGCCGTCTTCCACAACATCAACATACATCATCAATTGTTGATGTAGGGGTTCATTCTTGAAAGAGTATGTTTTTTTACCCCGTACTTCATTGGAAATCATTACGTAATTATGGCCAATTGTTATCACTTTACGCAGATGGTGCGGGCCAAACGAACACTGCCCGACGACCCTCCGCTTGATCTTGTTATTGTTTTAGAATCGGAAATTGATGGCGGAGAAAGAACGAAATCGTCGTGCCGTTCTGGGAACCTGGAGAAGGAAACCGGCGCCACGGCGCCTGTAGTACGGGAGGAAATGCAACCCGCCATGCGGGTTAATTCGGGGGAAGAACTGGCCGGCCGGACAGAGCAGGTCTGCGACGCTAGCAGGGTGCCGCACCAGAATTACCCACAGCCCACCCATGCGGGCTGCGTGCGCTAGAAGGCCGGCCGGTTTTGGAGGGTGGCACTCAAAGGCGCCGCCGGTTCGGGCAGCAGAGCCGCTCGGTCAGAGCAGCCGAGCCAGCCAGGCCGGGCCACGTCCTTAGAGACAAGTTGTGTTTTCCTTCGAATCGTTCTGACACCCATGTAGGGTCGGACCCGTCATACTAGGTTATCCCAACCCGTGGGCACACTAGGCTAAACGGTCTCGGCCCGTTATTCACTTAAACATGAATAACATTAGGACCGTGCATCTGATCGAGGCACCGTCTATGGCACTGTGACCCTTTAGACGGAGCGTCCCTTTTGCGATACTCTAAGTGAGTTTTGGACAGATTTGGTAAATAGCCGGATCAAGAAAGAGCTTATTTCCAACCGAGCCCCTAGAATTGAAAAGCCAATATCTCTCAGATCGGGCATCCGTTTGACACATCGTCTGTTGCGTTGGGATCCTTTGGACGAGAAGGAACTTCGAGATACATCAAATATTGTCTTCATGACAGTAGATATATAGACCCCTTTTACTCGTAGAGCAGACCCTCCCAGAATCGATTACGCTGTGTGCGGGAACCCTAGAGCTGGCAGCGACTGCGACGACGATGACGACTGTACTTGGATCCTACGTGGGTTTGGCATTGAGGACGAATATACTTGGATCGTCAGTGGGTTCAGCAGTGATGACAACTATACTTGGATCCTACGTGGGTATGGTAGCGATGGTTCCTTTACTTGGATCCTACGTGGGTTCGGTAGTGACGACATCTATACTAGGATCCTACGTGGGATCCACAGAGAAGATGATTCAGAGGCTACATCTAATCATCTCCACCCCTCTTCGTTAGTAGTATACCATTGCAAGATGAGTCTTGTCATTCAAACATTATCATTGGTATGATTGACTTCTTTACTATGTGGACTGACTATGCTTGGGCTCGGATGTTGGAGTCGTACTGAGATTGATGACTTATGTATATGTATGGGAATATACATAAGTAGAGTTGGTTGATACATTATGTTTGTACCTTTACTTTGTGGGTTTTTATTTGTGGATTATAGGAGTCCTTCGAGGGTCTCGGGGTCCCTACTAAGTATTGTTATACTCACCCCTGCACGAGCATTGCCCGCACTACATTGTGTTGGTTAAATACGACAGACTGCACCGATCGTGGTCGAGGATTTTGGAGATAGATGGTATCAGGAGGTGGACCACCGGGGGGGACGTGCACGGAGAAGATGGACAGACCTGAGGAACCGACGAGACTATCTGTACCCACCCTATAGGTGGGATTCACAATAGACGATTTGGTGGTTTCTGCTTTACATTTCAGTTGTTGTACTTTCTTTCTTAGTTGTATTGTACTTCCAGTTCGATTTGTATACTGGCCCATTTACATTCCATCACTTACTTTTGTTCTTAGTTTGCTTTGTGTTTAGTCTAGCTTGTGTACTCTGTTGTGTTTTTTTACTTATATAATGTCATTGCCTTACTTTTTTGGGATTTGCACCTATGGTGCTACTCTCTAGCCCCTGACCTATGGAAGGCGGGCATGGGGTAGTCACGACACAGGCCCCGAGTATGGGTCGTGACAATTGGTATCAGAGGAGTCAGTTCTACCGTAGAAATCAGGACTCTAATCTTTTCTTCTATGAAGTAATAATGTTTAGAGTATTGAGTGTGGTTTTTAGACCATGGTGTCCAGTGTTGGTGCAGAGACCAACGTATCCATACACCAGGACCATGACTTCTTATTTCCAACTCAGTGCACGAAAACACTGATTGTGTATGTGTTCCAAGAGTTTCCATTGTGGTCTCACTGTGTCAGCTCACAAAGTATACAGTTTGACCATGGCACACCTGTTCCTTTTCAAGGATGGCCCCATGAAGGCAGCCAGCTAGGGTTCTGAGTTATGTGCGATAAGGTAGCCCACCGAGCAACGAGGCCTTGGTGTAGGGCCCCATCACAGTGGAGGCTCTAGCAGTACCACTACCTACTAGGGCACCGATACCACCAGACCAAACAACAGAGAGTGTACGACGACTAAACGCATTGCAAGAGTTCTAGTAGTAGAGGCCCTCCGAGATTTCGAGGTGATATAGATTCCCATGAAGCATAATACTGGATGGATGATATTGCTAGAGTTTACCTCCTAGTTCAGATAGTAGTAGAGTAGTTGGTGATCTTAGCCACTAGTCATTCTCAGTGATTGACCATGAGGATGGTCCAATTAGTGATGAAGCTATGGTATGTGGATCGTTTCCTGAGGTAGTACCTTCGGGTAGTGTGCGAGCTATATTACTGCCCGTTGGTCAGTAGTTACAACCGACGATACCGATAGAGGACCCTTGTAGGCATAGTGTCGTACATGTGTTTCTGCACCAGACATACCTCATGTACTGAGGCAAGCCCGACCCACAGGCAGCTGAGGACTATCTTGAGGAGGTGGATGAGAGTTTTTCTTGAGCTGATACAGTTTCGGCAGGGTGGCATGTCGGTAGTTGAGTATTCATCGAGGCGTACCGACCATTCCTGGTACTCGATGAATATGAAGCGATCAGTGCATTAGATCTTGGACATCTGAATGAGGTGTGATTTAGGAAATCAGAGCCGCAATTTTTTCCTCGAAAGAATTCCAACTTATGCTAGGGTGCTAGAGAGAACCTTTGTGGTTGAACGATCTTTGGATCAGCGGATAAAAGAAGTGATTATTAGCAGTGATAAGCATGAAAGTCGCACCAGTCTCAGTGACTTAAGCATTTAGAATGTTTCTGGAAGAGGAAGTGTTAAGGAAAGATGAATCTGTAGGACAACGGAGGTGGAAGTATAGCTAATTGAGCATCATGAGGTGGTGAACATTTCGACATGTTACAACCACCCTCCTTTGTAGTCCTCTCTAGGATCAGGGAGATAGAGGGTAGGGAAAGAGACTAGCTACATGTAGTCAAAGAGTGTGACCCAAGGGCTCTAGGAATGATTTATGGTACTGTATGTATCAACTACTAGCTACCGTATCATCATACATTGATACGAATAATTCTTTCCTTCCACAAATCTTGTCCCAGACTTAGAGTTTCTGGTTAAACCATTGACTTGACCTTTACGTCTGGGGATACCTTGGAGAGGAGACTCAATAATCAAATTTTCACCAAAGGTGTGATCTGACCCTTGAGGCGAGAGTTTCGTTTGGAACCTCTTGGTGGCAGCGTGGAGGCCTTATGAGGTTAGTTTGGGTATGGACTGGGCAACCACAGTTCATACACAAATTAAATTTACTGGAAAAAACGGTTGTGGTTTACCTACAACATTGGGATGTGTTTTACTTTGTCGGAGAAAAGGAGACCCCAGGCATCAAACGATGGAATCATGCATAAGTGGGTGCAGTAGATCACTCATGAGTTGGCCATACATAGATTTATTCCAGACTTCTCAGAGTTGCTGCACCTCTCCCAGCATTGATGAGGAAGGGGGAAACCCTTCATGTGGTCAGAGATATTCCAGCAGAGCTTTCAAGAGAAGAGACAGGGATTGACCAGTGCGCCCATCTTGAGGCTACCGGAGGAGGGCCTTGGGTACGTAGTTTACTGCGACACATAGGGGACCCGACTCGGGTGTGTCCTGACACAAGAGTAGGAAGTGATCGCCTATATTTCACGATAGTTGAGGTAGAATGGGCAGAACTACGCTACCCCTGACCTGTAGTTAGCAGTAGTGGTCTTCGCCCTGAAGATGTGGTGGCACTATCTGATATGCGAGCGCTTTACAGTCTACTCTGACCACCAGAGTCTCAGGTACATCTTCACATAGCGGGACCTGATCCTGAGGTAGTGGTGATGGCTCAGGTTCCTCTAGGACTATGACTTTGAGATATTCTATACTTCTGGGAAGGGGAACATTGTGGCTGATTCTCTCAACAGGAGATCAGGCATTAAGCTGGTAGGCGAGGAAATGGAGCAGCTAGACGTGCTGCATATATCCTTCATGGATAGAGATGGGGAAGCCTTTCTATAGTCTCTCACAGTCACTCCTCCACTACTTCAGCGGGTTAGAGAGGCACAGCCTGGGGACGTTTACTGTGAGATGCGAAGTGCTCAGATTTCCATAAGGCAGGCACATGATGGATTTTCTGAAGGATGAGATAACGTCATCCTCTTCAGGGGTTGTACCATTATACTAGTTTCACTGCCGGAGGAAGTGCAGAGGGGGTTTCACACTTCCTCTTTAGCGGTACACCTAGGAGTAGAGAAGATGTACCAAGACCTCAGATGATAGCACTGGTGTCCGGGTATGAAGAAGGCTATAGCAGAGTTCATTCCATGATTCCTCACTATCCAGCAAGTAAAGGCGGAGCACCGGGTACCAGAAGACTTGGTACAACACTTAGAGGATCCATAATGGAAGTGGGACGGGGTATCCATGGATTTCATGATGGGGATTCCACATACATTCAGAGGACATGACTCCATCTGGGTGATCGTAGACTGACTCACCATGTCAGCCCACTTCCTACCAATAAGAGTGCAGGGCTTAGTAGAGAGCCTGGGATGTCTCTACGTTCCGGAGATCATACGACTTCATGGTGTGCCATCATCTATCGTCTCTGATCGAGATGCTCACTTTACTTCCTAACATTTGATGGGATTGCAGGAGGCTTTTGGGACGTAGCTACGCTTGACAACTGCCTTTCATCCTCAGACGGATGGCCAGACGGAGAGGACCATTCAGACACTCGAGTACATGCTTCGTGCATGTGTCCTTGACATTGATTGCAGCTGGGAGGATCACCTACCCTTGGTGGAGCTTGCATACAACAACTGCTACCACTCCACCATCAGGATGGCACTAAACGAGGCACTGTACAACCGACCATGCAGATCACCTCTGTGCTAGACTGACCCAGGGATATCAGCACTCGTAGGACTAGAGATGGTTTAGGTTACGACAGAGAAGGTGCAGATCATCTAGAAGTAGATGAGGACTGCACAGTGCAGACAAATGTTCTATGCTAATAGAAGGAAGAGACCACTAGAGTTTGAGGATGACGACCATGTTTTCTTATGGGTCTCACCTCAACGTGGAATACAGAGATTTGGTCGGGGCGGAAAGTTATCTCCACACTTCATCAGACCATTCCAGGTCCTCATCGTGGTAGGTGAGGTGTCTTACCACCTAGCCCTTCCACCTCAATTGCACCGGGTGCACGACATCTTCCACATATCAAAGTTGAGGAGATATGTGCACGACACAACCCAAATCATTGATCATGGAGAGCTAGACATCGATGATGGGGCTACTTTTGCGGAGGTCCTGGTGCAGATCGAGGATTGACAGGAGCGGGTCCGACTTGGATGGTCGATTCCTCATGTGCACATTCGTTGGTAGCACGAGAACCTCCAAAAGAGCACATGGGAGCGGGAGGCTCAAATGCGTGTCCAATACCCTCATTTTTTTACCTAGTTTATGTTGTAAATTTATAGGGACGTAAATATCTGAGGTGGGATTAATTTAATACCTGGAAATTTCATGGAAATATTTTTCATAAATACTCTGGAATTTTACAAGTTCATGGCTTCTGAATTCACTTGATTTTGAGTCCCAGTGTGCCCGGAATAAATTTCCGAAGTTTAACTCAGGTATGTTCAGTAAATGAACGATCGAGGTTTTCTGTCATTCTAACCGGTGTTCAGAATTTAAATCTGAGGGCATAGATAAACTTGCAACATCGATAAGTGCTAAAGGGAACCTTTACCGTAGTTGCATTTTAAGTGGGTTTAGAATTATTATTAGGGGTTTCATTAAAGAAGTAAATAAAATTGTTTGTACAATTTTATTCTATATCTAAAAAGGTTAATTCCTCCCATGGGAAGTTGTTGGTGGGGCCCACACCCACCCAACTTCCCATGTGTGGATAATTGAAAGGTGGTGCCCACACAATCCCCAACCTTTCACCTTCCACTAATCTCCTTAACCCTTTTTAAACCCACTCCCCATTAAACTCCCATGTTAATGTTGAAAACTCTCCCATTTATGAGACCTGTCACCTCCTCCTCTCTCCATCTTTAACTTTTTCCAACACACCTTATTTACTTAATGGAACCAATTCAATTAATTAATTAAGAGATTACAATTTTGAATGGCTTGTAAATATTAATTAAAATAAGGTGAAACCTTATTTTAATTGGGTTGGAACTTGTTTTGTTGGGGGAAACATATTGAGAGAGAGAGATTTGGTGACTAAAGAGGGGAATTTCTCCTTGGTCGAAGAACGACGTCTCCTTCCTCGAAGATCGACAATGCACATTCCATTCTCTTCTCCGTGACAAGAGAGGAGACACCGCTTCCTACTCGGGTGCACTCCAACAACGTCCAAGAATCCTCACCTCGCGACGACGTCTTCCGCGACGTCAACGGACGTCATCAATTGTTGAGGTAGGGGTTCATTCTGGAAAGTGTATGTTTATGTACCCCACACTTCCATGGAAATCATCGTGTAATTACGACCAATTTTTATCGTTTTACGCGGAGGGTGCGGGCAGAAAAAACACGGCCCAATGACCATCCGTATGATCTTGTTTATTATTTTAGAATCGGCAACTGATGGAAGAGAAAGCACAAAGTCGTCACACTGTTCCGGGAACGTGGCGAAGGAAACCCGTGCTGTCGCGCCGGTTGTGCGAGAGGAAGCACGACCCGCCTCGCGGGCCGCTTCGGCAGAAGAATCGGCCGGCCCTTCGGCCGGCTGAGCGAAGGGGAGCTGTGGCACCAGGAGGACTATGCACTGGTGAACCGACCGGCCAGTCGGCCGGCCGGGGCGGAGCAGGTCTGCGGCGCCATGAGGGTGTCGCGACGGAAGAACCTGTGACCCGCCCATGTGGGCCGCATGCACCAGAAGGTCGGCCTTCATAGCCATCCGGTGTGGGAGGGCGGTGCCCTAAGGTGCCGCAAGTTCAACTAGTTGTGCCGTGAACCCAGCTGAGCCGCTCGGCCAGACCGGCAGTGCCTGTCGGGCCGTGCACCCTGCCGGGCCACGCCCCTTTAGGATGGGTTACATCCTTCGGGCCGAGCTGCACTTTCCTTTGGACCGGTCCGACACCCCCGCCAGGTCGGACCCATCAAACTGGGTTAACCCAACCCATGGGCCCACTGGGCTAAATGGGTTAGGCCCGTTATTCACTTAAACTTGAATAAAATAATGTCTGTGCGTCCGATCGATGTGTCGTCTACGGTGCTGGAACCCTTTCGACGAAGCGGCCATTTTTCGATACACTATGTGATATTTGGGTAGCTTAGGTAAAACACTCAGTCTGGAACGAGCATATTTCTAACCGGGCCCCTAGAACGGAAAAGCCAATATCTCTCAGACCGGGCGTCCGTTTGATGCACCATCTATCGCGTTGGGTTCCTTTTGAAGAGATGGAACTTTGGGACATATCAACTCTAGAATTCATGACAGTTGATGTATCGAACCCTTTTACTTGTGGAGAGGACCCTTCCGTAATCGAGTACGCTGTGTGCGGGAACCCTAGAGCTGGCTACGACTACGACGACGATGACGACTGTTCTTGGATCATACATGGGATGGGCAGCGAGGACGAATGTATAGGTAATCTCCATGGGTTTGGCCATGATGATGACTGTACTTGGATCCTACATGGGCTCGGCAGTGATGGTTACTGTACTTGGATCCTACATGCTTTCGGCATGGATGACTTCTGTACTTGGATCCTACGTGGGTTTGGCAGAGGAGATGATTCAGAGGCTGCATCTAATCATCCCCACCCTTATTCATGAGTAGTATACCTGTATGAGATGAGTCTTGTCTGTCAATCATTATCATTGGTATGATTGATGTCTTTCCTAAGTATATTGTCTGTGATTGGGCTCGGAAGTTGATGTCGTACTGAGATTGATGAATTAGGTATATGTATGGTAATATACCTAAGTAGAGTTGGTTGATAGTTTGTGTTTTTACCTTTCCTTTGTGGTTTATCCTTTGTGGATTCTGGGAGACCTGATGGGGTCTCAGGGTCCCTACTGAGTATCATTATACTCACCCCTGCACGGGCATTGCCCGTACAACGTTGTGTTGGTTGCAGATGACGGAAAACAGTGATCGTGGTCGAGGCTTGTGGATCTAGATGGTATCCAGAAGTGGGCCACCTGGCGGGACATTCACGGAGTGGACAGACGAACCCAAGGTACCGAAAAGATTATTTGTACCCACCCTTATGTGGGATTCCCAGTGGACTATTCGGTGGTTTCTGCTTTACTATTCAGCTATTGTACTTTCTTTCTCAGTTGTACTGTACTTCCAGTTTTGTTTGTATACTAGCCCGTTTACTTTGCATCACATTCCTTTTTACTCAGTTTACTTTTTTTACTCCATCTTGCGTATTCTGTTGTGTTTATTTACTTATATAAAGGCAATGCCTTCCCTTTTATCAGGATTTACACCTTTGGTGCTAGTCGTCAGCCCCTGGCCAACAGAAGACGGGCTTTGGGTAGTCACAACACGGGCCTAGAGGACGGGTCATTACAAATTCATAGAGACTGCACTATCCATTTACCATATTTATTTTTTTCATCTTTGTCCTACTTATTACAAATGTATTTAACAAAAGGATTGTTTTTGTACCCATATTTTCATGGGTCCACTAGTGTTAGCTAGCGGTGATCTGGGTATCCAAATTTTCATTGTATTTCTATAAACATTTGAGTCAATAACACACATTGAAATAATGAAAATTTTAATTCCACTTAGATGAGGATTTATTAATTATTAGTTTTTTGTTATATGAACTTTGGTTCAATAGTAATTAAAAATTACAGTTTTTGAATTTGGAACAAAATATTTTTTGTGCATTTTAGTTTTCTCACCTTTTCGACCTATTCCATATCTTTCATTATCAATCACATTCTTACCATGAATTTCATTTAATGTATTTTATTATATTGTAAAAAAAGAGAGTTGTTTTTTATAGTTTTGTACTTCATCTTGAATTGACATGATCTTGGTTTCATAATTTACACAGTTTCTGCTAGATGAGTTAAAATTTTCAATTAACTCTTGTTGTGGTCTTTGCAAAGTGTCTCTTTAACCTAAAATTACATTGTGAATGTTTTTCAGTGATGAATGTTTTTTTAGTAAGAAATTATATCTTTCTTCTAACATGTTATAGTAAGATGAATGTTTTTTATTTGAATATCTAGGGTCATAATCAAAATTGGAAGAGTAAAATGATCATACCTCATTATATTAATCCATGAAGCACATATTTGATTTTAGAATGTAATCTAATTTTTTGGTGTCATTCTATGATGAGCTACTAGATTTTTAGAAACACCATGTGTAGTTTTCATAGAACTTTTATCTTTCTACTCATATCAGTATTCTTGACAAACTTATTTTTATTTCCTTATTTAGCAGAGGACAATCAGGTCTTATATGACCCATTTTCCTGCAATCATAACATATGAAATACATTGAATATTTCCCATATTTCATGAAGGATTTTCTGAATCCTTTATTCTTCTTATAAAATTTTCTGAATTTTCTTCCCATCTGTTCAAGATCCATTTCTAAATCAGATGAGTCAGAATATTCTTTATTATTGATTTCATGTTTCATATTTCTTATCTTCTTTTGAGATGTAACATTCAAATAATTATTTTCCCTTTTAATCAAGATTTTATGCTCATTATCTTCATCTTCTATCTCAACTTAATACATCATCAGGTTTCCAATCAATTCTGCCAGTGTAAGATTTGTAACTGGTGATGATTTCTTAATGGACACTGATATCCCATTCAATTGAGTTGCAAGTACTCTCAGTACATTCAAGGCTATATCTTCTTGGTTAATAGGATCTACCACATCCGTAATGTTTTTGACTATCTCTGTAAGCCTTACATTCATTTGACTGATGACTTCACCAACATGATTTGTAAATGTATCAAATTTTAGTTTTTTTATAGAATACCTCATTTGACTAACTATTTTTGTACCTTCATAGGATACTACAATGGTATACTACATCTCATATACAGTAGGGAATTTAGATACTCAATTAAATTCATCTGGTCTTATACCACATATGATAATATTCATTGATTTTGAATTTATTTCATACACTTCTTCAGTAGATGCACTCAACATATCAGTTTTCTCAGGAATTTCATGACGCGTAATAATTTTTTGGTGGGCTTTGTATCTACGATGCATCAGGTAGTTGATCATCCTTGATTTCCAACATTCTTTGTTTTCACCATTGATGTATGGAGATCGAAAAATTGCATTACCTCTTGTGTATCATCCATTGAGATATCTATATAATCTTCTACACTCATCGTGCTATTATATTAATAAAAGAAGCATCCTCTGATACTAATTTATGGATCATGTTATACGAAATACGCACAAGAGTGGGGGATAATTGTGTCTTTCAATTCTTCTTCAAGAAATCTTAATGATTGTCAATTCTGTCCATTTATCTTTCTCATATTTTTTTAATGGAAATAATCAGATATAAGGATGAAAAGACTTATAGTGGTTTGGAGCACAAAGATAACCTAGTCCTCTCCACCAATGCTCTTCTCTATGATCTAGGGGATTTTAACTAGTGAACCCTATTTTCACAAGACCATGCACAACTGAGTGTAGGAAGTGAAACAATTACAGTTTAAGGCTAAAACAAAGCCTTCTGGTTCTAAACACTAAGCTGATCAATCAACATATTAAGAGAATTTGATGCTCAAAATAAATGATTATTTGAGTTAATATACATTATGATTGATCTCAACAGTTCTAGTAGTACAGAACTATCAGTGAATGAATCTTAATTTTTATATACATTTTTCCTTAGATAAGAGAAGTTTTAAATAGACCCGATTCCAATTGATCTTAAAAAATATTCAGAAAATAAATAGAAATACATTCACAATAGATTTCCAATGTAGAATAAAAAAATATTCATTATTTCAATATCTGAAATAAAACAGTTTATGACCATTCTTTGTAGTAGCATATTTGTAAAATATCTCTCTAATGAATCAACATAACTATGCCTTTTTTGAAACTCGAATATATCCATATTTTAATATTTTAATAACCATGAAATACAATAGATATTTTTTACACATTAATAATGCAACAAAATTGCATAGAATATATAGAATAAAGTAGAGATCTTTATTTAGTAATTCTGATCCACATAAATCTCTTGATAGATCACAATATTGAAATATTTGAATAATAGAGTAGTCGTTACATCCATTAATAATCAGCGTGGAATCCTCCTCTTAACTCAATCAATTTAATTGAGAATAAATGACATTAAATTGGTTAACGATGTGCTTTATAAATGGGCATTGAATCTTTCTTGAAATCATCCTAATATTTCATAAATTACCATTTCATGATAAAGTCTTAAATTCAAATCTCTGACACCTAAAAAAGTTAAATGTAGGGTTCCAAATTCAATGTAAATAACAAATGTAAGGTTTATGATCCATTATTTTATCTTCACCTTCAAAACATATGGTATATAATACATATTTTACATTTCATTAGTACATAAGAAACATGATCCATACTTCATGATAAAACAGATGGTTCCCTACAAAAGTAGGGTCGATAATCCATACATATCTGATGAAAATGTAAGGTTCCATACATACGTAAGGTTTTTCATCCATAATTTTCTCATATAAAAAACATAGTTTTTCTTCCAAACATGAGGTGCTTTTACCATAATTTTCTGTTAACATAAGGTTGATTAACAATAAATTTCTAAAATCTCATAAAATAAATGAAGGATTTAATACTAATGATACGTTCTCTAATGTATGGTATGAAAAGGGTTTCCAGAACACGCTGAATATCTTTTAAACAGTTGAAAAATATTTCACAAAAATCATATGCTTTAATATTATTCCAAAATTGGAAATATAAAGAATATTAATTTCTTGACATATAATGAAATTAAAATCTTTGAATAAAAAATAAGTGTATTTGTGAGAATCATAATCATCATAAAATTATAGAATATTGTTGAAACAATATATGCTAAAATTATAGTTCTGTAACATCATTCCAGAAGAGGTTGTAGTGTTACCCCCTCGATAAGATATCTAGTTCAGGATATAACTAAATCCATTTGTGTCTCTTACCTTGATGTATCAATATAAGATATCACCTTCTAAGATGTGAGATCTACGTATTTAGGTCGATGGTTTTTTACATTGTGGTTTTGTATGGTTGACTTTGTCACTGAGGGTGCACCAGTTTTGTTCATAAAGAAGGATAGTAGTAGTTTGCTTTTGCGAGTCGATGATCATCACTTGAACCGAGTGACATCTATGAACCGATATCTTATTCTATGAATTAAATATTTATTTTATCCAATGAATTTTTATTGAAGGTTCACGAAGTTCAATTTTTACTCAACGTATCATTAGAAGTGTGTGAAGAATGAGGATATTCTGAATACTTCCATCTATTTAAATCATGGGAATTATGAGTTTGTAGTGATGTCATTTAGTGTGAATAATTCTCCAACTATGTTCTTGGTGTTGATGAATAATGTGTTTCATGAGTTCATGGAGGCTGTATTCATATATTAAATCTAGTTTAACTTCACATCTATGGAGAAGCATGCAGCACATCTGCATTTAGTTTTGTGAGTTCTTCATCAGCAATTGTTGACTAGAATGTTTTTCAAGTGTGTTTTTTGGATTTATAATTTTTTTCTTTGGAAATTTTATATCCATAACTGGAGTAGGATTTTTATTTTTTGAAGATAAAAGAGTTTGTGTCTTGGAATGCCCCCAAAATAATGGTAGGGGAGTGAATTTTCATTGGTCTTATAGTCTATTAAAAGAGGTTCATTGTTGAACTATCTTGGGTTCCAACTCCTAAAAAAACATTTACATAAAAGGATCAAGTCTTCATATACACATTCTAGTGTTATGATCTATTTGAGTATCTGAAGGTGAATTTTTTCAATGTTTCGATTCATTTTCTACAAGTAGAATGAGATCAGTTTGAGGTTTTGGTCTTGCTTCACATCTGGGGGTAGGCTGTTTTCTGATGTAATAGATATTAGTCATTTCATATAATTATTTATTATTATGTCCCATGAGTGTAAATATTCCACACACGATCTTTAGTTGGTATCAGTGGTGTTTTTCTGGATGTTGTGGATGCATTACCACATTAGAGAGCGATTTGTGATCTCCACCAATAATAAAATCATGAGATATATTTTCTCCAAGGATGAATTGAATTTGAGACAACATTAGTGGATGGAGATCTTATAAGACTACATGTTCTAAATCAAATTTACCCTTGGTAAATATAATGTTGTAGTTGATGTGCTGAGAAGAATGTCACGTAGATATATAGTGCATGAAGTAGGTGTTTCCTGGGGAGTAATAAAAGAACATTTAGAATTACATATAGAAATTATATAAGTTGGGGGTAGTTTTTTTTCAAATGAGGGTTCAATGAAATTTTGTGAACTAGTTGGAATATTCCTAATTGGGGTATAATGAGGTGGATGTCTGAATATATCGAGTTGTTTCTGGGTAGGCCCTTGATGGTTGGTCTCAGGATGAAGAACACCAGTAGTTGTTTAAGGGAATACTTTTAATTCCATATGTAAATGTGTGAAGTGGTTCACATAAAATTCCATAGATCACCCATAATGGTATATCCTCATGTCAAAAAAATGTACCTATCATTGGGGAGTATGTTTTGGTGGCTGAGGTTCAAGCATGTTATTGTATATTTTTTGTCACAATGTTTGGCTTTACATAATGTGATGGAGAACACTGTGTTCTTTGTTGGTATCTCTAGCCATTAATTATTCTGTAGAGGATGTGGGAGGAAATAACATTGGAAATTGTAATTAGTTTACCTCATTCTCAGTGAGGCTATGATGTTATATGGGTAGTAGTGGATCATTTGATGAAATCATCCCAATTTATAACAATCAAGGCATCAATCATAGCAGAGGGTTTATTATATATGTATCTAGAGTAAGTGGTATGAATCCATGGAGTAATGAGGATGATAATTTTTTATTGAGATATTATTTTACCTATCATGTCTTAAGAGATCTATAGAACCAATTTTTTCAGCTTTTCCTAAACACTACATTTCATCCACTGAAGGACGGTCAGACATAGTGGACCATCCAGACTCTTGAATACAAGTTTTTCTCATGTGTCCTATATTTTTTAGGTTCGTGAACAAGTCATCAACCCTTTATTGAGTTCTATTACAAAAATAGATTCCACTACAATATCGGTATGGCGTGGGTTTAAGCCTCGTATGGAAGACATTTCAACTCTTTGTTGTGTTGGATTGTGTTCATATAATTTGTCGGGACGAAACTAGTTTAGAATGCGAATGAGATGGTTCTGGTGATTCTTGAGAGGTTGAATGTAGTACATGATCATTAGGAATCCTATATAGATCATAGGATGAGATATTTTGATTTTAATGTTTGTGATCTTATGTTTTTCAAGGTGACTCCATGACTAAGTAACGTAGGTTTGTTCATGAGAGTAAACATTCTACCCATTTTGTTGCACCTTTCATGGTGTTGTCTCATGTTGGATTCGTAGAGTATCTGGTAACACTTCCATAATAGATGATCTTAATTCATTATGTTTTCATGTTTTTTGGCTCCATTGTTATCTTCTTGCTGACTTTAACATCTTCTACTGGGGTGAGATCGATGTTGATGATGATCTGACTATCAAGGAGAAACATATAATGATCTAGGACCAAATGGTTGGACTGTTTTATGAGTGATTAATCCCCTTAGATCATGTGTTGTGGTGGCACATATGAGTGGAGGAGATTACATGGAAACATGAGTTGCAGATATTCTCTCAGTACCCAGGTTTTTTGATGATTAGTTATTTTCTTGTAACATTTTTCCTTTTTTGGTTTCAGACCTATCTTGTTTATAAAATGAATTTATAATGTTTTGTTTTGTGAATTTCCCTCTATTCATAGGTATCTCCATTTAGGGAGTGGATATGAGCTTCTTGTAGTGTTACTTGGGTTTCACATTATTCCATTGATGAAGCGGTGGAGAAAATTTTTGAAGATGGCCTTGAGAGGATTCCCACAGGGTTTTTGTGTCTCCGACTTTTCTAGTTTCTTTTATAGGTTGTTTTTTTGATTCGGAAGGATGAGAATTATTTTTTCGGCATCTGATCTAATGTCTCAGACCACTCTGGTCCATATATTTTTTAAAGTATGATGTTTGCGGGGTTCTGGGAGGTCAAGTTGAATTATTCATAACATATTCCAAAATTTCTATTTCTGTGAACAATCTTTCCATTTCAGTAAATAGTTCTATCGGTGAGACAGATTTAAGCATTGTCATTGGTGAGACAGATGTGAATAGTTCTATTAGAGAAAAAATGTAAATAGTTACATTAGTGAGACATATGTGAATAATTTCATTAGTGAATTGCACCGATGAGTCACATTTAGGTAGTTCATTTGTCAGTTGGTCATATATTGGTATGTCATCATTCAGTAGGTCATCATTTGGTTTGTCAGTTATTGGTAAGTCCTCGGTCAGTATATTATCATTCGATAGGTTGTATTTCAGTAGGTACTATTTTGGTAGGTCATATTTCGGTAGTTCCTCTATTAGTAGTTCATCTCTTGATAGGAATTCTTTCAATAGGTCATATATTGATAGGTCATCTATCGGTAGGTGCTATTATGATTCCAGATCAGTCAGTGAATAGTGTTTACACCATCCTATAGTTTCACTCGTTTGATATTTTAATTGATGTCACACAAATTAAAAGCATCAGTTTATGGGAGTTAAGTCAGGTTCGTATCCCCTAACTCATATCATAAATTTTATAACGTTTCAATTTCCTTTTCTTATTCAAAAAATTTGACCTTTCGCAGATTCTCATTTTAGGGAAATAACTAAATAGTATCTTAAAACACTACCCTATTTAGATTTTTAGAAAGGCTGATAAATCATTCTCCATTTTTATTCCTTAATATTATTCCTTGGTAGGGGATTCTAAGAGTTCATCATCCCATGGGATTTATGTGATCAAACTGCAATACATGGATCTTTTCCCCTTTGAGTTTTCCAGCTGCATGTGCACCCCTATCATGGTGAAACCAAGAAGTGTCGATATTTCATCAGTATATGGAATGTTATTCTTCCATAAATATTGTTCTCTATATTTATTTTTTCTAATTATATTTTCTTTTTATAGAATGTGATCTATATGTTTATAAGAAAACATTCATGGGGTTTTCTTTATGTGGTTGTGTCGTGATGTCCTTGAGTGGATAAATTTATTTCAGGACAAGTGATCATCTTTTGTTGTGTTAGTGGATCTTGTTAAAAAAAAGTTATAACAATTATATGGTAGGATAATGATGGATCCTATATTTTTTATGTTCAGTCCTACAGTTAGAATGTTTTAGGCACTTGAACACAATGCAATTTAAATAATTAATATTTTAAACAGATTAAAGAATTGGTATAAAATTATTAGTGATTTTATTGCTACTAGATTCTCTAGATAGTGTGATATATATGATTTTATCATAGTTCTGGTTATTTATGAGGGACATTGTTAATGAAAATAAATACCTGATTTATTATAAATTAATATTCTAAATATAATGATGAATGTTTAATGAATCTCTTTGTTGTTGTTGTGTTTTGTGATAAATTAAATAAATATAGATATTTATGTTTAATTGAATCTGGTAAATCAATATAATATTAAGGAATAGGGGTTTCATAATGATAATTCCTTATGTTGTTAGGAGTTACCCTATTTATTTTTAAGGATAAGAGCCTTATGATTTGGAGAAATGACTGTTCGTTGTGTGTGAAGGTAAATTTATTTGTTTAGGGTTAGGAGAAAAATTGCTATGTTTGTTGTTTCCTATTGGCTCTGTTTTGTTTTGATCCATGGATGGCTAATCCTAGAGAGATGTTGTGGTATGTGGGGTGGGGTGGCCTAGTAGTGGTGGCAGTATTTGACACCTAGAGTGCCGAGATGAATCAATTTAAGCATGTGGGTGTCGAGGAGGCCATGGAGATGATGGAACTAGTTAAACATGGTATTACCCATTGATTTGAAGGTGGTATTTGTAGAAACTAATGTTTTTTTATCTTCTTTAATTTACCCATGACTTGAGTCAGATGGATTATCTTACACTACTTCCAAATGAGGAAAATAAAAATTCGGTATTCCACACCATTTATATGATTATCTTCTCAATGATAGATGGGCCTATGCTTCAACTAAAGGAGGAAAAGACTCGACGGGTAGTTCATCTACTCCCTATTTTAATCTTGTTGTGTTTGGAAACATAAAATTTCATTATAGAATACCTAGAATTATATAAAATTGATAATGATGATAATAAATGATTTAATAAATGATTCTAACCAATGGGATGGGAGCTCAATTAAATTCAATGCTGACGTAACATTTCTGAGATATCATGGACATGGTTTGGTGATGTCTGGAGGGAATGGAATTTTTTTTGGAATAGTAATGTGATGTAGTGTGGTCAATGTTAATAGTAAATAAATGCACTAAACAATTATTATCGAAAATTGATATTGATAACAATGGGTAATGTAACCTAATGTATCTCATTAAATGTTTGTGGGGTCATAGGATATACACCCTTAACAATGGCCTCCAGGAACTTATGTAACGTTATATATAGGTGAGTCTAAGACAAGATTATTCTTATAGCATGGTTGTGTGCATTATTATATTCCATATTTTTTGTGTTTATATATTCAACTCCACCCTATAGTTTATGGTAACCAGAACCCTGGGGATTCTGTGCCAAGGGGGGTTTCCCCCAACATCCCGATGGGAGGATAGATGGCTAGCTACCCCTTTGGCCGCAATCTATTCTCCTGGTAGTAACTTGTACTAGTAGAAATGACAGTTATTTTTCAAATATTTGTATATAGATGGGGCTAATGTCTTGTGTTTATTCATAAAACATATATTCTAGATATATTTTTCTATGGAAAACTATTGGTGTACCATGTATAGGTTGATGTGGCCTAAGGATCCTTACCTGATGCATGGACTATAATTGTTTGAGGTATAATACCCAACTTATGATACATGTTATGCACCCTATTATGGTTCTTAAAAAATACATAGTAACATTAGATACATGGATATATGGTTTGTGTTGCATGAGGTTCATGATATGGGGCATCAACCATGTGTGTATGGGAATGTCTTTTTGGAGAGAGATGCATAGGACGTGTGCTATTTTGGAAAAGTAAAAAAACTAGCGGGGATGTGGTAGAGGGGTACCATTAAATTTTTTTGTTATATAATATAATCTTTTATTCAATTCAAGTTGACGGTATCCATGGTGAGGATCAGAACATAGTAAACATATTTATGTGATGAGTTATATTTACTATTAATTCAACGTTATGTAGAATTCTTTCCTTACCTCTGAAAAAGAGGATCTATAAAGGATCCTCCTAACTATTCTATTATATTCATCTGATATATATATGAACTTTTTTTCTGGTCACTTATATCATGTTTTAGATCAAGCTGGTTACTAAAAGCTTTGGGTTGCATGAGCTATTCAAGATTCTTGGTCGCTGCCATCTTAATGTTTTTGGTACATTCAATTTCTCTCGTTCATTTGTAGTGGTTCTTACTTGAAATTAAATATTTGTACTTTTATTTTTTAATTTTTTTTGTCTAATAAAGAGTTGGTTGGGTTTTTATCACTTTTTCATGTGTTCTCTTAGAGGATAATGCTTCCCATTTTTCTGTTTTCTATACCCTTGGTGTTAGTCACTAAATCGAGGCCTACAAAAGGAGGAACTCAGGGGTCATTATCTCCCTTCTCACATTGCTAGACCCAGAGGGGTACAATTTTTGGATTGGGTTTATAATGAGAACTCAAATATATTATTCTATAATTATACATACTAAATAATCACATTTTATGATATTAGATCCCTACAAATACATTGGATTCAACATAGAATTGTTTGAGTTAAATTCTGTATTACATCATAATGTAGTATTATGTTACTATTCCAAGACATTTGTTCAATTATTATCAAAATATTTAAAACATCATGATATAGTGATTTTATGTCGATGTACTCTAAAGGAGGGATGTAGGGAAAATAGTTATTGTTGTATCCTTATGATTTAATTTGATATGGGTTTTCCATGAAATAAAATCATAGACTAGTAATTTTTATAATATATAAAGAGTATAATATTACAACCTAGGTATAATTTTATTGAGTTCATAACCTAATTAGACCCTAAAAATTAATTGATTTTTTTGAGAATATTGTTTTAGTATCGATGAGGCATCCGTACGGATGATAATAAGTCAATAAATTCCCCAGAAGTTTGTTATGAGATCAATAAACCATGAAAGTGTAAGTAGTTTCTATATACATGGAATCATGGATATGTAATAACAATTTAGTGACATATTACTCAAAATATCCAACTTTAGTTATTTATGGATTGGATATATGTTAATGATTCATTATTGAACATTGTTTGTTTATTGATACCATCATAGATCGACGGTTGATACTACATTGGCTGAGGGTGTTGATGATCCTTTCCGTCATAGGGTCCAACGAATGGAAAATGGAATCCATTAATCACCAAGAGGGTCACCCTTTGAATAATATCAACAAAATTGACCAAGTCATGGACTGGAATCCCATTTGGAGTGAGGCGCGCAAGTCACTTGCACACCGTGCAAGTCACATGGGCGCCACCTATGGGTCGCGCATGTCACTTGGGCGCCCTATTTTATTTTTCACCCAAGGTTCAAGGTGGCCTATAAATAGCCCCTTTGGGCCCCCCATTACAAGGACAAGTTTTATAGAAGCCAAATTCAAGCTCTGGCCAACCAAGTCTTCATCTCAACTCTTCTAAAAGATTCTAAGGTAAATTTTTTCCTAGAATGGAATACTTAAAGAAGTAGGATAAGGCCTAAATGTTTTGAATTCATCAAAACTTGTGTGACTATGTATCAAGACCTCCTTAAAAGTATAAAAACTAGCGCGCCACCTTACCCTTTCGATAAAACTTGTGTTCCGCCTTTTGGAAACATCTTAGGATAATACTAAAGGATTTAGTTAAGTCTCACCCAAGTATTACACTACAGATTCTCTGTCTCCCAAGTGAGCCCATCTCACACAAGTACACTTGCACGACCAAGACATGCATGCCAATGTCATTTTGTGTGCCTCTATTCTGTTCACCTCTCCACTCCATGATGTTATCCCTCTAATCCATTTATGGCATGGTTCCTTTATTGGCATCCTTATCTGAAAGAAATTCTGTGAGAACCTTTCTCAAAACATCGTGACTTACAAGATTTATGTCACTAAGGTTAGAGTTTTTTTCCATATAACCTCATACATTAAGATGATATGATCTTTTGATTTATGGAATTGTCTTCAGAAGTAATCCCCAACTCCCTTTAACGTGGGCCTACTTCTCAAGAGTAAGCCCCATTCATAATTTCCTTATCATTGGGCCTCCTTCTCAGGAGTAATTCCCAATATTAATTTATTTTTCGTTGGGCCTCCTTCTCAGGAGTTAGCCCTAGGTTAAAACTCTGAATCCTCATAAAGTACAAATACCATTATGGACCCTGATCCTGGGATTCTTTCATAAAGTATGTCATGGTCTTCATATACTTCATCAGTCATACAAACATAAACCCAACATCATTTCTTGTGACTGCATCATTCATGGCACAATCGTCTGGTTTACTGATACGTCATGTTTCTCACACAGAGCATGAATCACCTGAGCATAGAGTGTTAAAGTAATAGCAACATCTCTTTTTTGGGCCGTCAACCATGCATAAGACCCATATTTCTTCACCCAAACTACCTATAATTTGATATCTATCTTAAATGTAGAGTACGTAGGAAGCTATTCTAAGCTTCAAGCCCATATTTCATTAATTATTTTCCGTCCCATATGATATTAAACTATATCCTTATTATCAAACTAAGTGGGTTCTGATTCCTTTTTTAATGAGGATATGTAGGCAGCCCATCTGCGGGTATGATCCCAACACTGAAATAATCCTTCTCTTTCTAAAAGATAATAAACATCAAGCGCCCCACTGAGTGGAATTAAAACCAGTATGGTCATCATAATGACCAAGAGATTTCAATATAATGTATGGAAGGATACCATTGACTATGAATCTTTAATACACACAGATGATTCTACATCAACGAAAAACCTCAAATATGTATAAAAGATTCCCTAAATCTTGTACATACAAATCAACAATTTCCAAATCTAAAGGAAAAATCATTTTCATTCTTGGTGAATTAAAAATGATTCATGAACATAACATAAATTTATTAAGAGAGTCCCATAATATGATATAATTCCCCCCAAAAAGGTGTGATGAGCTTGACCTCCCATCCTCTCAACAAATAAAAAATCTTAAGCCTCACCAGTTTACAAAAAATGATCACCTAACTTTGGAATGTAGGTCCAAATGGATATGTAATCATTGGATGTTTTCTATTCTTTGAATAAAACTGGTAGAAACCGATTAGAAAGATTGAACCTTAAAAAAACAAGTTCATCTCCATTTCCATAAGAAGAAAAAAATGGTGAAGCTGATGGGAATCCTTGACCAAGTTAAATGATGTTTTAGTTATTTGTAGGCCCCTATTAAACTCAATATGAGGGCGAAAAAAGAAATCAATAACATATGTTGTCATCCAAAAGATGTAGTTTTTCCAAACTTATCATGATTATTTCTGCTATATAAAACATGAATTCTTTTCTAAGATCTCTCTATAACACAAAATGGCTTCTTTAAGGTTCACACATGTGAATGCCTCGGTCATAACTCCTGCTGGATCCTCAGTCGATCTGAGGACGGCATCACCTACTAAGTGTCTTCAAAACTGGGTCTCAAATGCATTGGTGAGGGAATACCATCAACACGGTTCCATCCAAGCTCTGGAGGCTGCTCGACAAGCCCTCCAAGTTAATAACTCACCCTTGTTGTCCGGATAGTGACGACCATTGGTCAAGAAGCAAGTGGTGCCAACCAGCATCTCTAAAAATTTTGGGTTGTTATCCCTGGAACACAAAAAACAGTCTCTATTATATTATAGGGAGGTGAATAAAGAGGTCACTAAAGGCCTCAATTCAAGAAGATAGGATCCCTTCTTGAGGACTCCCTCCAAGAATCACCGCTAGACTTGTGCGGTAGTGCATCTACAACATGATGGGAGTATCACCTTGAGGTGTTCTGCTCAAGTTCCACTGACCTGAGTATTCATGAGAAACATTCAAAGGAACAATTCGGCCAATAGGGACCAGGTTCTTACCTCTGCCCCCTCTGGAGATGTCCGTCAACCAAAGTTGATGAAAAAAATGAGTGGGAATATACACCTGTCCGTACTAATTTAATTTCCTAGCAGACTCGTATGGAAGTAACACACCAATCCTACAAGGTAATTATGGTGGAGTACTATAGTCAAGCACAAACACCTGTTTATAAATCATCCGCCAGTCAGCAGGCTCGTTTGACTACATCCAAATATTCTTTCCAACCAAATGTGGTGGCCACCTATAAATAGGCACATACAGCTGCTTACACTCATCAATTCTGCCAGCAGTCTCATCTACTAGTAATGTGGGCATTTAATCAATAATATTTTGTGGAGAATAATAAGCAAGCACATAAACTTGAAATTCACCATGTTAACCAATAGTCGCATTTGGTATCACCAGGAGAAGTCAATTGTAAAGCTCCAATGAAATACATGACGCAGACACATCTTTCTACCCCTGCACATGAGTACTGTAATAATTCACTAACAGGAAAAAGAGGACTTGAGCAGGAAAACACACCTACTCCAAACATGGAATGGATGTATATTCCAATTCTGATAGTTGAATTCAACATGAACATTCTAGAATTGGTGAAATAGAATAAGTAAATCCCTACCCATATTCTAGATACCTGTCAGAATATTATAACAACTTCAGCGACATCACAGGGAATGAAACATAAATCTATCGCTATCAGTGGTGTGACTCATCAACATGTCACCCTAGAGTAGATATGAACCTTTGTTCCAGTCTAAGAGGGTCGTGGAGCATGCTCCCCCATGACATATTGTTAATCAAGTCAGGTACATACACCTGATTTAAATGGAGATAACCAGCCTAACCTGACAATTTCTCTAGAGCAAGCCCATACACCAGCCCATAATAACTACTTTTTTCATCAAGTGGTTTCCAAAGTGTGTAAGAAGGAATCCAATAAAAAGACCCATCCAGCACAGTTAAAAAATCAAGATCCAATCTGTAATAAGGCCTTTCTAAATTCTGGAGTTTTTGAAGCCCTCAGACAATTCTCTATTCCAACTCAATATTCTATTCTCTCATTTCCAAATTCTGCAAGTAACCATAGTTGTTCTGAAGGACTTCATCAGAAACTTTTTCATGAAGTCATGCTTCATAACAATTAGGTCATTCTTGATGTATCATCTTCAGATGAGAGCCACGATAATTCTCTATGTGGAAAGAAGTATATGGAGAAAAAGGTTTCGTCTTTTGTTGTAACCCACCATGTTGGTCCTCCCCATGATGATGAATTTAGCTGAAAAATTCTTCTCTACATTAGTAATTCACATTGCATGGAAAATTATTTAATGGACAATGAAATAATGAGAAATCCCTCATATCTTGAGGAACTTTCAAAAGCGAAGCCAGTCATGTATGATACTTTAACAGTAGTAGTTGAAATAATTTCTCAATCAGATGATAGACTGGGGTGTAGGTCATTCTCCAAATCACCCCTGGTTCATTCATATATTTAATATGACAAACGAATTCTTTACCATTAATGTTGAATTTGATAAAGCAACAAAGAAGTACCGTCTTTGGTTCTATTAGGCAGAATAATAATCATCAAATGAAAAAGAGGAATTTCTAATTATGAGAAAATAATTGGAAAATTGTGAAATACCAATAATGTTTTGGCCTTTGGATGACTCTCAGTATGATATTCCAGAAATTTTGATAAGATATTGTATTCACGATATTTGTCTCAACATGTGGGAAACACTTTGTCACTTAAAATAGAAAATATTATGTAATGATGAATATCAAAATTATGTTAAGGTAATAGAAGGGTTACAATGCCAAATTGACATGGCATCTCTCTCAGTTTTCTGATATCCAAAGGATTAAAAGTAGAAGAGAGCCCTTCAATGTACATGCCTTGGCTCATTAAAAATGTTTCACCAATTAATTATGAATGCCTCATATGGTCTTCATATCAGGGGATGTGGTGTTCATGGAGCATTGCATTTCACTGTGCTCCCAATTCAAAAATTCCCACCCAAATTGGTCTCATGCAATGTTATAGTCCATGGCTTGCCACAACTAACTAGTTTCGTGTGTAATTAGAGTCTTTCTCAACAACATGCCTCAACTAGTTCTTTCCAAAGTCATGCATATAAATAACAAGTTATCGAATTACTCTTGCATCATTCAAATAAGAATATCAAATAGGCTTCTCATTTAGGGCATGCGCATCATCAGGTGATAGAGGTGTCAGAAATAATCCAATTGACATCTAAGATAGGTGATTTGAGTGGATTTAAGATGATGCATCCGACCAAAATCCAGTATAAAATCCGCCAAATCAGGAGAGCTTTTAAGAAAGTTTCAAATATAGAAGCTCAAGAGAGACATCCGCTTTCCAGGTTGGGGAATCTTTTAATCCAACCCTCGGGATCAATAGACATGATTGGAGGAGTTGAGAAGGAAAAAAAGGAACTGCCTCAGTCCACCAGGCTGGGGAATTTTTCAAATTCACAATCCCTTCCTCAGCGAAAGTTAGTCTTCTCTTGATTGTGGAAGAAGCAACAAGAGGAATGTAGAGATGAATTATCTGGAAGTTCCCTCCAAATTAATATTAATCAAGACAATCTTGAGGGGTCAACTAAACAAAAATCAATGCCTCATAAAGGACATGGAAGAAGACAATATCACAGAAATGTTGACAGAAGGGATGCAATGTGTTTTGCAATGATAAATGTCATCAATGTCATTATCACAAATCCCCCATAACATGAGGCTCAATTAGAGGAATCATATGAAGAAGTTCATGTTCAATAGGTTGTACACACAGAAAAAAATGAATGAGGTGTGCGTACCAGAAGTCGGAGGGTTTCCCAGAGGCAAGACATTCCTTCGGGTAATGCCCTTCCATACTCTAGAAAGGAACATGCCAAGGAAAAGGGTAAAAGTCAGGTTACATCCCACCCTACCTCTGGAGAAGTCCAATCATTCTCATTAGAGGAAAGGTTTGCACAACAAGTAGAAGAAATGAAGTATTTAAGGAGGTTAAATTCAGAACTACTTCTAGGTAGTCATCATCCTAAGCATGATGGAGTTAATAAATCAAGGGAATTTATTGCAGCTACTAAGATGGATCAAGAATATCCCCTTTTTCATGTACACCCTCACATGTCTTATCATGTGGGTCACGCACGATAACAACAAGCAATACTACTATCAGTGGTAGTACCAGTCGCCACACCCATCCATTCACTAGTTAATACACCTGCTATGGTCTAACATCAACTAGACATTTATCAAATATTAATGACTACCATTGAGAAATCAACAGCTTAGTTGGAAGCTATAGAAGGACGATGTGAAAAAGTTCAACTGAAAAAGAGAGCTTATCCTGAATTGGTGAATGTAATTCCTCCCCCATAAAATTTTGTGAATACCACATTCCCAATTTTTATTTGTTTCATAGATCTAGAACAACACTTTACACATTTTTTTCTTGTTGTGATCCTATTATGGGAACTCCTCAAAAAAAAAGAAGTAGTTAAGATCAGGTGTTTTGTGTAGTCATTACAAAGACATGCTTTGGTATGGTATACAAGTTTGCAATCTAGGTCAATTACCTGGTGGGAATATCGTCATCAAATATTCATTCTTCAAATAAGCTCAACATTACCAAAGATGATAGTTTTTTATCTTTCCAATTGTAATAAAAGTTAAAATGAAAAATTTTCAGATTTCATTTCTTGCTGGAAAGGATTAACACATTACTTAAGTTTAGAACTACCTTAAGATGAGTTTCTTCCAATCTGCGTGGAAACTCTGTGTGATGAATTAGGCACACCATTGATCCTTGTGAAATACACAGCAGGGTTTTGAGACCTTACTTCAATCATTCAGCATATATAAGACACTCTTAGAGAGACTAGGGATAAAACATTTGTAATTCCATCAGCTTCATGAAGGAGAATATGGAAAGCAGAGACTGATATAGCTACACTTAAACAAGAACCTGTACCTGCTTTCACTTCAAAACCTTCATCATATCGAAGGGCTCCAACATCTGAGCATCAAAAACAATGTCTTCCTCGTCAAGATGATCAAAGAGATTAAAGACCGAAACTGTTTGAGGATTTAAAGAACAATGTTTATTCTTTCCTGAACGAACAAGTTCATGGTTACTATATCTCAGCTCTAGAAAACAATCTGGTTCAGTTTCTGAGGCCCAAAAGGCCGAATAAGGAAGGACATGAAGACCACCCCAACTATTGGCTATTTAATCAAATTTTTGGGCAACCCATTCAAGAGTGTTTTGCCTTCAAAGACCTTCTAAAAAATATGATGGACTCTAGACAAGTAAAATTGAATTATTATTCATCCAAGGTAGCATGTGTTACTACTACTAATCTAATGGAATAAGGAAAGTGGCACAAAGTCAAAAGAAAAAAATTCACAGAAATATGATGATTGGATGGTCAGGAATAAAATCAACCATACTCATGCAATTTTACAAACACAATTGAATCAATCAATCGTGTCTTCTTCTATTTCTACCACAACAAAACATTCTTCATCAGAAAGAAAATCCTAAAAACGGAATAATTTGATGAATGAATAGTAGTCAAAGATTACATGCTCATGTTAATGCCTAAGTTGGCTTTGACATTGGCAGATTTTATGTCATCTGCTTCAAAAGCACGGCCACCGCCCCACCAAACGAAACAACCAGAACTGGTTCATCAGGGAGAATCTTCATTAGATGAAGAATTTAACATTAGTTATATTTACAAGATTTATTTAAAAGATCCCTGTGCTAATGATGGTTTACAAAATAATGAAACTAAGATCCCTGTATCAAATAGATGAATTAGAGGAAGAGATAGAGATCTATGATACAGGCTAAGACGTGGATATTCCAGAAAGTACTATTTCAATCATACCCATACTATAATTGTATATATGACATAAACTCATGGAAAATCCCTTCAGTGGGCTCAACAAGAACAAGAATGTTCATCCACACATGGTATATTTGGTCCTAACACAGTTATTTTGGAGGACTGGTTAGAGGTTACAACTTCTTCCTATCAACATATAGATAGACCTATTCTATCTAATCTACTGAAGCTATGAGTGTTTCCAATTCCTTCTCCGATACAGGATGCATCTACTTCCAAAGCTCTAACTTCCAAGTCACCAGAACAACCACATTTTCATGATGGGAAACACAGACCATTGGACCAAAAGTATGATTTATTGAATCATTTGGCCCATGTACCATCCATGTTATGAATTTTGGATGCCTTGAATCAATCAAAATATCTTTGGGAGGCATTTATTGAGGATTGTTCAAGTCCTCATGAATTCAAAACTGAAATTGATGCAGCTGAGGTCTACCATATTGAGAATGATCCGGTAGAATTCCATGTAGTGATATCTTTTATATATGAAGATGAAGATGAATTTGTACATGGATATATCAGACCTTTGTATCTATCTGGAAAAGTCAATGACATAGACATCAGATGAGCTTTCATTGATAATGGATCAGGAGTCAAACTCAGTCCTATTTGTCCACTTCATCGATTAGGCCTCATCGAATTTGATTTATCTCCTTCTACTTTGATGTTACAAGGATATTATAAGAATGAACAACTACCTCTTGGTGAAATTAAACTCAGAATTCAGTTTGGAGACCTTGTGTCTAATTCATATTTCATGGTTATTAATCAAGACATAGCCTTCAACATTTTTCATGGAAGACCTTGGCTACATAAACATGTGGCCGTACCATTGTCATACCATAATGGTCTCAAATTTTGTTTCAATGGTCTAATTGGGACATTGTATGGTGGCCAGGCCCCATTCAAATCATGTGAATCTCAATACATTGAGGTATAAATTTATCACATGGAGGGAAAGAAATGATCCACGACAAAGATGGTCAGAAAAATTAATACTGAAAATGGTTTGGAAAATATTCCAGTAAACCCATTAATACATGTGAGTACAGATTATGTGTATTCTATCAGTCAAACTAATTGGATAGACCTAAATCGAAACACTCTTATGGAATCATCCATAATTTCTATTATGACAATCAAGCTCGACAACTTGAGAGAAATTGTTTATTTTCGAAGCTATGATGAAAGCTTAAATGGGGATGTATTCATTTCATCTACCGAAATACATCAATTCAATACTTCATCAACCATGCTAGAAGAAGTTATATTGATACCATTGGAAAACAATGATTATTATTATCTAACCATCATCTCCTCTTTATTACCCTAGGAAAACCCTTCATCATCAATAGGGTCAGAAATGGAAGCCTCTTATTCAAGATGTTCAAATATTAACTTCTCCCCCTAACCATGGAAATTACGATTTTTCATCTACTATACAAGTATAAATAGAAGAAGTAACACATATTAAAAATGAAGAAGATGATCTCAGGGATTCTCCTCCTGCATTTGAATAAGGTATCTCTACCACAATGGATGAACTCAGAGAAATAAATATGGGTACAAAATAACATCCATGCCCCACTTTAATTGGTGTCCCCATGACTCTTGAAGGGAATGAAATGTAAAATTAATTTATAAATAAAAATCGAGAAGTATTTTCTTGGAACTATACATAAATGATAGGCCTTGATCCTAATTTTTCCATTCATCATTTCGGTTTTCCAGAAGAATATATAGGATTCAAGAAAGCAGAAAGAAGAACACACCCATCTTATGCCTCCAAAATTGAAGATGAAGTTGATAAAATTATCAAGGATAAGTTCATCCGAGAAGTTCAATATCCCAAATTGTTGTCTATTATTGTCCACGTGAAAAATAATAATGGACAAATTAGAGTTTCCGTTTAAATTATAGATCTTAATCGGAATTTTCCCAAGGTTGATTTTCCAGTTCCAATCACAGAACGCTTAATTGATTCAACAGCTGGCTATGAAGCTCTTTCATTCCTGGATGGTTACTCTGGGAATAGTAAAATATTAATGACCCTAGAAGATGTGGAGTATACAAACTTTAGAGCTCCTCAAGGTGTCTTTTGTTATCAGGTAATGCCCTATGACCTAAAGAATGATGGGGCAATGTATCAATGTTACATGAACCATATCTTTAAACACTTTTTAGGGAAAATTTATTGGATGTTATATGGATGATTTGGTGGTTAAATCCAGACAACGTTTCGATCACTTGGACAATCTAGAAATCATATTCAACAAACTTTGACAACATAATTTGATGATGAACCCCTTGAAATGTGTTTTCGTGGTAACCTCAGAAAAATTTCATGGAATTTTTGTATGCCATCATGGTATCGATGTTGATCCTGAGAAGACAAAATCAATCATTGACATGTCACCTTATAGAAATTTGAAGGAATTAAAAGGACTTCAAGGACACATGGCCTATATTCGGCATTTCATTGAAAATTTAGCAGGCAAGTGTTTACCCTTCACCAGATTTATGAAGAAGGGAGTCACCTACCAATGGACTGAAGAATGTCATGATGTATTCGATATCCTCATAAAATATCTCTTGAGTTCACCGGTATTAATTCCACCTGATTAAGGAATAACACTTATTCTCTATGTGATAGCATTAGATAGACCATTGGAAGCCTTACTTGACCAAAAGAATGATTCTAGGAATGAAAACATCCATTACAATCTCAGTCGGTCTTTGCTTGAGGAAGAAACTCGATATTCAAGTATCGAAAAGTGCTGCCTTGTATTAATATTTGCAGTTCGGAAATTGAGACACTACCTGAAACATCATGAGGTCCAATTGTTATCTCACAATAACCCACTCAAATTTATTCTTAGTCATCCAATTAATACAATATTTTCTGGGAATGTGGGATGTTACTTTTTAGTAGTTTGATATATAGTATGTGTCTCAAAAGGAAATAAAGTTCAAAGCAATGGCCAATTCCCTTGCTAAACACCCATATATATAAAATACAGCTTTAAATTTTGAACTTATTGATAAGGAAGACTTTTATATTCATGATAATACTCAAACATGGGAAATTTACTTTTATGGTGCCTTCAGAAGTCCAACAGGTATGAAAATGGAAGATACTAAATTTAAAAAAGTTGGGTTAGGAATTGTGATTATTTCCCAATAAAAGTTAGTGTTATACCATTCCTTCTTATTTTATGAAGGCGGTACAAACAATGAAGTAGAATGTCAAGACCTCATCGTATTCTTGGAATTGGTGCTTCAGGAAAAGGTGAATCACTTGAATGTAAAAGGTGATTTAGATCTGGTAATCAAACAAATAAATGGGGATTATGCCATCAAGAAGGAAGAGTTGATCCCTTGGTGTGATTATGTCAGATATTTAATGGAGGAATTTCTCTTAGAACCCACATTTTATTATGTACCATTATCACAAAATTCTAAAGCTGATGCACAGGCTAAATAAGCGACGGCCCAGGAAGATCTAGATCGGGATGAAAAAATCATCAGTATTTCTCACCGTCGTATAATTCCCCCTTTTGTTAAAATTGGAATAGAGGAAATAAATGAAATCAGTACCATTTCTGAACCATATGGTCATACTATAGGATGGATGACACCTATCAGGGATTACCTTAAAAATGGAAAACTCCCACCTGATAGAGCCGAGAAAGAACAAGTCCAGTAATGTGTGGTCAATTTTACTCTTTACGATAGCCCAGATCACCAAAAAATTCTCAATAAGTGAGGTTTCGATGGAATTATATTTAGATGTATTGATAGTGAAGTGATAATGGATTTCATCAATGAAATACTTGCATGATTTTGTATTGCCCACCAGTCTGAACATAGGCTTTATGGTCCAATTCGAAGACTTGGATACTTCTGGACATCAATGATCCAAGATTGTGTTGGATTAACTAAGACATTTCATTCAGGCCAAGTATGTTCCAAATTCATTCATCAACCCTTGGATTTTCTTCATTTGGCTAAATACTCCTTGCCGTTGCTACATGGGGAATGGACGTAGTGGGACCTTATCATCTGGCTACAGCTAAGCAGTTTAAATATATTCTTACTACTACCGACTTATTTTCCAAATGGGAAGAGGAAATACCTCTCAATAAATTCAGTGATAAAAGAATTGATTTCTTGATCAAGTCCAACATCATTACCAAATTTGGTGTTCCTCATACCATATTGATGGATAATGGCACCAACATATATTCATCCGAGGTAAGAAAATTGTATCAAGAATACAATATCAGATCCAACCATTCATCTAGGTATCATGCATCATCCAATGGTCAAGAAGAGTCTTTCAATAAGACTATTTAAAACATACATTTAATGATAGTGGATAAATATAAGAATTAATAGCCTAATAATATTTTTCATGCTAAATGGGATTATCAGAGTACCACCAGCACTGCTACACAATCAACTCCATATTCAATATTATATGTAACAGAAGCAGTCTTTCCTATTGAAGTCTAATTACCTTCACGTAGAGTCTCCATTTGTGATCCGTTATCTAAAGATTAACAATCTCAAAGGTATTGGATGAATCCGAAAGTCTAGATGAATAACTATTGTGCACACTGCACCATTTAGATGTCTATCAAAATCGAATAGCACAATCATTCAATAAAAAAGTTCATATACATTTATTCATTCAAGGATAATTGGTATTGGTCCTCAGAACCCCAATGATATCAGGAAAGAATCCTCCAATGCTTGAGCCATAGTGGTAAGGACCTTACTAAATACATAGGGTCTACTCCAATGGAGCTAATTCTTTAATCTCAATGGATGGTGAACTCATTACAACTCCAACCAATGGAAGATTCTCGAAGAAGTATTATGTGTAACACAAATATACCAATTTTCCTAGCTGTAGGATATTAAACTGCATAGCCCCCTCTATCATCCAACATGACATTAAACTGTGCCCCTATATCATTCATCATGACGTTAAACTGTGCATCGTCCGAGATGTACGATGTTAAACGTCCAAACACCCCATGTCTATGACACATTACATTAATATGTGATTGTCGCATATGAAATTGTCTTTTTAACTCGGTTGCCTTGTGTTCCCATGTCCGATAACCATGCATAATACCCACACCATCATTCGTGGTCGCAACATTCATGACATGATCGTCAGGTTTGTTGCTGACTCTTGTTTATCGCACTGAGCAAGACTCAGATGATCTTAGATTAATCTTCGAACATGAAATCATCTCTGTGCTACTAACAATTCTTATGTCCTAATAGAATCTTCAGGTCGTTGTCCTCAAGTACACCCCGATCACCGAATCCCACAAAATTGATCTATGTGGACATTGATCCTTTCCTCTTAGGCTGGTTTCGTAGGTAACCTCCTATGGTTCAAGCCTGAAACAACTTTCATCACATAAATTCATCATCATCCCATATGATGTTGATTAGTATAGCCCCTTTCAACCATTTTAGTCATATCAGTTCACTTTCATCCTACATGATTTTAAACTGTGTACATCCCATCATCCTAGCTATATGACATTAAACTATACAGTCCCCTATTGTCCTTGAAGCAAGACATTAAAATGCATAGCACTGGTCCATGAATACGACCTTAAACTATTTTCACTTTTGTCATGTATGAAAATATACTACGACAACCCCAGATACCCTCACTCGTGAGGAATCATCATTGACATGGTCTCCAACCATGTCATATTTCAAGAACTACGTATGGCTTGATTCTCATCTTTATGAGATATGTAGTGACCCCCATGTTTTTAATCATGGGTCCTTCCATAATGAAAAAAAAATCCTCTTTACCCCTCATATGTATGAACCAAATCTGTACAATGGGTATTTTAAGAAATACATACTGCTTGATTTCCATCCTCATGGGATACGTAGGAATGCTCGAGCATTCCTCGAGTCCAACTTCGAACCTTTGGCACTAACCACAAACTCCACATTCAGTCCCTTGGATGAAAAGTCACCCTGGGAGAACATTATGTGATATGGAACACCTTGGCCTTTATTCACATCAGGTATATAAAAAATGCATGATTTGTCTCTGTCACTATGTTCTGAGCTCTACAACCCTAAACTATGCTCTTCCATGCTCTCATCATGCATGATGTTAAACGGTTTTACATGAACTACATGTGGCTTCATTCTCATTTTAGTGAGATATGTAGTGACATCCAGAATCTCAATTATGGACCCATCTGCAACATTATACAAATAATATCCATGTTCTCCCTAACTTATTTCTTGACTTCTAGTTGCAAAATGTCTAAAACATGGGAGTTATTTTTCCTGATAATGCAGCATGTTCCCTTAGGTATCCTTGCATAAGTTGTCTACATAAAATACTTGTCAGCCAAAAGATGATATTATTTTTCTATGCAGCTTATGCCTCAGTTGGCCCTGCATAATTCAAACCTCCATAATGGGTTTGTCAAGAAATTCTAACATAATTCGTATGACAAGCCTCTTTTGTACCTATTAATCTTAACGACGATATGTAGGGATCTACCAAAATTGACCATATGTCGTATAATTTTTCTATCTCTGTTTATAGTCATATGTTTTAAAACTGCAATTACGTTTTTCGTACGTTTGGGTTAGATCTTCGTACAAGTCAAATTCCTCCAATTATTTTACAATTATGATTGGAAATATCATCTCCATATTCAAGTACCTTTCTCCATAAAGCAGACTCTATGATTTGGAAAATGTTAATCTCTATAATACATTATTCAGATTTTAGAAATAGAAAGTAAAATTTCTGAGAGTTCTTTTTCCCAATAATTCAGCACGTGCCCTTAGGTGGCCTTGCATAAGTTTTATACATAACAGACCTGTCAGCCAAAAGAAACTAATATTTGAATATGTAGTATATGCCGTAGTTGGCCCTGCAAAATTCAGATTCCATAATGGGTCTTTTAAGTAGTGGAAACTTCATTCAAAGAAAATACATCCTCTAATGCCTTTTAGCTCTTTTCCCATGTCCTTCCTCAGATTCAAAATTTCTCATGTCAAAGTTTACAATTTTCCCCCTCCATAAATGAATATGGTTATATGTTTCCAAAAAATTTATCAAGAATTGAGTCAATATAATCACTTAGGTCAATGTTATTCGACCTTAAATATTATATTTTTTATAGTCCAACATGCTTGATATTAAACTAACAATTAAAAAAGAAATGGTACTCATTAAATTGGGCACCTATAAAGGGTACTCTGAACAAAAGTCGAGTCCCAACTCGTTAAACATACATTTTATATGATTTATGAAATATTAAGCAATTAAAAGATAATGTTTGTGGGGTTTTTATATAACCCTAGTAAAAATAAAACTATGTTTACTAGGACCATTGGGTTAGGTAAAAATAAGATAAATTATCAAAAAAATGAAGGTACAAATGATTAAAGATGATCTATTTTTCAATGATAATCAATATTAGAAGAACATCCATGGACTGGAGTATCTTCTCTTTTTTTATGAAATTATAGAAGACTTTAAACATGATTTCTCATTAGTTTCACATCATCTTGAGATTTATCAACAACAACTAAAAGTTTATTTACTCGACCATCTTCACTCTATTCATCTCGACAAAGTGCTTCATTGGAATACCAGATGGCTTTTATACCATCCAATTGGACTTCTTCCAATGAATTATTAAGCAGGTCAAGCTCACCAATAACATAATTTAGATCTTGCTAAAGGTGAAACTGCTGGAAAATATTCTTCTTGATCTTTTTCTTTAGCTCCATCAGCTTTATAGCATGATTAACATTAGCATGGGACATTGCAACCTGAAATTCACTGATATTGATCAGCAATCAAGCTCTGATCAGGTCTTGATGACACCATCGCTCATTCTCCCTCCTTCGAATGACTTGTTTCTGTGACACATGGATTTTTTGATATCCAAAACTACCAAGTCCCAGCATGATAAAAAGGGATGAAAGTATAGAAATTTTTTAAGGCTCCTATTCAAGAGGCACCTCATATATTTTATTCTATATATTTTTCCATGCCTTAGGTTGTGAGAATTGGAGTGCCTTTTACACCTCTGGGTCTCATTCAACATCTCTATCACTTGGAGGAACGTATTCTGGGATTAATGCACTTATAAAAATTCCCTATTCTGCTCCTTCCCTGACCCTAGTTTCTTCACCTTTTGCTACAGTTTGGGTTGAGGCTGAGGCTTCTCCTCCAGATCTAGCCATTGAAGTTGATAGCAATGTTTGATCAATTAAAAGTATGGTTAGTTTCAAAGGAAAGTAAAAGTTTATTGATTTTCTTGCATGTTATGTAAGACACAAATATCATCATCTTTTACTTAACAATAGATTAGTAACTTGTGAAGACCTCCCCATCATTCCTTGCATCAACAGGATTTTTAGGATGGGTATAGGAGGATCTACTGTGTTAAGTTCCACATGAGCCAACGTTTTTGCAATTATAGGGATGACATCAATGTGTACAACCCATTCAAGCATTGTTGGTTCAGTAGATTCTTTAGATGGAACTATAAATTTTTTAACGAAACATGGTTATAAGTGTAATCATGAGAAGATTAATAGGAAAAATGATGAAACTCACATCTGGTTGACTCTATAACTAGATCTCCAAAATCGTCTAAATCTTTTGTTAATTTAACATGGTCTAAAATTTCTTCAAAGGACATGACAAGATTCATCATTTTATCCAATGATGTCCCAGATCATATGTTTTTCTCACCAGTGGGTGTACTCGACATGTCTTCTTTGTGACTTTCATCTAGCAATCTCTGACCCCGGATAGGTTCTTCAGAGACAATTGTAGGTCAGCTTTGGTGGCTGCTAAGTGGTCAAGTGAATGTGTGGAACCTAAAAAATTACAAAATGGAAGTCATTTGTTGTGTCATTTGAGGTTATATGAATTATTGTCAATTTACCAGAAGTCTTTTATCTCATGGCATCAGAAAGCGGAGCGGTGCTAGGAACAGACGCCGGCTCATTTTCTCTCAGTATTTCATCAAGACCAACTGTTTCAACGGGAACATGCATCCATTCTACAACACCCTCCATTGTACTCTACATATGATCGATCCTTTCACTTAAAGAAGAAACTGAAGAAGCTCCTATAATCACAAGAAGTTTGATAACTTTTTCATATGTTAATATTCATGACTACCAGAATGACTTACCACTAATAATGAAGCATTGGAATATGGGCTTCTTTCTTTGATGATTTTTCTTCTATGCCTTTTTGGGTGGACTAGTGTCATCATTTTTAAAAATAGGTATCAGAGATAGTAATGCCCTTTCAAAATCCTTTTCAATGACTTTTTAGATGGGAGATACTTCACCCGGATCACGAGGAGATTCAGTGGCACCAAGAGTGGTTCCACCAGGGCTATACCACAGCAAAAGGATTTTAGTGGTTCTTTCCATTAAATTTTGTAGGATGAAGAAGATCATTTCCTTAAATAATTTTTTTTACTAAATTCAAATTACAAAGAAAATAGAAATATGAGAAAAAAGGAACTTAATTTATTAGGAGCCATGTAACCACACCACTCTTCGTCTGTTGAATGAACAACCCCCTAAGTGATACCACGGTCTTTAATTTCCTTCACCAGCTTGGTGACAGGAAATGATTTATTAGTGGAATATGTGAGCATTTCCAACTCTTTGATGTAATCCCTCACTTCAATGGGGTTTTCCTCAAAATGGATGTCAGAGGAATCCCATAGATTCCCCACTCTAGGGATATGCTACCCTTCGTATAAGTCCATCCAGGTAGTTTCAGCATCACAATATAAAATCTTCCATTTCCGGACAACCTCTGATCATAAATATTCATAAGGTGAACCAGAAGGGCACGAGGAGGGTCCTACAATCTAGGACATAAAATTCTTCCTATCTCATGAAATCATAGATAATGGATATGAAAATAAAAATTGTTTCTCTTTAAAATAATGGTGACTAAATTACCTCAATGATGTAACACACCAAGAGTAGATGGAGTAGGTCTCTTGACTGTGGTAGGTAGATTATATCTTTCACGAGGCCACATTGACACATTTATATCTCTATCATCCCCATCATGGGAATCCATTGAATCAGCTCCATGTGAGGAATCCGGTGAATCAGCTCAGGGTGAGGAAGAGTCACCTTCCAAAGAAAAAGATTATTTCCCAATGGTTCTCTTCTTTATCCAATCCCAAGGGTTTTGCTGATTCAGTACCCATTCAGGGTATAATTCTACCCATATCCCAAAATACCATGTAGTTAATCGTCTTGCTACTCCACCAGCTGGTAAATCAAATACTACCCCAGTCTTCTCTATAGATGTCAGCAACCATAGTTGACGAGCAACAATCGGATGCTGCTTTAACCTGACATGAACTGGGGGGGGGGGGATATGGTAATTTTCTATAGAAATTTGAATGGGCATGGGAATATGTAAGGAGCATAGACCCCACATATAATTTCTCCATCAATCTTCGTGGCCAATGAACCATCTCTACAAGACATCATATATGAAAGTCACTTCAGGATGGTTGTTCCATCATCAAAAAATCGCCCTATTGGCGGATTTCCATAAGGAAAGAAGTGAAACTCCTTGAACATGCATAGCCTTATTTTGATATCATAATCGTTGAGGAATAAGGGAGAAATTCTAGAAAAGGCTTGAATAGAAGACCAAAAATATCTTCCAAGAACCTGTACCCCACTTTGTACAACATATGTCCTAATGTGGGTGGTGATCCATCCCTATAAAAATTGGATTGGTCCCACTATTCTTATAGGAGACTTACCCATATAAACATGAAATATTCTCCTATGAATCTTTTCCAAAACTGGGGTGGCCAACCCCACCATCGCCCTTTCAGCCATGTTGGATACAACGATAATGGCCTATAGCCTCAGACCTCTTTTCTAATCCCGAACTTGTAAAAGGTAAACACTGATCCACAAGGCCAAAAAGCCTTATAGATGGGCCTTAGCTGGAATTTCTCAGTTCACTTCAAACCACCACCTATCAAACTCTCATGCTTCTAGAATTGGACCAAACGTGACCATAGCACCCCTCTTCGGTACTATAGGGAAACTAATAGGATGAGTGCGAGAAGTTCCCTCCTCTCTCTTCTTAATCAGAAACATGTCCCTCCACTCCTCTAGATGGATATCTTTTCTGGGGTGGGTATTTGTGGTGGGGGTATTCTTATGCTTGTAGAAAATTTTCATTAACTCTCCAACCAATGAAGGAGTATTCAATGAATCATTTCAGGTCACATTGCGGTGGATGAATTCATCACATATATCTCCTAAAATTGGAGCCCCTAAAATGTTGTAGACATAACAAAAACAGATGCCTTCATCTCCATTAGATAGATGGAAATAATTCATTTCCTCTCTCCAACGACTGATTAACACTGGCACGAAATTGTCATTCTTGTAGACATATGTCGGCCCAGCATAGATAGCTTAATATATTGCAGCTCCCTTTGAATCATCGATAAACTTTGCATAGGTTTGTCTCACCCAATATGGCCACTTCCATGTCAGCTTCACACCTCCTCCGGGATGGAAATCCCAACTCTTATCCATCTCATAGATTGGTCTTTCTGAGAATTTCAGAATATATAGGGATAGCAATGCGGCTGCAGCTCAGGCATGTGAGGCTTTAGATCTGGAGCACATGGGATATGATGCATTATGTATTCCTTCTCCACTATCGCAAAGTTGGCAAATGATCCTGCAACTAAGGAAATTTCCTAAGACATGTTGTTGTAGGTTTGAAACCAGGAATGTGGGATATAAATCTTTGCCTCTGGAACGTGAACTCCCTACCGATGACCATGGCCACACAAATTCATGTAGACACTATATGGGAAAATGACTTGATATTTATTCAAGTAATTAGCCAATTCTTGGAGGGTGATTTCACAGATAACATAATAGTCATGGCTGACGACGTTAATCATATAATCTATTCTCCAACCGGCCAACTCATCAGCTGATCCAATTTTTCTGGGAGCCATTGAATCTGCACAAAGATTAAAACAGTCAAATCTTAAGTATGTTTTTTTTGTGAAATTTTGAACAAAGAAATAAAAAATGGCAAATGAATTATTGTGGGTATGTCCCAAACATGGTGTGCAACTAAAACTGGATGCACATGTTTTTCCGCCCAAGTCATGTTGTGTAAGTCAAATACCTTCTCTAGAAGTGCGACAAAATCCTGAAGGGTGATTCACCAAAGAACAGAAGCACATGTGTGATGTGAGATCATGTTGCTAGAAGCCGATTGAGTTTACATAGGAGTGAGCCTATATATATAGGCAATCCAGATCAGCTGCACACCATACTAGCATTCCCTAGCATCCACGGTCCTAACTTGCACACCACAGACCCTTGATTTCTATGACTTTACATTAGATCCAGATCCTCTTTCTTTTTTGGTTCCATCTCTGAGGGGGGAAATTTGTTGACGCTCCTTTCCATCACAGGGTCCAATGAATGTAAAATGGAAAACATTAATCACAAATCGGGTCACCCTTTGAAGAACATCAAAAAAATTGACAAAGGCATGTACTGGGAGCCTATTTTGAGTGAGGCGCGCAAGTCACTTGTGCGCACTATTTGATTTTTCACCCAAGGTGAAAGGTGGCCTAAAAATATCCCATGTGGTCCCCCCAATATGGGGACGGATTTTCCAGAAGTCAAATTCAAGCTCTGGTCACCCAAGTCATCATCTCAACTATTCTGAATGATTCCAAGGTAACTTTTAACCTAGAATGGAAGACATAAAGATGTACAATAAGGCCTATGTGTTTTGAATTAATAAACACTTGCATGCCTAATTATACATACATCATTAAAAGTAGAAACACTTGCACATCGCCTGACCCATTCAATGAAACTTACATGTCGCCCTTTTGGAAACATCATAGGATAATACTAAAGGCTTGTGTTAGGTCTTGCCTAAGTATTACCTTACATATTCTACATCTCCAAGGTGAAACCATGCCACACAAGTACACTTGCGTGACCAAGACTTGCGTGCCAACCTCATTTTGTGTGTCTCTCTCCCATTCAACTATCCTCTCCAAGACATTATCCCTAAAATCCATTTATGGCATGGTTCCTTTGTTGGATTCCTTATCTGAAAGTTATTCTGGTAGAACCTCTCCCAAAACCTCGTGACATACAAGCTTTTTTTCACTATAGATAGAGGTTTTTCTCCATATAACCCCATAATTTAACATGATAAGTTATTTTGATTTAGGTAATCCTCCTCCAGAGTATTCCCCAAGACCCCTTAACATTGGACTCATTCTTTAATGTATTCCACAATCATAATTTCCTTAACATTGGGACACCTTCTCAGGTGTAAGACCCAATATTAATTTCTTTTGATTTGGGCCTCCATCATTGAAGTAAGCCTCGGGTTAAAACTCCAAATCTCCGTAAAGTACAAATAAATAAATTGACCGTGCTCTTGGGCTTCTTTCCTGATGTAAGTCCTGGTCTTCATCTACTTGTCCAGTCACACGTAGGTAAACCCTACATCATTTCTTGTGACTGCATCTTTCATGGCACAATCGTCAGGTTTACTGATACCTCTTGTTTCTCATACCGAGCATGAATCAGTTGAGCATAGAGTGTAAAATTAATCACAAAATCTCTTTTTTGGCCGTTAACCATGCCTAAGTCCCGTATTTCTTCTCCCAAACCACATGGACTTTGAACTGTGTCTTAAAAGTAGAGTACGTAGGAAGCCTTTCAAAAGTTCAAGCCCATATTTCATTAATTCTTTTCTGTCCCATATGGAGTTAATCTATATCCTTCTTATCGAACTATGTGGGTTCAAATTCCATTTTTAATGAGGATAAGTAGGTATCCCATCTGCGTGTATGATCCCATCTCTGAAATAATCCCTGTCTTTTTGAATGACAATAAACTTTAAGTGCCCCACTGATTGAATTTAAAAGCAGAATGGTGATCATAATGACCAACAAATTTCTATATAATTTATTAATGAATAAAATTGACTAAGAATCAATTATACATATATATGATACTACATCTATGAAGAACCTAAAATACATATAAAATATTCTCTAAATCCCTTACATATCAATAATCAATTTCCAAATATAAAGGAAAAATAATTTTCATGCTTGGTGAATTAACAAGGATTTGTGAACTTAACTTAAATCTATAAAGAGAGTCCTAGAGTTAGCAATAATTACCCCCCAAAAGGTTTGATGTTCCTGACCTCCCATCCTCTCAAAAAATGAAATGTATTAATCCTCATTGGTTCAAAACTAATGAGAACATACCTTGGGAATGTAGGTCCAAATGGTTATAGAATCATTGGGTGTTTCCTTTTCAAATCCAACTCTGAGGGGTGACTTTAATTGAAACTCCTTTACATCATAGGGTCCAATGAATGGAAAAGAGAATTAATTAACCATAAAGAAGGTATCCCTTTGAAGAAAATCAAAAAACGTGACTAAGGCATGGACTGGGGTCCCATTTGGAGTGAGGCGCGCAGGTCACTAGCGGGCCGTGAAAGTCACCGGCGCGCCACCTATTGGTCGCGTAGGTCACTCACGTGCCATATTTGATTTTTCTCCCAATGTGAAAGGTGTTAAATAAGTAGCCCATATGGGCCCCCCATTACGAGGACGAATTTTCCAGTAGTCAAATTCAATCTTTGGTCACCCAACTCTTCAACTCTACTCTTCCAAAATCATATATGGTAACTTTTTACATAGAATAGAAGTCTTGAAGAAGTAGGATAAGGCCTATGTGTTTTTAATTCATCCACACTTGCGCACCAATGTATCAAGACCTCCTTAAAAGTAGAAACACTTGTGCGCCACCCAACCCTTTCGACGAAACTTGTGTGCCACCCTTTTTGAAACATCTTAGGATAATACTAAAGGCTTGATTTAAGTCTCTGCCAAGAATTACCCTAAAAATTCTCCATCCCCCTAGTGAATCCATGCTGCGCATGTACACTTGAGCGACCAAGACTTGTGCGCCAACTTCTTTTTGTGTGCCTCTCTCCCATTCACTTCTCCTCTCCATGATATTAGCCCTCAAAACCATTTATTCCATGGTTCCTATGTTGGATTCCTTATCTGAAAGGAATTCTATGAGATCCTCTCCCAAAACCTCAGGACATACAAGATTTATGTCACTACAGTTAGAGGGTTTTATCCATATAACCTCATCTATTAAGTTTGATAAGATCTTTTGATTTAGGGCATCCACCTAAGAATTAATCCCCAAATACCCTTAACATGGGCCTCCTTCTCTGGAGTAAGCCCTAGTCCTAATTTCCTTAACATTGGGCCTCCTTCTCAGGATTAAGCCTCAATTTAATTTCTTTGGATTTTGGCCTCATTCTATGGAGTAAGCCCTGTATTGAAACTCAAAATCTCCGAAATGTTCAAATACCTTTATGGACCCTACTCCTAGGCTTCTTTCTTGAAGTATGTCCTGATCTTCATCAACTTGAGCAGTCATACATATGTAAACCCTACATCAATTCTTGTGACGACATCTTTCATGGCACCATCATCAGGTTTACTAATACCTCTTCCTTCTTACACCAATCATAACTCATGTGAACATAGAGTGTAAAAGGAATAACATCATCTTTTTTTTTGCTCCATTAACCATGCATAAGCCCAATATTTATTCACCCAAACTACATGGACTTTGATCTCTATCGTAAAAGTAGATTACGTTGGAAGAATTTATAAGGTTCAATCCCATATTTAATTAATTATTTTCCATCCCATATGACGTTAAACTATATCCTTTTTTTAGAACTATGTGGGTTCTGATTCCTTTTTTAATGAGGATATGTAGGTAGCCCATCGGCGGGTACAAACCCAACTCTAAAATAATACATGAATTTCTGAAAGACAATAAACATAAAGTTCCCCACAGAGTGGCTTTATAACTTGTATGGTCATCATGATGACCTAGAGATTTCTATATAATTTATTGAAGGAGACCATTAAATAAAAATCTCAAATAGCTATGGATGATTCTCCATCAATGAAGAACTGCAAATACATTTAAAAGATTCTATAAATCCCATACATATCCATCATCAATTTCCAAATCTCATGGAAAAATCATTTTCATGATTTGTGAATTAATAATGATTCGTGAAAATAACTTAAATCTATAAAGAGAGTCCCAGAGTATGCAATAATCACCCCTAAAAAGGTGTGACGAGCCTGACCTCCCATCCTCTCGAAAAATGAAAATTCTTAAGCCTCATCGTCTCACAACTAATGATAACTTACCTATGGAAACTAGGTCCAAATGAATATAGAATCATTGGGTGTTTCCGGTTCTACAAATAAACCCGGTAGAAACTGATTGGAATGTTTGAACCTTAAACAAACAAGGTCATCCCCATTTATAGAAGAAATAGGGGATAACAAATAGAGGATACTAAAAACATCAAACAAATATTTTTTTTATCATGGATGAATTAATATCCCGAAATATATTCTTATAATTATGATCTTATTCAGAAAAAATCAATAAAATTCCATTTAATATCTAGTCACAACAAAAAAAGTTGGAAACGAATAAGAAAAATATCGATTAACAAAGGTATACTTTCCTATTACTTTTCCTCATACATGAGTGATAATTAGTTATGAATAAACTATATTCATCCTATTTCAAAGATATTTAAAATCACCACAGTTTTGATTCCTATTTCATTGATGTTTAAATGGTGGTATGTTTGTTTAATTATTTCTCCAATATTAAACACTATAAAAATTCATTCTCACCAATAATTACATTGAGATTCTATGAATGGGTGATTCACTAATATATTGGGGGATTAAATCAATGGTATTGTTTAAAAATATAATATATTGTGATATTAATCTGTCTATTTTTTTATTGGTCTATTCCTCCAAGAAAACAATATGTCCCCATGTTCATTTGTAAAAAATAAATGAAATACCATGAAACACATGGTTTTGACAAGGTCCACAACAAAAGAGGGAAACCTAATCTATTATATGATAACTTATTATATAGAGGGGTTTATTCTCAAAAACATATCATTACATATTAGATGAGGCATCAGATCATTATAATTTGATACACATAGTGAATTCTCTGTATAATAACTCCTAAGAAACATAATACATGTTCCCGGTAGTTTAAATGAAACTATCACATTCATGAGAAACATGATTTTATTTTCTAGTTTCAAAATAGATTGTTGAAAATATTTATCAATGGTTTCTGAAAAGAAACATATAGAAAAAATTTACAACTGAAACCTATGGAATTTTATTTGATACTTTAGTCACAAGATCACATGGTACTAGTTCCTCAATATGTAGATTTATAATAATTTTGTTACTTCTTTTATATTATGAAATTTCATTATAATTAAACACTTCCTAGACGTAGTGGGTCATATGAATTAGGAAAAACTACATACTCATTATTATGTTAGTAAAAAATTTCACCTCTTTATAAAAACATTCCTCAGTTAACATCATTATTTATATATCCATCAACATTCAAAAAAATAACATGTTATGGTCATGAAAGAAATTTTCCTTTCATATAACTCACTCTTTGATTAAAATTTATTCAATATACGTTAATGAAATGTGGGTTAATAGTATATATTATAAATCCCATAAGTATTGGAAAGAATCAAACTAACACTCCCACGAATTTTGATACTTTGAACCTGAATCTATGCATTTGAATAATTTTTTACATTAAAAAATTAATGCTATGTCACTCATCATACACAAATTAACAAACACATATGGATTTTATTTTGTGTATTTCAGTTCTACCTTTATTATCTATATATATTCTTCTATTAGAGCCACTAGTTCATTAACCCTATTCTAAAATTATTCTTTGAATTTGAATTCTTATCTACCAATTTCCCAAACATTTTAATTATAATGGAATAAAATACATTAAAATATTTGTTTTTCATCTACATTTTTGTGAACATGGGAATCCAGTAGATTTAATATAGTAAAAAACTTATCAAACTATATTATAGTAATATAAACACTACACTTTGTTCATATATTTATTAGTCATTCAATTTGTCAAAAAAATTTCTTTATCATCATTCAATGTCATCAAAATAAATAATTTTTAGAAACCCTTGGGATTTGAATTAATATCACAATCAGGGTTGGTATTCAATCATAGAATCGAACTAGAATCAAATTATTTAGGGTCCACCTCATTTTAATGTTCATTTACATTATCCACATCGTTATATAATTGAACATTGAATGTATTCAAATAGTGAATTGTAAACTGTTTTGTAAGAACATTACAATTGAGAATCATTCCATAGCATTGCTTTTCATCGACTAAAGGATATTCAGATAGAGTGAACAATCCAAACTCTTGAATACAAGTTTTTTTCTTGAATCCTAGATTTTGGAGGTTCGTGGATTAGGCACCTACCCTTTTAGAGTTATCTTACAACAATATATTCCACTCCACCATCGATATGCCATGGTTTGAAGCCTCGTATGGCTGAAATTTATACTCGTAGTGTTGGAATTGGGTCATATAATTTCTCTGGCTGAAAATATATTGGAATATGAATGATATGGTTCGGTTGATTCATGAGATGATGAGGTTAGTATAAGATAATTAGGAATCCTATATTGATCCTAGGATTAGACCATAAGATTTTAATGTCGAGGATCTTTTTTTTCTTCAAGGTGACTCACTGTCTAGGTATTGAATGTTTGTTAATTAGAGTTATCATTCTACTTGATTTGTTGGGACTTTCGAGGTATTTAATCATGTTGGAGTCGTAGAGTATAATGTATAAATTTCACAAAAGATTATATGGATTCATTGTTTTTTCATGTTTTGTAGCTCAATTGTTATCTTCATGATTACATTAACATCTTCTATTGTGGTGAGATCAATATTTATAATGATTTTATCATTGAGGAGTATACATTAATGATCCATTACCAAAACAAGAATGTGGTTTGTGAGTGTTTAATCCCCTAAGAACAAGTGTTGTGGTGGTAGAAAGGAGTGGATGAGAGTACTTGGGAACATGATTTGTTGATATTCCCTCAGTACCTAGGTTTCTTTATGATTATTTATTTTATTGTAACAAAATTTCTTTTTTGGTTTTGGACCTATCTTTTTTATTAAATGGATTAATATTATTTCATGTTTGGAATTTCGTTCATTTCAAAGGTATCTCTTCTAAGAGAGTTTATAGGGGCTTGTTGTAGTGTTCTTTTGGTTTCACATTGTTCCATTTATGTAGCGGTGTAACTGTTTTGTTGAGATGGCCTTAAGAGGATTCTCACAGGGTGGTTTCATTTAAATCTATTTTTGTTTCCTTTATGTGTTGGTTTTAATTTCTGAAGGATGAGAATTATTTTTTAGGTATCTGTTGTAATATCTCGGACCACTCTGGTCCATCAATTTTTGATAATATTTGATTGAGGTGTTTTAGGAGGTCATGGAGAATTGTTCATAACACTTTCATAAATTTCTAGTTCAGTAAACATACTTTCTAGTTTAGAAAATAGTTCCATCGATGACACGGATTTGAACAGTGTCATTGGTGAGCCAGATATGAATAGTGACATTATCGAGACAAATGTGAATAGTGACATTAGTGAGACATATGTGAATAATATCATCAGTTAATCGCATTGGTGACTAACATTTCAGTAGGTAATTTGTTAGTTGGTCATCTGTGGGTACATCATCTTTAGGTTGGACATCATTTGGTATTCCAGTTAACAATAAGTCTTTAGTCGGTAGGTCATCTATCGATAGGTTGTATTTTGAAAGGAACTCTTTCAGTAGGTCATATTGCGTTAGTTCATCTATCAATAGATCATATCTTTGTTGGTCCAATTTCAGTAGGTCATATATTCGTATGTCATCTCTCGGTAGGTGCTACAATGTTTCCATATCAGTTGGTGAATAATGTTAACAACATCAAATAATTTCACTCATTTTTCGTTTTAATTGATGTAGCAAACATTAAAAGGATTGTTTTAAGGGATTTAAGGCTGGTTCAAATACCTTAACTCATATCATAAATTTCATAAGGTTCATAGTATCTTTTATAAGTCCAAACATGAGACCTTTCCCAGATTTTCTATTTTAGGAAATAACTAAATCATATCTTAAACTACTACTCCATTTAGATTTATAGAAGGGCTGAGATATCAATATCTCTTGTTATTCCTTTCTTTTATTACTTGATAAGGGATTCTGATATTTCTTCCACCTATAGGATTCATGTGATCAAACTACAATCCTTGGATCATTTCCCCTTTGAGTTTTTCATGCTACATACGCACCCCAATCTTGGTTAAACTAGGAAGTGCCGATATATCATCAATATAAGTAATTTTATAACTCTATTCATTTGGTTTTGAATATCAATTTTCACACATTGTCTTTTTAATGTAATGAAATTTTATCACCCTGTTTCTAATAAAACATTCTTGGGTTTAGGTGGATGTAGTTGTTTTGTGATGTCCTTGAGTGGATGAAATAATTTCATGAGATGTGATCATGATCTATTGTTTTAGTTGATATCGTTTAAACAATTTCAGAAAAATTTGGGGGTTGAAGATTCATGGATCCTATATTGTTTTTGTTCATTCCTAGAGTTAGAATGTTTTAGCCACTTGACCACAATGTAATTTAAATAGTAAATACTTGAAACAGATTAAAGAATTTGTATAAATTGCTTATTGATGTTATTGCCTCTAGATTCACTAGATCAGGTGATATCTATGATTTTATTATTTTTCATGTTGATTATGAGGGACATATGCAATGAACATAAATACCTGATTAATTATAAATTAATATGATAAAGATAATTTGGAATGTTTAATGAATATTTTTGTTGTTGTTGTGCTTGGTGATAAATTAAAAAAAATTAGTTATGCAAGTTTAATTGAATCCGGTAAATCAATATAAAATAAAACACTAGTTGTGCGATAAAGAAAATTATTTAAAGGGTTCTTAGTTACCCTATTTATTTCTATGGATAAGAGATGTATGATTTGGAGCAATGAGAGCTCGTTTTGTGTGAAGGTTAAATTTCTTGTTTATGGTTAGGTGCACCGTTGCTATGTTTTTTGTTTCCTACTTGTTGTGTTGTGTTTTGGTCTAGGGATGGTTGAGTTTTGTGGGATGTTGTGGTATGTAGGGTAGGGTGGCCTAGTAGTGGTTGTAGTAGTGGACACCTAGAGTGGCAAGATTCGTCAGTTTATGCATGTGGGTGTCAGGGAGGACATTATGGATGATATAACTAGTTGAAGATGGGCTTACCCATTAATATAAATGTGGTTGTTATTGAATTTAATGTTTGTTTATCTTCTTTAATTTCCCTCATGGAATGAGGCCGATGGGATTTATTACACTCCTAAAAAATTAAAATACAAAATTGGGTATTCTACGCCATTTTTTTGTTTATCTTCTCCAGAATAGATGGGAATTCACTCCAACTATAGGTGAAAAGGCTTGAATGGTAGTTCATATAGTCCCCATGTTTAGCTCATTGTTTTTTGAAACATAGAATGCAATGATAGAATACATGGAATTATGGAAATGTTATTATGATGATAATAAATTATTGAATAAATAATTCTAACTAATGGTGTTGGAGGTCAGTGGAATATAATGCCGAGGTAATATTTATGAGAAGCCATGGACTTGGTATAGTTATGTCTCAAGGAAATGGATCTTTGTTGGAATGGTAACAGGATGTAGTGTGGTCAATGTTAATAGTCAATTAATAATTTAAACATTTATTAATGAAAAGTGTAATTGATAAAAATTGATAATGTAACCTAATGTATCTCATTAAATGGTTTTGTGTTTTTAGGATATCTTCCCTTAACTGTGGCTGCCAAGAGTCTGAGTGACGTTAGATGCATTTGATTCTAAGACTATGTTTTTTCTTATAGTGTGGTTGTGAGATATATTATATTTCTAATTTTTTGTGTTTGTATATACAACTCTACCCTATCAGTTATGGTAATTGACACCATGGGGATTCTGATCCATGGGGGGGGGGGGGTTTCCCATCTTCTTGATGGGATGTTGGATGGATGGCTACCACCTTTGACCCTGATCTATTCTGTTGGTAGTTACTTGTATTGGTTGGAACATTAGTTATTTCTCTCATATATGTATGTAAATGTTTGTAATGTATCTTTGTTATTCTCAAACATATATTCTAGATATATTTTCTTATGGGGAACTATAGGTGTACTTTTTATAGGCTATGATAACCTAATGGTCCTTACTTGATGTCTGGGTTATAATGATTTGAGGTATAATACCCCACATATGTTACACGTTATGTGAGATATTGTGGATCTTGAAATCATCCTGGTTACATTATATACCTGGATGTGGGGGATTTTCTGCATTTGGTTCATAATGTGGTGAATTGACCATGTATGTATGGGAACATCTTATTGGAGAGAGATGTATAAGAGGTGCGGTGTTTGGGAAAAGTAAAAAACTAGTTGGGAAGTGGTAGAGGTGTACCATTATCATTCATTATTATATTATATACTCTTTTATACAATACATGTTGAGATTATCCATGGCAAGGACCAGAACACAGTACACCTATTTAAGTGATGAGATACATTGAGTAGTTATTCACTATCCTATAGAATGATTTCATTACATTTAATCAAGAGGATCTTGGAAATATTCTAATGAGTATACTATTATAATCAACCAATATATATATATACTATTGTTTAGGTTACTTTTAGTATGATAAAGATCACGTTGGTTACTAGTATCTTAGGTTGTAGGAGCTTTTTAGGATTTGTGGTCAATGCCATCTTAATTTCTTTTGGTACATTCAGTTTTTCTCATTCAGTTCTAGTAGTTCATACATAAAATTACACATGTGTAATTTTATTTTAGTCTAATAAGTAGTTGGTTGGTGTTATATTATTTCATTTTCATGTGTTCTCTCAGAGGATAATTCCACCCATTTGTGTGTTTTTTGTACCCTCGGTTCTAGTCTATAAATCGAGGCCTATAAGAGGCGGGACTCCGGGGTCATTATCTCTCTTCTCACATTTCTAGACAAATATTGGTACATATTATTGAGAGGGTTCACGACATGATCTCATATATATTCTTCTATAACTATACTTATTGTATAATAACATTTTATGAATTTAGATCCCCACAAATACATTGTGTTCATCATAGAATTATTAGAGGTAAATTTTGCATTAGATCATAATATAGTATTATGTAACAGTTCCAAGATATTTGATCAATTATTATCTAAATATTTATAACAACATGATATAGTGATTTTATATCGATGTACTCGAAAGGAGTGATGCATGAAAAATTGTAATTGTTGTATCCTTGTGCTTTAATTTTATATTCTTTTTCAATGAAATAAAATAATAGACTACTAATTTTTAAAATTGATAGTGAGTATTTAATTATAACTTAGGTTTAATTTCATTGAGTTAATTACCTAATTGGTTCTTAAAAATTCAATTATTTTTTTGACTATAACGTTTTAGTATCGATGAGGAATCATTATTGATGAAAATACATTGTTAATTTCCCCATAATTTTGTTATGAGTTGAATAACCCATGAATGTGTAAGTAGTTTCTATATACATGCAATCGTGGTTGTGTAATAACAATGTAGTGACATATTACTATCAATATACTACCTGAGCTTTTAATGTATTAGATGTATTATAATGATTCATTATATATCATTGTTTGTTTAATGATGCCATCATAGATCAACAATTGAAAATACATTGGTTTGAGGAAATAAACATAGGATACTAAAAATATCAAATATATATATATTTTTCTTGGAGGAATGATTATCGATAAATATATTTCTATAATTAATATTCTTTTAGAAAAATCCATAAAATTCCATTTAAGATATATACACAATGAAATACATTGAAAATGAAGAAGAAGAAAAATACATTGACAATGATATAGTTTTCTATCACATTACCTCATACTAGAGTGATTATAAGTTATCAAGAATATAAATTCAACTTTTTTCAATGAAATTTAAAATCACCTCAATTTTGATTCTTATTTTATTGAATTGTTAATGATGATATGTTTGTTGAATAATATGTCCAATATAAAACACCATAAAAATTCATTCTCACCAATAATTACATTGAGATTATATGAATGGGTGAATCACTTATAGGCTGGGTAATTAAATCAATCGTCTGTATAAAAATTTAATAAATTTTTAAATTAATCTCACTATTTTTTATAGTTGTTATCCTCCTAGAAAAAAATATATACCAAGTTTAATTGTAAATAATATATGAAATATTAGTGCACACATGGAATTCAAAAGTTCACACCAAAAGAGGGAAACCTAATATATTCTATGCTAACTTATTATATTTTGGTGTTTACTCTAAAAAATATATCATTACGTATTAGAAGAAGAAATATATCATTATAATTTGATACACATAGTGAATGTCTATATAATGACTCCAAAGATACATCATACATGTTCACAATAGTTGAAATGAAACTACCACATTCATGTGACGTATGATTTTATTTTATAGTTTCATAATATATAATTGAAAATATCTATCAATGGGTACTGAAATAAAAAATATGGAAAAAAATGAAAACTAAAACCTATGAATTTTTTTTCTGATACTTTAGTCACCAGATCACATGGTTATAGTACCCCAATATGTAGAATTTGAAAAAATTTGGCACTTCGTCAAATTTTTTGTATTTCATGGAAATTATACTCTTCCAAGACATAATGGGTCATTTGAATTAGGACATACAACATACACATTAATATATTAGTAAAATTTATAACTATTTTAAAAACATTCCTCAATTAACATCATTCTTTATATATCCATCAACATTTAAAAAACCATCCTGTTACAGTCAAGAAACCGTTATGTATATCACATAACTCACTCTATGATTTAAATTTATTCAATTTCCCTTAATAAAATCAGGGTTAAAAGTATATATAATGCATTCGAAAGTATTGGTATGAATCCTACTCACACTGTCACAAATTTTGATACCTTAAACATGAATCTATGCATCCAAATAATTGTTTTTTCATCAAAAAATTATAGTTAAGTCCCTCATAATATAAAAATTACTTACATATAGGTATTTCATTTTCTGTATTTCAGTTCTACCTTAATTCTCTGTATTTATTCTTCTCTTAGTGCCATAGGTTCATCAATACTATTCTAAAATTATTCTTTTAATTCAAATTCTAATATACCATTTTCCCCATCATTTTAATAATAATTGAATAAAATACATTAGCATATTTGTTTCTCATATACACTTTTGTGAACATGGAATTCCACTACATTTAATCTGTTAAAAAACATATCAAACTGTATTATTGTAATCTTAGCACTACACATGTTCATATATTTATTTGTCTTTCAAGATCTCAAAATATTTTCCTTATCATCGTCAAATGTCATCTAGACAAATAATTTTTATAAACCCTTGGTTTTTGAATTAATATGACACTCAGGGTCTATATTCTTTCATATAATAAAACGTGCTTCAAATTCCTCAGGATCCACCTCATGTTCGTGTTTATTTACATTATCCACATCGTTCTCTAATTGAAAATTTATTGTATTCAAAGTGTGAATTTTCAACTATTTAGTAAAACAATTATGATTTAACTACATTCTTTATATAAACATCCACCCAAAAAATTAACTAGATATTTTCCAAAAAATGTCATTTACTCCACAACACTAACAATTTTATTTGAATTTATTCAATTTACCATACTGATAGTATTGTTAACAATAATTGTCATGTAATCCATAAGCACTGGGTGGAATCAAAATCACTCCTTCATGAATTTTGATACTTTTAAAATGAAACTTTTCCTAATCACAAATTTTTTTTCACAAACATATGATTAAGTCATTCATTGTCTTAAAATCACTTAACATATATGGATTTCCTTTTTTGACTTCCAATTATATAATTTTATTCAATATCTTTTATCCTCTTATATCCACTACATCATAAATCCGATTATAAAATTATTATTGGAATTAGGATGATTATCTACCATTTCCCGTAACATTTTTAGAACACTGTCATTTGGACCTTATAATTTTTTTTTCTCACCTATAATTTTATACACTTATTTATCCACGACTTTTGATCTACTCAAAATCATATCACACTATCTTCTATAAAATTCAATATATAACTTGTTCATAAATTTATTTTACATTAAATCTCTTTACACATTTTCATTATCATCAATTTATTTCATCAGCAAAAACTATAATTGACATATGTTTTTATTAATTCTTGACATTGGGTTTTAAATCATGTATTTAATGGAGATATAAAAAAACATTTTAGGACAATTTCCTAAAAACGGACATTGAAAACGAGTCGACACTAGATTTTCATCATTGGTTATGAGTAAAACTGATGCTGAAAATCAAGCTTCTGCATCAGTTTTTATGAAAACTGATGTCGGAATCCACATGGGGGTTAGTTTTACGTGTCCGTTATTTTAAAACCCAATGTCAAAAACTGTTAGGCACAAAATTTTTGGAATAATTTCTCATGAAAATCGATGCCAAAATTCAAATGTGAAAAATAATGGGAGTTGGTTTTTATAACAACCGACATCGAAACACAGAAATGTTTTTAATGATTCAACCTCTATTTTTATGAAAACTGACGCCAAAGGATAAAAATAATAGAAAAATAAAAATATTACACTTCCCATATAATCAATATCCTCGTAATAAAAATGTAGTTGAATGAAATGAAATATTTGTACTCATTAACAAAAAAATTTCAAAAATTACATCCTTTATTCTATTTAACCCAAAAATTGTCTATGCATTTTATAATAAAGAACATTTAAAATATACATACCTGAAATAGATTGAATGCTCATTTCTTGTTATTGTTGAAGCATTTATTTCCTATCATTATGTTAAAAAACCTATAACAAAGATATAATTAGTTTTTTCATAAAATATTATTATGATTCTGTAATATAATATTCATAAACATTAGAATATTCTTACCTCAATTCGTAATCACAATCAACAAATTGTTCACATATAAGTTTTGAAGATGGGTATGTTCATATTGGGTATAAGACTCTGCATCATTGAATTTTCACAATAAAATTGAATGGAATTGATTTAAAAATAGTATATTGTGATTGATAATAATAATATAACTAACCTTATGAAATTTTGTAGTTAACCCGGGTGTGATTATCTCATACAAGAATTGTAGAACATAATACCCAGATTCACTATGTATTTATTGACTTTTACACTACAGATATAAAAAATTAACTCGATAATAAAAAATATATATTTATATATCATAAAAATAGAACAATATCTAATATAAAAATAATTACCTTTACTTTCACAAAATTGATTGCATTTGGTTTCCTTATCGACAAGTGTTCATTTTAAATTTTTTACATGAAAATCATTTTCATATTTTTTAACTAATAATACATGTATAAAAATAGAAAAATAAAATAATAATATTATGAAAATAAAAAAACTTACATGTCTCCTAAGGTGGAAAAATATTTACGAACACACCCTGATAAAGATAAAAAACAACATAAGGTTAACTCACCTATGAAAAGTATTCCCACTATCCAATCCCTACTACAATACAAAATAAATCACAACTAATGAAATTATAATGATCATTATTTAATAATTATGTTTCTATTATTACTTATAATGAAATGGAAAAACCAACATCAAATCTCCATATGTGATAATATCTCATATATATATTCAACTCTACAAGGATTCTTCACATGTTGCACTTCTATGGAAATGTATTCTTGATCTGTAAAACTTTAAACGGTTATATATCCCTTTTATACAAGAAGTGTTTGTATATACCTAGAAAAAAAATGCAATATAGTGATTCAATTTGAAAAATATTTTTACTAAAAATAATATAAATTCTAACATCAATTTATTTATATGGAAAACAACTACAACACATTCTGGTCAAGGTCTTCAAAATAAAATAGATTCATGGTATATTATTTGAGTAATCTCAATTGAAAAAGATCTTATACATATAAATTATGTAATCATAAACTCATAGATGTTATTCAAGTAAAAAGAAGCTTGAGTTAATCTTTTTATCCCAAAAGAAATATGAGAAGTATCGATAGTCAATTGTTCTGGAATGTGTTGTTTCAGTTGTGAAATTTATTTTTCTGTAAGTTAGTCATATATAAGTAAAATGTCAGAAAATATAATAAGTAATGTTCAATCATATGAAATTAATATTTTAAAAAACTCATTACTGATAAGAAATATAAAAAAGAATACTAGTTCTCCAAACAAAAAATAACCCAGACAAACCACAAAACTAGTAATCTCCATAGTAGGAAATTGTAGTTGAGGATTGGGATCGATAATTTCAAGTACTAAAACACTCTCTAGACCCATATGCATAGGCTGGTGATGTATAGAATACCCCAAAAAATAAATGAGTCCCATGGCAATAGTATGAATATTAGGATCCCCACCAAACAACTCACAATATATGGTTTGGTCCAATTGTGGAGGTTGAGGATCAGAGTAGGTAGGTTCCGCCGGGTATCACATTTGGGATGGAGGTGGAGGCTAAAAATAAGAAGGATTTTAAGAGTGGTCTCTATGGAGTATAGGTGGAGGATCAATGTAAGAAGGTTGGGGAGGCATGGCATGGTAATCCATCTAAGATGGATGTAGAGGATCAAAGTAAGAAAGCTAGGCGGGTTGGTCAGGCTCAGAAGGCAATGCAGATTCGAACAGTCTTTCCAAGTGTTATAACAAATCATGCTGCACAAATTCTTATATTTGATCACCCATAGATTATATTAAATATTTTAGATTAGCTATTGAGGATTCTATATCTGGGACATTTGATTGCATAATCTAACCAAAAAAATTCTGAATACTAACAGTCACCTAATGTCCTCTAACGCTGCTTGATTGTTCTTCCTTCCATATGGAATTTTCTAGAATATCCATCCTAACCTGAATGATAAGATATTATTTTCACTCTTTCTCCTTATGTTAATTTAGAAATGAAAAATAGAAATTTTATATTAGTGTTTATAATTTTTAAAATAAAAGAAAAATCATGAAAGATATCTAATATTTACATACAATTTTATTAGATATTTGATGACATTACTCAGTAAGAAACAAATCATTTTCCATATTGTCACTCATTTCCATTTTTCACGGTGAGTGGGAGGTGATGGGGGACCAATCTAGACCACTCTTGAAGTACTACTTTATCGAGATATTAATGTTTTAAAATTATTTTCATTCATTTTATAAACAAAATATGGGTATCCTTCACATGATAATGTATGAGTTTATAAATTTTTCAGATGGATATCTTAATGATATATCTTGAATGATTGTTATATAAAAATGAACAAATTTTTAATTAGTTTAATATGTAATAAATTTTATAATATAATATAATTATCATACCTGGAATTTTTCATCATTTCGGGTGTCAACAAATTTTTTCCTTGACTCTTCATCTTTATGAGAATATGTAAGGTAAGGGGTTTCAAAATTTTTGTTTCCAAAAAACATAATATTTCTCCATTTTTTATTTAAAATAACTTTATCAATCCCCTGATATCGATAGATTTATTTTCTAAATTTATTTTATTTCATAAAAAATGAATGTCAGTGGAAATATTTATTAATTAAAAATTGAGATAAAATAAATCAGTTGAGATATTTTACCATCAGAGCATCCCAAGATGCTATTTTTCAATAAATTCCATGAAATTCACATAAGGATATAAAATAATAATCCCATAATTTCTCTACATTGATATATAACTGATAAACCGAAATATATATTGGTTAGTTTCATTATTATTATCATCAAAAAGTGTATGTAATATTTATTCTCCATGAGCAAGTGATAGTTTTGGTAAATGTGTAATACCAAATTTACAAACTAGAGAATATGATTTCTTTATAGTAATAGTATAAGTCTCTTGTACTGGGGACTCATCAGTTATCCTGCATAAAAATTTATGAATTCAATGTTTTCATTCATTAAAAATTTGTATTACTAAATATTAAACAATAAGAAAATATTGATGTACCTCAAAAAGTTATTCTCACTCTCTATATCTAACATTGACACAAGAAAATGTATTTAAATTTTGTATACCTTTATATTATTATAAAACTAAAAATTGATAAACACGAATGAATAAAATAAATAAAATATTTGTGCGTATTAGTATGTTTCAAAAAAAAATTAAATATAAATAATTACCATAAAAATTAGGAGACTAATTTATTATTTTCCCATATCGATTCTTCCTGATCATTACATACTACAGGAACAATAGTTTCATTGTAGTCATTGTAATTATTTCGAAATCATGTAATAGATGAATAAGACTCATTTAAATCAATAATATCATCAACATCATTCTCATAAACCAAATGATATCGTTTTCTGTAAAGAAAAGATAGACCATTGACCATATGATGGATCAATTACATAAAATATATGATTTTAATGTGTCACCATGAGAAATGGTTCCCCATTGTAATTAAATATTTCTAAATCAACCAGTGTAAATACAATATCTTCATGTTTCACACCACAATTGTCATCAACCCAATTACACGTAAAACTGGTGACTCAAAATTGGGTATTGTTAATTTCACATATATCCTGAAGAACTCTAAAATATATCGATGATGAAAAAATAATGTTTTTATCTTTTTCCCTAGAACATTTCACTACATCTGTGTCAACTATGACACCACGATTTTGAATGGTACTCGGGTCATCTAGCTTTTTTCTGTAAAATTTGTACACATTAATTTTAAAACTAGTCCATGTAATCACATTAAGAGATTGTCCCCCTTCCAACCATTTGAACATTTCTGATGTAGATATATCTATTCCCACAATCTATTTTAACCATGAAACAAATATCTTTTAATTCACAGTCATCAACCACTATTAATTTATTTTTTGGTATTATCTCTTTAATTTAGCAATATGTGATGATATATATAATTGAACATCATTTATTTTGTTCAAAATATTTTAATGTGACTGCGTCACTTCATCACATAGAATGATCTTTACCGTTAAGGATCAAATACCTATACCTACACTATCAATTTTTAAATGTCAAGATATTGGGAGATCAATGTGCTCCACTTGATACAAATATTAAATATATAACTTAATAAGCACATCTGATGCATTTTATTTAACAATATTGGTCCCCAAATGATAAGTATTTTTAACATATCCCATTAAATATTCAATATACCTTTTAAATAGATATATCTAATGTAAATTAAAATCCCCGCATATTCTTATATCATTCATAAGATAAATCACTACATGAACCATTATATCAAAAATTGTGGAGTGTAAAATACATTTATAGTTGATAAATTATAAGAGAATATTCATTTTATAGCTCATGTATCAAATTTTTATCCATAATGTTGATACAAATGGATTTGAAAATATTACTTATCCTAATGATTGGATTTCTGATAGCTGACACAAATATACCACGTAGTGCGACGAGTAGGAGTTATTGCATCAATACATGAAATTCATGATTTTACATACCTATTAATTTTCAATCCTCCACTATCACGAAATTTTTTACATTTGAATAATATCCACAATGTACTTTTATAACATAAAAACAAAGACAAAAATTTATGTTCAAACTATTTCTTAATGTTTTTAAAGTCATATGGAAATATATTCTATTTCCTTTCATAGTTGTAACTAACTAAAAACATATTCCAGTTGTTGTCAAGTACAATCTATAATTCAATCCATATTTCCTTTTCTCATTTTTATTCTAATAAATTTCCAATCAAACTATCAAATATATTTTTAACAACATGAATTACATCAATGTTATGTTTTATCAATTATAATCTATAATTAGTTAGTTAAAAAATAGACAGTTTAATGCAGATATTTTTTGAAGACCAGAACTTCTTTTATTTATATATGTTGAATCAATATTTTTCACCTTTTTGTATTATTATACAAATTATAATGGTTGTGGATGAATATTGTATTCATGTTTACCATTAAATACCTTTTTCAATCTATAATAAATATCCTCAATTGTAAAAAAAACATTGATTCCCTCTATACACAGTCTTTCTTCGATTATTCAGTTGATAAAATAAAGTCTCTTCTTAAAAAATTGGACAATCTTTATGTCCCATAATAATGTATCCAAATATGATTCCATATAGAGGAATGTAATTTATACTGAACATTATCATAGAACAGAAAAGAAAAAACTTTTTCTTTTATTCATCAAAAACACCTACAACTACCTCCCATGGAAGTTTCAAATCATTAATCAATATACACATAAATATCACTTCATTGAATTTTTGGGTCCAAAAATAATTAAAAAAAGTATAATATATTTTTTATTCATATATATTTGTTGAAATACATTGTAAAATACCAAAAAATTTGGCCACAATGATTTTTGGCTAAAAAATCACTGATATGGATTCATTCCATCTATACACACTCCCATTCTGAGATTTCTAACATCACATCCAAATTCTATAAATTAAATGTGAAATCTCTTCCATTGTGTAGATTCAGTTGGGTGATGTAATTTATGATCATATATATGCTAATCGTAATTCCATCATAAATTTTTTTCATCAATTGAATTTTAAAATAGATGCTTTAAACAAGAAATTATTGGAAGGTACCATATAAATTTAGCAGGATCATTGAGATCAGTACCTGAAAATGACTAAGATTTGATTTATCAAAATTATATGAAGGAATTATTGGATGAAATTTTTAAATTTATCATAATGTTATATTTTAGTACCTAATAATGAATCTGATTTGGCATTTATATCAATATTTTAGAGTGATTCTCTATAAGTCAGACATTTTGTAAAAAAAATTACATTCTTCCCTATACAACACAAAAATCATTGGGGGAAGCATGTATCTTTTTATACTCCAATCCCATTGGGAATAATATTTTTATCACATTATAATTGGAATTTTGAATCTCATTTACTTCAATTACCAACTCTTTTAAATGTGAATGTATGTTAGATAAACTATTGTTAGACCAACCATTACATTTACTCATGTTGACAAATAAAAAAATGGTTGTTAACACTTTATCAATACTATAACCTGGTAATATTGGATTCCTAGGATTTATATATAGTCATTTAACACTTTCTTTTTTTTCAATGGTATCAACAACTAAATCATGAATTAAATCTTCAATATTATCACCTATCACATTATGAATATTGTCATCAACATTATCTATTTAGTAAACTATTCTTTCACCAGGATAGATCCAATGTGTATAATTAAGGATAAAAACATATAGAAATAGATGATCCTTGATTTTTATATAGTTTAACTATATCATATTCAAACACATCACAAATGGAATAGAAGTCAAACCAATTTTTGTACTATTTCGGTTAGAAAATTCCAATAATTCATCAAATCCTTTTTCATATTCATCAGTGGTTTTTCGTAAATTTATATAATTATGATCAATTAAATACCTGAAATCACAATATAATTAATGAATATATTGAAACATTTAAAAATTTTTATATATATATATATAAACTAACATATTGTAAACATGAATACATTTAATAAAAACTATTGATAATGAGATTGAAAACATTATATAAGAAAATAAAAATAAAAATAATATACATTTTATTTTCATATTATGTACATGTGATTTATTAATAATATAATTTAAATATTTTCAAAATTTTAACATTTATTAGATCATTTTATATAGAAGTAACATTAGTTATGTGTTGTGTGTATCAATTGTTATGAAAATTGCATTTATTTTTTAGTTGATTTGAAATAATTGTCACTAAAATGTGAGGTATGTTACAAATGAAACTCACTCATCACAATAGATATGGAATTCTCACATATCATTCATACACATCTAATATATTGAAAAACATCATCAATAATATCATCTAGCTACTGATCTAAATGATATTGCTAATACTATAACAATAAGGTATATATTAATGTAAGATCTTACATACCCATTCATACAATTTGGGTGTTCAACCAGAGTTCATTGTAGTAGAATTCTATTACAATATAAATTTAGTTATATAAATGACATATACATAAAATTTGAATATAAAATATTGTATATATATAAATTTAGATCTTGTCAATTCTATAAAAATATATGACTTGTTTCATTAATTTATATAGAATTAAATTAATTTTTGATGTCTGCTATTATATTTGAAAACATTATAACATATTGGTTATTTATGTCATGAATCAACTATAAATTTATAAAATACATGAAATATTTTAACATTATTAGTTTAATAAATATAAATATTATGTGATCCAAAACTCAAGAAAACAAAAATAATAGTGTTATAATCGATAAATTAATCTATATACATGCCATATTTTTTATATAAAAATATTTATAACACCATTCCTAAATATAGATAGTTCTTATAATTATGAATTCTTATTCTATAGGTGTTGGATTAAAATTTATCAAAATAATCCTTTGATTATTTTGAAGTAACCACATCAAAATCACTATGAAATTATGTATCAACAATAAGGGTTGATCTACATTTCTATTTATAACATACTTACCAATAATGTTTTTAATTTATCGTTTGAAAAAAACATTATTTGGACCTATTTTATATCTACAGAACCCATCAATATTATAAAATCCACTTAAAACTTTTTAATGTGAATGACATGATCGAAATGCAAAAACCATACCAATATCAAGAAATAAATACATTTGAACCAATAGATTTTCTATGATATTTACTACTTAAAATGAGATTCTAAACCCTTGGCATGATATACTAAAACACATGATCACACATTCCACTATATTACAAAAACAACATAAAACATTTTTGGTATAAATTATCCTCAATACTAATTTAAATCTTCATCCCTTGAATGTGTTGCAATTACAATCAATTCCAATATGCTCTAAACGAAAATTATTTTAGAAACGGTCATTAATGATGACAAACAAACTAAAGGAAAAACATTGTCTTTTTAGAAATACTATTTTTAGAATAAAATATTGCAAAGATGATGAAGTAGTCAAGGAAGATGAAAAATTGCCACCAATGATTCTGAAAATAAATGAAAATTGAAAAACATTGTAGTACATGCTGAGTAGGTGTCCTTCAAAGTGCCACGATTTGGGAATTATTATTGATAAGTTGAGGTTTTAAGAATCTATTAAATTGTGGTTTCTTGAAAAAAGGTGATTTTTAAAGGCATTTTGCATCATTTATTACAAAACTGATGCTATAAACCCCTAAGATATATTTACGTCATCGTTTTAACAAAAAACTGAAGTCAAAAATAGTTTTATTTTTATTTTTTGCATCGATCTTCTAAAAACTCGAGAGATAAAGTAAATTTTTATGAAATATTTTTGGCATCAGTTTTTGGTATTGGAATCACTATCACTCCCTCATATATTTCAAAAAATTGGAAATGAAACTTATTATCATCACTATTGTTTTTAATTTTTAAAAAATTAATATTAATTCAGTAATCATCTAAAAACCTATTTACATATTTGGATTTCAATTTAGGTCTTTCAGTTATACCCCTTTTCTAAATAATTTTTTCCCCTTACATCCACTAGTTCATAAATTCAATTATAAAATTATTATTTGAATTAAAATAATCATCTACCATTTCCGCAAAAATTTAAAGTATTATTTCATACAACAACTTAGAATATGTTTTTTCTCACCTATAGTTCATGCCTTTGGGAGTCCACTAATTTTGATTTATTAAAAAACATATCGAACTATCATATACTAAATACAATAAATCACTTGTTCAAAAATTGATTATCTATTCAAGCTATCAACACAGTTTAATTATCATCAGTCTATGTCATCTTGAAAAATAATGCATAGAACTCTTGGGGATTTGACCTAAAATATAAATTTGTGTTTGTATTCTGTCTTCTAATCAAACTAGCTTTGTACTCCATAAGCTCCACCATTCCTTATAGTTAATTTACATTACCCACATAATCCAACAATAAAATATTTCATATATTCAAATTTTACAATTTATTTTATTGTAAAAATTCAGAATTTTAATTTATTATTATATTTATTGATTTGCATAACATTAAATTAGTTCATCTTGAATCACAGTTTTTATTATTCAATTATGATTCTCTTACAGTGAACTTATATTGAAAAATAATCTTCCAGTATGTGAAAAATAAATTGGTATTTTTTTCCATCAAGGACCTTCTAATATGAAGGGCATTCTATTATACAATCTTCAATATTTATATGCAAATAAGTGGCTTTCAATGCACACCTACAAATCATTGAGGCTTTATTTCATCTATATCATTTGTAAGGAGTTATATAACACTTGAAAAAAATATAAAACTATAAATGATAACTTTTTAGCATACAACACCGTGAATTACCTGAACTACAATATAGTAATAATATATTATTATTTAATGTAACAATTATCAACATGTAATTGTATTAGAGGGAATAAATAGGGTAAAAAACATTATAAAAATATGTAATTTATTTTTTAAAAAATAAATAAGTATAAGGACCTAGCTTTAAGACACTTCATAATCAAGAATTTTAGTCAAGAATTTTATTTCAAATTGAGGATATTGTTAGATTAATCGTTTTAGAATATTTGAACACAAAACATACAAAACATACCACATTCATACAAAATAGATACTATTAAAACAATATCTATTTTTTTCAAAATAAATTATTTTAATATAAAATATGATTTCTTTAAAAAAAATATTAATAACATTTATCATAACATAATTATCTGTATTACTCATCCTTATTGATTATTAATAAAATTTTAAAACAATATATGATCATAGAATGACCAGTTAGTGATATAGAGAAAACATTTATTTGGTCAAGTGAGAAAACAAAATAAATAAAACCCATTTATAAAATCTCATTAGCATAAACAAATCATGATGTTTCTGAGGGTAATAATTATCATATCACTCATACATTCACCCTTTCACATGGAATAACCATTCGGTCAACTTCCATCTCTGGAGAACCCAATTCATTGGAGAGCTATAATGGGTCTCACACATCTTATCAGGATTTATAATTAGCTCAACCCAACATATATTGAGATATAATTGGCCATAAATCATCATATCTTGAGCTATAATGGGTTAAACCCAAAAGAAATTTCCAAGGAACATATCATGAATGGAAAACATGATAACTCATTTTTACACGTAAGAAAAAAAACTTTTGGGTATCAGAATGCCCTTTTTTGTTAAAAATAAAAAATAAAATAGAAAATATGTACACATAAAAATGAAATCATAATATTCACAATTAAATTTTAAAGCTTATAATGAAAACAATAAAGTAATAAGGCATCATAAAATATGGATCAATCTCTCATACAATATGTATATAAAAGGAAAATCTTTCTAAATTTTATAAAATATAAATTTGGAATTGATTTCAAAAGAATGTATTGTACATAACACTAGAAAAAAGGTCAATTTTAAAAACAAATGAGAAAAAATAAATCTTTAATAACCATATATATAATTATATTTATAATTTTTTTGAAATTATGGACTAAATATAGAATTATTTAAATGAATAATTTATCAAAACATTTAATACAATGTTTTAGTTAAAGAGTCCATTACATATAGACTATAATTGAAGAGAGAATTAATAAAATAAAATTAATTCAAATAATAAAACATAATATAATAAAATTTTCATTCACAAGTAATCTTTTCATGAAAAAATCTTTGTTGTAGTAGGTTAGACAAAAGAAAGGAAATTGGGTGATGAGTTCCCTTACCCTAGGTTTGACATCCTTCATATATGTTCAAAAATCATGTATAATGGTAAAAATATTATTATTAATATATTACATAACCAAATTAGATTTCATAATACATTATATTATCTTTTTATAACAGATATTCATCTATTTATTATCTATAGTTTGTAATTTTAGTTTTTTTCTTGGGTTCTTTATATGCCCTCCATCGTCGGTTCACTATTGAATTTCTTCTCTAATAGAAGAGAAACTTCATGAGTGTAATTAAGTTTTATTAAAATGTTTCAAGAATATTATATTATACTATATATCATTTTTTGGTATAAGAGGTTTATTCATTATATTTAATATTAATGATATTTTTTAGATCATTTTTTTGGTTATTTGATCATCCTTAACTAGTTTTTTATCTAATTTTATATTATACATATATGTTAACTACAAAATCTGAAAAATGATATATAATAAATGTATCAACCTATTTTAATGTTTTAAATGGTTTTATGACCATATATGAAGGAATTAATGGAAATTTAAAACACAATGTCCATGATGACTGTAAATTGACACCTCACAGATGATGTTTTTATTTTAAGAATAAATGATATAGGATAACATATATAATGAATAATTATTACATAAAAAGGAAAAAAAATTCCAGATATATAATTTACATGAGTTTTTATTTCTATTGGATATGTGTATGCGAAGAGAGTATAAGAAATCAAAAAACTTTATAGGAATCAAATTGAAAATGAAATAGGATTTTTATCCCTAGAATTATCATCCATGAGAACCTCCTTAAGGCCATTTGTTTTTGCCTGTTGGTGAGACTAGTTGGGAATGGACATAGGGAAGATTCTTGGTAATATGATTAGGAATAATTTGGACAATGATACAATATTTTGTGGTGTGAGTAAAAGAGGTTGTGAGGGGTCGTATTTATAGTTGTTGAAAGGATTGGTTTTCCATTATTTTATCATTATTTGGTTATTTTTCATAATACCAGAAATAGTTTTGGTTCTGGTGACTATGTATATTAATTAGTTCTTGTGAGATTTAACCAAGGGTACTTACCACTATAGATCATCATCCATGACTCAATAATTCATGTTTGAAGCTTATTTCATAAATTATCAAACTTCATTATTCACCAAAAAATAATGTATTTCATAAAATTATAAATAATTTACCCTACCATTTATCAACTTGTATAATAAGAAAATGATCTATATATTGTTAAAATAATTTCCTAAATATGATAAATTTATTTTCAATTAAAATCACAATTTTTTAAAGAAATACCGATTTTAAAACAGTAACTGATTTTATAACACATTTAAAAACAAATTAAGATATCATATAATTATATTATAGTCCTAAAGAAATAAAATATTAGTTCATGAATGATTTTTCTAAAATTATAATTTATGTTAAATAATTATATTTATTATAAAATGGTAAATCATATTTATTCTTCACAAAAAAAAATTCAACGCTTAATATATCATATTCAAAATATGTATTTATTCAGTCCATGACATAAATATATTATATTTTCATATCAAAGATACAAAAATTTTATTGATACATTCAAAGGTGTTGTCACTATTCTATTGAGGGATTTACTATTCAGAAGCACCATATTAATATACGTGAGGTCATGTTACTAATATCTTAGAAAAAACTCATTATAATACCTCTTACTTATTTATAAATTTGTAATCGATTTTACTATTTAATTTCCAAATGAGAATAGTTAATATTATAAGTACCCAGGTTGTTACATTCTCACCACATTCAGGAAATTACTTCCTCCCATTTTTTAATCACTTATTAAACAAGTAAATATACCTATCCCTAAGAGAATTTTCATATTCCCATGTTTCTTATTCATCTATGTGGTTTCTTCATAAATCCATAACCTCACAAATTACCATATTTGAACATTCCTTCCCTCAATAATAAAGAATCTGAATAAGTATCTCATCATAAAAAATGGTCATTTACTTCTGAACTACTATTGTGCAAAAAACATGATATAGAAATAGAATATAATTTCCCAACATCAAAACATGAAACAAATTGTGTACCTAAGTTAAACATGGAGGAAAATACACTCGGTTGGAAACTGATCCAAATTTATCTAGGATTTTAAAATATCTAATGAATCATGGAATTATCTTTCCTTTCGTACCAATATGCATAACACTTTTACAAGTAGATATTTTAGAGAAAAAATTGGTCCCCTACCTGCAATTAATTTTATTTCATCCTGATATATGATCACCATTTCTTCCTACTCATAACTATGCTCATGTTTCGCTGAATTATATTCACTTTATTAGCTACTTCCTCTACTAATCCAAGCCCCATAAACGTCCATTCCTCAAATCCATCCGAATATGTTTGAATTTAACACTGTTTCCCATATAATTCCTCAAAATGTTCCATATGTATAAAACAATGAAAATATTTATTATAATTAAACTCAAATAATGAAATATATTGATCCCATATTTTCTGGAAATATATTGAATAAGCTCAACGAATATCCTCCAAGGGTTGAATTGTTCAGTTGGTCTATCAATCAGTATAGTGATAAAATACATTGTGGTAATTTCATTCTGTTCCCATCAACATCAGAAGGCCTTTCCAAATTTTATAAGTGAACCTAAGATAATTTTCAAATACAATGTATAATGGAACTAAATTAAATATTACAATGTCATTGAGTTACAGTTAATAAATATGATCCAAAGTCATATTATCTAAAATAAAAATGAAATATTCATATTGATTCTACAAGTAAATTATAACCCAAATTGCATTTTTATGTCAAGAATTATTTGTTTTACCCAAAAATAATTCCATGCATACATTTTCTATTTTCCACTCTACTAGTGGAAAAAGTTGATGCATCCTCTATCATATCATTATGTCTTTGTTAAACTATTTATAAGTCAAACAATTCATAGGAAAATCATCAATATCTATATTCATTACATCCCACAATTAATACCATCAAATAACACAATACATCTTGGTGCAGGCAGGATAAACTAAAAATGGAGAACTTTGAGCTTCACATAACAATTCATTATTCAGATGAATATCATAATGACCACATATTCTCTAAAATAACATTAAAAAACAATCTTTATTGGTTTTTGACTCATGAATCATACCCGTTTTAATAAATTATAACTTTTCCTATAACTCATGATCTTCCTTTCGAGCATGTTTTATTCTATCTAGAAGAGGCAACTGTACTCACACCAGAAACGAAATAAAGTAAATTTTTGCACCAAGAAAATTCAAATCAAAATTTATCAAATCATTATCTGTGGGGTCATTTTCTAAACATAACATGGATATTGTGGAATTATTTTTCAGCGTCAATATATCATCCACATTGTTTGATTTTCTAGGATGATAATTAATCGTGTAATCATAATCCATGATTATTTCAAGAAATATTCCATATCACATGTTTAATTCTTTTTAATTAAATCTATACATCAATATTTTAGGGTTAATAGATATTTCACGTTCTACTCTTTATAACTGATGGCTCAAAATTAATAATGAAAAAACAATAAAAAAATATTCCAAATAATCTATAGGGTAACTTTACACCTAATGTTTCAATTAAATTCATTCATAATATATTACTTGAACATTATTAAATATAACACAACAATGTCCTTTCAATGATGCATCACTATAGATGAAAAATTCAACATTTTGAGAACGTAGGTTCAGAATTGGAGAATTCACCAATCATCTTTTCAATTCCTAGAAACAAACAAAATATTCTATTGTCCACATGAAATTAAAACATTTTCAATATATATTTATCATTGGGATAGATAATCGTGAAATTTGTTCAACAATTCTCTAGTAATATCCAAAAAATGAGAGAAACTATGAATCTCAGTTATATTTGTTGCTATTTTCAATTCATTAATAACGTTTCATTAATTGTATCAATATTTATGCCATTATAGGATACAATATGACCAAGGAAATATATTTTTTGGAACAAAAATTGAATCTTTATTATTTTTCCAAACATTTAATTTTAATTTAATGTTAGATAAAACAACTCATATATGTTTTTAATGATCCTCTTTATGTTTATTATATACGAGAATGTCATAAATTAACACAACTACAAACATATCTAAAAACTCCTAAAATATTCAATTCATATGATCCATGAAAACAATATGTTCATTAGTTAACCAAAATGGCATAAAAAAAATCCATAATTCCCATATCTAGTAAAAACATGGCATTTAGAATATCATCTTATTTTTATTTTAACTGATGGTATGCTGATCATAGGTCAACATTTGAAAAATATTGTCCTCCCAAGAGAAAATCAAACGACTCATCAATATGAGGAAAAGGATAATAGAACATAAAAAATATTGTATTTAGAGATCTATAATATATGAAATGAATCATTGAACTGCCATTATTTTTATCAAATAATACTTTATAACAACATGGTCAAGTGTTAAGTCATATTATGCCTTTTTATAATAATTCTCACAACATATTTTAATACTCTAAAAGCTCAATTTGAGCCAATAAATAATTGTATTTAGAAATTGTCTTAATAACAAGAAATATGTCAATAGTAAATTCATCCTCTCAATTAGGAATAACATTCAGAAAATTATCATGAAAATACCAAGATACCCATTTATCACTGGAAAAACATTCATCTGAACAATTTCTTCATTTTCACTAAAATGTAAAAGATAACTTTTATTAAAATCGTTAAACTATTTCATGGATCCTTGATAAGTTATCAATGGTATGAGTTCATTCTAGTACACAAAAAATAATATCCTTATGATGAAAAATTCATTATCTCTGAAATTAATCTTAGCATGATAATCATGAAGTTAGTCCATACCATGAATAAAATCAGAATAAAATAGAGGCATTACAAAATGGATTGTAGGTAAACGTGATTCACAGAAAAAGATAGGTCATTTGACTCAATATTTACTCCATGAATTTTTACCATGATTTCTAGGTCCATTTCATGGTGTGGAATTTCTAATTTAGTATATAATTTATTAGAAAGGGAGGAATTAGTAGACCCTGTATCAAACAACACTTTAATATATTTTGTAAACATAAGATATATTCCAAATACCACTTCGTTTATTGGCTCAAAATATGCTAATATAGATGAAAAATATTTCCCCACAACCTTATCCATATATCCCCATCAATGTTTTACTTGGGTGACTTTATTTGGACACACATTAGCAAAATGACCAAATTCCCAATTGTTTACAAATCTCACTATTGTCTTATCATTGTATTTTTAATCATTTTCCCTACACTCGTGATACATGTACACAAAATTATCACATTATCATCATTCCCCATACTTTAAATGACACTTTACATGATAAATTTTACCACAATTTTCACATGAAGAAAAAGTTATTTTGTTACCTCCAAATTTCCTAAAGGAATTCTTCCCCAAAGCATGACAACATGACCACTTAATGTCTGGTCATCCATAGGATAATATGTGTCCAGATACAATATTTCATCATTTTTAGATCAATGAATATGTTTCACATAGCATTTAGTCTCTTTTGATCCCAAAACACTTCAAAAAAATGGTTCAAAATATAGTAAAATCTAGTAATCGTACCATAAAAATCTAAAGTAAAATATGATACATACTAGGAAAATCTCATAAAATTGTCTTAATATTCTACCAGAAAATCATATTTATTATAATTTTGTTCCATGAGTTATTTCTTTATTTGGAGTAAAACTACTTGAGGAAAATATATGTTTCCATAAAAATACATTTCAAATCATTGCATTTCAATGTTTCAAGACCATCTTTTTCTATGGTATTATTAACCATATCCAACATTTATCATCTTCACCTTCAAAATAATTAATTTCTTTGGTTACCTCTTGTTTTTATAAACATCCCATGACATGAAATTAATTTTCCAAACCATTGATTTATATTTCGGCAACCACTAGCTCTGATGGTCTACTGAATGATGGGGGATGTTGCCTCATGAAATTCTCTACAAAGGAGATGATCTTCATTGTAGATCAAGTTCTTCTCTAGAATGATCACCACCATAATATATTTCTGGTGTAAAATGATCCATTACTATTACAAACTACTTATTTCCAATACCCACCATTATAGGATACAAAGTTAGACAGATATTAGCCTCTCGTTGCATTCCTATTTCAGCTTCAATTTTTTTTACAAAACCCCATTCTGAACAGACATATCATAGTCGAAGAAAGATGATAATATTTAAATTCTATATCACTTTAAATTAACAATAAAGTAAAATTCATTTTTTTTGTTCAAATAATATCATCCAAAATCATATGGTTTTCTAAACCATCATATGATACCAACATTCACATCGAGGATATTTTCAGGTTTTTACTTTTAGATGATTTAGACACAATACATACAAAACCTGCCAAATTAATAAATATTGTATACTTGTAACATAGTTTCGATTTTTTCAAAATGAATCTTTTTAAAATTAAGCCTTATTTCTTAAAAAAATAATGAAATTTGACTTGAATTTATTCATTCCCTTATACATCATTATAACATTTGAAAAACATTTAAAAAGATATGATGAGCCCAAAAAACTCAGTATGGTATATTAAGAATGAAATTTTTTGTAATGTGATAACGAAAATACTATTAAACACCATTACATAAAAACTCCTAAGCATGAATATAAACATAATTTAGTTTCCTTGCAACATATTTACCATATCACTATTACATAAAACCTTACATGTGGAATAACCATTTGTCCGACTTCCTTATATTGATTACCCACAACACTGGAGAGCTATAAAGGGTATCAACCATCATATCATGATCTATAATCATATATAACTAACATGTCATGAGATATAATGGGGATCAATACATTATATCATGATATATAATGGGATCAACCCAACATAAACAATTTCAAAGGAAAAAGTCACGAATAAAACTCTTGGAGACTCATTTAAAACCATGAATTTTTTTCCATATATCAAAATACCCACTTGTTTTAAATAATCACTATTAAAATATAAAAAATAAACACATAATAATGAATTAAAAATATTCATAAATAACATTTAAAACATATGAAGAATAATAAATTAATATGGCATAATGAATATGGGAAAAATCAATAAAATGGTATCAATATAAATTTAAAATTGTCTTTAATTTAATAAAAGAAACATTTAGAATGGATTTTAAAAAAAATACCATAAATAAAATATGTAAGAGATCCATTTTCTATACACATAATTTTAATTAAAACATTAATAAACATATATATAAATTTATAACATACATTTTGAATCATGGACATAAAATTAAATGATCTAGAAGAATAATTTTTTAAAACAGTCAAAACAATGTTTTAGTTAATGAGACCCTTAAATATACCTTATCATTGAATAAATAATTAGTAAAATTCCAGGAATTAAAATAATAAAACATAATTCAATAAAATTTTATTTCTAAAATAATCATATCATGACCAAATTATTGAAGTATAATGTTAACGCAATAAATAGAAATTTGGTTATGAAATCCCTTACCGCGGGTTTGAATACCTTAAAATGTGGTCAAAACGTATGTATAGTTGTCGAAATAGAATTATTAATATATTAATTAAACATATTAATTATATAATACATCATATGATATTTTTATTATTTATTTTCACCCTTTTATTAATAGTATTTTTTAATTTTCTTTGTTTCCAGTGTGTTCATTACATTGCCTCCATAGTCTTTTTTTTATGGAATTTCTTGTTGGATGGACGATAAACTACATAAGTCAAAAAATGTTATTTACATGTATATATAACGTCAAATTATTTCATATATCAATTTATTCTAATATAGGGATGATTTATTAGATAAAAGATTAATGATATTCATTTAGAACGTTTTGGCGGTTCTTGGATCACCACGATCAATATTCTCTATAAAATTAAATATATTTCACATATGATTATTACATAATTTAAAAGTGGTTATTACATAAACATTAAAAAACTAAACAATTCAAATGGTTTTAAGTCTATCCAAGTAGCAATTAATGGAAATTGAATCACATTGTCCAAAATGTCGGTAAATCAACCAATCACATATGATGTATTTATTTTTATATCAAATGGTTTTGTAGATGAGGTATGATAATGAATTTTTAGATAAACATGAAACAATTACATAAGTAAATATATTTGATTATTCCGGAATGTGTTTTTTCAATTGTGTAATTTCATTTTTTAATATAATTCTATAGAAGTTAAACATCATTAATCATTATAAGTAATTTTCAATCATATATAATTAATATTAAATTAATTAATTCCTCATATTAATTATAAGGTCAAAGGCTAGTCGACCAAACTAAAAAATGGCACAAAAATTCCCAAACTCTTATTATATCCAAAATAGAAATTGGTAATAGAGGATTGAGATCAATAATATCCAGTACTTATAGTCTAACCTAACCCATATGCATAGGCTGGCTATGTACATAACCTCACAGAAAATATACGATTCATAAAACAATAATATATATATATATATATATATTTATGAGGTTATCCTAAAAACAACTCACAATATACATTTTGGTCTGAGTGTGGAGGTGGAGGATCATAGTAGGATGGTTGGGTATGGTATCCCGTCTGATATGGAGGTCGATAATGAAAATAAGTAGGTCATTATGGTAGTCTATCTGGGATGGTAGTTGAGGATCAATGTATGCCGGTTGGGCAGGCTAGGACGAGTATTCAAACACGAATGGATGTGGAGGATAAAATTAAGCAGGATAGGTAGGTTACGATTGCTATGCATATTATGACTATCTTTCCAAGTGTTCAAACAAATCTGTCTGCATTTCATCATGAATTTAATTCCCAATATAATATTTTAACACTTTAATATTATATTTTAAGTATTCTATTTCTGGGTCAATTGATTTCTTACTCTTACTAATATTATTCGAAATACAAATTCCAACATGATATCCTCTAATATGTTCTGGTTGTTCTGCATTTCCTAAAGCAGTGGCTTTGATGCCCATCCAACCCTTAGTTATAAAAGAACCCTATCTATTCTTCTCTGGATGTTCATCCTAAAATGACAATTGAAAATGTTATATTAGTGTTTATAATTTATAAAAATGAAAAAATCATGACAAATAAATAATATTTATTTAAAATTTTATCAGTTAATTTCTAACCTTCCTCTCTATGATAAATATCATTTTTCCTTATTTTATCTTGTTTCTATAATTCATAGTGAGTGGGAGGTGACGGATGACCAAACTGGACAACTTCTAAACAACTAATTGATTGAGATCATAAGTGTGGGAATAGTTCATCAGTCATTTATTTCTCCAAATATGGATTTCCTCTAATGATATAGTATGAGGGTTTACCTTTTTTAACTGGATATCTTGATGAGATCTCCAAGATTCATGTTACATAAAAATAAAATAATTAATAATTCAAAAAATATATTTTAAATCATATAATATAACATAATTATCATACTAGATTTTTATTTCATGATGGGATTCACAAAATTTCGTCTATGTATCTGCATCTATATATAGATACTTATGTCATGGGTTTTCAAATGGTTTCTTTCCCAAACATATTTTTCCATCTGTTTTGATTTAAAATTTCTCCCTCGAACTCCAACTAAATAGAGATATATTTTATTAATTACTTTTGTTTCCACGTGAAAGTGATATTTTTAGTTAACGTATAATAACATGTTTACCATCATGAGAACATGATTTCTCTGTATTAATAGGAGAAGTCTCCTCTACCGAGAATGCATTAGTAGTCCTGCAACAAAATAAAAATTAAACTTTTTCATAAATTAAATAAATATATTTTTGAATGATTAACAATATGAAAAAATAGTTATAACTTAGTAACTACTTTACACTCTCTATATATAACACTGGCACAAAACATTGTAATGAAATTTTGTTTACGTACATATTATTATAAAACTAAATATTAAAACCAATAATGTCAAATATTAGTATAAAAAGAGGCAAAAATTTATATGATTCAATATAATAAAACAATTAAATAATTACCAAAAAACTATGAAACTAATTTAGTGTTTTCCCATATGCCTTCATCCTAATATTTACATAATACATGATCTATGCCTTCCTTGTATTCTCTATAATCATCTAGAAATTGCACAATAGGTGAGTAAAACTCATGTCAATCAATAACATCATCAACATCATTCTCATCACCCAACGGTATATTTTATCATTTCAAGTAGATTGACCACTGATCATTCTATGGATCAATGACATAAAATTTCAACTTTTATTGTTTCTCCATGAAAAATGGTTCCTCATTGTAATAAATTCTTTTAAAATCAACTATTATAAATATATAATCATCATGTTTTACAACACCATTATTATCAACCCAATTACACATAAACTTATTGACTCGTATTTGGGTATAGTAAATTTTTCGCAAATCCTCAAGAACTACAAAATATTCCAATAATGTTGAAATTTGTATTTTTTCTTTTTCAATTGAAAATTGAAATTCGTCAGTGATGCCTATTACACCACTATTTTCAACGGTACTCTTTTCATAAATATTTTCTCTATAAAATGTGTACCCATTAATTTCAAAACTATTCCATGTTATCACATTAAGAGATGGTCCCCCTAAAAACCATTTCAACATTTTTGATGTAGATATAAATATTCTCACTTTCTAATTAAACCATGAAACACATGTCTTTTTTTGCTCAATCATTAACCATTAGTTATTTATATTTTGATATCGAAAAATTAATTCATCAATATGTGATGATATATATGACTAAACATAATGTATATAGTTAAAAATATATAAATTTTCATGCATCACATAATAATGTGGAATAAAAATTAACTTCATTCCACTAATACCTCTACCTTCACTATCAAATGTCAAATATCTAGATATAAGGAGACTGATATACTCCACTTCATACAAATATTCAGTATAGAACTCAATCACCTCTTCTAATACATAATTGTGAATAATAAAGGCCTAAAATATATAAGGATTTTTAACACAACCCATTAAAAGATTAATATATATTTCAAAATGATACAACCAATGTAAAAAAAAATAGGCAAACATATTCTCTTCTCACAAACCAGATTAATCTTTAGATGAACCATTATATCAAAAAAAATTGTGGAATATACAATTCTAGTTGAAAAAGTATAAGAGTATCTTCCTTATCAAAATCATATATCAAATATGGATAAACAATAATGATAAAAATAGATTTGAACAAATTTAATAACTTGAAGATAATATTTCTAAAAACTGACTATAATATACCACACTGTGTGATTGGTAGAAGTTGTTGCATCAATAAATGAATGTCATGAGATTTCCTTCCAATTAATTATCAATCCTTAAATGGCACATAAATTCCATACATTTGAAAAATATCCACTTGGAAGTTATATACAATAAAAACACTGAAAAAATTAAATTCTCACTCTATCTTCATGTTTGGCAACCCGTAGGTAAATATGTTTTGCTTCATTTCATAGTGGAAGCTAACTGAAACGTCATTCCATTGCAGTCATGTCCAATTTATAATTAAATCCATATTTGGTTTTTCTTTTTATGTATAGTAATGTTCCTATCAAACTTTAGCATATATGTTTTTCAACATGAATAATATCAATGTTATGTTTTATCAATCAAAATATCCAATAAGGTTGTTAAAAAATAGGCCATTTCTTCTAGAATTTTTATTGTATAGAAAAACTACTTCTCATTCCAAATGTCAAATCAATATTATTTACCATGTTGTAATATTATTCAACTGAAAATGGTTGTGGATGAATATTGTATTTTTTAAAACAATTAAATTCCTTTTTCAATCTATTATCATGATGATCAATTTGAAAAAATATTCATTGTCCAATGTATAGTTTATTTATTCCATTATATAATTTATAATATAAATCCCATTCTTCGAAACTTTGACATGATTTATATCCCTTATCATGGTATGTAGATATATGAATGAAATTAATTTAAACATAACATTATCATTGCATACAAAAGAAAATACACATTCTTCTATGAATCAAAAACACTTACACTTACCACCCATGGTAGATTCAAATCATATGTCAATATACACATCAATATTGTATCCTAGATTTATTGTCTAGTTATCATAAATGTCATCAAAAAATATTTTTTATTTGTACATAAATGTGGAGAAAAGTTTTAAACTACCAACAAAATTGACCACTAAATGTCTTGGCAACTAAATCTCTGATATGGATTCATTCCATCGGAAAACACTCCAATTATGATATTTAAAAAATCACTTCCAAAATAAAAAAATTGATTGTCAAATATCTTCCATTATGATGAGTCAGTAGGGTGACATAATTTACCATTATAGATAAGATTTTCTGAATTCCATCTTAACCTATTTTCATTAATTGAATTTGAAAATAGATGCTTGAAATGAGGAATTATCGGAAGGGTCCAAATTACATTTTTGGGAGCATTGATTTCAATACCATTGAATGAATCAGACGAAATTTATCCCAATTATATGAATGGATAATTAGAAGAAGTTATTTTATTTAGCATGAGGTTATATATAATTACTTGAAAATGAATCTAAATTGAATTTTTTCCCATGTTATAGCGTGATTTTCCACAGGTATGATAGTCTAATGACAATTCATATTCTTTTCTCTACAACATAAAATAATTGGGACAAGCATGAATCTTTCTATTCCAGAATCCCATTGGGAATAATATTTTCTTCACATCATAATTGGATTCTAGAAGCGCATTTCCGTCTGGAAGTATCTCTTTTATAAGTGGATGTATGTTACACAATATTTTATCACTCCATCCATAACATTCTTTCAAGTTAACCAATATCAAAATGGCTGATAACATTGTATATGTACTATATCTTGGGAATAATGGTTTCTCAGAATCTCTATACAGTTTCAACACATGTTATTGTTATCCCTAGTTTCAGCACCTAAATAAGGAATTAAATATTCTATATGATCCTATTTTACATTATGAATATTTTCATCAACATTATCTGTTGATTTTATCATTAATTCACCATCCTAGATCCAACTTGTATAATTAAGGATAAAACCATAACAAATTAGATGGCCCTTCATTTATATGGTTTTTATCATACTCATATTAAAACACTTAATACATGGACAGAATATGAAATCAATGTTTTTAAGATTCCTTTTTGAAAATTCCAAGAACTCATCAACTATTTTTTCATATTTATCAGTGGTTCATCATAAATTTATAAAATTATGATCTACTAAATACCTGATATAGAAATATAATTAGTGAATATATTAAAACATGTAACCATTTAAAAATAGTAAACTTTTTATTTTCATATTATATACATGTTTTATAATGATAATATATTATAATTATTTTCAACCATATAACATTTATTGGTTCATTTTTTGTCGTTCATACATTAGTTTGGTGTTGTGTGTGTCAAAATTATTCTAGATTTCATTTATTTATTTATTCATTTTAAATAGTTGTTACTAAAAATTGGGGTATGTTGCATGTGAGACAGATTGGTCATAATATATATGGAATTCTCACATCATAGCAGAATACCTCAAATAGATTGGAAAAATCTATAATATAATCACAAAGATTCTATTCAAGATGACATAAGTACTATTATAACAATAAGATCTGTATCAACATATGATGTTACATAGACATTCATAACATTTCGGTGTTCAATCAGATTTCATTGTAGTAGAGTTATATTATAATAAAAATATAGACATATAAATCACATATACATAATATCAGAATATACCACATCATATATTTAAAAAAATTAGATCATGTCACTAGTATAACAATTTATGAAATGTTTCATTAATTTGTGTATAATTAAATTATGTTATGAAGTCTTGTATTATTTTTTATATATTATACATATTGTTTAATTGTGTTGGGAATCCTCCATGAGTATAAAAAAAATGCAAGAACTCCTTTAACCAAAATACTTATATAAACTTCTATATAAATTGATCAAATTCTCATGAAAACGAACTAAATGGTGTTATAGTTGATAAATTAATCATTATTTAACTATTATTGTGTTATTTAAAAATTTTATAACACTCTTAGTAAATATAGAGAATTCCTGAAATTATTAATTGTGATCATATAGGTTATGGATTACTAGTTTACACAATACTCCATTGACTATTTTGAATGTAACCACATCAAACTCAAGATGAAATTATATAGAAATAATAAGGGATGCTTTATATTTGTATTTATATTATATTTTACACTATAATTTTTCAATTATCTATGGAAAAAAATTTATTTAGACATATTTTATATCTACAAAACACATAAATAATATCAAATCCACATGAAACAGGTAAGAGTAAACAACTATATTGATATGCCTAATCCAAACAAATATCATGAAACAAATACATTAGGAACAATAGATTTTTATGTGGTTTAATACATAAATTTGGAATCTAAAACCTTTGAATGATTTTGTAAAACTCATTATCAAATATTCCCCAAAATTAAAAAACAAATATTACCATATTAGGAGTTCAAATAATCCTTGATCCTATATCTAAAATCCATCCTTTGAATGTGTTTCATAATAAACAATTCATGCAAGATCTAAATAAAATTGATGGTAAAAACGAGCCTTAAAGATGAAAAAATCTAAAAAATAATATTTTAGTTTGGAAATAATGTTTTGAGAAGAAAATAATTCAAATATGAAGAATTAATCAAATAAGATGAAGAATAAGGATCGTAGATTATGCAAATAGAAGAAAATTAGACAATAATGTAGTTCGAGATCAGAGGGTGGCAATTGATATATCACAATTTGGGAGCGATTTTTCAAAAGTTGATAGTTTTGTAAATCCAAAAAAAATTGGTGTTTCCTGGTAATGTGTTATTTTTAAATATTTTTTCCATCAGTTGTTACAAAACCAATTCCAAAAAAACCTGACCAAATATTTTTGTTGTCAGTTTTTACAAAAACCAAAGATGAAAATATATATTTGTATTTAAGGTTTTGGGTTTTCAAAAAAATCATTGATTAATTTTTTTTGGGTGTCAGTTTTGTAAAAAACCAACCCCAAAAATATATTCTTCCACAGTTTTTGGTTTCTGAGTCACAATCACTCATTCTTGAATTCGGATACATTTAAAATAAACCTCATCCTAGTAAAAAAAAATTTAACTTCAATAATTAATATTATGTCTTGTCATTGTCTTAAAATCAGATTACATCTATGTATTTCATTTTTTATCTTTGAGTCCTACCCTTTTTCTGAAAAATATTAATCAACTTATAGATAGTAATTCATCAATCCAATTATAAAATTACTTTTGAAATTCCAATGATTATTAACCATTTCCTAGAAATTTTTTTGAACAAGGTTATAACACACCTTAAAATATGTTTTTCCCGACAAAAATTTCTTTCACATGAGCAACCAATAGAATTGATCTATTCAAAAAAATTATGACACTATGTACTAGTAAAATCAACACATCACTTGTTCGTAAATTGATTAACCATTCAATCTGTCGAAATATTTTCATTATCAGAAATCTATATCATCAGGATAAATAATGTATAAAACTCTTGCGGATTTTAGTAAAAATAAAATTTTGGTAATGTATTTGGTCATCTAATCAGACCAACTTCAGTCATCCTAAGATCGACACCTGCTTATTGTTCCATTATGTTACCCACATAATACAACAATAAAACATTTAATGTATTTAAAATTTTCAATTTATTTTCTTGTAACAAATTCATAATTATTTATTATTTTCTTATATATTAATTTGTTTAACATTTAATTAGTTTATCTTGAATAATAATTTTTATTATTCCATTATGATTATCTTACATTAAAAATATATTAAAACAACATATTCTAGTCATTGAAAATATATATATATAGTTTTTTATCAAGATCCTTTAATTATGAAGCGAATTGTATTATACACACATCCATATTTGTATACTAATAGGTTGATTTCAATACACAAATCCAAATCATTGCACAAATATTTTATCCACATCATTTTAGTGTTGTTATTTAACACCATGAAAATATATAATACTATGATAGATAATTTGTATCTTATACATCACCAATAATTAAATGAACTAAAATATATCAATTATATATTAATATTTAATATAATAATTATAGACTTGTATTTGGATTTGAGGGAATGACTGGGGTAAGCTTAATTATATATAATATGTAATATATTTTTAAAAAATAAATAAGTATAAGTTCCCAGCTATAAAACATCACATAATAATGAATTTTATTCAAGAACATACATTACTTCACATTATGGATCTTTTATGATTTACAGTTTTAAATGATTATAAAAGAAAACATACATAAAATACCACATTCATACAAAGGGGATACATTGAATATAGTATCAAATTTTTCTCAATGTATAATATTTTAAAATAAAATTGGATTTCATTGAAAAATGATCATAACATTTAACATAACTTCCTTATATCTCTTACAAATCTGTATTACCTATTGAAACCATTTTAAAACTTTGGATGATCATAGAAAGATCAATAAGGGATATAGGTAAATAAATTATTGGTCAAGTGATAACATAAATCAAATAAAACTCATTTCATAAAAACTAATTAGCAAGCATAAAAACATCATGATTTTTCCTTGGGACATATTTATCATATCAGTAATATATTCACCCTTGTACATAGAATAACTATTTAGTCAACTTCCATCTTCGGAGAACCCAATGCAGTCGAGAGATATAATGGGGCTCACACATATTATTTTGATCTATAATGGTAACAACCAAACATATCAGGAGATATAATGGGGATTAATCTATTATATCCTGAACTATAATTGGTTCAACCCAAAAATAATAATGTTCGTGGAACATATCATGAATAAAAAACTTTACAACTCATTTTTAGACATGAAAAAACCCATTTTGTTATCAAAATACCCTCTTTTAGTAAACAATTAAATTTAATATATAAAACCTACAGATATAATAATGAAATCCTATTTTCCAAAAATAAAAATGAAAACATATTAAAAAATAATGTAATATGGCATCATTAATGTGGGAGAAATTTCTCATACAATATGTATATAAAATGACAATCCTTTTAAATTTGATTAAATTTACATTTAGAAATACTTTTAAAAGAATTTATCATACATAACACTTGAAAAAGATACATTTTAAAAACTAATGAGTTAAATTAAAACATTAATAATTATTTTAAACCACGGACATAGAATATGTATATTTTTAAGAATAAATATTTAAAACATTTAAAATAATGTTTCTGAAAAAGTGTCCCTTACATGTACTATATAGTTGAATAAAGAGTTAAAAAATGAAAGTTATTCCCATAATAAAACATAATATAATCATATTTCCTTTCCTAAATAATCTTATCATGAAAAAAACATCGAAGTAGTAGGTTAATCCAACAAATAGTAATTGTCTGACGAATTCCCTTACCTCAAGTTCGACTTCCATCAATTGTGTTAAAAACTCATCTATGATGGTCCAATTACTGTTATTAATATATTAATGAACCAAAATAGTTTTCATAATACATTATATGATCCTTTAATAACATCATTTCTTCTATTTATTGTTAATATTTTGAGAATTTCATTGTTTGGCGTGCATTTTTTATATACAATCTATGGTCGATTCGTTATGGATTTTCTTGTCGAATGGAAGTGAAACTACAGAAGTGTAAAAAAGTATAATTTAAAATTTTCAAAAACAATAAATTTTAACATATATCACTTTTCAGATATGAGGATGATTTATTAAATAAAATATTAATGTTATTCGTTTATATCATTTATGCGGTTCATTAATAATCATGAACAAGTTTCCCTATATAATTCAGTATTATAAAAATATTTTAATTAAAAAATATAAAAGAGGATATATAATAAAATATAAAATATTACTAAACCATTAAAATAGTTTTATGTACAACCATGATGGAAGTAATGGAAATTGAAAACACAACCTCCCCAATGCCTATAAATATTCACATTATAGATGATGTCTTTATTTAGAGAATAAAAGGGATATGGTAAGAAGAGTGATGATGAATTATTTCATAAAAATGAACAAACATAATGTATATATAATATATTTGATTTTTTATGCCTCTTGAATTAGGGTTATGATGATAGTATAATAAATGAAAAATAATTGAAAATAAAATAATAAATAAAAAATTGAATTTTTATCTCTACAATTGCCTTTTTTGAGAACCCCCTATAAAGATCTTTGTTTTAGCCTTTTGTTTAGAATAGTAGTTAATGGACATGGGGAAGAGTCTTACGAATATAATTTGGGAAATTTGGGCATGGATAAATTCATGAGTGGTATGAAAAAAGGAGGGGTCAAGGGGTGGTATTTATAGTGGTTGAGAGGAGGGGTTTTCCATTATTTTAATCATTATTTTATTATTTTGATCATGATAATAAATAGTGTGGGTTATTGTGACGAAATAGAGTGATTAGTGCATGTGATATTGTACTAAGGGTACTTACCTTTGAATATCATCATCAATGTCTAAATAATTCATGTATTTACCTTATTTCATAAATTATCAAATTTCACCATTGACAAAAAATTAATGTATTTCAAAATATTATCAACAATTCACCGATTTTTTTTAAACATGTATATTTGAAAAATGACCTCGATTTTGTGAAACTAAATTTTAAATATGATAAAATTTATTCTCAATTATGATAACGATTTCTTCAAAAAATACTAGTTTTAAAACATTATATAATTTTATGAATAATTTAAATCATAATTATGGTATGATTGAATTATATTATATTCGGTTGAAAATAAAATATAAATTCATGAATTCATTTTAGGAAATTAAATTAAATTTTAAATCATTATAAAAATTATAAAATTATAAATAAATATTTTTGTTTCATAATAAAACCAAACACTTAATATATCATTTTAAATTTTTTTACTCTTTCAATGATATACATGTATCATATTCTAACATATAAGAGACCTAAATATAATTTATAATTTTAAAGGTTTTTTCACTATTCTATTTGATGATTTACTATTTATAAGGACCATATTACTATTCTTATGGTCAAGTGACTGATACTTAAAAAAATATTCCTTACAATACCACTTATTTCATTATAAATTTTAAATGGATTGAACTATTTAAATTTAAAAAGAGAAAAATTAATATTATAAGTAACTAGGTTGTTATATTCTCCCCACCATTGATAAATTATTTCCTTGAAATTTTTAATCACTTATTAAACAAGTGATTATACCATTTCCTCAGAGAATATTTTGATTCCCATTTTTCTTCTTCAACTCTATAGTTTTCCAAAAAACCATAACCTGGTTAATTACCATATTTCAGAATACATAATCTCAATGTTCATGAATTTGAACAAGTTTCCCTTTATAATAATGGTTCTCTTATAACATATAGAAATCATGGATGAACACATGATATGGATAAAAAATACATTAGAAACCTCAATATATGAAAAACATTATATACCTGGGATAAACTAGGAGGAAAATCCCTTTAGTAGGCAACTGGTCCAAATATTTCATGGAATTAAAAATGTCTAATGATCCGAGAAATAAATTTAAATTCTTACCAAAATGCATAACACTTTTTCTAGTAGATATTTTAAGGAAAAAATGATCACATGCCTCAAATTAATGTTCATTCATCCTTTTATATGCAAATTTTTGCTTCCTGCACTATGTTGACATCAGGTGTCACTAAATCATCTTCACCTTCATAGCTACTTACTCTACTAATTTTAGTCCCATTAACATACATTTAACAAATTCATAAAAATATTTTATAAGTTGACCCTATTTCCCATATAATTCCTCAAAATGTTCCATATGTATATTGGAATAAAAATTGTTATAAAAAATTAAAATAATTAAATGTATGGATCCCAATGTCCCTAGAAACCCATTGAATAAGCAAAAAGAATATCCACCAAGGTATGAAATTTTCACTTGGTTTGTCCATTATATTAGAGAACAAAATTAGTGTTGAAATTTAATTCTATTCCCAATAAATTCATATATCAATTCCAAATTTTAGAAGTGGACTTGCGATCCTTGTCAGATACAATGGATTGAAGAACTACAATAAATTGGAAAATATCTTTGAGGTACTGTCAATAATGTTGACCCATAGACCTAATATCTGAAATAGGATGCAAATATTCATATTTAGTATGTAGGTCAATAATAACCTGAATCACATTGTGACCTCAAGAAATTTTTTTTAGTCCCACATTAAATTTTATGGATATATTTTTATATTTCAACTCTAGAACTAGGAATAGATGAATTATCCCCTATTTTAACATTTATACTTCTTTATCCTATTTAAAAGTCAAACATTTCATTACAAAATTATCAATATCTCTATTCAGTATATCCCACCATTAATACACTCAAATGTATCTGTATATCTTGGATCATCCATGATAAAATGAAAACGGAGAACTTTGAGATTTACATAATAATTCATTCTTCAGTTGATAATCACAATGAACACATATTTTCTAAAAAAGCCTAAAAACAATATTTATCAATTTTAAACTCATGAAACATAACCTTTTGAAGAAATTATATCCTTTTCTACAAATAATGGCCTTTCATCTGATCATGTTTTATTCAATCTGATAGAGTTGACTGTACTGAAACCAAAAACAAAATAAAGGTAAATTTTACACTAAAAACATTAAAACAAAAATTAATTTCATCATTAAAAGGGTTTCATGTTCAAAAAGAAACACGGTTAATCTAGAATTACTTTTCTGACAAAATGTATCTGCCACTTTTTCTGATTTTCATGGATGTTATTGAATCGTGGAATCATAATCATTGAATAAAACTATCGATATTCCGTGTCACAAGTTTATTTCAATCTATATAAATATATAATTCAAAATTTAATGTATAGTATATATAGCATATTTTACAACATATAAATGACAGTTTAAATTTATTAAGGAATAATCAAAAGTAGATGATTCTAAATAATGTGCAGTGTAATTAAACTAATGAGTTCTAAACTAATGTGAATCATAATAAATTACCAAAAAATTATGAATTAGGACATATCCATGTCCTTTAAACGATGCATTACTATAGATGATGAATTTAATATTTTGTGAAGGAATGTTCAGACTTAAAGCATTCACCAATAATCTTTTCAAATCCTAGAAACAATAATACCATTATTTTTTCCATGTTAAATTAACTCCTTTTTATTTGAATTTCTTATTGGTCTAGAGAGTATTTCAATGTTTTCAAAAAACCTCATATAATATCATTTAGAACAAAAAACTATAAATATTGATAATATTTGTGGGTCTTTTAGATTATTTAATAACATTTTATTATTAGTATTAATAGTTATGACATCTTTAGAAACAATGTGACCCTAGAAATAAATGTGTCGTAACCAAAATTCACACTTTTTTAATTTTTCATACACTTTTAATTCATTTAATGTTCGAAAAAAACTATAGATGTTTATAATTCTAATCTTAATATTAAGAATATACACAACCACAAACTTATATAAGAACTCGTGGAATATTCAATTAATAAGATCAACGATTACAATAGTTTCATTAGTTAACCTAAATAGCATAACTAAACATTAATAATTCCCATATCTAGTAAAAAACATGGTCTTTGGAATTTATTATTCTTTTACATTTATATGAAGGTACCTTAACCAGAGGTAACATTTGAAATCAACTATCCTCCTAGGAGAAAATAACAAAAAAATACATTGATATGAAGAAAAGCATAATAGAACCTAACATAGATTGTATTCATGGATCTATAATCAATGAAAAGTCTCATTGAATGATATTCAGTTTTAACAAATAATACTAGAGAACAACATTGGGATCTTCAAGGTCATATTAAGCCTTTGTAAAATAATTTCGACAGTATATTTTTATACTCTAAAAGTTCCATTTTATCCATCAAATAAGGTGGTATATAAATTGTCTCATTACTTGGAAATAAGTCAATAGTAAATCCAACCTCCTAATCCAGAACTAAAGTATGATACTCATCATAAAAACATCAATATTTTAATTTATCACTAGAACATCATTATTCTGAATAGTTTTTTATTTTCAATAATATCAGGAAAATAACTTTTATTTCTATTTTTAAATTGTTTATTGGCTTCCTGAAATTTAATAAATTGTATGGGTCTATTCATGTATACAAAAAGAAAATCCTTATGAAAAAAACATCTTTCTATCTAAAATCAATGTTATCATCATAAACAGGATGTTATTCAATACCTCAAATTAATCAAACTCCACTAGAGGTAATATGACACATTTTTTATATAAACTCTTTCCACATAAAAAGATTGTAATGTTCATATAATTTTTTTTACCTCATTATTTTCTCCTGGAATTTTTACCGTGAGTTCCTCATTCATTTTAGGGGGTTCAACTTCAAATTTTGTAGAACAGTTTTGAAAAAATAGAGGAATCATTAGACCCTATATCAACCAACACATTAACATATATTATAAAAACAAGAAATGTACATTATTCCATCTCGTTTGATGGCCGAACATCAGAAAATGTAGTCGAAAAACATTTTTCCACACCCTTATAATTCCATCTTTATTGAATTTTAATATGGGTGACATGATTTGGACAAAAATTAGTAAAATTTCCCAATTACCTATAGTTAACGAATATCACCATTGGATTATCATTGTTTTTTGTATCAACTTACATACAGTAATGACAAATGTGAAAAATATTTCAACATTAGTGTCATTTACAAAATTTTATAAGATACTCTCCATGATGATTTTTATCAAAATTTTCAATAGAACAAAATTGTTTTATTACCTCCATATTTCCTTGGGTAATTATTCCCCAAATATATAAGTTCCACATATCTTTTGTAATATTCTTAATCCAAAATTCTCCATAAAAATGTTTTCTAAGTAGAGAATTATTTAAAAATCTTTTTATCAATGGCCAGAGTAAAATCTGTTACATACCTAGGTAATGTCATAAAATTTGCATCATTTTCTACCAAAAAATCATCATATTTATACCTCGGTTCTATGAATTGTTTCTCTATTATGTGTCAAACTATATTATGAAAATATTTTTCAAATAGAAGACATTTTCAAGAATCCCATTCTAAAGTATCATAATAAAATTTCTTCAGTGGTATTCTTAAGCATTGTCCACCATTTATCATATTCACCTTCAAAATAATAAATGTATGGGGTTCATTTTGGTGTTCTAGACATCCCATGACATCAAATATATTTTCTATACAATCGATCCATCTTATGGCTACTACCGGATCATATCATCCACTAAATTATTGGGGTTTTTTACTCATGAAATTCTTCATAAAGGACATATTCCTTAATGGTAGATCAGGTTCCGCTCTAACATTAAAATCAACACCATTTATTACCGTATTCAACAGATCCATTAGAGTCACAAACTTCTTGGTTCTAATTCCAACAATTACATTATACAAATTCAAATAGATATCACCCTCTAGTTTCGTTCATACTTCAGCTTTCAAATTTATTATGTGGAAAACCATTCTGAACAAACATATTTTAGTCAAAGCAACATGGTAGTTTTAAAATTCTATATCATTATAAATTAATAATATATTAAACATAAATTATCATATTATATTAACATCATCCTTCGCCAAAATGTTCTCTTTAAAATACTTTAATAAAAGATTTCACAATGATTATATTTTCTGCTTTAATGATTTTGAAGAATAGCACACAATACAAACATAGCCTACAAATTTCATACAAAGAGCATACTACTAACATGGAATCAAATTTTAAAAAATGAAACATTTTAAAATGAAACATAATTTCATTTAAAAAATGTTATAAAATTTACCATGACTTCCTTCTATCTCTAACACGTCATTACAACCTTTGAAAAACATTTAAAAACATGGATGAACACAAAAAACTCAGCATGCTTTATAAAGGATAATTTTTTTAGTCAATTGATTATATAAAAACGAATAATTCGCATTTCATAAAAACTAATTAGCATGAATTGAAACATCATGAAGTTTTATTGGGAAATAATTTCCAAATCACTCTAACATCAAACCATTCACATGGAAAAAAAATTTGGTCATCTTCCATCTCTAGAAGTATTGGAGAGCTATAAAGCAGCTCACCCATCTTATATTGAGATAAAATAGGATAATTCCAACATATATTGAAATATAATGGGGTTAAATACATTATATATTGATCTATAATGGTCTAAAGCCATCATAATCAAAATCCATGGGACATATCATGATTAACATGCTTGATAAGTCATTTAAACACATGAGAATCTTTTTTACTGGTATCAAAATAAAAACTTCTTATAAAAAATAACATTCAAAATAAAAAACATAAACACAAAATATTGAATTAAAAATATTAAAAAATATATTTGAAAACATTTTATGAATATTTAATAAATAATCTGTCATTAATGTGGGACAAATCATCGAAATGATCTCTATATAAAAGTATAATAATTTTGAATTTCAAAAAATCATCATTTAGAATATATTTTTAAAACAATCCCAAATATAAAACAACAAAAATTCTATTTTGAAACACATAATATGAATTAATACATTAATAACCATATAGATACATTTATAAATACCATTTTGAATCATGGACATAAAATTGAATGATTTTCATGAATATATCATTAAAACAATTAAAATAATGTTTTTCTTAAAGAGTCCCTTACAAATACATTATAGTGGAAGAGTTAATTTAGAAAATAAAATGAATCTAAATAATACAAAAATATGTAATAAAATTTCATTTCACAAATAATCATTGAATGAAAAAAAAACATTTATAAAGAAGGTTGACCGAATGAATTGAAATTGGGTTAAGAATTCCCTTATATTTAATTCGACTACATCAAAATGTGTTCAAAAAACCCGTATAATGGTTTAAAGAGTATTATTAATATATTATAGAACGATATAAATTATTATAATACATTTTATAATCTTTTTATAACATATTTTCAAACATTTATTGAAAATATTTGTACTATTTGTATTTTTTCGGGGGAGTTCTTTACATTGCCTCCATGGTCAGTTCCTTATTGATTTTAATTTTTAATGGAAGAGAAACTATATAAGTCTAAATAAATGGTGTTTAAATGTCTTCAACACACTTAATTATTCAATATATCATTTTGTTTAAATATGGGTATGATTAATTATATTATACATTAATGATATTCATTTTAAAAATTTGTGCGGTTCTTTAATCATCACAAAGTAGTTTCTATATATTATTAAATATTATAAACATATGTTTATTACATAAATTAAATTATTTTATCAAATACATTTTAAAAATTTAAAACATATAAATTGTTTTATGTCTATCCATGAAAGAATTATTGGTAATTGAAAACACATCTTTTACAATGTCGATGAATCAACTAATTAGAGACATGTTTTAATTTTTATAAAAACGGAGAGGAGATGAAGTATTATGTTGAATTTTTTCATAAACATGAAAAATTAAAAAATATATAATATAATGAATTTTTTAGGCCTCTTTTAATATGTTATGTAAATAGATTATACAAAAATAATAAGAACTAAATAGAAAATAAAATAAAATGAAAGTGGATTTTACCTCTAGAATTCTATTCATTAATAAATACCTAAAGGATTTTGGTTTTCGATTTTTGGTGAGACCAATAGGTCTGGGATATGGATAATAATAATGGGAAGAGTATTAGGTATAATTTTTACTAAGCTCAAATATCAATACTTGTGAGAAGATTGGGTGGTGAGGAAGGTGTTTATCATGGAGGAGAGGAGAGGTTTTCCATTATTTTAATCATTATTTTTATATTTGGATCCAAATGATCATTAATGATGGTTATTGTGACAAAATATTACAATTAGAACAACTTGGTTTGAAACAAGGGTGATTTATTCAACATAATGTCATATATGACTCAATATTTCATGGCTTCTTCTTATTTCGTAAAATAATGTATTTCAATATTTAAAAAAATCATGTATTTTATAAAAATATTAAATATTAACATTTACTATTATTCAATATTTAGAATAAAAAAATATTTTTTATGAAAATAATTTTATATATTTGATAAATTTAAATATTAATTAAAATCATTATCTATTCAAAAAAATAAAAGTTTGAAAACAATATTAGATTTTAAGACACATTAAAAAATTAATATGGTCCAATAATGTATTTTTATAATAAAAACAAAATAAATTATTATGTAATGAATATATTTTATAAAAAATAATTTTATTATAAATCATTATATTAATTATAAAATGGTTAATAAATATTTATGTTTTAGAAAAAACCAACAAATGCACTATCATTTTAAAAACAATTATTTACGGAATCCAGGAAAAAAATATATCATTTTTTCATAACTATGATATATAAATTGTATTTATAATTTCGTATATGTGTTTAATATTATATTAGCTGATTTACTATTCAAAACTGTCATATTATTATTTCTATGGTCGTGTTTCTATTCAATTAGAATGGATTCCTAAAAATACCATTTCGTTCATCAAAAATTTGCAATGGATTTAACAATTTTAAATAAAAAAGAAAAAAATATAAGTACCGTGGTTGTAAATACCAGGACTCATTTTTTAGTAAATTAATTTATACTTCAAAAAAACAGTTTTTTCATACAAGTTTTTTTTAAAAATATAAACTTCAGCTAATTTTATAAATTTTATATTAAAAAATTAACATCATTTTTTAAATAATCATTATATAAATAGGGTAAAATTTTGATATTTTTTGAAATGATTGATTTAATAGTTAATAGTTTAAAATAATAATTTTTCTAAGAATAACATATATTCTACTTAAATAATTTAACTTAAAATTCCCAATATATTTTATAATAGTCTAAATAGTTGCATATGATCTATTTTATTTATATTAATTATTTTAAGTCATTAATTGTTATGATTCTGATATAGGTAATTTGTTTTCTTAAAAAAATTATAGAAGCTTTTTGGTTGCATTTTATTAATTTATTTAAAAATTTATTTCTAACCCTACATGAAAATGAACCGTATAATATGGAAAAATTGTTTTGAATTACGAGTCTCAAAATTGATTAACAGGTAATTTTAATTTTTAATTATTTTTAATATTGACTATGGTAAAATTTAACACCATAATATAGGTTAAATTGAATAATTGAGCCTAAAAATTTCAGGATAATGAATTAATAATAACACTAAAATATGCCTTAATTTCCAGGGATCATTTTTTCATAATCAAAAAAAATATATAATAGAACCTTTTAATTATATTTGGTATTAGTTTTTTCCTTTATAATTAATCTGTGAAGTGTAAAATATAAAATATCAAATCTTTCAATTAATGTGTATTATATTTTTTGACAATGTAGAATTTTTTTTTAAATTTTAGATATGAATATGAAATATAATTAATTTTCATCTCATGTTCATTTATTTATATAATTTATTGACGAAATAATTTTCTTCAATTATTATGTAAAAATAAATTAATGCTTCTATAAGATGTAAAAACTATATTAAATTATTTTTAAAACACTACATTAATTTGTTTGTGTAAATTATTGATTCGCATGAATTTTATAGATAAATATATCATATCAGGGAGGTATTAAATGTTTATATTCTAATACATTTTTTGTCATATATTTTTCAATGTTAAATTAAAATTATAGTTCCATATATGCGAATAATAATATTTTATAATAGATAATATTCTCGTAATTGATTTATCATTCATTCCAGTATTAAATCCAACCAAATATATGTGATGTGGATTAACAAATATTTAATAGTACATTTATTGGTCGTTTTTTTCTTTTAGGGTGACATACCTGATCCTTATGGCTATCAAACAATATTATTATATCTTTTGATATTATTTTGAATCATCAACATCTTATATTCAAAATAATTCATTTTTTACTAATAGAAATTGAAAATAATTTATATTTACTAAATACTACAATAAATTCCATGAATTCACCTTTGGTTCAATATAAAAGGACACAACTTATACATTATATTTTCAACACATTTAGAAACCTATATTAACAATAAATAAAATATATATTAATAAAAATATCATTAAATAATTATCGAGTATTTTCATCTCAATAAATAATTAAAATAGTCCTTAATATGGGATTAAATTGATGCCTACAAAAGATGAGGTAAATATCTTTACTAACTCATTCAAATTTATTTCATCTTGTTATTCTCTTAAATATATTTTTACCATTCTAAAATAATAAATACATTATCATATGTATATTGAGATATTATATTTAATATTGTATAACCTCATTCAATATCTATTATATCTGAATAAAAGCAAAAACATCACTTGCTCGAACATACAAATGGGCACCTCCACGCAGTTCTGTGATTTTGTTTTCGTAACCACTATACTTGAATGGTTATTAAAATTTAACTACTTAATATATTTATATATATATTATTTATGAAATTATTATACTTTAAATTATAATATCATATATTCTTTTTGAAATTCAATTCCTTTGTAAAATGATAATGTTGCTCATGCATTTTTTTGGACTACCTCCTCCACGAAGTGATGTGATCTTTCTTCATTTATTATATAAAAGTATTTTAATATGGATATAAATAAATAATATATATATATGATATAAATTAAATAAAAGTAAACCTTTAATGGATAATTATTTTACATTTTTCATTCATTTCACAAGACAAAAAATGAAAATAATTTTCATGCTTCTATATGGACCTTCATCTCAATTAGTGGTGTAATTTAATTTTCTATAACTGTATTTTATAGAATAATATATATATATATATATTCAATACATATGATATTTCTATAATTTATATGATTCTGTATATAATGGGTACATGTGATAAATGGAATGACTGATACTACCAAATGAAATTATTCATGAATAACCAAGTCTTTTGCACACAAAATAACGAGAATAAAAACAAATTAAACACAAATGAGTGATAAAATGTTACAATTGGATTGTATATGTTACTATTGATTTTTATATGGGTCTAGTATATGACTATATTAAGTATTAATTTATAATAAATGAGGTTAAGATCACTTATGAGGCTTTTTAAATGTGAGTTATGGTGTTTCAGAACATAATTTCTTTTCATTAGGATATATCACTTTTCCATTGATTTTATTATCTCAAAATTGTATATAAAATGACTATTGATTAATTTATGTTCTATTTCTAATAATATATTCTTCATTAAAACTTAATACACACAATATACCCATTGATTAATTCTTATTTCCAAGATTGGATCATTGTAAAGGATTTATTCTATGTTTTCCTTTATTGATGTAGGTTATGGACATAATTTATTTTATATTTAATTTATACTAATCCATTTAAATTAATACCACGAATCATTCAAAATTAATTTTATTTTATTGAAAATCCATATTACATCATTCAAAGGAATGAAATTTTAATCTATAAATGTAATTTTATTTGGAATGGAAGGAATATATTTAAGGTTTTCTAGAAGATTAATTTTAAAATTTTTTAAACAAAGTTTTAAAATATTATTAAAAATGTCAGAATTAATGGAATTAACATATATGGTGGTAAAACAATTTCCTATTACGATAACTATTTTAAAATATTTTTCTACATCCACACTCTTTTAACTATTTTGTTAAGAAAACTGGTTTTTAAAACTTATATTAAATTTTTTTCTTCAATTTTCATAAAATAATTGTAAAAAAATATTATACTGTAAAATAATCAATTTTGTTTGACATCTCTAATATCATAATTAATTTTTTTTCATTATCATTCTTTGGAATAATTCATTTTATTGTGATGAAATTTCATTAGACATTAAATATAACTTAAATATCAATATTGTTTTTATCATGGATATGATTTATTCCAAAACAATATACTATTTCTAGATGTAGAATTTTATAAGTAATGTAATTTTACTAACTGGGGGAATATATTAATTAACTATTGTTCATTCAATATTGATATTGTTTTAAAAGGAATATGGTTTATGAAATAAACTAACCATTCAATGTATCATGAATACATTTTAATGGTTTTAACATGTGGAGCCAAAAATAATTTATATTTTACATTTTACTCATCATGATAGGAAAATAATGCTTCAAATTCAGGAAAATGATCTTGAAATAATAAATGAATACTTTTACATTAAATTTATATATCAATGGTTTTCTTATCCATAATAGATTTGTTATTTTTTAGTGTTTAACATTATAAACATAATGTTCTCTTTAACTCTTTTTTACTACATGAACATTAGTTTTCTCTTATAAGTGTACATTTTAACATCACATAAAAAATATCCTTACCATGGAACCCAAATACATGGTATTTCATGAATCCATTTCTTCCGAGTATTCATTTTCAATAGATGTTTTATTATCACTATGTATGATTTGGTTTTCAAAACATGGTGTTTATAGTATTTAAACTTTAATGATGAAGATTAATTTTTTTAGTTTGTAACATATTTTTGTGGGGTTGAATGTTACACCCAAAAAATATTTCCATGTTCCATAACATGCTTAACAAGAAATCTTGAGCATTATGCGCACCAAAATATAATATTAAATTAATATTATTTAATGTTATAGTAATCTCTTAGAAATATTTTTGGAAAAAATAAATAGGGTTGAAAATAATTTCAAAAATATGTAATTTATATTTTTATAATTTATATGTACTAAATTTTCCATTATATCATTTTTATACTTCGAAAGTTTCCCTCTAAAAACAATTACTTAATTCATTGTGTGTAAATTATAAATTATTTATTCAAATTTTTAAACATTCATTTATAAAATTTTAAAAATACATATATATTCCAATCAATAATATGTTAAGGGGAATGTTTTTTACAGCATTGATTTATTTATAAATGAATAGTGAGAATTAATGATTTTTTTTAAAAAACTCTCATTCATTTTCAATAAACAAATTAATTGGAACATTTAATTTTAATTTATTCTTATCAATTAAAGTGAAATATAATCCATTTTCTAAATTAATATAAAATAGAAAAAGAAATCATGATTTTGATAGAAGATAGTTTTATTAAAAAAATAACTTGTCCAAAAAAAATTCATTCTGTATCACATGATTTCTTAGTATTTTTTGAAACTTATAAAATATTAGTATTTAAAAATTAATACCTTATTATGTGTCATGATTTTATATTTTCTTATACATTTCCATTTTATTTTTATAAGAACTAATTAAAACCATAGTAATAAAAATTACATCATGAACAGGTAAATATGGTAATTACAGTTAAGAGTGTTGTGGAAATGCATTAAACATTATCCCAACAATTTCTTTAATTCTATTGTATAATTAAATTGCATCCATATTAAAAAAAATTCTATCATATGAAATTATTTTCCCAATAGTTATGATATTAAAATTTATAATATTTATGTGAAATATATTGTTAAAGATTACACATTCATTCTATTAATATGAATAATATATTATGAAAGGTTAAAAATAGTATTTTTTATGCTAATTATAAAGATAAATAAATTATTTTTTCATCATGGAAATCTAGTTTCAATAATCATTCCTAAAATAATTACCATAAATTTATATACAACTCGGACAATACACATGTTGTAGTAGTAAAAAATCAATTAAATTATTTAAAAAGGTCTCTAATTGTGATTTTTTATAAATTTATTATGTCCCAAAAAATTAATATATACATATAAATTATTAGGTATTTGTTATGAGTTTTATTCAAATTCCATTACTTTTGTGTTATTTTCCATGTCCAAAGGAATAATTGGTTCAAAAAATGACCTTTATGATATTGTATAATAATTAATATTTTATAAAATTATATATTATTAATAAAAGTGTAAATTATTCTGAATAAAATAAAAATGGTTGAAAAAAACATGATCCCTTCTGAATCCATTTAGAATCAATTTTTTACTTTTATGAAATCATTCTAGATGATTAAAGTATACAAAAATTAATAATTTTATAATTTTTTGAAAGGGTTATGGGGGGTTGAAAATAAATGATTAGGGTGATAACAAGAAAAAATTGTCTATCTTTTCTTTCATGCGAAAATTATGATTCATAGTAAAATTATATTGTTATTATTTATTTATTTTTTCAATTTGGACACGAAAATAATTTATATTAATTTAATATTTTATGAAATTTGAATAATTCCCCTCCCCTCACATATAAAAGGGTAAACATTCTACCTTTTATTTCAAAAACATTTATAAAACTAGCTCAAATCAAATGTGTAAATATTTACATATAAAAAACCTTATACATGACATAGAGGTACTAATTTTCATAAATGCCTATTCCACTATTCTAGAACAAAGGATCGAAATGATGTTTACTATAGATTATTTACTGACTAAATCATGTATATTTCATCATCTCCATCATCAAAATCTAGTTTTAAAGTCATAAAATAATAACTATAGTATATTGATTTAAATAAATGTTGTTACGATTGTGGTACAAACATATTCTTTCTAATTTCAAGCCTACAAAAAGAGAAATAATTACTTGTGTGTATGTATGAATTATCGCCTCCAAATAGATATGTAATTTTTTTTCATCACCATATTACATTGGATATTATAAATATAAAATAATTAATATATATTTAGTTTATGAGAAAATCATTCTTCTTAAATTATAATATCATATCGTCATTATAATATTCTATTCCATTGGAAAAATATAACACCCCTCTTGCGTATGTGTGGAATACCACATCCATGATTCCATGTGGTACATTTATAATTTTCAATTTTCATATATGGTAATAAGGATATATTTAATTAATTAATAATATATATAGTTGTAATTAATATTATATTATAAGGTTTTATTTTTATTTACCTTTCTTTAATTCCATTTTTTAGAAAGTGAACAATTTTTCATGAATACATACATCCTACGATCTTCATGAACAATGTAAATCATTACTCTATATCTATATTTAATTGATGGATCTAAATATATAATAAAAAAATATGATACTTATATCATAAATAAAAATCATGATATTATGGAACCATGAGTAATATGCAAGGACTGAAATTACTAAATAAAAACATACTTCATAAATTAAGTATTTAGCACACAAAAAGAGATATTATTAATTTTTTTATGAAATGGGTGTTGAATGTAATAAAAGGATAAAAAATTATACTATATATATATATTTATATGGTTATATTAGTTTACCATAATAAATATTAATTCAATATATATGAGAATAAAATGAATTATTATTAATTTCAAACATGTGGTAAAGGGTTACATAAAAAAATTCTATTAATTGGGTTATAATACATATCCTTTATTTCATCTATCAAAATATTTTATTTGAATTGATTTTTTTTGTTTATATTTGTGCATATATTTTTTTTATTTACAATATTGACAAATAATTGTTTAATTGAATAATTATTATATCAAGTATATTATATTTTTATGATATTTTGTCTCAATATCTCTTTTTTGAGGCATGTTTTAATGTTATACACTTAATAAAATTTATAGGGTGTTTATATTTCAAGATTTATATATTATATAATTACTAATTTATAATTCATTCTAATTTATGTTCATATTCATATAACATAATTCAATGGTATTTCACATGATGTTTAACATGTCGTATGTGGTTTCATTACTCAATTTCCAATCACTGGGTTTGACTTTAACATCATTGATTATGTAATTCCATGATTATTTTTGAAATGAATTATTATTCCATAATATTGTATTTAAAATTTATTTTTATTTATTCACATTTGTTGGAGATAATTTTTTGATTTATTAATTATCAATAAAATGATATGAACTTTGTAATGTATTTCTTTCAAAATGTTCATTTTATTGAGTGCTATTTGTTATTATATACCAATTTAAATTATGTTTTGTATAAAATCCAATTATAGTGAATTTAAAATGAATATGTATTTATTAAATGTGACAATATTTTTAATTCTATTTATCATTTCAAGGTTTTAAAATTTACATTCTACCTACGTTGTGTGAATATATTTCACAATATCTTTTTTGGGTATTACTTATGTTTTTCATCAGTGATACATTATTATATAAACTTCATTATATCTATCATTTTTTATCCTCTACATATTTTAGGTTTTTGAAAATAAACATTAAAATTTTACTCTTTTTGAACATAATTAACATAAAGTGATATTTAAATTAAATCACAATCCAATATCCGCTTTGTTATGGTTTATTTTTGTTCCTTTTCTAGATTTTGGAAATTTGTTATATGAAAAGGACTTTTTATTTACTCAAAAGACTTATTATTGAAACATTATGCTATCCTTATATATTTTAATCATTTAGTAGGAATATTTAATTTTTTTTAAATAATATATTTCAAAATTCTTTATAAATGTCAGAATAATTAATTTAAATGTATACAACATCAATGAACATTCCCACCACTGTAACCATTTTATTCTATTTATATTCTTCAATATGAATTCCATAATTTTTAAGAGAAATTTTTTTATAAAAAATCTATTTTAAATATCTCACTTATATTTTTTTAAATAGTTGAAGGATTATGTTTTAAATTAAAATAATGGGTTTTGGACATCTCTTGTCTATTGAATAATTTTATTTCCCTAAAATCTTTCCTCAAAAATTCAATTTATTGGGATTTCACAATATTAGAATTTTTATGTCTAATAAATATATATATATTCATTATATCAGTGATATTCATATTTCAGAAACTGTATAAAAATTTTAAATGTGTTATTTTACTATGAATGTCATATGATTAACTAGGAAAATATTGATATTTCATATAATATACTCAATAAAAATATTTTTTTCCACAATTATTATTTTTAAATAATAATATTTATCATTACATATATGGGGAATTCATTGAACATGATGTAATTGGGTGTCCTAGAGTTATATCCTATCAATCCATCCATAGGTTCAATGAGACAATCTAGTTGCCAAAACATTTTAAATGGTAATTTTTTCTTTGTAGAGACTCATAGAAAAAATGGTAAGGGTTAATGTTCTGGATGGTAATTATATCATGATATCTAAGATCATGACATCCTAAATAAATCACTACATTCATTGATAATAAATTTATTATAATACATCTAATTTATATTTTAATATTATCCATGGATAAAGGCTATCCTCAAGTTATTGATTAAAATGAATGTGTTTTTAGTTATTTAACTTTACATGTTGATTATTTTTTCCATGTAATTAATTACTTCTATTTTATATAACCCTTAATAAGAATTTGATAACACCCTTAATTTTTTTACTTTAACCATGATTTGAAGAAGGTATCCTTAAATAATTTTATGGAAGTTGAATATTTACATTCAATTTTATTTATTTCAATAATAAAATGTTAATAATATATTAATATTTTCCTAAATACGGCAAAAACTGTTGATCCATCTGGTTGAGATCCATCTTATATTAGGACATTGAAATAATGTAAACATCAGTAATGGGCATCTAAGGATTAGGTTTCTATAACTCACATGTTGAAAATATATATTCATATTCTTTTGTACTGAAATTCACTAATCATGTACTAATATTATATCTCACACCACCTTCTGTTAAGATGAATGTTTCTATAGATGATTAATTTGGGACATTGGAACCGAGAGAAAAACTAGTATATGTGAACCTAAAATTTTAATATTCATTCCTCTTATATAAATTAGGAATAAAAATATCTTGTACTTTTTTATACAATTGAATAATTTTTGAAACCATCAATCTAGATATTTTAGATAACTTTTATTACCCACACATAAATAAATTGAATATTTATATTTATACCTTCCTGTTTTAAACCATCAAGCCGTTCTTTTTTATTTTCATAAAATAAACATTGTTGAAAAATTGGGAATTATACCAGAGCAAAAAAACCAGTGGGAAAATATATAAAAACCAAAAATTCTACAAATTTTAAATTTTAAATTAGTACCATTACTGCCAGAACCGTCGTATCAGGGATAAATCCAACAAATCATGGACCTAGTCTAGTGAAGAATCCCTTCCAAATCAATGACTTTATCATCATTAATGTATTTCATCTTCCCGGCATATCTTAACACCTTGAATACCATATTTGTAACCCTTACCACATGTTGTGGTGAAACAGAGGAGCATGGGACTATAAACAATCAAAAATGGAATAAAAATGGATCAAGACACTAATTTTTTGTGTTTTCGTGGGTTTTTCTATATCCATAGGATAAAGGGGAAATCACATTTATTTCTCCTGTCTCTAGATCTTTTCGGAGGATTACATCATAAAAATTACATCATTTTTCTCACTTTATGAAGTGGAAACAAAAATTATTTTTGAATAGTTGTTGGGTAGATCATTTACCCATGAGAAATCATCCCATTGCATACTGCTGTCCACAAAAGCTAAGTCCAATACTACAGTTTCCCACCTTGGAAGAACCCTGCACTAGGTTTTTTGATGTCCCAGGAAATCTATTGTAGCCTTCAACAACCACCTTCACTAAAAATGCCACCCCTTATTGGGAGTGGCACCCAAAAATATCAACCTCGCAACCAATTTTGGGTAGACACTTGACATGTTTTCTCCCTACATGTGTTGAAAATTGCAATAACAAATCAAACATTCTTTTTCACAATAGATGTCATGGAACTTCCACTGGAATCAATGGATCTCGGACTAACAGTGGTACCTATCAAATGATACAACCCTTGGGACTCTTTCCTAGTAAACATCACTACAAACCCATGTGATACTTCCAACACTCCACATTCTTTGGAAATCTTGAATGCTTACGCATCAAGCATACTTATTGATAACAGGATCCATCTTATCCTTATAACAAATTCCATGTCTAAAAATTTATGAACTCCTCCATCGAGTGTCTTCAATTTCACTATCCAGACGCCTCAAACCTCACATTTTGACCCATAACCAAATTTCACTGAGACTAGAACCAGTTGAAAGGTTTCAAATGTGCCATCATCATACATATTTTTTCTGAGCTCCCCAAATCTAGAACCCATTTTTCTTTCATTTATATTTTGAGACCACTCATTTGTCCTCTTTTGAAATCAGAATTCCCACTTTATGTCACCGTATCATTTGCAATAATGACACTAAACTTCTCTCGATTTGATTCTCTCATCTGAGAGAAAACTTCATATTTCCAGATAGACATTATCATCTGCCAATAATTCTGTGTTGTTTTTCTCCTCCTCTTCAAAAACCATTTCCGTGCAACATATTGTTTGTGTGCTCCATAATAACATTTATAGTGACCCTTCTTCTCAGACCAAAAACATGTGATTTCACCCGGACCATGTCCTCTTGATTTTGGTATCCATTATGTACCTCCTGACATCCGATGTTAGCTCGTCACACATGGATAATATCACATCACCATGATTTGCTCTATTGAATGTGCCACAGGGCTTCATAATTCCTCCGATTCATAATGTGATGCAATAAACTTGTCAAGAATCAATGTTTCCATCCCCATGGGAAATAAATTAACTATCCCATAAAATGAGTTTAGTAGTGATAAAAAATGAAAATGTGTTTTGTCTTCCTCTCCAACCTTCACGCTGATCTCCAATAACTATGTCAGGATTTTATTGAATTCATTGGTGTGATCCAATAAAATCATTCCCTTAAACATGAACAACTGGTACAATTTCTTCTTCAGGAATAATTTTTTTGTGAGTGGCATTTCCATATATCGTTTCTCCAACTTCTTCAGGATCCCCATCAGTGAGGTCTAATCCAACACCAAGTACTTTACCTCATATGTCAGAAAGAGTCAAATTGTGATGATAACCCACATCTTGAGCTCTTCCCAATCATATTTACTAGTATCCTTAGGATTTTTTCTGATCAACGGTCTGATCATGCCCTACTGCACTAAAATATATTTCACCATCATTTTCTACAAGCCATAATTTTTCCGACCGTTGAACTTTTTGATCTAAAATTTTCGTAGTGCTCTTCCATGGGACATCATCGATATCAAAAAATTTGGTCACCAACGTCAATGTCAAGAATCCTTTTCCCCACCTAAATGAAGTTATAATTTTAAAAAAATAACCTTATAGATGCCCCTAGAATGATCGAAATTGTCAGAATAGATTTCTGGATCACTGAAATCAGACAACAATATAATGAGATATGTTCATAACACTTTCAACAGTCCTGAGCATGCACTGACATGGTGCTAATGTGGCACGGATGTGGAACACCAATGTTTTAATCGTAATCTCACCTAAATTGTTGCTGGTGGAGTGAACAGTGTCGTCTCCTCTGGCACGAGGTTACTGTTCAACTGCGGGATTAACCAATCATTGACTGAGATTATCTCATTAGTTTAAGCTCCATTTTCAACACTACTTTCACCATTGTAATCGTCTCTTAGTCCTCTTCCCTAATCTAGACTCATAAAAATTTTCCAACAACCTTCAATTTTCCATCCATTGGAAAAATTTCTACTGCCTCATCATCTCAACTTTCCTCGCCCTAACTCACCTCTGGTACCCCTTGTTGGGGCGTATGGGAGGTTTGTGGAACTAGAAACACAAAAAATGATATAAAAATGGATCAAGACACTAAATTTATGGGGTCCTGCAGGTTTCCCAACATCCACTGGATAAAAGGGCATAACTTTTATTTCACTCCTCTCTATATCATATCAGAGGATTATAACATACTAATTACACCTGATTTTAATCTTTATAAAGAGGAAGCCAACATGTTTTGACAAAGGTTGTTGGGTAGATCATCTATCCAGGATAAATCTTCCCTCCACTTGTTGCAATCCATGAATGATTCCTCCAACACGTCGGCTGCCCACCTTGTTAGAACACTATATTGGGTATGTTGTCGTCCATGGAAATCTGTTGTTGCCTTCAACATCCTCCTTCACTAAAAACCACCACCCCATATTAGAAGTTCCCCCGACACCACCAGATTCAGCACATCACCAGCAGTATTACATCCATTGTTTTCATCGACCATCATCACTAGAGCCAGGAAGGGTGGCACATAACTGGGACATCCACCAATCCCTACCACCATCTATATATCACCACTATAGAAAACCAACATAACCGAAAAAAACCATTATAATAGAACATGAAAACCAAATAAAAATTGGATAGTGGGCCAGCAAACCTCCTAAATACCCTACACCACTCGATCCTCACCTCCAATATCTTCTATGAAGAAGTACACAACATACCGACAGGGAAACGATCCCAATACCATGATGTTGGAGAAGAGATGAGAAAATAGTGGCCTCATCAGGGAACCAATATATAATCATTATTATTCCTTCAAAACTTATAAACAATAATAGAGTAAGATAATCAATCCCAAAAAATAACATTTAACCATACATCGAACCATATCTATAAAATAGTGAATTATCCAAACAGAGGAATAAAGCCGATCTGAGATTGCTTCATTCCCACCTCCAGCACCATCCCAAGAAGGACCTGATCTTGAATCAAACCAGACTAAATTTAAGTCAAACAATATGAGTAGGATGGTATGGGAAGAGTAGAAGGAATTCATCAAACATTCTCACCTGGTCTGACACATTAATTCATTTTCACCCACACACATAGACCTAGAATGGGGATCTGATGTACAATGGAGGACCAAAATAGTGGTGGTGAGAAGGGCATGATGACAACGCTATCATGCCAAAATACTCTAGAGGGAATAATAATTATGAAAAATAAATATGAATGTGGACTAGGAGAAGTGGCACTAACAACGTCAAACATGCCATCAAAACCATAGAAGGGGAGGAAGAGGCAGAGGGAGCAACGAGAGACTGGATAAGTGCATAGACATTAATCAATTTTCAATGATAGAATATCCTTTTGATTGAAATTAATTTTTATTTCCAAATTTTATTTCATATGAAAACATCATTACTCGTCTTCACATGAAATTTAATGGTTGTTGAAATAATATTTGAGAACCCTATTCAAAATTACTTTTAAATTTCCAGGAATATTTTTTCAAAATAACCTATAACAATATTTTCATAGGAATATATCAATATAATTAAATTCATAAACATGGTTATTTAAAATAAAATATTCATTTTTTCTATGAATTATTCAAAATATTTTAATATGTCTCTAATAATTATTACGCATACATCAAATATGATGATATCAATTGTGTCTATGACAAAATATTTTGTATTAAAAATGATTCTTATATTTCATAAATAATATTTCATAATTGTTAGGTAGTTATAATGTTTAGAATACTATTCTTGAAAGTGATTCATTAGTATTTATAATTTGTTCTGTATCTTACACACCATTCTTCAGTCTCCACTAATTATACAACCATTGAGTTTCTTTGATTAAATTTAATTTTCAAATTCATCATTATATAATGTGAACATTAAATATGATTAACATAATACGTTTGGTGAGAATAAATGAAAAATTTTATATATTTTCAATTCATCCACCATATGAAATTATTTTTTTAAATAAACATCTTAAACCTATGAATAACCCTTAACACTATATGTTATCTATTTTTAAAACTATCACCATTTTGAATTAAATTATTATAGAACACTAATTTAATTATGATATTCTAAAACTATGTTTTGGTAAAAATTCCATGTATCACAATCATTAATATTTGATCTAGTTTACTATTTATTTCATTAAACCATAATTTATGGTATATTGGTTTGGTAATATACTAATGCTCAATGTTATCGTTAATTATGTTTTCAATAAAAATAACTATTTCGTAACAGTTTGTATATAGAAATACTATAGTTTAATGTTGATTTTGGGGTAGTCGTCTATTAATTTTTTTTCCAAGTCACCATTTTTTCATAAAGATTTTATTCCTCCATGGACTTATAGTAACATGAATATTCATGTTGAGTTACTCAACATCTATTCAATTCATTTCTTTTTTTGAATGATACTATATTAACTTCAATAAATGCATTAGACCCACAATTATCATATTCTATCATCATGGAATTGTTTTTAATTTCCATTACATTAGAGGATTCCATAAATTTATGATTTTATATTTTAAATTCTGTAACTCCATTTATTGGAAAAATATCCTATAAAAATTTCATTCTTATTACTTTGATAAAATTTTACTTTGGTAATAATTAATATCATTTCTAAACAGGGACTCCCCAAAAAATTAATATAATTCACTATTTCTTTCTTTTTGAACAACATCTTTTAAGGAGTCATATTTGATTCTGATCATTGTGAAATATAATTATAGAAAAGTACTGCTATTCACATTTCATTCCATTATAATAATTATATATATATATATATTACAATAGCATAATCCTCCACTCAACATGAAAACTACAGTGTTTCATTTCCACAATTCTAGTTTTCAATTGTGCATAAGGATAAATGATTTGATGTTTGAGCCAATAAATTTACTGACATGATTAGAATTATTTAAAAGTGTAATCTTTTCCATTATCTTTTATTATCTTCCTAATTTATGTCCCATGCTCATTCCCCGTATTCCATTTGAATATTTTAAACATCCCCATAGCTTTGTATTTATGTTTTATGAACATAACACTAGTCATTTAGGTGATGTCATCAATAAGGGTAATAAAATTTAGATGTGCCTTTTTAGATTTATTTTTCACGAATACAAATTCATTGAAATGTATGAGTTCATGTGGTCTGGTGGATATAATCATGAAATTAATGTGACCTATGTATATAATATTGTTCTCATCATTGGTTTTATAAATACAGTTTCTTCTTCTTTTTATTGGATTAAATGTCTCTCCAACAACTCAATTGAAATATTTATCAGATTATTTTCCCTACAATGAGAATATATTTTATGTAAAAATTAATTTTCATCTCCAAAATGATGGTAAAATGAATTAAATAATGCTATTATTTGAAAAATATTTTATTTTTTATTAAATTTATCATGCTTATTTTACAATCCATTAATCATTACAGAATACAACAAACATTTTTCAAAATTACATTATTTAATCATTACAAATATATATTACACTTTATAAGTAATAAATAATCCCTCTAAAAATCACATTATCAGAATCAATAATTTGATCATTAATAATATCCAATCAATGTAAATGATTTTTAATGAAGCATAATAAGAATTGTTTACAACACCACTACTTTAATGTTCAAAATTTCTCAATACATTACCTTACGTGACATATGTATATAGTATCTGATACCGAGAATCCATGAATTTAATTTATAGTAGTATTTCTATGATAAATCAACTAATTTATAGTATCCATTCGTCATATTTTTTTATTCTAGTGTATAGAGTATTTATTGAAGGGGTTTTCATCAATAATTCTGTACATTGTAATGTTTTGTCCCATATTTTTTATATTTCATCTAGTCAATAAAAACATATTTATCTCGATGTATTTTTATTTCTAATTCTATTTTTTAAAAGTTATTTTTTTAGGTTCTCATTATTTTCATGGTGAGTGTCTCCCCATTGGCTAATAAATAATCCTTCAATGCGATATAGTATCCCATTAGTTATAGGGGAAATTAGAAAAAATATAGGATCACTAAAAATACCATTCTATCCACAACCATGATTTATTTATGCCTATATGGGTGAATTGTCAAAAAGGTATTTTAAAATATTCGAATTCTTTATTTAATGAATCTCAAAACATCTTTCATAAAATACTCTTATATTAAATCCATTTTCTAATAATAATTAACTCCACATTTTCTATCAATATAAAAACTCTCACTTATTGTTGAAGAAGGTAAAATTTCATTGAAATTTTTTATTGATAATCACATTATGATTTCATTGAACTTTTCTTTTCAAGGAATATTTTTGTTTCTATTGTGGAATGGTTTTTACATGACTTATATCTCATTGTAAAAAAATTCCTTCAAATTTATAGAATATTTCAATTCTTACATGGACCTTGAAAATGTCATTTTTTAATTTTCTTCACTATATAATTTTTTTCTTACTCTTTAAACATCCTTTATTTTTCTTCTCCCTTATAGTTGAGGATACTTATTCCGTCTTCTTGAGAATATTCCGTATTGAAAACCCCCCTTTTAGTTACAATTTTTTCATCTATTTCAATAGAAAAACATATTCTTTTATCTTAGTTTTTTTCTAAAAACATTCATTATGATGTTAATTTCATTGGTTCTTTATATAGGTTTCCTCACATTTTACTTATTCATAAAATTATCTCTTCGCATTATTATCCGGAGCCATGATACTCAAACGATTATATGGTAATTCCTTGTCATATGTAACATGTAACACCATAAACCACAATTACCCAAAGTCGGTGCATTCTTACATGACATTGTCATGATACATGGAATCATGTCCTGAAATACTGATCAGTTTAGTAGCCTTGGAAGCACTAGAAACATTCATAAGTTTTTCATTACATCATGAAATAAAAACACCAACAACATTTTACCCATTATCCACAATACTATACTTATCCTATCTATACAAGTCGAAAATAAAGTATTTCTTCACATACTAGAAAAGAATAAAATAGATAAAGTGTTTATCTCAAATGCTCTATAAGGATAACAATATAGCAGGAACATTCATAAATAAGCATAAAAATTATAGAAAATTTATAAGACTAAAAAATCATTTTAAACATAAAATTCAACATAATATAGAAAAGATAAAATCAAATAATTCCATTTACTTATTCACATGGATATTCTACTAGTCAAATAATCACATGAAATATCAATATCCAATTTCATAACTATGGAAGGCATAATTACAGACTTCATAACCACATAGTAAAGGTGTTGTGCAAAGACTATAAATATGATTTCCTCAAGGCCTTGTTCCAAGACAATAGTTTGTCTCATGAGACCTACTGATTCATCGAGGAGCTACAATGGTCTCCACCCATCACTTACTATGTCCAATGAATTCCTCATTTGAAAAGGTATAAACATGACATAAACATTTGTATTAAAACTAGCATAAAAATTTTCAATACATTATACATAAATAATGAATGGTGTTAAAATAACACATCCACAATCAAACATATCACAAAACCTTCAATACAATAAGGATGATTTTTATCATAATAAATCTATTTCAAACAATATTAAAATCAATAAAAAGATGTTGACATAGATGAAATGAAAACTATTTGAAAAAATTCATCTTTCTATATTGAAATCATTGAAAACTAACATAAAAATAAAGGAAAACATTTATTTTGAAAATATTCTAATATGATTGTATGGGAATCTTTGATGAAGATATAATGGGGGAAATAATCCACACCCTGCACATATGTTAAAAAAATACATTAATACATTAATTTTGTCGAAAAGCTTATAAAGTACCTTGTTTGGAAAACAAAGGAAATATTCCTTAAACCCCATTTTATGAAAATTATAAAATGGTATAAAATATTTAACCCATAGTCTATTAAATATTAACAATTTTTTGAAATACATTTTTTAGAAACATGTATGTGGATGATAAAGAGATACCACGAGATACTTACGTAAAAACAACCTCGGATAAAAAAGAGATTGTGAAAATAACCCTTACCTTGTACTTTTCCTCAAAGATCGTATGTTAACCTCATGTATAATATTTAAAACATTTGTATTAAATTATAAAATAATCATATACAAAAATATGATATCATATATAATTTTTTAATATTGATTTGTTAATAATATTTTAGTAGTATCATCGTTTTGGGTGTTAACTGGTTATTTTTCCTTTATATGCTTAGTTATGCAAGTAATGTTTGTTATGGATTGAATGTATTTGATTCATATAAACAATAATATTATGTTTATAAAAATTATTTTGAATCATAAACTTAAAATTATTTTCGAATGATTACGATGGGGAAGGAATCTCATCACGTTCGTGAAAATAGTAATCTGTACATATGCACGAGTGAAAATATCATTATATTGATGGTTAAATCGTACGTAATTAGAAAGTATATCATATATATATATAATAATAATTAATGTGTTATATTTATAATTTTAATCAGTTAAACTCATTATTATACCAATTCAAATAATGAAGTGTTTTAATTACAAACTACACCCCGACGTACAGATGGTATGCCATATGTACACTAGTACGGTGACTTTGTCATTCATATGATGGATTGAATAATGAATATGGTTGTACAATTTTTATAATAAAATAAATGTATATAATAGATACAGGATTTATTATTTTATAATGGAAACAACAAATAAATAAAAAGTGGGAGAAGAAAAGAACATGAAATATGTGATGTAATATTTATCTCTTCTTTGGGTTCTACATTTTGATTTGATCAAAAGGGATCCTTGGGATGGATTTAGGACCAAAGGAAGGCCTCTAGGACGTACGGAGGAATGTTTGGAGTATATTTGGATATGGTATGGCCGATTCAAATGGACTTGGAGGTGTGAAATTAATTTAATTGGAAGTAGCCTATTATTATAGAGGTGAGGGTCACTTTTTGAAGATCATGATATATTATTTCATAGTATAATTATTTGTGGAATATAATGGATCCAAAATGATTTATTAAGAAGATAAGGATGTGATGGGTCAAAAACCTATCAACCAATAGTTTTTATACATGTTTTGGGCACCATATTAACCTTATCTTTTAGATTTAACACTTTTTTAAATAGTTCGACATTTACCATGTCTTTTGTATTTTTTATATTATATGGTTAATAAACTTACTATAACTAGAAAATAGAACCCGATGTGGGTCATTTTTAATATATATAACCTAATCTAAGTATTTTGGCCAAACTATAGATTTTTAGGAATTTAATATCAATTAATAATATCGTATTTTTTATAAAAAACTCAATTATGTCAATTTCGACACTATTTAGTTTTTTTTTTAAATCATAACAGCATGACTACTTCAAAAAAAATATTTAATAAACAATAACATGTCATATTAACCTATAAAATTAGTGGAATTCATCAAATGTTTCAAATTACATTTATTTTGATATTTATAATATCATATGTTTTTATATTTCATTAATAAGGTGATTAGTGCATCATCATTATGTCGTAAATAAATTATATTATTTAATGTCTAAAATTTTTAAATAATATATCATTATTTCGGAAATTTTTTTATATTTTAATGAAAATCTATAGTCAACTTTTTATTATGAGTAAAAAAATATTAAAAATTAATTACTTATTAAACATTGAATTTAACAGTTTTAACTCGTATTTAAATAAAGTAATAATAAATGTCATAATGCACATTATCCTCAGCCCAGTTGGTGAGGAATCCTTATGTGCATCCATGAGACATGGGATCAAATCTAGGTGGAGGTGAATTTCTGGGGTACTGTAGTAGTACTGGGGCAGTACTGTAGTAGTACTGTAGCAGGAACTGTGAAAAACTGTACCAGGTACGGTAGCGGGGACTGTAGCAGGCACTGTTTGGCAATGTTGCAGCCTGGAATATTCCCCCGTTTGGGCCTTCAGGCCACCTATTTGGTCCCCGAGTCCTTTAAGGCCTTCAGGCCACCCAGGCCTTCGGGTCAGTAAGTCTTTCTTTCCACCTCAAGGCCATTGGGCCACCTTAAGTGAAAATTCAAACCATAAAACCTAAGAGGAACAAACTTCAAAGGAGGAGGAGTAAGGAGCTCTCAAAATAACAGAATCTAAACGGATTGCAAGAATGAGAGGGTATGGAACCTACCATCAGGACAAGCCTGTGCATGCATGGGAAAGCCTCTCCGGATAGCCATGCGAAGGTGGAGAGCTGATTTCTCAATGAAGATGATGGGGAGGAGCAGTTCCATGTAGTTAGTCTGGGTTGTATGAAATTTTTGGAGCCTATGAGCATTGAATTCCTATAATTCCTATGGGCCATGTAATATTTATGCCTACGGGCCTAGTAAGGGTTCTCCCTCACCACTTCAATGGTGGATTATCAAAAATCAACAAAAAACGAAGGCCTCCATGCCATTGGAGGAATACTAAATGTCCTAATCTAATCCAAGTGGACCAAAATGATTATATTTTACTCCTAAAGTTTTTTTGTCTAATTAAACTTGTCAAAAATAATTAAGACATGTGATAGTTTAATTATAATATCATTATTACCCTTAATTACCAAATTTACTTTAACCTTGGTAAATAAAATTCAAAATTTACTATTCAGCAAAAATTATTTTCATCTTATTGAAACACATATTACGTATTGATGTCAATTGTGTCTTTTGGAATTTTGAAATTCAACTCACAGAAGAGGAAAAATTAGGTTTTATGAAAATTTTAAAATGATCCTATAAGGTGGATAAAAGATGGTAAAAAGTTCTATAAAAATTTTTATATTTAATTTTATTAAAAACTGACTCCCAAAAATTACATTGATCATATATAGCTATTATGTATCTATTTTTTACATAAAATATATTAAAATATTATAAATAATTGTTTAAATAAGAAGATGGATTTAAACAATAATGTTGTGTTTTCACTATTCATCTAAAATTTAATGTTTTTAGAAAAATACCATAAATTCACCCTAAGATAATTTCAATATTACGAATTAAAATATGTAGTCTATTTTGAAAAGTAAAATTTATAAAATTTCAAAATTGGGTATTGATATTCATGAAATCTAGTTGGATTTTTCGTGGCCTATTAAAACTCCATGTTGCGTATAATACAAACTACTACATTATTCAAAGGGAAATGTACTGTAAAATATTGGGGTGTTATATTCTCCCATCCTTAAAATAATTCCATATTTTATGTTTCTAGAATATCACAGCATAAAAAGATTTGAGTGGTTCTTCATCATAAGTTCCTCGGGTTCCCACGTAGACTCTTCCATCTTATAGTTTCTCCATAGACCATTTACCAGACAAGTCGTCTAGTTTCTCATCACTTTCTCTCTTGTATTAAGAATATTGACATGCTCATCACAATAAGACAGATCAAGTTCCAGTAAATTTTTTTCATATGTGAGTACATACATTGGGATAGGCATGTATTTCCTCAATAGTGACACATGGAACACATCATGATCTTCGGAGAGACATGGTGGCATTGCAAAATGGAAAGCTATATCCTCAATTCATTCTAGAATATCGAAAGGTTCGATGTACTTGGGACACAATTTTCCTTTCTTACTGAATATTATAACACCCTTCCATGGCGATACCATCAATAAAACATGATCTCCTGTATGATATTCCAAATCCTTCATCTCTTTATCGACATTTACCATTTTCCTACTTTGAGCTGCATTGATGTGGGTTTGGGTGTCCTTCACCATTTCCATTATGTCCTCAACAAGTTCTGGGCCTACGAGTTTTCATTCACCAACATCATCCCAACAAGTTGGTGTCTGAAAACTCTTTCCATATAACACTTTATATGGTGTAATCTGAATACATAAATGGAATCTATTGTTATCAGAATTTTATAGTAGAGGTAAATATTGATCGTACATACCTTTAATGTCAATTGAGCATGATCTGAACATGTCTTCTAATGTTTGAATAGTCCATTCTGATTGTCCATCGGTTTGACGGTGGTAGGTAGTGCTTAATCAATGTTCAGTATCCAAGGACTTCTAACAACTTTTCCAAAATCTTGATGTAAAACAGGGATCGTGATAAGAAACAATCGATAGGGGTTCACCATAGAGTCTTACAACTACATTAATATATATTCTTGCTAGATGATTAAATGGTAAATATTTTATTATAAAAAGAAAATTTGATGACTAGGTAAGACGATTAACAATGACCAATATTGCATCATTCCACTGAGGAGTCTTTGATATCCCCAAGAAAAATCCCATCATAATATTATCCCATTTCCACTCACGTATGGGAAGAGGATGCATGACTCCTCTAGAATGTTGCCTTCCAGATTTCAGTTGTTGAAAAAGGACTGGGATGGAGTATTGGGGATGGATCATCTGTCAACATATGGTCTGACCCATGGTTGATTAATACAGATGGTATGCGGGCTACATCCCACGCACCACCAGGCCTTGAAGATTCCACTGTCAGAAGCCTCCCTTCCGACCAAGGAATGGGGTGGTGTGTGGATAATATTTTCGAATTGTTTAACGAAAGATACCAAAGAATTATCTTAAGCATGCCCTGGGGCCCTGACGTAGGCCCTGACCATCTCTTCTGGTGCAATGACATATCAGGCGAATACACGTCGAGATCCGGATACTGGCTTACTCTTTGAAACCACCCAACCGACCAGAACGAGGGACCATGGTAATATCTTTGGAAGCTCAACGTCCCCCAAAAAATACGACACTTTTGGTGGCGGGTCTGCATGGGCACCCTCCCAACAATGAGCCTTCTCGTGTACCGACATATGTCCAATGTCGCTTACTTTCTGTTTTGCCTGAACATCCCAGAGACCCCCTTGCATGCCATCATTCACTTCCCTGAAGCTAAGGAAATCTTGAATAAGTGGGGCCCAACCCCAGATGCATCGCTGGATACGGCTTTTGACCTCCCCGCTCTCCTGGTGCGATGGTGCTCCTCTCTCTCAGCGGTTAAGGCATGGTCATTCTACACCTGGCCTGGATCATCTGGGTACGGCGTAACGTTGTTGTCTTCCACCATGGGAATAAACCTCCTGAATTCTTGATTGAACGTGCCACCTCATGGATCCAGGGATAGAATCACCAAAATGGACAAAAAATTCCTGATTCTCCCCCTCCTTTCCCCCACAGTGGAACCCCCCCAAGGGAAGGTGTTCTTAAGATCAACGTGGACGCGTCTCTCCCAAAGGATGGACTTGTCACCTTCGGTCTCCTAGCCCGAAATCATATGGGGCAAATCATCGCAGCAAAGTATGAATCACATCAGGCTTTTTGGGAACCGGATGTTACAGAGGATAATGGCATCTTGGAAGATTTGATGCTGGATTTGGAATGTGGGTGGGTGGATATTTGAATTGAATCACACTGCTTCACCATGATCGATTCCATTAACCACAACAACGGCGGTCTCTAGTCGTTTGGCCTCATTATCAGGGGAATTCTCTCGCTCTGCCAATGCTTTTCATTCTGCACGTTCTCCTTTACCAAAAGATAAGGAAACAATGTGGCCCACCAGTCAGTAACATCAGGCCCCTTTGAGGACAACCAGCTCTGGCTGGAAAATTTTCCTTCATGGATTTACAACTATACGTCTGCTGATATTCATCATTAATGATATCGGCATATCTCAAAAAAAATCAGTAATCTCTCTCATCATGTTGTCCCACAAAATTTTTTCTTCATATCTCCATACATATTGTAACTCCTAAGGTGTATTGAGAAATTGGATCTATGAGCATCATACAACAATTCCATTTTTATATTAGGTATGTTAGGAACACAAGATTTCTTCCCAAATAAAAAAAATTCAATATTCATATATGAAGTCACTCAATTTCCCATCAGTCACAACTTTAATCTTCCTTTGAAATACTCCATCATTAGTCTGAGAACTTTTTATCCTTTCTAGTAATGATGGTTTGGAAGTCATTTAAAAAATTATTGATAATTCACCTTCTATGGTTATTAGCATATTCCTATTTACTAGATCCATGAAAATATGTTCCCTTTTGACTCTCATCTTGTTCAAAAATCCATGATCCATTCTACTAAATGCATATTCCACCTTATTTTCCTTCCTAGGGTGGTAGTTTATAGTGCAATCATAATACCCGAGTAGTTAGAGCAATATATTTTGTCTCATATTGAGTTATTTCTATGATACAATATACTTCAAACTCTTGTGATTAGTATAAATATCACATTTCTCACCATAGAGATAGTGTGTCCTTATCATCTGAGAAAAGATTATAGCTGCTAACTCAGGATCATTAGTGGGATTGTTTTTCTTATGAATATTTAGGTATAATGGTGAATTGGAAATAACTCTATTATTTTTCAAAATTACACAACCTATTCCTTTCATTGAAGCATCAATATAAATAAAAAACCGTTAATTCCCAGATGGTAGAGTCAATATTGGAGTATTAAAAAATCATAAATTTAGTTCTTCAAAAAATTCTTCACAATCTTTTTTCCAAACAAATTTAACCCCTTTACATTTGATATTGGTTAATGGGTTAGCCAATTGAGTAAAATTCTGGTCGAATCATCGATAATAGTATGCTAGACCAACAAAATTGCGTACCTTAGTTATACTCATTGGTGCAGGCCATTCTTGTATAGCCTTGGTCTTTGACAAATCAACGAAGATTTCTTATTTAGAGAAAATATGGCCAAGAAGATAAATATCTTGAATCCAAAATTCACATTTGTGAAACTTCCCATATAATTTATTTTTATGAGGTTTTTTAAAATAGTGTGCAAGTGATTATCATGATCTTTGTAGATTTTTGAATATTCCAACATATCATCAATAAATACCACCACATTGTCAACAAAATATTTAATGAAATCTCTATTCATTATATCCAAGAAGACATAGGCTACATTAGTCAATCCAAAATCCACTACTACAAAATCTTAATGCTCATACCAGGTTAGAAATACTTTTTTCGGAATGTCATCCTTCATCACACTCAATTGATTATATCCATATCATAGGTCAATATTTTCAAAATATTGAGCTTCATGAAGTTGGTCAAATAAATCATCATTGTGAGGTAGGGGATACTTTTGCATTATTGTTATATCATTTATCTCAATGTAGTCAATGCACAACCTCATAGATCTATCATTCTTATTATAAAAAAGGACATGGGATCCCCCTGTAGAAACACTTGGGCAAATAAATCATTTATTACTCAATCCCTCCAGTTGTTTCTTTAGTTACACTAATTCGTTAGTGGACATTCAATAAAGGGTCATTGATATGGGCCTTGAACGAGGAATTAAATCAATGTAAAACTCAATTTATAATTTGGGAGGTTGTCTACGTAAATCATCTAGAAACATTTCAACATATTCTTGAATGATAGGTAGGTCCTCAATTTTAACATTCTTTTCCTCACCCGTAATTATTTCATTCTCTTCCTCTATAATAATTTAATTTAGTAGAGCTAGTGGGGGTGTATTTATATAAGAATCAGCTTTTGATGTTTGTACGCTAATGATAAGGTACTACTTATAATTCTCAAAAAATGTAACCTCCTTCTTCATAAAAAAAATTCACATCGTAGTTCAAAATCCAATCAATTTGAAGGATTATATCAAATTAAATCATGTTTTTGATGATGATATTAGGAGATAAAGAACATTTATATTCCCTAATGGGAACTGATCCACAAAACATTAATGTGATGATACTTCCCTTAAGAGATTTGACTGACAACAACCTTGTTAAGTAAAATTGAAAATATCTATATTTCATAGCAAACTGGGAAAATATGAAACTATTAAATGATCATTAATTAAATAAATAATTAGCTAAACATGATGGAACCATGAAATTACATACCACCGCGTCTATTGATGTTTCAACCTCAGCTGTAGTGATTGCATAAACATGGCTTGGCTCCCTTGGCCTTTTTGAGGTAAGTTCCCTTAGCGCATAGGAAATTCATTTGCATAATGTCCCATTTCTCTACAATTGTAGCTTTCAAAATTGACATCCAATTTCCTTCCCATACAATCACGAGTTTGGTGGCCTTTTCCACGCGTCTATAATAGACTCTCACACCCTTCCGGAAAGTACCTGGGTGGTTCTTCCCTCATTTTCCAGAGGATGAATATTCAACATTCCCCTTCTTCCACATATTTCCATTTCCAGAGTGATCAGCTGATCTCTTCTTCTCTTTCTCTTCTTTAAATTCATAAGACATAGAGAATTGTTTTTATACCTTGATATCACTTGAGAAAATATCTTCGTATGGTGAAAAAGTATGTGAGATTATTGATCGATGAATAATTTTTTTTACCCACCAATAAATCGATCAATCTTACTCCCTGTGTTATGTATATAATCGGATGCATGACTTGTCAACCATGTAAAGGTATCTTTATACTTTGTGACATTCTCATCCAAGTTTTTCCTCAGACTCAAAAATTGTCATTCTATATTTTCTCAGTGGTCACAATTTATGTATTCTTCTATTAAAATCCCTTTACACTCCCATAATTCGACATTATATACTTCTTCATATTCCTTTGTGGTTTGTATTAATGACCAACATTGATATACATCTCTCATGAGGTGATAAAAATTCATGAAAGGTTTTTCCCTTTCGCTACTCGTAAAGCTTGAAATATTTTCTCTAAGAAATGTATCCATTTCTCAGCTAGTAATGGATTTTTGGCCCCATTGAATGATGGTGTTGTTTCCTCATGAAGTGGTTTAACATTGATCCTCCACATTCTGGGTCAGGGTGCTTAATATGGGTAAAGTTATTATTCATAACCTGAGTGAGTTGTCCCGGTATTGTGATAAGTTGATCACCACTAGTTCCATCACCAGCTCTACTGTAATTGTATTGAGTAGGAGGGAAATCCATAAAGGGATTACGTTCTTTGATACAGTTTACATTCCATTGAATGATGGTGTTGTTGCCTCATGAAGTGTTTTAACATTGATCCTCCACATTCTGGGTCAGGGTGCTTAATATGGGTAGTGTTATTATTCATAACCTGAGTGAGTTGTCCCGATATTGTGATAAGCTGATCACCAATAGTTCCATCACCAGCTCTACTATAATTGTATTGAGTAGGAGGGAAATCCATTAAGGGATTACGTTCTTCTATACATTTTACATTCCATCAACTAGGAGCCATTTCTAAATAATGGCATATACTAGATTAGTTTATGAATCACAATGCATAATTCCAAATTTGAAAAACTCTTAACATATATTGAAGAATTTATGGATATAATACATAATCATTAAAAAATTTCTTTGATCGGGTATATACTCATAAAAATTTCATAATGATTTGTAATGAAAATGTGAATTATCCTAAGCATATCCCCTGGGAGTGTCATTACTAAGAGTAAAGCAAGGCCTATTTTCATGTAACAGGATTACCCTGGTCAAACCTAAAACTCCTTGTTGGAGTTTTCACCCCTATGTTCATCTGTGCTAGAGACACCTATACATGCTCGTATCAAGATATGGATGTATTTCTTTGAAAATAAACAAAATCTCTACGTTACGAAAATTCTAGTATGTTCTTCAATACCAATCCTTAGAGTCTATCTTATGGTAATGAGATCTTAAAAAAGATTATCTCAATCTTGGTTCCATTATTGGTAGTAAAAATTTTATGATAACAACTTTAACACCATGACGCCATTTACCTAGAGTTGGTGAATTATTACATAACATTGGCATGATATAAGGAATCATGTCCCGAAAGACCGATATGTTTAGTAGCCTTGTAAGTACTAGATACATTCATAAGTTTTACATTACATCATGAAATAAAAACATCAAAACATTTTTTCATCATTGACCACACATATATTCTTAGCCTATCCCTACACGTAAACAATAAAATATATCTTCATATCATAGGTAAAATAATACATAGAAAAGGGTGAGCTCAGATGCTTAGTAAGGATAACAATATAGAAGAAACATACAAAAATTATCATAAACATTTAAGGCAATGTATAAGACTAAAACAAAATCCTTTTAAATTTAAAATTCAATATAATATGGTGAAGATAAAATAATATAATTCCATTTACAAATTCACATGGATGTTATAATAGTGGAATAATCAACTCCAATATCAATAGCCACATTCATAATTATGGAATGCATATTTCCAAACTTAATAACCACATAGTCAACGAATTATACCAAAACTACAAATATGATTTGTCAAGGCCTTATTCCAAGTCACTAATGTGTCTAATGAGACATACTGATGCATCGAGGAGCTATAGTAGGCACCACTTGTAACATACTATGTCTAATGCATTCCTCATATGAACAGGTTTAAAATAATGTAAACATTCATATTAAAACTAGCATATGAAATGTCAATACTATATCCATAAAAAATGAATGGGATTAAAATAACACATCGATGGTCAAACATATCACAAAACCTTCAATACCATATGGAAGATTTGTATCATAATAAAAAACTTCAAACCTATTTAAAATCCATCAAAGTATGTTGACATAGATTAAATGAAAAATATTTTAAATAAATACCTCTTTCTATTTTAAAATCATTTAAATGTCACATAATTATAAAAGAAAACATTTTTTTGAAAATATTTTTATAATCTTGTATGGGATGCTTTTATGGGGATATAATTGTATAAAATAGCCACACCCACCGAATAAGATAAAAAAAGACATTCTTACATAAATATTTTCGAAAAGGTCATAATATACCTTGATTAGAAAACGACGGAAAGATTACTTTCCAATAATTTTATAAACAATCAAACAAGGGTATAAATCACATTAACCAATTTTCTAGTAAAAAGTTAAAAAAATTTCAAATATATTTTTTAGAAACCTGGATGTGGATGATAAAGAGGTCCAAGTAGTTACTTTCGTTAAAATAACATCGGATAATAAAGAGATTGTGAAATTAACTCTTGCCTTTTACATTTCCTTAGATGATGGTATGTTAACCTACTATATAATTGTTAAAACATTGTTATTAAATTATTCATGAATCATATACATAAATATGATATCATATATTATCTTAAAATATTGATTTGTTAATATTATTTTAGTAGTATCATCATTTTGGGTATTAACTAATTGGTTTTCCTTTATATGATTGGTTATGTAAGTCATGTTTTTTTTGGATAGGATGTATTTTATTCATATAAAAATTTATATTATGTTCATAAAAATTATGTTTAATCATTAAATGAAAATTATTTTTGAATGATTATGATGGGGAATGAATCCCATCGTGTTCGTGGAGATAGTAATCCTTATGTATGCATGAGTGAAAATATAAATATATTGATGGTGAAATAATATTCTATTGGATGGTATATCATATATTCAGAATAATTAACAAGTTATATTTATTATTTAAATTAGTTATACTCATTTTTATACCAATATAAATAAATAAGCGGTTGAATAACATACTACACCACGACGTAGAAACAATAAGCCATACGTACGCACGTATGGTAACTTTTTCATTCATATAATGGACAGAATAATGAATAGGTTTCTACAATTTTTATAATAAAATCACAATATATAAATGATACTGGAGTTATTATTTTATAATGGAAACAACAAATAAAGAGAAAGTGGAAAAGGAAAATAACATGATAGAGGTGAGGAAATAGTTACCTCTTCTTCGGATTATTTCTTTTGATTTGATCAAAAGGGAACATTAAGTTGGGTTTCTGACAAATGGAAGGCCTCTAGAATGAAGGCAGGACGTTTGTGAGGATATTTATATAGTGGAAGGCCGATCCAAATGGCTTTGGAGGTGTGAAATTAAGATAAGGGTAAGTAACCTTTTATAAGAGATATAAGGGTCACTTTAGGAAAATCATGATATATTATTTTATAATAAATATTTGGTTCCTAATGGATATAAAATGATTTATTTCAAGTATAAGGTGGGTATGGGTTGCAAACCTCTGTAAACATAGGTTTTAGACATGGTTAGGTCACCATATTAACCTTATCTTTTAGATTTAACTCTTAGCAAAATAGTTTGTCATTTACCTTGACTCGTTGTATTTATAAATTATATATTTATTATATATACTATAAGTAGCCAAGATAACCACATGGGGATCATTATTAATACATATAACCTAATATTAGTCTTTCGAATGATACATATATTTTTATGAATATTATATCAATTAATAATTTATTTTTTGTTTTAAAAGATCAATTATGAAAATTTTGACACTATTTAGTGTTTGGTTTTTGTGAAAATTATATCCGCATGATAACATCGAAAAAAATTATTTAATCAATCCTAAAAAAGTCATATTAACCTATTAAATTACTTTATTTCATCAAAAGTCTAAAATTACATTTATGTGTATATTTATAATATCAAATAATTTAATATTTCATTAATGAGGTAATTACTGCATCATCATTGTATCAATAATAAAATAAATTATTTAATGTCTAAAAATTATAAATAAAATATCATTATTTAGGAAATCGTTTTGTATTTCTAATTAATATTTATTTTCGAATTTATATTGTGTGTAACCCTATATTAAAAATGGTTTAGTTATTAAACAGTGAATTTAACTCTTTTAACAATTCTTTTACTAAAATAATAATAAATGTCATAATCTTATCCAAGTGGACAAAAAGGATGATATTTTATTCCTAATGGTGTTTTTGGTCAAATTACCATTATCCAATTGAATTAGGACATGTTCTAGGGTAATTATAATATAATATTCACCATTGATTAACCAGTTTACTTTAAATTGTGGTAAATAAAAGTAAAAAGTTCATATTCACCAAAAATTATTTTCATCTTATTGAACCACATTTTACATACAGATGTCAACCGTGTATCTTATATTTTTTAAATTCAACTCACATAAAAAATAAAATTTTGTTTTATGCAAATTTTTAAATGCTCCTTGAAGATGGGTAAAAGATGGTAGAATGTTCAATTAAAATTTATATATCTTAATTTATTATAAATTGAATGAAATTAGTTACATTAAACATATATAGGAAATATTTATCTATTTTTACCTAAAATAAATTATAATAAAAAAACTAATTATTGAAATAAAAAGTTGGATTTAAACAATAACATAGTGTTTTTCACAATTCATAAAAAATTTAATGTTTTCAAAAAAATACCAAGAATACACCCAAAGTTAATTTTGATATTATGAATTCAAAAATGAATTCCATTATGAAAATTAAAATTTATAAAATTTTAAAAAGTTTTTATTACTATTGATAATAGGAAGTTTGATTGGTCATGTTGTGTTAAAACTCTAAGTTGCATACAATGCAAGCCACTGCATTATTCAAAGGGAAACGTACCGTAGAAGATTCAGGTGTTACGAAACACATCCTAATAAAGTATATTATTATAAAATTCCTAGATAGATTCTCTTCCTCTTCTAGGATAATATAATTTCATTATTTATTGCTGTTTTATAATCCTTAGGCCATTTACCCCACCAATTCTTATGTGATTTTCACCTCGGCTAATCATAATCATTAATACACTTTTTATTATGGATATTAATAGATAAGTGTATGCTTATTTTACAATAAAAACATTTCATTATAATTTATTACCATATAATTCCACTTTCCTCCCAATAAAATCACAAAGATACCACACATTATTCCTTCATATTTTCATTCCTTATCATTGTGACCTTCTTAATCATTAAATGATATATCCTAATATCATTTAGTTTATGTTTTGTAATGGATTAATGGGAAATAACATTATTTTAATTTTTTTTTCAATTCCTATATCATTATAATTAACAATATACTAGGAATTTTATATATCTTATCTCTTGATAAGATTTAAATATCATCTAATACTAGAATTAAAGCATTGAATAAATCAAGAACATTTTTCTAAACTTCTTCACACTAGTTGAATATGTCAAGCTATCCCCAAAATCACTATTTTTCGGAAAATATAAGTTACTCTTCTAAAATATTCATATATAATTTCTCCATCATTCATAAACATATATTTAAAATTATTACACAATACTTAGATTTTTAGATATTTTAAATTAATTTTTTTATAGATTCTCTAATTATTATTCAATGTTTCTTAAGCTATTTGCAAACCATTTTTCTTTGTGTGGAAAATTTTATAAGAGATTCATGAGTATAGATTCTGATATTTTCTATCAACATCATGATTACACTTTGTATTGAAATTAAAAGTCTTATTCTCTTTTATAGGTAGAAACCAAATGGTTCCCACATTCACTACACCAAGGCTAGGAAAGGGTAACATCCTATTTTCCATCAATGGTTATTTTTTCATCCAATGTAAGAAATTATTTACTCATATAATAATGTTATTTTTATTTCATAACAACTACAATCAATATATGTAACAATATATGATACCACTAGATATTTTCAATACTATGGTACAAATAGGAGTGGGGTTGAATGAGTTGTAACGTTTTCAATTTATGATATTCCAAAATTAACCACTTTAAATTTTAGGGGTTATTCATTTCTATGAAAATAAACTCATGATTTCCCATTTATAATAAATATAACAATGAAAAATAAAAACATTATTATTACCTAGATTGGGACAAAAGAGGGAATGAAACTCATTTTATATGTTTTTTATATTGAGAAGTATACTCTTTTCAAAAAAAAATTATTGTCACTTTCACGTGGTTTGGGATGATTATCATGTGATACCCATAGTACATAAAACAGAATGTTCCTATAAAAATCATCTTACTATATTTGTTGAATCACAATGAAAATTACACAAGATTTTAATTGTTTTTAATTTTCCATTAACTTTATGGTGTATATATATCTTCTCTTGACCCTTTAAAATTAATTAATATTTCTCCTACTCACAATCAATCATATCCTCCTGAATATTTTTTCAAAAAAATAAATTTTTGAGTCTCCTGATTTTAGTAACTCAAGATATATACCATTATTTTTTCAACTTGTTTTTGTATTATACTATTAAATACATAGAATTTGAACTCCTAAAAATAAAATATCTCACATGATTGTTTAGCAATATTAATGAGACCTTTTTATGAATTAGCATTATTCTTTATATATATATTCTTCCATCAATAAAAAATAATCCCATGATTTTAAGAACATGATTTGTTATATTTCACATGATATTTTCTTTGACTATATTCATCAGGACTAGAATGTATCATTTTAAATATTCTTCATCCCACATCCCATAAATGATTTCTATAACAAAAATATTTTTTAATTAATGATGACTGTTATACCAAAAAACAACACATCACAAAAAATGTATCACTCCAAAACATTTCATGACATGTCATGCACTATATTGTTTCTATCTTAATTCCAAAATTTTTACTTTTAATATTTCTATTATTCTTGGATCGCATAAATTTATAATCATCTTATAGCCATTATTGAATTGGTTTTTTTAAATGATTCATTAGATTCCAATGATCATATACAATTACCCCCATAAATTTACATACAATTTCATATAATATCACATTAAAATATAGGATCACCTAGAAATCTATGAACTAAGGATTCAATGTTTCCAATCATTTGAAAAAACTATCATACAATTTTCTAATTAAAAAAACACTCCACTTCATCTTACTTCAATCCAATATTAATGTTCCAAAATATATTCTATATCATCGATCAATGACATCATACTAAATAACCTTCTCATCTATTATTCAATAAACATATAATCGCACTTTGGTCCATTTTTCTACCCTCCCATGGAATTACCATAACATTCTTCAGGAACCACCTCAAATTATGATTCATTTATGTCATCTAATTATTTTTTTAAATATAAAATCAATGTACTCATAGATTTACTATCAACATCTTCTAGATCAGTCAGTGTCATCCTTTCTTCACTTTCCATTTGATCAACATTACATTTGACAGGTTTAACTTGAATTAGTTTTCCTTAAACCAATGTGTTTCTATTCCATTAATTGTGTAATATTGAATCCTCAATTATTAGAAATAATTTATGAGGATATTAATTTATAACACACATCAAATTATCAATAATGATTTATGAGTTTCATTTGACTATTTTTTTGATTGTAATATATTATATTTTCCATGTATTATTTTGGCATATTATATAGAATATTTTAAAGATCCGACACTAAAACAACATGCGATTCTGTGGAAAAGTGTACCCAAAATAAATTATTGAAATATATATTATATATTAAATAAAACTTTTACGTTTTTTTATAAAAAATATGATTAACATCTAAGTATGTTCCTAGATCATAAATATGATGAAAATTTGGAGTTTAGAATGTAAAGGGAACCCTTGGAATGACATAAACATAGTTGGTGTCGGTCATTCTTTGAATCAACGATGATAGAGTAATATAAATATAATAGATTAATTAAATTAAATTATTTATTTATTTGATGAAACAACCTAATAGACAAGTATAAATATGCACTTATAGAAGATTTTTTGGGTTGTCCACATAGTCTTATGATTCAAAGAGACCGACTAGAACTATTGTATGAAAAAGGTATTGTTAGACGATGATCAGACCAGAGAAAAACATCTAGTGTGGGACATAATTTAAAGGATATCACCAACGATCATGACACAACATTGCTCTTCATCCGTTATTGATCCAAATTTAAGAGTTGAGGTTATTTGTATTGAATTTAATCCCTATTCATGATTCTTAAAATGAAAATGGTTCAATCAAACAATAGATTTATAGGTGGATCATTTGAATTTGTGGGATGTGTTAGTTTAGATAAATAATGTGCTAATTTATTATAGATTAAATTTTTTGGTTCTTCATTTGTCGTTCTAACGAAAATTGATCGATATCCACAGAAACAAATATTGAGCTTCATTCCTGAAAATTTTTATTTTTCATTCCTCCAATGATTCTATGTTCATCATGGGAATTCATTATTTGTCCCATGAATCAACGCACATCAATCAATTGATCGTTGCACAACCATTTCTTCATGTGGAAATATAATATCATGGATTTGGTACTGACACCACATGATAGTGATATGTTGAAGTAATAGTAAATGAATCGGGTGATGGGGGTACCTGATATCTTATTTTTATCATTATTTAGAAGATAATGAAGAATTGAACATTGATCCATTTATCAAATGGATGTGATGGAAAAAAATGTTTTTATATATAAGGCAATGCTCATATGAGATGGTACATTTTGTTTTCCCATAATGCATGGTCATATCAGAGGCTAGGGAACTGTATGAGGTGACAATTGTGTAGTTCTAGATTTTTGGAATATCTCATGTTACCCATCTTGTCTGTTGGATCTACACACCATGTTGGGACCCATTTGTGTATTCTAGTGTTTTAGGAGGAAGATAAGTATCAAATGGTGTGTGTTCCCTATTACAAGACTAGTGGATTTTACTAGGAGACTCATTTTTACTTTAGTAATTACCTGGGAATAGGTTTGACTTCACTAGAGGGATCATGTAGTGTACTTACCCACATGGAAATGACCATGTACACAGACTAACCATGTACTGGTACAAGGGATACTATATGTCAAATAAAGCAATGTACTTGAACAAGGGTAGACAACACAGTTAGCATAAATATTTCGTACTACTACACAAAAACAGTTTAATGATAGGATTTATTAACATAGAAAAGACATGGGGGTAAGAGACATGTCTTTTGAGACCAAATACACAACTTTTAATTTTTAATAATTTTATTAGAGCCCTTGTCCTTCTTTTCGTGGACATGTGTTTTTAGGGTGAGTTTCAATTATCATTTCCCTGAGGGCTAGAATGGAATCATTTCATACAATGAGGACTAAGATCCCTTATGTAGTAACTATCTGATGGAGTTGTTTGAGTCCCTCGAATAATACTAGTTTGAGACCCTCTATTTATCTTTATTCACATGGTGGAGTTCTTGGTTTCATCATGAACAACACTCCAAGAGCGTTGATCCTCTATGTATCTATCTAATAAAGATTGATTTGTTGGTATCATCCCACATACTTGGCAGTGATCCTCATCTGTGTATCATATTATCTTAATACTATTAGTGTTTTATTTCTCTTGAAGTAACCCCATGAGAAGTACTTATCAGAATTACAGCATTAGTGCGATCAGATTTGGGATTTTGGTCTCCTAGATGAGTGTTTTGAGGAAATTTGAGCACGAATCCTCAGATGATATACTATGGTTGTTACATACATTTTTTACTATGGGTCTTTGTTGATTATATAATGATATTTTTGTAATATGAGTTGTAGAAACATATCATTGTGGATATGTGTGTACATCCATTGTTTTATGATTTATAGTTTCAGGGTGTCCTAATTTGTATTTTTATACCCTTCCATGAATGATCTTTTCCATCATGTGTTGTGAATTTGGATGATTATCAACCTTTTGACAGAGTCTTTGATGTAGTAAGAAAATATGCATGTTAGTGATTCTGGACATACCAATGTGTGTTCCTATGATATTTTGACAGCAGGCCTAGTTTTCTTCCAAGTTGTTCTTGGGTTATATACCTCTATGGTGGGATTTTATTTTTACCTATTCACATTCATTTATATCATGACACAATGTTGTTCTTATATTTTGAGGAATTAATGCGTGATTTTTCATATTTTTCTTATTTTATTAATTTAAATTCTTGTAGATGAGTGCATTTGTATATGTACATAGGCTATGTCATTCCATGTCAATGATATGCCTTATTTATGAATGTCGGAAGCCCTAAGTATTTTGGAGGAAGTTTTGGGAAGTCATAGAATGGTCCCCTATGATGGTTCATGATAGAGTGGTATTATCGACTTCTGGTTCTTCCATATCACCAAGATTCAATATGATTTATTTGGGGAAATATTGTTTAGTGTATCATGTTCAGATTTCAAGCTAGAAAATAAAATTTTGGTGTGGTGGTTGATGTATCCATACTCCAAGAGGCTAATAACATCTTGTTTGACTCTATGCATGAGATCATTGGTTTCAGGGGGAATTGTACATCCATAATATATGAATGGGATTTGGTTTCCATTTCCTTATTGATTCATATATATAGATATACTCATTGGACATGATATATCTTGTTTGTTTCCGGATTCATATACAATGTATTCCATCTAAGTGTCTACATTATGATCATGAGGATGATCCTCTATGTGATGAGTCATCGATATAGGGACATGTTCCATAGTTTTTACCACCTAGTTGTCCCCTAACCATAAATTTTCCTGTAGAGATGAACGTGGTTCCCGTAGTACTAGCAGATGAGTTGTGTAGGTTGAGTGAACTTCTGAGTTTTAATTGTTGATATCTCATAGGTTTTGATATGAGCCTAACCCAAAAGAAAGATTGGGAATCTCCTGTGGTACTGAGCCATATTTTCCATCTATTCAGGACCCCGACAGATTTGATGGTGGTCAAGGGAGTGAGCCTTCTTCACGACTCAACTGGGTGACGGTGGGGTTTGAATACCCAGTCATAAGATGAGGTGACACTTTCGTGGAAATATTTTTAATGAATCATTTTAGGGGATTTATAACCAGCTTTGATTAGTTTTTCAAGTATCCAAGAGCTTATTCAGCTTCAAAAAGGTAGCATGATAGTAGATAAGTATTCATTAAGGTTTACTAACCCTTTTAGGTACTCAATTGACATGGTTCAATATCAATTACTTAGTGATTAAAACATTGAGAGAGGTCTACATAGATACATACAATCCCTTGTTATCCATGTATGCATTCCTACCTATGTTGGGGTGATAGAGAATGATTTCATAGTTGAATGTTTCTGGGATAACCAGATACAGCCTATGGTTTCCAGTAGTGGGAAAGTATGAGAAACGATCTTGATATAAGGAAGTAAATGCTAGTCTCAGAAACCGAGTCTTGCAAGACATTTTAGGAATAGTTCATAAGATAGAGTATTTTGGTTTTAGGGATACCAGGTTGGTTGTAGTCATCCTTGGCAGAGGTGGTGTTACACATGTTATGGAAGGGTAAATCATTCACAAGATTTTCCAACCCATTGTACAGTTGATAGAGAGACCATATTCAGTGAATGATAGGCAGTGGTAGGAGCATGATGGTCTATAGGGTGGAGGATGTGATAGAGGAGTTGGGAGAGCATTAGGAGGTGGTCTGTTTTTTGACTTGTTACCACCACCAAAACCAGGTTTTCCACACCAGGCTTAAGGACCTAGAGGACAACTACATGTGGTCGAAGCATATGTCTCGATGTCACCACTAATGATTCAATATATGATATGTTTTATTCCATATATATATAATGTAATAATATAAAATTTTTCACTACATCCTTTCATTCCACACACATTTGATGAGACATAGTGGTTTCGATTTAATCATTCTCCCAACCGTTACGTTTGGATAATCCTACTATACAAAACCTAGTGATCACACAATAATGATGATAGTGTGACCAAACCTTGTAGGTGAATCATTCTCATGGAATCTCATTAGAGTAGCATCGAGGTCTTACGATATTATTCATGGTATGGGATGGTTATGTTCAGTTCATACCAAGATCGATTATTTAAGGGTAATTATGTATTATTTCCACAGTGAAGGAACACAATATTATTTTTTTAAAGAAAAGTAAAACCATGAAATACTGGAGGGGATCATGAAATTGAGGGTACAATAAATTACTCATTAGTTGGCTTTGTCTGACCATTGGTGAATGCTGATGTTATGAGTTCCATGTTTATTATAGTGGTGGTATAGTACAAAGTCGTCATCCATTATGATTTTATAGGTTTACATCAACACCATGAGATGGACTTCTTTATTGATATACATCCCAAGAAATCATTTATATATGGTCCACCATATTAGATGTTTCCTATAGAGCATCACCATCTGATGGTACAGATGGAGGACATATAGAGAAAGAGATTTGTTAGATCTAGTGCATCTCCCTAAGTAGCCCATGTTTTTCCATGTAGCTATAAACGATCATGATTTTATGTGTGTAATATCAATTTGTAATCTTGGTTACTATGAATAATTACAATACATTATTGAGGATCAATGACCTCTAAGATCCATTGAGAGGTCATGATGGTTCTCAAAGTTTGACTATAGTTTATGATATCTCCATCTATGATTATAGGATGAGGATATGATGATGGTAGAATTCAGATATCTTTATGTTCACTATGAGTACATGGTGATTCAATTTTTATGGATCAAGGACTCATAAACCAAAACACTCATCCTTTCTTAGATCGGGTCATCATAGTCTTCATAGACGATATCATTGCGTACAAGGAATATGAGGAGGAGCATGCGAGACACTAGAGGATAGTTTTCGACAATACTTAAATATAACAATGGTTACAAAAATCTATCAATTCTCCATTTCTGGAATCAGGCATTAAACTTTCTGGGACATGTTAACATAGAGTATGGATTTGTATTAAACCCATTCAAGGTCAAGATATTGTAATCTTGAGATCCACCCAAGAGGGTGATAGAAGTGTACAGGTTCCATGGATTATGAGGCATTTACTAGATATTTATACATGATTTCTTCTTAGTATTATCCCCCATGAAATCTTTGAATTGAAAGGGGAAACCCTTTGTGTGGATTGGAGGTCCCATTATAATTTTTAGTAATTGAGGAAGAGTTTGATGAGCACCCCCTTATTGATATTACTAGGGGAGGGTTTCTAGTATGTAGTTTTCTATAATGCATCTAAATCATGGGTGGGTTATGTTTTTATGTAATGGAAATCACTAATTTCCTATGGTTCATGCTGGTTTAGACCACATGAGATGAACTATATATCCAATGTTCTAGAGTTAGTTGTGGTATCCATCATATAAAAGATGTGGAGACACTACCTAATGAACATGTAGTTTATTATCTATTCCAATCACATAATTCTCAATTATATCATCTCCCTGTATGTTCTTAACATGAGACATAGGTGATGTATTGAGTTCCTTTGGATTATGAATGTGAAATTTTGTATACTCTTGGAATGGGTAATGTGGTAGGATATTCTGTTAACAAGATATATGATTTTTAGTTGTTGAACAAGTTATTAATGTAGATGTCCTCAATTAATTTATCCTTTATTGATGGATACAATAAAATTTACCTCCAGTCAAAGAATATAAACCCATTTCTCTTCTAGTTAGTTGTATAGGAACAACTAAGGGATACTGACTGTGAGACCCTACGTAAAAAAAATTTCTATATGGAATGCTCTTAATTGTTTTTATAAATGTGGTTGAAATATCATTTTTTCATAGGATGTAAAATGGAAATACTGAAGTTTCATGAGGAGGTTTTGATATATTTTCAAACATATCCTTTGGCGGCACATCCAGGAATGTAAAAGACGTACAAGGACATTAGATGTTCATATTGGTGGAAATTGATAATGAAAGGAGTTGTTGAGAGTGTCTCTAAAATCCATACTTGTTAACAAGTTAAGGTTGAAAACCATGTACCAATAGGTTTAGGTAAACCACATAAGGTGATATAATCAATGTGGGATATGATATTTATAGAAATTGTGATTAACATTAATTGTATTTACATAGTGAAAATTCCACCATGGTGAATATAGATAGACTTACCATGTAGGATAACATTATGGCGATACAAGAGTAGGATTTTGTAGTGAGAATGGGAGCCCACTATGTATATATGGTAGTTCAAATACTTGTAATTCTATTGAATATTGTTTCTGATATATGATTCTTACATCATATCCCGATTATGGACTAGAGTGCAGAAGGTGTTTGGGAATCAATTATTATTATACATAGAATTTCCCAACCAGACTGATTGACAAGAAGAGTAGACAATTCGGGTTCTAGGGGGCGTGAAGCATGATTTCATGTTGAACTTTGGCCATAGCTGGGTGGATCTCCGAAAATTGGTGTAGTTTGTGTATGACAACTAGAACCATTCCACCATATGTATGGCACTATTTAATGCTTTCTATGGGTTACCATATAGGTCACTCCATTGCTGGATGGACTGATGATAGTCAACTCTCAGGGGCATGGAGTTCCTATATGGTACTATATAGATGGTATGTATCATCCAAGAGTGGATGAAGACTGTATAGATCCATAATAAATATTATGCTTCTTGTTGATGAAGGCCTTTGGAGTTCAAGGATGGAGAATATTTGTTCTAACGTGTTTCACCTCAATATGTATTATGATGATTGTTTCTAAGGGAAAAAAATATATTCCAAGTTAATGGGGCCTTTATAGACACATCATGGAGTTGTTCAGATGTAGTAATGTCGAGATCTACCCCCACAATGAGACTGGGTGCATGACATCTTCTACATTTCAGTACTATGGGGGTACATATGTGTACTATAACACACTATCAGATGGTGTGTGAAGGACATTTAGTATGACGATACCTATTCAGAGTACCCATTGGATATCTAGAATCATAAAGAAGGGATCCTTCATGGGGGATTGATTCCATTTGGGTGTGAGTGGAAGCCTGAGATTCTTCTGGATAAATCATGGGACAGAGTGGCCTAGATTCTTTCAAAGATTGAATATCTTTTTATAATCCCATTTTTTTAGTTGTATATCAAAGACTCTAGATTATTTCCCATTACCTATGAAATTTTTATTGGTTTCTAGGGATGAAGAGTGGATTTTTACAGTTTGTCTCTTGATTCCTTACTTATCATCATATAAAGGATGGGCACCATGTTTTTGATGGTTTATCTAATTGAATTGATGTTTTATAATTTTAGTGCTACGAGATATATATATGGGCTTCATTATGGGATCACTATGTATGTTAAGGTGAAACATTTTCATCTAGGTGATCATAGATGAATGGACCATGTCATCGCACTTCCTGTCTAAACTAGAGTAAAATTTAGTAGAGAGATTTGAATACCTCGACATGTTGGATAAAATTCGACCCCATGGAGTTTCATTAATGAAAATTTATGATCATGATGTTCTCATCACATACAAGTTTTATATGTGGTTTAAGGACAGGTTTAGGACTCATTTATACTAGAGAAAAACATTTTACCAAAAAACTAAGGACCACACTAAGAAGACCATTCAACTTCTGGAGAAATGTTGTTAGCTTATGTGTTGGAATGTGGCTATAGTTGGGATTATCACCTACCAATAGTAGATTTTTTGTACAAAAATATCTTCCATTATACAACTAGAATGTAACTATTTGAGGCTCCTTATATGGGACCTTGTGTGTCACCCCTTTATAGGACTAACCGAGGAGAGTCAGCATTCATGGGACCAGAGTTGATGAAAGCTATCATAGAGAAAGAGTAGATCCTCCAGGATATGATGGAGAAATCCTAGATACATCTAGTGTATTTTGTTAACATGGGATCAAGGAATTTTGAGTTCATGAAAGGATAATGTGTGTTAATATGGGTTTCCCTTCAATATGGACAATGAATAATTGGACAACATGAGAAGGAATCACTAAGGTTCATGAGCCCTTTACAGATATTGGATAGAGGTGAAATGTTTCATACTTCTTATCTAGGCCCCTACAATTGTACATGGTTCATGAAATCATCCATGTGTCATATATGAGGTGGTATGTGCAGGATCCATCACACATTATCAACTAGGGAGAGCTAGACATTGAGGATTGATATACTTTTGCAGAGTATTCTGTTGAGATAGTGGATTGAATTGATAGAATCCTTTATGGCTGGTTGATTCATTTAATTCATGTTTGGGGGAATCATGAGAATTTTCGGATAGCACAAGATAATATGATGCCCAGATTTGCGCTCAGAACCCACCTATTTTTTTGTAGCCCTTCTATTGGATTTTTTGGGATGTAATGCCCCATGTTTGGTAGAATGTAATGTATTATAATTTATATATATTATTTTATAATATTATATGGAATATTTTTTAGACCATTTTCTAAGACGTAATTCAATCGCATGGACTAGTTTGATTGGATTAAATAGTTGAAAATAGTAAATACATTAAATAGCACACTTTCACAATTTTCCCAAAAATGTAGAGAAACTTATAAATGGGTTATAATATTAGAAATATATGGGAACAATTGATTTCGAAATTTAATGTTTACCCTTACTGCACCATAAACTTATTTGGGACGAGTCATTTTGGAATAGCCATTACAGAAGTTTATTTATTAAAATAGGTCAAATTAATAAAATTAAATTTTTAAGTAGTGATGAAGTGAAATAATAGATATATTTAAATATTTTATTATAGAATAATGTAAGTATTAGATATATAACCATACCATTCAATGGGAGACAATAGAGTTTTTGGAGGAGATCGTGTTGGCAGATGATGACCGAATCAGATATCGAAGACTGGTGTGGGATAAAATCAAATGATCTCAATTACAAGTGTGACAGATCAACATTATTCATCAAAGACTGTTATAAAAAAGGTAGGGTGATTATTTTTTTTAGTATTTCTTCCTTGTTATATATTACTACAACTAACATGGATCGATTAAAAAATATATTTAACCATGGATCAATCATATTAATATGAAGGGTCAGTGTAATAGGGTTTTGGTTAAATTAATTTGTGGTAAAGTTTTTTGATTATTTTATTATAATTATAATGGAAATGGATTGATAATGATAAGGAAATTGACCATTGTTAATTACACTATTTTTTATAATATTTTATCCCCCAATTTGGCATCCATCATTGGTGTTCTTCATTTTTACCATAGTTCAACGCATCCCATTCAATCAATCGATTTGCAACAATTTCAAGGAGAAATGATCTCATATCATAGATCCAGGATCATAATGACATGAATGTGGTGTGAAGATAGAATAATCAATTTATTAGACAATGATGGATTCCAGATTTTGAGTTATTTAGTGCTCTTTGACACACAATGGAGATTGGACCATTGATCCATTTTAAAAATAGAATTGAGGACCGGAATAGATTGTATATCGACGGAAAGGCTCGTATGAGGATCTTCCTTGACTTTTACAACATAGTGTGGTTAGATATGAGGCTAGAGAGATAATGTGGATAACTGGAGTGCTGATCTAGTTTTTTGGAAAATCCTATGGTACACGGTGGGTATGTGGGATATTGATATTGTGTGGCATCCCCTTTTTGGTGTGTAGGATTTAAGAGGATATTAAGTATCAAATAATGTGTGACCCCTATCACATATCATTTGGCCTCTACATGACTATTCAACTGGTTTTATGGAAATTACACTGACATAGGGTGGACTACATGGGTTAGAGAACACCATGTACTCTACCATACATACACAACCTAGACCTAGTACATTGGATAAGATGTATATTGGTATAAGGAAGCGTGTACACAAGATGAATCCATGTATTGTAACATGGGTAGACAAAACTGAAATCCTACACACATTTTACTACTACATGGACATGGATTAATGACCTGTCCCATTTACATGGGAATGACCTAGGGTCATGGTACACACCATGTGACCCATATCGCACACCGTGTAGTTTGATATACATGGATGAAATTCCATTTAATATATAGATCAAATTATTTTTGTTAAGGTGATTTCTACCTGTCAGTTCTCGGAGGGTTGGTATAGAGTAATTTTATACTCCCACGACTATGATACCTTCAGTTGGAATTATAAGATATATTCATTGAATTCACTCCAAGATACCTAGAGTAAGATCCTATATTCATCATTGTGGCCTTGGTGGAGTTCACAGTTTCATTGTGATAAATACAACATGGGAGATGATACTATACATAGAGGCATTATCTAGATTTTTTTTTGAATCATCCCATGACCTTCACAGTGAACCTCATATGTGAGTTAAATTTTCATTGAAATATCAACATGTTCAGTCTCATGATGAGCGAAAATTAACAATACATATTGGACAGACATCATTAATTATATAAGACTCAGAATAATGTTATCTTGAATGAGTGATTTGAGGAATCTTCAAGAATGAATCCTAGGCTGGTATACTGTGATTTTGAATTATCTATATACATTATGTATTTTTAATGGAATAACTGGATATTATTGATATATGTAATGTAAACATACACCCATGTATGTCTGACTGTACTTGATTTATTACATGCATTGTGATTTTGGGGTGTCCTGCTAAGTATTTCTATACACACCCCTACACACTATTTTCATTCTTGTATAGTGTCATTTCCAGATGATCGACCTTATAATATATTCAATAATATCCCAAGACCAAATAGTGATTAGTGAGATCATTAAGACATAGATGTATTCATTCAGTATTATGATAGGAGTCCCAGTTTTGTATTAGGTTGTACCTATATGAAATACCTATTTTGGGGGATTTTATTTGGAGGTGTTTACTTTTAAATTCCTTTGGTACTCTATTTATGAGATTACATGTATGCATGCACAGTTTTATGTAGTATTTACATTTTAGCATTATATAGGTTTGGTGATGTGTGTTTGTGTAAAAGTATATAATGTAAGGCTCCCAATGTTAGTGATATAAATTCTCGGCACTAGACGTGTGCCCCTCGTCTATTAGATGTACTCTTGGGAAGTTTAGAGATGGGACCCTATAGGATATTACATGACAATGACATCTTTAAGTATTCCTAACTTTGTTATATTATATTCAAATGATCGGTTTTCATGACCACTAGATTCCAATTAGATCAAAAAATAATTTGGATCAAGAACATTAAAATATACATAACCATCTCAAAAATCATTATTTCGACCAATGTGATCCTAAAACATCCGATATAAATAAATACTGTAGAGACCAAAAAAATTTAGACATAGATATTACATCATAATAGATGAATACTCATTACATTTTATAGTTACATAGCTATGGACAATAATGTTTTATTGTATTATGAGACTAGATAAAAAATACTATTATTTCATGAATGATAAGATTCATCTCCAAAACAGATCTCAACACATAGTACTCATCACAGAAATACCCTACTTAAAAAATTAATTCATAAAATGGGGAAATAGAACATAAGAATGGGTGATCTACATGGCACTATAAGGGTAAACATGGGAGATATAAATGAAAAAATAAATATAAAATTTTCATAATGGTATGGGATTATGATAATAATAATAATTGTAAATACATATCATGAAAATTATAGATCAATATATTTAATCAAGGAAAATATCATGGAATTTCGTAAGGCATGAATCATAATAGAGTCAAAGAACCTAGTACTAGAGAGAATAAAATTAGAATAATGAATAAGTTATTACCAAACATAGAATCATAAAAAAATTAATTTTGATATTATTGAAGGATACCTACCAATGCAATCATAGTGTATTAGTTTAACCCCCCCAATCATTTACATCATTTATCGAGGCTCAATCAAAAAACGATCATACTAAATTGTGTTCACAACCTAATGCATTTTTCCAATAGTCACGTTTAACTCACAAAATTATCATAATAATTTTTCTCAATACCCAATGCATACTCTCCCAAGTCAAAGATAAGTCGCAAGAAAATCAGAGGGGAAACAGTAAATTACAAAAATGGATTTAATATAAATTCCAATTCTTATTAGCTCATGATATGTACATCATTTTCCAATCCATTGGAGGGTTAGATAAATCATAGACAACCATTCGCATACTAAAAATCATACATATGTGTAAAATAATATCATGAAAAATTCTTCATATAATCAAATTGAATGGAAATGGGTTACATAAAAATTTCAACATCAAAAAATAATCCATATAATTTAAATGTGATTTATAAAACACTCATCATAATATAATTAGTAATTGGGAGAGAAATAAGTTTTATCGTGTCATCATTAAATCATCATCATCATAATCCATCAATAAAAGGAAACTTGATGACATAATAGGATTATATTTAGAGATAAATATATGTTACATTATAAGATTTCATCATAGACGGAAAAACCATTAAAACATTTGGTTAGGAAAATACTCTTATCTTTTTGAAAATTGGATATATATATATATATATATATATATATATATATAAAACATTTAATAAATATTAATCAAAACATGTTAATTGAAATGAATATTGGAATAATTTAATAAAGATTCATATCATTTACTAGTCATGATAGTAAGAAATTTATTTAATGTCGTTTATGGTAAAATAATATTTTACAAAGTTTCTATAAAATTTCAAATGTACCTCATTAAAAATAGAAATTAAGATTCAATTATTTAAAATATTGTAAAAACTAAAAAAAATGTAAAAGAACATACAATTAATAGTATATTATTAAAAGTATTCTAAAAATATTTTTATAAAACTTGGAAAAGAAAGAAAAAATATTTTCACGATAATAGTGTAAAACTTTTATATTTCCAAAAAAATATTTCACTACCTTGAGTTCATATAGAGATGAAAATTAATTAAATCATTTAATTTAAAAAAATAACCATGTAAGAAGAAAAATCATGGGATTATTTAGAGATACTTTATCTAATATCATCACTATAAACATATAAATAAACAATACCCATAGAAAATTATAATGTAACATAATTATATTATCGTATGTTTGCCATTATTTGATATTCTTTTTAATCTCCATTATAAAAAAATTTAATTTATTATAATTATATTCAAGAATAATTTATCTACATATAATATAATATTATATCAACTTATATCATTTCAACAATGCTTTTATAAATAATAAATCATTAAAATTATTGTTTTTGGGGTTCAGTAGTTTTTATTTGATTTTTAGTTTATTAGTTATGGTCTAAAAACAGTGATCATGGTTCCATCATCAACATATGATTATAATGAAATAAATATTATACATAAATTTATATATAAATCCATAAATTTTAAATATATAAAATTTAATAAAATCATTCCTGGACAAGGCATGTCAAGCCTACACGTGAACTCTATTTCCATTTTTCGATATATGAAAAAACTGAAAAATAAGAAATAATTCACATTTATAGAATAATTATTATAGTGAACAATTTATTTAATAAATTGATATTATATCTTAATATAAAAATACATTATCCATTTAAAAAAACATTAATGGAGACTATAATGGTTCAGTGTCTTTTGAATCATAGGTACACAACAAAATCATTCTTAAAGGAAATACTTCATCTCCCAATATATTCAATATAACCATAACGCTTTTTAAACATTAACACAAAATAAAAATAATTATATCATTGTTATAAGAAGCATAAAAAATTGAAATCATATATTCTATGTGATGGTAAAAAATGAGATATCAATGATAAAATTAAAATAACATGAGCATGAGCTTAGAAGAAAATTAGAATAAAATTTAAAACCCACACCTTGTAAAACACATATCAATATTTTGAGTCATTAAATAATTATTGTAATTTAATAATACCGATATCATAAGGGAATCATATAATAAAATACATAACAATATAAAAATTGAACTAGAAATTGATTTGAATAATACACATAATATTAGAAATTAATTTTCATAATAGTAAAGGATTATTACAATAAATATCATATTGGGATGGTTTTCCTTCCCAACCCATCATAGTAGTCATGTTCCCATCCCAAGACAATTAAAGTATTCATAGTCCGTTAGAAAACTATCTTCACATACCAATATAGTCTTGTTTATCTCATACTTTAACCAATATTACCCAATTCATCAAAAGAATGTATAATTATATGACCACCCGTCACAAAATTAATATCATTAAGATAAATTTCTTAATAAAAAGTCATAAATAACATTATTACCCATGAAAATAAATAGGTTTTAATTCAATTTATCATGGAATATCCAGTTGAAATGAAATGGATTTCATAATCATATAATTTTCATAATCATAAACCATATAGAAAAATTTAATTGGTTTATTATTGGATAATATCCATTATAGATCATATGTAGATTCATTGGTTTTGGTAGTTGATAAATAGAGATATTAGTAAACCATCATTAAAAACTTCTTGAGAAAAAGACCAGTTTTATAATTAAATAACTTATTTAAAATATCAATATTTCCCGAAGAGTAAATAATTTTTTTGTAAATATATTTTGTTACTTCTAAGGTATTATTCAAATCATTGAGTATATATGAGGATAGAAAATTTAGTACATTGAATTTCGGGTAAAGCAATGATTCCATTAAAATTTTTGGTAATAATTAAAAAGTACTTCATTTTGAAGTTTAAAATATTGTTTCTTTTATTTAAATAAAAAACAAATCACATAAAAATGAAATTAAAATAAATTGATTAATTTAAAAAATTTGGAAGACATATATAGAATACATTGTTATATAAGACGATGGATTTTCAATTAAAGAGAGAAATAATCTTGATTTTTACATGAAACATTATTTTTGTCTCATGAGTACAGAAATATTGGAATATAATATGAAAATATGTAATTTATAGAAATAACTTGAGTTGAGAAAATTATTGAGGATATTTATATGCTTATCAATAAATTTCATCATCATAATTATTATTAATAACAATACTGATAAACAGTATGATTATTACAAGAAGCAATCACACTTTTTAGATTTCAAATAATAAAAAAAACAAATTAATAAAATCAATTTTAACATTTCATATCATTAATAAAGGGATATTAATGATGTAAAATTTCATAAGGTTATTATATACACCACAAAAAGAAAACGTGTTTTTGATATGGAATATGTCACCTAATGTAAAATTGAGATAAAAAACACTTACCGCATGTTTCTAATTTCATCATACGTGTTTGAACATATTGTATAATAAATATATGATTATTATAAATATATTTCATAATCATAATAATATGTTTCATATCATATATAATTTTTTATATAATTTTTTCACCACATTTTAAACAATTATTAAAAATTAATATTTTCGGTAAAAAATACATTGTATGGTATATATATTTTAGTTTTATGGTTTATGAATTGCGAATTTATCAGTTTTTCATTATCTAAAAAATGATAATCATGATAAAATAATCTTATATAATCATTATATACATATTTAGAGTCATAATTTCTAATTGGAGGTGAAAACACTAAGTACATCATTCATGGAGATGGATGCTGCATATACTAATAAAAGTATATTACAATTTACAATGGATGAAATGAAATAATGGTAAATAATATTTATTATTTATATATGATTTATCATATCATATAAAATTATATATTAATCAAATAAATCTTCATTAATGTCCATTTGAAATCTAAAATGAGAAACCAATCACATCTCTTCTCAGAGGAGGTAGTACACACAATCACAAAAGAAACATGATCATTTCCTACATATTATAATGTAAGAATGTAGATGTTATATTATAATTTAATTAAGATAATATTTTATAAATAATCTTATATATAAATTAAATCCACCATTATATCTAGTTTTTAGCAGTGGTGATTCAAAATGAATTACATATGTTCATGAGGTGAAGTCTAGTGAACACAAGATCTACAGTTTAATTTCCCAATTAATTAAAAAGGAGATTGATACTGGCATGAAATTAATACAATTAAATATATTTATTTTAAAAATAATAGTTTTTTATTTTATCCTAGTTTAAAAATATTTTAAGGTGAAATAAGAAATAAAAATCCCTCTGTTGAGAACGATATATCTTATTCAAAAATCCTATCAAGGATTCAACCAAAAGATTTAATGGCATGGATTCATGATCAAAAAATTGAATATAGGTCATGTGGATGGATGTTTGTAAATTATTTGGTTAGGTATTGGTTTAAATAAAAATATATTGATCTATACAAATGAAATGAGTGTGGGTGTCCATTTATATGTGGGGGAGAGGACAAATTAAGAATTTTTGGATAGATTAAATTATAAACACTGTTTTCAACCCAAAAATGGATCAAAAATAGACCATTACCAGACCTTATATGAGAAAAAGAATAAATACGGCCAAAAAAATAATTTATATTAATTTAGTTCATTTTCACAAATAGAGTTTCATTTTAACCACTGAAAAACATATTTTAACCAAACGCCCAACTAAATATAAATAAATATTTTAATTTTAATTATGATAGAAAATATTTTTGAACTTATTAAGAATTATTTATTATGATTATTATAAATATATAATCAATTTAACCAAATGCAATTAATATATGTGGCTAAATTTAAATTAAAATTAAACGTAAAAACATCATGAAGATGCTGTTTTCTAGAGAAGTAGTTTTCCAATGTAATAGATTTTTTATATCACAAGGATCCAAAATTGATTAAAATTCAATAAATTATATTAAATATAATATATTTTAACTATTTTTTTACTTTAGAACAATCTTCAATCAAAAATAATCTTAATATGATTTTAGACAAAAAAATGAATGTTTTAATAAAAATTAGCATTTTCACTATTAATGGAAGAAATAAATATTTCCTGAAAATTATTAAAAATCGCTTAAAATAATTTTTTAATTTTTTTTAAAAAAAATTATTATTATTTAAAATAATTTTTTAAATTTTGGAAGAAAAATAATTTTATAACAATTTTGAAATATGTGATGATACTGCTTTTTCGAATAATTTAGTTCTTAAGCACATTAATGTATTTATTATTATCTCATACCATGAAAAATATTAAATGAATGATATATATTTTATTTAATATATAATATATAAATTGAAGTTAAATCAATAACCATTAGTGAATAATGTAATTTAATTTGACAAAAATTCATTTCAGGCATAATGATTTTTTTAAAAAAATCATTTACATTTTTATATTTTTTATTTTTATTTTTAATTATTTGATATCTAATGAATAAATTTTTTACTATTATAAAATAATTAATTTTCATAATTTATTTAATACTATTAACAACCACCAATTTAATGGAAGGGTTATAATATTTTAATATAATATGGTTTATTAAAACGTGATGTTTTTTGTTACACATAATATAGAAAAAGTAAAATTAACAGGACAAAAATATGTCCTAAAATATTGGGTTTTTATATTCTACCCCAATAAAAATAAATAATACTTTGAAATTATATTACATTAATACAACCAAGAGAGGATATGTATGCCTCAGCATATCTTCATGTTCCTACATAGCATCCTCAATTTTATTGATTAACTAAAAACATTTTCCAAACAAGTGGAATTTTTTTGAAGTACATTATCTATATGACCCATAATCACTACTAGTTGTTCATCATAAAAGTTATCCAACTCTAAAGGTGTGAATTATAATTTTTCAACATTGGAATTATTATGTACTTACTTCCTTAGGAGAGATACATATAGGATATCATGAACATGAGAGAGGTTTTGTAGAATCACAAAGCGGTAAAAAATTTCCATTCTCGATCAAGTATATCTAAAGGGATAATATACGTAGTTATCATATCTCCATTATTTATAAATCAAAATAAATATTACATTGATAAAATCTTAGAAAAACATACTTAGAAAAATCAAATTCTAGATCACAATTATGATTGGTAGTGTAACATTTTTTTGTCTCTAAGATACAATCATATACTGCCGAATGAATCTAACATTATCAACCACTTTCTTAGCAATCTCATGTCCCAATATCATTCTCCAATTCTATCACAAAATGTTTTATCTATACATGTATTTCAATATAGTTATTTATAATGATACATAGGAATGTTTTAGCGAAGTATATTATTGTATGAGAAATCATCCTAAGAAAGGAATTGATTCCAAAAACCAATAAAATCCATGTAAATTGTTCGCAGTTTATTATCTAGTGTTTGAATGGTAATCTCATATTTTTCATAATTCTAAGGATGATATTGAATTTTAATTTTTAATTCTATATCACAATCCTACTGATGTCTTATCCATATCATTAGTGCGGACCTCTAATCACAATTATATACAAAATAATATGGCTTCACATGCAAACTTACACCTTCCATTATTTATATATAGGAAATATAACCATGAGATAAATATTATTTCCTATCAATAATGTCTGATAATATTTAATGAAGATCAAATATATCCCTAATAAAATTAAAGTCTTCCGATATTTGGAAGCGTCCAATGACAAATCCCATGGTGATGTTTTCCCATTTCAATTATACCTTGGGTAATAGTTATAACATCCCCTCATTTATTTGTTTCATATACATAACTTACTATAATATAAAGAACTATAATAAAAACTTTTTAATATTTTTCTTCAATTTTCTCCAGCATAAATACACTTCAAAATTACAATGTTTTTGTGGTGTGGTGGTGAAGGGATGTGGAAAAAACAAGCCATTCATTGGGAGGTTCAGGGTTTGAATTATGAGTGTCCCCATTCGAGGTGAGCCTCCCCTCCCCATTAGGATCAACCAACCTTGCTGGGTCTTCTTGTTTCATCTAGGTAAGACAAATGAGGTGCGGTCAAATCACTGATTGAACACTGTGGAAGAACATCGTTTTCAGTTCATTACCCTCCGGGATTCTCTACCATCTCGGCTAGCAACGGCTCCTTCCCAGGTCGGGCCGCTACCTCGGGTCAATGACCTCTTCATGGGTAGGGGGTTTAAATATGTACTGGTTTTGAAAATGTCACCCAGGGGAATTCCATTATAAAAACTCATTCAAATTTGTATAGGTATTGATTCTTTAATAATGAGCATAGTATAATGAATTATTCGCTACCTCAAAGAGGTCCCTTTTAAAATATAGTATATATATATATAACACATGGTTTATAAATATTATCAAATAATCAATATGAATGTTTAATTTAAGAAATTTATTGAATTTATTATGGTTATTTATATCTATTTATGTGAATTTTTAATATTCACATGGATAAAGGATAATAAACATATATAATAAAGTTAATATTTATCCCCTTCAGGATTTCAAGGTGCATCATTTGGAAATCAAGAAAAATTGAATGTTTTTGTATCCAAATAATATATAAAATATAATGATCCTCTCACTATAATGCATCATCCACCATGATCACATTCTTAGGAAGGAATTGTTTTGATAAGTCATAATCTTTAAATTTCACAAACCATATTCTCTGTAACACATTCATCTCAATATATGTGAATATATATATATATATATATCTGTGTGTGTGTGTGTGTGTATCTTTTATTATAAATATATATATATATATATATATATCACACTAATCAACATAAAGATAATCTATCTATATATTTAATGAATAAAATACCCATAACTAACTATAAATATTGATTGTTGAAATTTTCATCATGGGCATTGAATTATTTGGATTCATTTAATATACCTGTAGAATTAAGAATGATATATTCTTCTATTCCCTTCATTAAAAAAATAATGATGAAAAACACTTCAAAATTAAATGGTAAGGTAAGTACATATATGTTGTCTATCCTTATATTTCGTCCCTTGAATTTTTTACATTATACTATCCAATTGGAATTATTTCCCTTCCTTGTAATCTTGGTAAATATATTAGGTACTCAAGAGTTATTCACTCTAAACCATATATAATATCTATCGAAATTAATAAAACATTTGATCTCAGTCATAGTGGTTGGTCTTGGGAAATGATTAATAATAACATTCTATAAGGGTTCAAAAAATATACCACCACATCATATTATATGGAAAAAAATTAACCATTTTGTATCCAATTTACAATTTCATTAATTTTTATACTCCATCACATTGATATGTTATTTTTAATAATCCTCAAGTTATCTTCATTTTATTCTTTAATGTTATAAAATATAATAATTTCATTAAAAAATACCACCACAAATTGATCAAGATAATATATAAAAACACTATTCATTAAATGCATGAATATAGAAATGGTATTTTTGAGACCAAATGGAATAAAAATAAGTTAATAGTATAACATCCCATGACCCACACTCTAGGATCCTATGATTAAATCCTTAACTTTACATATTGGGATATGATTCTAATAATTTTGTCCCATGTTTTTTACAATAAACTGTACAACATCAAAAGGAAAACATTGATTAAATATAATATTTTGGATATTTTTTGTCTTGAGTTATAGTGAATTTGGAAAAATCACTATGTAAATAATTCACATCTATTTGGACTCATAAACAACTGGTTCATAAAGTTGTTCATAATCACTCGTTTTATCAATATTTTATTATTTCATATTGATTCGTTAACATAATCATGTTGAAATAATTTATATATATAACAGTCAACATTATTTTATTAAACATGGGTAAAAGAAAACATTAGATGTGATATCTCAAATTTTCAGTAATGAAGAACACATGCATTATTAATTTAATTTCACTAGTGAACGTATGAAAATAATTAATGTATAATTACATAATCCAAAATCACGAGTAAACCATGTGTAATTCCCTGACCCTAGTTTCCCAGAGTTGGTGCATTATTACAGAACATTAGCATGATAATAGGTAAATAATGTCTTGAAATACCGATCAATTTAGTATTACTGGAAACATGATTCATACATAAGTTCAACATTACAGCTTGAAGTGAAATACAACACAAATATCTTTCATTAGAAACATCCAATCCTCCTAGATTATGCTTGCAGGTCACTCATAACTAACTTCTTCATATCCTGGGAAAATGAAACATAAGATAGGGTGAGATCAATTTATTCGTAAGCATAAGTAATATAGCATAAAATGACATAAATATTAAGCATAGTGAATAATTGAAACCACAAGCATTTACCAATAATAAACACGAATATTTTTATGGAAGGAATTTGAGATGAGTAAATAATACCATAATAAAACATAATAATTTTTATTCTACTAGTCGAATGACAACATGAACAATAAATATTATTTCCATAAGGAGAGAATGTATAATATCGAACATTCAGAAACATTTTTTCTAGGCCTCGACCAAGACGTCTAAAAATGATTAAGGCCTCGGCCAAAACCATATATCAAATTGGGAAAGGGCCTCAGCCAATTCCACGTCTTGTTATCTCATTAGACCTACCGATGCATCGAGGAGCTATAGAGGGCTCCACCCGTCACTTACTAAGTCCAATACATTCCTCATATGAAAAGGTTTAAACATATCATAATCATTCGTATTAAAACTAGCATAAAAATATCAATAATTTAACCATAAATAATGAATTGTATAAAAATAGCACATATATAGTCAAACATATTAAAAAACCTTCAATACAATATGGAAGTTTTGTATCATAATAAATCAACATCAAATAAACTTAAAATCCATCAATGGATGTTGACAGAGATGAAATCAAAACACTTTTTAAAGAAATATATCATTCTATTTTTAAATCATTTAATAGTCACATAATTATATTTAAAACATTTATTTTGAAAAAATTAATATAAGCCTATAAGGGAAGCTTTGATGATGTTATAATGGCGGAAAATATCCGCACCCACCGTATAATTTAAAATAACATTCTTACCTTAAATTTCTCGAAAAGGTAAAAAGTAAGTTTTTTCAAAAATGATAGAATGTTTCCTTTCAAAACTCACAATATTATAAATGATTACAACCGATTTTCTAGTAAATAGTAAAAATATTTTGAAATAAATTTTTATGAGACATGGACGTGGATGATAAAGGATGTCCTAGTAGACACTTACGTAAAAACAACCTTCGATAATAAAGAGATTATGAAATTAACCCTTAACTTGTACATTTCCGTGTTTAGGGGTAGGTTATCAGCCTGTATATTGGTGAAATAATTATTATTATATTATACAAGGATCATATAAATTAATATGATATCATATATGATCTTCTAACATTTCTTTGTTAACAATATCTTAGTATTATCGTCATTTTGGGTGATAACGTACTCATTTTCTTTTATAGGTTTTGTTACATAAGACATGTTTGTTATGGATAGGTTGTATATTATTCATATAAATAATGATATAAAGTCTTTAAACATTATTCTTAATCATTAAATGAGAATTATTCTGGAATAGATATGATGGGGAATGAATCTCACCGTGTTCATGGAGATAATAGGCAGTGCGTACACTCGAGCGATAATATCATTCTTTAGATATTAAAATCGTATATAATTGGATTTTATATAATATATAAAGAATAATTATAAAGTTATATTTATTATTTACATCAATTACACATCATTATCATACCCTTCCAAATAATAAGGTTTTGAATAATAATTACACCACGATGTGGAGATGGTAAGCCGTACGTATGAACATATGGTGACATGTCATTCAAAGGATGGATAGAATAATGAAAATGATTGTACCATATTTATAATACTAACATAGTAAATAGAATATACTGGAGTTATCATTTTAAAATTTAAATAAAAAATAAATAAGTGGAAAAAGAAAGGAACTTGAAAGAGGGTTGTGAAATCATTACCTTTTCTTCGGGTTCTTCCTTTTGATTTGATCAAAAGGGATCCATAGATTAGATTTATAATAAGACTAATGAATCTAGGTTGTAGTCATGGAAGTTGGGATGGTATTTGGGTAGAGTTTGGCTGATCCAAATGGCTTTGATGGTGTGAATTACTAAGAATGTGGAGTGCCATTTTATAAGAGGGGTCAGAGGCACCTTAAAAAAACTAGAAAAATTATTTTATAATAAAATGAAATTCGGTTTCTAATGGATAAAAAGTGACTTATTTAAAGTCTAAGGTAGGTATTCGTATAGAAACACTCATCAAATAGGTTTTATACAGGTTTGGGACACTTTATAAACCTTAAATGTTAGTTTTAACTCTTAGTTAATTAGTTTGACATTTACCACATCTCTTAGTATTTTAATAATATATAGGTAATAAACATTATATATACTTCCAAGATACCCATAAGTGGACCATTAATGATACATCTATAATAATATAAGTCCTTTGGCAGATCCTAAGATTTTTAGGAATATAATATCAATTGATAATATTATATTGTTTTAGAAAGTCATTTATGTCAATTTTCACAATATTTAATAATTGATTTTGGTTAAAGTATAACCAACTGTATTAATTCGATAAAAATGTATTTAAGATATCCTAACATTTCATATTCACCAATAAAATTCTTGGATGTCATAAAAAATTTTCAAATTATATTTATTTTAACATTTATAATACTAATTATTTGATTATTTCATTAATTAAAAAAAATACTACATCATTATTGTGTAATAAATAAATTTAAAAATTAAATGTCTAAAAATTATTAATAAAATACCATTATGTATGAAATATTTGGAGCTTTATAATGAATATTTATTGTGGAAAATATAACATATATAACCCTATGTAAAATGTGTTTTTCTAAAAGATATATGCTTATGTCATTTTTGTATTTACATTAACAAAATTAATATAGTGTCATTATAACTTAGAAGTGGTTCCATGTGGTCCAAAGATAAGCCCAATGAATCCAATGGTTGTACATGTATCATCCAATTGGGTTAGGACATGTTTTAGGGTAATTTAATATTATTTTAATATTATTTTTTTACCCTTATTTTCCAGATATACCTTTTAACCATGGAAAATAAAATATTTACCGATGTAATGATTCAAATTGTCTAAAAATAAAAGTTACCTATTTACACAATTTGAACCTCCTGGTTATAAATATGAAATCCATTTTTCTGTATTCAAAACAGAGAAGTGGCAGAAAATAATTTAATATTAATTCCCATTGTACAAAATAGCGTGTTTTTAAGAAATAATAACTATCATAAGGTTGAAACTTGCTTATGCCCAGTTTAAATGTGAAATTATGCCTAATGTACAAAATTGGATAAAATGGTAAAAATATAATCTAATTATAATTTAAAATCACTCAAATTCCTACTTTAACACTATTAATTATTTCGATTAAAATTTTGTTTTTATTAAAATTTTGCAATATTCCATATCCATCCAAATTAAAAAGTTATCAGAAAAGTACCAAAAATTAACCCTAATCTAATTTTGATAATCCTAATAAAAAATGAAGTCCATTTTGATAGATAAAATTAATAAAATATCAAAAAGTGGGTATTAATATTCATAACGGCTAGTCTGATTGGTTGTGGTGTGTTAGAACTTGACGTTGCGTACAACACACACTACATTATTATTCAAAGAGAAGCGTACAGTGGAAGCATGGGGTGTTACATTCAACCCTACTTCAAATTATTTCATCCTCAAAATTTCTAGAATACTGCTGCATGAAAAATACTCTGGTGTTTTTTCCTCATATGATTCTCGGGTCCCACGTTGCCTCTTACATCGTATGGTTTCTCCATAGAACATTGACCAGACGAATCATTTGGTATCTCAGTACTTGTTCTATCTTATCATGAATTTTGAAAGGCTCTTCGAAATAAGGTTGATTGGTTTCCTATTCAAATTCCTCATAGGTTAGCACATTTGTTGGGTCAGGCATGTATTTTTTCAACGGTGATATGTGGAACACATCCGAATCATTGGAGAGACTTGGCAGCATTGCCAAATAGTATGCTAGAAACCCAATTCTTTCTATAATTTCAAAAGGTCCAATGTAACTGGGACTCAGTTTACCTTTCTTTCCGAAACGTATGACTCCCATCTATGGAGATACATTCATGAAAACATGATCTCCTACCAAAAATTCCAAATCCTTAATTCGGTTGTCATCATATCTATTCTGCCTACATTGAGCTTCTTTGATATTATTTTGGATTACCTTCACCTTTTCTATCATTTCCTCCACTAGTTCTGGGCGTACGAGTTTTATTTCACCAATATCATCCCAACAAGTTGGTGTGTGACATCCCTTTCCGTATAACTATTCATATGGTGCCATCCGAATACTTGAATGGAAGCTATTGTTATAGGAAAATTCTACCAGAGGTAAATATTTATCCCACATACCTTGAATTTCATGTGAGCATGATCTCAACATGTTTTCAATGGTTTTAATAGTCCCTTTTGATTGTCCACCTGTTTGGGGGTGGTAGGAATTACTCAAATGATGTTCAGTATCCAGGGAATTATGAAGACTTTTCCAGAATCATGATATAAAATGTGGATCATGATCAGAATCAATCGATATGGGTACTCCATGAATACCCATAACTTCATTATTATATAGTCTTACTAGAGAATTTGGAATAATGGGCATCATCCAAAAATCCTCTTTTTAGATTAAGTATATCGAGAGCACAAAGTCTATTCCAAAACATAAAAATTCCATCTTAATACACAAAGTCACTCATTCTCCCATCATTCACAGTATTATTCTTCTTTTGAAACTCTTCATCACCGGTCTGAGAACTCTTTATCCTTTCTAGTAAAGATGAGTTGGCAACAATTTGAAAACAAATTGATGTTTCACCTTCCTTGGTTATTACCATATCCATCATTACAAGATCCATATATATAAGATCCTTTTCAACTCTCAAAATGTTCAAAAATCCATGATCCTTTCTTCTCAAATAATCTTCCACCTTATTTGACATCCTGTGGTGGTAGTGTATTGTGCAATCATAATCCTTGAGTTGTTCAAGCCATCACCTTTGTCTCATGTTGTGTTCTTTTTGTGAGAAAACATACTTCAAAATCTTGTGATCAATATATATATCACATTTTTCATCATATAGAGAGTTTCTCTAAATCTTCAAAGAAAATATTGCAGCTACTATCTCAAGATCATGAGTAGGATTGTTTTGCATAAGAATTTTCAGCTGTCATGATGGACAGTAAATAACTCTATCATTCTGAATAAAGAAAATAACCAAGTCCTTTCTTTGATGCATCAATATAAATAACAAACCCATCATTCCACAATCATAAATTCAAAATAGGAGTATTCACTAAACTTCTCTTCAGTTCTTCAAAAAATTAGTCACACTCTTTTGTCCAAACAAATTCAACCCCTTTACATGTGAGCTTTGTTAACTGATCAGCCAACTGGGCAAAATTCTGGACGAAACGTCAATAATAACCTGCTAAACCAATAAAACTATGTACCTTAGTTATACTCATCAGTGGTGGCTATTCATGGATTGCCTTGGTCTTAGAAGGATCAACATAGATTCCTTCATTAGAGACAATATGTCCAAGAAAAGAGATCTCTTGAAGCTAGAATTCACACTTGCTAAACATCCCATATAATTCATGTATTTTATGAGTCTTCAGGATAAAGAACAAGTGATTTTCATGATCATCATATATTTTGGAATATATCAATATTTCATCAATAAATACCACTACAAAATCATCGAGATATTCCTTGAAAACTCAGTTCATTAGATCCATGAAAACAGAGGGTGTATTAGTCAGCCCAAAAGGAATTACTGTAAACTCATAATGCCTATACCTGGTTTGAAATGCTTACTTCGGAATATCTTCCTTCTTCACACACAATTGATGGTATCCAGATCGAAGATAAATCTTTGAAAATTATTGAGCTCCATGAAGTTTGTCAAATAAATCATCAATGCGAGGTAGGGGATACCTTTCCATTATTTTAATGCAATAATTTCCCTTTATTCAATACATAACCTCATTGATCCATCGTTCTTCTTAACAAAAAGGACAGGGGATCCTCATGGAGCAACACAAAGTCAAATGTATCCCTTATTACTCAATTCCACTAGTTGTTTCTTTAGTTCAACTAATTTCATAGTGGCCATTCTATAAAGGTCTTATATATGGGAATTGAACTAGGAATTAAATCAATGGTAAACTCAATTTCTCTTTCTGGATGACATTGAGGAAAATATTCAGGAAACACATCAACATATTCTTTCACAATAGTTACATCCTCTATTTGAACATTACTTTCCTCACCCATAGTTATTTCATTATCTTCCTCCCCAATATTTGAATTTTGTTGAGATTTTAGGGGTGGATCTAGATAAGAATCAGGTAGTAAAGATTCTGCTATAAATATAAGCTGTTTCTTATCATCACCATAAAAAATCGTTACCTGATTATTCTTACACTAAATATTCACAACATGGTCTAGAAGCCAGTCCATACTGAGGATTATATCAAATTAAATCATGGGTATAATGATGAAATCAGCAAAAAAAGAATGTTTATATGCCATAATGGGAACATATTCACAGAACGTTTTAGAAATAAAACTTCTCTTAACAGTTTTGACTGACAACTCACTTGTTAAATCAAATAATAAATAACTAATTTTCTTAGCAAACTGGGAAGATATGAAACAATGCGATGATCCAAAATCAAATAAATAATTTTATAAACATGTGGAAACCATTAAATTACCTTCCACCATGTCTTTCGGAGCTTCAACCTCAGTAGTAGTGATAGAATAATCTTGGCCTTGATCCCTTGCCTTTTTCTGAGGTATGTTTCTCAGATGCTTAGGAAATTCATTTGAATAATGTCCCATATCCCTAAAACTGTAGCTTTGAACATTGGTAACACCTTTCTTTCCTTTACAATCACCAGCTAGATGGCCATTCTTTCCATATTTTTAGCATACTCCTTTTCCTTTTAGACATGCACCAGGGTTCTTCCTTCTGTAATTATCACAACGTAGAAATTCAATTCATCCCTTCTTTCATGTTTCTTTATTTCCTTTCCCAATGTGTTCAGAAGATCTCTTCATCTCTTTCTTTGATTTAAAGTCATCATACTTAGAGAATTCTTTTTCTGTCTTGATAGCACACGAGACAATATTTTCCTATGATGAGAAGGATTGTGATACTAATTCTCAACAGAGAAATGGTTTTATCCCATAAAATAAATTATCAACACTATGTCTTGGGTTAAGTATATAATCTACATCATGCCTCACTAACCTTGTAAAGTTATCCTCATACTTTTTCATACTCTTATCCTCCGTTTGCCTTAGACTCAGAAATTGCCTTTCCATATCTGCTCGATGGTCACAAGGGTAGTATTTTTCTATGAAAAGATCTTTTAACTCCCTCCATTAAATATTTGATACTTTTCCATCTTCCTTTCTGTTTTTAATCAATTACCACCATTGATCAGCATCTCTTGTGAGGCGGTAAACTGCCATCATAACATTTTCCCTTTCACTACTCCCCATGGCATGGAATATTTTCTCTAATAAATTTACCCATTTCTCAGCTACTAATGGATTTTTACTCCCATTTAATGTTTGTGGTTGATGCCTCATGAAGAGATTTAACATTGATCCTCTATGTTGTGGGTCTGGGTGCTCCATACGTGTAAGGTTATTATTCATAACCGGAGTCAGTTGTCCTATTATGGTGATAAGATGATCAGCACCAGTTGTATCACCAACTCCTCTATAATTATCTTGAAAATGATGTAAATCCCAACATTGAGTGTGTGCATTAATACTGTTTCCATTCAATTAAATTGGCACTATTTCCAAACTATCTCATAAACTATATTAGTTTATGGATTGAAATCCATAATTTCTAAACATGTAAAATACTAAACACAAATTAAACAGTTTATGTATATAAGCCATAATCATAAAAAAAATTCATTTAGGATGTATATATGCATAAACCATTCATAATGGTTTTTAAAGAAAATGAGAATTATCCAAATCATATCCCCCAAGAGTTTCGTAACCAATAGTGGAGCAAGGCATGTTGTCATGCACCAGTTCCCATTCGAGACTAGCTCAAATCAGTGTTTTCAAGTTTTAGCTATAGGTATATATGTGCCAGAGCCGCCTCTACCTGCTCGTATCTAGACAGGGATGTATTTCATGGAAAACTCCCAAAATATCTACAATACAAAATTCTAAGAAGTTCTTTTATACTAATCCTCGAATTCTATCTAAGGGTTATCTGCTCCAATCACAGTTTATCTAAATCTATATTCCTAGGTTTGTACTAAACTTCCTATGATACCAATTGTGATTCCCCAACCATAGTTACACAGAGTTGGTGCATTATTACATAACATTGGCATGATCATAAGGAAAATATGTCTTGAAAGACCGATCTGTTTAGTATTATTGGAAACCAGATTCATACATAAGTTCAACTTTACAGCTTAAAGATAAATACAACACAAATATATTTCATTATAAATATCCAAGCCTCCAGGATTATGCCTACATGTCACTCATAACTAACTTCTTCATATGCTGGGAAAATAAATCATAAGAACGGGGTGAGCTCAAATACTCAATAAGGGTGAGTAATATAATGTAAAATGACATAAATATTAACCATGGGGAATAATTGAAACAACATTCCTTTCCAAATATTAAACATGAATCCTTTTATGGACGGGTTTTGATATGAGTAAATAATGCCATAATAAAACATAATGATGGGTATTCTACTAGTCAAATGACCACATGAACCATCAATATTATTTCCATAATGGGGGAATGTATAATGTCAGACATTATGAAATATTTTGTCAAGGCCTCGACCAAGATGTCTAAAAATAATTAAGGGGTCGGACTAAACCATATATAAAATTTGGAAAGGACCTCAGGAAATTCCATGTCTAGTTGTCCCATGATACCTACTAATGCATCGAGGAGATATAGAGGGCTCCAACTGTCACATACTAATTCAAATACATTCCTCATATGAAAAGGTTTAAACATATCATAAACATTCATATTAAAATTAACATACAAAATTTAAATAATTTAACCATAAACCATGAATGGTATAAAAATAGCACATCCACAGTCAAAAATATCACAAAACATTCAATACAATATGAATGTTTTGTATCATAATAAATCAACATCAAATAAACTTAAAATCCATCAAAATATATTGACATAGATGAAATCAAAACCCTTTTTAGAGAAATATCTCATTCCATTTTGAAATAATTTTAGAGTCACATAGTTATAATGAAAAAATTTATTTTGAAAATATTCTTGTAAGCTTGTAAGGGGAACTTTGGTGAGGATATAACGTTGGAAAATATCCGCACCCACCGTATAAGTTAAAAAAACATTCTTACCTTAAATTTTTCAAAAAGGTTAAAAGTACCTTATTTAGAAAATGATGAAAAGATTCCTTTCAAAACACAAAAGGGTATAAATGACTTTAACCAATTATCTAGTAAATATTAAAAAAAATTTGAAATATATTTTTATGATACATGGATCTATATGACAAAGGAAGTCCCAGTAGATGCTTTCGTAAAAAAAACCTCGGATAATAAAGAGATTGTGAAATTAACCCCTACCTTGTACTTTTCCTTGGTAGAGGGTAGTTTAACCTCCTCTATAATGGTGAAATAATTGTTATTAAATTATAAAATAATCATATACATTAATATGATATCATATATGATCTTTTAGCATTGAATTATTAGTAATATATTAGTATTATCTTCATTTTGGGTGATAACTAACTCGTTTTCTTTTATATTTTTTATTACATATGCAGTGTTTTTATTGATAAGTGGAATATTATTCAAATAAAGAATGATATCAAGTCCTTAAACACTATTTTTAATCATAAAATGAGAATTATTCTTTAATGGATACAATGGGGAATGAATCTCATCGTGTTCGTGGAGACTGTAGTCCGTACGTACACACGAGCGACAATATCATTTATTGAATTTTAAAATCGAAATAAATTGGAAGGAATATCATATATACAGAATCATTATAATGTTATATTTATTATTTAATTAATTTACACATCATTATCATACCCATCCAAATAATAATGTTTTGAATAACAATTACACCACGATGTGGAGACAGTAAGCCGTATGTACACACATATGGTGACATTTCATTCAAAGGATGGATATAATGATGAATATGGTTTTACTATATTAAAAATAACATCATAGAATATATAAGATACTGGATTTATTATTTTATAATGTAAAAAACAATGAAAGGTGAAGTGGAAGAAGAAAGGAACTTGGAAGAGTGTGGTGACATCATTAACATTTCTTCGGGTTCTTCTTTTTGATTTGATCAAAAGGGATCATTGGATGGCTTTCTGATCAAACTAAGGTCTCTTAGTTTTATTGAGGGAACTTTGGAGGATATTTGGAATGTGGTTGGCCGAGACAAATGGCATTGGAGGTGCGATTAGTGAGATGGGGGGTGCCTTTTTATAAGTGGGGTGAGGGGCATCTTAGGTAAAGAAAAAATATTATTTTAACTAAATTCATATTCAGATTATAATGGCTCCAAAGTGACTTATTTAATGTATATAGTGGTGATAGGTCAAAAATCACTCAACAAATAGGTTTTATACATGTTTGGGTCACTTTATTAACCGTATCCTTTAGTTTTAACTCTTAGTTGATTAGTTTGACATTTACCATATCTCTTTGTATTTTTATATTATACTGTTAATAAACATACTATATAAATCCAAGAGACCCCCAAATGGTCCTGTAATAATACAACTATCATTATATAAGTCCTTTGAAAAAACCATATATTTTTAGGAATATAATATCAAATGATAATATAATATTTGTTTTAAAAAGCCTTTTATGTCAATTTTGACAATATTTACTAATAAATTTTTGTTAAAGTATTAAAAACTTTATTATTTTGAACAAAATTAATTTAATCAATCCTAAAATTTCATATTAAGCAAAAAAAATTTAATGCCATCAAGACGTTAAAATTTTATTTATTTTAACATTTATAATACCAATTATTTGATTCTTTCATTAAAAAGAAAAATACTACATCATTATTGTGTCAAAAATAAAATTAATAATTCAATGTCTAAAAATTATAAATAAAATACCATTATGTAGTAAATATTTTAAGCTTTATAATTAATATTTATTGTCAAAAATATACCATATATAACCCTACGTAAATATTGTTTTGCTAAAAGATATATTCTTATGTCATTTTTATATTTACCTTAGCTTAATCAATATAAAGTGTCATTATCACCTACAAGTAGCTCCATGGGGTCCCAAAATCGACCCCAATATGTCCATGGTCATACATGTATCATCCAATTGGGTTAATAAATGTTTAAGGGTAATTTAATATTATTAAAATATTATTTTGTTACCGTTATTTACCAGATTTACCCTTTAACAGTGGTAAATAAAATATTTACCGAAGTAATTATTCAAAGTGTATAAAAATAAAAGTTACCTATTTACACAATTTGAACCTCATGATTCTAAATATAGAATCCATTTGTCTAAATTAAAAACACATAAGTGGTAGAAATTAATTTATAATTAATTCTTCTTGTCAAAAAAAGCGTGTTTTTATGAAATAATAACTATCAAAAGATTGGTACTTTCTTATGTCCAGTTTAAGTGTAAAATTATGTCCAATGACCAAAATTGGATTAAATGGTAAAAATATAATCTAATTATATTTTAAAATTAATCAAATTTATAATTTATCAAAATTATTTATTACGATTAAAAAGTAGTTTTAATTAAAATTTAGTAATTTTCACTATTCATCAAAATATGAAAGTTATCAGATAAGTACCAAAAATTCACCCAAAGCTAATTTCAATATTAAAAATCCAAAAATGAAGTACATTTTTAAATATAAAATGTATAAAATTTCAAAAATTGGGTATTACTATTCATGATGGCTAGTCTGATTGGTTGTGGTGTGTTAGAACTCGAAGTTGCGTACAACATACGCTACTTTATTAATCAAAGAGAAGCGTATCGTGGAAGCGTGGGGTGTTACAACATATGTATATTTATACCCATCTATATGTGGATAATGAAAAATGAAAAACCTTCAAAGGAAAGAGTCTTTATAATCAATAATTATTAGCCATGTGATATTAATATTGATCATTAGAAACTTTTCAATCATATAGTAAGAATAACGAAAACATATTGATATCTTGGAACATCAAATCATGAAAACATTATAGAACCCTTAAAAATAGAATAACCTATATAGATGAAATTAATCTCCATAATACCAAATCACTCATAGTGTATTCTAGGTACACTAAACATATAATCAATAATGGGACCAGCTGGAAAAATCTGGGTGAACTGGTTATTTATAATTTCTAAGAAAAGATTACATGGAAAATTCAAATAACTCATTGAAAAATACTTTATTATTAGCATAATATTATTATCGCATGATAAAAAAATAGGCTATATTATTATCCATTCAATAAATGATTAACCACAGTAAATTAAATGTATACAAAACCATTCTCATTGAAACTTTATTAGCCCATAGAAAAGACATGGGTTACAAAATAATCTATTTGAATTACGATAAAAACATGGAAGAGAAATAGATTACAAGACAATATATTTTTTACACAATTAATTCATGGAGATGAAATGGAATCAAAATAATATATTTAAAACATGATTAACCCAAGTATAAGAAGTGGGTTCCCTAAAGACCACTTTGTACACAATAAACCCATATAAAAGAAATGAGTTTCACAAGAATATATTTGAGAAAATATTAAATCGTATAAAGAATTAATGTGGCATTTTAAGTAAAATTATCCCTAGTTATTTATAGGTATCAAAAATTGTTTTTTATGCTGATTAATGAAAAAAATTAAAATATCATTAAAACAATCATGGGAAACATAATCTGAAAACATTCCAGAGCATCCCATCCAACTTTGAAACATTTTAATCATCATCCCCATGAAATGAATGATGTTTAATGAAATTCATATATTGGTGAGAATGAGGGGATAAATTATTTAAAATGATATTGTATAATTATACACACCTCATAAAATAATATTGGTGTATAACATAGTATTATTTTCAAATAAGGAAAATTTTTATGATAACCATTTCTATAATGGTAACATTGAAACCTTAACTATAATGAATGAGATATTATAATAAGGAGAGGTAAAAACTCATAAATTTAAGTATACTAATCATAAAATAAATTTATTAATATTATATACACCACATATAACAAATAAGTGGTGAATATGAAATAAAACTCATAGAAATAAAATTGAGACGATAAACAATTACAAATATCCTATCATTTTATTAAGAATAAATGAATGAAGTAATTATTTGTGAAAACATTGTGTCCAACTAAAAAATAAAAAATAAATAATTATTATAATAATAGTAAATTTCAAACATAGAATTTTCATAACATAATCCATGACATATAAATTTAACCCAATTAATATAAATTGAGTTAAGAAATCCCTTTTATATGAGTAACTTTTGAATTATGATTTACTTGAAAAAATAAAATTCATTGAAACATTAAATACCATAAAATAAAAAAAATGGATATAAAAATCACTTGATAATAGGTAATCCATATTAATGAAGCTAGAATTAGAATAACAAATATGCCTCATTGAAATGTAAAATGAGACGAAACCCATTACATAATATCTTATTTGTCTTTCATGTTTTCTATCATCATAGATAACAATCTTATGATTATTATTTATATTATATAGTTTCTTTTAAATGTATATTATTAATTTTATATAAATAATATGAAATTTAAATTCAATTACATAATAAATAATTTTTATGTCTAATTGTTTGACAATATTTGTCTTTTGTTTCAAAACATAATTTGATAGCACGTCATTGGGCAAGGAGGTTAATATTTAAATATATAAAAAATAATAAAATTAAAATAATAATAACATTTTTAAAGAAATTATACTTTTGATTTAATTATGTAATAATTTTTAAGAAAAATGAACCAATGATGTTTTCAAGGATTTAGTAGGTCATACGTATCCAACAATAACATTCAAATTTTCTACGACCATTATTTAAAAATGGTCGGTAATGATTATATTTCATGAATTACAATTATATATTAAATAAAATATAATTTATTTATATATACTTATATATTTCATACTTATAATATGGTAATAGAAAAGGACTAATCACATTACTTCAGGGAGGCGGTTGTCCACACATCCACAAACGACATTATCACTTTTTAAGTGCGAGAAAATAAATAGAGAAAATGATGTGTTATATGCCCATGTAGATAATTTTTTAATTTATATAATAAATATACCATTTAAATCATCCATGTTTATTAAATCCATTTTTAATTAATTATATTTTAATAATGAACCAATCACTTCTTTTGAGGTGGCGGTAGTCCACACGTCCATAATTCATGTTATCGTATTATCGTGAATTGGAAATCAAGAAATTATGTGTTATATAATTTTTAATTAAGAATGATTAAATAATAAATTTAAAATATATCACATAAAAGGAGTTTTTACATCATTATTATCAATATTGATAAAGGTGTAAATTCATTAATGAATAGCATCAGTTCATGGGCTATAGTCCGCTAAATATTAGAAAAATGATTGTTTATCTCATTTGATGGATTTCTATGAAGAATTATGTATAACCCATAACATGAAAATGTATTTGTATTTTTTTTATAATTATACTATTATATTATAAATTAAGATGAATAATTTAAGAATTTGGAGTAATAAATATAAAAAATGTTAGTGTTGATGTGTGTTACCTATTTATTGGACAACTCTATTTGGTTTTCACCAAAGAAATTACTTAAATTGAATTATTTCATAATTTAATATTATAAGATGATATTTTTTAAGTTCATATATTTTTTTGGGGTTTTCAATCAAAAATCAATTTAGAGGTGTGAAGATATGTGGAGGTATAGTGAAATTTTATAGTGGAGAATAATTGAAATTCTTATAAATATAAAAATGTTAAAACTATTAGGATATAGACCTTAAATTCTGTTACCCCAATAATTAACTAAATTACATAACATTTGGGGTATGGTCTAATAATATCCATCTAATGGGCATTGTAAAACTTCTTAACTCATTTCATTTTTATGATTAATTATTAACCACTAGGTAAATAAATTTAAACTTAATTTTTGTAATTTATTTTAATTAAATTCTATAAAAGTTTTGGTCAAAAACTATGTTTATTTTTTTATAAATTAAAAATTACAATGATTCCAAATATCGAATCATTTTTTTTCAAAATTAAAAACAATGAAGTTGCATAAATTATTTTGTTATTAGTTCAACAGATGGTATGAAAAATTATGTTTTTAAAGTTAATATTTTCAAATGTTTGTTTATTATTTATGTATAAATTAAATGTAAAATTAATTAAAATGACCTAAATTAGATTAAATTGTATAACATATATCAAATTATACATTAAATAATTATTTAATAAAATTTAACTGTAAAAATTATTTGGATGAAAAAATAGTTTTACATTAAAATTCGGTGTTGTTCATTATTCATCAAAATATCAATGTTCACAGAAAAATAAAAAGAGTCATCCAAAGTATGTTTTGATATTCTGATTTAAAAGTTTATTTTATTTTTTAAAATAATAATTATACTTTTTTAAAAAATTATATTTAAAATAATTTCTTCATTTATAGGTGGTAAAACTACCTTTTAAAAATATACAACTTTAATGATGGAAATTGGATTTATTGTTATCTTATCCCTTTTAAAGTAATTGGTTGAATATAAAAAATTTGAATATATATATATATAATTAATATCATTCACTAATAATGATTAATTTAATTTATAAAAATGAAACTCTATTCTAGTTATATAAATAGTTTTTCTTAAAAATTCATCCATTATAATCTATTGGTTTTTATTTTAATTTAAAAATAAATGGTCGAAAAAGGTTTCATTATAGAAACATTTTCAGGCTATATATTTATATTATAGTCAATAATATTTGTGACTAGCATAAAAATGTGTTGGTAATATGTTCTTTTAAATAAATATCAATAATATTTTACTGTTTTCAAATAAGACTCGACCTTACGTGTAACACAATTTATAAATTAAATTAAAGTCACACGATGTTCAAGATAAACTTGTTGTTTCATACAACCCAATCTAAAATATTAATTTTATGTAACAAAATATATAAAAGAATTTAAATTAATTTCAAAGAATATATTTGTTTACATATCAGGATGTTGCAACCTACCCCCTTTAAAATTAATTGGTCCCTTGAAATCCATCTTGGTGGTCAGTGGATTAATATTATTAGAACTCCATTGTTGAAACAAAAATAATAAAAATGTTTAATGAAACTTATTTTTAAAAATTTCCCCTTTTTGTGCAATGGGTGCACACACATGATCAATGCAAACAGTTTGACTTACCATATGAAAACCTTATAGAATACATATTCTAAAAATTAATGGTGCTCCCATACAATCATATTTCTCCATCTATAAGGTTTTTCTTAGACTATGCTTCCTATAAAACCCCATTTTCTAGCTTCACATGGTTAGAAGTAACAATGGGTCATGCCCTATAGGGTTTCTACTAACTATTTGATATATCCTTAGTTTTTAAAAAATCAATTCATTGGGCTCCAATAGAACCCTGACCACCCCCGATACCCCCATGACCACAAAGGGTATTCAAATTAGGCTATAAGAGTGAATTGGAAACAATTATAAAGAGATCCTTACCTCATAAAAAATAATGTATCTTATAACCCCCCTTAAATAAATTCCACAATGAATTTCGTTTTCATGGGATGTCATGATTTAAATATAAATAAAACTGATCACTGATAACGTACATCCATCTCCCTCTCAGAAGTCTCATCCTGTAAATTACATGCTCCAATTGCAACGATACTAGAGTAATTGACTGACTTCTAATGACTTTCAGGCTCCAGTCAATGATAAACAATTGATTCTACCTAATGGATAAATCAACCAATAGTACAATCTCATGAGGATGAAAAATTCTAGATGGGTCTGAGTGCTAACATTGTAGCTTTGATATATAGAAGACATCATGCATGGATCGATGCATCTAAGGGAAGTGTAACTGGTAGGATATTGGTCCAAATCACATCAGAATGTAAAATTTCCCGACATATCATAGTGAAGGATTACCCTATCTCTTAATCTATCTGTTTTCCAACCTTAGTGAGATACGTAAAAAAGTCAATATCCCCAACCTCAAACTCAAGAAGTTTCATGTAGTGATTAAGTTAAAATTTATATCAAGACTACAATGTATCCATCACATTCTAAATCAACTAGACCAACATAGAATTATCATGTATGAGACATGGTCCTAAATAAGTAGCCTCATCATCCTCTATCTAGAACATGGTTGATAAGTGTGGACAACCATACAAAGCTTTATAAGGTTATGTGTCTTTCGTCTCCTAATATAGTTTTTTCTAGGTGAACTAAATAAATGGGTATATGCCTCTCCCAAGGATCCCAAAATTTTATTTGCATGGTCGTAGCATGTTCTCAATAACTTGTGTTATATTCTCTAACTAGCCATTAGTCTGAGGGTGGAATTCCATTCATAGAAGAACCTATGAACACAATTCCCTCTATAAATTCTACCAAAAATGAGATGTCAACTAAGAGTCAATTCCCAAAAATGAAAATATGCAATACCCCTTGAATTCATAATAAATCATTGATATTCATCCTCCCAATCTTATCTACATCAATTGAATCCTTGATTATAAGTAAATTAGAAAACATTTTGAACTTATTAATAATAACCCAAACTGCATCATTTCCTTGAGGTAACCTTAGAAAATCGGTCAAGAAATCATTTATGACCTCATCCCATTTCCACTCAGGGATATTTAATAGCTATAAAATTATGGATGATACAAATTTTACACCTTCACCTACTGATTGATGTAAATCATAAAAGTAAGATCATCTACCTCACATTTCATACAAGAGCACCAATTCATGCTATATAAATCACGATACATCTCGGTAATTCTGGGATTCAATTCCCAAAATAATGCATGAGAATGTAGCATTATCCCCTCATCTATCTTCCCTAGAAACCATACATGACCATGTATGTAATGGCCCGGACCTCTCTGGTCCATTACTTTGTGAAATGTTGGTGTTGGAGGTGTTCCGGGAGGTCAAGGGGACTTATCCCCAACACTTTGCCAATTTTCTAGTTCTGTGAACAGTGTTTCCAGTTTTATGAACAGTAACAGATCAGTGAGACAGATCAGTTTCACGGATCGGTGAGACAGATCAGTTTCACAGATCGGTGAGACAGATCAGTTTCACGGATCGGTGAGACAGATCAGTTTCACAGATCAGTGAGACAGATCAGTTTCACAGATCGGTGAGACAGATCAGTTTCACAGATCGGTGAGACAGATCAGTTTCACAGATCGGTGAGACAGATCAGTTTCACAGATCGGTGAGACAGATCGGTGAGACAGATCGGTGAGACAGATCGGTGAGACAGATCGGTGAGACAGATCGGTGAGACAGATCGGTGAGACAGATCGGTGAGACAGATCGGTGAGACAGATCGGTGAGACAGATCGGTGAGACAGATCGGTGAGACAGATCGGTGAGACAGATCGGTGAGACAGATCGGTGTGACAGATCAGTTTCACAGATCAGTTTCACAGATCGGTGTGACAGATCAGTTTCACAGATCAGTTTCACAGATCGGTGAGACAGATCGGTGAGACAGATCGGTGTGACAGATCAGTTTCACAGATCAGTTTCACAGATCGGTGTGACAGATCAGTTTCACAGATCAGTTTCATGTACAGTAACGGTAGGTGAACAGTGTTTCCAGACTCCTACAGTTTTTCCCCTTTTGACGTTTCCTTTGACGTAAAATACATTTAAAGCCTTATTTTAAGGGCTCTTAAGGCCGTTTCAAATGCCATAAATCCTATATTAATTATTCCTAAGTCTTGGAATGTTTTACGTGGTCAAACCGCGTGGGTTAATACGATCCGTTTTTAATGGAGAATTAACCGGATCTTAAACCGTCACCTCGTTAAATCTTAAAAAGGGACGAGATATCATTCTCCCTTGTTCCTTCCCTTTGTTCTTAACTAAGAGGCGCTAGAACCTTTCAATCCTTCCCGTAGGAGTTTCACAATCAACCCTTACTCCTAGGATCAGTCCCGCTCTGTTGGATGCAACCAAGCTGTGTCGATCATTCTTCCACATAAGTTGTCGCGAGGGGAGGATCGTGACCTGCTGTGTGGATAAAGGACGTCAAGAACTCTTCGAGGTAGGGGATTCATGGCTTCTCTAATTATATATGTGCAATCGTAGAATTAGCATGATTTATTCCTTTGGATCACAATGAAATTGACCTAATTAAATACTTGAACCGGATTAAAAGAATTGGTTGATCGCATGCTGTTGCTTTATACCGTGATAACGGTTTGCCTCATGTTTTCCTAGATATAGTGATATCTATGTTTTCTTTGATTTATTGTTCGTTCATGATTGAAATTGATAATGAACGTAAAGCCGGAATTAATTGTTGATTAATTGGCTAAAGATAAAGAGGCATGTAAATTAATCTGGTTGTTGTCGTTGTTGTAGTTGTTCTAATTTGAGGATAATCAAATTAGGGAAGTAAGCATGGTTATTTAATTGTGATAGCTTACTGATTAGGTATCCATGATTGGAACCTACGAATAACAAATCTGTTAATTCAATATGGTTTAGAGAACAGATTATGTGGGAATTTCAAAAAGGGTTCTGAGTTACCCTCTTGTTTGTTAAAGGGCCGAGAGCCCATTTTGTGATGTTTGTTTTCCTGCTGCTTGTGCTGTGATGTGAGCCTGGATGGTTTTTGTGATATGTGGAGGCATGGAGGCCTTATAGTTGTGGCAGCGGATGATGCCTAGTGTGGCGAGATGCATCAGTTTATGCATATGGGTGTCAGGGAGGACACCGGGGGTGATGGAATGGGACAGATGTGGTTGCTGGTTGCTTGTGGTTTTCTTGAATGTTAATCTGCTTTTCTTTCCCCACTGCTCAAGGCAGCTGGTCTTGCTACCATTCTTCCAAAGGAGGCGAAGACGCGCGGGGTATGCCACGTGCTTTCTGTGTTTAGCCTCTCGAGGGAGAATGGGTATATGCTCTTTCTATAGGCGGCAAAGACTCGACGGGTAGTATATCTACTCACCGTGTTGAGCCTCCTTTGTGTTTAGAAGCATAGGATGTTTTTCTAGAATGCCTGGGAATGTGGAAAAGTATTTCTGTAATGAATGTTTGATTAAATGGTGAAAATCCACGGGGATGGAGATGCTGGAATTTAAAGGTGATGTGAATCTTAAAAAGGAGCAGTTGTATTGAAAGTGACGCCATTTCAGTTAAATGGGGAATTGTTCAATATTAATTAATGCTTAAAGAATTAACTAATGTACAGTGGAACTGATAAATGAGAATGGAGTAATCTAATAAATCTCTTCAATTGGTTGTGTGCTTATAGGATACCTAGTCTTAGAAGTAGCAGCCTGGAGTCTGAGAGACGTTAGCTGCAGTTGAATCTATGACTAGGTAATGCCCATAGTGTGGATGTGAGTTACTTATATATTCTGTACTTTTTGTGTTTCTATATGCTACTCCACCCTGTCGGTAAGGGCAACTGACACCCCGGGGATTCTGAGCCCTGGGGGGTGTTTTCCCCAACATTCTGATGGGAGGTTGAATGGCTGACTACCCCCTTTGGCCCCGCTCTCTTTTCTTGGTAGATCTAGTGCTGGTAGGAACAGTGGTTAGTTTTACCTATATATGTGTGTAGAGGGCTGTAATGGCTTGTGGTTATTTCACACACATATATTCTGGATATAGTATCTTATGGACTACTATAGGTGTAACGTGTATAGGCTGTGATGGCTTGAGGATCCTTACTCGGTGTATGGGCTGTAATGGCTTCAGGTATAATACCCGACGTATGATACACGTTATGCGAGCTGTGGTGGCTCCCGGAAACTACCTGGTTACTTTTGGTTGTGAGGATTGTGTGGAGCTTAGCCCAGGTGTCTGCGGGCAAGCCTATGTGGTGCACGTGGTGCATATTGTGGAGCTTGACCCATGTTGATACGGGCAAGCCTTTGGAGAGAGATGCACAGGACGTATGTCGTTGGGGCAAAGCGGCAAACCAGTGGGGAAGTAGTAGCGGGGTACCCTTGACATTCTTTACTATATGCTATATTCTTGTATGTGTTACTTGGTGAGAGTAGCCATGGTGAGGTTGGGAACATAGTATACCTGTTTAGGTGACGAGTTAGTTTCACTTGTTGTTCACTGGGCTTTAGCATGCTTTCTTTACTTTTGCACGAGAGGCTTGGGGAGGATCCTACTGAGTATACTGTTATACTCACCCTATGTACATATAAACTGTTTTTCAGGTCACTTGGAGCAGGTTGGAGATCAAGCTGGTTACTACTAGCTTGCGGTTGGAGGAGGAGCTGTTCGGGCTTGTGGTCGCTGCCGTTTTACATTCTTTTGGGTACTTTTAGTTTCCCCTTTCAGTTGTAGTACTTTTGCATGACATTTCATATATGTACTTGGGTTTCTTTTACCTTTCATTTATGAGTTGGAGTTGGTTGGATTCTATTCTATCTCTCTCTTCTGCATGTGTTCTCTTAGAGGGTAATGCCTCCCATTTGTGTGTGTATTATACCCTCGGTGCTAGTCGCCAACCCGGGGCCTACTGGAGGCGGGACTCGGGGGTCATTATCTCCCTTTTCACATTGCCGGCCCAGGAAGGGTACACTTTGTGGGGAGGGGGTCGTGACAGAGTGGTATCAGAGGTCTGGTCGAGGGATAGGATGGAGTTTGGAGTTAGGCACAGGTGAGGATGCATGGGATGGTAGGGCAACCGTGTCATTCATGTTTAGCAAGTGGGGTAAACACTGGAGACCGGCAGAGACATAGGCGTTCAGGGCCCCCTATGATCTGTTGCACGGACCTTTAAGTTTACGATGGCTACTAAACAAAGTGATACTGGTTGCAGGGTAGAGACCTAGGAAAGGATCATGCATCATTATTCCTTGCGCCTGTGTTTGAATGGGTAGACCTTGGGATAGGTAACCTAAAATTAATAAAACAAAATAATTAATTAATTAATGTTGAGTCTTCTATATTCCAGGCTTAGGAGCTCTAACGATTGTTATTTTACAGGTATGGCTCCAGGTCGGCGTCCCCGTCAGGTTTGCGCAGAAGGTGCCCAGCAGGCTGTTCCAGCAGATCACCGCCGGGTAGAGGTTGACGAAGATGACACTTGGAGGAAGACACTCCGAGAGTTTCAGCGCCAGAGTCTACAGAAGTACGGGGGCTCCGTTTCAGATGCAGTCACAGAAGACTGGTTGGAGGAGGTCGAGATAGGCTTCAGTTCGATTCGTGCTCGGAAGGAACACTGGGTGTCCTTGGTTGTGACGATGTTGCGTGGAGCAGCGAGACAGTGGTGGTTCTTGTTCCTCGGGGATCGTGAGGAGTCAGCGATCTCATGGGAGGAGTTTCGAGACAGGTTTAGAGTCGAGTTTCTTTCTTCGACTGCGAAGGCATCCAGTCGCCAGGAGCTTCTTACCCTTCGACAGGGGAGCTCCAGTGTTAGGGTGTTTGGAATCTGTTTCAGGAACCTTCTACGATATGCTTCAGACCTGTTACCAGATGATGAGGCCAGGGCGAGGCATTTCGAGGAGGCTTTGCGTCCAGAGATCCAGCGTCAGGTCACCCCATTTATGCTAAAGACATATCTTGAGGTGCTGGCGAGGGCAGAGGTTGTTGAGAGGACTTTGGCTAGGACCGGATCGTCACGAGAGGGGAATCGTCATGATTCCTCAAGAAGCAGAGCTGTGGTCTGGGGTTCCCGGTTTTCAGGACAGAAGAGTTTCCGTTCACCTGGGGGTAGGTCCCGGCCCTTCCCATCTCATTTCTCTGGAGGTAGCAACTCTCAGACCTATGCCAAGGGATCAGGCGCTTGTTTTTCTTGTGGTGGACGTGGTCATCAGCAGCGGGAGTGCCCAACTTTTCAGAGCAGTCATCGTGCACCAGGCGCTCCACTCCAGGTTCCTCCGTTGAGGCAGTTCCAGCCGAGGCAGCAGCAGCAGGTTGCACCAGCTTTAGATCACCAGAGGGTAGATGGAGCAGGCAGAGGACAGCCCCATGACGCTCCCCGTCCTCAGAGAGCAGAGCGCGGCCGTGGTGGTGGTCGTCATCAGGGTCAGAGAGGCCGTGGAGGTGGTCGTGGTCAGCTTCATGCTCTAGCGTTGCCAGCTCCAGGCGAGCCAGACGTCGTCCGAGGTACCCTTTGCTTGTTTTCTACCTTGGTGTATGCCTTGTTTGATTCAGGAGCGACACACTCCTTTATATCCCCTACCCTTGTCCACGCTTTGGGACTTGAGGTAGAGAGGCTTCCAGTGCCCCTGGCGTTGACTACGCCAGTTGGAGGTCGAGCTAGCTTGTTTGAAGTATGTAAAGACTGTGAGCTAGTGTTGGGGCAGCACCGCTCTTGGGGAGATTTCCTATGTTTACGAATACAACCATATGATGTCATCCTCGGCATGGATTGGTTGTATTCGGTGCAGGCTATTGTGGATTGCTACAGGAAGAAGGTCGTTTTCTTTGATGAAGATGGAGAGGATGTAGTGCTTGTTGGTGAGAGAGATCCTCGGATGAGTCATAGACGAGTTTCATCCTTATCATCCATGATGGCTGGGATGATGCTGAGTTCTTCAGAGGTTCAACAGCTGGCGTCTCCTAGGGTCGTAGAAGAGTACCCTGATGTCTTTCCAGAAGAGGTTGTATCCTTACCCCCTCGACGGAAGATCGAGTTTGGGATCGAGCTACAGCCCGGAGCGTCTCCCATCTCTATGTCTCCGTATAGGATGGCCCCTTCTGAGTTACGAGAGCTACGTATTCAGCTCGATGGTCTATTGCAGTGTGGTTTTGTTCGGCCAAGTGTGTCACCGTGGGGTGCACCAGTCTTGTTCGTGAAAAAGGCTGATGGCAGTTTGCGATTGTGCGTCGATTATCGTCGCTTAAACAAAGTGACAATAAAGAACCGTTATCCTCTCCCGCGGATTGATGACCTATTCGATCAACTGAAGGGTGCAAGTTGGTTTTCAAAGATCGACTTGCGGTCAGGATATCATCAGATGCGTGTAAAGGATGAGGATATCCCGAAGACAGCTTTCCGCTGTCGTCATGGGCATTATGAGTTTGTTGTAATGCCATTCGGCGTGACAAATGCTCCAGCTGTTTTCATGGGGTTGATGAATGCTGTGTTCCGTGAATTCTTGGACAAGTTTGTTGTGGTTTTCATTGACGACATCCTTGTGTACTCCACATCTAAAGAAGAGCATGCAGAACATCTACGAGCTGTTTTGGGAGTTCTTCGCCAACATCGGTTGTTTGGGAAGTTGTCCAAGTGTGAGTTCTGGGCTCGAGAAGTTCGTTTCTTGGGACATGTTGTGTCCCAACAGGGAGTATCTGTGGATCCTTCGAAGATAGAAGCAGTGGTGTCTTGGCCAGCCCCCAAGACCGTGTCAGAGGTGCGAAGTTTCCTTGGTCTCGCAGGCTATTATAGGAGGTTTGTGGCTAATTTCTCCCGAGTTGCGACTCCTCTGACAGCTTTGACCAGGAAGGATCAAGCGTTCATATGGACTGATCAGTGTCAGACAGCTTTCGAGTATCTAAAGGAGAAGTTGGTAAGTGCTCCAGTCCTTTGTCTTCCAACGGAGGGAGTCCAGTTTGATGTTTTCTGTGATGCTCCACATCTGGGGCTAGGCTGTGTTCTCATGCAGCAGAGGTCAGTTGTTTCTTATGGGTCTCGGCAGTTGCGTCCCCATGAACGCAACTATGCCACCCATGATCTTGAGTTGGCAGCCGTGGTGTTTGCGCTGATGTTGTGGAGACATTATCTCATTGGAGAGCGCTTTGTGGTTTTCACCGATCATAAGAGTTTGAGGTATGTTTTCTCTCAGCGGGATTTGAACTTGCGGCAGCGTCGGTGGATGGAGTTCTTGCAGGAATACGACATCGAAATATCGTATACACCTGGGAAGGGAAATGTTGTTGCTGATGCACTAAGCCGAAAGTCACGTAATGATGTTGTACGTGAATCTGGTGATTCCTGGAGAGGGATGGAAGAGCTAGCAGCTTTGCATCTTGATATGGGAGAAGTTGGAGGAAGAGGCTGTCTTTTCCAGATGACCGTGCAGTCATCCCTGATGCAAAAGGTGGAAGAGTCTCAGTTGGGTGATCTAGAGGTGGAAGTTTTGAGAGACAGAGTTGTTTGTGGGGAGGCCCCTGATGGTTGGTCAGAGGATGAACAACACCAAGTGTTGTATCATGACAGGCTTTTTGTTCCCTTGGCAATGCGCGAGACGGTTCTCCGAGAGTTCCATAGCTCGCCCTTAGCTGTACATCCTGGTGTGACGAAGATGTATCGATCCTTGAGGAGTCAGCTTTGGTGGCCTGGGCTGAAGCGTTCAGTTGCAGAATGTGTGTCTCGATGTTTAGTCTGCCAGAAGGTGAAGGCCGAACACCGTGTTCCTGGTGGTCTTCTTCAGCACTTAGAGATTCCTCAGTGGAAGTGGGAGGACATCTCAATGGACTTTGTTACAGGTTTACCTCGAGCTCCGGGAGGACATGATGCTCTATGGGTGGTAGTGGATCGTTTAACTAAATCGGCCCACTTCATAGCAATCAAGGAGTCGAGCTCAGTGGAGGTTTTGTCGAGGCAGTATCTGGAGGAAGTGGTGAGGCTTCACGGAGTTCCTAAGACGATCATTTCTGATCGAGACCCTCGTTTTACCTCGAGGGTGTGGAGGGGTCTCCAGCATGCTTTTGGCTCTCAACTATGCCTTAGCACTGCTTTTCATCCTCAAACGGATGGTCAGACAGAGCGAACCATCCAAACTCTTGAAGACATGTTGCGCTCTTGTGTTCTTGATTTTGGAGGTTCATGGGTGAAACACTTACCTTTGGTAGAGTTCGCTTACAATAATAGTTTTCACTCTACCATCGGCATGGCGCCGTTTGAAGCCTTGTATGGCCGGCCATGCCGTTCTCCGTTGTGCTGGACTGGGGTCGGAGAGTCAGCAATTCTCGGACCAGAACTAGTGCAGAATACGACGGAGATGGTTCAAGTGATTCGTGAGAGGATGAAGACAGCACAAGATCGTCAGAAATCTTATGCGGATCAAAGAAGGAGACCCTTAGAGTTTAATGTTGGGGATCATGTGTTTCTGAAGGTGACTCCCCGTCGTGGGCAGCGAAGGTTTGGTCGTGGAAGTAAGCTTTCTCCCCGTTTTGTTGGGCCTTTCGAGGTGTTAGCTCGTGTTGGAGCTGTGGCATATCAAGTAGCACTTCCCCCTCGGATGAGTCGGATACATGATGTTTTTCATGTATCACAGCTCCGTCATTATCTTCATGATGAATCTCATGTTATCGATTGGGGAGAGATCGATATTGATGATGATGCAACCTTCGAGGAGCGACCTGTAGAGATCCAAGACCACAAGGAGAAGGTGTTGCGTGGGCGTTCTATTCCTTTAGTTCGTGTCTTGTGGCGACACGGTGGCATGGAGGAGAGTACCTGGGAGCGTGAGTCACAGATACGTGCTCAGTACCCAGAGTTGTTTAATGTTTAACTCCTTTCATGTAATGATGTTTTCTCTGTGGTTGGACCTTTCATGTTTTGTTTATGTACCTTTGATGTGATGTTGTGAATGAATTGTTTGGGTATGGATTGTTTGTTCCCGGATGTCATAGTTTTGTTCCAGCTTTCGAACAACTCATGGTGGTTTTCCCCTGAGAGGTATCTTATGGGGTGGTTGTTCGGACCCCTCTTTTCTTCTGGGTTGGTTTTTAATTCTCGAGGACGAGAATGTTTTGAGAGGTATCTAATGTAATGGCCCGGACCTCTCTGGTCCATTACTTTGTGAAATGTTGGTGTTGGAGGTGTTCCGGGAGGTCAAGGGGACTTATCCCCAACACTTTGCCAATTTTCTAGTTCTGTGAACAGTGTTTCCAGTTTTATGAACAGTAACAGATCAGTGAGACAGATCAGTTTCACGGATCGGTGAGACAGATCAGTTTCACGGATCGGTGAGACAGATCAGTTTCACGGATCGGTGAGACAGATCAGTTTCACGGATCAGTGAGACAGATCAGTTTCACAGATCGGTGAGACAGATCAGTTTCACAGATCGGTGAGACAGATCAGTTTCACAGATCGGTGAGACAGATCAGTTTCACAGATCGGTGAGACAGATCGGTGAGACAGATCGGTGAGACAGATCGGTGAGACAGATCGGTGAGACAGATCGGTGAGACAGATCGGTGAGACAGATCGGTGAGACAGATCGGTGAGACAGATCGGTGAGACAGATCGGTGAGACAGATCGGTGAGACAGATCGGTGAGACAGATCGGTGTGACAGATCAGTTTCACAGATCAGTTTCACAGATCGGTGTGACAGATCAGTTTCACAGATCAGTTTCACAGATCGGTGAGACAGATCGGTGAGACAGATCGGTGTGACAGATCAGTTTCACAGATCAGTTTCACAGATCGGTGTGACAGATCAGTTTCACAGATCAGTTTCATGTACAGTAACGGTAGGTGAACAGTGTTTCCAGACTCCTACAGTTTTTCCCCTTTTGACGTTTCCTTTGACGTAAAATACATTTAAAGCCTTATTTTAAGGGCTCTTAAGGCCGTTTCAAATGCCATAAATCCTATATTAATTATTCCTAAGTCTTGGAATGTTTTACGTGGTCAAACCGCGTGGGTTAATACGATCCGTTTTTAATGGAGAATTAACCGGATCTTAAACCGTCACCTCGTTAAATCTTAAAAAGGGACGAGATATCATTCTCCCTTGTTCCTTCCCTTTGTTCTTCACTAAGAGGCGCTAGAACCTTTCAATCCTTCCCGTAGGAGTTTCACAATCAACCCTTACTCCTAGGATCAGTCCCGCTCTGTTGGATGCAACCAAGCTGTGTCGATCATTCTTCCACATAAGTTGTCGCGAGGGGAGGATCGTGACCTGCTGTGTGGATAAAGGACGTCAAGAACACTTCGAGGTAGGGGATTCATGGCTTCTCTAATTATATATGTGCAATCGTAGAATTAGCATGATTTATTCCTTTGGATCACAATGAAATTGACCTAATTAAATACTTGAACCGGATTAAAAGAATTGGTTGATCGCATGCTGTTTCTTTATACCGTGATAACGGTTTGCCTCATGTTTTCCTAGATATAGTGATATCTATGTTTTCTTTGATTTATTGTTCGTTCATGATTGAAATTGATAATGAACGTAAAGCCGGAATTAATTGTTGATTAACTGGCTAAAGATAAAGAGGCATGTAAATTAATCTGGTTGTTGTCGTTGTTGTAGTTGTTCTAATTTGAGGATAATCAAATTAGGGAAGTAAGCATGGTTATTTAATTGTGATAGCTTACTGATTAGGTATCCATGATTGGAACCTACGAATAACAAATCTGTTAATTCAATATGGTTTAGAGAACAGATTATGTGGGAATTTCAAAAAGGGTTCTGAGTTACCCTCTTGTTTGTTAAAGGGCCGAGAGCCCATTTTGTGATGTTTGTTTTCCTGCTGCTTGTGCTGTGATGTGAGCCTGGATGGTTGTTGTGATATGTGGAGGCATGGAGGCCTTATAGTTGTGGCAGCGGATGATGCCTAGTGTGGCGAGATGCATCAGTTTATGCATATGGGTGTCAGGGAGGACACTGGGGGTGATGGAATGGGACAGATGTGGTTGCTGGTTGCTTGTGGTTTTCTTGAATGTTAATCTGCTTTTCTTTCCCCACTGCTCAAGGCAGCTGGTCTTGCTACCATTCTTCCAAAGGAGGCGAAGACGCGCGGGGTATGCCACGTGCTTTCCGTGTTTAGCCTCTCGAGGGAGAATGGGTATATGCTCTTTCTATAGGCGGCAAAGACTCGACGGGTAGTATATCTACTCACCGTGTTGAGCCTCCTTTGTGTTTAGAAGCATAGGATGTTTTTCTAGAATGCCTGGGAATGTGGAAAAGTATTTCTGTAATGAATGTTTGATTAAATGGTGAAAATCCACGGGGATGGAGATGCTGGAATTTAAAGGTGATGTGAATCTTAAAAAGGAGCAGTTGTATTGAAAGTGACGCCATTTCAGTTAAATGGGGAATTGTTCAATCTTAATTAATGCTTAAATAATTAACTAATGTACAGTGGAACTGATAAATGAGAATGGAGTAATCTAATAAAGCTCTTCAATTGGTTGTGTGCTTATAGGATACCTAGTCTTAGAAGTAGCAGCCTGGAGTCTGAGAGACGTTAGCTGCAGTTGAATCTATGACTAGGTAATGCCCATAGTGTGGATGTGAGTTACTTATATATTCTGTACTTTTTGTGTTTCTATATGCTACTCCACCCTGTCGGTAAGGGCAACTGACACCCCGGGGATTCTGAGCCCTGGGGAGTGTTTTCCCCAACATTCTGATGGGAGGTTGAATGGCTGACTACCCCCTTTGGCCCCGCTCTCTTTTCTTGGTAGATCTAGTGCTGGTAGGAACAGTGGTTAGTTTTACCTATATATGTGTGTAGAGGGCTGTAATGGCTTGTGGTTATTTCACACACATATATTCTGGATATAGTATCTTATGGACTACTATAGGTGTAACGTGTATAGGTTGTGATGGCTTGAGGATCCTTACTCGGTGTATGGGCTGTAATGGCTTCAGGTATAATACCCGACGTATGATACACGTTATGCGAGCTGTGGTGGCTCCCGGAAACTACCTGGTTACTTTTGGTTGTGAGGATTGTGTGGAGCTTAGCCCAGGTGTCTGCGGGCAAGCCTATGTGGTGCACGTGGTGCATATTGTGGAGCTTGACCCATGTTGATACGGGTAAGCCTTTGGAGAGAGATGCACAGGACGTATGTCGTTGGGGCAAAGCGGCAAACCAGTGGGGAAGTAGTAGCGGGGTACCCTTGACATTCTTTACTATATGCTATATTCTTGTATGTGTTACTTGGTGAGAGTAGCCATGGTGAGGTTGGGAACATAGTATACCTGTTTAGGTGACGAGTTAGTTTCACTTGTTGTTCACTGGGCTTTAGCATGCTTTCTTTACTTTTGCACGAGAGTCTTGGGGAGGATCCTACTGAGTATACTGTTATACTCACCCTATGTACATATAAACTGTTTTTCAGGTCACTTGGAGCAGGTTGGAGATCAAGCTGGTTACTACTAGCTTGCGGTTGGAGGAGGAGCTGTTCGGGCTTGTGGTCGCTGCCGTTTTACATTCTTTTGGGTACATTTAGTTTCCCCTTTCAGTTGTAGTACTTTTTCATGACATTTCATATATGTACATGGGTTTCTTTTACCTTTCATTTATGAGTTGGAGTTGGTTGGATTCTATTCTATCTCTCTCTTCTGCATGTGTTCTCTTAGAGGGTAATGCCTCCCATTTGTGTGTGTATTATACCCTCGGTGCTAGTCGCCAACCCGGGGCCTACTGGAGGCGGGACTCGGGGGTCATTATCTCCCTTTTCACATTGCCGGCCCAGGAGGGGTACACTTTGTGGGGAGGGGGTCGTGACAATGTATATAAAAGTTCTCATCCTCGCCTATAGTCCAACCTAAAGGTGGGCCCTCCTATTCCACACACACACATAAGACTAGGCCCTCGGAATCTGATAACAACCTCATCATCACTCTATCCAATATGGTTGAGGTCGCAACATAGGATGAATGAAATGTATTCCCATTTTTATCATTATCCTACAAGTGTATCTCAGAGAACAAATCCATAAGTGTACATTCACTACTGACCTCCAGGACTACCTATATCTATGTCCTCCTTCCTTGAACATTCTCCACTCCATTGACATTTCTAGGTGTATAGAAAAGTTAAAAGTCAATAAACATTATAAACTCTACCAAAATATTCATTCCCATATTCAGATCACACTATGAAAATATGTATTTGGGGATTATTTCTCCATGTACCAAAAAAATGTTCTCTCAAAAAAGATTGTATCCTATAGAACGAATCATGAATAACTCTAGCTAACATGAGATCGTGTTTCATGTAATTCCACTCTTATTTAATCAACTATTGAGACCTGTATACCATGACTCTATCCCTCAACATCAGAACTGATCCTAACCCAATAGCTTATCTATCAAGGTACACTTTGTAGATCCATACCTTCTCAGGAATAATCATGACTTTTTTTGAATCCAATATCTCTGTAAACTCATAAAAGGAATTTTCAAAGGTATCCATCCCTAAAAACATCACACCCTTCTTAGTTAAGACTGTATGAAGCACTGATAGGACTGAGAAGTTGTGGATGAAATGACTATTATATCCATCTTCTCCAAGAAACTATATATGTCAAAGAGGTACTTGGGATTCTCCTAGGAATATACAACTCTCATCTTCTTTGGGATTATTCATAATCATGTATCTGAGATAATTTGACCTTGAAATTAAATCCTATCCTTCTACAAGTGGATCTTTTCAAGATCATCAAATAACAAATACTCTCTCAGTGTATTGAAAAAAATCTCCAGATGTTTGACATGGTCCTGTTGATTATGATAACACACCAAGATATCGTCCTTGAAAACCACCATAAATGAATCTTGATAATTATGGAAAACTCAATTCTTCTGGGCTCTGAAAAACTATAGCATTCTTGTGAGTCTGAATAAAATAAATAGATAATAATATTGATCATAACTACTTAAAAATGTTTTATTAGGTATGTAAATTGGATGAAGATCCACCCCATGACATCCAAATATCAATTAATGTTTTTGAGTCCACTCGAGCTCCACATATATGATCAAAAAGTTCATCTATTCGGGGCAATGGATTCTAATTTATAACCATCATTTGGTTAAATTTTAGATAATCTACACATATCCTAAGGGTACCATCTAGATTTTTTAAAAGAAGGATACGTGAACACCATACAGAATTATTTGGTCATATAAACCCCAGAAAATCCAAATCCTCCATATGCGTCTTGAGTTCCTGTTACTCTATATTTTCCATCCAGTAAGGATGAATTGATACCATTGTAGCTCCTAGAACAATATTGACAAAGAAATTCAGAAATATCTCAAGAGGTAATGCAAAAATATTGTCCTGAAAAACCTAACTGAAATAAGCAACCACTAGAGGTAATTCTAACTAACATGATACTTGATCATTTAGATACTAACTAGAAATTTGGGATGTCATTATCCCAATTTGATGATGTTCTAGATCTGTTCATCTCTCTGGGATCTCCCATCCACCAGTATGTATAAAATCGCCCCTAGAAGGTGGTTTAAAAGCCACAATTTGATGATAGAAGTCAACATAGGCTCTATATACAACTATCCAATCCATCTGATGTTTGATGTCAAAATTAATCATCTCGAGGGAAAAAAGGTTCCATATGAAGTGTCACACACCAATAACATGGGGGAAGACCCTAAATGAATGTACATCCTCTGTTCTGATCCCCAAACAAGTTCCAAGGATAATAAAACCCTCAGAAAACTAACTCACAAGCCCAAGGATCACCACAACTGGTAAATATATGAACCTTTATGACGGACTAGGGTCAAAAAGAGAAGGTAAAAGATTTGAGGCAACCAAGATCATATGTCCTATTATTGAGGTATCGACACCTATTTCTTCCGTAGTAGTGTGTAAAGTATATATCTTTCCTAAGCCATGTCCCTATGACACAACCATAATACCTTGAGTAGGAATTATCTAATTTATCATTACAATTGGTTCTGGACTACCCTAGAAACAACAACCACATCCATGGACTAATTGACTAATACTTATTTAGCACCATGTATGATGTGGAGCTTTGAAACCTCCTCTTGAACCCAGTGTTGCAGCAAACCACCTACCACTTACTAGTGTAAGGATGGTCCTATTGAAAAATTTCACGTGGAACATCCTACCTCATAGACATCACTCTAATGGTTTTTGATCACACTAATTCCTCACATGTCCCCATATTCCACATTGATAAAAAAACATAGATCCTGGAAATCACAACCATGTTGGTCCTCATTTCATAGGAAGCCTCAAAATGGTGCTTCCTACCATTGGATGTTGAACTAATGGGTTTAGAGAGTACATGACTCTAGTTTATTCCCCCAGAACCCCTCTTGTTCTAATCATTAATTACATCAAGATTCATAATTTTAGTAATTATGTTCAATCTGAACACGTTGACCTAAGATCTAATGACATATCTGAGATTTTCCTCAAAGAATCACTCCCTTGATAGTTCATCAGTAATGTATGTCGGTGTAAAACCCTTCAACTATTTAAATTATTTTGAGAACTCCTCAATTGTAATAGCACCCTAATCCAAATGTATGAACTCAAAATATCACTCTATTCTTAGAGTCTCAGGTTAAAATTATTCATAAAACATAGATTGGATATAATCCTAAATGATATATCACAGCATGTCATCATTTTTTAAGACATCATATTTATTCATTTTTTCTCCCCTAAGTATGTAATTCATGATATTAAATCTTATATTAGAGGAGTCTCTAGATTCATGAATATCAACATGGTAGTCTCAAGCCAATGATCATTAGCCTATGGATTTCCATCCCTGGAAAATGTGAGAGGGAAATACTGACGGAACACAGGATTCAGTTCATCCATAGACAAGGAATGTTGTAGCTAATTAACACTCCAATTTACCCAAGAGATTATGGTAGAACATTCCTTATAGTATATCTTGGGTTTTCGAATCACCTGAGGCCTAAGAAGAAACAAAAGATTCACAACATATGAGATGGATTTCTTTCAATAAAGTGGCCAACATGGTTTTGATTTTAGATGGTTTTAAAGAACACTATGAAAATGTAGTGAATTATATTCAATGAAAATGGGTTGATCTTAGTATTATTATCGGGGTGTATTGAATGAATTTTACTTCTTTAGACAATTTTTTTTCTTAATTCTTGATGAATCCATTCTTAAAAATAACACTACCGTTATTATTTTCAATTTTGATGCTTACTAAACTCAATTACTAATCACCGAAACACATAGAGAAAAAAATCCATGGTCTCTCCATAGTATATGGTCATTTTAGTACTTGAATGTAGCTTCCTAAAAAAGTAAAGATAAAGAGTGGAAATAACTGAAGAATATATGTTTTAATTAGTTATCCAATTAAAAACAATTCATTCATAAAATAACATTCAATACAACCTTTTAATCTTCCTAATATCTTCCCATTAAAGGGTTCCCCCGATATTGATTGGATACTCTCAGTGGTGGATATAACATGGCTTACCGGAATTGGATTTTGAAATTATACCTGCATAAAAAACGATAACTCTTCCGTGTGTGCGAATGAAATTCACACCTATGTGTGAACTGATTCACCACAATATAGAGATATCACTATGCTTTGTGATTATAGAATTTTTATGAAAAAAATGGGAATAATAGAAGTTAACGATGTTTATTAAGAACATAGAAATTCAAAAAATCAATATAGATGGAAATAGAAAACATTACAAAGGAACTTTGGAATAATAACATTACATAAAAAAAAAGAGATCTCTTCCCCCTCACCACCAATACCTTAAATTTCAAATTGGGAGGCCATAAGAGAAGACTCAATCAATGAATGAAAAATTATATTATTAATTTTTTCCTTAGGGTGATTGAATGTAGTTGAGAAATTAATTCCAACATTTAATTTTTATCCTCCTTCTCTCCTCTAAAATGATCGTCCTGTATAGGAAAGAATATCGCCAAATCACAATAGGCAATAATAGTGTTTTATGTGTCCCAAGATGAGTTCTAAACGTCTGTAATAAGTGGGCACAATTGGGGTTGTGGATTGGGAGGTATGGTCCATTTAGTGGGATATCAATTTGGGATATAGATTCTGGCTCAAATTCTGATATTCCAATTGGGGAACATTAATAACCACCATGGAAGATGAATTAGCACTGGCTCTTGAAATTTAATTCTTCCTATAAATTTCATATAGCATCCCATGAATTTTGGGCTCTGGTGGATCTGTATTATGGACCCCACATTCTCATCAGTGGGCTGGTGTCTAATTTCCCTTCTATAGAAATGTTTCCTTTCATCAAAAAATCCCCATCATCCTTTATGAATCCTTTATTAATCGCTGAATGGAAAATGTCCATACTGAAGATTGGTTCCATTTCCCAAAATATGAAATTATAATATGGATAATTACGTTTTTTAAAATCAGATGAATCACTGGGCCTAAATTGGAGAACATTAGGCAGGAAGTGCACAAATCAGGAGAATGAATATTAAAAATTAAAAACCCCTATCATAGGACTATATGATCGAAAATGAACATTTAATAACATTAAAATGTAATTAATATATGTGTTTTTATTATCTAATCAGTATCTCTCCATGAGAAGTCCACAAAAAAGTAAAACCCCACAATGAACTATTCATCAACACTTGTGTGATGAACAACATCTAGTGCCTTAGTAGTCACTATAGGTAGGTCCAATAGTATCCCATGGACCACCACTTATGGAATATAGTTTTCATAACCCTCCTAGAATACGAATGGTGTACATCATTGTGAAATGTCTTTACAATTCCAAACACATGCCTTAGAAAAGAACGATATCGAAGCTACTATCTAAAAGTGAATGATAGTTAAAAAACATATTATAAACATGTCATACCAGATATCCTATTCCAAAATATAGGGATTTATAAAATAAATATCCACAAAATTCACTATAGGTACTGCCTAATGCAAACTCAATAGCCAGGTCAAGGTCAATTCTCTATTTCACACCATTAAATTTTCATTTCATTTTCGTATTCATTTCATATTATATTTATAATGGTTGAACGAAATGGTTCAAAACATATGATTACTAAGGGAACATACTCCTCATGAACCAAAATATGACATCCACCTAATATATTATGTTACATGTTCTAGTCCACGCGAATCTTGGTCCATTATTTAACATTCCACAATTGGCTACATAGGGTGTCTATTATTTCCAAATCAGCAAAACACATGTTATGTTATGATAAGAACTCTAAGTGAAAACCATGTTTCACTATTCTCTACCCTAATCATATGTATAATGATAAGGTATATCTATCAAAACACCTATCAAGACATAATGAAAACATGAAATGCATCCAATATGGCATGACATAATTCATGTCATGTGATTTCTATACATGGAAAAAATTAATCATGATAATGAATTCCCTCATATCATCAGGTTGAAAAAATAGAACCCCCAATTATATCAATAATTACATTATAATTCCAATTCATCATCTAATGAAGAAAACAAAACAACTATAATAGGAAAAATCATGTAAAAAAATTCATTTGAGGCAATTTCGGTTTTTCCTATACTTGTGGTAGCTATGCCCACGAATATCCCCTAATCAAATTCTAATTCTTCCTAATAAAATGTTTATTGTGTTAAAATAATATATTAGAATATAAAAAAATCCTCCAAAACCACATTGCATTTTACCAAACATATATTTTAATAAATGGTGCCATGAGGTCAGTTGTCAACATAAAATCATGTTCTTATCTCGAAATGAAATATATCGTTTGCTAGTAGTGAGGTCCGGGGGTGTGTCTGTGGGAATAATATTCCCTATTATCAAAGTGTATCAACGTTTTATAAATAATAAAAATGAATATTAGAAATTTTAATTCAATTAGAAAATAGATAAACATTAAAATGACAGATATATATTAATGTCAGATGTAATCTCATATACAGTGATGATCATTCCATGTGTCTACAATGAAGCCAAAACAGGTATAATAAAAATTTTACATTAAATATAACAAAATACCAACACGATCAAAAAGTACTATCTTCATATAACATCATGATCCTTAGCTCTGTCTCATGCACCATAACTCCTATGAATAGCAGAAAGTCAGGAATCCAAGAATTTTAACATTCCATGATTTCTACTTGTATCCATATAGTATATTCGGGTACTAAATGATATCCAAAATATGGTGTGAGATATACTCCCAGAAGTTCGTTGTCTATTGTGTCAATAAAAATTCCTAGATGTTCAAAATATGGTAAAGTATATTATTAGGAATATATTAGATATGAAAATAATACAAATAATATTTTTATAGAAAAATAAAAACTATAAGTGATGTTGTGGAGCCCAGAAAGGATCATTGCAAAACAAGTGCGAATATTCTTTAATCGGGAATTTATTAAGAAAAAAGAAGTAAACACCAAGATGGTTCTGTATACACAATATATCATACCACCCATGTCCTTACTATATAACCTATATATAAAATAAACCAGGACCTTTCTATAAATATAGAAGCCTCACAATTTCAATAAGTGAGATATATAATCAAGAATGTCACATTTAACATAGTTGTGCCATTTGGAATGAAATCTCATACCCAAAAAGGAGGAATCCAATGTACATTATACCAAGACATACTCATTGAGTCCCATGATTATCTCGATGGAAACTCAGTTATGATTAAATTGGGGTCCAAGGAGCATTTCAATAGACAATTTCTACTATGAGACCAAACCAACTAAATCTAAGGGGTAGCAATGCCCATTTCATCCCATGGATTTTGAATCCAAGAGCATATATGACCAATGAATTCTCTAACTCTATCGTATCCCATAGAGTAGCACACCCATGACCTCCTATAGAATCATTCATCATTCCATTAGATTACCATTATATACCATGAGTTTACAAACTCCTATAATAATTCACAACCATTCACAATCAATGAGTTTTCCTACTCATTTCAACAATTTATAAATAATAAATTCAAAAAATTCATTAAAATAATTTCACGTTGGCACGTAGAAAGGGAAGAAAACAATATATTATTTGACCAATTTAATTTAATTCATTTATTAAAAGGATTAATCCATCTAGGAAAGAACTTACTCACTACATGGGTGGTTTAATAAGGTAATTGGAAAACATAATTCACATGGAACACAAAATGGGTGGTCTTTGTTGGTGAATCATCGTCCAAAACATCTCAAAACAATGAAAGGGTATCCCAATATGATCCATTTAATTTAATTAAATCACACAATTAATTATTAGAGCTTCTATAGAATGTATGATATATAATGAAAACTAGATCTATAATTCACCAAGTATTAAGAAAATATATATACCTCCTACCATAGGTCATTAATAGAGTTCTAATTTAGTATCAGCTCCCCATTTGACTCAGATCCAGAGAGAAATTAATAATTGAAAAAAATTGAAAACTTTTAATATTATCTTTCACCTATAAAGTGACTTTGATACCAAGAAAAATGAATAATTTCACAAAAGGAATCACGTACTCACAAGCATATATCTGATGACACAGACGGTGCTTGATTCCGAGTTCGAATCAATGAACGAAATCAGAAGCTATCAAATATCTTCAATGAGGTCTCTTTGTGTGATGAAGCTGGAATAGGAGGATAATATTATTATTATTTTTGTTTATAACATAATATAAAGGAATAATAGTAATTTTTCACTAATTTTATTTTCTACACATTTGGCCAAAACATGTTTCCTCTACTTTTCTAAGGTGGAACCCGAATGGTCACTATGCACATTTTGATGAGCCATTAACAAACAGTGGAAAAAATTATTGCTAAAAATTCTTGGTTCTACCACATGGTTGTGAACCTTTATCCACATAGTTTCCTCAAACCTTGTATATTATATCATCCCAATATCCATCCTTACTCTCTATGGAGTAATGATATGGAATTACACACACTGTTTCTAAAAATTATAAGGCATGCCCTGTATTTCTAAATTTCCATTCTTTGGGCTTCGAATGATACCTAGACACCACCAATACACACATGAATTCAAAGGGTATTCACATTGATCCTTAAAAAATATTTTAACCCAATTGTAATGATATTTATGGCACATAATAAAACCCATGATCTAATATACATTATTAATTTGAAATTGCTTCAGATAGAAAATTCACATTTAATTATTTATCATAGGCTTCATCAATAATCATGTATCTTTAACAACCTCCATCCGAAAAATGTTTGGGATATAAACCATTGTAACTAATAGATAAAATATAAAAACTAATTGTATCTGTCATCGATTGAATCATGTGTCAACAAGATACATTGTCATTAATCTTTCATGAACTAGTTTAAACACCATCATTCAACATTTCCCCCAATTTCCTAATTTTTCCAACATGACTCAAAATTCACATAATAAAATTAATATAAACTCAGTGTTAGTGGAAATATGGATAATTAGTTATAATATAAAATATCTTTGAGGCCCCTCCATATTTAATTGTGGAGGAAAAAGTAGATAACATTGAAAAATAGTCTTCTTGGATTTTAATTTTAGGTACATCAGTTGCAATTCATCAATCTCTATCCTTCCTTCATTTACATGAATTCTTTGTTCAACAACATATCATCTTGAGATTCACTCATAATCTGCATTTCATCATAATTGTTTTCACATTTATTTTAAAATATCTTCCATGTGGATTTAAAATAATGGATATCACCTTATTCTTATCTATCTACTTTGATAAACTTCACTAAAAACTGATTAATATCCAAATGATCTTAGTTAATATTTTTTTCCTTTATAGAAGATAATTTAATAATTTAGTAGAAGCAAGATATTTTAGATTAATTAATAATCAAGTATGATATTTTGATTTTTGGTTTTTTTGTTGATTTCTGGACATTCACAGCTGGGAAATTATCATACCATAATTTCCAATGTATTGTCTTAAGATTTTCACCTGTCGAAAATATCATCATGGATACTCAAAAATTACATATATGGTTGAAATTTATTACGTTAAAACCTCAAAAATTATTATATTTATGTTAAATATACTATTGTGGCTACCGAATCAATCAAAAAAAATAATAAAATAATAATGTTTCACAAGGGTAATATAATACATGAAAAATAGAAAAACTCTTAATATGAAAATATAATCACATGATAATGAAAATGACTTTAATATTTTATTTGGAATTTTTAAACATAAAAATTTTTGAAAAAAATTATTCCCATGAAAATATACGATTATAAAACAAATAAAACCTTAAACATTATAATCCATCTTCCAATGATCATTTAATTTTTTTTTTAAAAAATAACAAATTAAATTTAAATCAATGAAAAAGAGTAAATTATATACAAAGAGATATGAATGTAATCCATTAAAATATAATAACAAATTATTCACCAAATATCAATATTTTATTTACAATTTTCAATGAATTACAATTTTCAATAAATCCTAATAGGATTATATTACTAATCATCCAATGATGATTTTGAAAACATAATTATCAAAATATCATAAAATTGATGTGTAAATATCGTTTCAATTTATTCATATTAACAATTCATCCACACATAGAACATATCATGTCATTATGTAATAAATATTAATGATTAATTTGAATAATAATTTTTTTAAGATAAAAAAATCGAAGAACCATATTGAATTTTTAACAACAGTAGACTATTTGAAAAAAAAATTAATTAAATTTAAATTATTAACTATTAATCATTTCATGAAATAATTATTTTAGCTTGCATTACACACAACACTAAATGTAACTTGCAATACATGCAACTCTGAGTTTAAATGAAATGTGACAAACCAGTAAAATACTATTATCTATAATGATATTCATAATAGTGACATTCTGACGGTGGTTATAAATAGAATTATCAAAATTATGAAAATATATGGTTTACATTTTTCTATATAATAAATTTTGGTGACAGATTAATTATAAATTAACCATTGAAAATAAATAAAATCTTTTTCTAAAAAAATAAACTTTTTATAGAAAAACACATTTTACCATAATAAATTAAAAAATAAATTTTAAATGAATTATTTTAATAAAATTTATATATTATATATTATATTAAATATTTAACATTAATCATATGTTTTTTCTAGACTGGAGATAAGAATAAGATTAATTTTTTTCTTAAAACATTATTTTATTAAAAAATAATTTTGGCGTCTTTTTCACAGATATTTTACAATTATTGTCTTCATTTTAAAAAATAAAAATAATAGTTTATTTTATAATTTAAAAAATAATAATGCTGTTGATTTTTGTGATTTTTCTAAAATGTTAAATGTGTTAATGAATACTAAAATTTTAGGTTTTTATTAAGAATATTTATTTCTATTATAACATTGAAACACAAAAAATTGTTTTAAAATTATTTTAAATGTAAAATTACTTCGAATTGAAAAATATTAAACCAATTTATGTCATTATAATCAATTCTATATTTAATTTTGATATAGAAATTGTTTGACATTTTGAATATTTTTTCTTAAGAAACTCTTTTCTCGTCACCTCTGAGAGATTAATTTTAAATTAAAATTTATCACTTCTATGAATGGAATTTCTTAAAATAATTTCTATATTTTGTATTTTTTATAATTTAAATTATCTACTAATTTAAAATAATAATTTTACAATAGTGTTTGGTAAATTTTTTAAAACTTATTCACCGCAGTTTGGGTAAAAATGTGTTTATCAGTGGTTGACCTAAAAATAATGTTGTTAAAAATTATAAAAAAATTGTCATAAAACCATTTTGTTGACCTAGTCTAAATTAATATCTTATATGGTTGATGATAACCCATTTTGGATCCTTTGGATTGTAAATAACATGAATGAAAATTTATCTTTTACAAAATTAAAAGGGATCCACTAACCTCACATATAAATAGTCATCCATTCTTCAAACCTCTTCACACATAAGAAACACATTGGATCAAAAAAATACCAACATAAATAAATTAATTCAGTCATCATATCAACGAATCCATATATTAAAAAAAATCTATCCTAGGAATCCTTTTGGTTGAAACCAAAAGTAGTTTCCCAAAGAAGAGGTAGCATAAAAAACTATCATTTTATTTTATTTATTATTATACTTATATGATTTATCATTAAAACTAATTTTATAATATCTTTATTATCACATAGAAACTACAACGTTTTTATGTTAATGGAATAACATAAATCGTCCTCATCTTCTATTGAATGAGATATGAAATAAGTCTTTATGTGTACTATGGACTACTACCTCATGAATAAATATCATTCATTTTGTCATTAACACCTATCATGGATTTAAATAATGGTTGATTTATTTTTTTTATATATTAATTATTAAATTATTATTATTTTGAAATCATTATATAAAATTTCCCTACTTAATTTACATTCATTTGGATAATGATAATTCCATTTATGTGTACAATAGACTACCACCTCGTGATGTGATATGATTCATTCACCATGTAAAATTTACATGGACGGTAATAAGGATATATTTTAATAAAAAAGTTTGATATATATTTCTATATATTTCAAAATATTCTATTATTATGAAATATTTTTTACCTTTCTTTTATTCAATATAATGATAAAATCAAAACAATGTTCATGAATACATATGACATACAGTCTCCATGAATGATGTATTTAATTTTCTCTGTTGAATTTTATGGATTAATATAAATAATTAAATTCTGAATATAACTCATATTTATACCATGATTAATATTATTGTGATGATATAATCATGAAAAAATAAATATGAAAAAAATCAATATCAAAACATACACGAAAAACAAAGTAGTTATTTCCTAAAATGTTATACTAACATTGAATTGTTAATAAATGGGAAATTAAAGGAAATCAGTAAATAATACATGGTATTACATATATTATTATAGATCAATAAATTATTTATGATAAAAATATTTTATTATATATGTGTTCATAATATGTTTGAATGAATTCAATATTTACTTTTATGGATTTCAAATGTCTCTTTAATTTCTATATGATATTTGTCATATTCAAAACCTATTTATTTTATGTGGTGTATATAGTTAAAATAATATATATTTTTAATATTATTCAGAAAATAATTTATGTTTACATTTCCATTTGATTATATCTCTTTCATGGGGTATACATTTCCAAAGATAGCAAATCGGTAATGGATTTTAATCTCAATTTCCCATTTTGGGACAGAAGTTAGGTTATGAACCTATCCTCTTATATGAGGGGTATATACTACAAAATTGTAATTTTATATCATAAATATCAATATTTTCATGATTTTTTATATTTAATATATTTTATACCTTCATGGGAATTATTATTCAATGTTACCATAGTAGTAATAGTTTTTTATTACAATTTCATCATTTATTGAAATTGAATATGTTTATGATTCAATGGATGAAAGAATATAATTTTTCTCTCATGAAAATAATTAACATAAATTTCTTAAATTTATTTCATTTTAATACATTTATTCATTCATTTTTATATCATTATGAACTCCAATGTTCAAAAAAATGTATTTAATAAAAAATATATTTATTTTTCTCTTTTGTTGAAAATAATTTTTTTTTTCTAAAACCGATTTTGTAAAAAAAATTAAAAAATATTTTTCATATTATTAAAATGATTTATTTACTAAATTGTTACCCAATTTTTTATTTTTATAAATTTTTTTGAAAATACACTTCATGTCATTTTCTAAATAATTCACCATTTAGATTTTATAGACAATGTAAAAGGAATCATTGTTTTATTATGTATAAAATGAAACAAATTTAGTAATGTCACGAACATTATTTTTTTGAATCATAAATAAAAATATTTATATGTTATTTTCAAAGAAATTGAATTTCAAAATATTTATTTCTTAAAAATTGTTCTTCTAATGGCCAAATTGATCTTTCAAAATCATTTTCCATCAAAGATGTCATAATGTGATGTTACTTAGTCATTAATGGCTATATGATCTAAGGAAAAAAAATTAAATTATTATTTGGATAGATTATATATATGATGAAAATATTATATGAAACATGGTTTTCTTCCATGGCTTACATAGCTATGAAATTATTATGAGAACTGATTCTTTTCAGGGGTAATATTATGATTAAATTATGAAATGATGATAAATATCATCTATTTTCTATAAGTTATGATATATTAAAATGTTTATAAAACACATTTAATTTCATGTGTTATGATTTGATGAATGTTTTATGATATTGTGTCACACATACATATTATTGTCATTACTTTATGGATAAAACCTATTTCTTCATAGAATGATTTGGTTAAAGATATATAACTCTTGGTTAATCATGTTATTTATTAACCTAATTTCATATTCACAATGTTATGTTCCATCATGGTTACATGTTCACAATGTTATGAATGAACCAGATGAAATTTTCACAATTTTTTTGTATAACTACCTATAATGATCCTAATTATAAAAATGGACCTAGTTGTATGACCATATCTTTATACGAGGGCCTGATTTCATGCCCTTAACTAAATTGATGAACCTATTTCTATTTTTACTAGTTCACAATGTTATAAACTGATGTGTCTGCCATAACTATTTTTCTTATGCCAAGTTTTTATCATGGATAATTATACATGATTACCATATGTTTCATGTATTACAAACTATCATTATTTATGATATGGCTCAAGATTTTGTTCTTTGATATGATGGTAATAGGTTTCACATGTTATGATCATGTTCTAATACCCTTATGTTCATGTAATGATTATATATCTCCCTTTATACCCTTACCAAGAATCTGAGACTACACTTTATTATGTTTCATCTCTCCAAGACATGATGAATATATTATTTAGGGTATGATTGTTAAGATTACTAAATGGGAAGGTCATTATGGGATATGTTGAAGATCATTCACCAAATTAAAATATTGTATACCCAGTCTCCAAAGACACTAAACTATTATGGTCCAAGGATTGTGTTTATATACTATAATAAAAATTAATTTAAGACAATATAATATCTATGAATGAAAATCATTGGATTTTATAGTTTGTATCACAGTTAGAGGAAGTTACCAGATCCTTGGGAACTCTCACATGTGAACATTGAGCGTTGTGTGACTCCCCACCAACAGGACTCATTATAGGGATTCGACTAGGGATGGTGGTGTGTCCCACCAAGGAGGTGTATCCACCCATAGAATTCCCCAATATATATAAATTAAAGCCAAGTATATTTAATCATAGACTGTTATATCTGGTATTTGTGGAATGTTTTAGTTAAAAATTAGAAAATAGGATTGTCAAACATTAGTGAGAAACCAAAGGATTTTTAAGTGTATTTTTAGGGATGTCTCTTATGATATGTCGATGGTTGATTTAAATTATAAGAAAATGCACTTGAATATTTGTAACAGATATAGTGAGTGATTTCATCAAAATTTCATCCATTACTGGATACTATAAATTGACATATATCTCTGGTAGAGGTACTTATGGGTAATAAATCTAAAAAGGGTTCATTAATGTAGACCCAATCATCACCTAATGTATGAAAATGATCCTTACTACCAACCGAGTTGGAAACTCTTGGAGGATATACATTTAAAATTTAATAACTATTTAAAAACAATCATGAATGAATATAATTTATGATAACTATAAATCACCAAGGATAACCCTAAGGATTCGTATATTTAAATAATGTTTTCATGATTTTGATAGATTATATGTTCTTTATCAGGATTATGTGGTTCCGCAATATGATTATTATTTCATAAACTATGATAGTTTTTCACATAATCGATAAAACCTAATGGAACCATTTAAATACTAAATTAAATGAACAATAAAATGATTTTCTTCCTTATAAACTGAATTTTAAGGGAAATGGAATAAATAAACACATCACAATTATCAAAACAAATTACTAAGTTATGAATGCAATATAACATCCAAATGAGAAAATGTGGGAACAACATTATGTTGAGTCTATCTTGGGGAAACACCCACCTTATTTCTTTGGTTTCTATGATCCAATAGTTTCTATGAAATTGAACAGTCTAACTAAAAAGATATTTTATATTATACTGTGTTTGTGTAATGAAAGAGTCATTTTATATCTCTAATATTTGTAAGGTGATGTGAATCAGTGGTGTAATATTATTAAGAATATAAGGCAATGATAATAAATTGACTCCATTAAGTGGGAGGATATTAAATCCTTAATTTTCATTAAGTACTTTCCTATTATCCTTCTTCAAAAATGGAGATGGAATTATGTGATCTTGAGAAGAATGATGATGAATTTGTTGGTACCCAAAAAGAAAATTTTACAAGACATTCAAGGTACTATTAATTTATTATCATTCTACTTAAATGTTAGGTTTACCGATTTTTCTGTGTCTTTAAATAAAATCTATGATGGGAGGTATCTATAAGGTATTTTGGATGATATGAATATATAATTTTATGAACACTAAATGTTGAAATTAAAGAAGTCCACCCTCTTGGATAAAGTGAGAAAAAGAAAAATATGGGGTTCTATAGAAATCCCAAGGATATTTCACATCGAGGGATGAAATGTATTCATACTATTACATTACAATTCTATGGGAATGAGAACATAGGTGAGTTACGAAAAATAACAAGAAGTTGATTCATGTTTTGGAAGCATGAAAATAGAGCATGACAATGTAGAATTTGTGAGATATGGATTGTAATTGAAATCAATTGAGTGAGATCAACAGAATATACCAATCGTAGTCCAGTTTTTTGAGTGTAAGTAGATTGGTAATTATGAGAATTAATGACCCAATACAAGGGATAATTTGAATAATAAGACACAATAACCTCTGAATACAAATGGAAAAGGGAAATATTATTAAATCATATTTTATGAAATTAGTTATTTTAATTAGGGAACACTTATCCTCCCCTCCTAAGTTGGGTTTTTACAAATTTTATTTTGTATGGTTGACCCCAATGAAGATATTATTATTCATTCTTTATTGATTTTTCATTTGATTATCACCCTCTATAAGGACTCTACAATAATAAAACAACATTTTATTTCAAGTTGGATCATGTTTGAACTCAAGCTTCAAATGAAAAGTTTTTGTGTGTAAGATAAGACCTTATATAATAAATAAATGGTGAATTAACATTCCAATGTGTATATATCTCCATGTAGTATTAAGATAAGAGTTATGGACACCATCTAGAGATAATAATTTTGAGGTTCCTCATTATTTCAAAGTCATTGACACACCTATTGATGTTTTATACGGTGGAATTTTATCAAGATTTAGGTATTTATTTGATATTTATGGAAATAAATCCCTTTTATTATTTGATTTAGTGAATATTTTATTTGAGTAGGAATTCATTTAAACATTGATGAAATATGATTAAAGTGTCTTGTAACCATTACGGATTAACTTATCAATGATGTTTAGGTAATATTCCACCAATGGCCCGAAGGCCTTAATTTTTTTATTGATTTTGATAATCCACCTTTCAAGGGGTGAGATGGAACCCTTACAAGGCCCGTAGTCGTAAGTATTACATAGACCATAGTCCTTAGAGAAATTCATTTCCCATAGGCTTCAAATATTACATACAACCTAGACTAACTACTTGGAACTGCTCCTCCCCAGCATCTTCATCATCAAATCAGCTCTCCACCTTCGCATGGTTGTTCGACTAGGCATTCCCGTGCAAGCACAAACTTGTCCCAATGGTAGGTGTCATACCATCTCATTCATGCAGTCTGTTTAGCTTCTGCTGTGGTGAAGGCTATTTTCTCATCCTCCTTGTCGAGCTTGTTCCTTGTAGGTTGTCTGGTTTTCATCTGCACTTAAGGTGGTCCGAAGGCCTTGAGGTTGCCCAAAATCCTTATTGAACTAAAGGCCTGAGTGGCACGAAGGCCTTACAGGACTTAGGGACCTAATCGGTGGCCCGAAGGCCCAAACGGGGGCATATTCCCGGCTACTACAGTGCCAAATAGTTTCTACTACTGTACCTAGTCCAGTACTGCACAGTTCCTGCTAAAGTACTGCTACAATACCCCGGAAATTTTTCCTCCGCCTGGATTTGATCCCAGGTCATTTGGATTAATTTATAGAGACCTTACCAACCGGGATAAGGCTCATGTGCATGATGTTTAGGTAATATGGGTTTGTATTTGATCACTATACGAATTCATCACACATTCTTACTATGATATAAGATTTCTCTTTGGATTATATTTCTAGAATATACATTAATGAAGTGGTTAGTTTTATGTTGTACAACATGTAATTCTATTTGCATTGAATTTTTTATTTTCATCATCATTTTGGGGAATTCATCAACAGTATCTTGATACAAAGTTATGTTTCAACATTGCATATCATCCTCAGATTGATGGCCAGTCTATGAAAAAAATTTCAACACTAGAGGATATGAAAAGATCACTATCTACAAATTTAAAAGTTGGATGGTATGAAAACCATCATATAATTGAGATTCCTTAAGATAATTGTTTTTAATATATATAATAAATGACTCTTTAAGAATCCATTTATTGAAATAATTATAGGAAAACATTGTACTTGATTTATATTATTAAAATAATGCTATTGGGACCTAAGATGGATAATGAAATGGTAGAGAAGGTTAGACCCTTTCAACAACACCTACGGGAAAGAAACTTTTGATAGAATTGTTATGTTGATAATCATCAATGTGATCTAGAATTTTAATTTTGAGATAATTTCATTCTGTTCATTTAAAAATGAAATAAATAATGTAAAACTAGGCCCTCGTTATATCAGACCCAATGAAATTATTGATCTTACTGGTATGGTATCTTATCACTTGGATGTTGCATTGTACCTCTATCATTTTCATGATGTGTTCCACACATATCTCTTGAGTTAGTACATACCTACACTATCACATGTACTGAAATCAAACTTCATACCACTAGAGCATTGTATTTATTATAAAGAAAAATCTTTTGAGATTTTGGATCAAACGTAGAAATTTCGATGAAACAAGACCACACACCTAGTCAATGTTTTGTTGAGAAACCTCCATCTTGAGGAAGATACATATATAGTAATGTAGATATACATTGAGTTCTAGGTACCAATATTATAACGTTTAAGGGTGAAATTTATTTTCTGTGTAGTAGAATATGACACCAAAAGTCATTCTGAAATAATTTTTTTTAAATAATTTTAATCTCTTCAATATTTTTGATTACGGGAAACAATGAGTTTAGTTTGCGATACACGTAACACTTTGTGTAACTTTCGATACACGCAACTTCATGTTTAAACAAAACAAGAGATAATATTTAAATACTATTATTTAATATGATGGATATAACCTATCTGTAGGAATAATTTGTAAGAATAATAGAAAAAAAATTATTATAATATATTTTTTACACCTCTTTATAAAATAAATTCTTTTGAAACCAATTGATTAGAAATGGAAATATTAAAGCAATTGAAATATTTTTATGAAAAACTATTTTTATGAAAATAAACTCTATTCAACTTAATAAATTAAAAAATAAATTTTTGTGGATTGTTATTATGAAATTTTATTATTATACATTCAATAAAATGTTTAACATTCATGTTATGTGTATTCTATAAAAGTGATAAGAATAAATTATATTTCATTTTTATAAAATGTATCTTTATAAAAAGAATTTTTATCACATTTCAAAAAATTATATAAAAATTAATTTTTTAAATTTTCAGAAAATTAATTAAACAGAATAAACGTATTTTTTTTCATTAGTATTTCAAAATTATCTTAGTTTGAATATTTGTATTTTCTAAAAAGTTTTCTTGATGTATTAAATAAATACTGGATATTATTAAGAATTATCATTTTTTTAAAACATTTAAACATACCAAAAAATATTGGAAATGATTTTAAACATATAATTAGTTTAATTATTTATCAGTCACTCCAATATTATTCAATTTATTAATTTATATATTGAATTTTGGTATAAAATAATTTCGAACTCTATAACATTTTCTACTTCAAAACTCACATTATCATTGCATTTGTAGGATTAATGTTAAATTAAAAATTTTGAATTACGTGATTAGAACATTGAAAAATATTTTCCATTTCTGGTGTTAGAAAAATTTATTTAATTACATTTGATCAAATTAACTTTTAACCAAAATGAATTGTATACTCACAAAAAATTATTAATCACATTTAGGGTAAATGTAGGATTACAAGTGGTTAAACTAATATGATAAGGGTTATAAATAAAACAAAACATAAAAAAACAAATTTTATGGAAATAGTACAACATTATATCTTCTTTGATTCATAATATCCCATATTTCAAGGATTAATACATGTAAAAAATTGGGTACACCATTTTTATTTCAAACATTACAAGTGTAGCACACAGCTAACATAAAAATGCCACCCCTTCACCTATCCTATTCACTATTCCAAAAACATTTCTGCCATTACCTTCACAAATTAATTTATTTATAAAATCCTCTCATTATAGAATCCCTATATTGTTCATAAATCCAAAAAGGAAACATTTTTCTTCAAACCAAAAGAAGTGGCACAATGAATATGTAACGTCCCAAATTTAGAATTTTATTTTATTCAGTCATCTAACTCAATCTATTATTAATAAATCTTGAATATATAATAACATAAATATATAAAATATAAATATAGTTCTTGATGTTAATATAATAACAAAATTAATTATACTATTCCATTAAATTAGTTAAGAAATTATCATTCATGTGTGTGGTAGTTTACTGCCCCACGAACCAATGTCATTCGTTTATTCCATTACCTCTTATAATGTTTTGAAATAATGATGGATTTATTGTTTATATATTATATTTTTTATATTATTATTATTTCAGAATCACTATATAAAATGTTCTTTCTTACATTCCATTTAACGGGAATACAATAACGTTGATCGTGTGTACGCCAGACCATTGCCTTAAGAAGCAATTTAATTCATTCTTCACATAACTTTTCTATAGAAGTTAATAAGGATAAATTTAAATAAAAATATGTTATACATTAATATATAAATTAAAAATAATAATGTAATGGAAATATATTATTTCTATTTCTTTCAATACATCATGAAAAAACGAAACACCATTCATGCATATATATGAACTACTATCTCTATAAAAGATGTATTTTATTTTCTATCTAAATATTTTACGGATTACTATAATTATATATATAATTAAAATACGTGAAATTTAAATATCGTAGTTAACATTATGGATATGACTGGAACATGATAAAATTAAGAGTACTGTTGCTAAAAAATCAAAACATTCCCGAAAAACTATCAAGTTATTTCCCAAAATGTGAAAATAACAAGTAATTGTTCATAAATGGCTAATTAAATGACATAATTAAAAAATATATGGTATGATATATATATATGGTTATTTAATTTATTTAAAAAAAATTATACAATTATTTAAAATGTGTATTGAAGAATTCAAGACTTCTGGTAAGAAACATTTAGTCGCTATTTAAATTTTGGGCGACATATGTCATATTCACAAGATATTTATTTTATATGGTGTATATACAAAACCTGATTTTATTACATTATTATTATAATAAAAATTATTTTTGTTTACATATCCATTTTAGGACCTCTCATTTACGGGGTTTATAATAAAAAAGCTAATGAACTGGTAAGGGAATTCGGTCTCAATTTTCCTACCTTGGAGATAAGTTATGTTAAACTCATATATCCTTCTATGATTTATATATAATTCTACTATAACTTGTAATATCTCATAATTCTCATCAAATGAAATTATTCCAAGGTTATTATGATTCAATGTTACCCAAATGATAATAGTTTTCTGTTGTAATCTCATTGTTTAATAGGATTATTTATAATAATTCATCCAATGATGAAAATATTAAGATATACTTCTAAATAAACTCATCAATTTTACTATACTCTGGTTATTTCAAGCAATTACACATGCTTAATTACTTTTCTTCTCTTTATTTCCTTAATATTTCAAAGGAATGTTTATAAAAAAAGCATATTTATTTCTATCATCGGTTGAAATCCATGTTTCATCAAAAACCTTCTTTTATAATTTTTTAATATTTTTAAAAATCGTTCAAAATATTTTTTAAAAACATTATTACTAATTATTCCATTTTTAAAAATGCCATTAAAAATAAACTTCATGTGGTTTTCCAAATATTACCCATGTCAATTTTACAGAAAATATGAAAAGAATGTTTTTTAACTTGTATGTAATGAATAGAATATCCAACTATCATAATTTTTTTAATTATTATTTTATAAGTATTTATGTTTATCTCTAAGGAAATTTATTTTAAAAATTGTTTTGTTTTAAAAAGAATTTTTGATTGTGAAAGGATATTTTCCTCAAGAAATGTTATCAATTGTTATATGGCTTCCTTTGTATGGTTTCAAGGATTATTTTAAATAAAAGTATTTCCAAGATATTTTATGATTTTTTTTGAAAATTTATTTTAAAGAAAACATTTTTTTCCATAAGAAATTTTCCAAGTTAACATTTAGATACATTTTCATTAATTGATGTCATCATTGGATGTTACTTATGGTTGAAAAGGGATATGATCCAAGGACGCCCATTTTATTATTATTTTGGATGGTTTCAGTTAACAATGAAAATATTTTTATGAGGCAAATTTCTCTTCCATTGGGTATACTATGATAAAATTCTTATGAAACCCACATCTTTTCATGGATTATACTATGATAATATTTTTAAATGAATGTGCAACAAATCTCATTTCTCTATCATATAATATGTTGAAATGTTTATGAATCTCATTTCCTTTCATGGGTCATGATATAATAAATATTTTATGAACATGTGGAAAAAATAAATATGATATTAATTATACAACTAGTGAGGCCTTTTCCTCCCTCCAATTTATTGTGTAATGATGTATAAATAATGATTAAATATTTTATGAGTATACATGATTACATATTTAGACTGTTATCTAGAAACATGATTACATGTTCACATTGTTATTCATGAACAAAATTAAATGTATATAGTGTTATGGATGCACCTATATTTCATTTCTTTAATATTATTTTGTATACTTGGTTGTGGGTCTATAAGTTTATGAGATGACCAGATTTCATGTCCATAATATAATGAGTGAAATTATATTTATTAATACATGTTCACAATATTATAATAATATGTTTATACCACAATTATAAGTCTTAAAGAAATGTTAGTCTCTAATTTCTCATTTTTGAGTACCTTATGAATCATATGTTATGAACAACCAATATTTATTCCATGACTCAAGATTATGATATTTGATATAAAGGAAATGGTTTAGAAATGATAATATCATTGACTCATACCCTTATGTTTATTGTATTCTTACATATATACCATTTTACCCTTAATGTGTATCTGATATCACTCTTTCTTATATTAAGTTTCCCCAGTATATGATGACAGTTTTTATGTTGGGTATATTTGTGAAGAGTATTAAAGGGGAAGGTTTTTATAGGAGATATTGAAGACGTTTCACCAAATTTGATGATTGTGTACCTAGTAACAAAAGACACTAAAAAATTATAGTCTTCAGGTTTGTGTTTGTGATATGTAATTAATATTTATTTAAAATATGTATTATCTAGATGTGAAAATTTTGGAACATTATAGAAGTTACATAATATATATTTCCCCCCTAAGAATCTCTCTGTATTAAAGTAATATTTTCCCATAAAATATAATAGTTTGATGAAGTGATGGTTTGAAGTATTATAATACATACTAAAACGTGTAAACATTAATATAATTAAACATAATTTACTTTTGAACCATTTATACAAACAAAGTTATCTTTTTCTCAAAATGAACAAACTAGAATGGTTTTTCCCAGAATAAATAGACTAGATCGAAAAAATGTGTGAGTTTAATAATTAAAAATAAATAAAATCTAACACATCCTTAAGTTATAGATTAATAATTAAAAATTATAAAAGGGTTCTAAAGTAAAATAATAATGAATTTGGATGTATGGCCTATGATTTTAATTCCAAATAAGTAACAAAAATTAATCGATAGTCAAAATGATTTTACAAATTAATGTTGTTTTCAAGAGGGATGTAAGATGTACTAGTTAATTAAATCCAAGGAAATAGATTTTTAACCACTAAAAGTATTATAAAATTATTCAAAGATCATATAAATTTTAAACTACTTGATTTGAATATTAATGCGTCAAACATTGTGAGGTTTTCAATATGTTGGTATATTTAAAGTGGACTACTGTAACACCCCAGGAAAATAAAGAATATGACATTTTCACATTTATCCATATTTTTGAATAAAATATTCATATTACTTTAAAGGGGACGCTATGCTTGATGGTGTACCCAGTACGCAACAACGAGTTTCTTGGGAATCTTACGTTGCACTCTCATAATAAAATAATATTATTTTAAATTTTAGTTAACGCCATGCCATTGTAATGGCGGGAATGAACAGAACTAACTAAAAACTGATTATATATGTTTGTCAAATATTTTTACTTTTACAATAAATGTTATTGGATTAAAAATGCGAATAAATCCAATTTTAAGTGTAAACATTCTGATATTCTTTAAAAGGTCGATTAACCGCCTTTTGATGACGAACCTCTTTTAAATCCACTTTTGGACAATTTTATGTGTTATATTTCAAAAAATAAAATTCTTCTTTAGAATCGGGACATCATAATTTACTTTGGGTAAATTTTTGGTATTTTTCCGATAAAGTTCATTTTTTAATGAATAGTGAAAAATGTTGTGTTTTAATTCAAAACCACTTTTTAATCTACTATTTTATATTATTAGATTATATTTTTATTTGTTTTTAAAGTGAAATTAGTATATATTTTACCATTTAATCCAATAGTGGTCGTTGGAATTAATTTCATCTTGAAATTGGACTTAAACTAGTGTCAATTTTTTGATACTTATTGTTTTATAAAAACACGCTATTTGCTCTGACAGTAGGAATTATTTATTAAATTAATTAATGTAACTTATATGTTTTGAATTTTTTAAAATATTCATAATTTTTGAATTCGGAATATCAAATATAGCTTAATGTGAATTTTTGGTATTTTTCTGGAAAACTTCAATTTTTGATGAATAGTGAAACAACTATGTGGTACTTAAAAAACTGATATTCGTTTAAATGAAATTTTACTACCTCTGTGTTTTGAATTTCAAAAATCCAACACATATGGTTGTCATTAATAAGTAAAATGTGGTTCAATGGAATTGAAATAATTTTTTGGTGAATAGTAACTTTTAAGTTTTTAATCGCGATTAGAGGTAATTAGTGTAGTTTAAGGGAAAAATAATGTTTTAGTAATATGAAATGACCTAAAAACATGTACTACCATCATTGCATGAGTAATGGCCGACAAATAAAATCCATGGGTCATCTTGGGGACCCCATGGAGCCACTTTGGTTGGAAAATGACATTAATACCTTTTTACTTAATGTTAAAATAAAAATGTCACAAACATGAGTTGTTTTTACTAAAATAATTTTTAAATGGGGTTATACGAGTCATATTTTATACTATAAATATTCATTAGAAATATAAAAATATTTCCAACATCAAGATATTTGTTTTATAATTTTTAGATATTAAATAAATTAATTTATTTATGACACCATGATGATGCAGCGATTAACTCATAAATGAACGATTTAAATAAAATGAGAAGATAGGGTGAAATCTAAGTCTTAAAACTGTAAAAAAACTATTGTATGGGTGGAATATGAAACCATATCACCTTATCCTAGAAATATATCCTTTTGGGACCTTTTAAATCCGAAAATGTTTTTATAATAAAGTAATATTTTATAATTTTCCAAGAGTGCACCTCCTCTCCTCTAATAAAAGGCCCCCACCTCTACCACCTTAAACACACATCTCATGCCTTTGGCTCGGCCAACCCTCTACCCATTTCATCTCTACACATACCTCTATTCATCATTGAAGCCTCACTTTTGGCAGAATCCTTTCCAAGGAAGCCTTTGAGCTAAAATCAAAGAGAGTTACCCGATTTAAAGGTAATGTCTTCCCTTGTGTTCTTTTGTTTTATTTTTCTTCTCCAACTCCCTAAACTCATTTTATTAATTATTTTTGTAAAAACACCAGTTTCTTAAATATACTAGGATGTTGTTATAATAATGATTTGAGCTACTCTTTCACACACCTCTGTCTAATGGTTAAATGACATATTGTTTCTGTGGATGGTGAATTAATGCTTCACGAAACGATGATTTTTCAATATTATTTTAACACCTTCAAAGGTGGAAATTAAGATGTCACTATATTTATATATGATATATAATATTTTTATGTTTCCCTTAAGCTTCTGTATTTTTCATTTTATGCATACCTTTATGGTTTCCATTATGGGTAAACGCGATATCTTCATTTTAGGAAGTGCGGATTATCGCCCCCTCAAAGTGATTTGATTCGTTAATGCCATATGTGGGACATATAAAGGATGGAATTAATGTTGTTACATATGATATCCTAATGTAATTATAATATACCTTTATAAAATTATTCCTTAATTCCATTGAATACAAAAATAAATGAAAGTATCATTCATGCGTACGTACGGCTTACCGTCTCCATGAACGGTACATTTCATTTCATATCTCCAAAATGTTATGTACTATCATAAGTATATATATAATGGATATATATGTAATATATTACATCTAAATGATTGGTATCATTCTGTCATTATAATATATATATATATCTCATTTTGTATTAATTCCATTAATATGACAAAAAATGAAAGTAGTGTTCATGCGTACGTACGGCCTACCGTCTCCATGAACGATGCTTTTAATTTTTATCTCCAAATGTTATGGAATAGTATAAAATGAATACATACTGGATATATATGAAATTTAAAACATTAATACTATTCTCGATATGATGTACCTATAACTACATGGAAAATGCTTTTCCAACAAGTTCAATTTTTACTCATGTACCGAACATCGACAAAAACGTCTGATATGAACCCACTTTATTAACCAATTATTATTAAATTATAATATGTGATATGAACTGAATAATAATATTTAAAGGAGGTCCTTATGAAATTATAAATTGACCAAATTTTAATATTCAGGAGATTAATGAACGATCGAGCCATGTCGGACACGAGGTAAGGTATCCTACCCCTCTCTTTATTTTTAAGTACACTCTTTTATGTCATTCCTTTTAAGCTAATATTTCTTATGATTGGGATTTTATTTTATATTAATCCTACAGTACCATTTATGTCCAAGTGATGAGATACCCTTTTTATCTCTCATCAACTCTTTTTCTGAATTTTCAAGTGACGCCGTTTGGCTGTCGATTTTTTGAAAGGGAACTTCTTAACCAAATTTTGATTCTTTGGGATAAACTTGTACTCCTTGAATATATATTTCTTTGAATATGTGTGAATGTCCTCTGATTTTTTTACACATAATATACACTTATATTTGGTGTATTCTTTTGTCACATATAATTATGTAATTGATTTATACTTAATCCAAGGATACCGTCTTTGTATGGGACTTCGTCTCAATCTCCTTTGATTTAGTCATATTATGATTTATACACAACTTTCTTTTATACAGTGTATAAACCCCTTTGACTTTTACATTTATCCAAAAGAAATCTTTTTTATACAAAGCATTTTAATAAACTACAAAAGAGAATATTTTTGTCGTACGTATGCGGGGACAACGACTTCTCTGCCGCCATGACCATTATTTGAATTTCGGCTTCCTCTACAAGCCATAAATTTTTTAAGAAAGAAAAATAAATACAATGTTTTACTTTTCCTTTATTTTGGTATTGAAAATGGTTTTCATAATGATTTTATTATATCAATGTGTTTGTATTGATATCTTGTGATTGAAATGTGGAAATGTTATGTTTCCATTATGTATGTTTTATGTGATACGATTATGTTATGGTTCTTGGGAATTATTATGAATACGGGTGGTTGCGTGACAAAATAAGGGCCGGTGAGCCCGATATAGCTCTCCAATGCATTGGGTAATGTGAAGGAGTTAAACGTTAAGGTTTCCCCAAAGAGATTTAGGGAATATACAGTGATGGGTATTATAAACGTAACCAAGAGTGTTACTCCCTACATAAGAATGTTATGAATGCCTCAAGTTACCTTTATGAATTATGATTTCTATGATTTATTCCAGATTTTATGAGTTATGTTAAAATGCTTATGTTTTATGAGTAAAGTATGATTTCATACATGGACTAATGTTTTCTTTTCATACTTTTATATCCCTTACTGAGCTTTTTATGCTCATCCCATGTTTTTGAAATGTTTTCCACAGGTCAAGGGAAAGGTGCATGATATGATGATAATGTCAAGGAATTGTCAAGAAAGAATCCATGTTTTATTTTAAATATGTTTCCATTGATGGGAAAAAAACGAATACTATCTTTTATATAACCACTTTTTTTAAATGTGGAATGTAATTCATGATTTATGATCTAATTCTCTAAAACTCTAAACCTGAAAAGATCATCAATGTGAATTATTCATTTAATTCAATATTAATTAAGGTTTAAGGATATGGCCTTATAGTTTCTATAAGAGGTTGGTTTAGATAACTTTAGAGGTTAGGGTATTCTCTAAGCATAAGTGACATTACCGTAATGGTTAGGATTTCAGAAAGAGTCCTAGTTTTAGATAAACTGAATGAGTAAGTATATCTTAGTGTTTATCTTCTTCATTAGTACATGATGGTTTTGTTGATATACACACACGGACATTTCTATTTTTAGTAAATGGATTGATCTAGCAGGCACCAAAGTGACAATGGGTTTGAAGGAAACTATGGTGGTTCGCTGATTAAGAGACTGGATGAAATGGGGGATTCAATGAGGAATCTCGTGGTTGTTCTAAACCAACTATCCAGGAGTCATGATAAACCACTTGAACCCTGGTATGTTCTGTAATGCATCATGTACGAGATGACAAATCAATGTGGATGTTCAAGTAATAATTATAAAGGTAACCATTAAGGTTTATAAGATCCTTACTTTTGAGGTAATTATGGGTTATTATATATTATGATGGAAAATGAAAGGCATGATATAAAATTGAGGTTAAAATATGTTATGATTATTTTTGAATATTTTATTTCATTTTGGGGAATGTTTTAAGAATTACATAGTTTTGGAAAAAGGACAACACGCAGACTGTGTGACAACCCATCACGTCGGACAAAGCTGTGGGAATCGAACCCACAACCAAAGTGCGACTGGTATTTGTCACCTACCACTGGACTACGTAAAGACCCTGGTTAGTTTGACTAATTCTTTTTAGTTAAATGATTTTATGAATCAAGATTAAGTTTATTTTGGGTTATCTATGGAAATGGTTAACCTATCATGGAGGATGTGTCATTAGGTTAATTACTTTTCAATATGAGAATTTAAGAGCTACTGATGTTATTTAGAGATAAAAGTTAATTTTTACATTGGAAGACTATGTGATTAAATACTTCAAATATTTGGGTTTCAATCTTATTTTGGTTTACTTTGAATAATTTTATGGACAATGTTTTATCGAATGGTCTTCATTGAACTTTGGGTCATTGTTTGTGGACAAATTTTGGAGATTAAGAATAGATTTTGTTTTTATAAGGGATTATACTTTTGTGGATTATATGATCTCATACTAACAATTTTAGTTTTGGATTTTGTCTAAAGACATGGGAAATATATAGTTCTCTTTTGTGGATTAGGTGATTCTCAAGAAGTTTATTATAGTACTTTTAATGCGAACAAGTCTTCATAAATGCTCGTCTTTTGGAGAAAATGTGTGTTTGATTAAGGAATCTAGTAAAATTTGAAAGTCTACGTGACATGTAAGAATGTTTCATTATGATTTAGTCAAGCTCAAAAATAAATTCCTCAATGAAGAGTAACATAAAACAAAACTGTTGTCTGTTAACTTTTCCTACTAGGGAATCAAATACCGTTTAACCCATCACAAGTTTGTGATTTTCTTATGGTTAACTTTCTCCTAGACATGCTTACTATCACTCTCCATCAGAACATGACCCTTTGTTTTTTTCCTCCATGTTCATATTTTCATACTTGGAATCCTAGTATGGGTTAACTCGGGTGACCTTTGTACTTCTCTTTCTTTATTTTAAAGTGATTGTTTTACTGACTCTTGTTCTGATGTGGGATTTGCAATGATATTTCGAAGCCCAATTTTAAAATTGCGAGGACGCAATTCCAAAAAGGGGGGAACATTGTAACACCCCAGGTAAATAAAGAATATGAATTTTTCCACATTTATCCATATTTTTGAATAAAATATTAATATTACTTTAAAGGGGACGCTATGCTCGATGGCGTACCCAATACGCAACAACGAGTTTCTTGGAAATCATATGTTGCACTCTAATAATAAAATAATATTATTTTAAATTGTAGTTGACGCCAAGCCATTGTAATGGAGGGAATGAACATAACTAACTAAAAAGTTATTCTATATGTTTGTCAAATATTTTTACATTTACGATAAATGTTATTGGATTCAAAATGCGAATGAATCCAATTTTAAGCGTAAACATTCTAATATTCCTTAGAAGGTCGATTAACCGCCTTTTGATGACGAACCTATTTTAAATACTCTTTTTGAAAATATTCTATGTTATATTTGACAAAATAAAATTATTCTTTAGAATCGGGTCATCAAAATTTACTTTGTGTAAATTTGTGGTATTTTTCCGATAAAGTTCATTTTTAATGAATAGTGAAAAATGTTGCATTTTAATTCAAATATCCTTTTAATCTAATTTATTTATATGATTAGATTACCTTTTGAATTGGTTTTAAAGTGAAATAAGAATATATATTTACCATTTAATCCAATAGTGGTCGTTGGAATTCATTTCATCTTGAAATTAGATTTAAACTAGTGTCAATCTTTTGATACTTATTGTTTCATAAAAACACGCTATTTACTCTGACAACAAGAATTAATTATTAAATTAATTAATGTAACTTATATGTTTTGAATTTTGTAAAATAGAAATCATTTTTGAATTCGGAATATCAAATATAGCTTAGGGTGAATTTTTGGTATTTTTCTAGAAAACTCAAATTTTTGATGAATACTGAAACCACTAAGTGGTACTTAAAAAACTGATTTTTCGTTTAAATGAAATTTTACCACCTCTGTGTTTTTAATTCCAAAAATCCAACATAAATGGTTGTCATTAAGAAGTAAAATGTGGTTCAATGGGAATAAAATATTTTTTTGGTGAACAGTAACTTTTAAGTTTTTAATCGTGATTAGAGGTAATTAGAGTAGTTTAATGTAAAAATAATGATTTAATAATATGAATGACATAGACACATGTCCGACCCTCATTGGATGAGTCATGTCTGTCCACGAAAATCCATGGGTCAATATGGGGACCCCATATAGCCACTTTGGTTGGAAAATGACATTAATACCTTTTTATTTAAAGATAAAATAAATATGTCACAAACATGAGTTTTTTTTACTAAAAAAAATTTAAATGTAGTTATACAAGTCATATTTCTTACTATAAATATTAATTATAAATCTAAAAAGCTTTACTACATCATGATAGTTTTTTATAATTTTTAAATATTAAATAAATTAATTTATTTGTGACACCATGAAGATGCAACGATTCTGTCAAAAATGAACGATTTAAATAAAATGAGAAGATAGGGTGAAATCTATGTCTTAAACTTGTCAAAATCCTATTGTATGGGTGGATTTATAAACCATATCACCTTATCCTAGAAATATATACTTTTGGAAACTTTTAAATACTAAAATCATTTTATAATAAAGTAATATGTTATAACTTTCCAAGAGTGCCCCTCCTCTCCTCTTATAAAAGGCCCCCTCCTCTACCACCTTACACACACCTCTAAAGCCTTTGGCTCAGCCATACCATGCCCATTTCATCTCTCCAAATACCTCTATTCATCATTGAAGTCTCAAATTGGGCATAATCCTTTCCAAGGAAGCCTTTGAGCACAAATCAAATAGAGTTACCCTATTTTAAAGGTAATGTCTTCCCTTGTGTTCTTTTGTATTATTTTTCTTCTCCAAATACATAAACTCATTTTATTACTTTTTTTTATAACAATAAAAATATATTAAATATACTAGGATGTTTTTATAAGATGGATTCAAGCTACACTTTCACACACCTCCGTCTGATGGTTAAAGAACATATTGTTTCTGTGGATGGCGAATTACTACCTCACGAAACGATGATTGTTCAATATTATTTTAACACCTTCAAAGGTGGCCATTAAGATGTCACTATATTTATATATGATATATAATATGATTATGTTTTCCTTAAGCTTCTTTATTTCTCATTTATGACATACCTTTATGGTTTCCATTATGGGTAAACGCGATATCTTCATTTTAGGAAGTGTGGACTACCGCCCCCTGAAAGTGATTTGATTCGTTAATGCCATATGTGAGATGTATAAAGGATGTAAATAATGTAATTACATATTATATACTTCTGAAATTATAATATTCCTTTATATCCTTATTCATTTTTTACATTGAATAAATAAAATGAAATTAGCATTCATGCGTACGTACAGCTTACCGTCTCCTTGAACGGTACATTTCATTTCTTATCTCCAAATGTTATGTACTATTATAAGTATATTTATAATGGATCAATATGTAATATATTACATCTAAATGATGGATATAATTCTGGAATTATAAAATATATATCTCTCATTTTGTTTTAATTCCATTAAGATGACAAAAAATGAAAGTAGCGTTCATGCGTACGTACAACCTACTGTCTCCATGAACGGTGCTTTTAATTTTTTATCTCCAAATGTTATGGAATAGTATAAAATGAATAAATACTGGATATATATGATATTTAAAAAATCAATACCATTCTGGATATAATTTACCTATAAGTACATGGAAAATTCTTTTCCAAAAAGTTTAATTTTTACTCATGTACCTAACATCGACAAAAACATCTGATATGAAATCACTTTATTAACCAATTATTATAACATTATAATATGTGATATGAACTGAATAATAATATTTAAATTAGGTCCTTAATAAATTATAAATTGAACAAATTTTATTATTCAAGAGATTAAATAACGATCGAGTCATGTTGGACACGAGGTAACGGATCCTACCCCTCTATTTCTTTTTAAGTACACTCTTTTATGTCATTACTTTTAAGCTCATCTTTATTATTATTGGGATGTTATTTTATATTACTCCTACTATAATTTTTTTGTTCATATGATGAGAGACCCTATTTTCTCTCATCAACCCATTTTTGATGTTTTGAGTGGTGCCGTTAGGCTGCCAAATTTTCGTAAGAGATCTAACCTCTCTCTTTCTTTTTAAGTACTCTCCTTTATGTCACTTCTTTTAAATCTCCTATTTGTTATGATGGGGGATGTTATTTTATATTACTATTGCTATAAATTTTATTGTAATATGATAAGAGACCCTATTTTATCTCATCAATCCATTTTTGGATGTTTTAAGTGGCGCCGTTAGGCTGCCGAGTTTTCGTAAGGGATTTTTCATCTCACTTTTAGTCCCGTGAGATTTATGCTACGTTTTCCACCATTTAATTTGAGTGGTGTATGTACTTCCCATTATTATACATTTTTTGTAAAATAATTTCATTTATGGGTATGTACATATTCATTGTATAACCCTTCTTCAATGGGGTGTACGTTTCGAATGTTACCCAAGTCGGTGAGGTAACCTTTCACCCTCCTCTTTTTAAAAGACTTATTTTGTTATGTCTTTTAATTCACATACTATTATGTTGGGATATTTTATTCTATATCATTATTGATGTAAATTTTATTTCCAAGTGATGATATACCCTTTTTATCTCTCATCAACTCTTTTTCTGAATTTTGAAGTGACGGCGTTAGGCTGTCGAATGTTTGCAAGGGAACTTCTTAACCCAATTTTGATTCTTTGGGATAAACATGTACTCCTTGAATATATCTTTCTATGAATATGTGTGAATTTCCTCTGATTGTTTGACACATAATATCCACTTATATTTTGTGTATTCTTTTGTCACACATAATTATGTAATTGATTTATCCTTAATCCAAGGATATCGTCTTTGTATGGGACTTCGTCTCAATCTCCTTTAATTGAGGCATATTATGTTTTTTGCACAACATTATTTTATACAGTGTATAAACCCCTTTCACTTTTATGTTTATCCGAAAGGAATCTTTTTTATACAAAGAGTTTTACTAAACGACAAAAGGGAATGTTTTTGTCGTACGTATGCAGCGACAACGACTTCTCTGCCACTCTGACCATTATTTGAGTTTCAGCTTCCTCTACAAGCCATACATTTTTTTATAGAAAATTAAATACAATGGTTTACTTTTCTTTTATTTTGGTATTGAAAATGGTTTTCATAATGATTTTATTATATCAATGTGTTGTATTGATATATTGTGATTGAAATGTGAAAATGTTATGTTTCCTTTATGTATGTTTTATGTGATACAATTATGTTATGGTTCTTGGGAATTATTATGAAGATGGGTGGTTCTGTGATAAACTACATGCGGGTGAGCCCGATATAGCTCTCCAATGCATTGGGTAATGCGAAGGAGTTAAAATTTAAGGTTTCTCCAAAGAGATTTAGGGAATATACTTTGATGGGTATTCCAAACTTAACCAAGAGGGTTACTCCCTACGTAAAAATTTTATGAATGCCTCAAGTTACCTTTATGAATTATGATTTATATGATTTATTCATGATTTGATGAGGTATGTTAAAATGATTATGTTTTATGAGTAATGTATGATTTCATACATGGACTGATGTTTTCTATTCAAACATTTATATCCATTACTGAGATTTTTATGCTCAACCGATGTTTTTGAAATGTTTTTCACAGGTCAAGGGAAAGGTTCATGATATGATGATAGTGTCAAGGAAGTTTCAAGAAAGAATCAATGTTTTATTTTAAATATGTTTCCATTGATAGGAAAAAACGAATACTATCTTTTATGTAACCACTTTGTTTAAATGTGGATTTTAATTCATGATTTATGATCTAATTCTCTAAAACTATAAACCTGAAAAGATCCTCATTGTGAATTATTCAATTAATTCAATATTAAGTAAGGTTTAAGTCTAGGGCTTTATAACTACATTGGAATACAATTTTGGCAGAAAATAATGTCCTCCCAACACTTAATACTCAAAATGTTATTAATGATTTGTCCTTAATATTGAAAATAATTTCATATAGTCAACTTATTGGTTGTATTTAAATTATTATATGTAATATCATACTTAAGGGGTTAAAATTTATATCAAACATCTTGTTTCCATTTTTATAAATTATTCTTAAGAGTAGACATTGACGTGTACATGATTTTTCCCAATAAAAGAAGACAAATACATTTCAAAAAATTAAGGAATGTAATACCATAATACTTTTTAACTTTTTTATTTTAAATAAATTCAATGTATTCAATATCTTATTATGAATAAAACATTGAGTACAAACAAAAATACTTGATTAAAATTTTATTTAAACATTCCCATTAAAACCTTTCTGTTAATTTGGTTGGTATGAATAGTATGAATGAAATTATAAAACATATATGGTTTTTAAATGTGTAGAATAAATTAAAATGTTATTTCTATATTATAGATGAAATAATATCCATTTGATAAAAATTGATATTTTTTCGGAGGAGTAATTTTTGTTAAAGAGAATGAATTAGTCACTTATAACAGAAGTTTGGTAAAATTAAAATTTTCAAACTTTTAGAATATGTATTTTATGTAATTAAAATAAATTTTTAAATAATCAAATAAAAATTTTATTCAGGTTAATTTTTTGGTATTTTTCTTAAATGTTTCATTTTTCAATAAATAGTAAAAAATACTGCTTTCTATTTAAAAACGAAATTTTCATTTAAATTATCTAAAAATGAAATTATAGTATAAATGTTGTTTAAGGAATTGTTTTTAAATAATATAATAAAAAAATTCCCATTTGATTGAATTTTATATGGAATTTTCATATTAAAACCTTCAACAATTATGAGTATTTTGTATTTGAAAACCAACTTTTTCAACATGACTATGTGTATAATTTTTAATTTGATTCTTATTGTTCAATGATTAAAATTAGAAAAATAGATTCATATTTATATTCATGAAAATTTATATTATATAAATTGTTCAAATATATATTTTAACAAAATGAATAGTAGAAATAGTAAAAAATAATTAATATTTTAAATGTAAAAATTGATTTATCACGGGTAAATTAAGAAGATAAGGGTTTAAAATTACCAATCACCTAGTCAAAATAATATTTTACTGAAATATTTGATCATTAAAATATCTAAAAATTAATACCTATTGTTATTTTGATGCTTATGGAAATTGAATGAATTTTTCATTTTAGATTCTTTGGGAATATCATCAAGTAATTTAGAAGGAGGCCCCCTTTCCCCACTTATAAAAGGGAACTCCCTCCTCTCATTTATTCACCCCACCCAAGCCCATTTTCATTTACACAAAACTATATTAATCTCTCAAAAACATACATATAATGATTCTATAGACATTTTCTTCCCAAAATACTATCCCCAGGGTCTCCAATAGGAGATTCAAATATGACTTATCTTACAAAAGGTAATTTTATTTACAATGATCAATCGTTTTATTTCTTCTTTTTCCAGATTTAATTATTTTTCAAACATCCAATATAATAACACAAAAAATATTCATTATAATTATATCATAATATTTTTATGGAATTATAATTATTAATCTCCCCTTCCTATATGTATGAAAAGAAATCTTTGATCGTGTGTACAACAGACTACCACCTCATGAACCGATGTAAATTGATTTCCATTAAAAACTCCCAAGGATGGATATAAAGATGGAATTAATATTTATATATATTAATTATGATATATATATATTATTATTTAATTATAATACCACCTATAAATTTTTACATTCCATGCTGTTTAAAATACGATAATGTTTCTCGAGTGTACAGTGGACTACCGCATCACAAATTAAGTGAAATCATTTTTCACATAATATTGATGTGGAATGTAAAAAAGGATGAAATTATAAAATAGATTATATATATATGAAATCATTTTGATTATATAAATTTTACATCTCATTCAATTCCCTTATATATAACTAGTTAAGAGAATGATATCATCCATTGTGCGTACGTACAACCTACTGTCTCCACGAAGGGTTGCGATTCATTTTCGTTTGCCATATTTTAATGTATTTATAAAAATGTATCTAATGAGTAAAGATCATATTTATTATATTTTTATTATTCTATACATGATGAAATTATATCCTTTTTTAAATTATTAAAACATTCTTTTGTAAAACATGGATGATAAAACATGGAAATTAACACTAGAAACAATGATAACAATCGAATATTATGATAAAATGTGTGGTAAAATGTTTTAATAGAAAAATATATAATATTATAAATATAATTATGACAATGATATTAATTATTAATATTCATAAAACAATTATACATGATGATAAATAATTTCAAACTAACTGAAATCACATTGTTAGTTATTAATCTCAATTTCTCTTCATTGCGACATATTGTAATTATATAAACCTATTTTATATAGGGTTTAAATAATTATACATTGACATGTAAGATAATCAATACCTAATAATTAAAGGTATTATATGTTTCAATTTTACATATCTCACCCAAGGGAGACTAACATGAATGTTACCCAGTGGTAAAGAATTTTATAACTTTATTTCTTCTCATTAAGTAATATCAATTCATCATTTTCCTTCCATATTATAAGTGTATGTGTATAAGTAATTTTTTTATATTTCATTGTATTTACACATTTTCAATTTGTATTTAAATTTTATTAACATAATATATTCGTTGATTAATTCATACTTAAATATTATAATCACTGTAAGGGATTTCATCAAAATTTCCATTTCTCTGAGACATTTTTTTAAATCCCCATATTAAATTTTTTGGGGTATATTCTTCTAATTTATTTATTTCACATGAATACATATTTATTAATGAAGTTTAATGTTTCAATTTTATATTATAGATATAATATATATAAATATTTAATAAACTGTATACAATTCTTACATACAGTGTTTACTTTAATAGTTTTTGATTATATTCTTAAATATTGATAACTATTTTTTCATTAATAAAAGAAGATAATTTTTAGTGAAGAATTTTACTCATTATTTAAAATTAATATTTTATATACAATTTATTCTTTGGTAAGGGAGTTATGGGTGGGGATTAATTATAGATATCCCTTCAATGCTTCAATAGGAGTCATCAGTCATATTAGATGGCCAAATTAGATGGGGTTTTACCAATTAGTTTTAATTGTGTGGTGGAGAAACATTATGGAAGAGGTATCATAAATCCTAAGATCATGATGCTTAATAAATAATAATTTCATAAATTTATAATTATATTATTATTATCATCCATTAAATTTTCTCTTTGATATTATTTATGAATTCATATCAATCTCTTTTTAGGGATTAAATAGAATGTGATTTCAGTTATTTAACACTCCATATTGATTATTCCATATCCAATTATGACAGTAATATTATTTATTATATTTAATGTGTGTCTTGTAATTTTATTGTTTAAATTTCTTAGGATTTATATATTGATGATAACATTCTTTGTATATAACCATGTCCGGGCATTGGAGATCACCCTTAATTTGTTTGTTTTCGCTAGGTTATGAAGATGAATCTTGTAATGCCCCGACCCTAGTTACCCAGAGTCGGTGCATTATTACATAACATTGGCATGATCACAAGAAAGATCAAATCTCGAAAGACCGATTGGTTTAGTAGCCTTGGAAACACTAGATATATTCATAAGTTTTACATTACATCATAAAATTAAAAACTACTACAACAACATAATGTCTCCATAATCCACACTCATATCTCAACATAATATCCCTGCAGGTCATTCATAATTTACTTCTTCACTTCCTATGAAAAATAAAACATAGAAAAGGGGTGAGCTCAAATTCCCAGTAAGGATAACAATATAGCGGAAACTTTCATAAATGAGAATAAACATTTAAGGCAATGTATAACTAAAACAACAACCTTTCAAACATGAACTTTCATAATTGTATGGCATAAATAAAATGTAATAATTCCATTTAATCATTCACATGGTTATTCTACTAATCGAATAATCACATGAAAAATCACTAACCACTTTCATAATGTTGGAATGCATAATGCTGAACTTTAATTTCTTTGTCAAGGCCTCGTCCCAAGACCTAGGGGCTAACTATAACCGGAACCCAACCCGGAGTGCCTCTAATAACCGGACACCAACCCGGAGTGCCTCTAATAACCGGACACCAAACCGGAGTTCCTCTAATAACCGGAGACCAAACCGGAGTTCCTCTAATAACCGAAGACCAAACTGGAGGGCTTACTTTTACCGGTCCCCAACCCGGAACAAACTTGTCTAACACATTCATCTGAATGAAAGGTTGAAATATAACATAAACATTTAGATTACAAATAACTTATGAAATGTCAATACTTTAAACAAGAACCATGAGTGACATAATAATAACATATCCACAGTCAAAAATAACACAAAACCATCAATAAAATATGGATGTTTTGTATCATAATAAATCAACTTCAAATAAGCTTAAAATTCATCAAAGGATGTTGACATAGATGAAATCAAAACTATTTTAGAGAAATATCTTTTTTTTAAATCATTTTAAAAGTAACATAATTATAAAATAATATATTCAATTTGAAAATATTCTTATAATCTTGTAAGGGAAGCTTCGACGATTTTATAACGGCAGAAAATAACCGCACCCTCCGTATAAGTTAAAAAAACATTCTAACCTTAATTCTGTCGAAAAGGTTAAAAAGAACCTTGTTTGGAAAAAGACGGAAACATTCCTTTATAAACCACTTATAAAAATTCAAACAAGGGTATAAATGACTTTAACCCATATTCTTGTAAATAGTAAAAAATGTTTTGAAATACATTTTTAAGAAATGGATGTGGAAGATAAAGAGATCCCAGTAGATTATTACGTATAAACAGCCTCGGATAATGAAGAGATTGTGAAATAACCCTTAACAATTTGGTAACTTATGAAACATACAACCCATGAAAGAGGTATCATACAATGAATATGTAAATACACATAAATTAGAGTGTATTACACAAATAATATAATTATGGGCAGTACATACACCACACAAAAGGTAATGGTGGCAATATGGCATGAATCTCACGGGAATAAGGAGTGAGATGAAAACCCCTTACCTTGTACTTTTCCTTGGTTGGGGTAGGTTAACCTCCTGTATAATGGTGAAGTAATTGTTTTTAAATTATACAAGAATCATATACATTAATATGATATCATATATGATCTTTTAATATTGATTTGATAATAATTTCTTAGTATTATCATTGTTTCGGGTGTTAACTTACTTGTTTTCTTTTATATGTTTTGTTACGTAAGACATGTTTGTAAAGGATAGGTTGTATATTATTCAAATCCATAATGATAAAAAGTCCGTGAACATCATTTTTTAAATCATCAAATGATAATTATACTTGAATGGATACGATGGAGAATGAATCTCATCGTGTTCGTGGAGACGGTAGTCCGTACGTACGCACGAGCGACAGTTTCATTCTTTTGATATTAAAATAATATATAAATGGATGGTATATCATATATACTGAATCATTAACATGTTATATTTATTATTTACATGAGTTACACATCATTATTATACCCATCCAAATAATATTATATTGAATAACAATTACACCACGACGTGGAGACGGTAAGCCCTACGTACGCACGTATGGTGACATGTTATTCAAAGGGTGGATAGAATACTGAATATGGTTGTACCATATTTATAATAACATCATAGTATATATATGATACTGGAGTTATTATTTTATAATGGTAACAACAAAGGAAGAAGATGTGGAAGAAGAAATGAACTTGGAAAAGGGAGGTGAAATCATTACCTCTTCTTCGGGTTCTTCCTTTTGATTTGATCAAAAGGGATCCTTAAGTTGGCTTTCTGATCAAACTAAGGCCTCTAGGTTGTAGTGAGGGAAGTTGGCAGAGTATTTGGGCAGAGTTTGGCCGAACCAAAAGGCTTTGAAGGTGTGAATAAATGAGAAGGAGGAGTGCCCTTTTATAAGAGGGGTGAGGGGCACCTTTGGAAAAGCTAGAAATATTAATTTATAATAAATTCATATTCGGTTTCTAATGGATTCAAAGTTGATTATTTAAATTTTAAGGTGGGGATATGTCTAAAACAACTCAACCAATAGAATTTAGACAGGTTTGGGTACTTATATTAACTTTATCATTAAGTATTACTCTAAGTTAATTAGTTTCACTTTTAAAATGTCTCTTTGTATTTTTATATAATATGGTTAATAAACATACTATATACATCCAAGAGACCCCCAAGTGGTCCATTAATGATGAACGTATCATGATATAAATCTCTTGTCCGAACCTTAGATTTTCAGGAATTTAATATCAATTAATAATATAATATTTGTTTTAAGAACTCTTTTATGTCAATTTTAACACTATTCAATTGTTGATTTTTTGTGAAACTCATAAAAGATTGATTACTTAGAAAAAAGTCAATTAAATCAATCATAATATATCATATTATCCTAGAAAATTAGTTTAATTCTTTAAAAGTTTCATATTATATTTATTTGGGTATTTATAATATCAATTAGTTTAATTTTTAACTATTATAGTAATTACTACATCATCATTGTGTCATTAATAAATTAAATTATTTAATGTCTAAAAATTATAAATAAAATATCACTACGTAGAAAATCTTTTGATCTTTCTAATGAATATTTATAATCTAAAATCAAACATATATAACCCTATTTAAAAATTGTTTTTCTAAAAGATATATGCTTGTGTCATTTTTGTATTCATTTTAACTTAATTAAAAAAAATGTCCCTATCACCTACAAGTGGCACCATGGGGTCCCAAAATCGACCCAAAGATGCCTATGGTAGAAAATGTATCAACCAATAAGTCTAGGACACGTTTTAGGGTAATTTATTATTATTATAATATTATTTGTTAACCCTTATTTACCAGATTTACCCTTAGCCATGGTAAATAAAATATTTACCACAGTAATTATTCAAAATGTCTAAAAATAAAAGTTACCTATTTACACAATTTGGAAATCGTGATTCCAAAGATGGAATCCATTTTTCTAAATTCAAAACACAGAAGTGGCAGAAATTAATTTAAAATTAATTCCCGCTGTCAAAACAAAAAGCGTGTTTTTAAGAGATAATAACTATCAAAAGATTGACACTTGTTTATGTTCGGTTTAATTGTAAAATTATGTCCAATGACCAACATTATATTAAATGGTAAAAATATATTCTAAATATACTTTAAAACCACTCAAATTCATAATTTATCACTATTAATTATTTTGATTAAAAAAGTTGTTTTTAATTAAAATTTAGTAATTTTCACTATTCATCAAAATATGAAAGTTATCCGAAAAGTACCAAAATTTCACCTTAGGCTAAATTCGATATTCTGAATCCAGAAATGAAGTCCGTTTTAAAATATAAAATATATATAATTTTGAAAAGTAGGTATTACTATTCATAACGGCTAGTTTGATTGGTTGTGGTGTGTGTTAAAACTCAAGGTTGCGTACAACACACGCTACGGTATTATTCAAAGAAAGCGTACCGTGGAAGCTTGGGATATTTCATTTTAAATTTTTAATGTCCCCATTTAGTCAAAAAGTTTAAAAATATTGTATTTAAAAAGGGTTCACTATTAGAAGTTGATAAAAGTGCAATACTGAAAATGAATTTGTTCTTGCATTATATCTAAGAAACTCATAATATCGATTCTAAAATTATAATGATTATATAAAGTTTAAAATTTAGACAATACTATTCATAACCTCTTTTGAATGGATTTTTTTTGTAAGTCATGGTGTGATTGAACTCGGTGTTGCGTGTACTTCAAGTTATTGAATTATTTTTAAGAAATAACACACTATGAAATCTTGGGGTGTTACATTCTCCCCTCCTTCAATAAATTTCATCCTCGCAATTTGAAATTGTTCTTTGAAAATAAAAGGTTGAAAATAGAAAATATATTTGTGGGGAAATTGGGTTACAAAAATTTAGTCTTAATATGAGGAAAAGAGAAATGAAAGGGTCACCACCAAATTATGATCTCGATTATGAGAACATTGGTGGAAATAAGGGACATATAATTGGAGGAAAAACGTAAATATTTATAGGTAGTGATTGAGGTCACAAACAAGTATAAAATTGAGGTCCTTAAACTCATCAATCTATGATGATTTGAAATACCATCGGTTCAACAACGCATAGGGTATTGAGATAACACATTTTTGACGTTTCAAAATATCTTAGTTGAAATCCCACATCGAAAAATGAATTAATGAGGCCTCTATTTAAAACAAAGAGTGGAAAGTATGAAGATTACCGAAAATAACACATACTAGGGTTCCATGTAGGAAAATATGGATATGGAAGAGAAATCTAACCATCAATTATCTGATGGAGAGTGGTAGAGAACATGGCTATGAAAAGGCCAAAAATCCCAAAGCCATAAATTAGTGATGATTTAAGGTTCCATCTAGGAAAACATTTTTGTTATAAGTTGCTTTTATTAATATTGAGGAAATTATTTATGAGATTGGCTAAGATCATAAGGAGATATACTTACTTTATAATTAGAGTTTTATCCATTAATAAATTTCTACCACAAACTCATCTTTCACTCTAAAAGATAATAGAATGTAAAAAATTATATTTACACTATTCGTATAGGGTTCCAAAATAAACGAATTTATAATTCATCTACAAGATCTTTTAATAAAAACTACATTATTTAATCCAGGACATCTTGTGGGCCAGTGGTAGGTGATACACGCTTGTCGCCCTTCGGTTGCGGGTTCAAGTCTCGCAGCCTTGCCGGACGTGACAGGTTGCCGCCCGACCTCTATGTTGTCCTTTTATGGCAATCCAAAATAATCCAAACTAGAACAATCCAAAATAGTTCTGTCCAAACTCACAGTCCAACATTTATAAGGCAGGTAAACATAATATAGATCCTTTTTACCCCGTAATAGCATATGAATACCTTCATCATGTATTACCATATTCATTATTGATTACATTCATGCTCCCTTATTCCATATAGAATGCTGGATATACTTCATTAATCCAAAAATGTTTTAAACCCCGACAATGATGGAATATACAAATCATTAATCAGTTCCAATGTAGTCAAGAATATCCAATATAATTTATCCAAAACAATCACATATTATGCCAAAATCACTACCTCAGTATCAGAACTATATTATCATTTATCATTCTCTCAACCATATATTTTCCAAAACATTATCCTGCTATTGAGTCACTTTTCTTTGTTCCACACAATCTCAAGTCCTTAATGAAATAGTACTGCAATATAATCCTTATATACTCCATAATTATTATAACAAGTACATTGTTAATACAACACTCAATTGACATAATCAACATAAGAACTCTAATCATTCCTATTCATCTGTGGTAGTATCATAACTTGATTATTATCCAATAACATCATTTGCGGCATAGTCTGATGGCTGGGACATAGGTTCGCGTAGTGTCCAAACTCCTTGAAAATGAAGCAATGTACATTTAAAACCATTTTCTTACCTTTGCAGTCACGTACTTTGTGCCCTTTTCCTCCACACTTATAACAAACTCCCATTCCTTTCAAGAAAGTTCCAGGGTGTTTCTTTCCACAGTTACCACATATGGGAAAATTCTTCTTTTCCCTCTTCCCTTTATCCATCTTTCTCTCTTTCATCCTCTTCTTCTCTTGCATCCCTTCAAAGCCATAGGACTCATTAAACTCTTTACTTATCTTATCAACACATGATATTATTTCTTCATATGATGATAATACATGGGAGACTATTTCTCTTATAAATTATAGCTTAAGACCATGAAAGATATGATCCTTCCTTCTCTTTGGATCATGTGCATTTCTGGAGTTCTCATTCCCTCTACTGGGCGCCATTTCTAAACAATGGCAAACACTAGATTAGTTTATGAATCAAAATACATAATCCCATACTTATAAAACACTTAACATAAATTGAACTATTTATGGATATAATCCATAATCATAAAAATGTCTCCTTTGAGGATGTATATACTCATAAACCCTTCATAATGGTTTGTAAAGAAAATGAGAATTATCCTAATCATATCCCCCGGGAGTGTCGTAACCAAGAGTGCAGCAAGGCCCGTTGTCGTGCACCAGTTCCCATTCGAGTCTAGCTCAAAGCGGTGTTTTCGGGTTTTACCCCTAGGTACATCTGTGCCAGAGCCGCCTCTACCTGCTCGTATCCAGACAGGGATGTATTGCTCGGAAAACTCACAAAATCTCTACAATACCAAAATTCTAGGAAGTTCTTCTACACTAATCCTCAAAGTTCATCTTAGGTCTACGTTCTCTAATCAGAGTTTATCTAAATCTAGCTTCCATGGTTTGTACTAAACTTCCTCTGATACCAACTGTAACGCCCCAACCCTAGTTACCCAGAGTTGGTGCATTATTACATAACATTGGCATGATCACAAGAAAGATCAAATCTCGAAAGACCGATTGGTTTTGTAGCCTTGGAAACACTAGATATATTCATAAGTTTTACATTACATCATAAAATAAAAAACTACTACAACAACATAATGTCTCCATAATCCACACTCATATCCCCACATAATATCCCTGCAGGTCATTCATAATTTACTTCTTCACTTCCTAGGAAAAATAAAACATAGAAAAGGGGTGAGCTCAAATGCCCAGTATGGATAACAATATAGTGGAAACTTTCATAAATGAGAATAAACATTTAAGGCAATGTATAAATAAAACAACAGCCTTTCAAACATGAACTTTCAACATTGTATGGCATAAATAAAATGAAATAATGCCATTTACTCATTCACATGGATATTCTACTAATCAAATAATCACATGAAAAATCACTAACCACTTTCATAATGTTGGAATTAATAATGCTGAACTTTAATTTCTTTGTCATGGCCTCATCCCAAGACCTTGGGGCTAACTATAACCCGAACCCAACCCGGAGTGCCTCTAATAACTGGACACCAACCCGGAGTGCCTCTAATAACCAGACACCAACCCAGAGTTCCTCTAATAACCGGAGACCAAACCGGAGTTCCTCTAATAACCGGAGACCAAACCGGAGGGCTTACTTTTACCGGTCCCCAACCCGGAACATACTTGTCTAACACATTCATCTGAATGAAAGGTTGAAATATAACATAAACATTCAGATTACAAATAACTTATGAAATGTCAATACTTTAAACAAAAACCATGAGTGACATAAGAATAACTTATCCACAGTCAAAAATATCACAAAACTATCAATAAAATATGGATGTTTTGTATCATAATAAATCAACTTCAAATAAGCTTAAAATCCATCAAAGGGTGTTGACATAGATGAAATCAAAACTATTTTAGAGAAATATCTTTTTTTTAAATCATTTTAAAAGTAACATAATTATAAAATAATACATTCAATTTGAAAATATTCTTATAATATTGTAAGGGAAGCTTCGACGATTTTATAACGGCGGAAAATAACCGCACCCGCCGTATAAGTTAAAAAAAACATTCTAACCTTAATTCGGTCGAAAAGGTTAAAAAGAACCTTGTTTGAAAAAAGACGAAAATATTACATTATAAACCACTTATAAAAATTCAAACAAGGGTATAAATGACTTTAACCCATATTCTTGTAAATTGAAAAAAATGTTTTGAAATACATTTTTAAGAAACATGGATGTGGAAGATAAAGAGATCCCAGTAGATTATTACGTATAAACAGCCTCGGATAATGAAGAGATTGTGAAATAACCCTTACCAATTTGGTATCTTATGAAACATACAACCCATGAAAGAGGTATCATACAATGAATATGTAAATACACATAAATTAGAGTGTATTACACAAAGAATATAATTATGGGCAGTACATACACCACACAAAAGGTAATGGTGGCAATATGGCATGAATATCACGGGAATAAAGAGTGAGATGAAAACCCCTTACCTTGTACTTTTCCTTGGTTGGGGTAGGTTAACATCCTGTATAATGGTGAAATAATTTTTATTAAATTATACAAGAATCATATACATTAATATGATATCATATAAGATCTTTTAATATTGATTTGATAATAATTTCTTAGTATTATCATTGTTTCGGGTGTTAACTTACTTGTTTTCTTTTATATGTTTTGTTACGTAAGACATGTTTGTAAAGGATAGGTTGTATATTATTCATATCTAAAATGATATCAAGTCCTTGAACATCATTTTTTAAATCATCAAATGATAATTATACTTGAATGGATACGATGGAGAATGAATCTCATCGTGTTCGTGGAGACGGTAGTCCGTACGTACGCACGAGCGACAATATCATTATTTTGATATTAAAATAATATATAAATGGATGTTATATCATATATACTGAATCATTAACATGTTTATTTACTATTTACATGAGTTACACATCATTATTATACCCATCCAAATAATATTATATTGAATAACAATTACACCACGACGCGGAGACGGTAAGCCGTACGTACGCACGTATGGTGACATGTTATTCAAAGGGTGGATAGAATACTGAATATGGTTGTACCATATTTATAATAACATCACAGTATATATATTATACTGGAGTTATTATTTTAGAATGGTAACAACAAAGGAATAAGAATTGGAAGAAGAAATGAACTTGGAAAAGGGTGGTGAAATCATTACCTCTTCTTCGGGTTCTTCCTTTTGATTTGATCAAAAGGGCTCCATAGGATGGCTTTATGATCAAACTAAGGCCTCTAGGTTGTAGTGAGGGAAGTTGGGAGAGTATTTGGGCAGAGTTTGGCCGAACCAAAAGTCTTTGAAGGTGTGACGAAATGAGAAGGAGGAGTGCCCTTTTATAAGAGGGGTGAGGGGCACCTTTGGAAAAGCTAGAAATATTAATTTATAATAAATTCATATTCGGTTTCTAATGTCTCCAAAGTTGATTATTTAATTGTTAAGGTGGGGTAGGTATAAAACAACTCAACCAATAGAATTTAGACAGGTTTGGGTACTTATATTAACCTTATCTTTAAGTATTACTCTAAGTTAATTAGTTTCACTTTTCAAATGTCTCTTTGTATTTTTATATAATATGGTTAATAAACTTACTATATACATCCAAGAGACCCCCAAGTGGTCCATTAATGATGAAACTATCATGATATAAGTCTCTTGGCCGAAACATAGATTTTTAGGAATTTAATATCAATTAATAATATAATATATTTTTTAAGAACTCTTTTATGTCAATTTTGACACTATTCAATAGTTGATTTTTTGTGAAACTCATAAAAGATTGATTACTTAGAAAAAAGTCAATTACATCAATCCTAATATATCATAGTATCCTAGAAAATTAGTTTAATTCATTAAAAGTTTCATATTATATTTATTTGGGTATTTATAATATCAATTAGTTTAATTTTTCACTATTATAGAAATTACTACATCATCATTGTTTCATAAATAAATTAAATTATTTAATGTCTAAAAATTATAAATAAAATATCCCTATGTAGGAAATCTTTTTATCTTTCAAATGAATATTTATAATCTAAAATCAAACATATATAACCCTATGTAAAAATTTTTTTCTAAAAGATATATGCTTGTGTCATTTTTGTATTCATTTTAACTTAATTAAAAAAAATGTCCCTATCACCTACAAGTGGCACCATGGGGTCCCAAAATCGACCCAAAGATGCATATGGTCGAACATGTATCAACCAAGAAGGCTAGGACACGTTTTAGGGTAATTTATTATTATTATAATATTATTTTTTAACCCTTATTTACCAAATTTACCCTTAACCATGGTAAATAAAATATTTACCACAGTAATTATTCAAAATGTATAAAAATAAAATTTACCTATTTACACAATTTGGACATTCTGATTCCAAATATGGAATCCATTTTTCTAAATTCAAAACACAGAAGTGGCAGAAATTAATTTAAAATTAATTCCCATTGTCAAAACAAAAAGCGTGTTTTTAAGAGATAATAACTATCAAAAGATTGACACTTGTTTATGTTCGGTTTAATTGTAAAATTATGTCCAATGACCAAAATTATATTAAATGGTAAAAATATATTCTAAATATACTTTAAAACCACTCAAATTCATAATTTATCACTATTAATTCTTTTGATTAAAAAAGTTGTTTTTAATTAAAATTTAGTAATTTTCACTATTCATCAAAATATGAAAGTTATCCGAAAAGTACCAAAATTTCACCTTAGGCTAAATTCGATATTCGGAATCTAGAAATGAAGTCCATTTTAAAATATAAAATATATATAATTTTGAAAAGTAGGTATTACTATTCATAACGGCTAGTTTGATTGGTTGTGTTGTGTGTTAAAACTCAAGGTTGCGTACAACACACGCTACTGTATTATTCAAAGAAAGCGTACCGTGGAAGCTTGGGATGTTTCATTTTATATTTTTGATGTCCCCATTTAGTCAAAAAGTTTAAAAATATTGTATTTAAAAAGGGTTCACTATTAAAAGTTGATAAAAGTGCAATACTGAAAATGAATTTGTTCTAGCATTATATCTAAGAAACTCATAATATCGATTCTAAAATTATAATGATTATATAAAGTTTAAAATTTAGATAATACTATTCATAACCTCTTTTTAATGGATTTTTTTTTGTAAGTCATGGTGTGATTGAACTCGGTGTTGCATGTAGCGCAAGTTATTTAATTATTTTGAAGAAATAACACACTATGAAATCTTGGGGTGTTACAAATCTCCAGAATATATTTCTAGGATTATCTAGGTTTAAAAAAATTATAAATTTATATATTCTTTAAGATTCTACCCCTTTTATATAACATATTTTAATAAAGTATGCACTAATGTTGGGTTATTGGAGTGAGGGTCATTAGATTAAAAATATCAGGTCTCAAATTATATCAAGTATAAAATATCACCTAGTAAAATCATAAACTATTTATCAAATAATATTAAATAGTTATTAAATGTACTAAATTAGGGTCTTATCTTTGTTCAAAATTATTTTTTTCCAAATAGATAATAATTGTTAAGAACCTGGAATTTTTATTCAAGTGGCCATGAAATCAATTTAATTTGAGAAATAAAAATATTCCCCCACTTGATTCTTAACAGAAAAAATATTTAAAATAATAATTTCTTTTATCAAAATATAAATCTCATGATAATTTTCATATAGATTAAGAAATTAAAAAAAATCATAATAAAAATTTGTTACTGCCTAGATTGTGTTGTTTTCCACTTATGATATGGCTTAGAACTAGAACCTTTTAAAACTCAAGGAACCTCTTTATAATTCAGTTAATTTACATTATTGATAAGAATATTTCAACATTATATTTAATCAAAGATTATGAATTTTTCAATCCATGTATAATAGGTGATATTGTGACACTCACACTCAAGACGTTATGACTCAGTAATAGTCATTTTTAGGGTTGAGAATGGATAATGAATTAGGATGGAAACAATATGTAAAAGATCTTTATGGGAATACTAAAATGAATAAAAATGTTAAAACCCACTGGATTCCTCTTAAGTAGTGATATGTTTATAGTCCTTAAATATAATTCCTCACTAATTATTTAACCATGATTATTAGAATTATATGACATATAAATGGTTGAAATAACACTATTTTTAGTAAGAAAATTAATGTTAATAAAAATTACTTGAACACGTATATTTTTCAATATTACATAGAGTTGGTCCAAATATATACGACTGAGGTTTCTATCCACTTCTATTTCAATGAAAGAAATGTCCAAAAGAGCCAAATTACTCAATATTAGTGGATAAAATTATAAAATTAGTCAGTAGAAATATCTATGTTTTCCAACACAGATGATGTATCCAATAACTCTGATACAGGAATTTCAGATTTAGTTATCTTATTAAAATATCCAAATGATCTAAATCACATTCACAATTTTTTATTAGATTCCATATTTTAATTGTCTCTATCTCATAATAATTCCATAAGCATAAAAAATTAATATTCTTCCCAAATAAATCTATCATGAATATTTTTGTTCTACTTCTCTGAAAAACTAACATGATTCAAAAATTTAACACTCATATTAGATTATTGAAACTCATATTCGTTATAAAAATTCATAAATACAATGAAAAGTATTTACTCAACCTTTATACAATGATTATATTATTAAAAAACTAAACATAAATATTTCTAGATAAAAGGTATAAGGGTTTCATCTAGATTGGTTGTAAGGAAGTGATATGAATTCTGATCTACAACCAAATAAAAATTTCATAATAATTTATCTTTGTTGATTGTACACCACATCATGGTCTATAGTATTGAGTTCCTTAATTCCTATCTCAAGTATCCATAATCATTTATATTACATAGTTGATTCATATTCAATTAATTCCACTATAAAATGTCCATGAATTAATTTTTTAATTATATCCCCAATGGGGTGATGAAATTCCTTTTTAATTTTATATTTTAACACCTCTTCTGTTACATACTTAAATATATAGTTATACTTAGGTGTTAATTACATAAAAAATTAAATTTTTTATATTTCAACTTTAGGAAAAAATGCATGTGTGCTTCTGGAAAAATTAAGAACTACAACAACAATAGCTAAATGGTCCACCTGAGATGATTGGTACCTATAAATCACACTCCATTTCTAGTACAAACAAATAATTAGATAACTTGGGATTCCCTATATTACCCAGAAACCATCCAATCTTCCATCAAGTTGGAAAACTAAACTATTATATAACTAAAGAGATACAAAAGTGGTTTTCAAATCGTAGAGACCCAAATATAAAAATAATGATTTCAAAATCTGGATGAAAGTATCTCCTAGGTTAAATAGAAAATTAAGCCCCTCAATTTAACTTTTTTTATATAATAAAAAATATCTTATGGTGTTTAATTTCACGAGGAAACATATTTTTAATGAAATAAATACATCCCTTAGTTATAAAAATGTTTTAAATTCTATATATGTCCCTTTTATCAGTTATAATCATCTTGATATTTTTTCGATTAGGTTAATTTTTATGGCATCTACAAATATCATGATCATGAATAATTTGTAGAACAATATATATATACTTAAATAATTTTCTAAATGTTTATATTTTTTGACATTTTAGCGAGGGGTTTGGAATGGAAAATATTATTAAAAATTGTGAAATCACATCCAAATACTCTATAAAATTTTTATTCTCGCTATTTTCCTTTCATTCCTAGATATTTTAGATTTGATTTTTCGATGGAATGGTGGGATTCATAGTAGTTTCAATTTTATTTTCTTGATTTTTGGATTCATATTTTTCATGATTCGGGTTTCCAAATTCATTTTGAAATTTATTTTTAGTATCCTTAAGGTATTTTCAAAAATCATTATGTGTTTTTAACGTTTTTACCTTCATAAAATTTAGGTAATTTTACATATGGATATATTATATAGTTCTATGAAGATTAATATTACCCCCATTGTTCTTTTCTACATAAAACCCACCAACTTGCTACTCCAGGTTATGATTATTTTCATCCATAATATATTTATATAAAGCATGTTGATCCTTTTTTGAATAAATTTTACCTAAAAATATAGAATCAATCCCCTTAATTAATCTTCAAAATAATTTATTTTAGCCTTTGGTTGTTTTTGAAATCATGGATTGGGATTTTTCTATAAATTAGAGGTTTAATTTAATCATAAATTTATCTCTCAATGAAACGTTATCTTGGATACTTTACTACATAATTTTTTTTGGAAATTGGATTATCTTGAAATCACCTCCAAGGACAATACCCCTAAAATTTTAGAATTTATTGTTATTGGGATAGAATTTTCAAATTAGTAAACCATTTATTTTAGTGAACAAAAATTCCACAATAGGAATATTTTTTTTCATTTAGATTAGTTATAAAGATGAATTACAATATAGATCACACATTCTTTATAAATATGGTCCTTGAGAGGATGAATTATTTATTGGAAATCCAGAATATATGAATACACATCTATCCCTGAACTCGTGGTGAACTCACTCCCATAAATGTTCCCTCTCCTAAAATATTTATATTTGTAAATATGATATATAATATTGTTAATTTATCTCAGTTATTAATATTATTTATCCTTATAGTTATCTATAGATGATTTTTAAACCAAATATTTACAATAAGGATATCTGAATTTAAAAAAATTCATTTGATGATGTGAACAGAGGTGATGATGAAGAAACAACCTTATAAAGACAATAAATCTATCACATTACACATATTAACACTCACAATCCTATTGAAAATAGACATAAATCTTATACATATGATCCCCCATAATTATCCTTGGGTAAAAAATCACATTAAATAATCTTTATACATGTCCCTTAGTTTAAAATATATCATATTCTAATGATAAAGAATGGTTTATCGAAATCCATTTCTGGAATAAAGGGAACACTGTCATTTTGAGTTAATTTTCATTGAACAAAAAACATGTTAATTATTGAAATATATTATATAATTTAATATTGTTAAATATTGATTCATCATTATGAAAACCATCAAATGTGGTAAGCAGTGAAATTTTTGACAATTTCAGCTCATAGTTTCATGAAATTGGAGTAAGCCAATTTTATTATGGGTTACCTGATTCCTGAGAGAGTTGAATCTCCAAAATACTATTCCTTACAATTTTATGTTTAATATTGAGTACATGATAATTATTATCATTAACTATAAGTGAAATCCATTTAATGAATTCCAGTCTTTCCGTTATTTATTCATAAGAGAACATATGTGTTTTTAAATTTTATTGTGTAATTTATCTATATTATATAATGATTATCACGAGTTCATGAATATAATATATTTCAAGTGAGTTTATAAAAATAGATAAATATTATAGTTTATTATATTTATTTTCTTTTTTGATAAATATATTTTTTTTAATTTTGTTCAATTTTAAATTTTTCCTAGTAAAAGGATATATCCCCATAAAAGACATAAAATATGATGAGTGATCTTTAAGACATGTAATCGTATTTATTTATGTTTTTAATTAAAATTAGATTTATAAATGAGAAGTATCAAACACATAAGGGTGGTTTATGTGAATAACCAAAAATAAAACTAGATAATAAAAAATCTAAAGCATAAAAATAGGGAGGTGTGATGTGGAGAATAAACTAATAATGAATCATTTTTTACAAAAAAAGTGGAAGGATGAAATGAGTAGTCTTCTTGATACAAATCAAATAAATGAAAGACCAAATAATAAAACAATAATGAAATGGATTTGATGAATAATGGTAAATTAGACTGCCCATTATAAAATTGATTTTCCTTTAGTTTCATAAAATAAAAAAACATCAAGAAATCCCAAATAGAATTATTATATAATTAGGATTTATTAAACAATAAATCTTGAAAATCCCTACTACGATGTAAACAAGAAGGGAAATTCCTTACCAGTTGTAACGTTTTAATCAATACATTTTTTTAATGACCTTGTAGATTTAAAATAATTTATTTCTATAAAAAATAATGAAATTGCCTGGATAATGAGAAAAATCCAATTAAAATATTTTTTTTGTAACACCCCATTATATATATATATTTATTTTAAATAAATTTAATTTCATTGAAAACATGTGATACATGCTACACCGAGTTTAATGGAACAATGATATAAAATTGAAATATTATTATATAATATGGAAATTACCACCTAGCTATTAGATTTGGGGAGTGGGGTATGAGTTAAACTAAAAAATATGAATAATTTATTTTTTACATCTTTATAAAATTAATTTATTGGTTATAAATTTATTTTTTTATAAAAATAAAAAATATCATTTAATAGAGTTGTTTTTATGAAAATCTATTTCTATGGGGTCAATATATTATTATTATATTATATTAAACAAATAAATATTTTTGGATGATTTTATTATAATTTATATATTATATATTCAGTCAAATTTTTTAAAATCCATCAAGTTTTTTGATCAACATGATAAAATTTAATCTTGTTTTATTTTTTAAAAACGTATTATCATAAAAACAGTGTACTTCGTATTCCTCACACTTATTTTAAAATGAAAATATCCAACTCAAATAAATGGAATACTAAAAAATCTATCCTATATTTAGAATTAGGGGATTCATATTTGGTATATATTCCCCATTTATTTTTAGTCATTATGAATAGTATCCTTGATAAATTATTGTCACCTCAGTAAAGTTAAAATGGGTAATATAGGGTTAAAAATTGGCATTAAGGCTTTAAAATTTTCCAAATTCATGGGATTATTATATTGGATGAGTGGATTTCAGCCATATCAAACCATTTCTCTAATATATATATCCTCCTGGTTTCATTTTGTCTTTAATTATGACATTTTTATTAATATAAAAAAGAGAAAATACAACATGTCACTCTCTTGAATTAAATCCATATATGAAATTTGAATTAAATTCTTTTATCAAGGAAATTTATTTTTAATTTATAGTTATTTTTTAATTACATTAAATTCCTCAGAAAAACTGACATTTTATTATAAAATTAGTACATAAATACAACATATCATTTAAAAAATCATGTAATAAAATTTAGATGAAACATAATGTTATAAGAATTTATCATATAAATTCAATATATTTGGGAATTGTGATAGGTTTATAATAACTTTTTTATTGTTTTATATAATTCTAATTAAATGAAAATTTCTAAAAAAATTATTTATATTTTATAATAAATAATATTTTATTAAATTATTTAAAATTCATAATATAACCCTATTCGGAAAATTGAATGGGCTGTTTTGGAAAATATCATCTATCAGCCAGTTATGGTATGCATGTATTTTTATAGAAACATTATTGACCCATAAAGAGTAAAAAACATTTATGGTATGGTCATTTCCAAAATAGTTAACATGGTAGTTAAAAAAAGGAGAAACTGGTTAAAATATCACCTAATATTTTGTCATTTTTTTAAATTTCAGGAATTATAATAATCCTCACATTACTATCAAATTTCACTGATTAAGTGTAATTTTCCATGTAAATTTATATATACTAATTTAATAATATAATTAAAATCTAATTGTGTCTTCCCTTCACTTATAAAAAGACTATGTTCACCGTCCTTATTCAAATTGTTTGAGACTTATCGATTTGGTAATTAATATATTAAAACAATCATAGCTTAAACAAACATACCCTATATATTCTTCTATTTCCAAAAGAACATCATTTTAAGTATTATTTTGGAAGACAGATAATGTTTCTAAACGAATAGGTATAACTATTAACTGAGGATTTTCAATTTTATTTATTTATTTACTTCCTATAAATACGTTTTTACAATTATAAAATAATGTATTTATTATCTTATATGTTTTTTAATTTATTTTTTTATGGAACATCCATTATCCACATTCTTCCAATCTACTAAAAAGCGATAATATTGCTCATGCATATGTGTTCACTACAACCTCTATGAAGAGATATGAATATTTTTTCAATTATAATTTATATGGATATTAGGAAGGATAAATTTAATGAAATTAACATATTTATATTATGTAAAATTGATCTTATAATGGTGAATTTTTATTTACCTTTCTATCAATCATTATTTTAAAATGTGAAAACAACCTTCAAGCGTTCATACGAGCTACCATCTCCATGAATGGTGAAAAACAATTTCATATCTTTGTACATTATCAAAGAATATAATTATATATATATATAATTAATATAAATGATCATAATATCATTAATTAAATTATATATATGATTTTAGAATTTTGAAGGTAAAATGATCAAAACCATGGACCAAAAGTATTATAGAAGATTAAATATTTAACACCCCAAAATAATGATTTTAATAAGTAATTATTAATAAATTGGTTTTGAAATATTATTAGGGATTTATGATATTTTATGTAATTAAATTACTCCTTTATATAAGTATAATAAATTAATATTCATTATATTATAGGTTAGATTTATTTTGATGATAGTATAACTTAAGGAAAAACAATTATATTTTAATCTCTTTGTTTATTGTGATTGATTATGATTATGATTCCAATGATGAAATTTAAGAAAATAACTACCAATAACCTTATAAATTTTCTAATACTATGAAAATTTGAAGATATTACATGTTTTATTTTCATTTTTCTCTCTATATGTACTCAAGAGACTAAAGAAAATTTTGTATGGAAAATTCGCTTTATTTTCCTTTTAGGTTGTGAATCACTTTTTGTAAATTCCTATTCCTCAAAAAAATGGGTTCAATACTGATTTTTATAACATTTAATGATTTTTTAAATTTATGTTTTATGTAGTTTTAAATTTCTAATTTATTTTGGATATTTTTTTCATTGTTTAGATGAGGTATTACTGATTTTTTTACCAAAAATATTAATTGAATCGTTAATTTTTACATACACATTACAAATAGAATTTATGAATACCATGACAACTCAATTATTATAAAATTAATTTAAAGGATTCCAAGGACCATTTACATGAAATTTTTTTCCATAATATTTTGAAAATATTTTATTCTTTTAAAAAATGAAGTGGGTATTTTCCACAAGAAATATTCCAAGTGACCTTGTAACAGGAAATTAGTGTATTATGAAATACATTTACTAATCATATATGTTACTAAGTATATGATCCAATGATAACATAAAAAATCATTCATTGGGTTTATTATGATGATTATTATTTAAAGAAGATTTGATGAAATCATTTTCTTTCCTAAGAGCTAATTATGTTATCAAACATGTTTCCCTTCCATGGTGTATTATTTAATGAAATAATAAAATGTTTACGAAACCCATTTCCTATTCATGAGTTATGATAATATGTATATTTTATGATATTATGGAAAACATTTTAATTAATTTAATTATGTGCTGGGTGAAAATTTAATTATATATCTTTACAATGTGTTGGGTAATGATTGATATATCATGAGATAATAATGTCTAGAATGGAAAGTGGACCATGTTACGTAAGGGTACCTATTGAATATTATATTATATGGATAATACCATGAATACAAATACTATGGTTTGGGAAGTGAACTCATTCCACAATGATAGTCATGGATGAGATCCTTGGCTACTAAGGAAATTATTTTATATGAATATTTGTATGTACAACACTTTTGATGTTTGCTAATGATATTCTCTCATGGATAATAGTCTAGGATTTCATTAAGAATAATTTTTTATGAACTGAATATATTTATTCCGGGACTCAATATTGTGATTTATGATATGAAAAAACGGGTTTCTAATGTTATTAATGTCTTCTCATACAATTATTCTCATGTTATATTTATATGATTGTTGATATCAACCTTTCATACACTTATAAATAATTATAGCCTATTATTTCTTATTTTTCAACTCCCTAGGTTATAATGAACTATATAATATATGACATGTCAAATTAAGGATCTAGTTAAGAAATAATTAGTTGGAGATTATGTAGATATCATATGAACATTATTTTTATATATCCATGTTAAAGACGCTAGAAATATATTATTATGGAATGGATCATAATTTTATGTTTTTATTATGAATCAAATAAGATGTATAAATTATTTATGAAAATTATAGGCATCAAAGTTTGAAATATAGTAATGATTAGTCACGTTTGAAAAATGGGATGTGAAATAATTATGTGATATACTAGGATAATCTTTTATATATGAAAAAATATTGAGTGATGATAATTAATTGAGTGTGGTTTTCCTTGAAAATAATTATTTTCTATATACTATAAGTAAACATGGTTTTTCATAAGTGTATCTTGGTGTATTTACCCTAAATGTGTTGATTGAGTATATCTTGACCATCATTCTAGTGAAATATGAGTGTTCCCTTATAATGAAAATGCTTTAACACTTCCATGAGATATCAATATGATATTTCACATTTTCATTATGATCCATTATGAAGAATTCAAATTGATGATGACTATGGGAGACACAGGAAAAACCAACATTGTCCTAAGATGAAAAGAATGTGACAAGATTTTAAAATCCTATAAATTAATATTCATGATATATGGTATAAAAATATGATTATTGTTGCTAACAGTGTGTTTTCTAATTTTATATAACTATAAAATGAATTAATAATGACAATGTAGAATATTCTAGAAAATTCAACGATTTTCCAACATATATTCCCAATGTAATTGTATTTGGAATGAAATATCATCATTCTTTTCATAGAATAATTATCTATCTATCAATCATGGTAGGCTTTAAATTGAGTAAAGGAGTAAATAATATTCTATTGAGTGCATTATGAAGCAAAATCCACATTCTTCTATTGGGTCCCCTGATGTTTTAGTAATTGAGAAAAGTATCAATACTAGTAAAATGATAATTTATATTATTTAGGGTCATGAATAAGAAAAATATATTTCATATTTTTATCATCTGTAAGAAAAAAAGATCATTGTTGAAAACATATCAGGAACATAAAGAAGCATTAAGTAATTAAATATGTAATACTATGAGTTTAATATTTTTTTTTTAAAAAAATACATTCCACTTATAAATCTTAAAATAATATAGAATAAATTTATTAATCTAAAGAATAATGATAACAAATGTATTATTAATTATGAGGATATTGTTTAATGAATTTTGAGATGGGATTAGTTATTATCATCTAACCTAAATATAATATTAATAGATTCTTCAATGTCATAGAACAATTTTATTGAAGGGTGATATGACTGATGGACATTTATAGTTATTAAGAAATTGTTTTATGTTATATCAAAGTATAAATATAGACGGGATTTTCCTATTATTCTTATAATATTCATAAAAAAATGAAATATATCATTCAAATAATGATCAAAAAACCATGGAGAAAAGAAGATAATAGTTTATTTTATCTCAGAATGTGACATAAAATTTAGAGGAAATTATTTTAATGGTATGAGTAAATATTTTATGTGTTGAAATAAATGTCATAATTAATATAATATTTAAATTTTGAGAATAAGAAGGTATCTAATGATGTAGATAATGCTACCCAAAATGCACTACCCATACAACAGTGCTTCAAAAGAAAGGAGTATGGGAATTATTCTAACTAGTTCACAAATCCAATGAAAAATGATGATGATGGACATAAAAACCATATTATGACCAAAGACAAGGGGAATCATTTTTTGAATACTATTATCGAACTAGATAATAATGCTACGAGAGGATTAAATTCCATCCACTATAGTAGTATTAATGTGTTAATTTATTCTAGTTCAACCCAAACATTTATATGTAAAAACATTTCTAATGGTATTACAAAACTACTTTAGTGATTTGATGTTGGATTAGCCATATAAACCCTTCATGGTATTATTATTACATTCCAAGTCTATAATTTTTCTCAAATCGCTATTTGTTGGAATGTAGTACTAAAAATATAATTATTCTCCCCATAGCTAAATATAATGTCACGTTTGTAAAGGATTGGATTTCTCAATATAAATAATATTTAAATGTGTATGTATGGGAATCCACCTGGGATATTATAAACCTACTTATTATCATATATCATTGAGTTTATAAATTTTCAATCCATTTCAAAATATCATAAATTATACTGGTCATGATTCTTATTCAAAATCGGTTCTTATCACATAAAGTTAGAGATAATAAATATCTATGATATAGCATTTTGATGGAGTTTTTTGGTTTATTTAGAAAAGATTTTCCTATCTATAATATACATAATGAATATATGTTTTTATTAGAGCTAAAAATAGGTGATATTCCCATTTATAATACTCTATATAGAATTCCCCATGTTGAGTTTTAGGAATTACACAATCAACTCCATGAGAATCATGGTAAGCGATTCTTTCATACTAATTTGTTTAGTTGTTTTTCTCATATTTTTTTAGTAAGAATTATTGATCAATTAAAATATTTTTTAATAAATTATAAAATATTATGATTAATTTCTAGACAAAGTATCACAGATACCATATTGATGATTTTTTTGATCAATTTTATGGAGTTCAATACATTACCATGATTGGCCTTCATTCTGGATATCATAAATTGTTGCTAAATAAGTGGGATATAAAAAAGAAAACATTCTATATAATGTACAGATACTATGAATTTATAGTTATTCAATTTGGTTATGATAATTACCCTACTAACATGATAAACCCCACTAGAAAAAGGCTTATTTCCATAGTTCGAAACTGTGGCAATAGCCCCCAAACCATGTATATTATCATCGTGCCAGTAGGTCCCGACCAATTACCATGGTTTTAACCATTGTAGTAGATTAATATTTCCATGATTTTTAAAACCATGTCAATATGCCTCAAAATTCTTTACCGTGGCGGTTGACCTATAGCTACTGTTTAGAATTTTTCTATAGCCTTGGAAAACCATGGAATTAGCCTAAATAAAAAATGTGCCCAGTGATTTCTTATCCCTACAAATTCTGTTTACCAACCAATGATGCGAACCACTACACTGTTGAAAGCTTCATGAATATATGTATATATTATGATATATATATATATATTAATAAAAAACATGGAAATAACCCCAATACTATGGAAATATGCCTTCCGGCCAAAAATTTGGGGAGATCATTTTTCCCTACGGATGTGTGGGAACCCTCTATCCCGGGTTTTTGAAAACCATGATAGTAGGACTTTGAAAAAAATTGCATATAATAATAGTTCTGAAACCCAAGGAAATAGTCCATATAACGGTGGATATAGGAAAGAACAAACAAACCTATAGCCATGGTTTTAAAATAATGGTTATAAACTGTAAAACTGAGTTTATAGGAACATATTCACATAGTTTTAAAACAATGTCTATAGGTCTATGGTAGTAGCATCATTTTCTTGTATTATGATTTAATGAATAAATGATTAATAGATTACATTGAGTAGATAGAGGTAGCATTTAATGAATACATTCTTATTTTTTCTAAATGAGTTCAATGGAATAAATATCAGTTACGTATTATACTAAGGACTCTAAATATATATAAGATTAATGAAAATTTAACTATTTGTGAATTTTGGCTACAAAAGTTTAAATTTACGGGCTATATATTCTTAAACTACAGTATATCTTTTGATACATTAAAGATAAGGTTATTAAAAATTTTCCAATATCGACCACTGAGTTTTAGATCCATATTTTCCATTGGTTTGGATGGATATTACTGAATCATTGTGGATAATTCTTCATGGCTATCTAATCATCTCACTGTGTCAATATGGATGTGATATGTGTTCATTTGTATAGATAAATATGTGGAAATGTTTATGGAGATGAAGATAATGTTAGATAGAACAACTATTCTTACATTACCCTATAATGGAGAATCATTTGTAATAATTAGTGATAAATTAAATAATGAACATTGATGAATTTCTTACAGAATGATTAGACAATAGCCTATGACAAATGACATATGTAGTTCGATGTGAAAAATTACAAACCTCCAGATTTTGAGTTTGTTGTTGTAATTATTTCATTAAAGACAAGACTGAATTATATTAATGAAGACATGAATGATATATATGCTTCTCAAAAATTATTAAAGTATTTATTTTTTCATAATAAAATAAATATGCACAAGAGAACATATTTGGAGTTGATTAATGATTATTATTAATCAATGCCTTACCACCCACAATAAGAGAACAAGGTTGTAAGTGCACTGAGTCCAAAAGATCATATGTATTTTTAAGATAAAAGATGATAAACTATTTATGGATTTAGAATGAATGGATATGTAAATATGGAAATAATTGGAGAAGTATAATCTTTCTCAAATGAGTGATCAGGAATTTACCATGTGTGGATTAATGATTAAAATAAGGTGGTAGGTGCACTGAGTCCAGATGATCTTATGTATTTTTATGATAAAAGAAGATCCACTATTTAGGGATTTGGAATGGATGGATTTGTAAATCTGGAAATAATTGTAGAAATATAATCCTTTTCAAATGAGTGATCAGGAATTTACCATGTGTTGATTAAAGAGTCAAATAAGGAAGATGTCGAAATATAGAAAATAGGTAGAAACTTCATTGAGTTAAACCTTGTTTTTTAATGGAATGATAAGTTTCATGGACTATGAAAGTCATACATCCATTTTATATTTAAAGAATGAGTTTTTTATGAGGCTCATATTTCCTCATTCACTATTCATCTTAAAATAAATGATATTTATAGTGGACTACTAGAGTATTTCTAGTGGAAAAAAAGATGAGAGATAATTTTTGGTATGTATCTTGGTTCATGGTATGTTTTTAATTCAAGGTCGAGAGATATAATTCAAATATAATTATACATATATTTCCCATATTATAAATGAAATGGTATAAAATCACTACTTATTTTTATTGAAATCCCCAAACCATCTAATGTTTATAATGTTATATGGATTTTAGTTGATATCCTAGAAAATTATTCATACGTAATTAACACTTGGTAAACTTTCTATATTGATAAGACATATAATATATTCATTAATAATGCGTTAATGATGTACGAAGTATAACATTCTGTTGTATCTCATTCAGATATGTGGCTTATATTGGGGTTTAGGAAAAGTCTTCAGTAGGATCTAGATACAAATTTTAGATTCTATACTTCTCATTGTCTAAATATAATTTGTTATATTGAGAAAACCATTTAAATATTAAATTATATTATTAGATATTTTTCTATGGATTTTCATGGTGGTTGGGATCAAAACCTTCTTGTAGTTGTGTTTTTGTACATCAGTTTATTTCACTTTAGAATTTAGATAACTCCTCATGAATCCATTTATGGAAAGAGGTATAAAACACCAATGTTATGTCATAAATTTATAGAAACAAACTATTTGGGCCTCATAAAAAAAGAAAAAATTACATAAAATTTCAAATCCATATTTGAAAAAATTAAAAAACATATAAGTTAATTAAAATTTTATTCAATCAAACATCAAAATAATCTAGAATTTGATGTTAGAGAGAACATATTCCTTTGAATTCAGCATAAAATAATGTTATGAGATTAATAATTAAAGGAAACTTGATCCCTATATATATTGGTAACATTAATAATAATTATTGAGTGTGGATGTTTTCTTATCTCTTAACACATCCACTAAACCACTCTTTTGTTCACTATGTGTTCCATGTTTCTATCCTATCAGTGTACATAACATATACTTAAAAAGTACCAAACTCATAGGTTCTACAAATATTTCATAATCATTATTTTAAACAAAAAAACATTATAAATCATTGATATTAAAGATAATGTTATTGGTAACATGACTCCTCACCTTGATAAAGTTTTCTTGATAAATCATAAATTTGAAGAAGCTACTTCGGAACTGTTGGATGTAATGAAACATATATATCATATTTTCTTGTATCTAAGTTACAAAAATTTGATTTATAAATTCATATTATTGTTGGAATAATGTAACAACCTTATATTTAATAATATAAATTTTTTAAAAAAAAATTCTTCTATAGTTAGTGATACACACAACACTGAGTTTAGACAAACAACTATATACTATTAAATTATTATTTAACATAACAGTTACCACCTAGCCATTATATTGGAAGATATAAATACGGCTAAATAAATTATAAAAAATATTCATCTTACCTATGTATAAAATAAATTCATTATTTATCAGTTTGTTAAAACTGTAATTGAATGTAATTTTAATAGAAAAGATATGTTATTCAGAAAAAAATGATTATTTGTGGAATTTTTTTAATCATAAGAAATAAAGTTAATACAAATTTATGACGGATTTTAATTATATTTATATATTATAGAATCTCGAAAATTTTAAAACCTTAGTATAATTTTTTTTCAAGTTATTAGATAAGAAAAAAAAATCATATTTTATGAATAAAACTATATAGTTCTAGGAAACATTATTTTTCATGTTCTGTATACATATTCAAAAAATAATTTCATTAAATTATTGATTTTGAATATTGAAAAAAATATCACTTATTTGGAATCAATATATTCAAATATGATTTATAGGTCAGGTTTATTTTCAATCATTATAAATAGTACCTTTAGTAATGTTTTTTCACCTCGATAAGGGAATGATATAAGGCCCCAGCCTTATACCTTACATAATCTTGAGTTATTACAAGATTACACATTGATGATCTTTTTAGGTTTAGAGTTTTAGAGAATTAGATCATGAAACTTCCATTACATTCCACATTTAGACAAAGTGGTTACATAAAAGACAGTATTCATTCTTCCCATCAATGGAAACATATATACAATAAAACATGGATTCCTTCTTGACACATCCTTAAAACTATCATCACATCATGTACCCTTCCCTTGACCTGTGAAAAACATTTCAAAAACATGTGATGAGCATAAAAAGCTCAGTAAGGGATATAAAAAATATGGAAAGGAAACATGAGTTCATATATACATAAGAATGAAATCATACTTTACCCATAAAACAAAGGAACTTTAACATACCTGATCAAACCATGAATAAATCATAGAAATCATAAGACCTAAAGGTAACTTGAGGCATTCATAACATTCTTACATAGGGAGTAACCCTCTTGGTTACGTTTGGAATACCCATCACAGTATATTCCCTAAATCTCTTCGAGGAAACCTTAACGTTTCACTCCTTCGCGTTACCCAATGCATTGGAGAGCTATATCAGGCTCACCCACCCTTAGTTAATCACGGAACCACCCTTTTTCATAACAATTCCAAAGAGCCATAACATAAATGTATCACATAAATCTTGCATAGAGGAAACATAACATTTCCACATTTCAATCACAATATAACATTTTAGTATATTGAAATAATGAATCCATTCAAAAAGAAACCATTTACAAAACCATTTAAAATATTTAATAAAGAGATTTTTGAATCAAAGTGTCCCATACAACCTTGAAGCTTAAAATTTTAAAACCATTAATATCCATATAAATAAATCCTTAAAACCATTTTGAAAACATGGATATTAATAAGAACCAAATAGTTAAAACATTTAAAATGATATTTTGGTTAAAGGGGTTTTACCAAAATTAGAGACACTTGAATACAATAATTGAGGAATAACATTTAGTCAGAACGTTATAATATCATGAGATTAAATGGATTCATGATATAATACTCCAAAGTACAGTATATACACCATAGAAGTGTGAATTGGTGCATAACAACAATGAACCCTCAATAGAAATGTCAAATGTGATGAAATCCCTTAAAAAGAAGGTATCCTTAAATTAAGGACAAATCAATCTCAAAAATATGTGTGAAAAATATAAATACACCCTATATAAGTGAATATTAAGTGTAAAACAATAAAAGGTCATTCACACATATTCAATGGATGGCATATTCAATGACTACATGTTGAACCCAAAGAAATCAAAATTGGGTTAAAAAGTTCCCTTGACAGCCTAACGGCATCACATCAAAATGAGTTGAAGAGAGATAAAAAGTGTATCTCATCACTTGAACATAAAATTTACATCAATAAGGATATATGAGAACATATCCCAACATAAAAATATGTAAATTAAAAGACCCAAGAAAAGAAGTCTTTTAAAAAAGAGGAGGGTGAAAGGTTCCCTTACCGACTTGGGTATCTTTCAAAAAATACACCCCATGAAAGAAGGACAATAGATCATTGATGTAAATACTCATAAACGAAAGTATATTACACAAAGAGTATAATAATGGGCAGTACATACACCACTCAATGGAAGTTGTGGAAAATGTAGCATAAATCTCACGGGAATAAAAGTGAGATGAAAAATCCCTTACGAAAACTCGGCAGCCTAACGGCGCCACATAAAACTTCCGAATATGGATTGATGATATCAAATAAGGTATCTCATCACATTACAATAAAATCTACAGAAATAGGAATATAAAAGAACATCCCCCAACATTACAAAGAGGAGCTTAAAAGAAGTGACATAAAGTAGAGTACTTAAAAAGAAAGAGAGAGGTTAGATCTCTTACGAAAGTTCGGCAGCCTAACGGCGCATCTCAAAACTTCCAAAATGGATTGATAAGAGAGAATAGGGTCTCTCATAACATGAACATAAAAATTACACTAAGTGTAATATAGACGATCATCCCAATAACAATAAATATGATCTTTAAAAGGAATGACAAAAATGTGTGTACTTAAAAAGAAAGAGAGGAGTAGGATCCCTTACCTCGGGTCCGACTTGACTCGATCGTTCTTTAATCTCCTGAATAATAAACTTGAGTTAATTTATACTTCCTTAAGAACCATTTTCAAGTTCATTATTCCTTTTATATCACTTATTACCATGTTATAAACATTATGTAATCATTTAAGTTAATAATATTTGTTTTGCCGATATTTGGTTCTTAAGTCGAAAGTGGACTTCTTACAATTACATGTTGTTTGTGTGGCCAAATGTTTATTATATCCGGAATTTTATTCATGATGTAGATATAATATATTTCATATATATCCAGTAAATTCATGCATTTATAACATTACATAATCATTTAGTGGTAAGAAATGAAATGCACCGTTAATGGAGACGGTAAGCCGTACGTACGCATGAACGCTACTTTCATTTCTATCTCATATTAATGGAATTAAAACTAAATGAGAGTTATGTATATTTTGATTACAGAATTATATTCATCATTTAGATGTATCATTCAACATATATATCCATTATATACATGTACATATAATAGTACATTACATTTGGGGATAAGAAATGAAATGCACCGTTCATGGAGACGGTAAACCGTACGTACGCATGAACGCTACATTCATTTCTATCTCATACTTTAATGGAAAGAAATAAAAATTATATAGAGGTATATAATAATTCCAGTATAACATCATTTATAATAACATTAAATCCATCCTTTATACGTCCCACGTATGGCATTAACGAATCACATCACTTTGAGGGGGCGGTAGTCCGCACTTCCTAAAATGAAGATATTGTGTATACCCATAATGGAAGCCATAAAGGTAAGACACAAATGAAAAATACAGAATCATAAGTAAAAATATAAACATATTATATATCATATATAAAAATAGTGACATCATAATGTCCACCTTTGAAGGTGTTAAATGAGTATTGAACAATCATCGTTTCGAGAGGCAGAATTTCGCCATCCACGGAAACCGTATGTTCTTTAACCATTTGATGTAGTTGTGTGAGAGTTTAGCTCGAATAAATCTTATAACAACATCCTAGTATATTTAAGATACTGGTGTTGTTACAAAAGAAGTAAAAAAAGAGTTTAGGGGGTTGGAGATGCAAAATAAAACAAATGAACATGAGAGAATGAATTACCTTTAAAAGTGTAACTCCTTTTGATTTGAGCCTAAAGGCTTCCTTTGAAAGGATTATTCCCAATGGGAATCCTCTAGGATTAGGAGAGGTATGTGTAGAGAGTAAATGGGCAGGGTTTGGCCGAGCCAAAGGCCTGAGGAGTGTGTGAAATGAGGTAGAGGTGGGGGCCTTTTAAAAGAGGAGAGGAGGGGCACTTTTGGAAAGTAAGAAATATTACTTTATTTGAAAATGTTTTTTGGTTTTAAAAGGCCCCACATTTATATAATTCGTGGATAAGGTGATAAGGGTTCTAAATCCACCCATCCAATAAGTTTTGGACATGTGTAGGTCATAGAGTTTACATTATCTTCTCATTTTATTTAAATCGTCATATAATGATGTCATCGCTGCATCATTATGATGTCATAAATAATTTAATTTATTTAATGTCTAAAAATTATAAAAAAATTCCAATGATGTAGGAAATCGATTTATCTTTCCAATGATTATTTATAATAAAAAAATATGACTTGTATAACCCCACTTAAAAATTGTTTTAGTAAAATATATCATGTTTGTGTCATTTTTACTTTTACATTAAATAAAAAGTTATTTATGTCATTTCCAAACCAAAGTGGCTCCATGGGGTCCCCAAGTTGACCCATGGCTTTTCTTGGTCGGCCATTACACATCCAATGAGGTTAGGACATGTGTCAAGTTCATTTCATATTATTAAAACATTATTTTTACCTTAAACTACACTAATTACCTCTAATCGCGATTAAAAACTTAATAAGTTACTATTCACCAAAAAAAATTATTTTTATCCCATTGAACCACATTTTACTTCTTAATGACAACCATGTATGTCTGATTTTTTTAAATTCAAAAGACAAAGATGTCAAAATTTCATTTAAATGGAAAAATCAGTTTTTATAAGTACCACTTAGTGGTTTCACTATTCATCAAAAATTGAAGATTTTCCGAAAAATCCCAAAAATTCACCATAAGCTATATTTGATATTCCAAATTCAAAAATGAAGTCTATTTTACGAAATTCAAAACATATAAGTCAGATTAATTAATTTAATAATTAATTCCCACTGTCAAAACAAATAGCGTGTTTTTATAAAACAATAAGTATCAAAAGATTGACACTAGTTTAAGTCTGATTTCAAAGTGAAATTAATTCCAACGACATCTATTGGATTTAATGGTAAAAATATTTTCTAATTTCACTTTAAAACCAATTCAAAATATTATCTAATCATATAAATAAATTATATTAAAAAGAGGTTTTGAATTAAAACACAACATTTTACACTATTCATTAAAAAATGAACTTTATCGGAAAGATACCAAAAATTTACACAAAGTAAATTTTGATGTCACAACTATAAATAAGAGTTTTATTTGGTCCAATAGAATCTATAAGGGTGATCAAAACTATATTTAATGATGGTTCAACATCAAAAGGTGATAAGTGAACCTTTAGTTAAAACTAGGGAATATACGCCTAAAATTGAATTCTTTCCATATTTTAATCCTCTATCCTTTATTGGATAAATGTAAAAACCATTAAAAACATATGTAATCATATTTTAGTTATTTCTATCCATTCCAGCCATTGCAATGGCTACATGTTAACTACCATTTAAAATAATATTATTTTATTATTAGAGTGCAACGTAAGATTCACAAGAAACTCGTTGTTGCATGTTGGGTACGCCATCAAGCATAGCGTCCCCTTTAAAGTCATATCAATATTTTATTCACAAATATGGATAAAAATGAAAATTTCATATTCTTTATTAACCTGGGGTGTTACATCCTTCCCCCCTTTTGGGAATTGCGTCCTCGTAATTTTTAAAATTGAGCTTGGAAACATCCTTGAACGTCCCACATCTGAACAAGAATCGGTAAAACAATCACTTTTAAATAAAAAAAGATAAGTACAGAGGTCACCCGAGTTAACCCATACTAGGATTCCATGTTGAAAAACATGGACATGGAAGAAAAAGCAAAGGGTCATGTTCTTGAGGGAGAGTGATAGTAAACATGTCTAAGAGAAAGTTAACAATGAGAAAATCACAAACTCGTGATGGGTTAAACGGTATTCGATTCCCCAGTAGGAAAATTTAATAGACAACATTTTTGTTTTAAGTTACTCTTTATTGAGGAATTTATTCATAAGGATACATAATCACTTATCATGTTGACTTTCTGCTTTTACTAGATTCCTTAATCAAACTCATATTGTTTTCCAAATGACGAGTATTTAGGGAGACTTTTTCGCATTAAGAGTACTATAATCAACTTCTAGAGAATCACCTAATCCACAAAAGGGAACTATATACATCTCATGTCTTTAGGCTTTAACCAAAACCAAAACCAAAAAGGTTAGTACAAGGTCAGATAATCCAGAAAAGGATAACCCATTAAAAATAAAATCTATTCTTAATCTCTAAAATTTGTCCAACAAAACCCAATGTTCAACGAGGACCATTCTATAATCAATTTGTCCATAAAATTCTTCAAAGTAATCCAAACTAAGATTGAAACCCAAATATTTGAAGGATTTAGTCACATAGTCTTCCTAGTTAAATCGTAACATTTATCTCCAAACAACATCAGTTGCTCCTAAAGTCTCGTATTGAAAAGTAATTAACCTAATCACATATCCTCCATGATAGGTAAATCATTTTCATAAATAACCCAAAATAAAATTACTCTTAAAAAAAAGAATCAGTCAAACTAACCAGGGACTTCACGTAGTCCAGTGGTAGGTGATAAATACCAGTCGCACTTTGGTTGTGGGTTTGATTCCCACAGCTTTGTCCGACGCGACGGGTTGTCACACGGTCTGCGTGTTGTCCTTTTTCCAAAACTATATAATTCTTAAAACATTCCCCAAAAAGAGATAAAATCATCAAAAATGATCATAACATATTTTAACCTCAAGTTTATCTCATGCCTTTCATTTTCCAGCATATCATATAATAACCCATAATTACCTCAAAATTAAGGATCATATAAACTCTAATGGTTACCTTTATAATTATTACCTGAACTTCCACATGGATTAGTCATCTCGTACATGATGCATTACAGAACATACCAAGGTTCAAGTGGTTGATCACGACTCCTTGATATTTGGTTTAGAACAACCACGAGTTTCCTCATTGAATCCTTCATTTTATCTAGTATCTTAATCAGAGAACCACTAAAGTTTCCTTCAAACCTGTTGTCTCTTTGGTGCCTGCTAGATCCATCCATTCACTAAAAATAGAAATTTCAGTGTGAGTATATCAAAAAAACCATCATGTACTAATGAGTAAGGTAAACACTAAGATACACTTACTCATTCACTTTATCTAAAACTAGGACTCTTTATGAAATCCTAACCATTATGGAAATGCCACTTATTCTTAAAGAATACCTTAACCTCTAAAGTTATCTAAACCGACCTTTGATACCAACTATAAGGCCCCAACCTTATACCTTTAATAATCTTGAGTTATTACAAGATTACACATTGAGGATCTTTTTAGGTTTAGAGTTCTAGAGAATTAGATCATGAAACATTCATTACATTCCACATTTAGACAAAGTGGTTACATAAAAGACAGTATTCATTCTTCCCATCAAAGGAAACATATTTAAAATAAAACATGGATTCCTTCTTGACACATCCTTAACACTATCATCACATCATTTACCCTTCCCTTGACTTGTGAAAAACATTTCAAAAACTTGGGATGAGCATAAAAAGCTCAGTAAGTATAACAACCCATACATTACATACATTTTTAATACTTCAAAAATTGAAGCACACTTATTACAACATATGACAAAACCACAAAGGACCGTATAGGTATAGTGTCTTTAGAAACTGGGAAACATAAACAACTGGTTCATAAATCTTCTACAGTGTCTCCCATTTATTTCATCATATCTAGGGTCCCTTTTAGCATATTCTACTTAATATCCATCTTCCTGACCTGGGGAAAAGAAAACATAAAAGGGTGAGCTCAAATGCTCAGCAAGGGCAAATAAAGGAAATAAAAATCATATCATATCTTTTTGAAAATCAAAACCTGCAAAAGAGATCATAATATCTTAACATGGAATAAATCATAGAAGTGAAAATGAGATCCCCATAATCATAACATAAAACTTGAAACTTTGTGGCATGCACACATAATCATGGAAAATCATTTCTTGTTAGTCTTGACTCATTGCCAAGACTATCTTAGTGGACAATGTCCCTTTCTGAACCGAGTTCACTCCTCGTTTCAGTCCTGTATCACTGAACCGAAATAACCTTCCCTTCCAGCCATGTCTATCTCATGAGATATAAAATCTTTACCCAATGCATTGGAGGGAGATATAGGTCCCACCCATCTTATAATGAATCCTTTCTTATGTGTGCCACATAATCATAAAACATACATCATCGCATAACACATGTAACAAAAATGGGATTCTTGAAACATCATGACATCATAAAATCATATAAGGCAAATGACTTCATAAAAATAATTCCCTCACAACATAATCAAATCAATGTAATTAAAGGGATAAAAACAGAACCCTTTATTATCTTAGATGGAAAATAATTTTGATAAAACACTTGAACTCCATTCTTGAGGAAAATATCCTTTCTTTTTCAAAAACACTTTTCTTTTCTTAACATGTCATACAATTATAAACTAAAAGAAGTTGATTAAAAATAAACTTGAAAACTTGTAAAGGAAGCTTCTTGGAAATAATGTTTTAAAAATCCATTCATGCCGTAAAAGTTAAAAAAAACATTCTTCGTACTTTTGTCGGAAAAGTCAAAAAGTACCTCGTACGGAAAAACGACAAAAGATTCCTTTCATATTCTTTACTAAAAACTCACCTAAGGGTAAATTTGGATTTAAACTATTGCAAGTGGATGGAAACAATATTTCATATTGAGGGAACATGGATGTGGATGATAAAATACACCCCAGTAAATACTTACGAATAAACAATCTCGGATAAAAATGAGATTGTGATATTTCCCTTACCTTAGGTCCGATTAGCTTTGTACGTGTCCGAAGCTCCTGTATAATGGTTTAAATAATGTTATTGACTTATTCCAGAATCATACATATTTATATGATATCATATATGGTCATATTATTAGCTTCTTGTTAGTAATATTTCATTGTTACTTGTTACACGGGTCATTATAAATTTTTGTTCTTATGCGTGTTTTGTCGAATAAATTCTTATTCTTATCTTTAGGTTATAGATAATTCATTTCCAGAATGGTATTAGTGTATTATATACCATATTCATTCATTCAATTCATTTATATAATCATTACGAAATGAAGATCATGTAGAACGAGTCGCATCACATCGTGGAGACGGTATTCCGTACGTACGCACGAGTGATGATATCATTCCTATGATCGTGGAATTGTATTGGAGTATATATATATTATTTCAGTATCAATATTACTTCATAATAATCATATTTAGTTACTCATTACACCATTATAACCATCCTTGTAAGGTGATGGTGGAAAATAGATTACACCACGACGTGGAGACGGTATTTCGTACGTACGCACGCACGGTGATTTCATTTTTCCGTAGGATGGATTGAAGGTGAATTAGGTTTGTTTCATATTTATAATAACATATCAGTATGTAAGTAATACTGATGTTATTACTTTATCATGAAACAACTAAAGAAGAAGAAGTTGAAGAAGAAAGAAATTGAAAAGATCGGTAATGGATATTACCTCTTCTTTGGAACGCCTCTTTGAATCCTCCACTTAAGGAACTAAGATTGGTCTTTGGAGAAGACCAGGACCTCTAGGATTATTATAGGGAAGTGTAGAGGAGAAAAGGGCAGGGGTTGGCCGAGCTTGAGTGCTCAATTTGGTGTGAGGAGGAGGGGGAGGAGGTGCCCTTTTATAAGGGAGGAGAGGGGCACCTTAGGAATATCTCAAAATATTATTTTATATTAAAGTCAAAATCGGTTTATAATGGTTACAAAGGGTCTTATTTCGAAGATAAAGTGGGGATGGGTCGAAATCCTATCAACCAATAGGATTTAGACAAGTTTAGGGTATTATTTTAACCTTATCAATTAGATTTAACTCTAAGTTATTTATTTTAACTTTTACCGTGTCTTTTTGTTTTCCTTCACTATATGGTTAATACACTTACTATAACATGCCAAACGAACCCCAAATTGTTTATTATTAATATATATATCCTTACTTAAGTCATTTGGCCGATCCTTAGATTTTTATGAATAAAATAACAATTAATAATATAATATTTGATTTAAAAACTATTTTGTGACAATTTTGACACTATTTGATATATGATTTGTTTGAAAGTCATAACAGAATTATATGTTCGAACCAAGTTGATTAAATCAACACTAATATATCATAGTAACCTATAAAATTAGTGGAATGCATAAAAAGTCTCAAATTACATTTATTTTTGTGTTTATAACATCAATTATGTCAATATTTCATTAATAAGATAATTACTGCATCATCATTATGTCAAAAATAAATTAAATTATTTAATGTCTAAAAATTACAAATAAAATATCATCATGTAGGAAATCTTTTTATCTTTCTAATGAATATTTACAATTGAATTTATCTTATGTATAACCCCATATTAAAAATGATTTACTTATTAAACATTGATTTTAACGATTTTAACCCTTCTTTAAATAAATTAATAATAAATGTCCTAATCTAATCCAAGTGGGCCTAAATGGTCATATTTTATTCCTAAGTTTGTTTTTGGTCGAATTACACTTGTCCAATAGAATTAGGACATGTGTTAGGGTAATATTAATATCATATTTACCCTTAATTACCCTATTTACTATTAACCGCGGTAAAAAAGTAAAAAGTTACTATTCACCAAAAAATTATTTTCATCTCATTGAACCACATTTTAGTCCTTGATATTAACCGTGTCTCTCGGATTTTCGAAATTCCAATCACAGAAGCGGTAAAATTAAGTTTTATGCAAAATTCAGTTTTTAACCTACCACTTAGTGGTTTCACTATTCATCAAAAATTGAAAGTTTTCAGAAAAATACCAAAATTTCACCCTAGGCTAATTTCGATATTCTGAGTCCAAAAATGAAGTCCATTTTGAAAAATAAAATTTATAAAATTCCAAAAAGTGGTTATTACTATTCATAACGGCTAGTTTTAATAGCATAATGTTGTTTAGTGAAACTCGGTATTGCGTACGACGCAAGCTATCGAGGAAGGTCGCGATTGCGTGTAAAGCAAGCCAAGCAAGTGTTGTATAGAAAAAGATTCCTTTGATGATTTATATAACATAAAAGTCTCGGGTGTTACATTCTACCACCCTTAAAAAGAATTTCGCCCTCGAAATTTGTCACTTTGCAACAAACAGATGAGGATACTTCTCCCTCATCATATCCTCAAGCTCCCATGTAGCTTCTTCAAGTTGGTGGTTTCTCCATAAAACTTTCACCGAGCGAGTGGTCTTATTTCGTAGGACTTTTTCGCTACGATCCAGAATCTCTATCGGCTGTTCTTCATAAGAAAGATCTTGCTCCAGCGGTACAACTTCTGAGCTGAGTACATGTGAAGGATCTGGTATGTACTTTCTCAGGAGAGATACATGGAACACATCGTGAACTTGAGAGAGATTAGGTGGAAGCGCCAATCGGTAAGCTACCTTCCCAACACGATCCAATATTTCGAAAGGACCGATATATCTAGGGCTCAACTTCCCCTTCTTTCCAAATCTCATAACCCTCTTCCAGGGAGATATTCGTAAGAACACTTTATCACCCACTTCAAACTCTAGGTCTTTTCTTCGGTTGTCGGCATAGCTTTTCTGTCGACTCTGAGCTGCTCTTATGTGTTGTTGAATAGATCTGACCTTTTCTGCCATTTCATCAACGAGATCAGGTCCTAATAGCTTTCTTTCCCCAACTTCATCCCAGCAAGTTGGAGTCCTGCATTTCTTTCCATAGAGAGCTTCATAAGGAGCCATATGAATACTGGAGTGAAAGCTATTATTATAAGAAAATTCTACCAAAGGTAGGTGTTGATCCCAACCTCCTTTGAAATCCATAGAGCAAGCTCTCAACATATCTTCTAGGGTTTGAATTGTTCTCTCAGACTGACCATCTGTCTGGGGATGATAAACAGTGCTGAAACTCAACTCTGTATCCAGAGTATGCTGAAGACTTCGCCAGAACTTCGAGGTAAATCTCGGATCCCGATCAGATATAATAGAAAGTGGTACTCCATGTAATCTTACCACTTCCTTTACATATATCCTGGCAAGCAGATCTAGAGAGAAATCCTCTCAAATAGGAATGAACTGTGCAGACTTTGTAAGACGATCAACTATGACCCAAAGAGCATTATTGCCTTTGGATGTTTTAGGAAGTCCTGTGACAAATTCCATAGTGATGTTTTCCCATTTCCATTCGGGTATGGGTAATGGTTGTAACATCCCCTTAGACTTCTGTCTCTCAGCTTTAACTTGTTGACAAACCAAGCATCGAGAGACAAATTCAGCAACATCTCTTTTCATGCCATCGCACCAGAAGTACTCTTTCAGGTCCCTATACATCTTCGTGCTTCCAGGATGAATAGAGAATGAAGAACTATGAGCCTCATCCAGCAGCTCCTTCTTTAATTCGGGGATGGGAGGAACACAAACCCGATTCCTGAACTTTATTATCCCATCACAATCAAGGTTGAATTCAGGAACATTTCTCACCTTCTTTTGTAACTCGACATCTTCTTTCTGTGCCTCTTTAATCTTCACATGTATAGATGGTTGAACATTCATTTGAGAAAGATAAGATTTTTCCCCTTCCATTATAATTCCAAGATCCATCCTTTGTAAATCCATAAATATTGGATCTTTTGTGATCCTCATCATGGATAAACTAGCATGGTCTTGTCGACTTAATGCATCTGCCACCTTGTTTTCTTTCCTAGGGTGGTAATGGATTGAGCAGTCATAATCCTTAATCAGCTCCAACCATCTTCTTTGACGCATATTCAACTCCTTTTGTGTGAAAATATACTTTAAACTTTTATGATCAGTATAAATATCACACCTTTCACCATAAAGGTAATGCCTCCAAATCTTTAATGCAAAGATTACCGCAGCCAACTCCAAATCATGTGTTGGGTAATTTTGCTCATGGATTTTCAACTGTCGTGAGGCATAAGCTATCACCATATCATTTTGCATAAGAACACACCCCAATCCCTTCTTGGATGCATCACTGTAGATCACAAACCTTTCTCCACTACAAGGCAGTGTGAGCACAGGTGCACTGGATAACCTTCTTTTCAACTCCTTGAAATTCTCTTCACATTCCTCTGTCCATACAAACTTAACTCCTTTCCGAGTCAACTTGGTGAGTGGAATAGATAATCGTGAAAATTCTTTTACAAAACGTCGATAATATCCAGCCAAACCAAGAAAACTTCGGATCTCAGTTACTGTTGTTGGTCTCGACCATCTTTCGATAACCTCTGTTTTTGCTGGATCCACAGATATCCCCTCTTTTGAGATTATGTGACCCAAAAATGCAACTTTTTGAAGCCAAAATTCACACTTGGTAAATTTGGCATAAAGATTCTCCTTTCTCAGGGTCTTCAATATAATTCTCAAGTGATCTTCATGTTCTTCCTTGCTCTTTGAATAGACAAGAATATCGTCTATAAAGACTACCACAAATTGATCAAGATAGTCTCTAAAGACTCTATTCATTAGATCCATGAAGATAGCAGGGGCATTAGTAAGACCAAATGGCATCACTATAAATTCATAGTGTCCATACCTTGTACGGAAAGCCGTCTTTGGTATATCCTCCCTTTTGACCCTTAATTGATGATACCCTGAACGAAGATCATTCTTGGAAAAGTATTGAGCTCCGCGTAGTTGGTCAAATAAGTCATCAATGCGTGGGAGAGGATATTTGTTCTTGATAGTGATCTTGTTAAGTTCTCGATAATCAATGCAGAGTCTCATTGATCCATCTTTCTTCTTAACAAATAGAACAGGTGCTCCCCAAGGTGACGCACTAGGGCGTATGAATCCCTTATCAAGATTCTCTTGGAGTTGCTTCTTCAATTCCTGCAACTCAATTGGGGCCATTCTATAAGGTGTCTTTGAAATAGGCAAAGCACCCGGTACGAGTTCTATTGAAAACTCAACTTCACGATTTGGTGGAAGACCCGGCAATTCCTCCGGAAAGACATCATCAAACTCCCGTACAATGGGCATATTCTTAATCGTGAGTTTCTCACCAACCATTTGAGATAAATAACCTTCATTTATTGGAATCAATACCCATAATATGGAAGAAATTTCCACTGGAAGGTTATGTTCATCCTTGCATTGGTATACGATCGTAGATTGATCTGGAATATGAAATGTGAATTCCCTTCTTTGGCAATTGATATGAGCTCCATGTAGAGAAAGCCAATCCATGCCAAGAATCACATCAAATTCCACTAAAGGAAGGATCACAAGATTTGAAGGAAGCACTTTCCCACAAACTTCGATTGGAGAAGAATTATAAACTTTTGATGCGATTGATGTGCCATTAGGTGTTGTCACGGCTAACTCAACATCTAATTGTTGAGGTAATACGGTGATACCCTTAGAAAAGTCTTCAGAAATAAAAGAGTGGGTGGATCCAGAATCAAATAAAACATTTGCTACTTTAGAGTGGATAGTAAGTGTACCTTTCACCACATCGTTATCGTACTCCACATCGCTGATAGAAATTGCATGTGACTTTCCTTTGTCTTTAGCCTTAAGATTTTGTTAACGTCGACCATCATCATCAACCCTTGGATTTGGGCATTGATTGGCATAATGCCCCATCTCCTTGCACTTGAAACATTGAAGTGTAGTAGGTTCATTCTGTGTATCCCTTCCTTTGTTTTCATCATTAGACATCTTCTTCCCATTATCACGGCATTCAAATGCCCGATGACCTTACTTTCCACATTTAAAACATTTACTTGTCCCTTTAAGACAACTCCCTCCATGTTTCTTTCCACACTTTGAGCATAATGGAAAGTTCATCTTCTTTTCAGTGTGCTCTTTAGAGTTTCCTTTGAATTCCATCTTCCTCTTCTTATCAAACCCATGTGACTGATGGGTTACTCCAATCTCCATCTCGACTTTGAGAGCACATCGAACGATTTCCTCGTAGCTATTGAAGTCCTTTATGGCTAACGCCCTTCGAAGACTTGGTTTTAAGCCACTACAGAATCGATCGATCTTACTCTCAGGTTGGATAATAATACCAGAAGCGTACCTTGCAAGTCTTGTAAAATTTGCTTCATAGGTACCAACAGATTCATCATCCCTTTGCTTCAGTTCAAGAAACTCTTTCTCCATCTTTGTTCGGAGAATACGAGGGAAGTACTTATTGAAAAATAAGTTCTTGAACTCGTCCCATTCCATAGACTCAATTTCATCCCTTTGCCTCGTATTCTTAACAAGATTCCACCATTGATCAGCATCTCCTTCCAAACGGTACACTGCTAGGATGACTTTATCATGTTCAGAACATTGAAGAACTGAAAATATCTTTTCAGTAGTACTAATCCATTGTTCAGCAACTAATGGATCAGAAGACCCGCTGAAAGAAGGTGGACGCTACCTCATGAAGTATTCAACAGAATGTTGCTCCCTCCTTTGCTCGTTTGGAAATCCTGCATGATTCATAGCTTGAGAAAGTTGTGTGAGCATGGCTACAAGATTTTTCATTCCAGCTCCCATATCGTTTGGTTGCTCAGGGGGACAATCATTGCATTGCCCATCGCATTCCGCATTAACACGGTTCCTTCGGGTTCCAACCATTGACAAAAACCAAGAAGAATAGTGTGAGCAACACTAATTATAATAGGAAACCACATAATTCAAGAATAAAATTTTCATGCTTATGGTCTTATTCTAGGTTATTCATGGCCATTTCTAAGATTGTGTTCTATGCTTAGACTTATTCTTAGGGTTCTTACTAAGGCTTTCACATCCTAGTTTCCAAATGTTGACTATACCTTTCCTCTGATACCAACTATAACGACCCATACTTTACATACATTTTTAATACTTCAAAAATTGAAGCACACTTATTACAACATATGACAAAACCACAAAGGACCGTATAGGTATAGTGTCTTTAGAAACTGGGAAACATAAACAACTGGTTCATAAATCTTCTACAGTGTCTCCCATTTATTTCATCATATCTATGGTCCCTTTTAGCATATTCTACTTAATATCCATCTTCCTGACCTGGGGAAAAGAAAACATAAAAGGGTGAGCTCAAATGCTCAGCAAGGGCAAATAAAGGAAATAAAAATCATATCATATCTTTTTGAAAATCAAAACCTGCAAAAGAGATCATAATATCTTAACATGGAATAAATCATAGAAGTGAAAATGAGATCCCCATAATCATAACATAAAACTTGAAACTTTGTGGCATGCACACATAATCATGGAAAATCATTTCTTGTTAGTCATGACTCATTTCCAAGACTATCTTAGTGGACAAAGTCCCTTTCTGAACCGAGTTCACTCCTCGTTTCAGTCCTGTATCACTGAACCAAAATAACCTTCCGTTCCAGCCATGTCTATCTCATGAGATATAAAATCTTTACCCAATGCATTGGAGGGAGATATAGGTCTCACCCATCTTATAATGAATCCTTTCTTATGTGTGCCACATAATCATAAAACATACATCATCGCATAACACATGTAACAAAAATGGGATTATTGAAACATCATGACATCATAAAATCATATAAGGAAAATGACTTCATAAAAATAATTCCCTCACAACATAATCAAATCAATGTAATTAAAGGGATAAAAACAGAACCCTTTATTATCTTAGATGGAAAATAATTTTGATAAAACACTTGAACTCCATTCTTGAGGAAAATATCCTTTCTTTTTCAAAAACACTTTTCTTTTCTTAACATGTCATACAATTATAAACTAAAAGAAGTTGATTAAAAATAAACTTGAAAACTTGTAAAGGATGATTCTTGGAAATAATGTTTTAAAAATCCATTCATGCCGTATAAGTTAAGAAAAACATTCTTCGTACTTTTGTCGGAAAAGTCAAAAAGTACCTCGTACGGAAAAACGACAAACGATTCCTTTCATATTCTTTACTAAAAACTCACCTAAGGGTAAAATTGGATTTAAACTATTGCAAGTGGATGGAAACAATATTTCATATTGAGGGAACATGGATGTGGATGATAAAATACACCCTAGTAAATACTTACGAATAAACAATCTCGGATAAAAATGAGATTGTGATATTTCCCTTACCTTAGGTCTGATTAGCTTTGTACGTGTCCGAAGCTCCTGTATAATGGTTTAAATAATGTTATTGACTTATTCCAGAATCATACATATTTATATGATATCATATATGGTCATATTATTAGCTTCTTGTTAGTAATATTTCATTGTTACTTGTTACTCGGGTCTTTATAACTTTTTGTTCTTATGCGTGTTTTGTCGAATAAATTCTTATTCTTATATTTAGGTTATAGATAATTCATTTCCAGAATGGTATTAGTGTATTATATACCATATTCATTCATTCAATTCATTTATATAATCATTACGAAATGAAGATCATGTAGAACGAGTCGCATCACATCGTGGAGACGGTATTCCGTACGTACGCACGAGTGATGATATCATTCCTATGATCGTGGAATTGTATTGGAGTATATATATATTATTTCAGTATCAATAATACTTCATAATAATAATATTTAGTTACTCATTACACCATTATAACCATCCTTGTAAGGTGATGGTGGAAAATAGATTACACCACGGCGTGGAGACGGTATTCCGTACGTACGCACGCGCGGTGATTTCATTTTTCCGTAGGATGGATAGAAGGTGAATTAGGGTTGTTTCATATTTATAATAACATATCAGTATGTAAGTAATACTGATGTTATTACTTTATCATGAAACAACTAAAGAAGAAGAAGTTGAAGAAGAAAGAAATTGAAAAGATCGGTAATGGATATTACCTCTTCTTTGGAACGCCTCTTTGAATCCTCCACTTAAGGAACTAAGATTGGTCTTTGGAGAAGACCAGGACCTCTAGGATTATTCTAGGGAAGTGTAGAGGAGAAAATGGCAGGGGTTGGCCGAGCTTGAGTGCTCAATTTGGTGTGAGGAGGAGGGGGAGGAGGTGCCCTTTTATAAGGGAGGAGAGGGGCACCTTAGGAATATCTCAAAATATTATTTTATATTAAAGTCACAATCGGTTTATAATGGTTACAAAGGGTCTTATTTCGAAGATAAAGTGGGGATGGGTCGAAATCCTATAAACCAATATGATTTAGACAAGTTTAGGGTATTATTTTAACCTTATCAATTAGATTTAACTCTAAGTTAATTATTTTAACTTTTACCGTGTCTTTTTGTTTTCCTTCACTATATGGTTAATACACTTACTATAACATGCCAAACGAACCCCAAATTGTTTATTATTAATATATATATCCTTATCTAAGTCATTTGGCCGAACCTTAGATTTTTATGAATAAAATAACAATTAATAATATAATATTTGATTTAAAAACTATTTTGTGTCAATTTTGACACTATTTGATATATGATTTGTTTGAAAGTCATAACAGAATTATATGTTCGAACCAAGTAGATTAAATCAACACTAATATATCATAGTAACCTAGAAAATTAGTGGAATTCATAAAAAGTCTCAAATTACATTTATTTTGGTGTTTATAACATCAATTATGTCAATATTTCATTAATAAGATAATTACTGCATCATCATTATGTCATAAATAAATTATATTATTTAATGTCTAAAAATTAAAAATAAAATATCATCATGTCGGAAATCTTTTTAGCTTTCTAATGAATATTTACAATTGAATTTATCTTATGTATAACCCCATATTAAAAATGATTTACTTATTAAACTTTGATTTTAACGATTTTAACCCTTCTTTAAATAAATTAATAATAAATGTCCTAATCTAATCCAAGTGGGCCTAAATGGTCATATTTTATTCCTAAGTTTGTTTTTGGTCGAATTACACTTGTACAATAGAATTAGGACATGTTTTAGGGTAATATTAATATCATATTTACCCTTAGTTACCCTATTTACTATTAACCGCGGTAAAAAAAGTAAAACGTTACTATTCACCAAAAAATTATTTTCATCTCATTGAACCACATTATAGTCCTTGATATTAACCGTGTCTCTCGGATTTTCGAAATTCCAATCACAGAAGCGGTAAAATTAAGTTTTATGCAAAATTCAGTTTTTAACCTACCACTTAGTGGTTTCACTATTCATCAAAAATTGAAAGTTTTCAGAAAAATACCAAAATTTCACCCTAGGCTAATTTCGATATTCTGAGTCCAAAAATGAAGTCCATTTTGAAAAATAAAATTTATAAAATTCCAAAAAGTTGTTATTAATATTCATAACGGCTAGTTTTAATAGCATAATGTTGTTTAGTGAAACTCGGTATTGCGTACGACGCAAGCTATCGAGGAAGGTCGCGATTGCGTGTAAAGCAAGCCAAGCAAGTGTTGTATAGAAAAATATTTCTTTGATGATTTATATAACATAAAAGTCTCGGGTGTTACAGTAAGGGATATAAAAAATATGGAAAGGAAACATGAGTTCATATATACATAAGAATGAAATCATACTTTACCCATAAAACAAAGGAACTTTAACATACCTCATAAAACCATGACTAAATCATAGAAATCATAAGACATAAATGTAACTTGAGGAATTCATAACATTCTTACATAGGGAGTAACCCTCTTGGATACGTTTGGAATACCCATCATAGTATATTCCCTAAATCTCTTTGGAGAAACCTCAACGTTTCACTCCTTCGCGTTACCCAATGCATTGGAGAGCTATATCGGGCTCACCCGCCCTTAGTTTATCACGGAACCACCCGTTTTCATAACAATGCCCAAGAACCATAACATAAATTTATCACATAAAACTTGCATAAAGGAAACATAACATTTCCACATTTCAATCACAATATATCATTTTAGTATATTGAAATAATGAATCCATTCAAAAAGAAACCATTTACAAAACCATTGAAAATATTTAATAAAGTGATTTTTGAATCAAAGTGTCCCATACCACCTTGAAGCTTAAAATTTTAAAACCATTAATATCCATATAAATAAATCCATAAAACCATTTTGAAAACATGTATATTAATAAGAACCAAATAATTAAAACATTTAAAATGATATTTTGGTTAAAGGGGTTTTACCAAAATTAGAGACACTTGAATACAATAATTGAGGAATAACATTTATTCAGAACTTTATAATATCATGAAAATAAATGGATTCATGATATAATACTCCAAAGGACAGTATATACACCATAGAAGATTGAATTGGTGCATAACAACAATGAACCCTCAATAGAAATGTCAAATGTGATGAAATCCCTTATAAAGAAGGTATCCTTAAATTAAGGACAAATCAATCTCAAAAATATGTGTGACAAATATAAATACACCCAATATAAGTGGATATTAAGTGTAAAACAATAAAAGGTCATTCACACATATTCAATGGATGACATATTCACTGACTACATGTTGATCCCAAAGAAATCAAGATTGGGTTAAAATGTTCCCTTGAGAGCCTAACGGCATCACATCAAAATGAGTTGATGAGAGATAAAAAGTGTATCTCATCACTTGAACATAAAATTTACATCAATAAGGATATATGAGAAAATATTCCAACATAACAATATGTAAATTAAAAGACCCAACAAAAGAAGTCTTTTAAGAAAGAGGAGGGTGAAAGGTTCCCTTACCGACTTGGGTATCTTTCAAAACATACACCCCATGAAAGAAGGACAATAGATCATTGATGTAAATACTCATAAACGAAAGTATATTACACAAAGAGTATAATAATGGGCAGTACATACACCACTCAATGGAAGTTGTGGAAAATGTAGCATAAATCTCACGGGAATAAAAGTGAGATGAAAAATCCCTTACGAAAACTCGGCAGCCTAACGGCGCCACATAAAACATCCGAATATGGATTGATGAGATCAAATAAGGTATCTCATCACATTACAATAAAATCTACAGAAAGAGGAATATAAAAGAACATCCCCAAACATTACAAAGAGGATCTTAAAATAAGTGACATAAAGGATAGTACTTAAAAAGAAAGAGAGAGGTAAGATCTCTTACGAAAGTTCGGCAGCCTAACGGCACCACTCAAAACTTCCAAAATGGATTGATAAGAGAGAATAGGGTCTCTCATAACATGAACATAAAAATTACAGTAAGTGTAATATAAAAGATCATCCCAATAACAAGAAATATGATCTTTAAAAGGAATGACATAAAAGTTTGTACTTAAAAAGAAAGAGAGGAGTAGGATCCCTTACCTCGGGTCCGACTTGACTCGATCGTTCTTTAATCTCCTGAATAATAAACTTGAGTTAATTTATACTTCCTTAAGAACCATTTTCAAGTTAATTATTCCTTTTATATCACTTATTACCATGTTATAAACATTATATAATCATTTAAGTTAATAATATTTGTTTTGCCGATATTTGGTTCTTAAGTCGAAAGTGGACTTCTTACAATTACATGTTGTTTGTGTGGCCAAATGTTTATTATATCCGGAATTTTATTCATGATGTAGATATAATATATTTCATATATATCCAGTAAATTCATGCATTTATAACATTACATAATCATTTAGTGGTAAGAAATGAAATGCACCGTTAATGGAGACGGTAAGCCGTACGTACGCAAGAACGCTACTTTCATTTCTATCTCATATTAATGGAATTAAAACTAAATGAGAGGTATGTATATTTTGATTACAGAATTATATTCATCATTTAGATGTATCATTCAACATATATATCCATTATATACATGTACATATAATAGTACATTACATTTGGGGATAAGAAATGAAATGCACCGTTCATGGAGACGGTAAACCGTACGTACGCATGAACACTACATTCATTTCTATCTCATACTTTAATGGAAAGAAATAAAAATTATATAGAGGTATATAATAATTCCAGTATAACATCATTTATAATAACATTAAATCCATCCTTTATACGTCCCACGTATGGCATTAACGAATCACATCACTTTGAGGGGGCGGTAGTCCGCACTTCTTAAAATGAAGATATCGCGTATACCCATAATGGAAGCCATAAAGGTAAGACACAAATGAAAAATACATAAGCATAAGTAAAAAAATAAACATATTATATATCATATATAAAAATATTGACATCATAATGGCCACCTTTTAAGGTGTTAAATGAGTATTGAACAATCATAGTTTCGAGAGGCAGAATTTCTCCATCCACGGAAACCGTATGTTCTTTAACCATTTGATGTAGTTGTGTGAGAGTGTAGCTCGAATAAATCTTATAAAAACATCCTAGTATATTTAAGATACTGGTGTTGTTACAAAATAAGTAAATAAAAAGAGTTTAGGGGGTTGGAGAAGGAAAATAAAACAAATGAACATGAGAGAATTAATTACCTTTAAAAGTGTAACTCCTTTTTATTTGAGCCTAAAGGATTCCTTTGAAAGGATTCTGCCCAAAGGGAATCCTGTAGGATTAGGAGAGGGATGTGGAGAGAGTAAATGGGTAGGGTTTGGCCGAGCCAAAGGCTTGAGGAGTGTGTGAAATGAGGTAGAGGTGGGGGCCTTTTATAAGAGGAGAGGAGGGGCACTTTTGGAAAGTAAGAAATATTACTTTATTTGAAAATGTGTTTCGGTTTTAAAAGGTCCCAAATTTATATAATTTGTGGATAAGGTGATAAGGGTTCAAAATAAACCCATCCAATAAGTTTTGGACATGTGTAGGTCATAGAGTTTACATTATCTTATCATTTTATTTAAATCGTCAGATAATGATGTCATTGCTGAATCGTTATGATGTCATAAATAATTTAATTTATTTAATGTCTAAAAATTATAAAAAAATTACTATGATGTTGGAATGATTTTTATCTTTCCAATTATTATTTTTAATAAAAAATCTTACTTGTATAACCCCACTTAAAAATTGTTTTAGTAAAATATATCATGTTTGTGTCATTTTTTACTTTTACATTAAATAAAAAGTTATTTATGTCATTTCCCAACCAAAGTGGCTCCATGGGGTCCCCAAGTTGATCCATGTCTTTTCATGGTCGGCCATTACACATCCAATGAGGTTAGGACATGTTTCAAGTTCATTTAATATTATTAAAACATTATTTTTACCTTAAACTACACTAATTACCTCTAATCGCGATTAAAAACTTAATAAGTTACTATTCAACAAAAAAATTATTTTTATCCAACTGAACCAAATTTTACTTCTTAATTACAACCATGTATGTCGGATTTTTTTTAAATTCAAAACACAAAGATGTCAAAATTTCATTTAAACGGAAAAATCAGTTTTTATAAGTACCACATAATGGTTTCACTGTTCATCAAAAATTGATGTTTTTTAGAAAAATCCCAAAAATTCACCATAAGATATATTTGATTTTCCAATTTCAAAAATGAAGTCTATTTTACAAAATTCCAAACATATAAATCAGATTAATTAATTTAATAATTAATTCCCGCTATCAAAACAAATAGCATGTTTTTATAAAACAATAAGTATCAAAAGATTGACACTAGTTTAAGTCTGATTTCAAAGTGAAATTAATTCCAACGACCACTATTGGATTTAATGGTAAAAATATTTTCTAATTTCACTTTAAAACCAATTCAAAATATTATCTAATCATATAAATAAATTATATTAAAAAGAGTTTTTGAATTAAAACTCAACATTTTACACTATTCATTAAAAAATGAACTTTATCGGAAAGATACCAAAAATTTACACAAAGAAAATTTTGATGTCACAACTCTAAAGAAGAGTTTTATTTGGTCCAATAGAATGTATAAGAGTGATCAAAACTATATTTAATTATGGTTCAACATCAAAAGGTGATAAGTGAACCTTTAGTGAAAACTAGGGCATATACGCCTAAAATTGAATTCTTTCCGTAATTTAATCCTCTATCCTTTATTGGATAAATGTAAAAACATTTAAAAACTTATATAATCATATTTTAGTTATTTCTATCCATTCCCGCCATTGCAACGGCTACATGTTAACTACCATTTAAAATAATATTATTTTATTATTAGAGTGCAACGTAAGATTCCCAAGAAACTCGTTGTTGCATGTTGGGTACGCCATCGAGCATAGCGTCCCCTTTAAAGTCATATCAATATTTTATTCAAAAATATGGATAAATATGAAAATGTCATATTCTTTATTTACCTGGGGTGTTACAAATGATGGATAAAACATCGCCAATAAATTTGGACAATGATTTAAATTTCCCATAAAACATAAATGTACAAACTTCATGTGTGGATATTATACATTTCTATCCATTTATCAAATATATTTCCATATGGAGCCATTTTCCATTGATTATGATATTTATATAAATTTAAAAAATGAAATAACATTAGAATTTACTCTCTTGGAATTGATATGTCTAAACTTTTATAAAAGGATATAAAGAGGTTCAGTTAATATAATTTTTTAATTTTAAATGATATTTTTTTTACCATGGTAAATTTTTTATAATTTTTATTTTCTAAAGAGATACTTTAAATACTTACGCAACACTGAGAATAGATTTTTTTAATTATAAGAAAAAGAAGATAAATAATATTAACAACATTAAAAGGAATAAAATATGGATGTATTATTGGATTACATTGGTTTTTTCATTAAATATGACATATTAGATATGTGTGAAATTTTTATGTTCAAATTCATTTACTATCAGGTTATTTTCAATGTCAAATTAAATTAATATTTTTAAAAATGAAATTAAAGACATTTTGTACTAAATTATATTTTTTTGATATGATTTAATGATAATAAAAACAATATATTCATACAAGTAAATTGGGTATGCTATAAAATATTAACCATGATAAATTTATGGGTCACATGTATTTTTATTGATGCATTCTTGACCATTAAATTGTAAAAACATTGATTCTGTGTTAATTAAAAATGGGATTTCAGTTGTTAAAATAAGGAGATAAGGTGGACAATATCACCAAAACTAGTTTAATTTTTATTGTATAACAAGATTTAATAAAATAATTATCTTATGTTTTAAATAAATTGATGATAGGATAGGAAGATGGGTGGAGCATGAAGAGGTGACGGTGAAAACCTAATAGGGACGACGACATCCCCCCCCCCTCCACCGCTAGTCGGAGGAAGGGGGAAGGATCCACAATGTATTCATAATGGCTGGAGATGTGACATCTACCATTTCAAATATCCGGATTTGATCCCAAGATTTCTGAAGATTATCCTAGGTCTGAAGGTCCCAGGTATTCGAGAAGGTGATCACATGGTCATGCTATTTGCTCTAGAGTTTACAATGGTGGGGATATTTCAAAACGTAACATTGGTTGCATGATTTAGGAACAAACGGCCTTCGGTGGATGACTTTGAAATGTTTTTCATCGAAACATGGGGCCTTCAAGAACGAGTTGTTTTCTACCTGTTAGTTAAATGAAATTTGATATTGCAATTTTCCTTGTCGGAGGATTTTTTCCTGTGCTCTGTCATGTACTCCCAAGAAGTGTGGTTGGTACAACATCTACTTGTTTTAGTGGAGCTATGATCTATACTTGAATCATGATTCTCCTTCTATTACATATTGGGTAAGCCTTCCTCATCTACATCTACCATTTCAAAATTTGGAAATTTTACGTGTGTTAGAAAATATAGTGTCTCCTTTTCTCTATGTTGATCTGCATACTACTTATGTGTGTTATCAAATCAACCAATGCATTTGTGTGGAGGTTTATGTGTCGAGGCTTCCCGTCACGTTTTTATGGATTAAAGCCAGCGAGGGGGTTCAGTGTAAGAATTCGGTGGTCTTTGAGCATTTGGTGGAGTTCGGCTCATCTTTCCATTCACTAGGTCAGTCGGATGCTATCTGCAAATAGGGTGCTCACCAGGGGAAGGTTTCAGGATAGGATAGGAAGGGATATATTGTTAAACAGATGATCCAATTGAAGGGAAATGCGGTGTAGATAAAACCAATGGGAAAACAGGTTGAGGTATTCTCTAGGACATGGGTATTTCATCATCTTGAGGAGGATTTAAGGGAGTGGGACACTGGAAAATCACTATAAAAGTATACTGATGATCCATCCCCGCTATCAACTCAAGATGAAGGTGGTAGGTCCTCTGGGAAGAAGGTTGTAGCATGGACCAAAGGGATGGTGGAAACGCCAGTCAATCTAATTCAGAGTGCTACTACATTGGGGAGCATCCAAAAATCATTACAAAATGGATTGTTCTAAGATGGAGTTCATACCAACAACACTTTTTATGGTTTGGACACTAAGGGGCTTACATTGGACCCTCCCTATGATCTAGATAGAGGAGCAATAGAAGGTTTGGAGTCTGAGGTAGACTCTGGGGTACCTAAGACTCTTGAGGAGAGGAAGATCCTTAGGAAGAATAAACGGAGGGACCACAAGGACTAATCACATTTACTAAACCTGATTGAAATAAGATCGGTTAATGAATATAAATCGTGTAAGAAAGGAATGCCATCTTCTTAAATGAATTTTTAGTAGGAGAAGTCTCAAGTTATGGTTAAGGGAAGTAGATACAACATGATTCTTGTCACTTATAAACCTAATTGAAGTAGTACCAAAATATAAAAGGACTTCGAAGAACCTATACTACACTTTGAGTAGGATATGGTGGAAGAGTTTCATTACTTCAACATCCCATTAGAAGATTCTAAGATGATTGGAAGACATATGCATGTAGAGGTCAATATTGATAAGGCAAGTTGTATTGAATAACATGATATGATCCTGATGAGATGCTTCAATGATTAAAAAATTAGCAAAGAAGTGTATATTCATACCTGGAAAAGAATGGTGTCTCACTTTGAGGTGGTTATTGGCGAAGAACGTGATGATAGGATATGGATTATGAACTGAAAAATTTATAGAGAAAAGTACCAATAGGCTGAGGCTACACTTTGATGGATTTTATTTCCCTTATGAGGCTTCACCTCCGGATTTATTGGGACTAGTTTTTCACTTTTCCTAAAATGTGTTTTTATTAACAAAAAGTTAATTTTCATTATGTTAGTCAATTAAATCAACTTTTTTCCTTTTTAAATTAAAATTAATTTTTATTAATTTAATGTAACAAGTAATTCAATGAGTTATCTTCCCATCGCTTATAAAAGATCACATACCCTTCTTCTTTATTCAAAATTTAATACACTTATAGCACTTTTAATGCACAATATAATAATATTTTAGCTTCATTTACTACACACTATATTTTTCTAATGCCAGAATCCCATATTTAAATGTCTTAAAATATAAATCCATGGTATACGATATCCAAAAATGTATTTAGTATCTTAAATATAGGAATTTATTATTATTATTATAGAACATCCATTATCCACCTTCTTCTCATTAGTTAGAAAGTGACAATGTCGCTTGAGCATACATTTTGATTACAACCTACACACGGTGATGTGATTTATTTTTAATTTCTAATTCATATGGATGGTAATACATATATATATATATAATGAATATATAAGATATATATGATATAAAAATGATCATATTAAGGTGAATTAGTTTTTACCCTTCTTTCATTCAACCTTTCGAATAGTGAAAACAACATTCATTAATACATTTGGCATTTCATCTCCATGAATGGTGAAATTCAATTTTCTATCCCTATTATTCATTGATGACTATATATATATTGTATATATATATATATATTATTTTTATATCATTATTAATATTATACACATTATGTTACCATAATCAATGTATAAGGACTCGAACTTCCAAATTGAAATTCTCAATAAAAATAAAACAATTAACATCTAGACATAAGTATTTTAACATGTAATTATTAATAAATGTGTTTTGAAATGTTTTGAAAAGATCATATATGATATTATAATCATGTTAAATAATTTTTTATAGAATTTTTATAATATTAGATATAGTATAGTTGGGGTTTGGGTGCTTCGAAATCTTGTTGGACATGAAGTATGGGATTTATGTTATAATCGCATTATTTATTTGGATTTATTTTTGTTACGTTTCCAAAAAAAAATATTTGATGAAATAACTATCATTAAACTCAAGTTTCTTCTTATCCTATAGTAAATTCTAGGGATTATTTGTTTTCATTTCGTTTTTATCTCTTTAATTACTAATGAGACTAAAAGATGTTTTTTAGATAAAATCTACTTTATTTCTCACATTGATTGAAAATCAATTTTTATCCATGTCCAAATTTCAGAAATATTTTTCATGAATGTCATTACTAATATCAAATGAATTTTATGTTCATTTTTACTAGTGCTATAATATTAAATAATTCTATTTAAAAAAATCTAGTTATCACTTTCTAAAAGATGTACCTTTGAATTTTTTCTGAAATTGTTGATGGAATAGTTGTTTTTTTCATACATGACATGAATGAAATTTATAAATTTCTCGATACATAGATGGTTAATAGATTACCTAAAATATTTCAAAGGTTATTTCAAAATTTTATTTTTCCATAATATTTGGGAAGGTTTTATATCTTAAAAATTTACAAATGGTATTTTCCTCATGAAATGTTCTATGTAATTCTGTAAAAGATTTGTCATCCATGATGAAATCCTATGATATAAATTATGTTTTAATAGGAATATGATCCAATTATATCATCCCCTTTTATTATTTGGTTGGATTATGATGATTTTTATTTATGAATGATTCTAAGAAAACTATTTCTTTCAACTGAGAAATTTTTTTAAAACCCTTTTCTCTCCCATGGGATATATTATAATTAAATGATTAAATGTTTATGAAATTCATATCCTTTCCACAAGGTATGATATGATATTATTTTTCTAAACATATATCACAGATATTTATGGTTTTTATTACTGTATAGGTGTTCCCATAATTATATAGTCGACTAATGTATTGGGTAAACTTGGATTTATAATGAGTTAACAATAATTCGAAGGGGAGTGAACCCCTTTCATTAAGGGACCTAGTCCATTATGTTTTTCACGGGAGTATACTTTGACTAGGGATACGAAGGTTTTTGAAGTGAAACATTTCCACTATTAAAAACATCTAAGTGATCCTAAATTACTAATGAAATATTTAATCTGGTAATTGTTTTTCAAAATAATTATATCTCAAACAAATATGGTTCTTTCATTGACCATGATCTATGAATAATTAATGAGTCATGTATTATGAAAAATAGGTATTTATGAAAGGAATCTAGATTATGATTTATGATATGTAGGGTATTGTTTTCAAATGATATTTTCATTTATTCATAAGAATATTATAATGTTATGTTTATATAATCAATCATATCTCCTATATTTACCAGTATTAAGAATCTGAGCCAACCCTTTCTTATATTTCTTTTACCTAGTTCATGAAAAAACCTTTACTATGAATTTTCTAATAAAGGTGTTATTTTGGAATATTGTAGTCTGATATAATGTTGATATATTATTAAAATGATATTTATGAATCCATTTTTTCAAATAATCTAGACATATACGATTCTCATGGGGATCCTGATGTTCTGTATTTACTATTCATATAATAATATTTAATATTAAGTCATTAAAGATATTGTTCACTATAGGAATGTGTAATAGTATAATATTATTCTCCCAAGAATAACATAGATGGAAATTTTTTTCAAATAAATTTAATAAATGGTTTTCATGATAAAATTGAAGAGATGGGGTGAAATAGGAAATTGGTGGAATTAGCCTCTCTATCGAGTTGATCAACCAATCCCTCGAATCCCTTATAAGATAAAATTCATAATGTTGGGTTTCCTACCAACTCCAAAGAGCCATATCCACTATGATAAATAAAAATAATTAATAATTAAATGTCCCCACTTTTGTGCCCTATCCATTTTTAAATACACTTCTCCGCTACATTAGATTAACTTTCTAATATAAAGAAAAAATAAATTTTATTGGCCACCAAATGTAATGTTTTTTTATAAAGACAAATTATTTTATTTACATTACATTAATGTAGACAATTATTGTATCATAAATTATATGATCCTTTTACAATTGGAATGTGGCCTTAATAAATTCCTTCAAAAATTCTATGACTTGATCTAGTGAAATTAATGTATACTATTAGTAATAAATTCAATTATCTAGTAGTTTAATAATAATTTACCAAATATAAATCCTCAATTTCATCTTAAAACAACTGATTAATTATTAATTAACCCACCACCTTATATCCCTATTTTTATAGGTGTGAAAAAATGCTCATTTAATAAAATTACCAAGAATATGGTGTGCATGTAACTATGATCAAGAAGCTGCACTAACCAGAGGATGTGATGCTCTAATAGCTTTTCACAAGCACCTTAAAAAATACCAATGAAAAAATATCTTATTGTATTTTAATTTCTATCTCACCAATATCAAATCATCATCATATAGCCTTCTATCAATTATTAGTTTTTGATGTTAGACATTGAATCGTCTTGAGATCCTCTCACAAGCTTTGTTTCGTTATACATTCTTTTGATTATATTCGGAAGAATATTTTATTGTTATTCAAAATTTTTTATCATCCCTTGATCTTAGATATATTCATTAACTATTTTATTAAAATAAATCATTCATTTTGACCAATTTTATTATGTAGTATTATTTCTTAATGAGGGTCGAGTACTTCAATCAGTTGATATTAGCATTGGATTTATTGTGTATTGATCGAATTAACTTATGGTCTCCCTTGTTTCATTATTGAATATTTTTTGGTCTTCTATGAGAAATTATCTCATGAGAATAGAAAAATTAATACCTTATGATGGGAAACAATTATTAATACCATTTGAGTGACTCATAAATATCCTAAATTGTATTAATGTCATTTCAATATAATCATGAAAACATCTTACAGGAATGAAAAATATCCTATGGTGGATGAACCAGACTCAGAAAACAAAAAAAATATTATAATGAAATAAATTATATGGGAAAACTATACAACATATTTCAATGAACAAAATTTTTAGATGATAAATGGAAATTATAAACTAATATTTCATTTAAAAAAAATTAACACATTACAAATTGAAAAAAAAATCTGTTTCAATAAATACTATTCAAGATAAAAAAACCTAGAGCAAGAGATATTAAAATCACTCAACTGAATATCATTTAAAATCACATAGAAACAAAAATTTTAAATTAATTCTAAGGATAATAATTTCTTTATCATTATATATATAATTATAATAATGATAGGATTTTTAATCATTTAATAACTGAAAATCATTATTTTATTAAAACTATGATGAATTAAAACAAATCACCCTAAATGGGAAGGATTCCATTAATAAATATCTTTGTTAATACATTAACAAAAAATCATCAATATATCAATAAACGACGTTGTAAATATTTTTCAATTTATGGGCACATCACACCCAATCCTGAAATAGTGCTTATTTACAACGTATATAACAATTATGAAATGAATACCTAAATCATATATGGTTCATGTCATGGAAATAACATTAAAGAAACTCCATATTGATGATATTTTTATAATTTTTGCTGGTAGATTAAGAAAAAAATTTATATTAATTATTTCCATTTAAATTCAATATAAATAATAAAAATGATATAATAAAATTTTAGCATTACCATTTGAAAAATAAAATAATATAACTGAAATATGGATAACCCATGAAGAGTCACCTTGAAATCCAATCATCTTGATAGTAAAAGATGAAAGATATATATTTACATTAATTACTACATGATTAATTTCTAAAAACACCTAAAATTTCAAAAATGATTATAAAGGAAAACAATAACGACTTATATACATGTTCAAAAAACTAAAAAACATACTATTACAAAGAAGATTTATCCCATTAGAGGGATATCTTATCAGAATACCTATAGATTACACCTAAATTCCATTCTCACTTATCCATAAATATTAAAAAAATACTAAACTCATGATCCTAAATCCACCCATGACAATATCTCTTACTCAGGTGTGTTTCACATACTAGGGCCAGATATAAAATAATCATCTTGTATAATAAAAAGATAAATATAGGGTATAATTTAAAATATTACTAGTATGTGGTTGATGCACATCCTCTTAAGCTTTGGTCTAAAGTTAATATGTATACAAGAACAATACATTTCATGAATAATAACTTGTAAAAAATTGGGTTTAATAGATTTTTTAAAATGCATAAAAAATGAAATAAGGAACAATGCATACAAGATGGATCAAAATAAAAAAAATTCTGAATTGAGCCATATATCAAGATTTTATATTAAAAAATATAATTACTCATGGTTTAACACCTTTCTTATGAGGAAATGGATTTATAAAAAATAGTAAACCAAATAAATTTCCCATCACATTGGGGATTTGGGAAATGAGTTTATTGGGTTATGGTATCATAATTCATATCCCTCCACTTTCCTCATCCTTGCATAATTAATACTAACTTAACGATATAAGTAACAATATAACCCCTTTAAAATTTATTTTTTCATCTACAAATGTCACGTGTAATGGTTCAATCTGAAAGAATTAGCATTTACTATCTGAAAATTTTAATTTTATTAACATAGAACCCCCTTTTATGGGGTGAGGGGGGACCCAACATGTCAAAAGGCTTAAAAACAACCATTCCACACAGTATAATGACCCAAGTTAAAAAATATCCAAATTCATGTCTTTATTGAAATTCACCTCCCCAACATCAAAAATTTTAAGACTAGATTCCATCATAACAATGTCATCACAACAACCCAATTTTTCCTCCACCATGAAGCCTTCATGAATACAAGTCCTAGTTTAATATAAATCAACCTGATTACAATGTTCTAGTTCACCACACAGCCTTCACGATATCTCCTCCATCATATTCAGAAAATAGGTCATTGAAACTGAATTTGAATGAAAACTCAACCAGAATCCATGAGGCTTCCAATCATTGCTATGGAAGCCACCAGAATAGAATGTATTTCAAAGAATCATGATGTTGAACCATTGTCACCTAGGTCTAGATGGCCCAACCCCACAAAGTGTATGAATCTCCAATGAGGAGATCTAAGCTGCTCTAACCCAAAAACACCACTCTAGGGATGGATCCAGTTTGATCTGAACCATAGAAGAACATCATCAGAGTCCAAATCACACAATCCATGAGAAGGAAAATAAACATGCGAGGATGGGAAGGGAAACATTAATGATGACGAAATCAAAAATACACCACCAAAATGTCAAACCTCAAAGAATCAAAATGAACCGATCACCATGTCGTGAAGACCGCTGAATTCCAAACCTATGAGTGAAAATGAAATAAGAGCATAAGGAAGGGCGAGGTGGTTCCTTAGAACTTCAAACGCAATGCTGAAATCCCAATCCCCAACCTCCAGATCTATTTCATTACCCCCTATACTATTACCCATACCATTTCAGATATACAGAGAGGAAAATTAACCTCTAAATCTCATCAGTAATGGGGTACATGAATTTTTTTTAAAATAATTTTATAATAAAAAATTATAGAAATTAATCACTTTCTATAAATTTTGCGAATAATGGATATTATGGAATCATCCAGTTAAATATTTTTATAAATAATTAATCAATATTAATACATGAATGAAATAAAAATCCTAAAATTATACAAAAATAAAATATAAAATCTATTTCAATTAGTGAAAACAATCTCCATAAACTCTTGAGTAACTCTGCATGTTACTAACCCCCAAATCAATCACCCATTAGCCCAAATAGACCCAAAAAATTGATTATATATACATAATGTGACATTAAATGTTTAATAAATATGATCATCCCAAAATAAATCTCAAGTAAATTGTCTGTTGAACATATTAAATCCTAGAGGTATAAATAAAACCACTCATTACCTATGAAAAAAAAATTATATCCCCTCATTATATTGAATTACTCAAAAATTAATGAATAAAATTTAAAATACAAATTTAAAATAATATATATATATATATATATATATATATATATATATTAAAATGTGAAACAATTCCACTTCCCCAATGGCATGACATTATCATACCCTAAAGGCTCGCATAATATTCTCATTCCACCCATGAATAATATTTCCCAAACCATAATAAATACATTTAGACTTTCATTATAGAAATAACATCATCATATGCATCCTTTTCATTATCAACTCATCCATATCAAAGTGTATATCAATATGGAATTACCATTCATGTATCGTGCCTTATACTTCAAGATTTTGTAGCCCATATATGTAATGTTAGGGAAATGTTTTCCCTCTAACTAGGAATATGTATTCTATATATCCTCATTTTGTTACAGATCAAATATAAATTTACATTACTAGTGAGACCCGTCACAACAATGATACCACACAAATATGAAAATCCCATTATTATAAGATATCATCAAATTATTTCATTACAAAACATTTCCATGATATTTTATGGATTAATATTTTTTGAAATAGATAAACAATAGTAACTAAAAACCCATGTATTAATCAACTAATTGAAACAGTTACCACTACATATGTGTTGTATTAACCCATAATAAGTCTTAAAATCCTCCCTCAATTTTTATGTAGATGTTATTTTTCAAGACACATCATACACACAACATTTAATTATAACATGGGGAATTTGAAACAAAAGAAAAAATTGAGCAGAAAATATCTGTAATGGTATTGAATCATGGTCTAATATATCATATATATCATTCAATGGTGTGGTTCTCTACTCATGGAAATAAGGTCACTTGGTTCGAAGCCTCATCAAGGGTAGAAATTTTAGTGTCAATTGTTTTTTGTTTTTATTTTTAAAGGAATGTTTGTTTGAAGAGGTTTTATGAAATGAATGATTAGGGAAGATTCATTTAATAATTTGATAGATATTAGATTTAATTCATTATATGTTATTTAATAATATTATATCCTTGATCATTGATTAATATTTTATTAAATAAACACATACATCACAATATGATTTATCTCAAAATTCCTGAGTGTATAGGTCTTAATCCATGTCGTAACTCAACAAGGGTTATAACCATAACCAATAATTTTTTATGGTACTGTATTTGTGGTTATAATAATTCATTTAATCCACACATTAAACAATACATTTCATTAATCCATGAAATGTTTTAGTTTAACACACTCAATGTCATGTTAATGAATAATTAATGGGAAAATGCCCTCAATCAATTAACTTTCACAATTTTTGACTCAACCCAATGGTAGATTTAATCATCCATTGATATATTTAGTAATGTGGAAATATTTATTATGATGAATAATTAAAAAGAGAATAAAAATAATTATTTTAAAAAATATTTCTTAAATAAACAGATATACAAATGTTGAATAGAATCAAAATGCACTTTAAATTGAATGGGAAATCTAAAAAGGGATTTTTCTTCAAATTGATTTAAAGAATATTTAAATATAAATAATAAAATTCATAATGTATATGAGAATAATAAATAATGAAGAATCTTGTATTAATATTTTGACAAAATTTAAAAAAAACACCTACTAGATTACAAATGAAAAGAATGGAAATGAACATAATATCAAAGTGCAGGGGGGAAGGGTATCTAAAATAAAAACATGGATTTGGAAGGTCCTACTAGGCCTTTTCAATTCTATTTTCATTCTAATTTTTTTATTATGATCTAAAATTTCGTCCTCTTTCATGGAGAATACGAGTACGAATTTATATCCTAAGTTAATGGACTGGTTGCACGATAAATCATCCCCTCTATATCAATCACCTATTTTATAATTTATAATAACTAATCTGGGGAAATATGCTTCTAAAAACTTTTATATATGGATGTGTAAATTATACCGTAAATTTTTATAATCCATTCAACTTTATTATATAGTGGTATGGCGATTTACTGAACAATGTTATTATGTCCTTTTTAATCCGGTCTTTTTTCTATGGAAATAATGTGAATGGACATTTTGAAAGGATGAGTCCCAAAAATCGGAACTTTTTCTTAAAAAATGTTGGGTAGATATATATTAGATTTAAAAACACAAATGATAAACTCAATTTGATGTATATATTTGGAGGAAAGTCAAGAATACATTGCTGCGTCAATGTACTAGAAAGAATGGTGTGATAGACATTAATGGATTGATCAAGACCATCATTAGTTGAGTTGGGAATTAAAATTTTTAACCTAGTATATTATAGATTTTCCCAATAAATATCATGTGTTTAATAAAAATTTTACTTCTTTTCTAATCCTATAAGTTCAATTATCATGACTGAACCAGTTTGTTTGACTAATTCTTTAGGCCTCCTTGTATAAACCAAACTTAAATTCAAATGACTGAATTCCCCAAAGCATCATTACAATGAAATTATTTATTATAAAAGAGGAACCATAAAAATATTCATCATGAAATTTGGATATGTAGGTTGAAATTTATAATTTAAATAGTAATCAGACATAAATCTTGATTCATGTAATTAATTATAAAAAATATATTTAATATTAAAACATGAGTATTTCACACCAATTATTCTCTTTTCAAAGAATATCAGTAGGGGGATTATATAAAAAGTTAATAATAAATTAATAACATCAACTCCATCACATTTATGTTTGTGTATGTCCACATGTAAAAAAAATTAAAAAAATATCTAAATAATTTTCACTTACCAACAAATATTAAAATATTACTTTACCAAATCAAAGGGGTCTAGACTAGTTCACTCATTAATATATAATTGGCCAAAAATTTATTACAGAAAAAATATTCCCAAAATAATAAATTTAAAATTTTAAAAAATAGAAATGGATACATTAATCACTCCTAACATACTCCTCACAAGATGATAAAAACTTTTTATTGATGTTCACTCATTCACCAACAAAAACATATATTTTTTAAGTTTGTAAGGTTCATTCCCTATTCTGATTTGCATAATGATCATGAGGTATTGTAAGGGCTTTTCAATGAATATGGTAAAATAGGATAACAATGTTAAAAAATATAGAAAAAAGTCGGTAAAACCTAGTCATTGAAAAATAAATGAAAAATATTTTTGAAATGTAATACAGATGGAAATTGAATCAAATATTTAAATGGGAATTAATTTGTGAAAGAAGTAATGAGAAGAAAAATTAAAAGGGGTTTAATTGATTAAATATGTACAAGAATACAAAAATTATTCCAGTGACATAAAACATATGATGCAAGTTTTCTTGTTGTTCAGAGTAGAGTACTCAATAGGGGGGAGAATTGAGTATCTTTAAAAATTTCTGTTAAAAATTTCACATAAACAGATTACTCAAAAAAATTAATACAACCCAATTAATCAAGTTAATATGGTTATTATAGTTTGACTATTCAAATACATTCTAGTAAGATTCATTATTTCTCAATAATATCAATGTGAGTTATTGATAATACTTTTGAAGCTATTATAATAAAGGATAACAGTTATAACCTCTTTCTAAGACTATCTATCAAATTAATATCTAGTGTTTTATGAAATATACAGTAAGGTATTGAAAAACTAAAATAAAAGACACAGTGGATAAAACAATTGTTTTAGTCTCAATTTGAGACCTAATCCACTCCAAATGGTGATCACCTAACACTATGAATTTTATATAAATACACTTTATCCACACTATGGATTGGGGTAAACAATAGTACAATGTCCTGTCTATGTCACACGACCTCTTCTATCGTTCATCGGGGATATAAACTACCAGGTAACACAAGGACCTCTTCAACACTTTTTCATTGGACAGAATAGATGTACGAAGTGATTAGAGTAAGTATATCTTGTATCCTTTAGTTTAATATATGATATTTTGTGTTTTTTGATGCAAACACACACACACTGCTCGAATGATAAATGTATTACAAAACTGATAAAAGATAATGGGAAAATTATTGAAGTTCATTGAGTGTTATTCTGTGTAGCTCTATACTTGTAGGATAAAGAAGATGAAAGTATCGAGTCCTCTTGTGAAAAAAATAGTATCCCAAGTATGGTGTTCTACTTTCTTTCTCGATGGTATAATCAATCAATCGGGATTTATTCTTAGAGATGGAACTGTGAAGATGTTGTTGGATGTAATATATGATAGTCCATCCATTGTAATCGGGAGTGCTTCATGTGTTCATCAGTTGTATCTCATTGCATGAATCAATTTATTTTTCAAATACTTTCTCTTCTTCTACTTTCTTCGTTCTAGTGCCACAATATTCTTTTTACTACAGAATGCATGTGTGGGAGAAGACATGTTGCATGTATTCTTCACCTTATACCTCAACTATCATGTGACATGTCAAAAAAGAAACATTATTAATGTTATTTCCATTAAATGACTCAAATATTACCTTTAAAAAATAAATTGATAATTATAAGAAAAATTAAAGAAAGGTGTCATAGTTTTTCTTGAAACAATATCACATGGAAATGGTTTCACCACAAAATGATGTCTTATTTTTTTCCCTTTAAGCAGTAATATAGTCATGATGCTATAGTTTTATTGAGATCAGGAACCGGTAGCATAGTTGTAGTGTTAGGATCACAGTAACTGGTCCTTTTCCAAACATTGAATGTTGTGTTAGTGAAGGTATCAAGGAACAATTGTCACAGAATTCATGAGATCTAAGACTGGTTACGGTGTCAGAATCATTGTGTTTGGATTATGGTGTCAGGGTTACAGAGTCTGGATCATGGTGTTTGGGTTACAATGTCTAGTTTACAGTGTCTGATACATTTCCAAAAAACCAGAACCAGTGGAGGACTCATGGTTTCATAGACTTAGAATAATATATGCACAGTCTTAAAACATAATATTCATATAATGAATTAAACGTAATAATTAATATATGAATGCAATATATAAAAAATACAACATAATTTACAATAATCAAACATGATTTACAGGAATCAAGATCTTGTGAATATTTTTCTAAATAAAAGTAGAACAATCTATTTCTACATGATTTGAGATATATTAAACAATGTTAAAAAGATTTGTGATCAATAAAACATGATTAAAAACCCCGGGGAGTCCAATAATATACCCCTTTTTATGATCACAAATCATATGAGTTAAATCTTTGTGCATAGTGTGATTTCTCCATTAGTGTTATTTTCTACCTTAGTATGATTTTATCCCCTTTTTAGGATTCTCAAAAAGGGTACAAGAAGAAGATATAAAAAGGAGTGTAAGGAAGATAAGGTACAATAGTAGTGAAAATTGAATTAGATCAAAATAAATATTTGGAATTACAAGTAGTAGGTAAAAGTTCAAAAAATATCTATCAATGTATAGTTTTCACACATCGTCAGTACTACCAGTCTTCTCCTTTCCCTTGGCTGGAGCATTAGAAGTAGCTACTGGGGCAGAAGTAGAGGTTGAAAAAGGGGTTGATCCAACTATTACGGATGGAAGTGTTAGTCCTTCAAAAATATAAGTCGCCAAAGTAGGTTTGGTGGAAGACCGAGGAAATCATTGGTCAAGGATAATAGGACTGATCTGGATCATACCCAGAGATATATACATTGATGCAGATGAAAAGGCAGTGGATTTGGAAAGAGGTAATCTAGGTCATAAAGGGGAAGTTATATAAGCCACAATGGTAGTGCTCTGCCCATGAATATATGGATTGAACAACTTAATTATATCTATAATGATCTCACCACCGTACAACACTACCTTCTCAAAATCATCTTTCTTCTCCATAAACATATCCAAAGAAGGTGTGAAATCATTCATCTTTTGAACATGAGTTTTAAAAGATTAAGAGGAAGGAGGAATTTTATAATTTTCTAAAAGAAATTGTAAATGATTGGTTATGTAATTTTTATAGAAAATCTTATTTATAAAGAAATCCACCTTCTTAGTAATTTCTTCCTGAGAATCATTTTAAATCACTGAATTAATCTGCACTATGTCTAGTACTCTATCACTATTCTTGAAAACCATATATAAACTATCCTTGTAAAATCCACTTAAGAGTGACAGATGTTCCTCAATAATAATAGTTCTAATAAGATCTTTATAAATGGGTTGAGATGAAAATCTAGAGGCATTGAATGCTATAATAACTATATTAGGGGACATGATCTGATTTAGAACAATATGAAGACACACATTATACTATTCAATCTGTTTTTTGAGACCAACAACAAGCTCATACATCCCATTGACTGTCTGGATGATTCACTCATCCACTTTGCCAACTATTAAAGGAAAGTTCATTTGAAATAGAGAGGGAAATCTCCATGGAATCTAACCATTAACATCATCAACATGATGATCAGTAGGAAGTTGTATGGATTAAAACACTTTTTTCATATATTCAATCATAGTAATGAAAAACTTTACTTCATCATCCAGCTTCTTGTTCACAATTCTAACCTCTTGTATTCCATGAATCATTTTTTGTTGAATTTTTCATATTATTTTTTCTAATAAAATGGAGGCATCTCTTTCACTATGATTTTTCATAAGTGCATGTAGTTTCTTAATGAGATTTTTAGATCCAACTAATAAATAGGTATCAATTAAAATTATTAGAGTGTTTTACAACATTAACGGAGGCCTCCTGAACATTATTCACATCAATGTAGCTAAATAAATTATACCATTTATATACAGTGTTTTGACCAACATGATTATGTACATCCACAGTTTCTAGATTGGGGTGATGCACCCCCTCAACAGGTGCATCACTCATAGGAATTACACAATCAGTTACTTGATCAATTTATAAAATCTCATCTCTAATAGCCTCATCCATTTCTTTTCTTTTCAGATGGAAGTCTTGTTCCTGTTTTTCCTCAGTAGGTATGTTAATTTTTGGATTATTTGTTCCTCTGCATGTTGCTCAACAACAGCCTCTTCCTCAAGAGTCCATTACTTTTCTAGATACTCCTCAGGAAATTTTTATTCCTTTAATCTATCAATAGATTATTTTGTAGCAATAGGTTCTTCTTCAAAATAAACACTTCATTAAGTAGTAGGGACTTCCTTCTCAACTGTATTTTATAGAACAAGTATAATATTATCTTCCTTGTCAAAGATTGCTCCTTCCATAGTGGAAACAATGACCTCTTATTCTTCTGCATCAGAATAAACAAAAAACTCATCTGGTTCCAATCCTGGTTTAGGAATGTTCATAGGTCATGATGGATGATAAATTGGATTAAACATTTCATATAACATCCCATTATTCTCCACATAATCCATTTTCCATAGATTCTAACTTATTATAATCCTTTTGACTCTAACAGTTGAGATAAAGAATTCACAGTCATTGGTGACTTCATCATTTAGTACAACCATTACTTTGGCATACAACATTTCATAGATTAACCATAAATATAACAAGGTGGTAGAATTTGAGGTTGTCTTAATTATATCATACTTATGAAGTATGATATACTTACATAGCAGAATATTGTGTCCATTTCTAATAAGATGTATCAATAATACATATTGATACTTGAGGGTAGAAAAAACCCATGTAACACCCCGAGATTTTTTGAAAAAATATTCTTTTAATTTCATTTATGTCTTGTGTTTTAAGATACAACAAGATTACCTTGCTCTATATGCAAAACTGTATGAGCTTGCAGTATACACAACACTATTCTTGGATCATGTTACACACAATTTTGATAGTAGTTATTCTACGAAACATTGAGTGTGTGTATATATATATATTCACTGTATAAATGAAATTTGGTTGGATTCTTTTATATGAAACAATGGAAGAGTCTTGCACAACGCGCAACCCTGACTTGGCTTGCATTACACGCAATCACGGCCATCCTCGATAGCGTGTGTGGTACGCAATACCAGGTTTTACTAAACAACGATATATTATAATAATATTATTATGAACAAGCCGTTATGAATATTATTAACTAATTTTTGAATTTTATAACATTATTATTCATCTTACACATTTTCTAGAACATTGTATAAGAACAAAATAATTTTTTCGGGTAAAAAAAGTATTTTTCAAAAAATGTAGTTTTGCCGCCTTTTGATGGCACACCCACCTTAAATCTAGTTTTTGACATGTTTATAAGTTAAATTTTACAAAATAAAATTATTATTTGGAATCAGGATATAAAATTTTACCTTGGATATTTTTTTCATATTATTCCGATAACATTCACATTCTAATGAATAGTAAAAAACACGCTATATTTTAATTAAAAACAACTTTTTTCATCGTAATAACTTATTTGATTAAATTATAATATTTAATGGTTTAAAATTATAAATAGAATATATTTTTACCATTTAATATAAATCATGTCATTAGCCTTGATTTTACATTGAATTCGTAGGTTAAATAAATTCAATCTTTTGCAATGTTTTAAACAAAAACCTGTTTTCTTTCGACTACAGGATTAATTTTAATTTAATTTCTGAAACTTATGTGTATTAAATTTGGAAAAATGGATTCCATATTTGGAATCATTGGGTACAAATTATATTAATAGAGTAATTTTTATTTTGGGGCATTATGAATAGTAACTATGGTATATTTTATTTACCATAGTTAAAGGTAAATCGGGTAATTAAGGGCAAATATAAGATTATAAAATTACCCTAACACCTGCCAAAATCCTATTGGATGACTAAAAGTCGAACAATATCACCTAAGGGTCATATTAGAAGCATATAATGGACTTTTGTCCATGAAAATAACTTAATTATTATTAAAACCAAAGAAAGTGACAACATGTCACTCTCTTAAATCATATTAGTATATAAATTTTAATTTATTGATAAACTTCATGAAACTTCGAACATTAATAGTCTCCAGAAATCTAATGAAATTATCTACATCATAAGAATTTATTTATAATTTTTAAGGATTAAATAATTATCATTAATTGCGACACAATAGTGATGCATAAATTGTTTATCTAGTGAAAAATCAAGAATATAGTTTTTATTAAAATAATAGTGAAAATAAAAGTCAAAAAACCCTGAAGAAAACTTTTGGGTCATGTAAATTTAAACCATAATCATCCAATGGTCGAATATTTGTCCATTTTTAGCCTTATATAAGCAATTATGACACTTATATTATTTTATTTTAAATGATGCTAAAGTTGTCACCTTCATAATTTAATAAATATAACAATTTAAATATTGTGATTTTAAGATGATAAATTCGTGTATAAGTATTGTTGTGAAAGGTAATATATTTATATTCATCATAGGATTTTAGTTTTAATTTTTATGCAACAAATAAGTATATTAAATAATTATACAAAAATGATGTAGTAATTATTTAATTAAGAGATAAACCAAAAAAATGGTTTTAAAAATAATAAAATAAATATTATATGAACTATTTAATGTGCTCCAATAATTTTTTAGATACATATTACCTTTCTATTAATTCTTTTATTTCAATCATATCTTCTGTATATATTTTATTTAAATTAAAATAAATGAATAGTGTCAAAATTGACACTATTGTTATTTTATAAAAATAACACATTATAAAATTGTTTAAAAATCACAAAAATATTTACAAATTATAAATTTAAATATATATGGTATAAAATGTTATAATGTATCCAATTATGGAATATTCACAACAAATAAGTAATTATTTGTTATAATTTAAAATATAGAATGTTATTACCACAAATAAAATTAAATTTATTAAATAAGGAAAAATCAAGTTGATAATGTTGAAAATAAATTCCTAACATGTCGAAATTTTATTGGATGATGAGATTAAAACCCAATATAATCTAATATTCTAATATGATTCATTTTTGAGGTTTTTTAAGTGGGGTTAGATTTATTATAAATTAATATTTTTAAGATTTCCAAAGGTGCCCCTCTCCTCTCTTATAAAAGGGCACCTCCTACCTCTCTTCCTCACACCAATTTGAGCCGTTAATCTCGGCCCAAACCTACCCATTTACCTTCTAAACTTCCCTAGAAACATCCTAGTGGTCCTGGTCTTCTTCAAAGACCAATTTTAGTACCCTAAGAGGAGGATTCAAAGAGGCGTGTCAAAGAAGAGGTAATATCCGTTACTGATTCTTTCAATTTTCATTCTTATTCAACTTCTTATTATTTAGTTGTTTCATTATAAAGTATTTACATAAGTATCCCTCATATACTGATATGTTATTATAAATATGAAACAACACTATTTCACCTTCTATCCATCCTACAGAAAACAAAATCACCGCTCGTGCGTACGTACGGAATACCGTCTCCACGCTGTGGTGTAATCTGTTTTTCCACCAACACCATACATAGATGGGTATAATTGTGTAAATAATAACTATATATGGTTATTATAACATCATACGGATTCTGATATACTATTCCATCCACCCCAATTCTATAATTATGGTAACGATATCATCGCTTGTGCGTACGTATAGGCTACCGTCTCCACGACGCGATGAGATTCATTCTCCATGATTAACCATACGTGAATGATAATAATGTTTATATAATGAATAATAGTGAAATATATGAAATAATAATGCTACTAGATTTATGTATATATATATATGTATGTCATCTATTTATTTTCATTCAATTCAATAAGGAAACAAAAAAACCGTTTATCAGTATATACGGCCTACCGTCTCCATGAACGGTGTATTTCATTCCTTTTATCGATCTATAATATATATGTATATGATGAAAATATATTATATATAAATCATGTTTTAAATTCTGGAATTATGGAAATCAGGATATAAGTAATAATTTCAAGAAACGACAAGTTGAAACACATACGATAAATGAAATGATTTTACCCAAAACGCTACATTAACATGCAATTTATAAAGGAACGGGTAATTTAAAGTCATAAGTGAAACATATATGATATAATAACAATGAAAATGATTATGTAATAAGTCAATGACATTATTTAAATCATTATACTGGAGGTTCGGAACCATACGAATCATATCGGGCCTAAGGTAAGGGACAATTGTGGAAATCTCGTTTCTATCTGAGATTTCTTATTCGTAAGTATTTACTGGGGTTATTGCTATCATCCATGTCCATGTTTTATAAAAGTGTATTCATGTATTTTTAATGTTATTTTTATCCATTTTAACTTTTACCCCATCGTATGTAAGGAATATTTCTTTTATTTACCCTATAAGGTTCTTTTTGACATTTCCAACAAAAGTACGAGAAGAATGTTTTTTTGACTTATACGGCATGAAAGGATTTTTATGATTTTATAAAGCCTTATTTTCAAGAAGCTTCCTCCAAAATATTTCTTGAGGATTTTCAACAAAATAATTTTTTTTAAAATTGCATGAAATATTGTGAAAAGAAAATGATTTTGAAAAAAAGTATATTTTCCTCCAGAATTCATTTCAAGTGTTTTTTCAAAACCATTTTCATCTAAGATGAAATTATTTCACATCTGTATGTTTCAAGTATCATATCTCTATGATTTACATGGTTTCACTTTTATAATGATGAAATGATATCCAATTTTTTTGTATGGATTACGTTATGATAGAATGATGTTTATGAAACCCATTTTATTCTTGGGTTATGATGAATGTTTTATGTTTATATTGGGGCACATGAAAGAATGATTTCAATATGAGATTGGTGGGACCTATATATCCCTCAAATTCATTGGGTAAAAATTTATATCTCATGAGATAGACATGGCTAGAATGACATGTTAAACCGGTTCAGTAATACAGGACTAGAACAAGAAGTGAACTCGATTCAAAAAGGGACGTTGTCCAATATGATGGTCTTGGAAGAAATGCCTTGGCTACTATGGAAATCATATCATGTGCTTAATGGTTTCCACAATTACATGTTTTATTCCTATGCTATTTTATCATGATTTATTTTCCCTTATGATATATGGCTTACGTACTTCCAAGATTCATGTCTTTGCTCAAGATTTTGATGTTTAGATTTTATGTTCAAGTTTTAGCATTAAAATGTTTATGGATTGTTTTATGTTCTCTATGTTTACCCTTACTGGGAATTTGTGATCACCCCTTTTATGTTTTCATTTCCCCAGGATATAAAGAAAGGTTTTAGGTACGAAATAAAGGGGAAGATCTTTATTGGGAGATGTTGAAGATCTTTCACCATGATTAGAAGATTTTATTCTGAGTTTCCAAAGACACTAAACTATTATGGTCCTTGTGTGTCTGTTTTTGTTATGTATTATGTATTATGCAAAAGTAATGTAATGTCCTTGTACGTCAAGCTTCGGGCCTCTACAGTTGGTATCAGAGAAAAGGTTTAGTCAACCTTTGGAAACTAGAATGCGAGATCTTTAGTGAGATCCATAGAGATATGTTTAAGGTATGTCTAAGGATGTTCCTAAGTTATGTATATGTATAGGTTATAGTCCTAGAATTGAGCTAACGATCTTAGAATTTAACCTAAGATGTTAGATATTGAGTGTACTTCCCCTTTACTATGTTTTTTCCCTAGCATGGTTTTTTCCTCTCACACTATTCTTTTTGGGTTTTAGAAAATGGCTGGAAACAGGAAGATTCACGATAATGGAGGATATGACGGACAATCTAATGATATTCATCATGACCAGCCAAATGAAAAAGTATTTGGAAGTCCAAACATCGTTATTATGCCTAATCAGAAATCTCATAATATGACCAGTAATATCAACTTTGGTAAGTTTCCCAACTCAGATAATTAGAGAAAGATGGAGTTTCATAATGATCATAGAGGAAAGAAAGTTCAATTTCCATCATGTAAATCATGTGGGAAGAGGCATCAGGTAGATTGTTTCAAATGAACTGGAAGATGATTTAGGTGTGGAAAAGAAGGACACAAAGCCATTAAGTGCAATGGAAAAGGTTCAGTTAACATCATGGATAGGGATAATGGTATTTCTACAACATCAATAATGATTAGATGTTTTAAATGTGGAATGTATGGGCATTATGCAAACCAATTCCCTAAGGGAAAATCTCAAGAAGATAATCAGCATGGTCATATGAGTAGTATTTATGTGGATGATGATGAAGAGACTACAAATGAAATATGAGATGAAAGAAATGATGAAGCTCAATCAGTGGTTTAAAAAGTTACAGGAATGATTGTATGATTATAAAGAATATTGTATTGTACAATGGATTAAAGAATCATCTTAGTATTGTTAAACTATTGTTTTTCTTAAATTATTTGAAAGTATATGTTGAATGGTTCCGGTAACCATGAAAGGTTATTTATATATTTTTGGAAGGTAGATGATATGCGCATAATGAAAGGATAAGAAGATAATGAGATGTTTTATTGTATTCATGAGCTCATTACTGATATAAGGACTAAGTGATATCATGGTTTGAGTATATAGTGTTTTGAGGATTTTGGTATGTGGAAAGTGTTAACTTTTAACTACATTCATGTTTTCACAAAGGATTAATGGGTATTCATTCTTAATGAGAATACATTATTAAGGAATTCACATGTTTTTAATTTGAACAACAAGATATATCTTATGATATATTGGGGATAAATGATGGAATTCACGTTATTGTTATGTGACATTTCAATAATCATTTTCTTTATACAATGAGATTGGACCGAAGTATTTTAGATAAGCCTAAAGATTAGAATTGATTATGTTGGACATAAGTTAGTATTGTTTAAGGATAGAAATTTTTTCGATATTATTGATCGGATGTTATAGTAATGTAGTTTTCGAAAAAGGACAACATGCAGGATGGGAGATATCCCATCACGTCGGACAAGGCTGTGGGAATCGAACCCACAACTGAAGTGCGACATGCCTTTATCGCCTACAACTGGCATACATGAAGTCCCTGTTTAGTAGAAACTAGTTTTATTATATTATGTAGTATAATAAATGAAGTATAAGTCCATTTTAGGAACCATATATGATTAATATCACAATAGATGGACTTATGTATTTTTGATAACTTTTATAACCTTTTGTTTGAGACAGATGGAATGACCCATCATTCTATCACATGATCTGCTAGCCCTTTATGAATGACAAATTCAACTTCATTTCATTAAGAGATGATGTGAAAATTGTCCAAAGAACGACCAATGGTGAATCAAGAAAGTATTTCTTCTAATTCCAATTTCATCAACTTTAGGGAAATGATCTCGAAAACCAAAAATGTTGTCTTAGTGCCCTTATATTGGTTGAATCAGATGGTAACATAGATCATCACAAATCTATGTCTTTGTGATTGATGGCTTTTTCATAGCCATGTGCTCTACCACTCTCCATCAGAACATGATGGTTAGATTTTTCTTCCATATCCATATTTTCAACTATGTTATCGTATATGAAAACCTAGTGATGATTTTCATTGGGTAATTGTTACATTTCATACTTTAGTTTTTTAAATTAAGTTTTAGTATTCCTTTTTACGATGTGGGTTTCTATAAATAGTAATTGATTTATAACCCCGACGAATTTCAAGAGAGAAATTCTTTTTAATGGGCGTAGAATGTAACACCCCGAGATTTTATGAAAAAATATTCTTTTAATTTCATTGATGTCTTGTGTTGTAAGCTACAACAAGATTACCTTGCTCTATATGCAACACCGTATGTTCTTGCAGTATACACTACACTATTCTTGGATCTTGTTACACACAATTTTGATAGTAGTTATTATACGAAACATTGAGTGTGTATATATATATATATTTAGTGTATAAATGAAATATGGTTGGATTATGTTATACGAAACAACGGAAGAGTCTTTCACAACACACAACCCTATCTTGGTTTGCATTACACGCAATCACGACCTTTCTCGATAGTGTGTGTTGTACGCAATCCCGGGTTTTACTAAACAATGATATATTATAATAATATTATTATGAACTAGCCATTATGAATATTATTAACTACATTTTGAATTTTATAACATTATTATTCATCTTACACATTTTCTAGAACATGGTATAAGAACAAAATAAATTTTTCGGGTAAAATACGAATTTTTAAAAAAATGTAGTTTTGCAGCCTTTTGATGGCGCACCCACTTGAAATCTATTTTTTGAAATTTTATAAGTTCAATTTTACAAAATAAAATTATTATTTGGAATCAGGATATAAAATATTATCTTGGATAATTTTTTCATATTATTATTATAACTTTCATATTTTAATTAATAGTAAAAACATGCTATATTTTAATTAAAAACAACTTTTTTCATCGTAATAACATATGTGATTAAATAATAATATTGAATGGTATAAAATTATTAATAGAATATATTTTTACCATTTAATATAATTTATTTCATTAGCCTTGATTTTACATTGAATTCGTAGGTTAAATAAATTCAATCTTTTGCAATGTTTGAAACAAAAACCCGTTTTCTTTCAACAACGAGATTAATTTTAATTTAATTTCTACAACTTAGGTGTATTGAATTTGGAAAAATGGATTCCATATTTGGAATCAGTGGTTCCAAATTATATTAATAGACCAGTTTTTATTTTTGGGCATTATGAATAGTTACTATGGTAAATTTTATTTTCCATAGTTAAAGGTAAATCGGGTAATTAAGGGTAAATATAAGATTATAAAATTACCCTAACAGCTGCCAAAATCCTATTGGATGACTAAATGTCGACCCATATCACCTAAGGGTCGTATTGGAATCATTTAATGGACATTTTTCCATGAAAATAACTTAATTATTATTAAAACCAACGAAAGTGACAACATGTCACTCTCTTAAATCTTATAAGTATATTAATTTTAATTTAGTAATAAACTTCATGAAACTTATAATATGAATAGTATCCTGAAATATAATGAAATTATATACATCATATGAATTTATTTATAATTTTTAGGGATTGAATAATTATCATTAATTGTGACACAATAGTGATGCATAAATTGTTTATCTAGGGAAAAATCAATAATATAGTTTTTATTAAACTAATGGTGACCATAAAAGGCACAAAACCCTGACCAAAACTTATTTGTCATGTAAATTTAAACCATAATCATACAATGGTAGAATATTGACCATTTGGGGCCTTATAATAGAAATTTTGACATTTATATTATTTTAGTTAAATGATGCCAAAGTTGTCACCTTCATAATTTAATAAATATAACAATTTAAATATTGTGATTTTAAGATGATAAATTCGAGTAAAAGTATTATTGTTAAAGGTAATAGATTTATCTTCGTCATAAGATTTTAGTTTTAATTTTTATGATACAAATAAGTATATTAAATAATTATACAAAAATGATGTAGTAATTATTTTATTAAGAGATAAACCAAATAAATGGTTTTAAAAATAACAAAATAAATATTATATGAACTATTTAATGTGATCCAATAATTTTATAGATACATATGACCTTTCTATTAATGCTTTTAGTTCAAACATATCTTCTGTATATATTTTATTTAAATTCATATAAATGAATAGTGTCAAAATTGACACTATTGTTATTTTATAAAAATAACATATTATAAAATTGTTTAAAAACCACAAAAATATTTACAAATTAAAAATTCAAATTTTTATGTTATAAAATGTTATGAAGTATCCAATTATGGAAAATTCACAACAAATAAGTTATTACTTGTTATAATTTAAAATTTAGAATGTTATTACCACAAATAAATTTAAATTGATTAAATAATGAAAAATCAAGTTGATAATGTTGAAACTAAATTCCTAACATGTCTAAAATTTATTGGTTGATGATATTACAACCCTATCTCATATAATATTCCAATATGAGTCATTTTTGGATGTTTTTATGTGGGGTTAGATTTATTATAAATTAATATTTTTAAGATTTCCAAAGGTGCCCCTCTCCTCCCTTACAAAAGGGCACCTCCTCCCTCTCTTCCTCACACCATATTGAGCCTTTAAGCTCGGATAAACCCTGCCCATTTCCCTTCACAACTTCCATAGAAACATCCTAGAGTTCCTGGTCTTCTTCAAAGACCAATTTTAGTACCCTAAGTGGATGATTCAAAGAGGTGTGTCAAAGAAGAGGTAATATCCATTACCCATTCTTTCAATTTTATTTCTTCTTCAACTTCTTATTATTTAGTTGTTTAATTATGAAGTAATAACATCATTATCCCTCATATACTTATATGTTATTATAAATATGAAACAAACCTATTTGACCTTCTATCCATCCTATGGAAAACAAAATCACTGCGTGTGCGTACCTACGGAATACCCTCTCCACGTCGTGGTGTAATCTGTTTTTCCACCAACACCTTACATGGATGGGTAAAATGGTGTAAAGAAGAACTATATATGGTTATTATAACATCATACTAATTCTGATATATTATACCATCCACTACAATTCTATAATTATGGTAATGATATCATCGCTCGTGCGTACGTACGGACTACCGTCTCCATGACACGATGAGATTCATTATCCATGATTAACCATACATGAATGATCATAAAGTTTATATAATGAATAATAATGAAATATATGAAATAATAATTCTACTGAATTTATGTATATATATATTTATGTAATCTATTTAGTTTCATTCAATTCAATAAGGAAACGAAAACAGCGTTCATGCGTACGTACGGCCTACCATCTCCATGAATGGTGTATTTCATTCCTTTTATCGATCTATAATATATATGTATATTTTGAATATATATTATATATAAATCATGTTTTACATTCTGGAATTATGTAAATCAGGATATAATAATAATATCAAGAAACGACAAGTCAAAATACATACGATAAATGAAATGATTTTACCCAAAAAGCTACATTAACATGGAATTTACAAAAGAACAGGTAATATAAAGTCATAAGTGAAACATATATGATATCATAACAATGAATATTATTATGTAATAAGTCAATGACATTATTTAAATAATAATACAGGAGGTTCGGAACCATACGAAGCATATCACACCTAAGGTAAGGGATAATTGTGCAAATCTCATTTTTATTCGAGATTTCTTATTCGTAGGTATTTACAAGGGTTATTTCTATCATCCATGTACATGTTTTATAATAGTGTATTCATGTATGTTTAATGTTATTTTTAACCATTTTTACTTTTACCCCATGGTATGGAAGGAATCATTCTGTTATTTACCCTACAAGGTACTTTTTGACTTTTTAGACAAAAGTATGAGAAGAATGTTTCTTTGACTTATACGGAATGAAAGGATTTTTATGGTTTTATAAAGCCTTATTTTCATGAAGCTTCCTCCAAAATATTTCATGACTATTTTCAAAAAAATCCTTTTCTTTTAAAATTGCATGATATTTTGTGAAAAGAAAATGATTTTGAAAAAAAAGGATATTTTCCTCCAGAATTCATTTCAAGTGTTTTATCAAAACCATTTTCATCTAACATGACATTATTTAACATGTTTATGTTTCAAGTATCATATCTCTATGATTTACAGGGTATCACTTTTATAATGATGAAATGATATACAATTTTTTGTATGGATAACGTTATGATGGAATGATGTTTATGAAACCCATTTTATTCTTGGGTTATGATGAATGATTTATGTTTATATTGTGGCACATGAAAGAATGATTTCAATATGAGATGGGTGGTACCTATATCTCCCTCCAATGAATTGGGTAAAGATTTATTTCTCATGGGATAGACATGGCTGGAATGGAAAAGTTAAACCAGTTCAGTAATACAAGACTGGAATGAGGAGTGAACTCGATTCAGAAAGGGACTTTGTCCACTAAGATGGTCTTGGCAGCAATGTCTGAGCTACTATGGAAATCATATCATGTGATTAATGGTTTCTACAATTACATGGTTTTTTCCCATGCTATTTTATCATTATTGATGTTCTCTTATGATATATGCCTTACGTACTTGCAAGATTCATGTCTTTGCTCAAGATTTTGATGTTTAGATTTTATGTTCATGTTTTAGCATTCAAATGTTTATGGATTGTTTTATGTTCTCTATTATTACCCTTACTGGGCATTTGAGCTCACCCCTTTAATGTTATCTTTTCCCCAGGATATAAAGAAAGGTTTTAGGTAAGAAAAAAGGGGAAGAACTTTATTGGGAGATGTTGAAGATCTTTCAACACGATTAGACGATTTTATTCCGAGTTTCCAAAGACACTAAACTATTACAGTACTAGTGTGTCTATTTTTGTTATGTATTAAGTATTCTGAAAAAGTAATGTATTTTCCATGTACGTCAAGCTTCGTGCCTCTACATCTCATGTCTCTAAACAAATCATATTTTGGATTCACTTAAACATAAATCATGTTTCACTATCCAACTTATCAGATATCACTCTTCTTTTCTTATTATTTCCAATCAAATATTATAATGCCTATTCTAAGATAAAGACATCACTATGAGGAGGAGGACCCCTGTAGTAATACTCAAAAATTACTTCATGGGGTATCCCTAGGTAGCCATCCCATAACACGGGGGAAAACGTTAATCTTCATAATCCAGCTTCTTACAATAAACCCATCTTTAGCATTGAACAAAAATTGGACAAACTAATAAAACTGAACCAAATGTTTTGGATGAATCTACCTTTTCTATTTTATGAACCAATCCATCCATCCCTATTCTTATAGTACATTCAAAACTAAATTCATACTTGTTAGATCACCTTAATACAAATTTTCTTTTTCTATTACTTGTATTCTATCAATAAGATTCAAGTTCACTAGTCCTATGGGCGCTAATTTCAGTTCCCTTTTCACTTTATTCTGAGATCTATGATTCTCAGGAGTTGATGATGAAGATAGCATCATCCATGGAAATCAATGAGGGGTTGGGAGAGGGAGAGAAAGATGAATGTTTGAAGGAGGACTTATGAATTTAATTATACGGGTATAGGTTTTGAGATACGAGAGCTCGAGTGAAGAAAATAGTTAAAAAATATGGTTTTTATCATTTAGGGATTTCAAGTGTCCCAAATTCAAAAACACGGGAGAAAAACCATAAAATAATCGACATAACGATTGAGGTTACAAAATATAAATAAACCAAAACGTGACATTATGATGGGACAAAAACAAATTTTCATGGTGTCTTCTTTACAATGCATTTCCAAATGGTGTGAACATATCAAGCTAGACAGTAAGTACAAGAAATTAACCGAGAGATAGTAAATGTGAGACCATAACCATGAAATAGTAACTTTATGATAGTAACTTTTAGAACTGTAAGAGTGAGGTAATAGTGTTAATATAATGACCCATGTAATTGTAAATCATGAAACCATAAAATGCGAAAGAGTAAGCTATGTGATAGTATGTTTTGAAATAGTACATATTCTACTTGAGATTTATCACTACTAATTTCTTAATGATGTAATCTATCCAATTAGAATTTAATGTTTTGGGGAATATGTCATGAAGATTACATTTAGTTCCAATGAATTCCAAATTTATATCACCTTTTGATAATGGCTTTTACAAAAGTGATGTATTGGATAAATATGTTTTCTCGTTGAGTGTGAAACATGATTCTTTGAAACTTTAATATCACATGTATTGCTACAATTTAAAGTTACCTACTTTAATTGATATCAATAATCTAGTAATGTATGTTTCATCAACAGCATTTGTGCAGAAAAACAACCAAAATCTATATATTCATCTTCAGAAATGTATAATGCTCTATAGTTTTGTTTCTTATCACACAATTATACTAGAGACATACCTAAAATGTGACATGATGCAAGGTTCTTTTTCTATTTATCTTACAACCAAAAAAATTTGAATTTGAATAGATAACAAACTCAAATGATTGTATTCTTTGATAGAACAGTCCTAGATTCAGTGTATATTTGAGATATTTGAAAATACTTTTATCACTATTTAAATGAGATTATTTATGATTTTATTGACAATGATGACACACCCATACACTAAACATAATATTAGGTCATCTATAAATTTGGTAGAGTAATCTTCCAATCATTACTCTATTAGTTATTTGATCAATAGATTTTCCATCTTCATCAAGATCCAACAAAAAACTAGTACACATTGGAGTATCACTACTTTTAGTGTTCTCCCATAAAATAGGTTTTAGAAGATATTTATTTTGTTGTTTTGATTTAAAATAAAACAATGTATATTTTTAATGATTTGAAATCGAAGAAGGAATTTTAGTTTACCCATTAAACTGATTTCAAATTAATTTTTAATCATCTTAGAAAACTCAATACATAAATAATTTCTTGAACATCCAAAAATAATATCATCTACATAAATTTAACTACTAAAACATCATTGGAAATTCGTTTTATAAAAATTATTAGATGAGCTATACCTTTTCTAAAACCATTAAAAATAAGAAAAGTATGTGATCTATCATACCAAGATCTTGGAGCTAATTTTAAACCATACTAAACTTTTGATAATTTATAAAAATGATTCCAAAAGTTAATAATTTTGAAACCAGGGAGTTGTTCAACAAAGACATACTCAACTATATACCCATTTAGGAATGAACTCTATACATCCATTTGATAGTGTTTGAAATTAAGATATGCAACATTAGCAAGAAGGAATCTAATGGCTTCAAGTCTAGATACATGTGAAATGGTATCCACATAGTTAATTCATTCTTCATTAATATAGCCTTGCACAAAAAATCAATCCTTATTTCTAACTATGATTCCAACTTCATCTACTTCATTTATAAACACCCACATAGTGACTTTGGTAAATATGACTTTGGGTCTATCAACAAGTTTCCAAACATTATTCCTTTCAATTTGATTAAGGTTTTATAACAAAGCCATCACCGAAAATTCATTACTGGTATCATTGTTAATGTTTTTAGATTCATGTTGTGACAATAAAACTTGATGTTAAACTTATTTCAAGGAGAAGATAAAGTTTGAGTTACTTTATCTAAAACTCATATAATATCATCTAAAAGATGGTTTTTAAGGGTCCAAACAGAACTAGAAAAATAGGGGCTAGTGATTTCTGGTTATTCAACATGTTTGAGTTAATTATGAATTGAATATGGATAATTTCCAAAAAAAAGTTTTTATAGATTCCATTACAGTATAGTTAGATGATTTCGCCTTGATGTTCAGATTTCACATATCATCCTCATGATTCACTATAGGGGTATTAGTCTAATGGGGAACGGTCTCATAGAACATGACATGAATTGATTTATCCCTAGATTCACTTATTTTGATAAAAACACTATAGGCGTTTTGAGAGATTGAGTATCGAAGACAAATTTCTTCATTACTATTGGATGAAAATTTGTTAAGATTGTATTTGGTATTAAATATATAAACCTTGTAACTAAAGACATTGTAGTAGCTTAATTTGGGTTTTCTATTATTCCATAACTCATATGGAGTTCATTTAACAATATGTCTAACCAAAAAAACTATTAATAATATAGCATGATGATTTATAGCTTCATTCCATAAATAAATAGGTATGTCATATTCACTGATAATCGATTTATAAATTTCTTCCATGGTCCTATTTATTCTTTCTACAACTCCATTTTGTGGAGGTGTTGTAGGGTTAGAGAAATTGTGACTATATCCATTTTGTGAGAAAAAGGATTCAAAATCATTATTTTCAAACACAAGTACATGGTCAATTCATGGTTATTTAAATCCATGATAACTAAGGTTTTCTAATATTTTATCATATTTTGTGAAATGAGAGTTGGCTTATCTTTTTTGAGCCAAGAAGAAGTTCCAAGTATACCAAGAAAAGTCATCTATATGAACATAAACATATTGATTACCATTTTAATTATAATCTCTTGATGGACCAATCAAATCCATGAGAACTAACTCGAGAGGTTGAGAAGTTGAAACATAATTCATTAGATTGAAGGAAATATTTTGTTCTTTTCCCTTTTGACATGGATTACACACTTTATATTTTAGAAACACTAGTTTGGGTTGATCATTGACTGAAATTTTACTAGTTATTTTTATAAGGGATTGAATATCATACGTTTGTTATATTTTATTCCAATGCCAAGAATCCTTATGAAATACACTTAAACATGATGCATTTTGAGAAATTAATGAATCTACATAAACTGGATTTAAATTTTCATTTCTTAAGGCAAAAAAATTATATTTCATTTCTATAAATAAAAACATTAAAACCATCATTTTCAAATATGACATGAAATAGATCATCGCATATTCTTAAAATACTAAGCAGATTATATTACTATACATCAACAAAAAGTACTTTGGTAATTAGAAAAGAGTAAAAATTATCAATTTATCCATGGCCAACAATTTTTTCCTTTGGCATTTTCACTAAAAGTGACATGTCCACCATAAATTTTTTATGTTCTTGAAACATTTATAGTCTTATATCACATGTCTTGAACAACCATTGGGAAAGTACCATAAGTTTTTATAGTATTTCGTCTAAAAATCTTCCTACTAATTTGTCAAATTAAAATAGAATTTGGTACAAATATTTTTTTGTGAACAATAATATTAGTAACAAGTTACTTAGAAACCAACATCTACCTCATAGGTTTTCTATAAGAATTATGTAAAGTATTTGAGAAATATACTCTATTTCTTCCAAAAAAAACCTGAAACAATAATGTCTTTATCATATTTTGAAATAGCATAATGTATTCTTGAAGTATGACTAAATCCATATGTTCTAGATTTAGAAACTAAATTTGTTTTTCAAAAATTTATTTTACTAGGTTCATATCCAATACCGTTAGTTTATTTAAGGGAAATATAATTACCTAAAAATTGTACCAAGGTATCATTACCATTATTAAACATTTCAAGGTCAATTTTAATTACACTTTAGATTTCATTAATTCATTTTTTTCTTTGAGTAATAGAACATTTTTATCCCTTTCTACACAAGTTCATATTTAAATGTTGTGGTAAGAGCATAGTCTTTCATTAAAGGTTTCTATTTATCCTTTAGTTTATTACATATCTCTTAAATAATATTGAAATAATCTAAAACTTCTTCTTTAGACATATTTTCAAGAATCATTTTAAAATATAGAATAATATTAATTTTAAATAAGAGATTCTAGGGTTACCTTAGATGTGTTTGTCGTGAAACACATATTTTCTTTGTTAGTCTGTTCATCATGTGAAGACTCTAAATCACTTGAACTATCCTTAGAAGCACACCAAGATGTTTTAATTTTCTCTTAATACTTTCTATTTTTTTTCTAATATTCATTTTTATACTTGATCTTATATCATTCAGCCTTTACATGTCCCGTTCACTTACATCCACAACATACTATCTCATTTGACATGTCATTTCTTTTCCAATCATTCTGCTAGATTTCATTTTGATTATATATCCTTTGAAGTTATAATTTTTTTAAAAATTTCTTCTTTTTGTAAAACTTCATAAATGTTCTAGATAATTGATTAATCTCCTCCTCAATATCATGTGAAGATTATTCTCTACTGGAACATTATACAGAGACATACAATTTCTCATTTTCTTTCTGTTTAGAGGTAGTGGTCTTGAATTCCACAAATTTTCTTTTAGGTGCATCCTCAAATTCCTTGTTGAATTTCACCTCTTCTTCAAACATCATTATCTTAGCAATGAGTTCTTTGATATGTAATATTCTGATTTCACATGACTCTCTAATAGAGATTGAGGTTCCCCTCTATCTATTAAGTTGGCATCATAGAGTCCTTATAATTTTTTTTGGCAGTAAATTTTTTCTTAGAGAAATCATTATGTTAACAATTTCGTTGAAGCTGAGATACATGTAGAAAACTGGCTCATCATGCTTCATTTTAAAGTTATCATAATAAATAGTATATATGTTTTTAGTCTCATTTCATTCACACTACTAGTTACCTAATGGGAAAAGACATGGTATCCCAAATTTCATTGGTATTTTTACATTATAATATTCTATTAAATTCCTCAGCTCCTAAAGTGAAATGTAAGGAATTCCTAGATTTACACTTACTATTTTAATAAGTATTTGTTGGGTAATACTATTTAATTCTATCAATCACAAGAATCTTATCCTCAGCCGCAATTGAAGATCAAATTTCTGAACCCATCTTTTCTAAATTCGTTTTCATCTTAATTTTCCATTGGTCATAGTTAGTTCTTATAAAAAATGGTGGTTTGTTTACTATAGAAGAATCGAGTCAATTATCCATAATAATGAAATAATTTTAAAGAGCTATAAATTTAGAAATAAAAAAATTGTACAGATCTATAAAGTACAAGTAAAATAATTGTTGAACAGATTTAATAAAATAGTTTTAACATCAATAAAATCCTCTAATAACAAATTTTTATCAGATTATAATACTCAATGGTGGGGGTGGATGGATTATTTATAAAAATTCATGTTAAAACGTTCACTTAAAAATATTCCCCAATAAAAATGACTATAGACTAGTTAATCAAGATAATATTGTTATAATAGTTTGACTGTTCAAATAACATCTCATAAGATCGATTAAGTCTCCGTAATATCAATGTGGGTAAATGATACTACTTTTGAAGCTATTTTAATAAGGTAGAACAGTTATATCTTCTATCAAATACAAACTATCAATGTAAAATCTTGTGTTTTATAAAATATGTAGTAAAGTAGAGAAATAAATTGAAAGACACAATGGATTAAAAAAGTGTTTTAGTCTTATTATGAGACCTAATCCACTTCACATGGCTATCACCATCCATCATGTAGTTTATAATTATTATATCGGATCCACAGCCTGGATTGGGGTAAACAATAGTACACAAGACTATCTAGGTCACACAACCTCTTCCACCATTCTTCATGGTTATAAACTACCAGGTCACACAAAGACCTATTCGACCCCTATCTATGGGACTTACTAGATGTAACAAGTGATGAGAGGAAGGATATCATGGATTATTGAGTTTAATATAGGTGACTTTGGGTCTTTTAGAATAGACTCACACACGTATCTTGAAAGCTAAATGTAGTACCAAAGAGAAAAAAGATGATGAGAAAATGTTAGAAATGCTCTGAGTGTTATTCTGTGCAACTCTGTACATGTAGGATGAAGAAAATTCAAGTATCGATTCCACTTGTGAAAAAAACATAGTATCACAATTCTTTCGTTCTGGTTTCCATCTCGATGGTGTAAGCGATATAGCTTACGTTCATCTAAGAGTTGGTTCTGCGAAGATGTTTTTGCTCTGATCTATGAGTGTATATCTTTAAGAATCAATAGTGCTTCATTTGTTCTTCATATATATCTTGTTGCATGTATCAGTTCAATTTGAAAACACTCACACTTCTGCTACCCTATTTAATCTAGTACCACACATTTCTTTTTATTACAAAGTGCATGTGTTGGAGATGACATGATGCATGTACTCATCACCTTATACCTTGTACTATAATGTGACATGTCTACAAAGAAAAATTAATTATTTTAGTGACTTTAAATGAATTAAATATGAATGTTAGTAATTATATTGAAAAATACAACACAGATTAGTGAATGGGGTATGATTTTTTCTTGAAATGGTATCACATGGAAATTGTGACACCACAAAATGGTGTCTTCTTATTTTCCTTTAAACGATGTGACTGACCTAATGCTTCAATTTTATTGATATCAGTAGTTGATAACTGAATTGTGTAATTATGATCATGGTGACTGGTCCTTTTTCAAAAATTGAACAGTGTCATGGGGATAGAAGCACGGAACCGGTGTCACAGACTTCACGAGATCAAAGATTGGTTAAGGTTTAGGGTCACATTATCTGGATTACGGTTTCTGGGTTATGGTGTTTGGGTCATAGTGTCTGGGTCATGGTGTCAGGGTTATAGTGTTTGGTCCATTTCTATAATACTAGAACTAGTGGTAGACCCATGGTTTCTCAGACTTAGCCAAATATTGGTACAATCTAACGAATTAATATTCACATAATGAAATAAACTTAATCATTCGTAGAAAAAATCATTATAGTGCAAAATTAAATATAGTTTACAATAACCAAAAATGATTTATAGGAATCAAGAACATGTGAAAACTTATTTAAATCATAAGAAAACCAATCATCTCTATATGATTTGAGATATATTAAAAATGATAACATGATTTGTGATCATCAAAACAAGATTAAAACACTAGGACTCCAATAGTTTATTTATTCTATCTTTTTATGTAGATATTGAAACGAATATGACACTCCTCTCCCAATATATTATTGATATCCTCATGATACTAATTGTAATAGTTATAACAAGATCAAAGGTTATGGGTGTGTGATTTTTATCCCTCCAAAGATAGAACCCATTATTATTATTTACGTTTTTTACGTTTTTTAATTTTTTTCATATATTATTTTAATAATTTTAAATATGATTTTTAAAATATATAAAAACACATATATTAAATTCAAAACAATACCAAATGACAACATACCCCATAATCTAAATTTTTACAGTCCTTGAAGCATATGATAACACATTGAATATCAAGGAAATTATACCGAAAATGAAATACAGTCCTCCCAGACATAAATTTAAATAAATTATGCAATGTGAATCCATGAAGATGTTTGGTTGGGAAAGGTTGTGCACTTAATAGGTGTCTATAAACTTTTTTTATAGCCTAAAATGGGATATAAAATGTAGGATCAATGTAAGGGTAATATGAGTCTATTTATCTATTCTGATTCTCATGTGGCTCAAAAAATGCATTTATCTGGTTAATATATGTTAATGTATGAAATTAAAACTGAAGGGCCACAAACTCAAGACTCAAAATCAGGGGTGAAAACACAAAAAATTAAAACATGGCCATTAGTAACCTTGTCATGAAATCTAATGTTGTTCCTCTCAGTTGACGAAGAATCAATTTCCAAATAAAAAATAAAAATATAAAAAAAATCTTAATATATATACATTCTTCCAAATCTAGGATTAAAATAAATTTTTTTAATGAAATATTTTCATTTTACACCCAAACAATTTTGTCCAAAACATGAAAATTTAATGGTGAGTAATTTGGATTTTTTTTGAATTTATATAGTTTTTCAATGTTTCTTGTTCAGTTTTTTAAATACACACCCATATAAAAGAGAATGGGAAAAAAGTGTTTCATGAAGAAAGTGATAATAAATTAGAGAGTGGAAGACGAAGAATGAAAGAAAGAGATGGAGAGTGGAATACGAGAGAAAGAGGGAGTTAAAGGGACTGAGTTTCCCCTAGATCATAATTTCTAGGTCATTATATTCATCCAATTGAGGGTATTTTGTACTAATGGGGATCTAGTGGTAGTTGATTTTTTCCAGGGTTGTGTGTCCTCTCAAGGTGATGCATTAACCAATGTCCATTAATCATGAATTTTCTTTTCGAAGAGGTTTCTTCCACTTGCACAGAACTAAATGGGTAAACAATAGTAATAATAAATGGACCTTCCAAATGACATATATGATTACCTATGGAATCTAAAATTGATATTTTAAGATCATTATGTTTTAACCATCATGGAAAACCTTTATTAATATGTGTTAATTATGGGGTCGCCAAGAATTTTATTTATAGTGAGTGAAATTATCATATTAATCAATTCAACCCTCATCTAGATCATTTTATTGCAATAATCTCTCTTATCCTGATTTCTCAAAATATAAATCACAATTTTTTACAACCCAAAATGAAATTATTGGAATTTTAACCAGTAAAAACCTTGATTTATAGAAATTTATTATAAATGTAGACATCCTAATGGATGTTTTATAGGCAGTTAGATAAAATGAAATCGCTTCACCATGTATTTCAACCTAGTCTTTTATTATGGTCTTAACAATTCTCTCAATAACTATTTTCACATGTCAATTATAAATTTAATCCAAGCCATTTATTTGGGGGTGATATGTAGTTTTATTTTAATGTATGAACACATTCTTTTACAAATGATATTCCATGGTCTGATTACATAAATGGGATCCTATGTCACTTATCAAGGAAAAAAGTGTTCCAGATTGATAGAAGCTGTGATTTTATAAGAACTCATTAACTGTATGTGAATCATTTTATCTATTTTTTTGGCCTTAAACCACCTATAATCATAAAAGAATATAAGAATAATAAATGAGAAACAATTATATTTGGGGAATGGTCCCATGAAATAAATTCCCTTATCATCGAACATATCAGCGAAGATTAAAGGCTTTTGGGGAATTTCATTTATTATGGAAATTGTGAAAAACCTTTGTAATGATGGAAAACATTGAAAAAACTCATGTGAGTCCTTGAATAGTGAAGGCCATAAGAATCCGGTGACGAAGACCTCTAAGGAGGTCCTCTATACTGAAAGGTTCCCACCACATGTATAGATTGGAAAATTCTTAATATGGATGAATGTTCATGTTAATTAACAAATATCCTAATTACAATGTCATCCCCATTTTACAAAGTTTATTATCTTCCCCAGAACTGAATTTTGAATCACTCTTTTATTTCACTTTTTATTCATTGAGAATTTTGGAAGAAAAAGACCAAAATTATGTGATTTAAAATTGGGTCATACCATGGTAATGTTTGAGTGAGAGATGATGTATGATTAGTTGTAAATTTAGGATTATTTATTTTTTTATGAGAAGAATTAAAAATTATAATCATGTGATCAGCAACATGGTTTTCAATTCCATGTTTATCTTTAATAACAATGTCAAATTGTTAGAGAATTTGGATTTATCATATTCACCTTAATTTGGAATCAATTTTCTAATGTATGATTTTAATGCTGAATTATTTTTAATGAAGATGATTTTTACACCTACTATATAGGGATTAAATTTATCTATGGAACAATGAACATATAAATGTACATTTTCAGTCAAAATTTAATTAGATTGTGTTTCATATAAATATTGGAGTAATAATATATGACATGATGAATATTTTCTCTCCTTCAACAAAGAATGACCCTAGTGGCACTATCAGAAGCATCCCACATCAATTCAAAGAGTAATGAATAGTATTGGGGTTTGATTATCATGGATTATGTATGAATAAGATTGAGCTCAATTATGGAATTCATTTACGATTCATTAAAACAAAATGTAACATCATTTTAGAGTAGCCGAATGAGTGGGAGGGAAATCCTACCAAATTTTTGCATGAATCACCAATAAAACCAGAATAGAAAATCAGTAAATCTATGTGTTGAACTAATTTTGGTTCAATAATTTCTTGGATAACCTTAATTTTGAAATGTTCTATTAAAATACCATCTTTTGAGGTTATGTGCCCATGAAAAATTCCATGTGTAATAGTGGAGTTACATTTTTTAAAATTCAACATAATGTTACATATGACCGAAATTTGTAAGACCAGAGAGAGTGAATGTAGGAATGATTCAATGGACTCACCATAAATGGTAGTTTCATCCATGAATACAATCATACAAGGAACAATGAATTCATATAATATACTCATCATAAATTTTTGGAATGTTGTAGGAGTATTGAAAAGGCCAAAAGGCATTCTCCTCTATGTATATGTTCCAAAGGGGAAAGTGAATATAATTTTTTTATAGTCATGTGGTTATATTAATATTTTTTACTAGACAGTGTATCCATAACTAAACTAATAATGATAAATTATAAGAAATATTTAAAAAAAAGTTGATTAGTTAAATGAATAGGGTAGTGACCCTTATGTGTTTCAACATTAAATTTTCAATAATCGATTCCCACACGCTATTGTTTCAATATATTTTTCATCACCTCTCCATGATTATCTATGAAAATAATAATACAACCGTTTTAGGTTAGACATGAATCAGTCTAACCCATTAATAATCGGAAATTGGTCAGATAATACCATCTTGGAGAATCTGGGTAATATCTTTCTGAACAACCTCATGTATGATTGGATTGAGTCTTCTTTGAGTTTTTCTTATTTTTTAGTATGATTATTCTAAATGGATGTGACAAATAAAAAGGGTTGGATTGATGTAGTGTATTTCATATAGTTTCCAACCTAATGAAATTTTTTTTAACTCCAATGCATGAAGAAGTTTTAACTCCTCAGTTTTATTAAGTGAAGCATAGTTAATTGACAGATAAGTGTAATCATGGAAAAAAGATTTAATTTTTCAAGTGTAAATGAAGAGATTTTAGATCACATTCATCCTCTATTTGTGGCCCAAAAAACATAGGAATAGAAGAAGGGATTGTATTGTTTATATTAATTATCCTCAATACTTTCCATGTTGTAATAATAGAGATTAGAGTTGAGATTGGATTCAATAGAGTTTTCAAAATCCTCTAGATTTATGAACTATATGAATGAAAGGTCCACATTAACTTCCCTATCTATTACATGGTTAACAGTTGTAAAAATTTTACTAACTCTAGTCTAATAATAAATTTATGAACAAGTTGAATTGGGGTGAATCCACTCTCATATGAAATTGTATAAGAGGGCATTGAGATTGAGCGGTGATCATCAGATGGGTATCACATGGCCTAGAAAATGTTTAACTTGAATTGTTGGTCAAAAACTTCCATTAATAGGATTCCTTATGCAAATAAATATTAGTTTATTCTATCATAAAGATATTTATTCCTTGAATTGGGGTATGTTGAGAAGAATTTATCTCACTTTCCTTGTTAAGGAGATAATAATTTTCTAGGAAGATAATATCTTTAACTTGCACAAGGACATCCTCAGTTATTCTGTCGAGACTAGCTATGGATAGATTGGATAAAATGATGAAAACACTAATGGAGTGAATGGTACATATGAAAATTATGGAGAATATGTATTTGGGAATGACATTTTTGATTCTCCTAGGTCTATGAGTGCATCAATGAACATAGAACTCAATATTTGGCATAAAATTGTAATGGTACTTGGATATTTTCACTTTAGGGTAATTGAAGTTTGGGTCAAAACCTTTTCAATTTTTCTAAGATGCATATTGTGGGTATGAAATTATTTTATAAACATAGTATACATTGTATTTTTTTGACATTATCCAATGGAGAAATGTTTCCCTCAATAATTTTAAACATTTAAACCATTTCAGTATCGAGTTAAATGGAATTCTTTGTCTTACAAACAACTTGAGGAAATAGATTTGGGTTTTTAGATGAATTCATGAAGGTGGGATAGTGTATTTATTTTATTTTTAAGGATTATTTTCTTTTAATTTTAATGGTCTATATTAAAAGGTTCAATTGCGAATGCTCCATCATGTATAAATTTTTTCTCGATTGAAGTGAAATTGAACTTACATTACCCTGAGTTTTAGGTAGTGGTTGAGCTATGATTTATGGAGAGTTGTTTTTTTGTTTATGACTTACGTGGGATGTATTTTGACCAATTTCAATTTCAATGTATTTTTGAATGGAATGGGTGAAAGAGGAATGGTCTTTTATAACACCTTTTAATAGATTCTTAGAAGAAGGGGAAGGTACTACGTTGGGATTACCTTGATCTGTGTTCTTGGGAATGTGGTTGTATTAGGATGGGAAATGGGAATGATCATTATGATTGTGTAATATAATAAAATCAAGAGTATGATTTCTCCTATGAAGTTTAGGAATAAAAGGATAAATTAGTTCGAATTTACAAACACATTGAACATATTAGAATTAGTTTTTATTTTTATGAGGGAACTAAGGGGGATGATAAAATATATTAACATACCTCATGCATGGTTTATAGGTTGAAGAGAATGTATCTTACTGGGGTTGGGAGGAGTTTCTAATGAACTGGCCTAATTTATGAGGGACGATGTTCCGCTAAACATACACAGAGTTGAGATATAGTATACTGGAAAAATCAGATGAATCATATCTTACCAACTGTCATGTGTCATTTGGATGAGCTGGTGAACTGTAGTTTCTATAGTTTTTGACAGGCTTACGGAACCTAGATTTTTTATAAGATGAGGTTGGGGATTTGGTAGTCATTGCTAGTTTTCCCACAAGAACTGTATGTTCACTCATCCAATTGTCCATTTTGTTATTATCTATGGATTTATTCCCTTGGACTTATCTCACTTGATCATGTGCTCTAGTATGGAATTTTTATGTGTTTGAAAAAAAATATTTCTTATGAGATCTCATACAACTATAAATGTTTCATCAATAATATCGCATCCTCTTGCAACATCAATGATTGCTCTCTCAATATCTAATATACCCTCGTAGAAGTATTGGATAATGATTTGGTCATGGATCTGGTCGTGTGGTCAGGTTCCCAAAATCATTTTGAACCTCTCGTAGTTCTAATAGTGTGAATTTTTGGGGAATTTTTGGATACCACTTTTTTCATTTTGTATAGAAGTACTTTGAGAACCTGGAAAGAATTTCTCTAAAAAGAGTCACTTCATGTCATTCCTTGTGATTATGGAACTGGGATGGATGTAATATATCAAGTACTTCAGAGATCCATCGTAGGAGAAAGGAAATGGTAATGATTTATTTATTCTTCATAATTACGTTGAGGATTTATGGTTGATCACACCACATGTAAGTCATTAAGTTGAAGAAGTGGATCCTATCATGATGTCTCATATAAAGGAGTAACAAGATGAATGAAACCTTATTTTAGTTCAAAATCCGCCACAATGTTTTTATAGTGAATAGTAATGGGTTGGTAATTCATATCATGGGAAGAATATACTTTAAGGGTTTATTTCCTAGGATTACCCATATCTAGAAAAAATTAATGGTAAATGAGTGGTTCTAGAGTGATTTTATTTCACCTAATGTTTCTCCTAAGTATGAAAAGTGTTTTATCAAATTCTCGGTGAAAAACATTTGATGGATTGTTTGGGAGGCTATGGGGAAATAATAGAAGTTGGGATATTGAATTTTTTGCCAATAAATGGGTCTATCATGTAGGTATAAAGTGATGAAAAGGAGTCTAATAATTCCAAATGACACACCCTCGTTTTCAAAGTTACCAAAAACCTATATGAAAATGGTGGTGTTCCCATGTGTGTCTTCTATTTGAATCCCAATAAACTTCCAATGTTATGGATCATATGAATGAGTCTTGGTTGGATCTCAAATGTGTGTTCCTAATTTGTTGGGCATACAGTGGGAGGAATAATACCACTAATGTATGGTAAACTATATTCTATAATGGTGTTCTCATATAGCAATGGTGTCTTATCTTTATTTTTAGTTAGTACTTAATTCTGATTTTATTGGTGTGGTGGTACGTGGTTGCTACCCTAAACCATTAAAAATACATGGGGTGAAGCAATTGATTGATCATTATTTGGATAAAATAATAGTTGTTATTATTGATCTAGGATTTTTTTGAGATAGTCATGGGTTTTTGGTTCTATGGTTCACTGAGAACAAAAGGGAGAGAGAGAGAGAAAGAGAAAGAGGACTCATGTGTGTTTAGAATAAAAAATTTATAAATGGATATTGGAAGGAAAAAGAAGAAATGTGAATTTGTGAGGTAATTATAAGATTGATCTAAAAGTTTTCTGTGATAAAAAAATAGGTTTCCTTGAATAATGTTAAAAAATTTGATGCACATGCACACATTATTTTATTCCCATGAGTGTAAACCACATTAAAATTTATAGTTTCAAACTAAACTTACCACTATAGAATATTAAAGTGGATGTGTAGTGTCAAAAACATGATGAAAACTAGTTGGTATTCAACCAACTGAAAAAAAAATCAATTGAAAGTATTCCTCACATTCACATTTTGGGTTTTTCTTTTAAAAACATATAGGAATTGTTGATTTCATTGTAATAATAATGGAAGGTATCTGGGTCAAATTCTAGTTACTAAAATGGGTTATTCATAAATCTATAATGGGATAAACCTATGGAATAAGTTACATAGTGGTGAAAATAACACCAATTTACTATGTTCTATCCAATTGGATCAACATAATCATGAAAAGACTCCTTTGTCCAGAGTAACTGACAACCAATGTTTTGGTAGTTGGCTTCTAGGATGAATGAAATACATGATATTGGTCCTACCCAAATCTTCTCTAACTAGGTTATGTACAATAAATTTACACCTCAGATGGTCATGGATAATAAAAAATAATGGTAATGAAAAATGTTCTAAACCTAGTTATGAAATATAGGGTTACCTAGTTTCAATCTTAGATATTCATGTATTAGTAACGACCCCTACTCTTGACCCATAACCCTAAAAGTATTATCCGCATATTGTGGTGATGAAATAAATTAAAGAAATTATAAACATGTTATGCATAATGGTGAAAAAATTCGATAAAAAAGAAATAAAGAATTAAAATATGAAAGAATAAATTTTAAACAATCATAAGAAACAAAACCATAATCAAATTACTATTCACAAGGAACAAAAAATGAATGGATGAAGGATCCAGAATAAATGAAATTAACTATATTTTAAAAACTCTGTACAAATGAATAAATATAGATGAATGATTAGATTGATTATGATGAATGGTGAGAGGTAATGAAACATATGTCAAAAATGGAAACATAATCGCAATAGGCATAGAACAGATATTGATTCAAAAATAACTCAAATGTATTAGAGAAAACAACTAAAGGAGTAAATTTAAAAGGTTTTCAACTAAAATAATAAAAAAAAGTTAAAATGATGGAATAAAATGGAGAAAGATGAAGTATTATGAATTTTATATACGTGGAGGGTGCTCAAAATATTAATAGTCTTGAGAAGTACATGATGTGTAAATCATGATTGTTGCGTAGCGGTGTATGTGACTTCTAGTCCAAAATCCTATCATATTGTTTGTTTGATTCACAGAATGTATGTTGAGATTCACATTTTCCTGTAAATAATTGATTTTTTTAATTGACTGGATGATCCATCAAACATTTCACACTATTTCACATGTATTGGTCGTGTATTCAATTATCTTTTCACTAGATTATGATCATTGAAATATACAAACCATGTAATGAAGGTACATTTCATTTATTGTCTTCACATCGTGTAAAGGATTTATAGTTTGGTTTGTGTCATTTCATGCATTCATTTAAAGAGGTCTACATCTTGTGTATGTGGTACACAATGTGTCAATTCTATATTGGTCACTTTTTCTGCATTTTCTCTATTGAATCCAAGATTCCTAATTCCTATGAAAAAAAACCATATCCTAGTGTATTATCTATTTAATCATGAAAAGAACTTATGTAAATGTATCCAATATGAATATATAATATCATCTTATCATATAATCCATTACATTCTTTCTACTTTCACCACCATAACTATTTATTACCTAAGTAATTCATTTTTTTCTTAAAAATACAACTCTTTACATAAAATGAACATTGTAATTATAATCATTATAACCATTTTATTAGAATCAGTTTGTAAAAGTGATAATATGTATTTTTAAAACAATTAATGTTTAAATTATTAAAAAATTAGTTTTTGGGAATAGTTTATCTTATATTCTCTAATAACAAACATAGTTTTGTAAGATAAAATGATTTTTTAAAATTTATAATCATCCCTATATAGGAAAAAATATTGAAAATGATTATAAAAACATTCATTGCATACTTATATATCGATAAATTTCATAAATGATATGATATTCTTAAATATTGTATTTTTCACTATTAAACCAAAAATATATATATTTGTATAGAAATACTAAATTGTTAATATTAGGAAATATTTTCATGATGAACTTAAAAATTATTTCTTGTTTGTTTAATTCATGCTCTAATATTTATAAATTGTAATTTTAGTAAAAACATAATATATAATGAAAAATGTGTTTTAAATGTACATTCTTATTGAATTTTTTTCCTTTTTAATATTTTAAATTAAAAACTTATACAATATTATTTAATAAATCATTATTATATTTATTAACACCTTCATTTAATAAAAAATATAAGTAATTTTATTTAATAAAATTCCAAATTTGAGAAAACATTTATTATAATATAAATTGATGAAAAATATTAATCTATGATTTTTTTAAAATGTCCATTATATATATAAATATATTTCATCATTCTGTTAATATTATTTATAACAACTAATTCAATTGATTGGTTTTAACTTTCATATTTTGATCCAAATAAAATAACTCATGGTATTTTATATCACCGTTGCATGTTAAACTTGTTATCCAATACTATATTTATTTCATGAGAACATATAGTAAAATATATGGTCATTACATTATCCACCATTAGATTAATTTTATCCTTCTGATATTAATTACTCACAAATAATGAAATATTAAATGGTTTCCATAAGATACACATGACTATAATGTTAATTTCTAATAATGTTTCATGTTAACTATCCTTGGTATGACTAGTAATCTAATATTTTCCATTATAATTGTTATTTATTAAACAAAGAGTTTTTTTTACTATTTGGCTAAAGAAACTATTGTAATTGGATTAACTATTTTCATTTGGAGTTTTTTTACTATTTGGATAAAGACACTATTGTAATTGGAGTAACTATTTTCATTTAGAGTTTTTTATCTATGTATTAATATGTGGTAATGGTTTTGTTTTAATATGTATTTTTTTTAATTTTTCTAATTAACAAAGTATTTATGTGAAGAGAGGAAATCAATGCCAAATATTACTTAAAATTTGAATAATATAGGGATAATAGAATTTTATATAACGAAAATTTCAATAAACAGATATTATATAAGATTTATATACGTCAGAAACAATAATCATACCACCCATTGATTTTATTAACAATTTATCATCTAGTAATGAAGACTACAATTTTATGTTTTTTTAAATCACTATAAATAATTAAGTGTAGGTTGAACAATATATGAATACAATATATATATTTCATCAAAATATCCTCAGTTTCCCTTATCCAATATTATTTTTGGAACCCAAATCTGTTGTTGTGGTTTAATAGGATTTTTTTAACATGAAATTTGCTAGTGCATATCATCCTTGTTATCACGTTGTTTAGATCATTGTATGGGATAATATCAAAATTAAAAAACTAATTATATATATCTATTAGTGGAATCACCTGCAAAACCACATATCAATTCCTCATGTCCACTAAAATATTCATTCTTCCTTGGATATAAGTCTCATTATTCTATCCTTTTAAGAAATGAAATACATCCCCCGGTTCCTTTAAAATATTCCTATTTTTGATTATTACCACATTTTTTATATGAACGAAATTGAATCTTCCTTCCATCATCATATTCTTCAACTAAAAGTCCCTTCGATGTTATCCTCCTCCTCTTTGATGTGTTTGGAAACCGAACTACAATCATATTATTTCAAAATTCATAATATATGGTTGTCCATAACCAAAATATTCCATATATCAGAACATATCCCATTTGGGTTCTCATTGGGTCACTATCGGCATTTTCTATGGTAACAATTATTAAATTTTTCAATTTGGGGTTCTTCCATTATGAAACTAAAAAGGTGATAGTCATGGGTGATTCAAAATTAACACAATAAAATATAATTTGAAATATAATTATAAAAACAATTTAACATTGAAAGGAATTAATATTCAAAATTATTACGTCAACATTTTGTCTGTAATAAATCACTTTCAATTCAATCTGGGTTCTTTTAAGGTGGGTACACTATATTATTATTACCTAATTCCAAAAATAATAAATCATTCATACTAGATTGTAAAAATAATTCAACTAACCAATTAATATCCCTCAACAATGTATAGAATGTATTTTTTTCTAAGGAACCCTCTTTATTCATCTGGGTAAACATTGAGATGATATTCAACTATCTCTTTTCATAGGGATTTACCCTAGGTGCTTATAATCTATAGTTGAATTCACATTCTAGTATCCATAAAGAAACATAATTTCTTATGGACCCACACAATATTTAATTTACCAAAACAACATCATGTCATCTTATTCCAAGATATATCCTTTAGAATTATCCCTATATTTATCACAAATTCTCTCTAACATAAATTTAAAAAATATTCAACATTACCTCAAATAACATAAAGAGATGACTATTACTTTATAATTACAGTCAAATATAACTTATAAACCGTTAAATTATCATAAAAATAACATTATAACATATATTGCTTTCTAAACCCATATCTGATAGTAACATTGATTCCACACGAAAATTACTACCTCAAAATGACATTACATGAAGAAAATATTTAATTAAAAACATTCCCCAGACCACATAGCTATAGTGTTTTATATAATATGAAAACATATTTATAAAAAAACTCTTTATTTTTAAACTAATATACAATTTCCAACATGATATATGAAAAATATCGATAAAAGCTATTTATGATCTCCCATGAGTTCCTTACACATGATACTATTTTAGAAATTTCTTACACAATAATGTTATTCATATCCTGGGTCAATGGAAACATAAGAAAGAGGAGATATAAAATTCCTCCTAAGGGTAATAACCTGAAAAAAAACTTGTTTTTAATAGTGTATATGATGAAAAAATGGGTGTGAGGATACAATAATGGTTTATGAACACACAATAGGGATTGCATACCCAATAAACTGTTTATCATAAGAGAATAGTCATAAAATATGTCTTTTATCATATGTGAATAGATATTATAGGATTATGGCATCAAAATTTGTGTCTACAATATTATATTTGTTTTCATTCATATATCACTAATGTTTATCAGTAATGTGTCATAAAAGTAATCCAAAAATGATCTTTACCTAGATATCATAAAAAATCAATAAGTACTTCTGCAATGGTTGCACAAACATTTCATCATTGGAGACTAATTCATTACCCATACCATTTTTGTGCAATTAGGCTCCACCCTTAGATACATTACATGTGCATTGTTCATACGGGACACATAAGGATATCATAAGAAATTATATCAAATCATAAAATTTATAAAAAATAATTTGGTTACATGATAATAATTACCATAATCCTAATTCATATGGAGAAAGAAGGGGGATAATTCATACAATTTAACCATTTCATTATATAATAAAAAATAGTTTTATATAATAGTGTAAATTAATTTTTTAAATGATAAAAAATATGGTTTTCAACTAAAATTAATATTTTATTAATTATTATTTATCTTATAAATAAACTTTTTTACAAGAAAATGGAATCATAATTTCATGTCTGTTACATATATATTAATAAGTACATATAATACTGGTATTTGTAGAAATATTATTTCTTTGTTGTTTACCAAAAAATAAATCTTTATATAAGAATAATAGAATATAATTAGATAATATTTTCATAGTGAATCTTGAAATGATTTATATATTTTAAAATTCAGGTTATAAGATTTTGTAATTTAACTGTTAAATAAAATCAAAAATTATAACTAAAAAATGTTTCCAATGGAAAATGAATTTTATTAATACTATTTTTTCAAATTATAAATTTAATTAAAAAATTAATAAAATATTTATTTTTTAATAAATATTATATTTATTAAATTTTTAATCTAATACTAATTAATTAGTTTTCTTTAATAAAATTTATGACATAATAAAAGAAATCATTTAAGGATTTAAATTTAAATCATCAAAAGAGGAATCCATTTAAGAATCCATAAAAGGTCCGGCTATGAAAGATATTTATATAGATAATGTGTTTATGGTCCACAAAACATAATGTAAATTCATTATATAGAACATGTTTCACTTTCCCATGTTTTACCAGTTTAGATTATTCCGAAACATTCTATTTTTTTCTTGTTCTTAAGTGTCCCAATATAAATACAATTATATTCATTAAATGGATCAATGTCTAAGTGAGTAGATATCTAATATGGATATAGAGGTCCAATCTATTAATTGAACTATGATCATTATCAATGGATCTATGGACACTATTATTAAGAATTAAATAGGTGATCTTTTAACTAGTATTTCCAGGAGATTTCTTCATTAATCAATGCCCATCCGTTTTTCTCTATTGGTTAGATTTAATCCTTTAAATATAATCAAAGAAGTGGCCATTCCTTTATTTCATGTATGCATGGATAAGAATCAATTATTATTCTACAGTTCTGTAAATCATTATCCTAATTCTGATAGTCATGTGTGAATAAGCTATTTATTATATATGAGGAAGTGGAAATCTTATCCCTCCTATTCCATAGAATTTTTGTGGTACTAAATTGAATATTGATGTTGTTTATTATCCATCCCATATCTATAAGAAGGATTATTCTAGGTTAGATGATGCACTAGAACTGTGCGATATAACGATGGAACCTCATCATTTTACTCACCAAAGAATGTGAAATTTTCTTATTCTATATATTATAATATCAGTATGACTAATGAAAATCATGAAGTAGTTATGAAAATAGATCATTAGTTGTCTCAATTCAAGTTAGTTTTTGGTATTGAATAGTGCAATACTATTGATCTTGTATGAGTTTTTAAACCTCCTTCCATGGAGACTCCAAATACCTTTTTAATATCTATTACTATAAATTTACCTCAACCAAAACCACCTTCTTAGTTTCACCCTATCTGTAATCCTTAGAATCATAACTAATGATGTATTTTTTTATTATGGTGATCATTTTATGTGTTTTTGTTTAAATTATAGTTAAATAAAAAAAATTCCTTCCTTATTTGTTTCTTAGTCACTTCATAGAGATTTTTTTCATTTAACGGTTTCTAATCTCATTATATTGATTTATAAATTCCATAATATCTATCATTTATAATTGAAATTCAACATTATAAATACTTAATTTTAACCAATAAGTTATAAATTAAAACATTATTTCCTACCCTTATCGTTCGTTTTTTATAACACAATTAGGGGAGAAGTTGGAGTAGTTCCCCAAAGTAATAAAATTTGAGAATTGTCTAATTAAGGGGTAGAATAAAAATATAAAAAAAGTTAAATAAAATATAAATATCATATTTTTTTTCTTTAATATCACGCTCATCATTTTAAAATTTAATGTTTAATGTCTTATGGGTTTTGTGATCCTCAAACATGGGGATTGTTGGACAATAAACATGGTTTCCACATACCCATTATACACTAAATTTTATTGTCTCAAATTTCATTGATATATTATATATCTCTTTTTACGTGATTTTGTTAGGTTTTTTCAATATTTTAATCCTTAATGTTGTTATAACCATTTATTCTACAATTTTGGACACTTTGAATAAAAGTTTATATGTATGGAAAATCTGTTACATGATTCATTCCGCTTCAAAGAGAAATAGATACCTAAATCATTTTCTATATCAATTTCATACATGATGTATTATCATTTTTGTATCATCTATATCATATAAATCATTATTCATAAATCAAATAATTTGATGAATCACATATGTGAGCTATATACTACATAGTTCAATCAGCTATGTTAATCAGCTATATTGGGTAATCCACTAAGTGATGTGGATATCTGATTAAATCAACAGTATGGTTCCAAATTGATACATAGGTTAGTCCAACTATGTTACAATTTGACTATGTGAGAAAATAAATAATATGAGGTATGTTTGATATATGAATCAAATTTGATACATGGATAATTTCTATAAATATTCATCTACGTAGATAAATTGGCTACATGAGGACAAATACATAGATAAAAATTTATTTCTGAAATAAAATCTATAGAAATTTCACTATGTGGTGATCTTCAATATTTTATGTCATTCTATATCCTTGTATTTATTTTTTTTGGATTACATTAGTGGTATTAAATATTTCCAAGGATTCATCAATTTTTTGATTTCCACGTTAATTTTGTTTATTACAAGTGAAATTTACAGAGAAAGTAAAAAATACTGGGATGATTTAATGAATAGTACAATAACCACATGATATTTTAAGAAAATATTTTTGTAACACTGAGGCCTTGAATCCCATAGACGGTAAATTATTTCACCACATTAGTATAATTACAAGGTTTCAAGTCATGAAGTTACAATCAATTTATTCTTCTTTGAAGACCATATTACAACTATTATACTCATAATACATTATGAATGGTATTAAATACAAAATGAAACACAACTAAATGAAATTAATAGCATCCTAGAAACTCCTTAAAAGGATTCTTATTCCTAACTAGAGAGGAGGAATCATAATAAGTGTGAGATAAAATGTTTTATAAGGGTTAAATGAATCCATAAAAATCAATGTGATGTAAATAAGTTATATAATTTATGGGAATGTAAATATTCTATGAAATTCATACCATCAGTTAACTATGAATGAAAAGGAATCCATTGATTTTGTTAGAGTGAAAATATCATGGAAAGTATCAAATGAGTACAAAATAAAAATAACTATTATTTAACAGATGTCATGTATCTGTATCATGAACCATTATACCATTTATATTTCTTATGTCTGTGTGTAGAAACCCATATAATTCTATTTGGAAACAAACACGAAGGGTTTGTTGTCAACTATTTTGTCACACAAGACCTATCGATGAATCGAGGGGTTATAGCGGGCCCAACCTATCACTACAAGTCTAATTCATTTTCCATACACATATTTAATTCAAGCATAATTTATCGCATAAATATATATATATTGGATGGACGATACAAATTCATCACTATATCCAATGTTCAAATAATATTCACAATAAACCCCGTATGTAAAATGGTATATGGCTAAGACATTAATCATATCAATGACACAAGAATATGGATATTTAATGGAAATGTAATTTTAAATGAAAAATTATATCCAAGAGGTATTGTATAAACCACATAAAAATAATTAGATTCATATTATCAAGTAAGTCTCAATGAAATACAAATTGAGAAGAAATCCCTTACCTTAATTCCCGCATAAATTTGTCGTGTTAGCGACTCCGGAAAACCAATAATATATTTATTTAAATACTTATACAGAAGTGAATTATATTAATTTATATTACTATTTATCAATTATAATCAGTGTATTATATTTATCAATTTTTATTGATGAAAATTCAAGTATTTTATATCTTGTTTTACGTAAAAAGTTCCATTTTTTCAACACTTTTGCTATATTATCTAAATGTGAATAATAAATTAATATAACTAATTTTAAAAGAATATAATTTATAGAATTATATTTTTATATATTATATATATTTTTTGACATCCTCCCATGAGGACGGTCTAATATTTTAACATGTAAACGTCACCATAGGTGGTTGACTGACCTTTGAAGGGACATTGATGTGAGAGTGGGAAAATGTTGTTTTATAATTTTATATATAGTAGTCTGTAACATATAAAAGGTTAAAATAATTAATATATATTGTTAAATTACATACTAATTAATTAATTTAATTATTTTTTGGGTATTTTTCATGTAAAATGATAGAGGATGCATAACTTGAAGAAAAAATGGGTGTTGAGGATAGTTCGTTTCCTTGGTTTTAATGATTAGTTATCTTATTCATAATTAATGACAATCAATTAAATAGTTTACAACTCTACAGAATTGGAATTATTAATGAAATTATATAATTTTAAATGGTTATAAATATCATTTGGTTATTTTTTTGAGTATTAATCATTAGATATACTATTAGAGATAGTTTATTACATAAATTTTGGTGTTTTGTTTTCATTACAAACTAGTTTTGTTTAATAAATTATAATTATATATATATAATTTTCACATAACATAAAATATTATGTAATACATATTTAATAATATATTTTATCCATTATATTGGTTGCATTACCATAATTGAATGAGAAATTGTGGAACAAAAATACATCATCTATATAGGTTATAAATTGTCACCTCACAGACGATGATTTTATTTTAAAAATAAAAGAGAGAGATAAAGAAGTTTTATTATGGGAATTCCATTAACATGATATAATATCATTATATATATGATATTAAATTTAACCTCATCGTTTTGGATGAATAAGTGAATATTGATTAATAATAGAGCGAATGTGAAAAGAAAATAAAAGGAAAAGGTAGTGGATTTTACCTCTTGAATACTCCTTCTTGAGAACCTCATTAAGGAAAGGGGATTTGATTTTTGGAATGTCCAAGAGCTCCTAAACATGGGTAGAGACTAGGGAATATTATTTGGGATGAACATCTATATGATTAAAGGCTCATTGGAGTGAATGGAAGAGGGGATGAGGGAGGTTTTTATAGTGGAGGTGAGTGATGATTTATCGTTATTTAATTCATTACATTATTATTTTGATCTGTAGAAACAATAGGGTTAATTCTTGTTAATAAATACAATAATTGGTAAATTTTAGTTTGAAATAACAGTGCTCATATAATTTATGACTTAATTATTAGTGTATTTAAATTATAATGTATACATACTGTAAAAAATAGTATTTTAGTACTCAAAAAAAATTCAAGTGTTTCAAAAAACACCCAAAAAATTCACACTACACATTATTCAATGTGTATAAAAAATTAACTCCAATTTATGAACATAATTCTCTATATATGGTAAATTTAATTATTATTGAAAATCATCATTTACTAGAAAAACAACAATTTTAATATTATAACTATTTTTATGACACTTTAAAAAATTTACTGGTATCACAAAATTTTCTTATAATCATGTGACAATGAAATATTACTACATTAGAACATTTTATGAAATTACATATTCCATTAAATGATTACATTAATTTTAAAATTGTAATTAAATATTTCATCCATAAAAAACCAACATCTAATTAATAAATTTTGAAAAAATAACTTGCTTTTACTTTAAATAATTATATCAAACTTTCATTAATAAAATAAAAAACTATTATTTATATACTCATGGGTGATTTTTACTTTTTATTTTCATAATTTAAAATTAATTAGGTTCATATTACAATTAATACGGGTCATAATAATTTTTATATTTTTAACATTGTTTTTCAAAAAGGTTATGTTACTATTCACCAAAATATAAGTTGGTCTTATAATACAATAAATATTTTACAAATCACAACTGTGTATGTCCAATTTTGGAAATTTGATTCATAGAAGCATAAAAAATTATGTTTAATGATGATGTTATTACTTAACTGTTTAAAAAAATGTGTTTCTTTGTAGAGACTCATTGTTGTGTGCATTACATTCTATATAAAATTTAATTGATATTCCATATGTTGTTACATTCTCCCATCCTTCAATAAATTGCATCCTCACAATATTAAATTTCATCTCATAAAATATAAATGTTCATACTATTAAAACACTTAACCTAAATTAAAAAATTATGCATAGTAAATATGATAATCATAAATATGGTATCTTATGGTATACATTTACTTTTAAACCCTTTATAATGGGGTTTAAAGAATATATGAATTATCCTTAGCATGTCCCCTTGGAGTATCAATCTAGGAACATAGTAATCCCTGCTGTCGTCTTCCAGGTTACCCCGACTCAAGCCCAGAACACCATGTAAGAGTTGTTACTCCTAGGAATATTTGTTCCAGTACAACGTCCACTTGTAGTATCCAAACAAAGATGTATTTTTTTGGAGACCCACATAATTTATACATTACCAAAATTATAAGATTATTTTAAATGATTATCCTCAATGATTATATTTGGGTTATGTTCCATAAAAAAATTTCTAAATCTCTTTTCAATGGTTTCTTCTAATCATCTTTTGATACCAACTGTATAACCTTGACACCAGAATCCCGTAGACGGTGCATTATTTTAATACATTTAAATGTTTACAAGTTATTAAATTCCAATGGACTGATAAATTTAGAAGTATTTGGAGACCATATTACATACATGATACTCATAGTACTTTAGGAAATATAGAAAATAGAATATGATGCATATGAAAATGAAATAAACAACATCCTTGTAACTCTTTGAAATGATTAATCTTCATAACCTTGGTAAATAAAACATAATACGAGTGAGATAAAATGATCAGTAAGGGTTACATGAAGTAATAAAGTGATAACTAAAGGAAATAAGGAATATAATTTATTGAAAGGTAAATAATATTCATTACAAATTCCATCAATAAACTAGGAATGAAAAAGAATCCATAGATTTTATCATAGTGAAAATCTCATGGAAAGTAATATATGAGTATTGAAATAAGAATCATAGAATTTAGTGTATTTCATGTTTTTAGATCATAAAACATTATAATATAGAGATTTATTATGTTTATGTGAAGAAACACATCTGATTCTCTTTAGGAAACAGACACGATGTATTTTCCCCAATTGTTATGTCTCGTGAGACTGGTCGATTCATTAATGAGATAGAGCGCACTCCACCTGTAATGTAAAATTCAAATAAGTAGGATTAACTATATTTAATTCATGTTAAATATGCCTCATAAATATCAGTATTGAGTATAGGATATAGATTCATCAATATACTCCATGTTAAAACTACATTCAAAATAAACCTCAAACGTCAAAAGGTATAAAGCAAAAACGAAAATCGTATACATAACACAAAAATGAGGAAACTTAATAGAAATGGAATTTCTAAATAAAAATGATCTCAAATAAGAATTAGTGATTCAAATTAAAAATATTTATGTGAAAAAAACAAATAAAAATTGAGTTGAAATTGCAGACCATAATTACCACTATAAATTATCGTGTTCTCACCTCTAGAACAAAAAAAATATATGTAATAAAATAATGATAAAAAGGATAACTGTAGTCATTGATATATCTATTTATCAATTATAATGATTGGATTTTATTTCTTAATTTTTTTTTGATGAAAATAGATTTATTTGATATCATAAGGGATGCTCTAAAATCCAATGACATGCCCCTTCTTGACACAATCAGAAGTGTCATTGATAACTATCCATATTCCAAATCTGAATATTTCATCATCTGAGAACCCTAATTTAATTGTATCCCTGACTCTAAATGTCTTTCTTATAATCAAAATTTCTTTTATTTGGACTCTATAATATGTTGGTAGAAATCCTTTACTAAACAATAGAGTAATCCCTCGAGGCATACTCTTGTTTGGTGCATTGCGCGTAACAATGTCCCCACTGATTTTTTTCCTACATGATTTTTTGATGAATATTTTCTCTAAATATCACATGTGAAACCAATATAGAAAACATACTAACCATATTGTTTTGTCTGGTTCCACAACTACAGCTCATTGAAAATTTACTTCTGACATCATTGGGTGCAGATGGTTACTCCTTAATTCCATCTACTCACAGCCATGACTTTGTGTTGTATTTGAATCCTCTCATAAAATTAAAAATTTATTATTAACCATTGTATCTGAGATCCTACATGTGAATTGGTATTATATATATAATTTTCTCAATAATAATTACCCATTTATGCATAATGTAGGTAAGGCATAGATTCTCCTTGCCATTCATGATGCTTCCTCGATTCAGAAATTCTTCCATGACAACACCGTAAAGGAAATTGAAATACTACATTGACTCTAGATATATTATATTCATAGGCCACCTAGATGCACTTTTTAATTATTCTATAAATCCCTGCTTCTAGGATGGTTCAATGTGAATGTCGATGGTGCCTTTAAAGGCAATCTGAGACATGCAGGATGTAGTGCTACCTTCAAAGATCATCCTGGGAACTATCATGGATTCTTCATTGGTAGATATTGTACAAACATATCACTATAAGAAAAAATTATGGGGTAATATACACCGTCGACTTTGATAAAGAAAATGTTTGGAATAATATTTGGATTGAATGTGACTCAACCACTATTATCCCATCTCTCTAGAAGGGTGTGTTGCATTTTGTCTGACAACTTACGTATCATTGGATGAGTTTTCTTAATCCAATTTTTGAAACCATCTACACAATCACACATGCTATTCATGAATAAAATTAGTTAGCTAACAGACTTTCCAATGAGGGATTCAACTAGGGTGTTACTTGGTGGGATGATTTTCCTGGGTAATTCCTTCCTTTTTATGAAAAAAATTGAAATAACATTCCTTCTTTCAAACTCCTCTAATCGTCCTTTATATTTATCTATTCAATAAATTGTTCCTTTTAAAAAATGTATATATATATTTGTATTTCTATATATTATATATTTTTTATGACATCCACCCCTATGGATGGTTGTATGTGTTGACATGGAAATGTCACAATAGGTGGTTGACCCACAATTGATGGGACCTTGATGAGAGAGTGGTTATAAGATGTTTAAATATATTATATATAGTTGTATGATACTTATAGTAGGTTAAAATAATTAATTTATAAATTACATAATTCCTTAATAATTCCTTTAATAATTTATTGTGGAATGGTCGGTGGAAAAATAAATAGTAAGCATACCCCTAAGGAAAAATGGGGGTTCAGGACTGTTCGTTTCCATTGATTTAATGATTGGTTCATTTATTTTTAAGTAATTACGTTCAAGTAATATGGGAATAATTTTTATAATTGGAATTATTAATGAATATAGAAAATTTTAAATCATTTTATATATCATTTAGTAAAATGGAATGAGAATGAATCAATAGACAAACTTTTAGTTATAGTTTCTTTGAGTTTTTTGGGTGTTTTTCGATATTTACATTGTAGTTTGTTGAATAACATTATATTTTGTATATATATTGGTTCCAAAAACATAAAAATGATGTAATACATATTTCATAATATGGATCATCTGTAAATAATTTTTTATAACCCGCCTTGAGTGAGAAATTGAGCATAAAAAATCTGTCATCCACGAAGGTGGTAAATAGGCACCTCACAGAAGATGATTTTTCTAAAATAAATGAGATAGAGAAAAGAGTTTCACAATGGGTATTACATTAACAAGATATAATTATACTATATATATGATACCAAATTTATCATAGTCAATTTGATAGAGGATTCGAGTACATTACAAAAAAATAATGAACATGAAAAGAAAATAAAATGAAAAGGAAGAGGATTTTTCCTTTGGAATACACCCCCGTGGGAACCCCCTTAGGGAATGGGGTTTTGGTATTTTTTGAATGACCAAGACAAACTTGATGTGGAGAGATATTAGGGAATATGATTTAGTAGGAAATTTTACAATCATCATGTCTTAGATGAGTGAGGATAAGAAGGGGTGAGTGGTACTTTTATAGTGGAGGAGAGGGGTGATTTCTCATTATTTAATTCATTATTTAGTTTATTTTTTACAATACAAAAAAATAGTGCTGATTCATATTAATAAATATTTTAATTGGTTCTTGTGAGTTATAACCAATGGTTCTTACACCATTAATGATTCTATTAATAGTCTATTTAACTTATAATGTATACATACTGTCAATTACTCAATTTTAATATTCACCACAAATTCAAGTTTTTCAAAAAACTTCCCAAAAATTTACCACATCCATTTTTTTATGTGTAGAATAAAAATATGAATTATATGTTATGAAACTAATTTTATAAAAGAGAGAAAATTAATTTTAAATTAAAATCAACATTTAATCGAAACACATAAATTTAATATTAAAACTGTTTTTATGACACATTAAAAAGTTAACTAAGGTCTTGAAAAATTATCATATGATAATGATAAAAAATATTTTATACATTAATATATTTTTCAAAAAATAAATTTTCTTCTTAAATTATTACATTCAATAGAAAATTTTATTTAAATATTTTTCTATAAAAAAATACCAATATCTAATTAATATTTTATGAAATATTTATTTACTTATACTATGATATAATTATAAAATACATTCAATTATAAGATGCCTAATTTTTTTTATACACTCATGGTTTAATTTACTATTTTTTTGGTTGATTTACAATTCATAATAGTCATATGAATATTCATAAGGGTAATATTACTATTCTGAAGGGCCAAGTTGTTATTCACCAAAAAATAAAGTTGGTTATATCAGACTCTAAATACAGTATTGATCACAACTATGTATGTATGTTTTTCAAATTTTGATTCAAAAAAGTCAAAAAATTATGTTTAATGGCATGGTTTTTTTAGTTTTCTTATTAAATTGTTGTTTCATAGAGACTCGGTGTCATGCGTTGTACATTCAATATTAATTTTATTTAAATCATTTGTGTGTGATTATTTTTTCAACTAAATATAATTTTATCAAAAACAGTGTAACAAGAAAAAACTTCTTTAAATTAATAGTGATATATATTTAATTTGATATAATTTTTCATTGTTGTTATCATCTAGCCATTGGATTTGGTACGTCCTGACCTGATAACCACTAAAACAAGGCCATGAGTATTCTAGGAACTAATCCACAAGTACAAATTCCAATATACCATACGATACCAACAAGCATCAAGTGTAAATTTTTGTTATAGATGGGAGAATATGCCCTCTACAAGAGTAATAAGTACACTAGAAGAAAAAAAACATAATAGTTGCAAAGTATAATCACACCATGAAATTATTATTTATTGAATAAATGATAATTCCTGAACATGATCTAATAAAAGTAGATGCATATATATATAATATATAGAAATATTGAAAAATAAAATAAATAAATAAATAAAATACACCACAACTTTCTTCAATAGAATCATAAGAACTAGCTTTGTCCTCTACTCCGATACTCTATCTTAACCAATATGGTTAAAAATGTGAAAGAAGAACCCATAAATGTGAAATTATCTGGAGGAGGTTAGTTTGGGAACCCTTTTGGAATAGAGACCCAATCCAGGCATGTGATAAACTTTTTATGCCACCACAGTGGCATCTAAAGTGTAATATTTTCTAGGAATATAAAATTATTAGTGGTCTAGTATATCAAAAATATTGTAGTTCTGTGATAATAATTGTAAACATGTTGGGCTCACATTCCATAATGAAATGTGGCTGACATTATCTCCTTCAACCTAATATGGGATATATATATATAAATATATAACCATATATATTTTTATAGATGTTTTATTTATATATATAAACTCTATATGTACAAGAATACATTGCCATATATATAAATATGTTTTACTTGTAAGGATTCAAGGCACAACTCAACGATCCTCTTGTAATCATAAAATTTTCATACTCTATAAGGGCCATAATCCCTATAATAACACAATGAATGTATAAGGTAATCAAATCTAATAATATTAGAGGAATATTAAAATTAATAAAACATGGACTTATAATAAATTGTTTATAAGACCAATATTGAAAAACGAGATATGAATGTCATGTCCATCATCTTGCTCATGGATTTGAAAGACCTGCTCAACATCCTAATCAAAGGGGAATTAGACACCATTCCCAACAACCCATGTGATGTGAGACACCATTCCCATAACCCTTGACCTATGGATGCCAGTCTTGATCAATGACCCTATCCAAGGTTCCTCTAATCATAATAAAATGTTAGGAAACCATACTTGAGCAATGATCCATTATCCTGAAGATTTGTAAAGACACAACTGACATCACTCCATGTGAATCAAATCCTTTTAATATAATTTAACTTAAAATTTTAAATATAGGAAATGGGACCATCCATTCCGTAGTGAAATATTTTTACCTCACTAGTCCATTTTATTTATAATTCACAAGAAGGCCATTACATTTAAAATTAACTATGAAATCCATGGGATGAATCCATTCAATAATATACATTACCACAAATCATTGTTCATTTAAATTTTTCATTTATAATACAAAACACATTAGAATGTGATTTTGTTATACGAAATCATATTTTCGTCAAATAATTAAATTAATTCACTAAATATATTCAAGTGGAAAATGTTAATACCCCAAATAGAGGGAGACTATGAATGATAGTAAACCATGTTCAGTTCGATATAAGTGGACCCATTTTATTTATCACTACCAAAGGGTGGTTCAGTCATTGGGAATACCATAAATCATAATGTGTGATTATGTGAAGCCACTCTAATGTTGTGGTGCTTGTTTTGTCCATAACCTCTAACTATATTAAAAGGGTGTCAAAAATAGAAGACAAGGTGGTCAAATCATTAAATTTATGGAATTTCATACATTGTATGTGAAACCTTGAATGTCTAGTTCATGGAAAGGAAAACTATATCATATAAAAAAATGAATTTAAGGGAAAAGAATATTGACCACCGACCTCATTCTTAGGACAACCCACTTGTCCAATATAATAATTTGGTTCAAGCCAAAACAATAAACCTATTGGAATAATCACCAAATTCCCTGAAAAAAAGAAAAAGTATTCACATGGATGTAGAGTTCCATATTGGGAGTTAAATGATGAAGTGAATCATGAGGAGTTGAGAGCTTACCAATATGGTTTAAATATACCCATTGATGGTTGATTCAGATGTTGTTTGAGGATGATCTCCCAAAGCATGACCAGTGTGGAACAGAGATCATGAGGACTCCCTAATAAATGTTAATGTAAAATAAATTATGGAGTGTAAAAGATATAAAGGTAGGGGGAAAGTTCATTTAGAGCTCATTAATGATCTATATGGTTTGGACAAACAATTTGGTAGATTGTGCACCATCAGTTCAGCCTCCTCTACCCTAGAGCCACACCTTGCTCTGTTATATTTCGGAGTATGAAAAACCATGTCCTAAACTATTAAAAACTACTAGTTAAGTGGAACAATTTGGGTGTATACTAGGTGCATATTTTCAAAAAACTTGGGTAGCATTTGTTCTCACTCACACAATAAACTACGGACACCCCCATAAGGGTATGCGCCTCAATTTGCATGATTATATAAATTGTGAAACACATATAACTCTACTAGAGTATGATACATGATTTATCTTGTAGGGATAAAATAGTATAAACAAACTATGTTCTCTATTTTCTCTTCTGGAAAGAGGGTTTCTAGTGTTTGACACTCCTGAATCTCACCCAAAACCCTTATGGACTTTTAAAGCCATAAATCACGTCCAAAAGAACACATTTAAGTGAACTAACACTTATAATTACCTCCCAATTACTATTTTATTATCTAGACCTCCGACCATATCAAAAGAACCAAAACACTATGAATTTTCAACATATCCTAAAACATGAGACATTTTAATCTCTCTACCTTAAAACTTATCATCATTATGAAACCATAGAGAACAACAAACACAACACCCAACCTAATTAGTTCGTTTTGTTTAGTTTAAATGGAAAAATTTTGTTTTGAAATTCCCAATGTACCGTAATGATTCCTATTAAGAATATGGTTATTAAACCCCTAATACTTAGGCCAACACCCAAAACATGGCATAAACATCTAGAAAAATCTTACCCAAGTTCGTCTAACGAGAGACATGGTCCAATTGTCAGATTTTATATGTAGTAGTCTAAGGGGATCTCCACCTTATGTTTTAAACATTGGATGTCCAATTATGATTCAAATAACATGAACCATATGAATTTCCCACTAAAACACATCCATATTATCTGAATGACTATACCAACAAGTTTCTCAAAATGATACACCAGGTTACGGTGAGTAAATCACTCATTGTCATCACACTAGATTCAACATTCATCTCTAATTGACCTAGCTCAAAACTGGGCACATTGGATTCAATTGAGAAACAATGAATCCATTTCCATGACACTGAACTAAACATTCCACATGCACAAAATGATTCCACAATGACCATATAACTCCTTTAAAAAGAGATATGGCAGAAACACCTCTAGCTGATTATCCTCAAAAGTTATCAACATAGACAGTTGGATAATTTCAAATGATATAACCAAATGCATTAATTTGTAAGAATCTCTATATAACATCATGAACATTCACCAAAACCAATAAAATACATCTTCTGGTGTCTCCTAATCAAATAATCCTTGTTTATTTTTATCTAATGGCCTATAAAGGTAAATAACCATCAAAATACAAGACATACTTGTTCATAACCCGTATCTCAAGAGTGTTATCTTCCAACTACGATTAGTGACACCAACATAATAAGGATTCCTTTAAACCTCTTTCTAAAGACAATTACAATAATTCCATCCCAAAAAAATAGAAAGGGTGTTTAATTTTCTTTATCTCAGAGTATAATCAACCCTATCTCATCATTGTCGGTGTGGAGTCAAATTAGGGGTCAATTTCAACTTTAAAAAATTAGTACACTAATAATTTATTTCCAAGAATATTCCACTCCTTCTGATCCAAACTCAAACCAAAAAAAACCTATAACATTCCGATGAAATTATTGAAATCACATATCATAATGATGAGTATCTAGGAATAAATAGTGTTCAACCTTCTCATATTACCCAATTACTATTCTAGGGTCTCCATTATATTTGGAAATACCTTTAACATTCCAAATATCCTGGTCAAACCGCCATCTAGAATCAAATTTGAAAACAAATTGGTATTTGTCTTTTACCTAGACTTTTACAGATAATGGATACTTAATAGCCCTATGTTAAAATGGAGTGAGATAGGCATATCATATTTTGTGAGTGTATATCCCATACCATTCATTTATATTCTCATAATAATAACCAACGAGTCATCCAAAAATTGAGTCAAATTGTCAACGATACATGTTAGATAAATACTTTAATACATTTGGAGTTCCCATATAACTCTTTTTAAAAATCAATAACACACATGTGCCATGATTTTTTGACCAACCACCAACCTCAAAACATTAAATCTATACATGTAAACATGCCACTACTGGCCAAATGGGCCTAGCACCCAAAAATTACTACCCATTAAGACCAATTCAATAACAAGAACTGTCGGTTTTTTCCAAAGTAAAAAAGTAATCACCCTTCTAGTAACAAAAAATATGGGAACCTAAAAAAACATTAGATCTGTAACAGGGGATAAATATTTCTGATTTCCTCTACATAATTATAAAACCTCCAGCTCGCCTCCCTCATAGCATTATAAATAGTATTAAAACATAAATTGAGAAGACATTTTGATGATAGATATAAAGAAGCATTGAAAAATTAGGGCCAGATTTAATTTCCAATAACAAAAATCATTACATGAACAGAACCTTACTACAAGGACCTGATCACACTCAGAATCAGGATAACGTAATTTTCATTAAAATCATAGAAATCTTACATAGAAGGAAAATAATTGAAACTCCCTAGGTATCTGAATACAAAAATTACGAACTTGATTTCCAGGTACTAGAAAACCCCAATCCACCTTATGGGTATTGTTTGATAACTAGATGTCCTAATTGGGGAAACACATACTTGAATGGAACCTTAGAATAGGGAAATCTTTATGAGCATTTAGGTTACACTATTCAGTAAAACTATTCCTAAAATTTAAAACATTATATTTTCAAATAAATAATTTATTTTAATACTTATTATTTCTCTTATAAATTAAATGTTTTTATTTAAAATGTTATTCACAAATTTTAAAGTCTTACTACTATATTAACCATTACATAAAATCATGGTATTTAAAGAAATTTTATTTTTCACCGTTTACCCAAAAATAAAAATATTTGTAATAATAAAAAATTTATAATAAGACAATATTATAATATTGAATCATGAAATTATGTAAATGATTTAAAATTCATGTTATAAAATGTACTAATTTATCCTTTAATGAAAATCATAAAATATAACTCATAAATTTTTCTATTCTAAATAACGTTTTCAAATGCCAGTTGTTCTTATTCTAAAATTATATAAAACATTAATAAATACTTTATTTACAAATAAATGTTATATTTTATTAATATATTTATTTAATAATAATATATTAGTTTTCTTTCATACAATATATGACATATAAAAAACAAAGAATTTCAGGACTAAAATCTAAATCTTTAAAAGAGGAATCCAGTACATAAGCTACAAAAGTTACATCTATGAATGTTATTTATATAGGTAAAGAGTTATTTTTCTAAAAACCTTCTGGGAATGTTGATTCTATATAGTTTATTTTACCATCCCTATTGTACATATTTATATTTCACCCAAGCCTGATACGGTTCTTTCTAGTGCTGCAATGTCTGAATATAAATCCAATTCTATTCATGAAATGTATCAATATATAATCAAGTAAAAAAATTAATATGGATAAGAATGTCCAATATATTAATTTAAAAGTGAGTAATATGCAAGGATATATGGAAGTGATTATGAAGATTTTTTTCGTGGAACATCCATCTAATACATTCATGAGATTTCTCCCATGCTCAATGCTCCTCCATGTTTCTCTTCTAGTATGTTAAATCCATTAATAAGAATATAAAAAAATGGGTTTTACTCTACTTAATAGATTCTTGGTTAGAAATCATGGATTATTATTAACTTCTATATTTCAATATATTCATTGAGATAAGCATTTCTAAATATGTTTTGTATTGTCTATGAGGAAGTAGAACTCTTTTAACTCCTTCTATATATAATTTTTCATGTTCCAGATAGAATGTTGATGTAGTTTAGTATCAATCCCATATATATATGAATGAAAAATCCATGAATGATGACGCACTATATACCGAGCAATCTAGGGAAAGACCCTAAACCATTATCTCAATGATGAAGGTGGACATTATTCATAATGTGTCTTATGATTTCAGTATATCTAAGGTGAATAATTAAGTAGTTCTAAAAAATATTTTCAATATAATAATGTTAAATAATCTATTGGTATTCATGAGTGTGCTCCTATAGATATTTAATGGGTTTTATACCTCCTACCATGGACCCTCTTACTATCTCTTGAATAACCCTGACCTTAAATTTACCTGAATCCAAACCACCATCATAGTTTCACAATATCCATAATCCTTGGACATATAAATAATATATTCTATTTTTGGTAATTTTGGATTTCATTTGATATATTTCTATAGATATGATTGATAATTAATGGAATTCATTATTTTTACATTTTATAATCACTTCATAGTGATTTTATTCAATTATATTTTTTAATCACATTATTTTGATTTCTCAATTCAATTATTCCCATTATTTCAAATTCATATATAGAATTCTAAATAATTTGTTCAAACCTATATGTGACAAATTTAAACATTTTTCTTTTCCTTTATGTTAATTTGTTATAAAAAATTAGTGATAAGTTGGAGTATGATCCCCTAGTAATAAAATGAGTGATGTGTCCAATTAATTAGGGATAAGAAAAGGATAAAATACATTTTAAATTAAATATAAATATTATTTAGTATTCTAAAATGTCATGATGAACATTAATATTTCATGTTTGATTTCTTCTATTATTTTTCATCATTAATTGGGGTGGGATTTCTAGACAACCAATGTTTCTTCAACATATCCCATATTCTTTAAATTTTCATGATCTCAAATACCTTTCAGGTATTACAGATAAATTTATTTAAACCTTTTTTTAGTAGTTTTATCAATGTATGTAGCCCTTATTTTTTACAACAAATAATTATAAAATTCTAGAAACATTGACTAAAATTTTCCGAAGTATGGTAAATTAGTTATCTGATGCATTTTCCTTCTTGGAGAAACAACTACATTAATCATTTTAGTATATCAGTACTATACATGAAGGAATCTCATATGTGAAATCCATTTCTCATATCTCTGACTATGTTGAAATCAAATAAGTTAATGAATCAAAAACATGAAAAATCTATTTGATAGATCAATTTGATATGTGAATATGTTACATTGGGTAATCAACTATTTGATTTTGATATGTGGGGAAATCAATTACATGGTTCCAAATAAATAAATAGGTTCATTCATCTATGATAGAATTTGACTATGTGAGAAAATATCATATTTGTGTAAAATTGACAATGTGTAGTAAAATATCTTTGTGGATAATGCCAATAAAAATTCAGCATTGTAGATAAATAGTCTTTGTGAGGAGAAACTACATGGATTAATTTTTTATTGTGAATTGAAATATATATAATTTGGCTATGTAGTGACATTAAATATTCTATATCATTCTACAACCTTGTATTTATTATTTTTGGAATAATTATACTGTTATTTAATACATTCATGAATTCATAAAATTTCAATTTACCTAATTAAATTAAAAAATTTATTAAAAAGTGAGGTTATGAGAAAGGAAAAAAAAATAAGGATGATTTAATGGACAATACAATAACTGCCTATTTTTTATATTTTCTCAAATAGATTTGATTTTCAATAGTATATGTTATAAGAAAAACCTTGTTTAAATGAATAGTGATATATTAATAATATATTTTTACATAAAGTGATATTTATCTTCTATCCATTGTATTTGTAACATCCTGAATTAAGAGACACTAAAACGGTGCGCCGATTTGGTTGGACATTAGGCCTCTAGTACGCCTCCCCATATACCATATGATACCAAATAGTATTGATGTTCTATTTTGGGATATATTATGATGAATATTCCCTCTCAATCAATAATAAATACACTATTATTACGAAATATAATATTTTTTTGACAAATCTTAACTAAAAATTATTAATGATTGAATAAATGCTCAACCATGAACATAATATGATTGAAATAGAGGAAGGTGTACATAGAATATTGTAAGATTGAAAAATGAAATAAATAAATAAAATAAACTAAAAATATCTCTAATAGTATCTTGGGAACTATCTATATCTTCTACTCCCATACTCAATATTAACCAAGAATGGTTACATTGAGAAATCATACTCTATAAATGTTAGCATTCCATCAGGAGGCCTGTTCAGGTACCCTTGTGTGATGGAGACACGAACATGGTATGAAGTAAAATCAGTATCCCAGCAAAAATGGAATCTATTGTCTGATCTTGTCTAGGAATATTAAAAAAGCAGTGTACTTGTATATCTAAAGTAAGGTAGTGCTATAATAATAAATGTCAACAATTCATGCTCAGATTCTTCAAGGAAGCATGGCTGACTATACCAACATTAACCTAAGTAGGGATATCATTGAACATGTCACACTATATATATATATATATATTAGTGGATTTATATATATGCAATCTATAAATAAAAGTGAATATATTCATATATATGAATACATCATACTAATCGGGATTTGATGTGTAACTCAATCATCCTAAAAAAATCATAAGAGTGTTATACTCTATAAGAAACATCATTCCCATATTAATTCAATGAATGAAAAAGGGAATCAGATCTAATAGTCTCAGATAGAATTTTAAAAATTACAAAATATGGTCTTATAATAAATTTTAAATAAGGCCAATATATGAAATTAGGATATAGATGTCTTATATATCATCATGCTCATTGATTTGACCACCATACTTGTCATCATAATCACGGGGCTGACAGATGAAATGCCCAAAACCCATGTGATACCAGAAACCATTCCCATCATACTTGATCAGAGGTGTGAGTTTTCAAGATCAACGACCCATACCAAGGTTCCTATAGTAATAATATTATTCTACGTATCCCTATAGGACTTATGATACATTTTCACAATGTTCTATAAGTAGGAAACTATCTTCACTCAAGGTGTAGTGGAACCTTTTAGTATAATCAAGCATAAAATTTGGAATATAGTTTATAAGACCATACTTGACATAATCAATTTCGATTACACCACTATTGAATTTTATTTATAAGTAACAAGAATTCCATTTCATTTTACATTATCTATGAAGGTGATGGGTACAATCCATCCCATAAAAGACATTACCACACATCATCAATCGTTTCAAATTTTTATTTACAAGAAAACACACCTCACAAGGTAGTTTCATTAGAAAACATGATATTTTCAGTAAATATTTCTTTTAATTCCCTTTAAACATAGCATTCCAGTAGACTAAATTCATAACCCAAAATGAGGTGACTTGTAATGAAAGAAAAACATCTTGAGTTCAATATTTGTGTACCATTTTATTTAACAAACACCAAGGGTGATTTATTCATATTGTATACCATAATCATCATGTATTAATATGTCAATCCATCATAAAGGGGTGGATCATGTTAAATTCATAGCCTTCAATCATATCAAAAGGGTGTCCAAAACACAAGAGAAGGGTTTTTATGCATTTATTTTATGGTATTTCATTATTTAGAAACAATTCATGTAATATCTAGAAAATTAAAATAAAAATATAATATAACAATGTGACATTAATAGAAAATCATATAGACCACCAACCACAATCATTGGATGATCCACATGTCCAACATTTGTCATTATTTCCATTCAAAAAAAAACAAATCAGAAGAATCACCATGTTCATTAAATATAGGAAAATAGACCATATGGATTTAGAGTACTGTATGGTTTGAAAAATGTAGGAGAGAAGCACGGGGATTATAGATCTTACAAATATGGTTCCAATTCATGAATCAATGCAAGATTCATAGTTCGTTTAACAAAGATCGCCCAAAGTATAAGAGGAGAGGGAGGGAACACAATCGGTCTCCCTACTATAAATGGATGTGGAATAAATGATGGAGAGTAAAAATATGTAGTGGATAATAGTAATTTAAAACTCAATAATTATCAACATGGTTGGGAAACATGGTTTGTTAAATAATGCAACAACTATTAATCCTCCTTTACCAAAGATCCACACCCTATATGGTTAGCTTTCACAATTTGAAAACAACGATCCTAAGACTTGAGTTACAACTCGTTAAGTTGAACTATGGGTACTGTCATGGAGAAAAGTTTGAAAAACCATGCACACATGTTTTTCCATCACTTTAAAAACAAACAAAAACCCACACAACCATGCAACTCAAATCACATGATTAGATTAAAACTTGAAACTCCTATAATTGTACATGAACATTAAACATGATATCTCCTGGATGGATACCATAATTTAAACTAACAATATACCATGTTTTTCTCTCCTATAAAGAAGGTTTCTAGATCTCATAAATCCCACAAACCATCCTACCTCTCAGGCTTCCTAATAGGATTGAAGAAGAAACTAAGTAGAGGTTGATATTAAATGAGTAAAAACATCCACAAAAATAGATATATTTGATTTCCAACAAAGGAAAAGAATCACAGGAAAAGAACCATGTTACAATTCCCCGATCACACTAAGAATCATGATAGCGTAGTTTAATCTAAAATATTACAACACTTACATAGAAGGAAAAGAAATGATGATAACTAAGAATATTATTATAGAAATTATCCACTTGAAGTCTATGTACCATAAAACCCACATCCACCTCAGGGGTATTTCTTAATAACTAGAAGTCATACTAGGGATAATTCATACTATAATGGTACCACATAATAGGAAATTCTTAAAGAGAATTTAATTTACATTATTCTGTCAAACTATTTCTAAAAAATAAAAAAATAGGGTTTTCAACTAAAATTTATATTTTAATATTTAATAATTCTCTTATAAATTAAATATTATTTACTAGAAAATAACTCTATAAATTTTTATATCTTACTTATATATTAATAATTACATAAAATCATTGTATTTTTAGAAAATTTATTTCCCAATATTTTTTAAAAAATAAATCATTATATAATAATAAAAAATAGATACAAGAAATTTTTTATTTTAAATATATAAATGTGGTATTTTTCTTAAAATTAATCTTATAATAGGTTGTAATTTAACCTTTAATGAAAATAATAATGTATAACTAAAAATGTTTCTGTTGGAAAATGAATTTTTCAAATACTATATGTTCTTATTCTAAATTTCTATAGAACAGTAATAATAAAATTATTTATTGATAAATATTATATTTTATTAAAATTTTAATTTAATAATAATATATTAGTTGTATTTCAAAAAATGTATGACATATAAAAATGATACATTTAAGGATATAAATGAAAATCTTCAAAAGGGGAATCCAATTCAGTAACTGGAAATGGTCATGCTATGAAAGTTTCTTCTACATTTAAGGAGATGGTTTTATACAATTCCTAAAGGAACAATCAATCTATGAAACTAGTTTCTCATTTCCATGTTTTACCTATTTATATTGCACCCATGCCTGCTACTCTTTCTTCTAGTGCTCTTGTGTCTCAATATAAATCCAATTTTATTCAAGTAATGGATAAATATTTAATCGAGTAGATGGCTAACATGTATATGATGGAAAAATATATTAATTTAATAGTGATCACTGTCCTAGGACCTATGGATGTGATTATGAAACAGAATTTGTGTAATTTATAGCTAGTACTATAAGGCCATAGCCTTAAACCTTACTTAATCATGAGTTATTACAAGATTACACATTGAGGATCTTTTTAGGTTTAGAGTTTTAGAGAATTATATTATAAAACATGCATTACATTCCACATTTAAACAAAGTGGTTACATAAAAGATAGTATTCATTTTTTTCCATCAACGGAAACATATGTAAAAAATAAAGCATGAATTCTTTCTTGACACTTCCTTGACACTATCATCATAACATGTACCTTTCCCTTGGCCTGTGAAAAAAATTTCAAAAAAACATGGGATGAGCATAAAAAGCTCAGTAAGGGTTATAAAAATATGGAAAGGAAACTTGAGTTCATATATACATAAGAATGAAATCATACATTACCCCTAAAACATTGGCACTTTAACATACCTCATCAAATCAGGAATAAATCATAGAAATCATAAGACATAAAAGGTAACTTGAGGCATTCATAACATTATTATGTAGAGAGTAACCCTCTTGGTTACGTTTGGAATACCCACCACAGTATATTCCATAAATATCTTTGGAAAAACCTTAATGTTTCACTCCTTCATGTTACCCAATGAATTGGAGAGCTATGTCGGGCTCACCCACCCTTAGTTTATCACGGAACCACCCATCTTCATAACAATTCCCAAGAACCATAACATAATCGTATCACATAAAACATGCATAAAGGAAACATAAAATTTCACACATTTCAATCACAATATATCAATAAAACACATTGATATAAAAAACCTTATGAAAACCATTTTCAATACCCAAATAAAAGAAAAGTAAGACATGGTTTTTATTTTTCTTTTAAGAAGAAGGTATGGCTTGTAGAGGAAGCCAAAACATAATTAATGGTCACGGCGGCGGAGAAGTCATTGTCGCCGTATAGGTATGACAAAAACATTCCCTTTTGTCGTTTTGTAAAATGCTTCGTATAACAAATATTTCTTTTGTATAAATAGAAAAGTCAAATTGGTTTATACACCGTATAAAAGAAAGTTCTGTATAAAACAAAATATGCCTCAATTAAAGGAGATTGAGACGAAGTCCCTTACAAAGACGGTATCCTTGGTTTAAGGACAAATCAATTACATAATTATTTGTGACAAACGAATACAGAAAATATAAGTGGATATTAAGTGTAAAACAATCAGAGGTTATTCACAAATATTCATAGAATGACATATTCAAGGAGTACATGTTTATCCCAAAGAATCAAATTTGGGTTAAGAAGTTCCCTTGCAAAAATTTGACAGCCTCTACAAAATTCAGATAATGAGTTGATGAGAGATAAAAAGGGTATCTCATCACATGGACATAAAATTTAAATCAATAAGGATATATAAGAACATATCCCAACATAATAGTATGTGAATTAAAAGACATAACAAAACAAGTCTTTTAAAAATAGGAGGGTGAAAGGTTCCCTTACCGACATCGGTATCTTTCGAAACATACGCCCCGTGAAAGAAGGACAATAAAAAATTGATGTAAATACTCATAAATGAAAGTATATTACACAATGAGTAAAATAATGGGCAGTACATACACCACTGAAAGGAAATTGTGGAAAATATATCATAAATCTCACGGGAATAAAAGTGAGATGAAAAATCCCTTTTGAAAACTCGGCAGCCTAATGGCGCCACATAAAACATCCAAAATGGATTCATGAGAGGAAATATGGTCTCTCATCATATCAACATAATGTTTAAAGAAAGAGGAATATAAAAGAACAACCCCCAACATAACAAAGAAAAGCTTAAAATAATTGACATAAAGTAGAGTACTTAAAAAGAAAGAGAGAGGTTGGATCTCTTACGAAAATTCGACAGCCCAATGACGCCACTCAAAACTTCCAAAATAGATTGATGAGAGAGTATAGGGTCTCTCATCATATTAAAATATAAATTACAGTAAGAGTAATATAAAATAATATCTCAATAACAACAAAGATGAGCTTTAAATGGAATGACATAAAAGAGTGTACTTTAAAAGAAAGAGAGGAGTCAGATCCCTTACCTCAAGTCCAACTTGTCTTGTTCATTTCTTTATATTCCAGAATAATAAACATTGGTCAATTTATAATTGCCTAAGGACCTCCTTTAAAGATTATTATTCAGTTCATATAACATATTATAATGTTATAATAATTGTTTAATAATGTTAGTTCATATCAGACGTTTTTGCCGATGTTTGGTACATGAGTCAAAAATGAAATTGTTTGAAAAATGATTGTCCTTGTAGTTATAAGTAAATATTTTCCAGAATAGTATTAATGATTAAAATATCATATATATCCAGTACATATTCTTTTTATACTATTCCATATCATTTGGAGATAAAAAACAAAAAGCACCGTTCATGGAGACGGTAGGCCGTAAGTACGCATGAACGCTACTTTCCTTTTTTCTTTGTCATATTAACGGAATTAAAAAATAAATGATATATATATATATATATATATTATAATTCTAGAATAATATATACGTTATATAAGTCACATATGTTCATTAATTTCATTCTTTATTCGTTCCATGTATTGCATGTACGAGTCACATCACTTGAGGAGGCGGTAGTCCACACTTCCTCATATGAAATTATCGCATTTACACTACATGAAAAGAATAAAGGTATAGTTTAAATATAAAATACAGAATAATATAGTAAACATAAATACCATATATATCATATATAAAATACAGTGAAATCATAAGGACACCTTTAAAGGTGTTAAAAGAATATTGAACAATCATCGTTTCGTGAGGCAGAAAATCGCCAACCACAGAAACAGTATGTTCTTTAACCATTTGATGAAGGTGTGTGTAAGTGTAGCTCAAATAATTCTTATAAAAACATCCTATAATATTGAAGATACTTTAGTTGTTACAAAAGAAATGAATAAAAAGAGTATAGGGGGTTGGAGAATCAAAAAAAAAACAAAAGGACACAAGTGAAGACATTACCTTAAAATCAGGTAACTCCCTTTGGTTTGAGCTCAAAGGATTCCTTGGGAAGCATTCTCCCCAAATTGAGGCTTCAAGGAGTTAAAGAGGGATGTGGAGATACAAAATGGGCTGGGGTTGGCTGAGCCAAAGGCTTTGGAAGTGTGTGTAATGAGGTAGAGGTGGGGGCCTTTTATAAGAGGAGAGGATGGGCACTCTTGGAAAGTAAAGAAATGTTACTTTATTTTAGAATGAGTTTCGGATTTTAGTGGTCCCAGATTGATGTTTTTCGAGGGTAAGGTGATAAGGGTTCAAAATCCACCCATACAAAAGGTTTTTGGACATGTGTAGGTCTTAGATATTACATTATCTTTCCATTTTATTTAAATCGTTAAATAATGAGGTCATCGATGCATCATCATTATGTCATAAATAATATAGTTTATATAATGTCTAAAAATTATAAAAAAAAATATGATGTAGGAAATCGTTTTAGCTTTCCAATTAATTTTATAGTCAAAATTCTGACTTGTATAACCCCATGTAAAAATTGTTTTAGTAAAACAATTCATGTTTGTCTCATTTTTACTTTAACATTAAATAAAAAGGTATTTATGTCATTTTCCAACCAATTTGGCTCCATGGGGTCCCCAAGTTGACCCATAAATTGTCTTGGTCGTCCATGACACATCCAATGAGGTTAGTACATGTGTCTAGGTCATTTCATTTTATTAAAACATTATTCATACCCTAAATTACACTAATTACCTCTAATCGTGATTAAAAACATAATAAGTTACTATTCACCAAAAAAATATTTTAATCCCATTGAACCACATTTTAATTCTTATTGAAAACCATGTATTTAGGATTTTTGAAATTCAAAACACAAAGATGGCAAAATTTCATTTAAACGGAAAAATCAGTTTTTATAAGTACCACTTAGTGGTTTCACTATTCATAAAAAATTGAAGTTTTTCAGAAAACTACAAAAAGTTCACCCTAAGCTATATTTGATATTCCGAATTCAAAAATGATTTCTATTTTACAAAATTCAAAACATATATGTTTCATCAATTAATTTAATAATTAATTCCCGATGTCAAAACAAATAGCGTGTTTTTATGAAACAAAATGTATCAAAAGATTGACGCTAGTTTAAGACCGATTTCAAAGTGAAATTAATTACAACAACCACTGTTGGATTAAATGTTAAAAATATATTCTAATTTCACTTTGAAACCAATTAAAAAGACAATCAAATCATATAAATAAATTATATTAAAATAGGTTTTGAATTAAAATACAACATTTTTCACTATTCATTAAAAATTGATCTTTTTTGAAAAAATACCAAAAATTTACACAAAGTAAATTTTGATGTCCCAATTCTATTGAAGAATTTTATTTTTCCAAATATAACACATAAAATTGTCCAAAAGTGGATTTAAAAGAGGTTCTCCATCAAAAGGCGGTTAATCAACCTTTTAAAGAATATTAGAATGTTTACGCTTAAAATTGGATTCATTTTCATTTTTAATCCACTAACATTTATTGTAAAAACTAAAACTATTTGAAAAACATATATAATCATTTTTTTAGTTAGTTCTGTTCATTCCCTCCATTACAACGGATAGGCATTAACTACTATTTAAAATAATATTATTTTATTATTAGAGTGCAACGTAAGATTCCCAAGAAACTCGTTGTTGAATGTTGGGTATGCCAACGAGCATAGAATCCCCATTAAAGTAATATTAATATTTTATTCACAAATATGGATAAATATAAAAATGTCATATTCTTTATTTACCTGGGGTGTTACATCCTTCCCCCCTTTTTGGGAATTGCATCCTCGCAATTTTAAAATTGAGCTTGGAAACAGCCTTGAAAGTCCCACATCGGAACAATAGTCGGTAAAATAATCACTTTAAAATAAATAAAGATAAGTACCGAGGTCACCCGAGTTAACCCATACTAGGATTCCATGTAGGAAAACATGGATATGGAGGAGAAAACATAGGGTCATGTTCTGATGAAGGGTGATAGAAAACATGTTTAGGAAAAGGTTAACCACAATAAAATCACAAACTTGTGATGGCTTAAATGGTATTTGATTCCCCAGTAGGAAAAGTTAATAGACAAAATTTTTGTTTTACGTTAATTTTTATTGAGGAATTTATTCATAAGGAAACATAATCACTTATCATGTTGACTTTCATCTTTTATTAGATTTCTTACACAAACTCATATTTTCTCCAAAAGACGATTATTTAGGAAGACTTGTTCACATTAAGAGTACTATAATAAACTTCTAGAGAATCACCTAATCCAAAAGAGAGAACTATATACTTCCCATGTCTTTATACTTTAACCAAAACCGAAACCAAAAATGTCAGTACAAGATCAGATAATCCAGAAAAGGATAACCCTTTATAAAAAGAAAATATATTCTTAATCTCCAAAATTTGTCCAACAAAACCCAAAGTTCAACGAGGACCATTCGATAAACAATTTGTCCATAAAATTCTTCAAAGTAAACCAATATAAGATTTAGACTCGAATATTTGAAGGATTTAATCAAAAAGTCTTCCAAGGTACAAATTAACTTTTATCTCCAAATAACATCAATTGCTCTTAAATTCTCATATTGAAAAATAATTAACCTAATCACATATCCTCCATGATAGGTTAATCATTTCCATAGATAACCCAAAATTAACTTACTCTTGATTCCTAAAATCATCTAACAAAAAAAATTACTAACTAACCAGGGACTTCATGTAGTCCATTTGTAGGCAATAAATACCAGTCGCACTTTGGTTGTGGGTTCGATTCCCACAGCCTTGTCCGACGCAACAGGTTGTCACACGGTCTGCATGTTGTCCTTTTTCCAAAACTATATAATTCTCAAATCAGTCCCCAAAAAGAGATAAAATCATAAAAATAAACTTAACATAATTTATCCTTAATTTTATCTCATGCATTTCACTTCCATCATAACATATAGTAACCCATTATTACCTAAAAAGTAAGGATCATATAAATCCAATTGGTTCTTTATAACTATGTCCACAAAAGAATAGATAACTATTCCTTGAATAAAAATTTTCATATATTAAACATCAGGGTTACACATACTATAAAAAGTATTCTAATGTAACCCCATCATCAAGAGAGACTTAATACTCTTAATAATTTCACCATAACTCTTGAAGCCCTTATATGTTGACTTCTTACTCACTCAACATTATTCATGATCCATTAACCATTCCTTTCCAACTTATTATGAAATAATTCTTTCCTACAAACAAAATCATGAATCATATCCTAAGATTCCAAAATAGGAAAACAAAAGTTATGAAATAATCCATACCTTTGATTAGTCATTGTCAGTATCTTCATCCACAATCGGAATGGCATTAGGTATTGGTAAACGAATATTTGTACGATCTTGGTGATCCCATTCACGAAACATCTTCATAGGACATGTGTTTGCATAATGACCATGCACACCACATTTAAAACATTCAATGATCCCTCAGAAAGAACTTTTTTCCCTTTCCTCGAGTCAACTGGATGCTTCCTTTTTCCATGGAAGGTTCTGGCTTTATGACCTTCATTTCCACATCTATAGCATATTTCTGTCCCTTTGAAACATTTTCCTAGGTGTTTCATTCCACATCATTGACACATAGGTTTTTGAACACACATACCTTTATTATTATTACCTATAGTTCCGTAGGGATTTATTTCACGCATATATGATGCCTTAGAGAAATCACCATGGTTTAGCTGGTCAATCATGACTCCATATAGTTGGTTGAGGATAAACTCAATAGTTCTCATTTCAGCTCCCATATCATTCAGTTTCCTTCTAAAAGAACTGTCAAAGTTTCCCTCACATCCACTGTTACTTTGGTGCCTGCTAGATCCAGCCATTTACTAAAACCAAAAAGACAGTGTGAGTATATAAACATAACCATCGTGTACTAATGAGGAAGATAAACACTAAGATATACTTACTCATTCACATTATCTAAAAATGTGACTCTTTCTAAAATCCTAGCCAATATAGTAATGTCAGTTATTCTTAAAGAATACCCTAACCTTTAAAGTTATCTAAACTGACCTCTGATACCAACTATAAGGCCCTAGCCTTAAACCTTACTTAATCATGAGTTATTACAATATTACACATTGATGATCTTTTCAGGTTTACTGTTTTAGAGAATTAGATCATAAAACTTGCATTACATTCCAAATTTAAACAAAGTGGTTACATAAAAGGTAGTATTAATTTTTTTCCATCAACAGAAACATATTTAAAAAATAAAGCACGGATTCTTTCTTGACACTTCCTCTACACTATCATCATAACATGTACCTTTCCCATGACCTATGAAAAACATTTCAAAAAAACTTGGGATGAGCATAAAAAGCTCAGTAAGGGTTATAAAAATATGTAAAGGAAACATGAGTTCATATATACATAATAATGAAATCATACATTACCCATAAAACATTGCACTTTAACATACCTCATCAAATCATGAATAAATAATAGAAATCATAAGACATAAAAGGTAACTTGAGGAATTCATAACATTCTTATGTAGGTAGTAACCCTCTTGGTTACGTTTGGAATACCCACCATAGTATATTCCCAAAATCTCTTCGGAGAAACCTTAACGTTTCACTCCTTCGCGTTACCCAATGCATTGGAGAGCTATATCGGGATCACCCACCCTTAGTTTATCATGGAACCACCCGTCTTCATAACAATGCCCATGAACCATAACATAATCGTATCACATAAAACATTCATAAAGGAAACATAACATTTACACATTTCAATCACAAGATATCAATAAAACACATTGATATAAAAAAACTTATGAAACCATTTTCAATACCAAAATAAAATAAAATTAAAACATGGTATTTATTTGTCTTTGAAAAAGAAGGTATGGCTTTTAGAGGAAGCCGAAACTCAAATAATGGTCACGGCGGTGGAGAAGTCATTGTCGCCGCATACGTATGACAAAAACATTCCCTTTTGTCATTTTGTAAAATGATTCGTATAACAAATATTACTTTGGATAAAGGTAAAAGTCAAAGGGTTTTGTACACCGTATAAATGAAAGTTGTGTATAAAGAAAAATATGCCTCAATGAAAGGAGATTGAGACGAAGTCCCTTATAAAGACAATATCCTTGGTTTAAGGACAAATCAATTACATAATTATGTGTGACAAACGAATACACCAAATATAAGTGGATATTAAGTGTAAAACAATCAGAGGTTATTCACACTTATTCATAGATTGATATATTCAAGGAGTACAGGTTTATCCCAAATAATCAAATTTTGGTTAAGAAGTTCCCTTGCAAAAATTTGACAGCCTAACGGCATCACTAAAAAATTCAGAAAATGAGTTGATGAGAGATAAAAAGGGTATCTCATCAGATGGACATATAATTTAAATCAATAAGGATATAGAAGAACATATCCCAACATAATAGTATGTGAATTAAAAGACATAACAAAATAAGTCTTTTAAAGAGAGGAGGGTGAAAGGTTCCCTTACCGACATGGGTATCTTTCGAAACATACACCTCGTGAAAGAAGGACAATACAAAATTGATGTAAATACTAATAAATGAAATTATATTACACAATGAGTAAAATAATGGGAAGTACATACACCACTCAATGGAAATTGTGGAAAATGTAGCATAAATCTCACGGGAATAAAAGTGAGATGAAAAATCCCTTACGAAAACTCGGCAGCCTAACGGCGCCACTTAAAACATCCAAAATGGATTGATGAGAGTAAATAGGGTCTCTAATCATATCAATATAAAGTTTACAGAAATGGGAATATAAAAAAACATCCCCCAACATAACAAATGGGAGCTTAAAAGAAGTGACATAAAGGAGAGTACTTAAAAATAAAGAGAGAGGCTGGATCTCTTACGAAAATTCGGCAGCCTAACGGCGCCACTCAAAACATCCAAAATGGATTGATAATAGAGAATAGGGTCTTTCATCATATGAACATAAAAATTACAGTAATAGTAATATAAAATAATATCCCAATAACAAGAAATATGAGATTTAAAAGAAATGACATAAAAGAGTGTACTTTAAAAGAAAGAGAGGAGTCGGATCCCTTACCTCAAGTCCAACTTGTCTTGTTTGTTTCATTAAATTACTGAATAATAAATTTTGGTCAATTTATAATTGCCTAAGGACCTCCTTTAAAGATTATTATTCAGTTCATATCACATATTATAATGTTATAATAATTGTTTAATAATGTTAGTTCATATCAGATGTTTTTGCCGATGTTTGGTACATGAGTCAAAAGTGAACTTGTTTGAAAATTGATTGTCCAAGTAGTTATAAATAATTAATTTCTAGAATATTATTAATGATTAAAATATCATATATATACAGTAAATATTCATTTGATACTATTCCATATCATTTTGAGATAAAAATTGAAAGCACCATTCATGGAGACGGTAGGTCGTACGTACACATGAACGCTACTTTCATTTTTTCTCTGTCATATTAACGGAATTAAAAAATAAATGATATATATATATATATTATAATTCCACTATAATATATATGTTATATAGGTCACATATGTTAATTAATTTCATTCTTTATATGTTCCATGTATTTCATGTACGAGTCACATCACCTGAGGGGGCGGTAGTCCACACTTCCTCATATGAAATTATCGCATTTTCACAACATGAAAAGAATAAAGATATGGTTTAAATATAAAATATAGAAGCATATAGTTAACATAAATACCATATATATCATATATAAAACACAGTGACATCATAATGGCCACATTTAATGGTGTTAAAAGAATATTGAACAATCATCGTTTCGTGAGGCAGAAAATCACCAACCATAGAAACAATATGTTCTTTAACCATTAGAAAAAGGTGTGTGTAATTTTAGCTCGAATCCTTATTATACCAACATACTAGTATATTGAAGATACTGGAGTTGTTACAAATGAAATGAATAAAAAGAGTTTAGGGGCTTGGAGAAGCAAAATAAAAAAAAGGACACAAGTGAAGACATTCCCTTAAAATCTGGTAACTCCCTTTGGTTTGAGCTCAAAGGATTCTTGGGAAGCCTTTTTCCCAAAGTGAGGCTTCAAGGAGTTATAGATGGATGTGGAGAGACAAAATGGTTAGGGGTTGGCCGAGACAAAGGCTTTGGAAGTGTGTGTAAGGAGGTAGAGGTGGGGGCCTCTTATAAGAGGAGAGGAGGGGCACTCTTGGAAAGTAAAGAAATGTTACTTTATTTTAGAATGAGTTTCGGATATTAGTGGTCCCAAATTGATTTTTTTAGAGGGTAAGGTGATAAGGGATCAAATTCCACCCATACAATAGGTTTTAGACATGTTTATGTCTTAAATATTACATTATCTTTCAATTTTATTTTAATCGTTAAATAATGAGGTCATCACTGCATCATCATGATGTCATAAATAATTTAATTTATTTAATGACTAAAAATTATAAAACAAATACTGCGATGTAGGAAATATTTATGGATTTCCAATTAATATTTATAATCAAAATTATGACTTGTATAACCCCATGTAAAAATTGTTTTAGTAAAACATTTCATGTTTGTCTCATTTTTACTTTAACATTAAATAAAAACGTATTTATGTCATTTTCAAACCAAAGTTGCTCCATGGGGTTCCCAAGTTGACCCATGCATTTTCTTGGTCGGCCATGACACATCCAATGAGGTTAGGAGATGTTTCTAGGTCATTTCATTTTATTAAAACATTATTCATACCTTAAACTACACTAATTATCTATAATCGCGATTAAAAACATAATAAGTTACTATTCACCAAAAAAATTATTTTAATCCCATTGAACCACATTTTACTTCTTCATGACAACCATGTATTTCGGATATTTGAAATTCAAAACACAAAGATGGGAAAATTTCATTTAAAAGGAAAAATCAGTTTTTATAAGTACCACTTAGTGGTCTCACTATTCATCAAAAATTGAAGTTTTTCAGAAAATTACCAAAATTTCACCCTAAGCTATATTTGATATTCCGAATTCAAAAATGATATCTATTTTAAAAAATTCAAAACATATAATTTTCATTAATTAATTTAATAATTAATTCCTACTGTCAAAACAAATAGCGTGTTTTTATGAAACAAAATGTATCAAAAGATTGACACTAGATTAAGTCCGATTTCAAAGTCAAATTAATTCCAATGACCACTATTGTGTTAAATGATAAAAATATATTCTAATTTCACTTTAAAACCAATTCAAATGATAATCTAATCATATAAAAAATTTATATTATAAGAGGTTTTGAATTAAAATACAACATTTTTCACTATTCATTAAAAATTGAACTTTTTCGGAAAAATAACAGAAATTTACACAAAGTAAATTTTTTATGTCCCGATTCTAAAGAAAAATTTTATTTTGTCAAATATAACAGATAAAATTTTCAAAATATGGATTTAAAAGAGGTTCACCATCAAAAGGTGGTTAATCGACCTTTTAAAGAATATTAGAATGTTTACGCTTAAAATTGGATTCATTTGCATTTTTAATCCTCTAACATTTATTATGAAAAGTAAAAATATTTGAAAAACATATATAATCATTTTGTAGTTAGTTCTATTCATTCCCGCCAATACAATGGCTAGGCGTTAACTATAATTTAAAATAATATTATTTTATTATTTGAGTGCAACGTATGATTCCCAAGAAACTCGTTGTTGCGTATTGGGTACGCCATCGAGCATAGCATCCCCTTTAAAGTAATATTAATATTTTATTCACAAATATGGATAAATATAAAAATGTCATATTCTTTATTTACCTGGGGTGTTACAAGTACTTCCCTGAGTTTCCTCCCTTAATTTATACACCACCATGTTTCTCTCCTAGCAGGTTTTAATGTTTTAAAATGAATCTAAGTAATGGTATTTAATTTATTTACTAGATGCAGGAATAGGAATTAATGATTATTCTTGAGTCTTGTAAATCAGTATCATCCTTGAGATATAAATTTTTGAAAATGATCGGTATTATCTATAAGGAAGAAAACATATTATCCCCCATTCTATATATTATTTTAGAGCTACTATATAACAATTTTCTGTATTTTATAATCCATTCAATCTCTAGAATAACGATAATTCCAAGGTAAATAATGAAATAATTGCTAAGAGATCTAGGGAAGTAATTGCATCCTTTATTATTCCAAAAAAGGTGGACTTTATGATTTTAGTATATTAATAGGAAATTTTGACGTAGTTCTTAAAGCACCTATAAAAATGAATAAATTCATATCTGGTTTGATTATTGCATATTGTGAATTTATTAATATTGGAATGCTTTTTCCACCTCCTACCATGGAGCCTCCTACTATCTCTTGAATATATTTTTCCTTAAATTACCTCAACCCAAACCACATTCTTAGTTTCACCATATCCATTATCCTTGGAATTATAATTAATTAGTTGTATTTGTGTAATTGTTTTTGTGTTCTATTGATACATTTTTGTAATTATGATTTAAAATTATTGAAAATTATTCTTTATTAATTCCTAAACCACCTATTTGATATTTTTAAAATAATGTTTTTAAATTTATTATTTTGTTAAATAAATTCAGCTGTTTTGATCATTTCAAATTTAGTTTCAACATTACAGATATTGTTTTTGAACATATATGTGCTAAATTAATAAATTTTTTATATATATACCCTATATATTTAATTACAAAAATGGGGGACAAATTGGATTTTTTCCATAAGTAATAAAAGGGGAGAAGATTCTAATCAATGAGGAGAAAAAAGGATAATAACATTTTAAATGAAATATTAATATTATTTATTTTTCTATAATATCATGTTACACATTTTGAAAATTGAAGTTAGTTGTCTTATTGGTTTTTTTGAACATAAAAATAGGGGGTGAGGGTAAGTAAAATTGGTTCCATATTTCCCTTAGGATTTAAACATTGATGATCTCAATTACCGTTAATATTTTACATATATTTTATTATGTTTATTCATCAATATTTATATGTATTTTAAGTCTTTATGTTGTTAAAACCATTAACTTTTCAATTATATACACTATGGATAAAACTATTCATTGTATGGAAAATTGACTACATGATGAATTTGGTATTAATGGAGAAACAACTACATTAATTATTTGACTTTATAAATTTAACATATGAAGGATTCTCTTAGCTAAAATAGAGATTTCTTAGAAATGACTATGTGGAAATAAAATAGGTTGATGAATCACCAACACAAGAAATCTTCTACATAGATCAATTTATTTTGTGAATTGGATATTTCGGGTAATAAGCTAAGTGTTTTGGATATGTGGTGAAATCAACGACATGGTTCCAAATGGATACATAGGTTAATTAAACTATGTCATAATTTTACAATGTAATGTAAATTGGATATGTGATGAAAGATAGATATTTGGAGAATCCCTACAGATAATTGTCTACTTAGATAAATTGGTTATGCAAGGAATAAAAAGATAGACCGATTTGTCTTGGTTAATTGAAAACTATAGAATTTGTCTCTATTGTGATCTTCAATCAAATTTGTCATTATGCATCACTGTATTAATTATAGATGAATTAATTTTATAGGGATTTATTATTTCTGTGGTTTTATTATTTTTTTATTTACCCTTGTATGTTTAAAAAAATTTATAAGAGGCAGGTACCATGAATGGAAAAAATATAGTGACAATATATTAGATAATACAGTAACCGTAGGAGATATCATGAAAAAAAATTTCATATAAATTTAATTTTATCGATGGAATTTTATATAAGATACACTTTGTTTAGATTAATAGTGATTTATTATGAAAATATTATTATTTAATTTTACATTAGACCTCTCTCCATTTGGTTCATAATGACTTCACAAGAGAACCACTAAAATGGTGCCTCATGTCAGTTGGACACTAGACATCAAGTTCACCTCCCCATATTCTAGAGGTTACTAACAAGTAGTTAGAGTTTATTTTTTTATCGGGGGGAAACTACACCATATATATTTTTAATAAACACTACACAATAAATATATATAAAAGGTAAAGAATAAAATCTTAACTAGAAATCATTAATGACTGAATAAATTCCCAGGCTATAAATTACTCTGATAAAAATAGAGGAAGGTATACATGGTAAATAGTAAGATTGAAAAGTGTAATAAATAAATAAAATACACTACAAGTATCTCCAATAGAATCGTGAGCCCTAGCTCAATCCTGTACTCCAATACTCCATCTTAGACAAGAATGGTAACAACAGACACACACAATCCATAAATGTGTACTTGTCACTCAGAGGTCTGTTCGGTTAAACTTATGCAATGGAGATCCAAATAGGGTATGAGATAAATGCAGTTGGCCAAAAGCAATGGTGTCTAAAGTGTAATTTTTTCTTGGAATATAAACTATGTATCATAAGGGTATATCAAAATTAAGGATGTGTTGAAATAATAAATTTAAACTGGACTGGAACAAATTCCTCAAATGAATTGGGATGACTATACCTGCTTCAACCTTAAATTGGATATCATTGAACATGTCACCATGTGTGTGTGTGTGTGTGTGTATACATGTGACTATTTATATATATTCAGTATATACGTACAAGATTATATATATATATTTATAAATATGTCGTACTAGTCATGATTCAAGGCATAACTCAAGCATCCTTGTATAATCATAACTGGCATACTCTATAATGGAAATAATTCACATAATAACTCAATTAATAAATAGTGGAATCAAATATAATACTATTAGGTTGATTATAAAAATATTAAAACATGGTCATATAATAAATGGGTCATATGTGAAATATCTAAAAATTGGATTTGGAGTCTTATCTGTCACTCATCTCATGGATGTGAAAGCCATGATAAATATACTAATTGAGGGGGCATCCAACACCATTCCCAACAACCCATGTGATGTAAGACTCTATTCTCATCATCCTTGACTAGGGGTGTGGGTCTTCATGCTCAATTATCCTATCCAAGTTCCCTCAAGTCATATTAAAATGTAATGTAACCCGACATGACCTGTAATCCCTTAGCCTAATGTTTTTAATGGGGAAACCTACATCACTCAAGGTGTAGTGGAACCTTTTAGTACAATACACCATAACATTTTAAATATAGGGCATAAGACCATACATTCTATAATCAATTTATTTTACACCACTATAACAATGTATTTATAAGTCACAAGAAATCTATTACACTTAATAGTAACCATGATCTCTATGGTAAGAATTCATTCCATAATATACAATATCACACATCATTGATTATAAAAATGTTTGATTTATGAGATTATAAACCTCCAAATGTGTTCTTATTAGAAAACATGATATTTTCCTCAAAAAATTCCTTTAGTTCACATTTACAATCTCATTTAAGTGGGATAAATTTACACACCAAAATAAGGTGAATTAATATGCAAGAAAAACATGTCACGTTCAATATAAGTGTACCGATTTTATTTAACACCCACAAACAGTGTATTAATAAAAGGTAATACCATAATAATTGTGTGTGATTATGTGAAGCCACACCAAAGTTGTGTTTCATGTTTAGGTCATAACCTGCAACTATATCAAAATGTGATCTAAAACACAAGACCATGTAGTCTAAGAAATTAATCTCAAGAATTTCAGAATTTAGAAGTGAAACCTAGAATGACTAGTTCATGACACAAAAACTGTATTATATAACCACATGAATTTACTAGAAAATAATATATACCACCTAACTCATTATTAGGACATTCCACTTGTCCAATATCAGGCTTTGGAATGATCCAAAACAAAAAAAAATCCCAAGAATCAATAATTCGGTCAATATATGAAATATGATCTCACATGTATTTAGAGTTATTTATGGTGAGTTAAATGAAGAAGATATGAATGAGGAGTTGAGTGATTACCAACACAGTTCCAAAACACCCATAAGTGCTTGATTTATACGTTGTTTTTGGAATATATCTCAAAGAATAATAGGAGTGGAAGGTAGCTAGAGTGGCCACCCTACTATGCATGAATGTTGAAGAAATGATGGGGAGTAAAATAAATATAGGTAGATGAAAATTTTCATTTAAATGTCATTAATGAGACGAATGGTTTTTCTACATAGATTGGTAAACCATAGACTAAAAATTTAGACTCCTCTACCTAAGAGCCACAACATGTAACGTTAGAATTCTACATTTTGACAAACCTTGCACCTAAATCGTGAGTAGATACAGCTTATGTTGAACTATTGGTGAAGAATAGGTTCAAATTATAACAAACCAGGTGTATCATGTGTTCCCACCTCACTAATAAACTACTGAAACCCAACATGTCCATGTGCCTCAACTCACATGATTAGATCAGTCCTTGCAACAACTACAACTCTACAAGACCATGCCACCCGATTTCTCCATGAAGGAATTCATAGTAGAAAATAAATGTTCTCCCTTTTTGTGTCCCCTAGAAAATGGATTTATAGATACTAGAACTTCTAAATCTCACTCAAAACCCTATGTTACATTTTTTTCTTTAAATCATATCAAAAAACAATACATATATGTGCTCTAACTCTCAAAATTAGCTTTGAAGAACTAGTTTATGATGTTGCCTTACCAACAAATAAAATGTTAAAAAACTCAATGAATATTCAACACAACTAAAGACACTATACCTTAATATATCCCCATCATATAATTTTTCACCCCCAAGAGGCCTTGGGGAATATCAAAAACAACACCCAACCAACAAGGGTAATTAATTTTTCTTAAAATGACCCCATTTTATATTGAAACCCCTCATGTATCTTCAATATTTATTTATAGTATAGGGCTCTTAAACCACTAAAACATGGGCCAACACCCAAAACTGTTATGTGAAATCCAGAGAGAGCATAACCAAGGCCATATAACCAGAGACATGATTCCATCATTGACCTTTTTATCAAACTGTCTAAGGGTCTCTCCCCTATATATTTTAACAATTGAATGGACAACACAGATTAATAGATCATTAACCATAGTAATTTACTATTGAGTAACACAAATAAAATTGAAAAGAGAATCAAGTAATGTTTCATAGAATGAACCTCCTGATTATAGTGATTTCATCACCCCTGGTCTGCACTATGGTCACGACATCCATCTCCAATTATCCCAACTCAAAACAGGTCAATTTAGAGTCGATTAAGAAGACAAGAAAGCCCTTTCCATGACACCTGAAGAAATATACAGCATTAAAGAAATTATTCTAAAATGACCATATAAATAATTTTTAAAGATCCCTAATAGAAAAACCTCTAGAAGAATATCCTTAAAAATCATGATTAGATGGTTGGTTCAATTGAAATTATATATACCAATGACTTCAAGTGGGATCATCTTGAGAAAAGGTGAAGCACATTCCCCAAAAAACATAACAAAAATTTAGTGGTATCTCATAATCAAACCATTCTTGGTTGCTTTTATGAAATTACCTATAAGAAAAAAATGACCATCCAAAGAATGGCCTCTCTGGGTCATAAAACTTCTCCCAAGAGGGTCATCTTCCAACTGCCTATGGTGTCACCCGGACTGTAGGTCTTCTTTTAAATGGCTCCTTGAGCACAATTCAAATAATTCCATCATTCTAAATGTAAGGGGTGTTTAATTTGATTTAACTCCATTTATAACTGATGATTCTCAGCATGCTCAATGTGAGGTCGCGAAAGGGTTCATCATCACCCTTAAATAATTAGTACTCCGTGATTTTATCTCTTATCACAAGCCAATAATTCTATTCCACAATCATTCCAAAACAGGTTATAACATCTGTAACCAATTCCTGAAATCATATCTCTCGACTTTGAGTTTTTAGGTTCAAATAGGGGTGAACCATCCCATAATGCCCAATTTCTATTTCAGGTTTACCCTCATCTTGGGAAAAACAATTAAAAAGTCTAATATCTAGTTCACACAATCCACAAGAATCACATTTAAAATAATATAAGTCCTAGGCTTGCACGTGGGCTTTTAAATATGATGGATACTTAATATACCCATGAGTAAATGGAGTTAACAAGGTTTACCATTTGTGAGAGTTTATATCCCATAGCCCCAATTTTAAGTCTCAACATACTAGCCTAGGAGTAATCCAAAAACTAATCCAAAATAACTGTGACACAAGGTACATCGATACCTAAATAAGGTTGGAGTTACCTTTGATCTCTGATTTAAAATCAGTATCCCACATGTGCCATGATTTTTTTAATAACGTCTCCCTCACATAGTAATATATGAAAATATAAAAATGCCACTACAGTTCAACTTGTCCTGGCACCCAGAAATTACTACCCATTGAGATCATTTTAAATAACATTCACTCTAGGTGTATTACAAATCAAAAAAAGGTATCACTATGCCTGTGACAAAAAAACATGGGCATGTAACATTCATCAGATCTATAACAAGAGTAAAATGGTACTCATTGCCTATAAAAAAATCAAAAACCATAATCAAACCTCCCTACCAGGTTTCCTAATAGGATAAAAACACACACTGATTAGAGTTTGAGATGAAATTATAAAATAAGCATCAACCAATATGGTTCAAATTTATTTTTCAACTACAAAATGGAATACCATGTAAATAACCATTCTAAATGGCCCTGATCACACTAAGAATTAGGATAATATAGTTTTCACTAAAATATTACAACACCTATGTAAAAAGAAAATATTTGAAACTCATTGGATATCCAGTTACATTAATTACCCTCTTGAGATCCAATTACTAGACAACCCAAGACTTCTCGGGGTTATTGTTATGAAACTAGACACCCATCTAGGGATAAATCATAACATAATGGTACCTCATAATATGAAAATCATCATAAGAATTTAACAATTATTCCAGATATGATGGTGCTACCTCTACCGACTAGCCCCCTTATTCCATGAAAAAGGCATCGACTCACAAATTTGGGCCATACTAAAAATTAGTCACTAGTTCTTACCACCTATTCTCTAGGTCCAAAAAATCATTGTAAAAGAAGATAATTGTGATGCACATGTAATGCTCATGCTCCCTCTCATGATAAACTAAATGGTATCCCTTATATTTTTGTCCAATATATAACTACCTAGACAAGGTTCCATGATATGTGAATTTAAATAATTCTCATTGTTTAATCACATAGAAAAATTCTAAATATAGAATATCAAGGACCATATATTATGGGAATCCATAATTAGTAGATAATTTAGAAGAAATAATATATTAAAAGCTAGTTTAACTCAAAAATCATTTTATACATTTTTAATATAAAATCATAAGCCCTCACATTTGGCATGATTAAATAAAATAATAGTTTCCATGAATTAGAGGAATTAACCCTTTAGGTTGTAAATATAATTTTAATTAAACAAAGCGTAATACAAAAGATAATCAAGAAGATTATAACCAACTTTTTTTATTTAATGTAATCATTGATTATAGGATATCACCAAACATGTATATGAACATCGTATACATAAATTTTGACACTTTAAATTACCATTTATACATCTATCTTGAATATAACCCCATGATGTTATGTATATAATAATAACAATAATTTTTTGACCTAAAAGTGTCCCATCTAGTCAAACTACTTAGGACATTAAAAATCTCATAACGGGTGTAGCACATACACATTATATATCATGAATGGCCAACATAGGTTGTTTCTAGTTATTTTATAAAAATCATGAACAAAAAAACTATCTGGGACCAATTGTGAAATTCAAGTATTTAACCATATGGGAGGAAATTCCCAATAAGTATAGCGAAAAGGATCCGAAGCCACAATTTACCTTTCAAACAAAAGAAATAATTTTCTTTTTCATCTCAAAATAAAATTCAACATTAACATCCATATAAATTATAATTTAGTTAAATGAATAAACATTTCATAAATTTATATAGTCACATTACATTATAAATTAAAATTTTCATTCTTGTAACTATGAATGAGTTGTTTCTTCATAGTGATCCAATTATATGAATTTACAATTTAAATATATAGAGTTCTCATTCACTTGATTCCTTGTAATGTGACATCCATATAATTGAAACCATTCAAGTTAAAATAAGTATGACTAATAGAACATGTCACAACACTTCTTAATTGGTTAGTTATGGCTCCACCATCATGATATATGTGAAAACAAAATTTTTGCTGATACAAACACTTAAATAACCAATTTTCATATTTTATATTATATCCTTGCTTATTATCATACGGAATTCATGCTAGTAAACATATAAATAATAAAGAAATAAAATACAATGGAAGTAGGGAAACACACAGATATTTTATATAATCAATAATTCTAAAAAACATTGGTAGCATGGTATAACACCAAATCATAGCATAAAACCGTGAATTCTAAAATACGAAAAAATATGGATAAAAATATGCATGTTATAGGAATAAAAATTCATTATATACATGGAAAAGTAATAATAACTCACACACCGAGCAATATAAATGAGAATGGAAGAAATTAACTTACTAGATACAAATTTAAACAAGATGAATTATCTAGAAAGCCTCATATTTTACAACAGTCAAGAAGACTTTAAATAGAACCTTTATTAAAAGTAATATATACAGAAAGTGAATTCATAGGATCCTAAAATGATGTATGAATGCAACTCATATATATGGCCATATTGGGCCAAGAGGTAAAAATCATTATCCATAAATCAATAAAAAGATAAAATACACCTATCAATCAAGGTAAAATATAAATCAACTATAACAACAATAGAATCAACAATCCAATCCCCTAGAAACATGATCATTCCCTTATGAATGGGTTAGTCGTATCCTGGCATGGTTTATTTACCCAGTGTCATCACATTCATAATATATTTTCTAACATTTACCAAAATAGTAATACCAAAGAGGAAAATATCCTTTGATACCATTTTTATCATCACATACTGAGAGCCACTAATAAGGTTCCCTGAGCTGGTTGGCCACTATTCCTATTGAATGCCTCCCCATATGCCAGAGGCTACCGGCTAGCAGTGAGGGTATATTTGTTGTACAGTGGGTAGACCATGCCATCTTGGAAAATAATAATCTTAGAGAAATAATGAAATATAAAAGAAAAATAATATAATCATAACTAGAAAACACTAATGGTTGAATAAATAATCATTCATGAACATGCTCTAACAGAAATACAGGAAATCATACATAGTACATAATAACATTGAAAAGGGAAATGAATAAATAAAAGACACCAGAACTATATTCAATAGTGTCAAGAGAACTATCTCAGTCCCCTAGTCCCAAAATCTATCATATCATATAAGGGTAATCATGAGAAACAATAATTCACGAACCTTAACTTGTAATCAGTTGATCATTTTGGGTACCCTAGTGCAATGTAAGCCCAAACTATGTGTGAGTTAAACTCAGTATGCCACCGAAAATGGTGTGTAATTTATAAAATAGTAAGTGAATACAAAATAATTTTTGTAATGGTATATCAAAAATAAGTCAGTGTTGTAGTAATAAAATTAAACAAGTCGGGCTCAGGTTCCTCAAGGACACTAGGCCAACTATACCTGCTTCAGCAAACGTTGGGACATCTTTAAAAATTTCAACCTATATATATGTTTATATTTATATATATTCTATATATACTAAATAGAATATATATATATATCCATATTTGTAAATACAACATTCTAGTGTGGGCTAGAGGTGTAACTCAAGAATCCTTTTATAATCATAAGAGTGTAGTACTTTGTAGGGTAACACATTCCCATTATAACTCAATTAATAAATAAGTACATCCCATCCATCAATATTTGGTAAAAATTAATAATATTAAAATAGTTTTTAATAATAAATGGTTCATAAGACCAATTTATAAAAATATGATATAGAGGTAAGGTCTTTAAACCTACATAGGGATGTGTCATCCATTGTCAACAACAAAATTGATGTGGTGTGAGACACCATCCCCAAAAACCTAAGCATTGTGAGATTCCATGCCCATAATCCCCAACCAAGGGGTGTGAGTTTTCATGAACAACGTAAGTAACCATTTTTCCTCTAGTCCAAATAAAATTGAAGGCAATCCTGCATTTTCTTGGAGCATTTACCTCGATATTACATAAATAAGAAACCGACATCAATAACGGAGTAGTGGACCCTTTTCATAAAATTGATTGTATCATTTTAAATATAGTCCATAAAAATATACATTCTATAATAAATTCAATTTCCATAACTATTTAATTTTATTTATAAATGAAAATAAGCCCATTACATTTAACAATAACTATAAAAGCTATAATAATAATTTTTTATATAAGATACATCGCCACACATCATCAATCATTTAAAATTTTCAGTTATATAAAAGTACAGCTAAATATGTCGGTTTATTATAAAAAAGTGATATTTTCCTAAAAAATCATATTATTCACTATAAACACATCATTATAGTTGGATAATAAAATATAAAAAAATGAGGTAAAATTGAATTCTTTCGAGATATGAGTATATCAATATAATTGCACACATGTTGTTTGATACAAAAATAAAGTAATGTTTAGTCACACTAATGATATTAATTATTATTTATTATTATTCCAACCCACCATAAAAGGGGTTTTTTAGGTTGAGGTTATTACCTCCAACCATTATAAAGGGTTTTCGAAAACACAATACAATATTGTCTAGATATTTAATTGAAGGAATTTCATAATTTAGAAGAGGAAACCATAAAGTACAATTTATAACACGAAGAATATATCTTATAATTAATTGATTATAATAGAAAATATTAGTGTCTACCAAACTCATGTTTAGAATTCTCTTCTCATTCAATATTTTTCATTGTTTTGATTCGAAGTGGATGAATTGGATGAATTTCCAGGCGACCTAAAAATAGAGTAAAATTTCATCCAGGGATTTATAATTCGGTATGGTGAAGTAGGTGATCAATGAATGTATGGGGAGTCCTGATATTACTAATATGGTTCCAATGAACTCAGTGATGCTTTATTCATAGGTCATATGAGGATGATCTCTCAAAGCTTCTGAAGGGGGTATGGAGCTCGAGTTTCTGCCTTGCTACGCATGAATGAGGAGGAAATGAGGGAGATGAAAATAATTAGAGATCGGGGAACAATGTATATTAAATATCATTAATGACCCATATGGTTATACTTCATAGTTTGGGAAATACTATTCCAACCATGATGCATTTGCTACAGAAGATCCACCCGATTAATTATTAGCATGCCTGGTATCACAAACCATGCCCCATAATAATGCATAAATGTTTGCTAAGTGGAACTAATGGTAAGGGATAGGTGAAAATTTTGAAAAACTATTTGTGACCCTTGTTCCAACCTTTTATATAATCTTTAGAGACCACACATGGTCCTAGTGCTGAATGCACATATTAATATCAAATCATGAGACACCTCATTCTCTACAGGACTAGGCCAATGTGGTTTCTCTAGAAGGGATTCATGGTTAAAAATAATTGTGTGCCTTGTCTGTATCTCCCAGAAAGATGGATTTGATCATGGATCTCCTAAAAAACACTAAAAACTATGTAGGACATCGTGGGCCTTAAACCATATAAAAAACAACATTATTAAGAACACTAACTATCATAATTAACTTTACATAATCAATTTATGATATTGTGCATCCCCAAAATGAATAGTTTAAAAATTATAGGAATTATCCACCCTGTCTATGATACATCAAATTACCTGATTTTTTTGTATAATTAATAGAACTAAATTATGAAACATTTATCACCACATATGTATAAAATTAATTCATTTATCATCAATTAATTATAAATAATATAAAATCAACTCAAATAAAACTAAATAAACTTCTAATGAATTATTTACTGCCTGCAATGAATTTTTATCTTAATAAAATTAAATTAATATTTTTTGGTGAAGGATTTTAATAAAAAAATTATATTATATATTAATTCATAGGTTTCAGACATCAATTAGTATTTTCTATTCATGGAATAAGAATAAATATGTTTTATTATTAAAAATATATTTTTTCTAACAGGTGGGGCTTATTATTATTTATAAAATTATTTTAAAATTGATTTTGTAAAAAATATATTCATTGAATTAAGAAAAAATATTACATATTTGGAATCTAGATGATTAATTTTTTTAAATAGACCCCTTATACTTTTGAAAAATATAAATGGTATCCTTGGTAAAATTTATCACATCCACAAAAGTTAAATCGAGATAATATTAGATGAAAAAAATATGAAAAACCATAATTTTCAACCAAATTATCACTCGATGAATGGAATTTTATGATACTTAAATTATTATTGAAATTGAGTTTTTTAATGGACACTTTTCCATGAAAATGAACTTTATCATATTTAAGTCAACAAATGTTACCAAATATCACATTCTTAGTTTTAAATATATATTATGTGTACACATAGGGAAAAAATAAACTTATGAATGAATCTAAGTGTATATATTTAGTTTAATTAAATTTTTTCATTATATAAATATACTTATAAATTTTAAAAATTTGAAAATGTCCATTAATTCTTATTCTACATTAATATAATATTTCATAAATTAATTATAAAATATAATAAATGATTTTAAAAAATATTAAAAGTAAAATAATTTGAGTTATTAAATTTGTGCCAAAACAATTTATATGAATATGAGATATTATCGATATTTTAAATAATTATATTAAAATTAATAGTTCTTCACTATATCATCAGAGAAAAATTAAATGAATATTGTATATATAGGGGATTATAACATTTTACTAAGATATTATTTTATTAAATTATGAAAACATAATAAAAATAATAAAAAAGGAAAATGGGTAAAATATAAGGATTAAAATTTATCACATAACCTTTTTTAGGGACATTTTAACAATTTTTTATCAATAATAGTAATATATTAAAATATTTTAAGAAAATCAAAGTGTTCCTCTTCCCTCTTTTGTAAAACAGATCCCTCTTCTATCTTAAAAAATATTCTAATCTTTTATTTCAAACTAAATCAATCATGTACTCTTATAAAACACACTTGATACATTTTATATATGTAATACTTTCCAAAATATCATCCCAAGATCCCTTATGTGGAGATCTAAAGTAGTTATTTCAAAGCAGAGGTAATCTCTTTAACCAATCACTTTATTTTTAATTATTCATTAACCACCTCTAAGTGTAATATATTTTTCATTAAATAATTACATTAGTAAACTCAATATACTATTCTATTTTATTCATTATTAAACCACCTTTATTTTCACTCTTTACAATAAATGGGATATGAAAGTATCACTCGTCCATACATAAATATTATTATCCCCATGTAGTGATTCAATTCATTTATAATCACCATATTTTATGGATGAGTATTATGATGAGTATAATGTTTATATATATATTATATATATGAAATTTTTACAAATATATAATTATAATATCATATCTACCATATTTCATTCTAGGCCATTAGATAACGATAAAATCGATTAGGTGTACATGTGTATTACCACATCCAAAAAGTGATGTGATTAGTTTTACATTTATGATTTACTTGTATGGTAATATTGAATGATTTAATTAATATATATGATATATCTGATAAAATAATTAATTTTAAAGGTTATATATTATTCAAAGTTCTTTTATTCCATTGTGTGAAAAAGGAAAACAATTTTTATGCAGATGTACAACCTTCCACCGCCTTGAATGGAGAAATTAATTTTTATATCTCTATGTTATATGATTTACTCTAAACATGTTTATAATGAATAAACAATATTATTATATCAAGACCGATTTTCTAGATAATATAGAACTATGATCAAAATAGTGGATCCAAAAAAATTACACTTTAATATACATGATTTTTTTTTTGATATCACCTAAAAAAGTGATTTAAATAAAGTATACTTAGAAATAGGGAAACGGTTCTAAGTAAATCATATATAGATATATATATATATGATTAATTTTCTATAATATATGTATAATAAATATATATTTATTATACAGTATGATCCAAAATATAAGAAGTATATCAATACAATGTTTAGGTATTTTCATTTCATGTTTACTTCTATGGGACAAATGCCTTATAAATAACTTTTTCTTTTATACGGTGTATATACATTCCATGATTTTATTTTATGATGACACTTATAAATATTTTCAGTATTTACATATCTATATAATATTTCTTCATTCATGGAACTTAATATTTAAAGTTAACAAATGTATTAATGGTTATATGTTATAATTTCTTTATTAACTAAGGTTGATAATGATCATGTTTCTAATGATGAAATATTACAATAAACATCTCATAAAAAATATTAGTTTTCTTGTCCATTGTTTATTTGTTTAGAAAATGTTTTCCATTCATTTTCCTCAACATTATAATACAACATAATAAAAATTCATTTCTTAAAAATATATAAAATGTTTTTCTAAAAAATATACAATATTCTTTCATATAAATATTTTTTAAAAAGAATTTGAATAATGTTTTTATATTATGATCTTATTTTTATAGTAATTTTTAATCATGATTGAATTTTTTAAAAATATTTTAAAAGTAGACTTCTTTTCATTTTCCAAATGGTGCACCTTTTGTATTTTTGTACAAAAAATGTGAAACAAATGGTTTATATTATCTTTTATCCTTGAATAGAATTTCCCATTACCATGAAAGTAAGGCTTTTGAAGCCTCTTCTAAATGTTTCCATGGTTATTTTCAAAAAAAATGTTTTCTATAATAGTTTTTATATATTTATATTCTAAATGGGATTTTCATAATTTAACGGGTTTTTCTCGATAAACATATCATGTATCTTTTAAACTAACATTCATATTTAATAAGATCCTATTATGTTAATTAAAACTTTTCTAAGAATGGAATCCATTGACACAATTCTTTTTATTTCTCGGAATGTTCAATTATTTATTTATGAGAAGTATATGAAACCACAGTATTGAAAATGAGTTATGTGATGGTGAATTATGGAAATGTTTATGAATTTATTTTTAATTTAATTTTTATTATTCGATTATATCATTAATGTTTTATAATAATATATCACACTTATATGTGGATTTAGTAATCTGAGATTGGTTATATTATTACCAAGGATAGTGGCTGTGTTATAACTAAGGAAGATGGTTACATTACAAACAGGGATGGGAAAAACATATATATATCTCCAATGAATTAGATAATGATTGATTTATAATGAGATAAATATGAATTTAATGGGATGTGAATCCTATTTTGTAAGTTAATTTTTTCACTATAACAATTTTGGGTGTGAAAAAGCACAACTACAATGGTCTTGGGAGTGAACTCATTCCTCTATGATAGTCATAGAAATAAACCTTGACTAATATGGAAATAATTTTCTATGATTAAGGGTATGTAACAATATTATGTCTTATTCCATTGTTTATATATCATGGATCATTATCTTTGAATCATTTATGATTCATTTCTAATGAACAATCAATATTTATTCCATGAATCAAGATTATGATCTATGATGTGAAGGGTATGATTATCGAATATTATTTTTATTGTCTCATTTGAATATGTTAATGTCATGAAATTTAATTATCAATAACTCTCTTATTTACCCATAAAAATAATATGATCCCATCCTTTCTTATCATTACAGTCCCTAGGTTATGAATAATGATGCAAATTGTTATATATCTAAGAAGGATGATAGTTATAAAAAACATAATTGGATATGATATAGATATTATATGAAAAAAATTTATGTTTACAATTATTGAAAGATACTAAGCCTATAAAATTATAGACTTTATCAAAATGTTATTTATTTAATACTAATATATTAATATTATAATTCTAATTATTAAAATCTGGGTCACTATTGTGGGTATAAGAGTATGTTTCAAATAACATTCAGAAACTAGGATCATATAAAATTTTTGATAACCATGGTGATAAGTCTATGTATAGTACAAAGTCATAATGTTTTATAAATTATCATTTATGACTTTAATTAATCATTAGGATTCATTGGATAAATTTTTTTTCATGATTTGGATATTGTATGTTGGATTTTTCTTGAATGACCAGTCTAATAAATTATGAATAATGGTCAGAATAACCATTTAATATTTAGTATCAGATTATAAATAGAGTGTTGATGTTGGGATGGTAATAATTATATTCAAATACTAATGTAACCTATTTCCACATTATAATAATAATTTCAAAATATCGTGAATATTATCAGCAAAGGTCAATTCATATCCTCAATGATTATATGATCATTAATTAGTGAAAACCCCTTATTTTATAATGATCTCATATTAATTCTATTACTATTCTCTGGTTGATTTATATGGGAATGTGATTCCATGAAATAATGATATTCTCCATTTGGATGAGTTTCATGTCCACTTAGGAAAATATTATTTTTATATTCATAAATCCCTCATATATTACCAAGAGAGAGATTTCGTGTTGAATATTATGAATCAGCTAATGATTTTATATAAATGAAACAAATATGTGATTTCTATGGAAATTACATCAATAATTTGGGTCACTATTTATTATTTAAAATGGGTGTTTATCTTGTATTGTTAGTTAGAAACACATCATTAAATATAATACTATTCCTTCTGAGTTTTTGGAAGGTTTTTATTCGAATACCCTTGTCTTACAAAAATTTATGATGTTTATTTCCTGATACAACTCATAAATTTTTTATACCTATTTATATGATTCCAAACATAATATCCATGATTGGGATTTTAGAACTAAATATGCTACTCCAAGAAAATCTCTATAATAGATTAATTCATCCAAGTAAATCACCAATTGGTTTACCATATTTTTATGTTAATAAGAAATATGGATAAATTATTCCCAACATTGATTATCAAGAACATAAAATGATTATATCATGAACTAGTATCATTTATCCCGTATTCATTTCTTTCTTGATAAACTGTATCGATCTATAAATATTATATGATTGATCATTGTTTTGGATATCACTAATTGTTTTTCCATAAGAAGGATATAACCAAGGAATAATTACCTAAATGTCATGTATAATGTGAATTTATATTGGGGTCATTTTGTTTTACTAATTACCTATATAACTATATTTATATAATGAAAAATGTATTCAAAAACTACCTTTATCACTTTATGGTAGTATTTATAGACGATATTATAATATATTCAAATAGAAAATAATATCTTTAAGATCACATGAGATTATACTGAAGACCCTTAGTAGGGAGAAGTTATATTTAAAAATTACCATGCGTGAATTCCAGCTACATAAAATTTCATTCATAGGTCATATAATCTCATTAGTGGGTATATCAAAGAATCCTCAAATACATTTGTTATGGAATATTGGCCTAGACCAACCAATATGATATGTATCCATAGATTTCATTCTTTTGTCAGATATTTGGAGAACATTATAAATAATATCACATGTATTTCTATTCCACTAATCAATTTAACTCAGAAGGGATCTCAATTCTTTTAGACAAATTAATGTGAAGAAAATTTAAATGAAGTAAATAGAATGTTATTTAGTTCACCTATTCTTACATTTCCCTATAAGATAGAAGTGATTTTAATCTATAGTGATGTATCAGATAATATATTGGGATGAGTTCTAACGAAGAATGATATTATGTTAGCTTATGCCTCATGCTATGTGAAGGTTCTTGTGAAAGATTAACAAACTGGTTATTTGGAATAATCTATAGTAAATTTTTTAATAAATATATGGAGGCATTATATTTATAGAGAAAGGGGTGATATATATATGAATCATAAAAGGATAAAGTAAATTTCTATAAAAAAGAGTTCAACAGAAGATTATTTGAGATGATTAATTGTTATTAGTTCTTAACACATTACCACCATGGAAGTGAATATATGGTGGCAAATTGTTTTGCGTAGAAAGGTTCATGGTAGCTTATATATGCTTATGATCACAAAATATACCATAATTATAAATTTTCAATGGATGGATATTGAAATCATTATGGTATGGGATAAATCATTCCATTCTAAAATGATTGTTCAAACATCTATCAAAGTGAAGATTAAAAAATTATAGATGGAATATATGGAACTACAAAAGGTCCAAAGTGCTTCTAAGATTAGTCTTGATTTTTTTTGGAATTATATGGTTTAGGAACCATGTATGTGTTAAATATATTCTATCATAAGTGATGGAAGGAAATACTATATGGGGTGAGTAGTTGTTTTCAAAATAATAACAAACAAATCAATTCAAGTTTTTCGTAATTTAAGAAACATAACGGTTTGTTGTGCTCATGATGTGAAAAAAACTAGAAATAAAAAAACACATATATATTATAGTGGTTTGGATCCATTTTATTATAGTACAATACTCAAAATTCGATACTTTTCTAGAATAATGTTACCCATTAAGAAACTCACATTTGAAGTTGTGAGAACCTATTACATACTTTGGCTATTTGAAAATTTTAAAGACACAATCCATGATTTTTATAGTAATAAATAAACTAGTTTTATAGTGAATTTTCTACCAACAGTCACAACCCAAAACATCCTTTTGGGTTGTAGAATAACAAAATTAATTAATACCTACTTTTGGTTTTAATAATCATAAACCATCCAAAAATAAATTAATAAAATTAAATAAATTAATAATACAAAAAAATCAATGAAAACCTAGCTCTTTGATCTAATGATGAGGATGATAAAGTTTGATGTTCATGATCAAAATAATAGTATAGGATGGTATATTAGAATTTACTTCACGATAACAACATGTAGTCAAAATTCAAAGAGATTCTTAATCGAATGTGCTATAAGAATATAATATTTATCCATGAATGTAAAAAAATGTATATAAAATAATATGAATATATGTTTTATCCCTTGATCACATATCTAATAAATTAATATATCCTCATTAACTCATATGTCTCCTTGGAGTTTCAAGTGATCAAATAACTATATTCCACTTATTGTCACATAACAAAATATAATTTTACCATTACAATTGTATGTAAATTTTTTTAAAGAAAATAAAATTCCTTTCTAACCATTTATTCATATATAATATAATATCATAAAACATAATATATTATTAGAAATACTAAAATGATTTTTCCCATTGATGTTGTATATGAAATATAAGAACATAAAATTACAGTTGCATAAAATATTAAAAAAACAGAAAAATAGTGTATCGTAACTGCATGTATGTAATTTATTGCAAGTGTGTAATCAAAACTTTTTATATACTCAAAATATTTATTAAATAACATGTAATTATATTTTTATAAAAATATAATTAATAAATATATAAAATATTTATTTCAATTACAAAAATTAAATAAAAACTGATGAATAAAATTAACTTATTTTAGATTGAACAATAACTAGAAGATGAAAGATGTTTCTACTACTCACAAGATACCATTCAATGAGCTGCCATTGAATTTTGTGGGTAATTGTTATATCATTGTAGGAGAGTAATGGTCAACCATTATTATCATCCATTATTACCAGATATACCATTACATGAAGTAGATCTATTATTGAAGTAGGTCTACTATAAATGTAGAGTATCAACCATTTCTGTAAATCTAAAATCATGAGGTGGTTAGATCTTTAGCTTGAATTGATTAATTTTTAGTGGTATAATGAACCATCGTGTGTTCACCTAATTTTATCATTAAGTTCATAAATACTTCAAATTCAAAGATGAACTAACATAATCCATCATAGCTATTGTCGATCTTTTCGGTCATGATACCATTTAATATTTTATTATGTTACCGTGTAGGAGGTTGATGATACTACCATTGAGGTTTGTGATTATGGTGATTCCAATGAAATCGTGGTAAGATAGTTTGAATTTTACATCTATAGAGTATAAGATACACTCAAGTAGTGAATCCATTAAGAAGGTTGAATAGACAAACTATTAATTATTGTTGTTACCAATCAATGATGTTAGTGGTGCTATTGTTTGCTAAAAATTATCTCTCCTCTATTTGGGATCTATTTCCTCTTGAAAAAAGATGTTGGATGATCTATCATATGTTTCTAGATCTCCAAGATGAACACATAGCACCATTATTACTAGACATAATGATATATTCATCACCACATGAAGAACACATGATGAACTTCCACATACATGGAAATTCCTTGACTGATGGAATAACAAGAAGAGTTTTTCTAAACACATGTTGTTTGGGATATTTAACAACTGATATTATCTTGATCGTATGATAGATGATATGAATATAGCATTAAATGATGTATGGATGTTGGAATTCAATATTCAATCTCACATCAAAGACATCAATTGTTGGGACATCCTAAATTATTCAATCAGTGCCACTAATTGATTGATATCGCACTAGGGTAGAAAGTTGGAACACCTATTCACACACATGGGTAGTTTCCCAATAGGACTACCTTTCCCAGTCTCACCAATGAGCACACCATGTGTCCACTATTATCAATCCTATACATGATCCACCCACCACTATAGATGGATCATTTGGGATGGCTATCCTAATGGGTTAACCATTACCCCTATGTGGTTGAAGGTATGACCAATGTGGAATTCCATGGTGGGATTATTTTATTACATGTTCAAAAACTAAAATACATAAAAAAAATAAATTAGATATTTCTTATGAAATAAATACCATAAAAATGTAATATTTAGATATTTAAATTACCATTACACATTAAAAATGTAAATGAAAAATGACTATTTGAAACAATTTCAATTTAGTAAATGTGATGAAATTATAATTTCTAAAACACCTATGAATGGATTCATATATAGAGTAAAACTGTAACACCATCCACACTTTATTTTAATATAGATCTATTGGATGTATCCATCAGTTCATCAAACATTATACATGTTGGATGTAAAAAAATGTATAGTGATCTAAAAGGGTATTTCCAGTGGGAAAATGTTGTGTTATATTTAAGTATCTATATTGATTCTTGGTATGTAAGGAATACAATCCTGAGATAAAAAATTATAAGGGGATGTTAAAACTATTATCCATACTAGAATGGAAATGGGAAAGCATCACAATTGATTTGTTTTAATGGACTCCCCTAAACATCAATAAAATTATGTGATATGTGTTATAGTCGATAACCTTATAAACTGAGAACTATTAATTTTAATTATAAAATATTTCTCTTGGGATAATATTTCCAAAATTTATATTATAGATGTGGCAGTGTTGTATGGGGTACCGCATTATTTGGACTCCAATCAGGATCTGAGGTTTGCCTCAATATTTATGAAGTGTCTTTAGCATGCTCTAGATATAGTGTTGAGGATTAGTTCATCATATCATCCTCATATATATAGTCTATAAAAGTGAACAATTCAAACAAATGATGACATACTGAGATATTGTTCTATGGATTTCAAGTGAGGTTGGTATCAACACATTCCCCTAGTTCAGTTTTCTAACCAAAATTGCATTCATTCTAGAATTCATAATTCTATGTATGAAACTCTATATGTAAATAAGATTATACATCCAATGTTATAATATTATTTTTGAAAAATAAACTTATTGGGACTTAATATACCTATGGAAATGATAGAAGAATCTATATCTATTTAGTAGAACATAAATTATTCAAATAGTTGACATATATGGTATGTCAATAATCATTGGTGTGATCTAGAATACGATATTTGTGGGAAGGGGTTTAAAATGATTTTCCCTAAGGGAAAAGGTTACAATATTCAAAAAGAATGTAAAGATGATCCCTATGTATATTTTTCTTTTTTTAAATATTGATCGATCCGGGATTGTAGCCTATTGATTACTTCTTCCACTGATCCTCTCTCTTGTTCATGATATCCTCAATATATCTCTATTAAAGAAGTGCACACCTAATACATAAATGAAAAGAACCCTGAGGTCATATATATGGAGAAATAATTTTTCTTAGACACAACACTGAGTTTAATCAATCCACGATATACTATAAAATATTATTTTTAAAGATAAATGTATTTTATAGAAATTGGTTTAGTAGGTATAAATTTGAATAAAAAATGAAAAATTTGTGGTTACGTTAGTATAAAATTATTTATCTATTATGATTTTATTATAAATAAAAATTAAAATAAATTGAATGTAAGTGAAAAACATTTCTAAAATCTAGTTTTTGGGAATGTAATGAACTTTTACTTTAACATATTAAATTAATCACAATGGGTGAATTATTTTTATTAATTTTACATATTAAATAATCAATCAAATTTATTTACATTCATATAATATTTTTCTATCTTATGTATAATAATAAACAAATTTTTATACTTAAAAATATATTTTTGGTAAAAATTGATTTTCATCTAATTTTTTATATTTTGATTTATAAAAAATGTAAACAAATTAAATTTATTGAATTTTATAAAATTTATTCCCAATGTTGAATCAAGAGGGTTATATTTTTTTAAATAGGACCCTTTTGTAGACCAATATGAATAGTAACACCGACAAAATATATCATCATGGTAAATGGTATATCAGGGTAATATTTGTTAATAGTATATTATAAGGCCAACAATTTCCATCTGAATTCTTATTTGATGAATTTTATTCAACCCATATCCAATTAAAATGGAAATTGAGTTTTTAATAAACAATAGAACACATAAAATGACCTATATAAAATTTAAATCAAGGAATTTTCGGAACTTTCTCTCCCTTATTTTTAGGTACAACTTATGTGACCGCATATAGATAAAATAATTTTACAAATTAATATAAGTTTCAATATTGAGTTCAAATAAAAAAAATATTGGAAAATTGTTCATTATTTTATGAAATTATATAATTTCCTTAAATTATTAGGAAACACTGATGTTGAGTTTAACAACTTAATAAAAAAAATATTATAAATTATTTTAAACATACTATAAGTAATATAATTCGATTGAGTTACTGTGTTCTACTAATTATGAAGCTTAATATTACATATGAGTTTCCTTTTAATGATTTAGAATCGAATTATAACTTTTTAATTATGACATTTAAGTCAATTTAAATGAATATAGATTAAATTGCAAATAATTATATATTTTTAAAATACTATTTTTTCAATTACATAAATTTAATAAAAATATATTAATAATACAAAGATGATAAAATATGGTTTTTAATATCGACTTTTACCCAATTATAGTCCATTTGAAAACATATGACATGAGAATGGAATTAATATATTTAAGTATTTTTACAAATTCTGAGAGTTCCCCTCTACTCAATTATAAAAGGAAAGCCCTCCTTTATCTTCAACACACTACATTGAGCCTTATGGATTTACCTAAATATACCATGTTTTCTTCTACACTCCACTAGTAGAATTATAGATGTTATCATTTTCAAATAAGACTATCCCTAGAGCCCTTAAGATTACATCTAAAGGAGTTATTTCATATAATAGGCAATCACTTTAACTGACCTCTTAATTTTTAATTATCAATTTATATCCTCTAAATATGTTTTATTATACATAAAATAATTAATTCAGTATCATATATATAATTAAATTTCATTATGAATAAAAAACCAACTATATTCACCCTCTTTCTATCAAATGATATGTGATAATATCACCCATGTGTATGTATGACTTACTATATCTATATAGAGATATAATAATATATTTATTATATCATATTTATACATTCTTTCTTTCCAAATTATTAAAAATGACAACATTGATTGTCCAAATGTGTTTATAACCCCCTCTATGTAGAGATGTGTATAAATTTTCATTACTCATTTACATGAATAGTGAAAAGGATTCTTATAATTAATGTAAATGATATATTAATGAATATATTAATTATTATTAATTATTTTCATTTATTTCATTCCATCCATTAAAAAAATGAAAATTCTGTTCATGTGTACCTATGTAATATAATCTCCCTAAATGGTGTAATATATATTTATAACATTAGATTTTATGAATGATCATAAACAAACATATAATGAATAAATATGATATTTATATAATGATTAAAATTCTATATATTATGTAAAAATTATTAATATATTATGACCAAAATTATCGAACCACAATATTAATGAAAACAATTTGATATCACATAGAACTGTGATTTCAATAAAGTGTTAAAAATGCTTGATAAAAGTTTATAATTAAAAGTATGTGTTACAATATATGTTTATATTTAGTAAAATATATTTATAATAAATTTATATTTGTTGCAATAGAGGATCTAGTGCGTATGAAATAAGTCAGACCTAAAGATAAGGATTTTTACTTCATGATTATTTCGATGGGACATCTACCTTAAACATCACTGGTGTCTTTTTTGTGGTCCAAGTAATTCACATGAATATAATTTTTCAAGATTAATGCAGAAATTATTTTAATTTAAACATCCATATAAGTATATTTCTTTCTTGGTAATTATGGTTCAATGTCTAATGAAATTTTAAGGGTTTTATGTTACAATTTCATTGTTTATTTGTATTTTTTATGGTTATGTTTTCAATGATAAAATCTTTTGATATAACACTCGTGAAACACATAAATCATATTCCCCTCTATATAATTTTGTAAAACTCAAATTTTTTATTCCTTTTAATCAACATAAGTACCCAAGAGGCCAAAAAATTTATATAAAAAATAAATTGGTCTTTATTTCTCTTTTCAATCCAAAAATCATTATTCTTCCATATCAATGATTTATAATATTTATTAACTAATATTTACCAAATTATAAAATAATATTTAAAATTAATTTTTAACCATTTAATAACTTTTAATGAAATCTATTAAAAATAATATTCTTGTGATTTTCTAAAAGAAATAATTTTTTATTTTTTCTTGAAAAAATCGAATGGAATGTTTTCTTTTAACAAATACGAAATGAACATAATTTCAATCAATCATGACCACTATTGGTTTTTAAATGCATATATTCCTTTAAAATATACATTTTATTGAAAATATTTTACATAATATTTAAAAATAGTTTTATTTGGAAGGTGATTTTCAAAATGGAAAGTGAATTGTTTTCAAGATATATTTCTGTATAATTTTAAAGGAATATTCATATATCATAACATATTTTTATATTAATTAATATTTAATAGGTATATTATAAAATGATTCAATTTTTATTCCTTATAAGGATAGTTATTTTTTCATAGATGAGATGATTAAGAAACACATTTATTTTTCATGGGTTATGTTATAGTGAAGTGATGAAATGTTAATCAAACACATTTACTTTACACGGGTTATTATGTAATTATATGATGAATGCTTTATAATATTTTGGAATATATATTTATGTTACCCATTATATTAAGGTGGTTATATTATAATCAAGTATGGTAATTTTTTATAACAAACGATTGAGGTTATATTATAACTAACTATAGAGGTAACGTTATAACTAAGGGTGGTGGTAGATTTGAAAGAATGAATTAGTGGAACAAATATCTCCCTATAATATAATGGGAAATGGTTATTAAAAAATGAGATAAACCTAACAACAAATGAGAGTGAACTCAATTTTGTAAGGTTCTTAGTCCACTATTACAATAATTAGAGTGATCCATGACTAAAATTATGGTTTTTAGAGAGAACCCATACCACTAAGACGGTCTTGCCATTGAGAATTTACTACTAAGTAACTGATTTTTCATTATTTTGTGTATACCTAAACCTTATGACTTATTCTAATGTTATTATCTCATGGACCACATTCTCTAATTTCTTTGTTATCCATATATTATGATGTTATATTATATATTCCTTAACTCAAAATAGTGATATATGAAATGCAGGTTATGATTTTAATATGTGACTCAATTATTATTATACCCTTCTATTCATGTTATGCCTAACATATCATTGATATTTCTCATTTTTAAACATATTGATCATCTAAAATCACTATTTTTATGTTTTCATTCCCCACGTCATAAATAAATGTAAAATGAATAACACAATTAAATTCTTCAATGTTTTCTTTATAAAAATCATTGGAGAAGATATAGTAAAAGTATGCATTTGGAAGAGGTTACTCAAATTTCATACACAAAAAAATAAACCAAACCATATATCACATTGGTTTTTTCTTTTGAAAAAACTTATGCAATAATTAAATTACACCCATTGGTTTTTATATAAAAAAATATGATAAATCCTCATTTTAAAATTTTCATGTTAGTTATAATTATTTTTTAACAACATTACCTAAAAACCATCATAGAAACCTTCATAAAAGTATATATATATATATATATATTTTCATTTATATTAGGAATGTCAAAACTGTCATGGAAAACCATTTATCATTTCAGTATTTAAAAAAAAAATAATTGTGATAATAAAATTATCACTTTAGTTTTTACATAACCGACATGATGAATCCAATTATTAAACTATTCCTATCAATTATAATATAACAAATGTTAAATATTAATTTTTACATATAAAATTTAATATATTCACCCATTCTATTAATATAACCCCAAACTAGATGAAAATAATAGATACCCAAAAAACATCGCAAAATTATATCATTTAAACGTTAAAATTTGAAATTTAACTTTTAAAATCTATATTAAAAATAAACTAAATCCATGTCAGACTTGTGGAATAATATACCAATTCTCTTTGTATATGACATAGGTCATGTTCAATATTATTCCGAAGGTCATCAGAAAGATAAAAAAATTTAACAAAGAATTTAATATTCATTATAAATATAATAAATTAAAATTCAAAGGAAATTGTATATTTTAATATAAGATTCTTGATTTATTTAACTATTTTAGTAGAAATTATTTCATAGACAAATCATATAATATCTTATCCACATACGTCTACCCTTACCAAATGTTTTTAATTCTATTTAAAAATATTTTTTAAATTCAGAATATTTTTTTATGTACATGCAACGAAAATGTCGTAATTACGAATAATGAATATCCATTGTATTTACATATTTGACATTTTTTACTCTTCTTTTAGGTGGTCTCTCTAATGTAATTCAATTATATATTTGAAAATAATATTTTTGAGATTAATTTTAATGTCATTATAATATTATATTGTATTTAAATAACCATCTTCTATACATACTTATCACTATCTTACATGTCAACATATTTAGAGAAAACAGAGCAATATGTGTTCTCTATTAGATGAAAAATACTCAACATACAATGGACACTTGTATATAAAAAAGATTTAATGAATGTGGGTTTTATTTTATAGATAAAAAATTAATGCAATATATGTTCTATACTCTTGAAGGTAAGGATTATAGCCATAAGGAATTGGATTTTTTTTAATCTTTCATCAATATAAAGTGTTCTTTTTGTACCTCTAATTATTATCACTACATGTCAAATAAATTGTTGGCCCATATATAAATATTCAAATTTCATATCATGGTACATACAAACTCTACAATGATACCTAATACAAAACAACAATAATTATTATGATTTAATAAATATAAATAACAAAAATATATATGATAATTGACATAAATGGAAATGAAAAGAACTGTGTTGATTCACAAATACTCTACAGTAACATTCTTGATGATGTCATTATTTGAAAACAACACATTCACTGCACACCAAAAATGATAGCACCCTTTGGATGGCTAAAAAATTCTATCAAAAAATATGAATATGTCCATAATCTACCATATCTAGAAAATTCACTATATGATAACATATAAACCATTACTTATTGTTTTCTATACAATTTTTCGTCACATTAAATTATAATAATAGATAGATATATAAATTTTAAAATGTTACAATAAATTTAACACCAATATCGAATAATGGATATAATATACAAAAATCTCAATACTAATTTTTTATTAAATTCTTGTGGGAAAATAAAATAAATAGATCATAATTTTATTTAACTATTGTGACTTCATCTGTAAGATATAATTTTATTATTGATCCATCAATAATATCTTTTACAGTGACCTTAAGATTCCATGTCTCTATATATTGATTATTAATGGCATCACTAGTATAATATTCATTCCCATATATGGTAATATGATGTTTGGGATCATCCACATATAACTCAAAATAAATTTCAATCTATGTAGGAGGTGGTGGAAGAGTATGATATGTAGGAGTTGGTGGAAGAGTGAGATATTTATTTGGAGAAATAAGAGTATGATATATAGCATGAAATAATCTTCACATGTTTTTAAAAATTAACTATCCTAAATCTTTGATCCTTTCCTCCTTTATCTCACTCTTATCATATACATTATCATCCAACGATTTTATTTTAATTTTATATAAATCTATTATTGAAGAATATTTCGAAGTACCAAACATATTTTTTACGGATACACATACCTTATATACTCATACACAAATTAGTTGTTTAGGGTTTCCCAATGTAGTAGCTAAAATATCCAAAATACCCTCAACTATAAGGCACCATATTCCCTATTCTCCCCAAGGGTTAGCAATATAAATTATTTGAAATGTTATGTTGTGAATCAAAATATATAATGATTTTATTTAACTTGAATTATATAAATAAATTAAATTAATTTAAAAATACTCTTAACTACAACCCTGATCTCATATGATATTGTTCCTTTTTTTTGCTTTTATTTCCACCATTAAATTATCATTCCTATCATGTGGGGAGGATAATTTCAAACCCCTTCATGTTGTATTAAATATTTAAATTACATTAACAATTTTTAATCATTATTTTGAATTTTGGTAGAAAGCGGGTCTAATTTTACGAATTTTTGGATGCCCTTTTTATTATTTCCCGGTTAGCCCGCATGGTTAGATGTAACCATACAATGCTTCTGTAGGTGCCCAGTTGGTTGTGGGTTGTGGCACCTGACTTTGATACTGTTTATTAATCCATGTTTCAATAATGTGGCAAGGCACTATAAGAGGACAATGTCTGGTGGCATGGTTTGAGCGTGGTTTTATCCACCCTACATCTAGTTGTAGGCATCATGCATGATTGACCAGTTTTTAAAATATAAAAAATGGTCAAATGAAAATAATATAATGTTTAATAATAAAAATAATAATATTATTATTATTATTAATATAATATTTTTATTGTTATTTAAAATAATATAATTATAATAAATATTAATTATTATTATTATTATTATTTTCAATAGTTATTATTCGAAGGGTCCTAAAATCATTGAAAAGGGATTTCAAATACTCCCACAAATTTGATAAAGGGAAACCACATGTTCGATTCAAATTTTGAAGAATAATTTTGTAGAATCCAACATTGGAAATGGAACTTTAGTGGTGTTCATACTCACATATAGGAATGATACATGGAAAGCATCGAATCTGAACTATAGTATTCTGAAAAAGATATTGGTGCCAGGTCCACCACGTATGGTGTTGTTGGTGAAAACCAGACAGAGGGGTACACCACCGCAAACCACCACCACATTAAAAAATGATTCGTAGGAGAGGAGAATATGATGGAATTTTGTAAACATGAAAAATCATTCATGGGATTGAGAAAGCTCTTACAACTACTATCGTGAACCATTTCCACCATGAACCCCCCCCCCCCCCCCCACAAACATGGTTGATCGAGTAATCCTTATTCTATGTGATTTTTTCATGGGATTTTGAAAAAGGAGTCATGTAAACCCTAGATACATTCTTCTCGTAACTCTATAAAATGAAACCAAAGGGAGTTGAGAAGGGGATCATATTTTTGGGGTTTATGGAGTTTACAAATGGAAGACTTTAGACAAAAATTATCGACAAAGTACATAACCATGATGTGTTTCCAGTATGTATAAACCCATTGCGTACCATGAATAGAAAAAAACATAACAATGTTAATAAATTTTTCGTGAAGTTAATTGACCAACAATGAAACATATTCCCTTCAAGGATGAACTTCCCATGAACCAATAGATCTATTCCCTTCATCAATCCGTAGTATCTCATAATGCGTCACTATATAGAGGAATCCATGTGAATCATACTGCTTTGATATGCAGATGGAATCCAGCACTGCGTAGCACCACCCTATACAGACGAAACCTAGGGCCACCTACCACTATGATATGTGAAAGACATCCGGGTTTTGACACCACCTCATTACATGGCAACCCATCCCCTTTCATAAAAATATACCATATTGATGGTACCCCACCCTGTATGAACAAATGGTATGGAGAATTGGGTATCTTCATTAATGCCAACTTCTGGTACATATCATGCCGTTTTGTTCCCATATAATCCTCCAAATCCCCTCTGGTGACTAGTCTATCGGCATTAGGCTAGAGCCTCTTCCTAAACCACCATACCGATATGAAAAAATAATCGGGTGAATTAGGGAATACTTCTGTGTTTACAAACCCATGGTAAGCAGAGTCACATGGGTAATACATGAAATTTAGCAGACCCTCATAAGGTCTTTATGTTTACATTTCCATAGTAAATGGGGGCCCAACCGTGGAATACTATTTTGAACCTCTTCATTTTATGGGTCAAGGTTAATAATTTTTTCCCTTACATGTGGATTAGTGATATAAATGAGAAATAATGGTTCATTTTCCATATGACGATAAGCAACTTTCCCCCCTTTTCTGGGGAGCCAAAAAGGGCACTCCCCTTGAGTTAAATTCGTATACGTCTTTCGGGAGTTGTCACTCTTAATCCTCTTAGGATAAGCCCAAGACATGTCTAGATTGACCGTTGGATATTTCTATCCCAAATATCAACATGGGAGAGGAAATTATAATATTCAAATCCCCTCTCCCTCTATCTCCTTTGGGCTACAGTACCATTAGTAGTTAATAGAGAATGTGTTATCATCATATCATTGGAATACTATTTTTTCTTAAACTGATCATGAATCAAAAGGGATTAGAGGCTAGTGGTGATCATGACAACCAAATAACCCCAATGTTTGTGTATCCTCTGAGGTGTAAGCCCCAACCAAATCAACAAATCATCATGAGTCAAAATAATCACCATGGTTCTAGAAACATGGTCTTCCTTTTAGGTATAATCCCCAAATAGAATGAACTATGATAACTGTGATTCTTCCTCGTATAAGGACTTGTAGGACATATTCATAAGGCCTATATTCAAGGTCCATTATCCTTAAATGTCAATCCCAATAAAATTCCCCCAAACATAATAGGGATTCTTATTTATGTTTCATTCCAGAATCATTTCCCTCAAATAGGAAACTCCAATGTATGAGCCCCAATCATGTCCCCCCACAAATGGGCTACCTTAAGGGTGTATGTCTAGACTAATTCCAAACGATGTGGGATTTGATTCCATGATAACTAGGATATGTAGTATGACATTCTAAGGTCCAAACATGATACCCCATATTACACAAGTATTTCTCAGGCCATATCCCAGGTAGGGTCATATCTACACAAAGGGTCATATAACATTTTGGCATTTGGGGTGGTATTGGTATAAGTACTCATGAAATAATGATAATTAATCTTACACCTAGATGATACACCCACATGATTGAAAACATGTAAGATAATTCCCTATCACATGACCTAAAATTGAGATGTGTCATGTAAAGTAGCACTGAACTATGTGGAATCTGATTCCTCTCAGAAGAATATGTATGAAGACCGTTTAGTGTGCACTATCCTATCATCAAAAAAATCTTCATCCCCCTGAATGAGGATAAATTCAAAATCACCTAATTACATGGATTAAACTAGTGTTTCTCAGTCATCCCTGGCCCATGTGTATCCATGAATGATCTTTCATCCTAGTGGTAATCGACAGACACATGCTTGTGAAAGAACTAAGGATTCAAGAACATGTGATCTTTATATAAATCTATAATATTGTCTCATAGTAGTTAATAATTCCCCTCAAAAGGTTATGGTGATCATATCCTTTCATCTTCTAGGCCAATGGTATCCTTAACTATCATAGGATAAATCATCCAATATGCTTCATCCATTGTAAAGTAGTTCCAAAAATAATGGATAAAATGTTTGTTGGGTTTTTTGGGATCTATGAATAAACATATCAGTAACCATCTGATGAAATCGTACCCTATGTGGGATGACTTCATAGAAATTGAATCCCCTATAATAACCCAACAAGACAACTCAACTATTGAACATCATTCATTCCACAAGAATGGCATACTTTCCAGTTTTGGTGTGACCATTCTTCCCACCAAAAAAGGTCACAACATAAATCGAGCCAATTAAAAAATTGTAAAACCAACATGAAACCATCTAAAATAATATAAAATTGGTTCTTATCCATTGTACCCATTTGTTTTCCCTAGTACGATGTAAATTAGGTTGAAAAAAATGGTGACACTAATGTGAATCTCTATAGTAGAAAGTAATTGTCTCTTATCCTTTGATCCATTTAGTTTTCACTAGTATGACATGAATTTAGTTGAATCAAAAATGATGAACCTGGCATGAATACATATCCAAGGTGGTGTGTCACCTCACCTCAAATCCCTTTTTCATTCCAAAGGAATTGGGCCAATCATGATCATATATTTTTCATGTGATCCTGAGATGATACTTTGACAGGGTTTTTTGGTTTATGTATGACATCTATATATTTTGGGAAATTAGTAGGGAAACCATCAATCCAAATGGAAACGTAAAAATTGTCTCAGACACATGCCTTAGTGACTGTATGGGTGGACCAGTTAAAAATAAAGAACATGATCCCATTGATTACACATCGTCTTCAATGTTGGGTTTCAAACATGATGACAAAGTATTACCACAAAAAATGTACTCCCCCCCAGAGTTGAGGCTACAAGATAGACCCTCCATGTTATGAAAGCTCACTATCCATATATTTATCTAATGCAGGTAGTCCAGCATAGGATTACCCCAATGGACATCACAAATAATTTCAATATCGTGTCCTCAGAACATATCAATGAACACCTCCCTTATCTTAGAGATGTATATGAATATGACACTAATGAGTTCGTCTAATCTGTATAAGAACCCCACTCATGGGCTCCTACCAGAAAAAATCACCACCAGCAGCATACAACCCAATATTCTCTCTCTAAAGAGGATCTCTTATCATGGGAACCTTCTTAAGTCCAAAAGACACATATCCCTTGCGCTTCCCTCCAATTGAAAAAAGAAGAAAAAAATCAATTGCTTTTCAATACCCTTGTTCCTGAGGAGGATATCTTTCGTACAAACACAGTGGCATACCAAGGGCCCACATACTACTCTACCTCCTCTTTTAATGCCCAGACTAGGAATAAAGTGGAGAACTATGAGTAAATGCATATTATCACCCCTCTTTTGAATCCCACTATGGATATATGATGGAACAATATGATCCAATGAAAATCCCCACCAACTCTCATCGATCACCCTATGTTAAAAGTGCATCAAATTATTGGTAGATGTGAATATTTAACAATGTATAAGAAGAATTTCATCCAAATAGGGTGTCCACTGACTACAAGAAGGTGAATGTATCTACTGAGTCCCACCATTCCTACCATCTAAATATGGTGGAAAACTATAGGTAGTCATTCAATACTTCCAGTTCAAATAAAAACCACCAGTCACATATGATTGCAATTAACAAGAAGATGAAAGTTCTCTCCTACCACATTGATTTTGAATAATCAAATATTGTGGTCAGAAAAAATAATAAGAGTAAAATTCTTGAGAATGTAAACCAATCATGTGAGAAAAATAAATAAGAAAATGGGAAGACACAAATTACTTCTCCTAAATGTAATTCCCCATATCCAATATGATTGCAACATAAGAAATTAGTTGGCATATCCCGGATACGAGTAAGAGGTATACTTATTCTTCTTCCTTAGTACTGGAGAACTGTAGATACCTAGAGGAAACACATGAAGGACTAGAGTATACACAAACTCTTTCTCCGACATAAAAATGAGAATTTATACCCAGTCCTTCCAAAAGACATATCTCAACACATTCTAATAATGATTGATGATAAAACATAGATTCTAGACAAAATTTGTCAAACCTAACATGATGTCATCATTTCGGTGGGAAAAGTGAGGAGTTAGGACCACAATCTCATCTCCCTAGGTAGGGTAATTCATCTATGAAATAAGATGGTTACTCAAGAGCAGACATGCATCCCTAATTTAGTCCAAGACAATTGGTGTCTATTTTACTATACATGGATTATCGAATAAGGAACAAAAACTTGTTCCAACCGGGAGGACAAAAATTCATTATGGTGATTTATCCAAGGTAGGCATATATCACTTACAGAAAACAAGATTCCCATCAACATATCCCAATGACATCCTGGGAACCAACCAAACATGGACCCATATGTGAAGTCCATTACTAATAGCAGGCGGCCCCAACTACATGTAAGAGATCACCCCAAAATGAATAGCTTAAAAGGAATCTAGAAAATGAAGAGTAGTTTTATGATTCTGCTCTACTAGAAGATTGAGTTCATGAAGCACTAAGAAATCTATCAATAGAGTCATAGGATCCTATAGATAAATTTCCAAATTATGGAAGCTGCATTAGCAGTTTTAAATGTCCTCCTTGTAATGTTTCCACCAGCATCTCTGAAGGTCCCCCTTAGAGCACTAACAGGGGCTTACTCCATGGACCAAAAATTATTGATCATGAGAGACTTTCTCATTATGAGTGTCATGGTAACAATACCCTTGACCAAAAGACCGAACAAAGAGATGGAACTACCAATGTTGTAGTCCACCATGATGGTCCATCCATGTGCATATGCTTCAGATATGATTCTCTTTATAGTCAGACATTTAACAATCATTATAGTTCTCACCAGAATGGTGGTCACCATGAAGGCCCTCCTCACAGTGAATCTAAGAAACAATAATGTATTACCCTCATTATAGCACTACTTGAAGGTCATCCTCATTATGTACACTTTAGATATTCTCTCTAAATCCATAACTATGTTTCTAGAACACTCCATAATTGCATTCATTGTGAAGGTGATCCCCTCAATGGAAATAGTCAGCAAGAAGGTCCTACCTTTGTTGTGGTCTACCCTAAATATCACCCCCTTAGTATACACTGTATGATATCACATTTCGGCCCAAAAATAATCTACAATGGTAGCCTTATCTTTCTTGACAATGATTGTGAAGACCCTCCCCACTGTCAAAATTAACACCGACAAGAAGATCCCCCCACCGCTCTGAAAAAAATAAATACATAATATGCTGAGGATCATAGAAGAGAAAGTTATATATGCAAGCAACTCTATCAATGACAAGTGATACCCCTTCATAGCTGAGAGATAGCCTGGGGCTACACTCATCATTTGAGCCACCCCTGCACCATTCCAACAATAATAACATCTCTGCCATCTTCACTACTCAGGATGAAATCAACACAAAGCATCCATGTTGGGCACAACCAGTAGAGAATGCCCTGGAAGAAGAACAAAATAATATTTTTCTCATTAGAAGTCAATTTTTCATGGACAACATACCAGTTATGTTCTCAACCACATCCACTTATTAGTTCCTTATTCCAAAGGTGCCTTTAAAATAATGAATGCATGAAATTCACATTAATATATGGACAATAATCCCCCATTTGAAAATGAAATTTCTATACTATGACTAGTATATAGAAAATGTCAGTATATTAGGAGAGAATTGTATAGAAATTGACCAAGAAGCACATCTGTTTTCATGAAAACTAAAATTAGAATGTAAAAAAGAATAACATTGAGTTGTTATTCCCCCACATGCTGCACAAATTATGTTGCCTCATTGGGGACACCTCATTTAGTTTTTATATCTGAGTATATGGAGAAAATGGAGATATACACTACACCCCACTTCCCATCAAGCAGAACCATCTAGAAATGGTATCTTGTAATATCACTATCCCATGGAAATAAAATTAACTAACTATTTGGTAAAGATGACATGCTCGATGAGAACTAGCCTTCAGTAAATCTTAAAACAATAAGGACCGATGATAGCAGTCCATCTAGAAGATCCTGTATAAGGACATTGAGAAAACTCAATAGTATTCTTGCCTAAGAGAAGCCAATCAATGAGCATATATCATGTCCACAGAAGGAAATGAATAATGTGAAGACCTTTCACTATATGTGGATCATGCCCACATTGGGACATGTGAAATCAAGAATGCGGTTATAATATCAACAATCACCAATGTATGGGAGCAAGCCCATCATGCAGGCCTAGGAGAATTTTTTACAAAAACAATTCTCATTTATGACCAAAATATATGGGACATGAAATGATTATAAAAGATGGGAGAAACCCCACCCCATAGGGCTGGGGGAATATCTAACAGAAATTGCCACCCAGAGGACGTCTTTATTCTTCTATCTGGGGAGAATGACAAATAGAGATGTCACATATACTACCCTATCCTGTTATTCATGTCCCCCAGGACGAAGGCATTTTGGAAGATCAGATCAAGTGTCCCTTGAGTCACTCTTTTCCACAAAACCATATGGGCACCCCATAATTGAGGGAGAATCCTAATAAAGGATGAAATAAGCATTACTACCATTGGACACCTAGTTCGCCACCCGTAATGTGGTATTCATCGGTGAATGTTGCATAAATTAGTCCCAAATATCTAATAGAAAATAATAAAAATGGTGATTATTAAAGAGAATATGGATCCCTCACAGTGTTGGTCCACATCCATCCAGAAGGTGAGCACTCTCAAAAAGAATGAGCTGCCCAAAATTTGGGCACACCGTAACCCAGTACAACATTGCCTCCATCATGTATCCCCAAATGGGACAAGTAGAAGATTGAGAACTATGACACACATCATCCGAAAAATGAAAATTCATCCTTATCACTTGAAGATAGATTCACTAGACATGAGGAAGAAATGAAATATCTTAGGAGAATCAACATTGAGATACATCAAGATGCATCATCACACACCTATAAAAATGGTTCCTCTACCACTATGACTCATTATAATAGATTTGGAATGGTAAGAATGTTAATTCAAGGAATCTCTAAGACCACCAGTCTTTCTAAAACCTATACTAGTACGATGTCATGATTATCCTCATTGGGGAAGAAACAAGATTAGATTCATGAGAATCCACATCTAATACCCCCGATTGGGTATCTACTTTAGGAACAAACGAAGCCAGCACATTCAATATTTCCCCCATTATGACCTCTCATGATCAAGTATATAAATATTATAATTATTATATTATGAGAAATATCATTTCATTAATATAATGATTATAATCATTGGATGGATAACACACCCTGATAAAAATAGAAAAGAATCCCTACACTGATTGGATGAGAAATGTCATGCCACCACCAAACATGAAGAACCCCATATTCCTAGTGTTCCTTAGATCTTGTGACCCAGAGAAACATCTAATTCCATAATCCTCTTACTGTGATCCCGTTATGGTATCCCTTGGGAAATTAGAAGTAGTAATGATCATATGCTTCGTACAAACCCTGCAAGGGTCAGCTTTTGTGTGGTATACCATCATTCCAGCTAATTCGATAACCGGATGGGAGGACCTTTGGTTCCAGTTCAAGTTCCAGTTCTGCTCAATGTTCCCAAAAATATATTATGTGATCTCATGAACTAAAAATTGTGGGATAATGTGAAAATTTCAAAATTCATTGGTTGATGGAAAGGTCTGACTTACGCCCTCAACTGACATCTCCCTCAATATGAGATTATTTCCTTCTGCAATGATAATCATTAAGATAAGCTACAAACACTACTCATCCTGTTCAATATACAAGTGTGTTCTGGTACAACTCCTCTATCACTAAAAGGATATAATATTACTCACAACATAATAATATCATTTCATGAATATTCCCATCATCCCTATTAAATTGTGCTGGAAGAACTGAAGTATCTTCTGTCACATGTAATCCACCCCATGCACCATCCTCGACACAAAGGCCCACACCAAACCATATGGAGACCCCCTGAACATCAACACATACCCCCACCTCATCAAGATGAGTGATGGGGAAGCAGGTGAAATAAATTCAATAATGAATAAAATAAAGTATATTTTGGTTTTGTTTACTATTTCAGTGGATACTTCATAAAGGCCATGATTTGCACCTTGCTCCATCTTCCAGAGCTAATGAGGGATGATGAAATAGGTTTTCTTGTTTGGCCAAACTACTTCCCCTTCCATCTAATATTGGGGTATAAAATCCAAGAGGTTTTGTTGATCAATAAACACTTGAAAAAGATGATTGATTATGAACATGTCATGTTGGGACTATCACCATCACATGTGACAAATGTTTACACTAATTAGGTGAAAAAATGAGGGTAGTTGAAAAAATTTGTTAAAAATTATCATATATTCGATCTTTGGATTACTAAAAAACATTTATATATACCTACAGGATCCTACAAGAATCATTAAACAACCAACTATGCCACCAACAGCTCTTTATGCAACACAACCGACATCCTCATCCCCACAATCCACTAGGATACAACTAACCAAAATGAAGTCCAATCAGAAGGGTAGAATGAAAATGAAAGTATATGAAATTACTCTAAATATTATGTTAGACTTGACACTCTTAGATTTCATAAGAACAAATCATAGTGTATGGGCACCGCACCGCCAAATGGTAAAACGGGCATTACCGCCACCATATAGAACCATTGAAGGCAGTTGATATGGAAACATATTCATCATAATAGGATCTATTTTTTGCTCTGTTAATGTCATCAACATAATGGATCCCTTCTCTAATGATGAACATGGTAATCAATCAGAAGTCCCCACAAGTAATTGTGCGGTCGGAGGAAGAAGTTATAAAATCTAGGTATATCAAGGGATAAAGAGTCATGGTGAAAATCTCACTTATTAACGTACTTCATGTCAAACTGTTAGTGTCATAGAAACCCGTAAAAGGAGCCTCTAGTGGACCCGATAAGGACAGGAAAATTCACCTTCCCCCACTAGAATCACTTTTTGACCAATCCTTCTATAATAACTTTCATAGGAAGAATAACAGTCTAATATCCCTCAAATTTTATTAGACATGCCCAATCTAGTCCACATGGCCCAAATGTTCCCCTGGTTTCGACCCCAAAGGGCCACCCATCACCATCAAATGCACAAGCCCCTAATTAGTATGTGAATGAAAATCCCTATTCTAATCAGCGCTACCCATTTGATCAGAAATATGACATTTTGAAATAGTTAGCTTCTGTGCCGCTAAGCGGTCATTCTTGGATGCACTAAATCTTTCAACAAATTTATGGGATGCACTAATTGATGGCTTGATAATTCCCCAAGAGATTGATAGGAGAGCAGGCCACCACTGAATTCTACTGAATGGAGACCAATCATTCACATTGAAATATAGTTTTCGACTCTTATATATCATGATGATGATGCAATTATAAAAGGAAACATCAAACCATTATATATGTTTAGAAAGAAAAATGGTTCCAATATCTGAAAATTCTATATTAATAATGGTTCTTGAGTAAATCTCCTCACACTGTGGAAACATCATCAGATGGGTTGTTGTGAGGATTATAAGATGTCTTACACCACAATTATGTTAGACTATAACAAAAGTTAGAAGAATCTGTGAGGCTAACTTATGCTCAAAACACTATTTAGTGACCTCATAGCTCACCTGAAATTTCTGGTTGTCCAAAATAATACATATTTCAACACCCTTCTTGGATGGACCTGGATAAATCAACCCCCAAAAATTCCCACACATTCCATTAGTGATTCAAATATAGTATTAATGGATTTAGCGGACACAACATGCCCAAAAGCCCCAATATACCTCTGGGAATCACACTATATTGATGTAGGGTTCTAAAATCCCAAGGGGAAACAAACCTTAGCTGAATGAATTGATTGGGTCACAAATCCAAATGGATTGGAAATGATTAAAACCAATCCCCTCAAGAAGATCATGGAAGAATACGTACTTCCCATAAATCATATTGAGTGCACATGTCTAAACTCGGATGTTTATTTAGCAGTCCTCGTGACTTTAGTTATGGATTTCGAGCCTAGAAATGTGGAAATGAACAATGAATCCCAAGATAATGGTGGATATTTAGATGATAATTCCCTGAAACCATTATAAAAACACCAGAGAATCCTTTCCTCTACCATTGAGGAAGGAGGAAGTGTCTTTTTACTCAAATAAGAGGAGGAATCTCTTCTACCCCTCAATGCATCTTTTCTAGAGAATCCCCCAACAACGGCTCAGGCAGAATAAGTGGCCACACCTCCCAAACACCGAAATTGAATATTTTTCCCCACCTGCGAACCTATTATATCAAGAATTGATTGCTTATTTTAATATAGGGATTAAGATAGTGAGGATGCATATGAGAAAGAAGATGACCTAGGGGATGCCCCTCTAGCATTTTAGGATGGTGTCTCAAGCACCATTGATGAACTAATGGAATTAAACTTGGGTAAAATAGAATGTCCATTAACCACTCTGATTAGCGCGGACACACCTTCCAAAGAGAAAGAGATATAAACCACTTTCTTAAAGTAGAATCCTGATATTTTCTAATTGATTTATACATAAAATCCAGGCCTTGATCATGAGGTGTCCACTCACCACCTAGCACAACCAGATGACCATTGTGGTAACAAGATTGTTGCTAGAAGGACACAATATACCCATTATTCCAAAATAGAGGATGAATCCAACAAGATCATCATATCTATCTTCATTTGGGAGGTCCAATAACCAATTGGGCTAGAAAAGGTCATCCCCTTAAAAATGAAATATGGGAAGATTATAGTCTAAAACGATTTTATAGACCACAATCGGCATTTCCAAAAAGATGATTTCCCAATATTAATCACACAATTGGTGATTGATTCATCTACTAGATATGAGGCCCTATATTTCATGGATGCTTATTCAGGTTATAATAAAACCCGAATGGACCAAGAGGATAATGAAACACAACATTTCGGTCTCCCCAGGGGGTGCTTTTTATAAAGTAATTCCTTTCTATTTGAAAAATGTCAGCAATACATATCGGTGCACCATGCATGACATTTTCAAACCCATCATGCGAATGTTCATCAAATTCAATATTTATGATTTGGTGGTTAATTTGAGACACTTCTCAAAACACCTCGTAGATCATGAAACTTCTTTCAACTAACTTCGGCAAACCAGTATGAAAATAATCCCCCTAATGTGTGATTGTGGTGTTACCTCAAGAAAATTCATTTTCTTTATCGTATGCAACCATATCATCGATGCCAAACTAGGGGAGAAAAGTCCCATATTTAGAATGAATCCTCTTTATAACCTCACTAAGTTGAGGTGGATCCAAGGAAACATGGATTACATTCAGAACATCAGATCCATCCCCATAGGAATGTTCTGTCCCTTCACCAAGTTGATGTTGAAATTTTATAATATCAATGGATTTATAATTGTGTGGAAGCAGTCCAAAATATCATGAGATATCTTTTATGAAATTGATGCTAATGACGCCTTTTCAAGGAAGTCCACTAATTATATACATTACCACATTGGAGAGATCCCTTGGTGCCTTCCTTGCATAGAATACTAATGCCAACTGTGAGGATAGTCAGTATTACCTCAACCAAACCATGATCCTTATTGATACTCATTTTTTGAATATTGATATGAGATGCATTGAACTAATCATTATGGTCCAAAAGCTAAGGAATTACAAGAAGAACCATGAGGTCGGTTTGGTCTCATGCATCAATCCTCTAGTATATTCTCATTCTTCCATGGTTAACTAGATGCCTATCACAGTGGGCAGTCATTCTGCTATAGTTAGATATACGGTTCATACTATAGAAAATATTCAAAAGGAAAAAATTTAGTAGAATTTATAGCATAGCACCCCTCATAAGATAGGACCTTTTTGGATGCAGGACTACTAGATGAAATGGTATTCCCTATTAAAAAGGATTTCTAGATATGATAAATGCACTTAATTGGTGACTCTAGAAACATGATATAAAAAATAATAATGGAAGACCCTAGACTCAACAAGGTGGGGTTGCGAGTAATACTCATTTCCCCAAAAAAGGATATCCTACCCCACTGCTTCCTACTATCAGAAGGTTGAAAAATAATGAAACAAAATAAAAGTCTCATATCACGACCTTGGAGCTAGCATTCCAAGTGAAAGCTGAACACCTAAAAGTTAATTGTGATTCTGAAGTGGCCATCAATAATTTCAGTGGAGAATTTGATTTCAATAATAAGTAGATTATCCCTTTGATATACTATTTTGGATAATTGATGGCAGAATATCCATTAGAAACAATATATAATTATTTCCCCAGATCACAAAATGCCCAAGATGACATGTTGGAAAATGTACCCACATCTTTGGTTGACCCAAATCAGTATGTAACAGTCATCATTAATGCCCACCGATGGATGGTTTTACCATTTATTCATGCCAAAATGAATGAAATCAAAAACAATTTACCGTCTATAATAGATATGGTCCTACCACAAGCTATATTACTACCATTAAAAAATTATCTCCAAAAGGTAAAACACCCACCATATTGGGCTGGAAGGGAAAATATCTAATGACATGCAATTAATTTCATGATATATGATGGAACAAACCTGAATGTGGTCATTTATAAGTGAATACTTGATGGGATCCTTTTTAGGTTCATCAATGGGGAATAAAATGATGACTTCATGAAATATTTACCTAGTATAAATTGTGAATCACATCAATCAATGAACAACGCCTCATAGAAGATTTGATGTCATGGATACTATTTGCCCAACATGATGTATAATTTTACCACATGCATTATGAAGTGTTATTCCTTCCAATTTAATTAAAATTTCATCCACCAAATCCTAGAGATAACTCCCACATCCACATACTAGTAGACATTTTTAATATAGGGAATAAATGTCATGGGACCATATCCCCTACCACAACCAAACAATTCAAATATTTTTTCACTGAAACCAAAATCATTTCTAAATTGTAATTTGTTGTACCACATAAAGAGGTTAGGTAAAATGCATTGTGAACTTTGTGAAATCGAGTATCATCACTATATTTGGTGTCTCTAATACAATATTGATGGAAAATAGCACTAATTTATTATCTATTTTATTAAACATTCTATATTAGGAGTATGGAATTAAGGCAAACCATTCATCCCACGACCATGTAGTAGACAATAGGCCAATAGAGTCCTTCCACAAGACCCTATCCAATAAACATAGAAGATTGTAATTGAGGACAAGAAATCATGGCTTGATATGCTCATCTTTTCTATATGGGATTATGAGACCACAGCCCACAAAACCAATCAAGACACACCATACTCATTAATATAGGAATAATGAGGTTCTACCCAATAAAGTTCAATTAACATTTCTCTGCATTGTGGTTAGCGTTAAAATATCTACAGACAAGCAGTCTCAAAAATAAATCAACGAGTAGAAGAGATTGCATGAGAAACGATTGCACACTCCGCACCATTGGGAATTCTACCATAATCCAATCACATGAGACACCAACAAAAAGGTTATCCTTTGATATTTCCTTGAATAATATCTTTTATTGTTCCCCATATCTCCAATGATACTCAAAACAAATCCTCCAAAATTGGATCCAAAATGGGAAGGATCATATTCCATACACAATTTCTACTATAATGGTAAATATTCCATAATTTAAAATGATGGATATCAAACCACTCCCCCCACTAATGAGAGGTTTCTGAAGAAATGCATTATGTAATTATACACCACACTTCCTAACTACACGATGTTAAATTGAATGGCCAAATTATCTTAGCTACACAATGTTAAACTACATTGGGCCACCAACATCCACGATACATGACATTGAATTGTATGGATGTCATTGTATTATTAATTATGATTCATCATGTATGAGTTAAAGTTTTTCCAGGGAATGAAAAAGGACGGATAGATATAAGAAAGATCCCCCTCCATGTGTATTGAATTAGCCTATGTAGGGAGAGTTTTTAGATCTATGTGGATCTTGATTCATTCTTTGAATGGATATGTAGTGATGCCCTGATCCCATATCCTGGTCCAACCACCATGAAAAACAAATGCCCATCCCTGCATATAGGTCAGACATGCATAAAGATATTCATAAGTCCTAAAAACACGATGTTAAACATTGTGGCCAATGAAATCCTAAAGAAATGATAAAAAACTATAAGATTTCTCTAAAACTATGTATATCTTGAACCTCATTCATATATTTGATATACAGAGACATCATGACCCTAAGTGTTGTTCAACCATCACATGATACAAAATGCCTCTGTTATATCCTATGTTTCCCCTACACAGGGTAAATCCTTGCCATACATTGTTTTTCACACCGAGTATAACTCACATTAGCTTAACAATTGTGGTGAGGGTTTCCCTATGTGGAAATAATATATAGGAATATGATAATCCCATCATCTTCAATGAATGGTATAAAAAAACATCCATGTCCATGTGTCTAGATTGTTCAGGGAACCTCAAAACTAAGAACTTCTTGATTCTCAGTAATTAATGAGATATGCAGTGATGCCCGTACCTCATATCTTAGTCCATACACCATGAAAATAATACCCCTACCCATGTATAGTTTTGACTTCAATAGAGAAATTCATCAGTCTTAAATGCATGAAATTAAGCTGCATGTTAAAATAATCCATAACCACATGACATTAAACTATAAGGTACATCGAGAACCATGTATGCATTTATTCATACCCTTTAAGGATACATAGATACAACTCGAACCTATGTTTTGGTCCGGACATCACATGATTAAAATTACCCCTTATATACACACAGGATAGATTGGTACAAAGAGTTTTCAAGTACTATGTGTGGCTTGATTCATACCCTCTCAAGATATCTAGAGACACCCAGATCATCCCTTCTGGTTTAGCTACCATCAAACTAAAAATGCCCATTTCCCCTTCTTATGAATAAAACCTAAACATGGATATTACTACCAGAAAAACATGTTTCTTGATTCCTATCATTCTAGGACACATAGAGACAAATGAATTTTATATATTGGACCATCCACCATCAAAAAATAAAGAACGTACCACTTCAATGTGCCTAGGACATACCAAGATAAGGAATATATTTTTATAACTACACGTCTTTTGATTACTACTTTTTTAGGATACGTAGTGATGCCTAGATCTCATATCTTGGTGTTGTTACAACAGAAAAATCCCCCCTGCATGTTTTTAATACTTGAACCATAAAATTCATGATTCCTAACCACAAGAAATTAAACTACACTGAAAAAAACATCATAAACATGTGACATTAAACTATATAGTTTCTCAATAATAGTGTCTGGTTTGTTTCATAGTATGATGAGATACGTAGAGAAACTGGGACCTAAAATACTTGCTACAACCACATAGAATAAAAAACATTCCCCCAATATTTTGTATGTCCTATCTAAATAGATGCAGAGGATTCAAAATCATGATTCATACATAAAAAATTTCGTAGAAGACCATGATTACCATTACATACGAATTAGATCTATGTTTAATATCTCGTTCCACATATGAAATCATGGCCTGGATATTTCTCTCATAACCAGACATCCCATTTTTATGCATCAAACCAAATTACCTATGAAATATCGAATTTCCATAATTACCTACAACTATCGGATATGAGAGCCTCATGTGTCTCAAAAACCTTTGTTTGACTATTCACATAATGCCTCAGCTGCATATGCTACCCAAAAAAAGGCCAACCAACAAAAGTAAAATTCCTCCTCATGAGATTTCTTTCCTACAATTTTATGCCCATTGGATCCTAGGGCCCACATCAGCCCTTATTATTGGAGGGCTCCCAATATTATGGTTTACATATTCATCCTCTTATTATGTCCAATGTGTACCAGGAATATCATGGCCTTATAAACTCAAATTTACGGATGATTCCTTTGACATGTCTTCCCTAAAATATGAAATTAAACTATACTATCAATTACCTTTCTAAAGGACAAAAAACTAGATGGACCCACAATTAATACTCCTTCACGCCGAGTCACCCAGATCTTCACCCCATGATGTTAAACTGCATGCACCACAAATACTCTTTTCTTTGATCCTACCAGCCCTAGTCAGTTGAGTGATACCCTTACCACCCCTTGTTTCCTACAACAATAATTACTCATGTGGTCTTAGGTAATTCTGGAGGGGATTGCCCATAGATCCAGGGAAAATCAATCTATAATAACTAATCACATATTCATGACATCAAAAGAAATATTAGTGTTTTATCCACCATATTAGGAAACCAAAAGTGCTAAGTATATGAAATTAAACTAAAAGGTACCCCAAATATAGCAAAGATTCTCTATTCCATGCTTGATGTACAGACCTATTCAAGGAGCATAATTTTGGGACACCCTGAATAGTTCCCAACTATATTGGTGATCCCTACTTGAATGTTTCTTACATTTATAAACATGTCTTTTACATATGTCAAAATCTACACACTGGGAATTTTTATATTTTTGTATACCGTCCTTGCTATCAAATATTGGAGGCTATTGTCTAGTGGATAACGTTGTTTGACTATGAACACAATGACTCAGAGGCTCTGCATTTGTTTCCTACAAAATTAAAATGACTTCCAAAGTAATATTCATCCTTGGGGGAGGCTTTTCAAGTTAATTTATTCTTAATGGATTCCAAGACATGTATCATTCTCTCATGATCCAAGATCCATTGAATCTATGGATTAATATTTCCTTCATATCCCCATGTTGTACATGTTGGAACTCCTCTCCCAATCATCCTCTAGTTAATCAGAGCTTCTACACCAATGTCCTAATCACAGGACATTAAAAAAACATGATGATTGAAAATCAATGTTCATTATTGGGTCGTAACACACCATGAAATGTAACCCTTTGTTGTATGCATTAAATAAATTCCCACAAGAAAGTATTACATGAGTCCTAACTCATTAATTACCCTGTTAACAAGACAAAGATGCCTCATTCACATGTATAAACCAAATCCGATTAACGATAAACCTTAAAAGATATATTTATGACTTGATTACTACCATTAAAAGATACACAATGACATCCAAATATCATATTTTGGGACTATCCATGAAACAAAATTTTCACATCCCAACCTACACAAGGATCAGACCTGTGTAAGGAAACAACTCCCAATGGAAGGATAAAAATGCCTCCACAAATTCCATGAATTCCTGGTAAAGTTCAACCTTAAATGACCCCTTTTCACAAACATACACCCCTATTTACACACAATACTCTATCTAGAAAACTAAAAATCCTCATAACCATCCATAGACATTCGAAATGGACAGCTAGTGTCCCAAGTACACCCCTGTATGACTATGAACATAATACTCTGATGACTCTGTATATGTTGCCCAAAAAATGGTCTATCAATAAAAGGAAAATTCAACCTCAATAGAATCCTATCTCCTCACACCCCAATGACATTTTCATATAACCTCATTACACAGTTTTAGAAGCACCCCCCCCCCAATTACACTTTACATCTCTCTCGTTTCATTATGCCTGAATGTGATTGAACATTTCTGGTCAGACTGTGAGGGGAATGAAAAATTTATTAACCCCACTAAATCAAGTAATAAAGACTATAAACCATTAGTTTCAAATGCATCTTTTTTTTGACATTAAAACCACACCATATATTATCAATAATTTTCACAAGTTAAATTTTCGTGGGGTCAATTTCTAGACTAGAACCATTGAATATTCCCCCATACCTTCACACGAAATTACCTCAGCATGCCACTCACTATGGTCATCAAAAATAAATAAATTAAAAATTTCCATAAAATATATTGGTTATCAGAAATGGTAGGATATTGTATTAAGGACACATTTGTTTAACTATTAACACAATTCCCCTATGTCTGTTCATAACTGGCCCAAAAAATAGCCTACTAGCCAAAGGAAAATTTGTCTTTACGATAGGTTTTCTCTACTTTTGTACACCCAAATGATTCCATTCCACCCATCATTTCCCATTCTCCAAAAAACATATTTTATGGTTAATAAAAATACCTTATCCTTGTTTGATAGTTTATTGGACATTCTTAGTTAATGAGTCCAAAATTGGGGCCATATCTATAAATCATGGTCAAGTCTATTCATCCTAAAACATCAGTAATGATTGTCTGATTTCAAAAACCTTAAACGACCCATGAAAAGAGACACAACACTCACATGGAGGAAAACCTAGAATGGGCACCCAAGATTAATGTCATGTACCATGTCGTTGAACATATTCTATGTAATAATTAGGAAAAAGTTGAATTTCCCAAAAATTAAGATACAGTAAGCATGTTTGGTTAAAAAAACATTTAGAGAAACCTAAGAAAAAATCAAGTTATTCTTGAAAATCCTACACCAAATGGGGAATTACAAATTAGTACGATAATAGAAAATGCACGAAGTTTGTAAGGTTTACCATGATACCTTAGAAAGATTTGAACTATGCTCACTGAGATCCTTGGATAAAGAAATAATGAGAGCATGATTTGATTATTTTTGTCGTACCAGGTTGGGATTAAAATGGACATATGGTTGAAATTACTGTTACAATACAGTTGATAGTGGACAATTGAGACTGCAAGAAATCATAAAGGACAAGCACTAGGCCACAAAATTATTTCATTCTATAAAATACAAGGGATGAGGACATCCACAAACTATAGCCTCTTCCTGATATTAAAGAAAAACACTTGTAAAATACAATATAACAATATTTTAACAAACCATTCCTAGGACTTTCTAATAAATCATTGATTTGTAGGTCATGGATATCATGAAATGCCACTAAATAGTCCTCTATGTAGCTTTAGCTTTAACTGAGTGAAGCACATTCATTAAAGTGAAACTGAGATCCAGACATTTATTTTTAATGGCTTCAAATTTAGAACTCATAAATTCCATTTGAACCATTATCTTGGCCTCACAAGGTTTGTAACCTTGTAACTATACTATTTGAGAAATTAAATTTTAATGAGAATCCATGTCCTCAACCATTAGGTGATGTATCTCTTCAGTAAGATCCTGAAAACTCTATGTATGATGGGGAAAATTATTGAACTGAGAAAGGAAATCAAAACAAGTATCTAGATCCTCTAGAACGACAATAATCTGGTGCACAAGTGGGTGCATATGTCCATAGTTGAATCCTCCAGAACCCATGTTGGTAAATATCTACCGAACGGTGTCCTATTCATTAGAAAACTATGGAGGTGGATTTCCCATAACAATATAACAAATTCAAATCCATGAACTCCTCTACATGGATCAATGTCACTTCAGAGTATTTTAACCCTGACTGTGCTCCTTTTCCATAATAGGTATGTAGTTAGGGAAATGGGACCATGATAGATGGACCCTCTCTAAGCTAGGTTACCCAATGAGGGGTTCCATCTTGATCTATAGGTAGTTCAGTATTTGGATCCATGTTCAGGGAATTGGTCGTAGCTTGAGGGGAACTCAATGAAGTTCCACTCCGAACAACTTCAGTTGGACCACAAAACGTATCCAGTAAAGGTATGTGGTCTCAATCTATATCCACAAATATAGTTTGAGCAGATGAATCCCCCTATGAGTGAATGTGACAATGAACGAAAAACCATCGTACAATAGGAATGGGGGTTGATAGAGTAAATGACATAGGTAAAATGGGACTGGAAGTAATCAATGGTATTGGCACCTATCGGACTGCCCTGGATAATATATTGCTAGGATATCACATTGCCCATTGTTGTGAATACTTCAATGATATTTTTGTAAATGCATATATGGGAGGAATAAAGACATGAATTCTATATTCCCCCCGTATCATCATCATACATAATTCATAATGTATTACCGGGTGATATTTCATCATAACTAGGAAAACATGAATGAATGTGTCCCACTGCATAAATTCAAACATCCTGGCATGTCGGTAGGGCTTGTTGGGTTCATAGATGGTCGTCTAATTTGTAATAACGGTCAGGATATTGTCCCAAAATATGATGACGTATGAACGTGCGGGTGTGCAGGCGGGTCTGGGTTGTGGTGCATGACTTCATCATAGTTCATTAAGGCATACAGAAAGTGTACAACTTGTCTCTAAAAGTGGACAGTGTCAGGTGGCATGGTTTGAGCATGGTTTTTTCAACTGCGCATCTAGATAAAGGCATACCATAGAGTTTCCCATTTTTTAAAATAAATAAAAAGAACAAAAAAGTAGAAAATAAAATAAAATAATGTATAATAATAATTTTTTTATTTTTATTTTTATGAAAATTATTATACTTATTGTTATGATAAATATTATATTGATTTTGAATAATAATAATTACTATTGTTTTGAATTTTAATTGTTATTGTTTGTAGGGTCCTAAAAACATGAAAAATAGAAATCAAATACACCCAAAAATTTGATAAAGGAAAAAGTACATATTTTTTTGAATATTTGAAAAATAATTTTGAAGAATCAAAATTTCAAAAGGGACCCATAGTGGTATATGTACTGATTATTGGGAATGATCTATAGAAATAATTCATTGTGAACTATTTTATATGGATGAGGATGCCGACACCAGCTCCACTCCGAATGATGTCATTGGAAAAAACTAGATGGATTAGTATGCCACTATGAACCACCCCTAGAACGAAAAACGGTTCACGGGGAATGGTCATATTGAAGGCTTCCCATGAATAAGAAAATTTTTATGGGATTGAGGGAGTGATTACTACTGCCACCATGATCCAAAACTACCCTAAACCTCAGCCCCACCAACCTCGATTGACAGAGTCACCTGTAGGCCAGGTGATCTCTTTGTGGCATTCCAAAAAATGTACCATGTGACCTATAGATACCACCTCCCCAACACTCTATAAAAGGACCTCAATTGGAGTTGATAGGGGGATCCAATTGTTTGGGATCTTGAAGTCTTACGATGGATGACATCACAAAAATGATCAATGACGTAAAAACCCGTGAATGGTTTCCAATAGGTATAAACCTATCGCGTACCATGAAAGGATGGACACATAATAATAGTAATGAACATCCAATGAACAAAATTTTTGAACCCCGAACCATATGCACTTTGTGAATGAACATCCTCTGAACCACATGATCAATTCCGCTCCTTCCATCTAGCATACCGTATAATGAATCTCTATATAGATGAAACCCTATATTTCATAGCACTGCACTACACGGATGGAATCCAATGCCGCATAACACCACCCTAGGATGATAAAACATAGATACACATATCACTATGGAACACAAACCACATCCAGGTTCGCATACTTCCTTAGTGCGTAGACATACCCTCCCCCGACATTTCTATATTCTATGCGAAGTGTACCGCACATCGCATGAACAAATAGTATGTGGAATAGAGTACCTTTAGGTTTTCCACCTATTAATCCCAATAATTCCCATTAATTTATATCCCATCATCAGAATCACCAATACTAATGTGTCCATTAGTACTATAATAAATCTTCTTGCTATTCCACCAGACCCATATGATAAAACCATCTGGCGCATTACTGAGTTATTATGAGTTTAAATTCTGATAGTAAGAGCAGTCAAGTAGGTAATACTCACACTAGTGTGGGCCCCTATAATGTATTTAAAGTTTCATTTCTGTGGTAACCCAGGGTTGAACACTAGAATACTCATGTGAACATCACCATTCAATTATCAAGGGTAATCACTGGACTTTACCTTTCATGAGGGTTAGTGATATAAAATGGAAATCATGATTGATTTTCCATTTGATGAGAAGAAACATTCCCCCTTTTCCTTGGAACCCAAAGGGAAATCCCCCTAAGGTAAATCCCTAGACTTACTATGTGGTTTGGCACTCTTTCACATCTTCAGATTAGCCTGGGGACAATCTAGATAGTCCATCTGATGTGGATATCCCATATATCAACATGGGAGAGGAAACTTGCACATTCCAAGCCTCTCTACCTCTATCACACTTTGGGACCCAATAAAATCTATTTGTGCATGATGTGGGATGTGGGATCTAAATATCCAATACCTGATTTTGATCCTCACACTTATCATGACATATTTGGTTTTAGAGGTTGGTGGTGATCATGAGTTGAAATCATCATGAGCCAAAATCCTCTTCATGGTTCTATAAATGTAGGCCTCCTTTTAGGTATAATCCCAAAATTGAATGAAATGTGGGAACTATTATTCTATCTCAATTAAGGATATCTGGTCTGCATGTATATGGACCAAGCTCACGGGACGCTCTTCTTAAATGTTCAGTCTAGAACAAATTCCACCATTCATTCATGGGTATCATCTTTAGGAGTTTGTGTCAACTCATTTCTCTCTAATGGGAAACACAAATGTATGACCCCAATTTTGTCCCCCAAAAATTTTCCACCTCAAGGTTGAATTTCCTAAAACATTATGATCTATGAGGGATTTGATTCCTAGTTAACTAGGATTCATAGGAATCCACCCTGATGTCCAAACCTGATACCAGAAATTACCCTAGTAATTATTAGGGTATATCCAGGGTAGTGACATATCTTCCCAGAATGCAATATCCCTTTTGGTCATATTTAAACCCATTGGCATAAGTACCTCATGAAATCATGGGAAGGAAAATTTTTTCTAGACTTTTGAGCCGTAAGAAGGAAAACTACCTGGAGAGGTCCTTGACACATAACCTTAAAAGGTGATGTGTCCATAAAAGTGACATTAAACTATGTGAACTGATTCATATCACGATGATACATTAAGAGCACATTATTTTCTAATGATTTTGATAATCCAACTTTTATAGGGTGACGTGGAACCCTTACAATGATCACTGGTGTATGTATTACATGGCCCATTGGCCTTAGAGGAATTCATTTCCTATAGGCTTTAAACATTACATACAATACATAATAACTACTAGAACTGACCCACCCAAGCATCTTCATCGTGAGATAAGCTCTCCACCTTCACATGGCTGTTCGTCTAGGCATTCTTGTGCATGTACAGGCTTTTCCCAGTGGCAGGTTCTATACCCTTCCATTTTTGAAATCCATTTTTCTTTTTCTATGGTGAATTATACTTGCTCCTCCTCCTTCTAAATCTTGTTACTTGTAGTTTTTCTAGTTTACATCTGCAATTAAGGTGGCATGAAGGCCTTGAAGTGGCATGAAGGCCTTGAAGTGGCCCGAAGGCCTTACTGACCCGAATGCCTTATTGGCCTGAAGGCCTTAAAGGACTCGGAGACCAAATTGGTGGCCCAAAGGCCCAAACTGGGGAATATTACCAGCTGCAACAGTTCCAAACATTGCCTGCTATAGTACATGCTACAATTCTATACAGTTCCTTCTACAGTACCCATAAATTATCTTCCTCCTGGATTTGATCTCGGGTCTCTTGGATGCAATTAAAGAGTCCCCAACAACTGGGATTTGGTTCATGTTCATGCATTAGAAGAACATTTATTTAGCACAATACAGAACAAAATAGTCTCCCCTTTGGATGTCGAAAAACTCTACAGTGCCTTATTAGATGTATTAAGATAACGATGTCTTAGTCATCCCCGAACCATGTGTATTCCTGATTAATCTCGCATCCTAGTAGTAATCTGTGGAAACATGTCATGGAAAAACTCATTATTCTTGAACATAAGAATATTTTTCAAATCTATAAGAGAGTCCAAGAGTATAAAATGACCCCCCCAAAGGGTCTGATGCGCCAAACCTCCCATCCTCTCGATTATTGGAGTAATTAAGTTTAATATTCCAAATCATCAAATGATCACATACCTTTGGAATGTAGATCCATGAATTATTGATTAAAGGGTCATTGTGTGTTTCTATATCCTTATATTAACCCACTGGAGACTAACCTAGGACAGCATAACCTATATGGGCTGATTACACAAACATTGATCCCCCATTAATCTGCTGTTGAGATCACTCAACTATGGAACCTACTTCATGACATAATAAGGATAAGCTTCCCAGTTATTGGGCATCCATCATACCCACCAAAAAGGGTCACAATCTAAATTCAGCTGAAAAAAATGGTAAACCAGACGTGAAACCATATGTAATATTAGAAACATTGTTACTATCCATTGGTCCATTTAATTTTCCCTAGTATAGCATGAATACTGTTGAAATAGAAAGGTAAACCCGATGTGAAAATCTATAATAGAAATCAATTAGTTGTTATCCATCGTGCCATTTTGGTTTCTCTAGAATGACGTGAATCGGGTAGAATCGTTATTATTATTAATTTATGTTATTAATATGTTTTTAATAAAAGGGAAAAAAATTAAACCCTAACTCACCGAATCTCTCCCCCTCCCCTTCTATGATACCCCATATTACCTTCTTCCCTATTCAGTGTGCATGACCCCCCTGCCGGCCAGCTCCCTTCTAATGGCTTACCTTCCTCCTCTAGAATGTGCACCACTCAGCCGATAGCCTCTGAGCTGGAATTCCCTACCCAAATTCCCCAACCGTTTTCTTTGGTATTGACCTCATCTCGAGCACTCCCTCTAATGGTTAGTTCCTCCCATATGTAGCCTACTACTTGTGTGTGACCACCCCGACCAGCCATCCTTTTGTAGCACATCCACCTAAGGGGAAGCTCCCATCCACCAACAACCTCCATTGACACCATACTCTTTGCTAGCCAACTCTGATGTTGCTCCCCTCAAGTATTGGTCCCTCATTGTGGTGCGTTTTTTCTTCCATCTTCCCCCTCTGGTGAGTTTTACTTTTATTTTTGGGTATCCCTTTGTGGTTTCAATTTCTAGTTTCTAGGGTTTTTATTTGGGGAGTTCGGTGCAGAGTATTTGGGTTCAATCATAACTTTCAAGGTCCCTTCATTACCCTTGATGGTCTGGATGAGGTGCTATTGGGGTTTCACATCGGTTTTGAGATGTTATTTTTTATTTGATGTCGGATCTCTCTACACATTTCCTTTAAAATTATGATTTCATATATTTCCTATTTTCTCACCTTACAATGTTATTAATTAATGGTGTATAGTTTTTTATAATAGTTGTTCTTTTTGAAATAAGGTGTTTTGTTCCATTATTTTAAATATGTTGTTGGAAATTGTTGAATTGTGCATACAACTTATAGGAGAAATAGACATTTTGGATTTCTCAAGTGGTTTATATTTTTTTAAAGCATGTTTTATCTTGTAACTATATTTGTGATGAAAAAAATGAAGGTTCATGTTTCCAAAAATGGGTTTTTCACACCATGTGTTTTGTTAAATGGCACAGTTGGATTTTTTAAGTGGTCTGTGATTCTTAATGGCATGTTTTGGCTTTAAAAATGATGTTGTGAAATACAAAATGGTGATTGCTGTCTCTTAAATGGATTCCCAAACTTATTTTTCTTGAATGTGGCTTATGTGTAGTTTTAACGAAAGGTTTGAGATGTGAAATAATAATCAGTCCTTTTTGTAATTTTAGTGAAATGGTTTCCCATAGAAAAACCATCTGGGGGTGAGTCACTTACCTTGTTGGATGACCATGAAATGAGAATCTTGTTTTTGTGGGACTTCCTTTGTATGATAAATTTTTAAAGGAAAGGAAATACCCTAGAGGTGCCTGGGGTGGTGTTAGGTTGTTTGATTATATGATAGCATTTATATATTACATGTTTTTTGGAATGTGTGGAACATCCGTTTATGAACACAATATGGGAACATAGTAGGGAAAAGTAGAATTTTGAGAACATTTTCCGCACTATTCTAGGTTATTGCACTAGATAGTGGCTGCATATCAGTGGGTTATTTTTTTATTGTTTAAATTTAATCGGCCCCATGATCTGGCCCAGTAGGAAGATGATCGGGCATTTAGGCTTTATAATGTCATCAGGTAAGGCATAATATCGTGATAAGTAACATGTTTAGTATGTTTTAGTTCTCCTCTGAATTCGTAGTATTTTATGTAACACTATGACACTTGTACACATACTTCCATTTCCATCATAGTATGGAATAATGAACCTTATGATTGGTTTTTGTGTAATTTTGGAAAATTATGAATGGGTAGTTTTGAAAAAAGTGGTTTCAAAGATGATGTCTTCAAAGAGACAATATTTTCTTTTTATTTTTTACTGTTATGAAAAATGATCACTTCCTATTTGGTTCTATTTTCCCTTCTCCCATTGATCCACGTTTTAAATGAAGAGGGAAATGAATTATGATTATTTTTTTAAAATGAAAAGTGTGGAAAAACCAATATTTATATACATTATATCGAACATGAAATCACGTTTTTTATTAAAATAATGTGAAGTATGAATAGAATTATTCAAGATTACCTGCTATGTTTTAATACAGATTCCTATAATGTTTTCTTATTTTTAGTTTCTACTGTATGTTATTAGCTCAGGTTTGATCACCCTGGGAAATAGTTGGTTAGGGAATGGAGAGTGGCAGGTAGGGTCACATGGAGGCTTCTTGGCTGTCCGGTTCAATAGGGATATTTTTGTTTTGTTTATGGTTTAGTTTTAGGTTTCTTAAATTATAAATGTAAAGAATGTAATGTTTGGAAATCATATTGAGATTGGATATTTGTTTTATTAATTCAGATTCTTTGTTTATTTTATTAGGTAAAAGCATTTCTATTGTGTATTATAATAGCCCCAACACATGTCTCTAGCCCCGGAGGATCGGGAACACCTCTTAGGCCTTAGCAAAGATTAGATTGGGTGATCAGTTAAAGGTCATCCTAGTTTGGTTTGTAAAAAAAAATGGAATCAATTGAGGTTGGATCATTAGTGAGCATTTATTATAGAGCACCCATTTTTACATGGGTATGATAAGGATTAAGAAGTATAATTTTCAGGTCTGGAGATGTTGGAACATGTTGAATGTAACATAACCATTTCACATTTTGATCCTAGGGATAACAAGGTGTGTCTGAGTTTGTTTATTTCATTTGATTCTATTGAAATGTTATTTGTTGGGAAATGATAAGAGAGTAGGGAAAGTGGAATTCAGGGGCTTACAAGTCCGGGAAAACCACATAGATCCGGGGACATTACCCTAGAATGGTTTTTTTATGGTGGATTGATTGGAGTATGTCCAAAAACCATATATATGTTCCCCACCAAAACACTGGTTTTCCCTTATGGACCATTTCAGAGTCTCTTCAATATGATAAATAGTTTTTAAAAGTCATGATTTGGAATTGAGAAATGTTAAATAAAAATGGTGGCAATCTTTTTTTGAAGGTGGAAAATGGATTTTGAAAATTATTTTGAATGTGGATTTGGAAAGGTGGATTATTATGAAGTGGTTTTGGTGTAAAAGTGAGAATTATTTAAATTATATTGGTTTCTATAAACAAATATATGTTTTATTGGGGGTTTAATGATCAAAAAATGGTAATTTACTTTCAAAAGGGGGTTTGAAATCATTTTTAAATGAATAAATTATTGAATTTTAATCAAAAAGTGGTTTATGAAATAGAATTTTCTTTGTAAATAGAAGTGTTTTGAAATGGGATGAATGTTTTGTTTTGCGGAGTGTCAATGTGTTTTTAATAACCATTGGTGATAATGTGAGTTACCACATGAATGGACATATGTGAAAACTTTTATGGGTGCCCAGTATGGCATGACAATGTGCATGTCTAAGGCATTGTGGAATACCAATGGTGGGTGTGGAAACCATTAATCATGTTTATGTTTCAAAAGTTATTTTAAAGGAAAATATAATGTAATTTAGCTTATTGTGGTGCAGATTTCCCCTTTTAATTTTTTAGTTATGTGTCTATTGTAGATATTTTAATAGATAATCCTTGTTATTGGATGAGACTCCATTGAGTTCCTTTTTTGTTTGGTATTAGTTTTTTCCCCTACGATGATTCGATGGATACCCCTGGTTCATATTTGGTTGGTGAAACAGTAGAAAACACATTTTTTAATCAACCAATATACTATTCTTTATAATTTTATAAGTTGACCCCCACTCTGTTACAATAATGTAGATCTTCTTTAGTTGGAGGAGTGGTTCCAGAGGATTGAAAGGGAATTTTGTTTCTGCAAATTGTTGATGTCATTAAATTTAAGGTTTACTATGTTTATGCTCAAATTTACAACCTAGAAATGGTTGAAGTCCATCTCTTAATACAATACTTTGGATGATCTCAACTGGGAGCTCTTCAAGTCTTCATTCATCCAACAGTATTTTTATGAGATGAAGAAGGTGAGGAGGATGATAGATTTGTTTATTATTTTGTATGGTGTTTGATTTGTGTTGGAATTCTATTGGCACTTCATTGAAATAATTCTATATGACTCGTGGTATGTTTCAAATGATCTTATGATGTCATGACATTTTGAGTTTGGAGCCCATCTTGAACGTCAGTTGAATGTAGTAGAACTCAACCTAAACACATTCTCTGATGTGGTGAGGTAAGACTTTCATGCATAAGATGAGTTATAAGGAAGTCTTGAGCTGTAGATTCTACCTTCAGTCTTTGTAAGTTATAGAGAGGATTTATTTAAGAATAATGGGATGTGGCCTAATCATTGCGGTGATAGTGAGGGAATTAAAAGGCCTTATGACATGTCATCTATCTCTTCAGAGTGTTATACTGTTTGTTTCATTAGTGTGGAAATCATGGTCACAAGATGTGATTATGATCGAGTGCCCAAGAATTTACCATAGTTGTGGATTCTTGGGACACTTTCAGTTGTTCGGTCAAGGTATTTCTGAGAAGTTCTATGAATCCATACTTAATTCTTCAAAGGTCACCCTATCGATTTATAGAGTGGGTTGATGTTTGAGATCAGTTTGGGGTTTTCCCTATATAATGTTCTTTAGATGTAATATTTGTTTTTGGTGGAATTTGTGGTGTTTACTTTATATTTTTATTTTATAAATTTATTTTGGTGAACATTTTGACACATCCATTCTAATGGAAGTGTGTTGTTGAAATTCAAATTTGTGTGTACTGCTGGGGTTTCTAGTGGCTATGGTTCATTGATAGCCTCTTTTCTCCCAGGTGATGTTATCCCTTCCTTCATGGGTTTATCGGTTTGATTGAGGAGGAAGTGATAATGATTCATCAGGATGCTCCTCACGTGATGTTGTAGATGCTACTTCAGATCCTCATCACGCAATGTTGCAAATGCGGTGTGTTGTCATTCGACTCTGACTCCATGCCTTCATCTAGATTCATCTGAATCATCCGCATAATGTTGTCAATTGGACCATCCATCACTCATAGATCCCACCACCAAGAGTCCATTGTCATCACTTCAACTCCCACAGACCCTATCGTGTGTATCTACGATCACTTTTGGTTAAGAAATATAATATATAGTTAGCATTTTTGTAGGCAAAACAACCCCCTACGTGAGGCAGTGGTTAATATCATCTGATACTAACTCCTCCAGGGGTTATCCTGACGGCATGTTTTATGTGTGGTGGCTTGATTCAGTGCAGTTTTTCTAGTTCTATCTCTGAACTAGTTTTGGATCTTCTTCCCTTTCATACGTGGCTAGCTGGTGTCTTTTAGGAAGGGGAATTGTTTGCTTTCCGTTGTCAGTATACGAATGTGTATTGCATATGTAGGAATTCGTGGTACGGACGATGTATTCTCCTCACCACATCTAATAGCTACTTTATATCGGGGTTGGAATAGGAAGGTTCAACATCATCTCCCAGGTCAATATGATGTAGTAGAGTGAGACCTCATGAACGCTTGGTGGTTGAGAAATTTCTACATATATTATCCCATATTTTGCTTTTAGCCTTTTTGGGGTTCTATTTTTGTGTACTATGGTCTGATATCTTCATTTGATGATTCTCCTATTCTCTTTTGGCCATGAACTTCATGCACTCCCCCACATTGGCATTATTCCATGGATTATTTGGAAAATTGGGATGATGTTGCTGGATCATAGGATGATGTTTCTAATCATGTTGGATCTAGATTTTGGTTCTCACTTAGCTACTAAGTGAAGGCCTAGCATGTTTTTGTGTTGTTTTTTTGGACATGTTTTTTCCTGGATAGGGTTCTTTTCCCAGCCCATTAATAGTTCCATATGATGATATGGTAGTTATCACTTAGCCTCAAAGTGATTTGTATGGTGGGTTCTCACTTAACCCAAAAGTGTTTCCAAAATCAAAAAAAATTGAATTTTCAGTCATAAGTTTCTAATACAAGAATATGAGGTAGGTGAAACGTCAAACATCAGAGCTCTAGCCATAGGTCAAAGAGTGTAGTAGGTATATAGTCAGGAAACCCCAAGGTTTAAAAGTCTTCTGTTCTAGTGTCCATTTTAATTGTTGGAGGTGGAGGCATTTTAATCCTCATAAAAATATGACTCATCCCGAATAGTACCATTTAGTAGAAAGTAATATGGGGTCCATATTTATGATTTGTGGATCATGTGGATGAAAGAGTTCCTCATAAGTCATACAAAGGTGTGGATATCTCATTTTATTGAGCTTGAGTGTTTTTACTCTGGTGGATTTGAATCCTTGTCTGGTCATTCATGTAGGAACAACCTTGTATGTTTGTCTTGATTTCAGTTTTTTTAGGGATCATCTAAGGGTGGTAATGCCCATGAGAGTGATGAACTAAATAGTTTCTTTTGTTTTGATTCGAATTTTATTAATATGGTCCCTTAGGGTGGGAGATTTGTTTAACTGGATGATCCCTTGTTAACCATGTCAAGTTTTACATATCGTTCTATGATATTCAGTTAATTTGATTAGTTCATATAGTAGGGATACCAACAGTAGGTCTCAAAGGGTTACCCCTAAAAGTAATCCAGTGTTATCCTAATCCTTACGATGGGGATTCCATTGGGGCCTCCCCCTCTATTGCGAATCTGGTTCCATCTTGTGTGCTATTTTTTTCTAATGGAGTGTATTTGCTCAGAACTCCCACTATTGTTATTCTAGTATCATATTAGTTGGTATGTTCTTTCTAATAATGGGGATTTTGTTCAGGCCTCCAGTTTCAGTACATTATCTTCTTTTCAGGTTTCATCCTAGTGGTATGTAGTCACATTCAAAGACATCTAACTGCAGTATTCATTTTTGGGTAAAAACTAGGATTTAAGAATACCCAATAAATCTATTGAATTATGGATATGATAGTATTTATTAGGAGTAGTTTTATTTTTTTCCATTTTAGGCAAGTGGTATTGGTTTCGTTTGGTAATGTCTATGTTGTTTTATTTTAAGAGTTTTAATTATTGTGTGTGAGTTCATTTCATATGACCGATCAATAGAAGGTTTCTAGGATTATGGCAGAGGGTGATAATTAGTGGGTATTCTATTATTGGTATCCTTGGTTTATTTTATAAGTCTCAAACATTTTTTCATAGAAAAATTGACTCTTCTTATTTGTAAATATTTTGGGATCTCCTAAAAAACGAAGGAGTATTAGTTTTCTTCAGTTAAAAATTGTTATGGATTTCAAGGGGAGGAAAGCATATGGTGGTAATAATTGACCCACCCCAACCATGTATATTAATTTTTTTTTATAATAATAATATTTAGTCTTTATTTTTAATTTTTATAGCTTTCAGGTCAAATTTAATGAATTTTGGGATTCCCTTTTTATTGTTGCATGGTTAACCAGTATGGTTATGGGTAACCATATGGTATTGACATGGGTCTTGGTTGTTGTTCTTGATTTTTTCATAGTTTTTTAAACTATGTGACTAGCATTTTTCATTGATCTATAAGGGTAGAATATCAGGTGGCATGATTTGAGTGCATTTTCGAAACTGTTTGTCTGGATGTATGTGGACCGTGCAGTTGCTCAATTTTGAAAATAAATAAAATCCACAAATTGTAGAAAATAAAATAAAATAATGTCTAATAATAAAAATAATAATATTCATCGTATTTTATGAATATTATTACTGTTTTTATTATATATATTATAATTATAATGAACAGTTATTATTATTATTATTAAGAATCTTAATCATTATTATTTCTATTGTTTTTTATTAATAGGGTTCTAATGAAATGAAAAATCAAAAAACAAAAACCAACCCCCCTCTCACTCCACCTTCTGATTCATGATACCCATGTTTCCCTGCTTTATTGTTCAGAACGTGTACCTGTTGCTGGTCATCTCCCTTCCAGTGGCCTCTATTCTTCCTCTCCAGCGCGCAGCACTGAGCCATTAACCTCATCTTCAATGCACACCGCTCAGCTAGCACCACCCTATTATCTAGTTTCACCCTCCTCTCTAGTTCTCCCTCTAGAGGCCACCACCTCCCTCATTTGGCCTCTAGTTTTCATATGACAACCCTAGATGGCCCTCTTCCTATCATGTTTCCCCTCTTTCAGTGAGATGTAGTCTTTTGACAACCAAAAACATCACCCTTCTCTCTCTCAAACACCTCCAATGGTTCTCCACACTAGTGGTCGTCCATCCTCGTGGTGTGACTGACCTCCCCTATTACCCCTTCAATTAGTATTAATTATATTTTAGGGAATCATTTTGGGTTTTGGTTTCCAGCAGCAATGGTTTTATTTTTTTCAGTTTTTTTGAGAATTTGGGATTGATTTTTGTGTTTAGGGTTCCTTCTTCACCCTCGAACGCGTCATTGGGGTGTGATTGAGTTTTTACACTAGTTTCGATGAGTTTTTCATCACTAGAGTCGGGGACCCATTGCACGTTTCCTTTAAATTTATGATTTCATTGATTATTGTTTTTAATCCTTCTTTATTTACTAATTATAGTGTTATCATTATTTATAATAGTTTTTCTATTTGAAATGAAGAGTTTTTTCTATTTTTTTTAAATATTCATTGTGAAATTGTTGAATAATGCATACAATTTATTTGTAAAATAGTACATTTGTCATCTTCAAGTGGTTTATTATTTTTTAAACATGATTCACATTTTAATTATATATTTTATGCCCAAAATTATGGTTGGTGATTCGAAAATCTGGTTTTCACACCATTTGTTTGTTAGATGGCACAATTAGCTTTTTTAAAATTGTTTTTGATTCTTAAATGCATGGTTTTGTTTTATAAATGTTGTTGTAATATTTAAAATGGTGATTGGTGTTTCTTAAATGGATTCTTAAATTGATTTGACTCAAAAGTGAATTTTTTGAGGTTTAGATGAAATGATTGAGATGTGAAAGAACTATAAGGTCTATTTGAAATATTTGTGAAATAGTTTCATTTGGAAAATCCTTCAAGTGGTGAGTCACTTTTCTTTTTCTATTACAATGAGATGGGAGTCTCATCAGTATGGTACCTCCTTTTTATGATAATTTTTTTAAGGAATTGGAGTACCCTTGAGCTGGTTGGGGTGGTTCCGGTTTAGGTGATTATATGATTGATTTTGTATATAAATTGTTTTTTTGATTTTTTTGCACACCCCTTTTTGAACAAAATATTAGAACCTAGAATAACAAAGAATAATTATGAGAAAATTTTATACACTATACTAGGACATTGTAATAGCTAGTGGCCCAATGTAGGGGGTTATTTTGTTATTATTACAATGGGATCATTCCCCTAAATCAGGCCAGGTATAGAGGCAGTCGGTTGTTTGGGCATTATGAAGTCATCAGTTAAGTCATTCCATTATGATGTGTCACATGAATAGAATGTTTTGGTTCTCTTAATAGTATGTAGGATTTTTCAAGATTTACTTACACTAGTACTATAATTTCCATTTCCCTAATTGTTTCGAATTTTATACCTTATTCTTATTTTGTTATAATAGAAAATTATGAATTGGTGGTTTTGAAAATATGGTTTCAAAGATGATGTTATGAAAGTGAAAATATTTTCATATCATTTTCACATTTATGAAAAATGAGCACTTCATATTTGGTGTCCATTTCCCTTCTCCCATTAAGTTTTTTTAAATCATGAGGGAAATGAATTATGATTGTTGGTTTAAAAATTAAATGTTTGAAAAAACTAGTATTTATATTTTTTATTTAAAACATGAAATCAATGTTTATTATTTGAATAAATTGTCTTGGGAATAGAATTATGTTGGATTACCTACAGAGTCGTAGCAATCAGGCCTATAGTGTTTTGTTGTTTTAAAGTTCTATTGTAGGTTTTCTCTTGGGTTTTTTCACCTTGGGAGATAGTTTGTTGTGGATTAGAGAGTGACCTTCAGGGTCACATGGAAGTGTCTTTGGTGTTAGGATCAGTTTGGATATTAATTTTTTTTCTGTTGTTAAATTTTTTATTTCTTCAATTGTAAATATATAGAATATAATGTTTCAGAATCATATTGTGTTTGTATTTTTTATTTATTCTCGCCCCTTTATTATTTTATTGGGATAAACCATTGTAATTATGTCCTATGATACACTTAGATCTTGTTGATATCCCAAGAGGAGCAGGATTTCCTCTTGGCCCTTTCTATGGATCAACATGGGGGGTTATTTTTGGGTCTACTAGGGATGGTTAGTGTAAAAACGGTATCAGAGTAGGTCTTCAATTTACTGGACCATTCATTTAGAGCACCCATTATTACATGTGGATTTCAAGGTAGAAGGAGTTGGATTGTCGATGTTTGATAAGTAACAATATAATAGACATCATGAAACTTAGGCTATTCTATTCCTCAGGTAACCATGGTATGTCCAGGTCTATTAGTTTCTATTGATTCTAATGAATTGTTTCACATTAGGAAATAAAAATAAAGTTTGGAAATTGGTGTTCATGAGATTTTAGGGCATGGAAAGCCATGTGAAGGTGGGGAAATAACCATAGAATTATCTCTATGACAGTTCAGTGACTGTTGTGTAGCCTCCAACCATATGTCTAATCCCCCTCTGATATTAGCTTCCCCTTATGAACTATTTTGGATTTTCTTAAATCTGCAAATTGGTTTGGAAAATTTCTGCTATGAAATTTTGAAAAAACATGTATAAAATGGTGGATCCTTTGATTGGAAGGTGGAAAATATATTTTCAATTTTTTTAAGATGTTATGGAGAGGGGGATTCCAGATAAATGGGTTTTGTGTAAAAATGAAAACTAATTCAATCATATTGGGTTTTTATAAACAAACATGTGATTTATCAAGAGTTGGTCGATCATAAAATTGGAATTTTTTTCAATAATGGATTTTTGGAAGTTTTTTAAATGAAAATGAAAATGTTTTAATTAAATTCGGATTTCTATGTAATTAGAAGTGTTTTGAAAGGGGTTATATGTTTACAATTTTGGATAGTCAAATTTTATTGCATTATCCTTTGGTGTTTCCATGATTGACCACATGCATGGAAATATGTGAAAAGTGGATGGGTTTTTGTTTTGATATGAGGATGTTCATGTGTGAGGCATTGTGTAATCACATTGGTGGGTGTTTAATCCTTTAAAATTGATTCCTTTTTAAAAATTATTTTAATTGAAAATGTAATGTTTTGTTAGATTATAGTGGTGAAGAGTGTATATTTTATTTTTCGAGTGAGTTTTATTTTATGGTGTATGAAATAGACAATCCTTATTGTTGTATTAGTTTTGATTGAGTTCTATCCTTAAATGTTCTTAGTGTCTTCCCCCATGAAGATACAATGGTCGCCCAATTTATAGCTTTGGGCGGTGCACCGATAAACAAAATCTAGTTAATCGACCTATAGACAATACTCTTGAATTCTTGATGTTGAACATTCATACCTTCTACAGTCAGGTGTATCTTCATGAGGTTGAGGATTGGTTGCATAGGATGGAAGAGGGCCACAGATTCCCTAAATTTCTTGAGTCATTAAAGTTAATTTTTTCTACATTTATGTTTCATGGTGAAGCATGGAAATTGTGGTCGTCAGTGCCTCTATAAAATCCTCGAGAAGATCTCACCTAGGAGTTCTTCAAGTAATCATTCTTCAAATAGTATCTTATTTTCAGATGATGATGTTGATAAGAAATATGGAGTTGCGACATCTTCAAAATGTTCTCGGATTGGTGTTGGAATTATATTAACACTAGTGTGACCTAATTTCATATGAATCACAGTGTGTCAAAAAAGATACAGTGAAGTCTCAACATTTTTAGTTTGGGCTCCATCCTGAACTACACTCAAAATTAGCAGAGCTCAACCTAACCACTTTCTATTATGTTGTGAGGTAATACATTCATGCCAATGTTGATTTAGAAGGTGGGATTGAGAATGAGAATATTCCACTTGTCTTTGGAAGTGGTGAAGAGGATGATGGTAATACGAATGAAAAACAACTAGATGTTGGTGTTGTTGGTTAAGGAATTAATTGGACTTCAGACATATCATTAACCACTTTAAGGAAAAATACTATGATTTGTCCTAAATGTGGAAGGCTTTGTCAGAAGAGGTCATTGTGCCTGAGTTATCCATGATTTTTACCCAATTTTGGATTCATGGGTAACTTTTAGTTGTTATATCAGGGTATTTTGTAGAATCTCCTTGAATCCAGACCCAAATATTCAAAGGTCACCCAACCCATTCTCAAGAGTTGGGTGATGTTTGGGATCAATTTGTGTTTTGGTATATTTAATGTTCCTTGGATGTAATATATTCATCTGGTGGAATCTTTGGGGTCTCATTCTCATTTTTTTAGATTAATTTGTGTTCTTGTTCCTTTTGAAGCTTCCATTTTAATATAATCTTATTTTGAAATTCTAATTCATGCCTTCTATTCGGGTATTTCTAGTGCCTGAATATGTGGTTGGAGACGCTTCACCCATCAGATATCTAGACATAGTTCTCAATGCGAAGCTAAAATATTGTCCAAAACCCCCAAGGGTGAAATAGATCATGGTCTAGTGTTCATCTTTAGTATGAGAGGTGGATGTAGATTAATCCCCATGCGTCGTTGCTTCATCCTGAATGTCCCTGTTTGTAGAAATGAAAATTCATGCCACATTTATCGTTTATGGGTCATGTGGGTGAAAGAGTTCCTCTTTAGTTATATAGAGGTGTGGATATATCATTCTCTTGATCCTCAGTGTATGTACACTTATGGTTATGAATCTCCTTGTTTTTCCCATGTATGAACATACTTTTCTGTTCGTCTCGATTTCATTTTTGGTTCGGCTCAAATGTGGATGGTAATTCACAAGGGAGGGTTGAACCATGTAGTTTAATTTTTTTGTCTTTTAGTTTCATTAATTTGATCCCTTGTGGTGGAAGAATTGGGGTATTAAAAGCTCCTAAGTGAAAAATGTCAGCTTTTCTGTGTCATTATATGCTAATAAGTTAAGCTCGTTAGTTGTTATGGTGGGGAGATGCATAGTATGTCTCGTAGAATTACCCCTAAAGTAATCTAGTGATAGCATAATAATTATGTTATGATGTTTGTTTAACCATCCTACTCTATTTGGATTCTAGTTCGGTCTTGGCTTCTTGTTTGTTCCGAATAGTGGGAAGGTTGCTCAATCCTCCCCAAGTTTTTTTTCCCGCCTCGCTTTAGTTGTTAGGTTGTTTGTAAGTATCACAGTCTATTTGTGACACAGTATTTTAATACTTTTTCTTCTAGCTGATTTTAAAATTTTTGGTAGGTAGTCACATTCATTGATTCCTAACCCCATGATTCTTTCTTAGGTAAATATTGGTATTGAAGCATAACCAATTATTTTGTCGAATTACAGTTATGATATTATTTATCAAATGTGGCTTGGTTTTTTGTTTCCTATTCTGGGAAATTGGTTTGGGTTTAGTTTAACAGTGTCCTAGGGATTCTGTTTTAATATATTGGATTATAGCACGAGTGTTAGTTTTCTATTGTCGATAAATTGGAGGTGTCTTAGCTTATAAGTGTCTGTGAAACTTACTGGGATTCGATTTAGGGTCTCCTTAATTTATTAGGTATGTTTATTTATTTATTGATATCGATATTACATTTTCCTGTCTTTAAATCATTGGATATCTCTTTAAACATTGAATAAGAATCATTTTTTGTTTTTAGGTTAAACCTTTAAGTGGTTTTCTGGGGCTGAAAAGCATTATGGTGGGGAAAATTGTCACATCCTGACCTTGTATAACAATTATTTTAAATACATTACTAATTTAAAGTTTTAGTTTCAGTTACAATAGATAGTTGGTTACATTTTAAGAATTTTTGGAAACCCAATTTGTTATTTCTCGATTACACCTCATGGTTATGGGTAACCATGTGGTTCCCATGTAGGTGACCTAGTTGGTCTAGGTTCTGTTGCATAACTTGTGCACGGATTATTAATCCAATAGAAAAGCATGCAACTTGGCTCTATAAGTGGAAAGTGCCTTGTGGCATGGTTTGATTATTTTTTGATCAAATATGTGTCTATATATATGTGGAATGCATGGTTGGATTGGAACACCCCAATATTCCATGGTATGTTTCCCTTTGAATAATGCAATAGCTTGCGTTATACGCAACTTTGAGATTCAAACACACCACATCCAATCATACTAGCGGTTATGAATTGTAATACACACTTTTTTAAATTTTATAAATTTTATTTTTCAAAATGGACTTCATTTTTTGATTTGGAATATCAAAATTATCTTAGGTTGAATTTTAGGTAATTTTCTAAAAACAGTCAATTTTGATGAATAGTGTATAGTACAAAATCTTAATTAAAAACAAATTTTTTAAACGAAATAATTAATAGTGATAAATTGTAATTTATAATTCTTTTTAAGAATAATTAGATTTTATTTTCATTATTTGATATAATTTAGGTTGCACGATCTAATTTCACATTTAAACTGGACATAAACAAATTTCAATCTTTTGATAGTTATTATTTCTTAAAAACGCATTTTTTGTTTTGAAAACAAATATTAATTTTAAATTAACTTCTTCCAATTATGTGTTTTGAATTTGGAAAAATGAATTCCATAATTGGAATCAAAAGGTCAAAATTGGGTAAATATTTAACTTTCATTTATACATTATGAATAATTATATCGGTAAAAAATTTAGTTACCTTGGATAAAGTGTAAATCTAGTAAATAATGATAAACAATAATATTATAATAAAATTAAATAACACTAAAACATGTCCTAACACTATTTACTAATACATATTTGGCCATGGGAATCCTTGGGTCGGTTTTGGGACCCCATGGATCCACTGGAGAGTGATAATGACACTTTATATTAATTAATTTAATGTAAATACAAAAATGACATAAACATATATAATTGAGTAAAATACATTTTAAAAGGGGTTATATAATTTATCCTTTCGACAATAAATATTAATTTGAACTCAAAAAATATTTCCAACTTCATGGTATTTTTTTCAGAATATTGAGACATCAAATAAATAAAATATTTATGACCCAATAATAATGCATTGTTTACCACATTAACCAATGATATAAATAAATGAGATTATAAAAATTAAAACAATATTTAAACCTATCCAATTTTTATTGGATGATTTTATTTCTAACATGATACAACTTATTTTTAACATTAATGTGTTTTGGAATTTTAGACAACCAAAATCATTATATAATAAAATAACATGTTCAAACATTCCTAAAGTACCCCCACCTCCCCCTTCTAAAAATCCCTCACCTATAACACATTACTAACACTTCTCAACCCCCTTGGATCATCCAAACTCTGCACAAAGAAGCTCCCTACATCACTATAGTCCTCCTATATTTCTTATTTTATGCATATTCCACTTCAAGGATGAATTTTAGTTCAAAGAAAAGGGAGTTACCTGATTTAAATGTAACATCTCATCTTAAGTTATTTTCATTTTTTTATTTCTCCAACAACATAAACACTCTTTATTCCTTTCATTTTTAACAACACCACTGTCATCAATATTCTAGGTTGTTGTTATGAGATGTATTTTAACTACACTTATACAGAACACTATCTAATGGGTATATAACATTATGTTTCTCTTGATGGAGAACTATTGGCTCACGAAATAATGAAATTCCAATCATCAACTACCACCTACTATTGTGTCCATTATGTTGGTACTATAATTGTATATTATATTTATGATATTTATTTTATATATAAACTTCTTTAATTAACTTTTATAGCACAACTTTATTCTTTTCATGTTGTACATATAAATGATAATTTAATTTTAGGAAATGCATACTACCACCCTCTCAAAGTGATATGACTCATTCATACCATACATGTAATGTATACAGTATGGTGTTAATGAACATACATAACATATTTAAAATATTATATCATTCTGGAATAATAATATAGCTATGTATCATTTGGTTTTTGCATTCTTTTAAAAACAACTGTAGGGATATAATATTCGTGCGAACGTACGAATCACCGTCTCCATGAACACTATGAGATTCATTTCCCATTGTAACCATTGAAGAATAATTTTCATCTGATTATTAAAAATAATTTGTTAAGAATGTAATATAATTTTTTATGTGAATCTAACAAATCATATCCCTAACAAACATGGTTTGCATTAATAAACATATAAAGGAAAACAATAATCAGTTGACACCCAAAATAATGATACTATTAAAATATTATTAACAAATAATTATTAGAAGATCATATATGACATCATATATTTGTATATATTTCTTGTATAATTTCAAAACAATTATTTTTATATTATACAGGAGGTTAGCATACCCTCGACCAAGGAAAGGTACAAGGTAAGGGTTAATTTCACAATCTCTTTATTATCCAATGTTGTTTTTATTTAATTATCTAATGGGACCTTTTTATTATCCACATACATGATTCTTAAAAATGTATTTTGAAATATTTTTACTATTTACCATATATTTTTGAAATTCATTTTTAAACTTTTTTTGAAGTTTATTAATTGGTTTGAAAGGAATCTTTCTGTCATTTTCTAAACAAGTTACTTTATAAAATTTTTTGGAAAATTATGGTAGGAAAATGTTTTAACTTATATGATTGGTGTAGTTATTATTTTCTATTACAACACCTTTGAAAATTCCCTAAGACTTTTATAGGATTATATTCAAAATAAATTTTTTATTTTATATTTACATGGAATTTATATTATTTCAAAATATAAAGAGATATTTCTTTCAAGTAGTTTTGATTTCACCTTTGTCAAAATCCTTTAAGGAATTTTATACTTCTCTAGAGATGATTGATTATGATAAAAATAATAAATATTTTATTGAAGGTTTTTTGATATGTTTGACTATGGTTTTGTTATTTTTATACCATTCATGGTTTATGGTTAATGTTTTAACATTTTTATGATAGTTTTTTTGTGAGTGTATATATTATGATTCAACCTTTTCAAATGCAGAATGCATTGGACATAGTAAATGACGAGTGGATTCCGCTATAGCTCCCCGATGAATCGTTCGGTCTCATGAGATAAACTAGTGTCTTGGAACAATTCCATGAAAAAATCTTAATTATAGTATTGTCATAAGCCCTTGACTATGTGGCTATGATGTCATACATTATGCATTCTATTATTATGAAATTGGCTATTGATATTTCATGTGGTAACTCAACTAGTAGAACATTCATGAGAATAAGTAAATGGAATTATTCAATTTATGTTTTCCATATTATTCGTAAGTTTATGTTTAAGAGGTTTATGTTTTAGTCTTATACATTTCCATAAATGTTTATTTGTATTTATGATGTTTCCACTATATTGTACTCATTACCGATCATCTGAGATCACCCCTTTCTATGTATTATTTTTCCCAGGATGTGAAGAATTATTTTATGGTTGAGTTATAGTGATAGGAGAAGGGATATAATTGTGTTAAAAGGGTACAAAATGTTATTGTTTTTTTATCTCACGATGTAATGTAAAACTTATGTATATTCTAGTACATCTATAACCATTAAGGTAATCGATCTTTCAGGGAATGATTCCTTGTATCATGCCAATGTTATGTAATAATGAACTGAATCTGGGTAGCTACAATCAGGGGTGTTATATTTGATATCATAGGAAGTTTAGTACAAACCTTGGAAACTAGATTTAGATAAACTCTAATTAGAAAAAATTACCCGAATATTGAGTTTAAGGGTCTGTATAGAAGAACAGTACAGAATTTTGGTAATGTAGGGATTTAGTGGATTTTCAAATCATGATATATTGGTCTAGATACGAGCAGGTTGAGGCGGCTCTGGCACATATATACCTTGGAGTTAAAAGTCCAAATAAGAGTTTTCGGTTTGACCTAGGGTATCCTGGTACACGACAGTGGGCCTTGATGCACTCTTCGTTACGACACTCTGGGGGGGGGGGGGAATACATAGGATAATTCACATTTTCTTTACAGACCATTATGAAGGATTTATTAATATATACATCCATAATGAAAACATTTTAATTATTAAGGATTATATCCATAAACTATTCAATTAATGTTATGTGTTTTACATGTTTAAAATTATGTATTGTGAATCATAAACTAATGTAGTGTATGTCATTATTTATAAATGGAACCCAGTGGAATGAATGATAATAATATCAATGCACGTAATCCATGTATGGATAGCCCTCCTACTCAAGATAATAATCGTGTATATAGTGATGAAACTGGTGCTAATCACCCTATCACCATACTCAGAAAACTCACTCAGGATATGAATAATGACCTTACCTGTATGGATCACCCTTATCCACAACATAGAGGATCAATGATAGACCAATTCATGATGCATCATACATCAACATTATATGGGACTACAAATTCATTTCTTGTTGAGAAAAGGATAAGTTCCATAGATAAAATATTTCATGCTTTGGGTTGTAGTGTAATTGAAAATATTTCATTGTATTTTATCGCCTCACAGGAGATGTAGATCATTAGTGGTAATTAATTCCAAACGAAAATGATGACGGATAAGTATCAAATATGTAATGGAGGGTGTTTAAAGAGATTTTTGTAGAAAAATACTATCCACATGACCATCCAGTAGATATGGAAATACAATTTCAGAGTCTGAGGTAAAAGGAGGATGATAATATCACAAAATATGAGGCAAAATTTACAAGGATAGCAATGCATTTTGCAATTTATATACGTAACCCAAAGAGTAATATTGAATGAATATATTATGGTTTAAAACCATTTCTATGTTAAGTATTAGTCTCACAATCCTTCTCCTCATAAGAAGATATTTTCTCATGTTATATCAAGATAGAAAAAGAACTCTCCAAGTCATATGACATTAAATAAAATAAATAGAAGAAGAGATCTACTGAACACTCTGGAAATGGAAATAAGGGGAAGAAGGGAAAAGATGAATATCAATCCTGTGGTAAATGTGGTAAGAAACATCGTGGTACTTTCTTGAATGGAATGGGAGTCTATTATATGTGTGTTGAAAAAGGCCACCATGCTCATGATTACAATGGAATTAGAGAGGCCATCAATGTTTAGTGCTTCAATTGTAGAGAAATGGGGCATTATGAAAATGAATGTCTTAAGATCCCATGAAACATATCTCTGAAATGGCCAATGGATAATGTCCATGCTTATGTGATCACTACTGCTAAGGTTTATGATTCTAAATATGTCATTGCAAGTGATTTAATTGTTTCCCCATGTTTACCTAATCCTTTATTTGATTTTTAGATCATCGCATTTTTTTTATCTTCCCAGTTTTCTATGAAAATTAGATATTTTTTTGATTTAACAAGAGAGTTATAAGTGAAAACTCTTTATGGATGTATCATTGCATCAATGTTTTGTGAATTAGTTTCAATTAGTTCATATAAGTGTTCATTATCTACTGATATCATCGTTATAACCATGATTGAATTTGATATAATCCTTGATATGGATTGGCTTTCAGACCATGATGAAAAAATTTGTTGTAAGAAGAATGAGGTTACAATTTTAGATGTTGATGATACAGAACACCTTACAATTAAAGAAGAAACATCACCATCTGATTCTTATATTAATCCACCCCTATTAGCTCCACTAAATTCAATTATTGGGGAGGAAGAGAGTGAAATAACAATGGCTGAGTAAAGGAATGTAATAATATAGGATCTTCATATTGTACAAGAATATGATGATGAATTTCTAGAGGATTTACTATCACATCATTCAGTATTAGAAATTGAGTTTTCCATTGATTTAATTTCTGGTTGAAGGACCATTTCAATGAACCCTTATAGAATGGACACGATTAAACTAGTGGATCTAAAGAATCAACTAGAGGAGTTGAGTAATAAAGGATTCATTCTCCCAAGTGTTTATATATGGGGAGCACCTATTCTTTTTGTTATGAAGAAAGATTGATCTATGTGGTTTTTCATTGACTACAGGGTTATGAATTCTATAACAATAAAAAACTAGTATTACTTACCTCACATTGATGATTTATTTTATTAACTTCATAGATCTCAATATTTTTCAAAAATTGTCTTTCTATCCAGATATCATCAATTGTGTGATAATAAGGAATAAATTCCAAAGACAGAATTTCGAACCCAGTATAGGCATTACGAGTTTACAGTAATGCCTTTTGTACTAACTAATAAACACTTTGTCTTCATGGATCTAATGAACATATTATTCAAGGAATATAATGATGACCTTGTAGTGGTATTTATTGATTATATCTTACTATAATCCAAATGATATGATGATAATGAAAATCACTTTCATAATAGTCTAAAGACTCTTAAGAAGAAATAAATTATATGGAAAGTTCGTCAAGTGTGAATTCTGGCTTAATGAGATTTCATTTCCTGGTCATATTGTCTCTAAGGATGGAATCTATATTAATCCTTTAAAGACAAAATATATCCAATAATGTCCAAAAAACGAATATTATAACTAAGGTACATGGTTTTATTGGTATAATAGGTTAGTTTTCGCATTTCATCAAAACATTTCTCCAATTGGATAACCCATTAACCAAGATCACAAAAGTGTGTGAAGAATGTTTTGAAGAACTGAAGAGAATATTATTAAATGCTCCTATATTGACTCTACCATATTGGAAAGATGGGTTTGTTATTTATTGTGATCCATTAATGAAATGACTTGGTTGTGTCCTTTTTCAGAATGATAGGATTATTGCTAATGCATCATGGAAGATAAAAAGTCATGAACAAAACAATACCACACATTACCTTGAGTTAGTAGCTCTAATATTTGCTCTAATGATATATAGACACTATATATCTGATGAAAATGTGAGATTTATACTGATCATAAGAGTTTAAATATATTTTCTCCCAAAAAATAACTAATCAATAGGAAAAAGATTTGACTCAAAATACTCAAGGAATATGATTTCACAATACACTACCACTCAGGGAATCCCACTAAGCTGGTATAGTCATCGACTAGAATGGATCATGTTGTTTTAAACAAGATGAGAGTTGAATGGGATCCTATGTTCATGGATCACGTAATGATTGATATGGTTATAATCATGGAAGGTGAACCTCAATACTTTTTCAAATGGTTAACACACCATCTTTATTATAATGGATAAAAAGTTCTTAGACTGATGAGGTTGAGTTTCAATATAAAATTAAACTTGTGAACAATGTGAGATTAATCGACTTCATATATGAAAATGGGATTTTGAAATTTGGGAAGTGACCTTGTCTTACTGGAATACCTGATCTAAAAAGGGAAGAATTGGATGATGCTCAAAGCTCCAATTTCTTTATACAACATGGTAGCACTTAGATGTGTATATATTCTCAGAAACATTTTTTTTGGAACAAAATGAATGGAAAGATTTCTGATTATATGTCAAGATGTATGGTATGTCAACAAGTGAAAGCATGAAGAAAAAATCCCAAGGGAGTCATGCAACCTCTTCCCACACCTTAGTGGAAATAGGATGATATTATGATGGAATTTTTTTAGGGCTACCAAAGAATCCTAGAAGGAATGATGTGATATGGGACATTATTGAACATCTTACCATGTCAGCTCATTTTCATGCTATAAGAGAAGATTTACCACTTGAATGTATGAAAATACTATATATTAATGAAGTTTTAAGACTTCATGGAGTACCTCTATCGATTTTTCTGATCGTGATCCCCATTTTACATCATGAATCTGGAAATGTCTTCAGATGGCCCTAGATATCGAACTTCGTTTGAGCACTACCTACCACCCTCAATATGATGGACAATCAAAACAGAGTATTCAAACATTATAACACTTATTGATATCTTTCTCACCGGAATTTCAAGGTATGTGGGATCAATATTTACCTCTAGTAGAATTTTAATATAACTATAGTTTCAATTCAGGTATTCAGATGGCACCATATGAATCGTTATATGGAAAGAGATGTCACACACCATCTTGTTATGATGACATTAGATAAAGAGAACTCTAAGGCCCAGAACATGTTGAGGAATCAATGGAAAAGGTGTTGGTTATCCAATCCCGCATCAAATTAGCTTAATTTAGGAAGAAGAGAAATGTCGACAACCGAAGGAAAGATTTGGAATTTAAAGTAAAAGATCATGTTTTCTTGAAGGTGTCTACTAGGGAGGGTGTTATACGATTCAGTAAGAAAGGAAAATTAAGTCTGTTGTACATCAGAACATTCAAAATTCTACAATAAATTCGAGTTGTATCATATCATTTGGCTATGTCGCCAAGTCTCTCCAAAGATCATGATGTGTTCCAGGTATCACTATTGACAAAATATAGGCCTGACTCAGCACATGTACTCACCTTTTATGAAATAGAAATGGAACCCTATATATCTTATTATGATGATCCTATAAGAATTCTTGAAACTAGAGAACATGTTTTGAGAAACTGGGCGACTCATCTGATGAAATTTCAATGGAGAAATCATAAGATGGGAGAGGCAACATGGGAACCCGAGGAACATATGATGAATAACCACCCAAATAGTTTTATGTAGTTGTATTCTATAAATTTTAAGGACGAAATTATTTGAAGGATGGAATAATGTAACACCCCAATCATCCATGGTATTTTTCCCTTTGAATAATTCAAAAGCTTGCGTTGTATGCAACAACAAGTTTCTAAGACAACACGACCAATCAAACTAGACATTATGAATACTAAACCCACATTTTTAAATTATATATTTTTTCTAAAAATGGGCTTCATTTTTTGATCTAAGATATCAAAATTATCATAGGGTTAATTTTTGGCACTCATCTAAAAACTTTCAATTTTTTTTATGAATAGTTAAAATTAATAATTTTTATTTAAAAAAATTTAATCAAAATAATTTATAATGATAAATTATACATTAGAATGGTTTTTATGTATCATTAGATTATATTTTTATCATTTAATAAAATTTAGGTCAATCGATGCAATATTAAATTTAAAATGGACATAAACAAGTGTACATCTTTTGATAGTTATTATTTCTTAAAAAAACTTCTTCTTTTGACATTGAGAATTAATTATAAATTAATTTCTTCCACTTCTGTGTTTTTAAATTAGAAAAAAGTATTCCATATTTGGAATTAGGATGTCCAAATTGTATAAATAGGTAAATTTTTGTTTACTTTATGAATAATTACATCGGTAATTATTTTATTTGACACATTTAAATGGTAAATCCAGTAAATAAGAGTAAATAATAATATTATAATTATATTAAACTACCATAACACATGTATTAACCCTATTTACTTATACTTTTACAACCATGGGAATCATTGGGACGATTTTGGGACCCCATGGATCCACTTATTCGTGATAATGACACTATATTAATTAATTTTATGTAAAGAAAAAAATAAAATAAACTTATATAATTTAGTAAAATAATTTTGAAAAGGAGTTATATAAGTTATATTTTCAAATATAAATATTAATTTGAATGAAAAAAATATTTCCAACATCATTGTATTTGTTTTATAATTTTAAGTCATCAAATAAATAAAAATATTTTTGACACAATAATGATGAAGTGTTTACCTCATTAATGAATGTTTTAAATAAATGAGATTATAAAAAATAAAAAACATCCAAAACCTATAATATTATTATTGGATGATTTTATTTAGAACATAAGACATCTTATCTTTGACTTTAATGTGTTTTGTACCTTTAGAAACATAAAATCATTATAATATAAAATAATATTTTCAAACATTCCTAAAGAGCTCCTCCTCCCCCATATAAAATGACCTCAACTATAACCCATTTCTCACACAAATCAAGCTCCACAGATCATCCAAAATATACCAAATAAAGCACCCTAAATCCCCCTATTTCTCCAAGAAGCCATAACTTAGGCAGAAGGCACATAAAGTTAGCCTTTTTGTTCAAACAAATGGTAGTTACCTGATTTATAGATAACATCTCATCTTAAGTTCTTTTATTTTATTTTATTTCAACACTATAAACTCTCTTTATTCATCTATTTTATAACAATACCATTATCCTCAATATAATAGTTTTTTTTCATGATAATTAAATGAACTAAACTTACACACGCCTCATTCTAATGTGTATGGAACATAATGTTTCATTGGACGGAGAACTACTGCCTCACAAAATGATGATTGTTCAATCTTCTACTACCACCGATTATGGTGGAAATTATGATGAAACTGTAATTATATATGATATTTATGTTATTAAATTTATATATAACCTTATTTAATTCTATTTTATTGAATACCTTTATTTTTAAATGTTATATATATAAGATAATGTCATTTGAGGAAGTATGGACTACCACCCCCTCAAAGTGATATGACTCTTTCATATCATACATGGGACGAATAAAGTAAGGTGTTAATGAACTTACATCACATATATAAAATATTATATTATATTGGAATAATAATATACTAATGAATAATTTGGTATTATTTTCTTTAAAATAAAAAAACGAAATGGAAGTAGCATTCATGCGTACGTACGGATTACTGTCTCCATGAACATGATGAGATTCATTTCCCATTGTAAACATTCATGAATAATTTTCAATTTATTATTAGAAATATTTTTTAATAACTTAATATCATTCTTTATATGAATTAAATACATCCTATACATAACAATCATGTCTTACATAACACATCATATAATGGAAAAACATACCAGTTAACACCCAAAATATGATACTACTAAAATATTGAAACCAAAGAAATATTAGAAGATCATATATGATATCATATTTATATATTTAGTTCGTTTATAATTTAATAAAAATTACATAACTATTATTTAGGATGTTATAGTACCCTCAACCAACAAAAAGTACAAAGTAAGGGTTAATTTCACAATCTCTTTATTATCCGAGGATGTTTTTATGTAAGTATCTTCTGGGAACACTTTATCATCCACATCTGTGATTCTTAAAAATTAATTTGAATTTTTTTTAATATTTACTAGACTATGGGTTGAAGTCATATGTACCCTTTTTTCATCATTATAAAATGGATTGAAGAAAATCTTATCGCTGTTTTCCAAACAAGGTACTTTATGGCCGTTTTGTCAAATTAAGGTAAGAATGTTTTTTTAACTTATATGCTGGGTTTGGTTATTCTTCTCCATTATAACACCTTTTAAGCATCCCTTAAAATCTTATAAGAATATTCTAAAAATACATGATTTCATTTATAATTACATGATATTTAAATTATTTCACAATAGAAACAGATATTTCTTTCAAATAGTTTTTATTTCACCTTTATTAAAATCCTTTGATTGTTTTTTATTATGATAAAAATATTCCATACTGTATTAATGTCTTTGTGATATTTTTGACAAAGAATGTGTTATTTTTATATTATACATAGTTTATGGTTAATTTATTAACTTTCTGAATTCTAGTTTTAATACAAATATTTATGTTATTTTTCAAACATTTAATATTAGGAATACAATGGAATTAGTAAGTGATGAGTGGAGCCCACTATATATCCTTGATGCATCGGTGTGTCTCGTGAGACTAACTAGTATTTTGGCACAAGGGATTGAAAAAAATCTTATTTATAGTCATTACAAGAGGCCTTGACAGTTTGTTTATGATGTCCGACATTATGTATTACATCATTATAAAATTGGTTATTGATATAGAATGTGATTATCCAACAAGTAGAATATCCATGTGAATAAGTTGATGAAATTAATCAATTTATATTTTCCATATTATGATGAAGTTTATTTTTAAAAGGCTTATGTTTCTGTCTTATACAATGCCTTAAATTTTTATGATTATTTTTGATGTTTTTTATATAATTGTATCCTTAATGAGCATCTAATATCACCCCTTTCATTGTTTTATTTTTCCCAGGATGTGAAGAACCATTTTATGGCTGACCATTAGGGATAGTCTAAGGGATATAAGTGTGTTAAAAATGGAAAAAATGTTGTTGTTTTTTATATCATGATGTAATGCAAAACATATATATGTATCTTTTACTTCCAAGGACACTAAACTAATCATCCATTTGAGACATATAATTCCTTGTATCCTACCAATGTTTTATAATAATTCACTAACTCTACGTAACAAGGGTTGGGGAGTTACATGTATATTTTTTTCAATAAATAAAAAGAACTAAAAGGGGAAAAATAAAATAAATAATTTTTAATAAAAACAATAACATTTATATTATTCTTATGAAAAATATTAATATTTTTGTTATAAATATTATAAATTTTATGATTATTAATTATTTTTAATATAATTAATTTTTATGGTTATAATTAATAATATCATTTAAATTTATTAATAAGGGTTTTAATGAATTGGGAAAATAAAAAATTAACACTGAAATCTACCCCCTCACATATTTACCTTCAATACTACCCCCTCTTCACCACCTTCCATGTTCTTCTTTGTAACACCCCAAGCTTCCACGATACGCTTCGTTGTTAATAATGCAATAGTTTGCATTGTACGCAAGTTCAAGATTCTAACACACTACGACCAATCAAAATAGCCATTGTGAATAGTAATACCCACATTTTGAAATTGTATAAATTTTATATTTCAAAATGGACTTCATTTTTGAATTCGGAATATCGAAATTAGCCAATGTTGAATTTTTGATATTTTTCTAAGAACTTGCAATTTCCGATGAATAATAAAAAAACATAAAACAACTTTTTTAATGAAAATAATTTATAGTGATAAATTATATAATTTGGTGTTTTTAAAGTATAATTATAATATATTTTAACAGTTTTATCCAATGGTGGTCATTATAAATAATTTAACTTTGAAATTGGACATAAGCAATTGTCAATCTTTTGAAATATATTGTTTGTTAAAAACATGGAATTTGTTGTGATAGCGGTAATTAATTATTAAATTTCTTTTTTCAACTTATGTGTTTGTAATTTGGTAAAATATAAATCATCTTTGAATTTGGAATACAAATATATCTTAGGTTGAATTTTTGGAATTTTTCTGAAAAACATCAAATTTTGATTAATAGTGAAACCACTAAGTGGTAGCTAAAAAACTGATTTTTCATTTAAATAAAATTTTACAGCTTCAATGAATTTAATTTCAAAAATCAGACATACATGGTTGTAATTAGTAATTAAAATTTGGTTCAACAGGATGAAAATAATTTTTTGGTGAATAGTAACTTTTGCCTTTCATTAATCATGATTAAAGTTAATTAGTGTAATTTAAGGTAAATATAATGTTATAATAATATGAAATTACCTTTACACTTGTCCTAATATTAATGGATGACTCATGGGCGACCAATAAAATCCATGGGTCAATTTTTGGGACCCCATGGAGCAACTTGGGTTAGATAATGACATTAATACCTTTTATTAAAAGTAAAAATAAAAATGTCACAAACATGTGTTGTTTTACTAAAACAATTATTGTGTGGGGTTATATAAGTTAACATTTCGACTATAAATATTAATTAGAATTTTAATAAAAAAATATACATCATGGTATTTTTTTATAATTTTTAGACATCAAATAAAGTAAATGTTTTATAACACCATGATGATACAGCGATTACCTCATTAATTAACGAATTAAAAAAATGAAAAGATAATGTAAAATATAAAACATACACTGCTCAAAATGCTATTGGATGAGTAGATTTCGAACCCTTATCACCCTATCCACGAAATTCATCATTGTGGGAACTTTAAAATCCCGAAAATCATTTCATAATAATGTAACATTTCATGACTTTCCAAGTGTCCCCCTCCTCTCCTCTTACAAAAGGCCCCCATCTCTAACACATTTTTTACACCTTCAAATCCATTTGGCTCGGCCAAACTCTAGCCAAATAATCTCTAAACTTCCCTCTCTTACTCCTAGATGCCTTACATTGGGCAGAAGTCATTCCATGCAAGCCTTTGGCTCAAATGAAAATAGAGTTACCCGATTTTAAGGTAATGTCTTATCTTATGTTCTTTTGTTTTATTATGCTTCTCCAACCCCTTAAACTCTTTTTATTCATTTTTTTTGTAAAAATAACAGTATCATAAATATTATAGGATGTTATTATGAGAAGTATTTGATTTACAATTACACACACCTTCGTCTAATGGTTAAAGAACATACTGTTTCTGTGGGTGGTGAATTACTACCTCACGAAACGACGATTGTTCAATATTCTTTTAACACCTCTCATAGTGGCCATTATAATGACACTAGTTTTATATATGACATATATTATGTTTATGTATAACTTATTTTTCTGTATTTTTCATTTGTGGAATGCCTTTATGACTTCCATTATGGGTAAATGCGATAATTTCATTTTAGGAAGTGCGGACTACCACCCCCTCAAAGTGATTTGAATCGTTAATTCCATATATGGGACATATAAATGATAGATTTAATGATATTATATATGGTATTATACTGGAATTATAATAAACCTTTATATCATTATGGCTTCATTCCATTTAATACGAAATAGAAATGAAAGTATTGTTCATGCGTACGTACGGCTTACCGTCTCCATGAACGGTGCATTTCATTTCTTACCTATAAATGTTATGTAATATTTTAAATTCATGTATATACTGGATATATATGATATATATGATATATACATCATGAATATAATTATGGATATAATGGATATTTTACCACATGAACAACTTGTAATTATAAGAAGTTTATTTTTGACTCAATTACCAAAGATTGACAAAACAACCTTTATTAACTTAAATAATTAAATAATGTTAATAACATGGTAATAAGTGATATAAATGTAATAATTAACTTTAAAAATGTTCTTATGCAAGTTGAAATTAACTCTAGTTTATTAATCAGTATATTAAAGAACGATCGAGTCGAGTCGGACACGAGGTAAGGTAACTTCTTAACCCAATTTCTGTTCTTTGGGATAATCTCCTAATTTCAAATTATGTCATGATATTATTGTGTCGTATCATGTATTAATTATTTCTTTATAAGTAAATATAGTGAATACACATAATAGATCTATTTATTTAAAAATGATCTTTGTAAGGGACTTCGTCTCAATCTCCTTTCATTGATGCATATTTTGTTTTATACAGAACTTTATTTTTTACGGTATATAAACCCCTTTGACTTTTACTTTTATTCAAAATTAATATTTTTATAAGAAGTGTTTTTACTAAATGAAAAATGGAATGGCTTTTTTGTCGTACATATGCGGCGACAACAAATTCTCCTCCACTGTGACAATTATTTGAGTTTTTTCTTCCTCTACAAGCCATAACTTTTTTTAAAATGAAAAATAAATACCATGTTTTACTTTTCTTTTATTTTGTTATTAAAAATGGGTTTAATAATGTTTGCATTGTAGTGTTATATTGATATCTTGTGATTGAAATGTGGAAATGTTATGTTTCCTTTATGCATGTTTTATGTGATACAATTATGTTATGGTTTATGATATGTTTAAACATACTCCTATGAGGAATGCATTGGAATTAATAAGTGACGGGTGGAGCCCTCTATAGCTCCTTGATGCATCGGTTGGTCTCATGAGACAAACTAGTGTCTTGGCACGAGGCCTTGACAAAATCTTTTTTGTAGTCTTGGCAGGAGTCCTTGGCTACGTGGTTATGATAGTCTGGAATTATGCAATCCATCATTATGAAAGTGGTTATTGATATTGCATGTGATTATTCGACTAGTAGAATATCCATGTGAATATGTAAATGGAATTATTTCATTTTATTTTTTTCTATATTATGATGAAGTTGATGTTTAAAAGGATTTTTTTAGTTATACATTGCCTTAAATGTTTATGTTTATTTATGAAAGTTTCCGCTGTATTGTTATCCTTACTGAGAATCTGAGCTCACCCCTTTCTATGTTTTATTTTCCCAGGATGTGAAAAATATTTTATGAATGACCTACAGGGATAATATAAAGGGGATAGAAGTGTGGACTATGGAGACTATGTTATTGTGATTTTTCACATTATGATGTAATGTAACATTTATGAATGTATCTAGTGTTTCCAAGGCTACTAAACTAATCGGTCATTCGAGACATGATCTTTTGTGATCATCCCAATGTTACAGAATAATGCACCATCTCTGGGTAACTGGGGTCGGGGCATTATAGTTGGTATCAGAGGAATTTTAGTACTTACCTTGGAAGATAGATTTATAAAAACCATGATTAGAGCACATAGCCATAAGATTGACTTTGAGGATTAGTATAGAATAACTTCCTAGAATTTTGGTATTATAGGTATTTTGGGAGTTTTCCGAGAAATACATCCATGTCTGGATACGAGTAGGTAGAGGCTGCTCTGGCACAGATGTACCTAGGGGTAATACCCAAAAACACTGCTTTAAGCTAGACTCGAATGGGAACTGGTGCATGACAATGGGCCCTGCTGCACTCTTGGTTACGACACTCCTAGGGGATATGCATAGGATAATCCTCATTTTCTTTACAAACCATTTTGAAGGATTAATGAGTATATATTTCCACAATGAAAACATTTTTATGATTATGGATTATATCCATAAATAGTTCAATTTATGTTAAGTGTTTTGCATGTTTGTTTTTATGTATTTTGGTTCATAAATAGATCTAGTTTATTAAATTGTTTAGAAATGGCGCCTAGTGGAAGGAATAGAAACCGTATCAATACACACACTCCATGTAGGGATTTCCCTCCTTCTCAAGATAATTATAGTGTAGCTGGTGACACAACAGGTGCTGATCGGCTTATCACTATACTGGGGAAACTCACCCAGGTTATGAATAATAACCTTACTCGTATGGAGCACCATGATCTGCAATGTGGAGGGTCAATGTTAGACCACTTCATGAGGAAAAAAACACCAACATTCAATGGGAGTACAAATCCCTTAGTAGCTGAGAAATGGATAAATTCCTTAGAGACAGTGTTCCATGCCTTGGGGAGTAGTGAAAGGGAAAACGTTATCATTGCAGTTTACATCCTCATTGGAGATGCTGATCAATGGTGGTCATTGATTAAAAATACAATGGAAGATGAATAAGTATCAATTATGGAATGGAGAGAGTTCAAAGGGAATTTCTTAGAAAAATAATTTCCTCGTTACCATCGAGCGGATATGGAAAGTCAATTTCTGAGTCTGAGACAAAAGGAGGATGAGAATGTCGCAATGTATGAGGCCAACTTTACAAGGTTAGCGGTGTATGCTTCAGATTATATACATAAACCCAGAAGAAATATTGATCGTTTATTTGATGGGATAAATCCATTTCTCCATCCAGCTTTAGTATCACAATCCTTCTCATCATATGAATATATTGTCTCGTGTGCTATCAAGAATGAAAAGGAATTCTCTATGTTTTATGACAAAAAAGTAAAGCAAGAGAAGAAGAGAACGGTGGAACAAGAGACAGATAAAGGGAAAAAGGGAAATAATGATTTTCAATTATGTGATAATTGTGGGAAGAATCACCCTGGTACTTGCCTAAAGGGAATGGGAGTTTGTTAATAATGTGGAGAAAAAGGTCATCAGGCTCGTGATTGCAAGTGAAATAAAAAGGCTACCAATGTTGAATTCTATAATTGTAGAGAAATAGGGAATTATGAAAATTAATTTCCTAAGCATCAGTGAAACGTACCTTAGAAAAGGCCAAGGGATCAAGGACAAGTTTATACTGTTACTACAGATGAAGTTGAATAATTATTGTATTTGTGTTTTTGGGCTCAAGACCAATATTATGGTTATAAGAATAATATGAAATATATATAAGGAGTGTACTATAATACTATTTCATCAAGGACATGAGATTGTGTGGAACAAATAAAAGTGACTCAATAGAAGGATAAATTTTTGGAAAATATATAGTTGATTGAAAGATAATCCAAAATATGGTTATGATACCGAGATAGTGATATTGGAATAATACATGATTGATTTGGATAAATTATATTGGATATTCTTGACTTCCTTGAAACAGATTAATGATTTTTATACATTTTTGGATAGAAATAGTATATCTACTATTATATAAGGAATAATGTATCATGAAGGATTTATCGTAATGCAGGATGTTGCAGTATTTTAAAAGAATACATGATGAAGGTGTTCAAATGTTATTACGTGGAAAAAATCATCTTCATTGTGTTTACCTTCTTTATAAAATTTGGACAATGAGTTTGGACAGAAGTATTTTGAATAACTATAAAGGTTGGAATGGATTAAGTTGAAGTTTGGATAGTATGGCTTAAGGTTAAAACATTTCTTAAGATTATTTATGTAATATTATAATACTGTAGTTTTAGAAATAGGACAACCTACAGGTCGCGGGATAAACCACCGCATCAGAAAATGCTGTAGGAATCGAATCCACAACCATAGTGTGGCATGCCTTTATTACCTACCACTAGCCTACAGGAAGTCGCTGGTTATTACAAAATTGTTTTCCTAATTTAAATGGTATGTGTTAACATTTGGAACCTTTTACGATTAAGATAAATATAATATTTTTGTGTTCTATTATTTTTTTGAGTGAAAGATGGGTTTGTGGTAAAAATTTATTAAATAATGAAAGTCTACATGAAAAGTATTTATATTTCCTTACGTTCTTAGTAAATCTCCTAAATAAATTCCTCAACTTTATGAAAGGTAACTTAAAACAAAAACATTGTCGGTTAACTTTTCCTTCTGGGGAATTAATGATCATTTAACCAATCACAAGAGTGTGTTTATACTGTAGTTAACATTCTCTTAATCCTGTTTTCTACAACTCTCCATAATACCTTGATGGTTTGTTTGTCATCCATATCCATGTTTTCATAGAATCCTAGTATGGGCTATCTCGGGTGACCTCTGTTCTTCTCTTTCATTCTTTTAAAGTTATATTTTTATTAACCCTATTTCCGATATGGGTTTTCCACAGCGGTATTTTCTACTTTCAACCTTTTATTTTCAAAGAACATTTTCAAATTGCGAGGACACAATTTATTTTAGGAGGCGAGAATGTAACACCACATGCTTCAACGATACGCTTCTCTTTTAATAATGCAATTGCTTGCATTGTACGCAAATTCGAGATTCTAACAGACCATGACCAATCAAAATATCTATTATGAATAATATTACCCATTTTTTGAAATTATATAAATTTTATATTTCAAAATGGACTTCATTTTTTTGATTCAGAATATCGAAATTAGCCTATGTAGATTTTTTGGTATTTTTATGAGAACTTCCAATTTTTGATGAATAGTGAAAAATACTTAAAAAAACATTTTTAATCAAAATAATTTATAGTGATAAATTATACGATTGAGTGGTTTTAATGTATAATTAGACTATATATTAACTATTCTATCTAATGGGGGCCATTATAATTAATTTCAATTTGAAATTGGATAAAAAAATTGTCAGTCTTTTGAGATATATTGTTTGCTAAAAACACGCTATTTGTTGTGATAGTAGGAAGTAATTATTAAATTAATTAATTCAACTTATATGTTTTGAATTTGGTAAAACAAACATCATCTTTGAATTTGGAATATCAAATATATCTTAGGGTGAATTTTGGGTAATTTTCGGAAAAACTTCAATTTTTTATGAATAGTGAAACCACTAAGTGGTAGTTAAAAAACCGATTTTTCGTTTAAATGAAAATTTACCGCTTCTATTAGTTTAATTTCAAAATTCCGCAATACAAAGTTGTAATTATGATGTAAAATTTGGTTCAATAGGATGAAAATAATTTTTCGCTGAATTGCAACTTTTGAGTTTTATTAATTGCGATTAAAGGTAATTAGTGTAATTTAAGGTAAAAATAATGTTATAATGAAATGAAATTACAATTACACTTGTAATACTATTATTTTATTACTCATGGCCGACCAATACAATCCATTGGTCAATTTTTCAGACCCCAGGGAGCTACTTGGGTAAGATAATGATATTAATACCATTTTAATGTAAAAAAAATGTCACAAACATGTGTTGTTTTACTAAAACAATTCATACATGGGGTTATGTAAGTAAAATTTTAGACTATAAATATTCATTAGAGATATAAAACTATTTCCTAAATCATGCTTTTTTTAATATTTTTTATACATTAAATAAATGAAATGTTTTATAACACCATGATGATGCAAAGATTACTTCATTAATTAACGATTTAAATAAAATGAAACGTTGATATAACATCTAAGACTTAAACTTGTAAAAAACGTTTCGTATGAGTATATTTAAAACCTTTATCACCTTATCCTCAAAATATATCATTGTGGGACCTTTAAAATCCGATAATCATTACATAATAACGTAACATTTCATGTATTTCCAAGAGTGCCCCTCCTCTCCTCTTATAAATGGCGGCCACCTCTACCAACTTTTCACACCATCAAAGCCATTAGGTTCGGAAAACGACCCATCAAATACTCTCTCAACTTCCCTCTATTACTCATAGAAGCCTCACTTTGGGCATAATTCTTCCCAAGGAAGCCTTTGGCTCAAATCAAAAAGTGTTACCTGATTTTAAGGTAATGTCTTCTCTTATGATCAATTGTTTTATTTTTCTTCTCCAAACCCTTAAATTATTTTTATTCCATTATTTTGTAAAAATAAAAGTATCATAAATATTCTAGTATGTTTTAATGAGAATTATTTGATTTAAACTTATACAAATCTTCATCAATGGTTAAAGAACATACTGTTTCTGTGGGTGGTGAATTACTGCCTCACGAAATGATGATTGTTCAATCATCTATTAACACCTCTCATGGTTGCCATTATGATGAAACTATTTTTATATATGATATATATTATGTTTATGTATTCCTTATTCTTCTATATTTTTCATTTATGGCATACCTTTATGACTTCCATTATGAGTAAACACGATAATTTCATTTTAGGAAGTGCGGACTACCGCCCCCTCAAAGTGATTTGAATCGTTAATGCCATATGTGGGACGTATAAGGGATGGAGTTAATGATATTATATGATATTATAATTTAATTATAACATACCATTATATAATTATGATTTCATTCCATTTAATACGAAATACAAATGAATGTACTGTTCATGCGTACGTACGGCTTACCGTCTCCATGAACGGTGCATTTCATTTCTTACCTCTAAATGTTATGTAATATTATAAATTCATTTATATAATGGATTTACATTATATATATGATATCTAAATCATGAATATAATTCTGGATATAATAGATATTTTACCACATGAACAAATTTTAATTATAAGAAGTTTATTTTTGACTCAATTACCAAAGATCGACAAGATGACCGTTATTAACTTAAATAATTACTTAATGTTCATAACATGGTAATAAGTGATATAAAAGGAATAATTAACTTGAAAATTGTTCTTAACAAAGTAGTAATTAAATCTATTTTATTATTCAGTAGATTAAAGAACGATCGAGTCAAGTCAGACGTGAGATAAGGGAACTTCTTAACCCAATTTCTGTTCTTTGGGTTAATCTCCTGCATTCAAATTATGTCATGATATTATTATGTCCTATCATTTATTTATACATTATTTATGTGTAAATATTGTGAATACACATAATAGATCTATTTTATTTAAAAATTATATTTTTAAGGGACTTCGTCTCAATCTACTTTCATTGAGGCATATTTGTTTTACACACAACTTTATTTAATATGGTGTATAAAACCCTTCGAATTTTACTTTTAGTAAAAAGGAATATTTTTATAAGAAGTGCTTTTACTAAATGACAAAATTAATGTTTTTTTGGTAGTATGTATGCGGCGACAACGACTTCTCTGCTGCCGTGACCATTATTTGAGTTTCGGCTTCCTCTACAAGCCATAACATTTTTTTTAAATGAAAAATAAATACCATGTTTTACTTTTAATTTATTTTGGTATTAAAAATGGTCTTGATAATGTTTGTATTATAGTGTTGTATTGATATCTTGTGATTGAAATGTGGAAATTTTATGTTTTATTTATGCATGTTTTATGTGATACGATTATGTTATGGTTTATGATATGTTTAAACCTATTCATATGAGGAATGCATTGGACATAATAAGTGACGGGTGGAGCCCTCTATAGATCCTTGATGCATCGGTAGGTCTCATGAGACAAACTAGTGTCTTGGCACGAGGGCTTGACAAAATATTATTTTTAGTCTTGGCACGAGGCCTTGGCTACACGGTTGTGACAGTCTGGCATTATGCATTCCATCATTATGAAAGTGGTTATGGATATTGCATGTGATTATTCGACTAGTAGAATATCCATGTGAATAAGTAAATGGAATTATTTCATTTTATTTTTTCCATATTATGCTGAAGTTCAAGTTTAAAAGGCTTTTCTTTTAGTTATACATTTTCTTAAATGTTTATGTTGATTAATGTATGTTTCTGCTGTATTGTTATCCTTACTGAGCATCTGAGCTCACCCCTTTCTAGGTTTTATTTTCCCAGGATGTGAAGAAATATTTTATGACTGACCAACAGTTATAGTCTAAAGGGGATAGAAGTGTGGACTATAGAGACTATGTTACTGTGATTTTTCACTTTATGATGTAATGTATCATTTATTAATGTATATAGTTTTGTCAAGGTTACTAAACTAATTTGTCCTTCGTGACTTGATATTTTGTGATCATGCCAATGTTAAAAAATAATGAATCGACTCTGGGTTACTAGGGTCATGGCGTTACATTCGTGCACGACCCCATGCTAGATAACTCCCTTCTAGCGGCCTCCAATCCTCCTCTCTGGAACGCACCAACCAACTGGTGGCCAGCTCTCTAGTGCTCACGACCTATCTCAAGACCTCCTTTCTAGTGAGAACCACCCAAACAAAGCCTCCCTCTTCTCTAGTGTTGTCCTCCTCTCTGGTTCTCCCTCTGGTGGTTGCCACGTCCCCCACATGGCCTCTAACCTGTGTGTGCGACCACCCTGACAAGCCTCTCATCCACCACACATCCCCCCATCCGATGATTATCCATCTTCTAACCTCTTCAATCGGTGCCCTCCTTTTCACCAGCCCCCTTCATTGGTTACCCCCTCTAGTGTTTGTCCCTCTTTGTGGCACTATTGGCCTCCCATATTTCCACTCTTGCAAATTTTACATCAATTTTATGATTTCCATTAGGTGTTTTGGTTTCTAGTGAATAAGAATTTTGTTTTGGGAGTTTAATTTTGACTATTTTGGTTATATAATTATTTTTAGGGTTCCTTCTTGACCCTCGACGTGGTGGTTGAGGTGGGATTGGGGTTTAACACCATCTTTGGGAAGTTCATGATCATTTGAGGATAGAACCCTTTTTGCATTCCCATTAAAATTAATATTTCATTTATTTAATTTTTTTACACCTTTATTAGTTATTAATTAGTGGTGTATCATTATTTAAATATATGTTCGTTGTAAAATGTGTTGTTTTTCTCAATTGTTTTGAATATGTGATGTGAAATTGTTTAATTGTGCACACCCTTTTTTTGGAAATAGTTTCGTTGGATTTGGAAGTGGTTTAATTTTGTTGATTCAGTTTTGATATCGTAGTTGTATTTATGATGCCCAAAATGATGGTTGGTGTCTCCAAAATGGGGGTTTTCACAACATTTGTTTGTTAAATATTCTGGTTGACATTTTAAAGCAGTTTGTGATTCTTAAAAGCACCGTTTCATTTTATAAATGTTGTAGTGGTATTCAAGATAGTGATTGTTGTTTCCTAAATGGGTTCCTAAATTTATTTGGCTCGAAAGTGTCCTGTGTGTAGTTTTCATGGATGTTTTTATATGTGAAACAATTATGAGGAATGTTTTGAATTTTTGTGAAATTGGTTTGTTTGGAAAACCATTCTAGTGGTGAGTCACTTGCCTTGTTGGATTACCATGAGATGGGATGGTCATCAGTATGGGACATACCTATTATGATAATTTTTTATGGCACAGTAGTACCCTTGAAATGGTTGGGGTTGATCCTATTTGAGTGAGTATATGATGGAATGTGTATATGACATTCTTTTTTGAATGTGTGGTACACCCACTTTTTAACATAACATGGGAACATAGCATTAAAAAGAGAAATTTTGAGAATGTTTTCTACACTAATATATGCCATTGAACTAGTTATTGGCATATATCATGTGGTTATTTTGTTACTATTTCTATTGTACCAATCCCCTCGATCAGGTCCGGTAGGGCGACTGTTGGACATTTGGGCATTATAATGCCACCCGATATGGAATTTCTTGGGGATGAGTCACATGTATAGTTTTTTCGGGTTATCTGATATGTTCCTAGGATTTCATATGATTCTATAACACTAGTATTTTTAGAACTATTTCCCTCATTGTGTGGAATGATGAACCTTATTCGTGATTTTGTTGTTATTTTGGAAAATAGTGAATGGGTGGTTTTGATAAAAATTTTTCAAGGATGGTGTTTTGAATGAGAAAATATTTCCCTTCCTTTTTCAACGTTATGACAAATGAGCACATCCAATTTTTTTACCTTTTCCATTATCCCCATGAGCAATGTTTTAAATCATGAGGGAAATAAATTTTGGTAAAAAAGTTTAATTAATATTTTTTAAAAACATATATTTATATATATTATTTCAAACATGAAATCAATATTTCATTACATAAATAATGTTCATTGAGATTATAAATATTTGGTATTACCTAAAAAAGTTTTAATACTTATGCCTATAGTATATTATTTTTATCATTTCTGCTACAGTTTTGTCCCATGTTCGATCTCCTTGGGTGATAATTAGTTGTGTATTGAAGAGTGACCCTCAGGGTTACACGAACATGTTTTGGGGTTTAGGTTACGTTTGGATATTATAGTATTGTTTTTCATTCAATTTTATGTCTCTTTAATAGTAAATTTAAAGATTGTATAGTTTGGAAATAATATTTAGTTTGGTTTTCTCATTAATTTATATTATGTCCTTGTTTATATTATTGTTAAAACCCCTTCCCAATGTGTGTTATAATGATATTTGTGCTTTTTTCAAGATTAAAAATATTTGGAACACCTCTGAATCCTTAACATAGATCATCTTGGGTGACTGGTTGGGGTTCAACCCAGGTTGGTTTGTGACATGTCATCTTCTAGGGAGCATATAAACTCTACTCTCATTTTTTTAAATGTTTAGCTTTCAATTTTTCAATAACATGTATCCAACATGAGATAATGTATTATAGTATATGTTTCTAGATTAAAAAACCTGATTATGTCTCCTTGTTTTCGATAAATGAATAATGAAATAATAATAAATATGATCATTTATTTTAAAAAACATCAAAAATATATCATTTCACTTACCAAAAATGATACTTTTCATTTAAAAACCCCAAATTAATTCCATGTATATTCTTTTAGAAGTGGATATATATATATATATATCTCTCCCAAAATAATTCCATTGATATTCTTCTTATAGTGAGTCAGCCGTAGGATCATCCATTATCTTATATATCAATGTACTATATAGTTATTACATAGTTAAAAAACTATTAAATATAAAATAAAATATAACATGAAAAAAGGTCCAATATAAATTAAAAAAACAAATTTTTATTCATATTTTATATTTTAGTTATATATATTTTAAATTAATTAATGAGATATGAAATGACATAAAAAATGAAAATATATTAAAACATTACATAAAAATGTGAGGAACACTTTTAAAATTATAAAAAAAACAAAAAATATAAAAAAACATATCTTTTTCATATTCTTCAGTGAATATCCAATGTAACACAAAATTTTAAATTATGGTCACTAAAATGATTGTGTGTGAATAGTAAAAAACCTCCAATTTATTAATCAATTTTTATAAAAAAAATATTCATCATAAATACTAATTTAAACATATTTTTCTTAATTTAACATATTAAATTAAATAAATTCCATAAAATAAATCATTTAAAAAGTTATGTAAGGGTAAAATAAACAAAAATAAAATAATTTAAACAAATATTTTTTTTTGTAGTTGTTATTATATCAATTTTAGTAAAAAATATTAAACTAATATATCTAAACTTTTATGAAATTTTTAATATTAAAAACATCATAATTATTTGTTTTCAAAAGTAATATGAAATTACAAATGGATTGATTTCACATATTCATTTGTTGTTATCATATTATATTGCACAAAAAATGCCTCTAATGTGCTCCTCAATATTCACTACAAATTGTTATAGGAATGTAGGTATCTTACAAGAATCAGTATCATTATCATGTTTTTCATCACCAAGATACTATTTTTCCTAATGAAATGGTAAACAAATACATGTTTGATGAAACAAGAAGAAATTTTGTATTTAACATTTTCCTTTTTGAAATTATTTTCTTTGTATTCTAATATATACATATTGACTATTGTTATGGTGAAATCATCTTGTATGATAGTGTTTTCATAGATAATCCAATTGGATTTAAACATTTTAACACAAATTTTAATGTAATAAAACTCTCATATTTCTTCAATGATTGATTAATATTGACATTACATAGATATTGTGTTTCTTATTTGTAACATTAAAAATGAATTAGTTATGTTAACCCCAATACACTATTATTATGATCCATTCATTTGTTATCAGGATCTTTCATATGAAATGTATATCCATTAATGTCTCTCCTGGAGAATGTCATCAAATTTATTCTTGGACAACCCATTTATGATATAAATATTTTTAATGCATCTGATCAACAATTCATGGTCACTTTAAACCATGGAAATATTTTTTACCACATTCAAATTCTACAAATCATTCCTCAATGGATAACATTTTTATTAAACATTAATATGCAATTTTATATATGGATGGGCATCATATATGTCATTTAGGATGTATAAATACATCCACTATATATATTCCAATTTCAATGATTTTACATTCATGCCACTGATCCCCTTTCCCCTATGTTTGACTCATTCATGGAAAAATATAGAAAGACCAATTTTCTCTACTGAAAAAACATTTCTTAAAAATACTATCAATCATCCTCAAAAATATTCCTCTCTATAATGATGGTTTAAGGTATATATGGTTTTTAATAAATCCCATAAATATATTTATATACAATGCAAATGGAAATTTTGAACATAGATATACAAGTCCTCAATGTGTTATTTATTATACCAAATGAATCATTGAAATCACAATGATTTCAATAAGAGATAGAGGAAAATAATTTTCCAATTAAAAAGGTATAGAACTCCATTGTTCTCTGAATTGTTCATTGAACTAAAATCAGTCATTTTGGTAAAACAATAATTTAAAAACTGGATCACCATCATGATATTAATTTTTATAATGATAAACAATAATACATGTAATGAAACTTTTAGTAGTTAATTAATCGTGATGAAAAATCATGAGATTTCATACCTATCAACTTCAAATATTTTAGTGATTGTTTTCTGAAATTTGATAAATAAAGCTACAGTAACTGATTCCAAAATGACCCAGAAAACAGACAATTGTATCTCAATTTTATAATGTATGACATGTCAGAAGCAATTATTTTCATATTTCATTAGGAGTGGTGGATAACTCCAACATACACACTTTTAGACTATGTCCAATTTTTCATTAATACCATCTTTAGTCATTCACTTATTGTAGTACATTATTAAAATCATATTTTCATAAATTTTTATCTCTTAATTCAGGAAATAAATTCTATGTTTTACCTTATAATATCTCTTATATGTATGATCATGAAACGTTGATCCTTTCTTAGAATTATTTCAATCATTACCTGATTTATTATCTTTTTATATATGGTATCAATGTTTTTCACCCCATAAACAACTAAACAGTTGAAAAAGGTTATGGAACAATATTAAATTATTTTTATTTGTGGAATGAAATTCAAATTATTGAAAATATTTACACCAAGATAAAAACCTTTGACATCACATGTATAATATTTTGTCTCATTATCAAGTTGATAATTTGATGTTTGGTTTTCAAAAATTGGATAAGATCAATTCCTACTAATAATAAATATATAAATATTCCCATATTATTTGATGTCATAAATTTTGAATATGGTTATTTAATATAGATTAAAATATCCTATTATTTTAATAATCATACACTCTAATACCTTTATCCCATAAAAGTTTAAAAACATCAATTAAGTTTCATAAACAAACTTCAGTATATTTGATCATCATAAAAAATTTAGGATATAAGTTTTATGATACGAATAAAATGCCATGATCTATGATTTATACTATGAATTTTATATGGATTAATTCTTACTTCACAAAGTCCAATTTTGAGATTTTTTACTTCATTTTATATTGTAAAAAAGTATTGATAAAATTTTATCCTCTGTAGAAAATCTATTGGATGGTGTAATTTTCAATAAAATATCTTCTCATCTATATTTAATATTAAAATTTTTAGTCATTTTAATTTTCAAATAATCATTTCAAGAAATTAATTATAGGATGATACCAAATATTTTATCCTTACATAGATCAGATTGAGTTGGTGTTCATCAATGACATCCTAGTGTATTTTTTATCCTTGGAGGATCATTAGAGGTACATAAACGATAGTTCTAGACACTAATTTAGAGAATGAAATTAACAAAAATCTATCAAAGAATTATTTATGTATTCGGTAAGTCCATTTTCTGGGACACATCATCTCAGAGGCTGGAGTTGCAGTGGATCCAGTGATGTTTGAGGCAATTCTTTATTAGGAAGCTCCCAAGAGTGTTACCTAGGTGGGGAGTTTTCTAGGATTATAATGGTATTATAAAAGTTTTTTACCTAACTTATATAGAGTGGATGCACCCCTGATATCCTTTTCTAATAAAGGGAAAATTTTCATGTGGAAAATTTTTTTCCAGTAGTGTTATTTGGATATGAGGAAGTGGTTGATGTGAAATCCCATCTTGATGTTACTATAGGAAGGTTTATAGTATATGGTATTATACAATGCATTAGGATCTAGTCAAGGTTTTGTTCTGATGAAGATATAAGTGGTGATTTCTTATGGTTAATTCCAGTTGAGACTGGGTGGCCTCCTTGGGCGATGGCTCCCCATTCTCCTAGATTGTGTTCCCGTCCTCTACTCTCTCCCTCCAAGGGTTTTGAGAGTCTCCCAGAAGCGTCATCTCCATCCACCAATTATTCTCCCTTATTCACTCCAAGTTCTCTTCCTTGTCTTTCCCTTCATCCTGGTGATCCCTCCCTTCTAGGGTTCCCTACTTTCTGGATCAGGTTCTTCGACCCCATCGTCACCCCATCTAGGTTTCATTCCCCTAGTGACGGCGACCATCTTCTCTCTTCCCAGATTCACGTTTTTCTCCTTCTATGACTCATTTGTTCTTGTTTCTCTTTATCGGTTCTATTATCCTATGACGATCTTGTTTTTTACCCTTTTCTCCTTGTTCTCCCTCTCTTTTTCGTTTTTCCTTTTCCTTCTATATGCACTGACACTCATGGTGTTCTTGGATTTCCCAGTTTCAAATCCTTCTTCTCCTTTTCTTCGTTCCTATTAGGTTTTTTTGTCTGTTCTGCTAGTGATGTTTTGGTCATTTCTCGCATCAGTTACTAGTTCATTCGGATGGTCCAGTGTTGGATTTTTGGTTGGTTCATCCTGTTGAAGACAATGTCTATTACGGTTCGATGATGAGTTTTCTGTGGGGTTGCTGGTACAGCCCATGACGTGACTTGCTGTGGAGGTATGACTGCTCCTACTCTGCTATGTCTTTCAGATCCATTGATCCTTTCCAGCACGGTAGGGTGACATGGTTCCAAGGAGTCTTTGGTAGGTGTTCATGGGAGTGGTAGGTTGTTCCAGGAGGCGGGACTGGTGTTCAGTCATTGGTGGTTCTGTTTCTTTGTTGGGTGTTTTGGTGATGATGACGGTGGTGTGATGGGTTTTCTGGTTTACATGATCTTCTTCTGACACTGATATATGTGTCAAGGTGTTCTCAATGTTTTCATTGGTGATGAAAATGGTGGTGTGATAATAAAGTTATTCATAGATAATTTGATTTTTTGGTTGTGAGGTTCCATATTCTCGGACTGTTCGTGATCTATTGCTATCTGAGGCGGGTTTCAGTGGTTTGTATGATATCTACAATTCGAAAATTTTAATCTCTGAAGGTGGTATGTCGTGGGATCTTTTTTTTTCATGGTGGAAATCTGTCCATTCTAACTGTTTTGGTATCGGTGTATGAAATTTGAATTCGGTATTTGGAATGATTAGTTTTGTTTGAATTTTGATTGAGAGGTTCCCACTAATCCAAAAAGTGGTTTATTTAAAAAATGAAAAAAGGGATTTTGTAGAATTCTAGTTGAGACCATATAAGTATAACTATATTCCCTATGATATTGGGTTAGGAGCTATAGATTTTTCTTTGAAGATGTGGAGACACTACCTAATGGGAGGGAAATATGGCATCTACCTTAAATACAAGAGTATGATGTATATCTTCTCTTAGAAAGATCTAAACATGAGATAGATTCTATGAATAGGGGTTCTCAAGGACTATGATATTGAGATTTTCAATACTCTTGGAAATGGGAATGTGGTGGTAGACACTCTCAGTATGAGATCTAGATTATGGATAGAGATAATGTATCTTATAACCCATTGATTATTGTCACCCATCCTCTCTTACAGTGATTCATGGATTCATAGATCAGGGAAATTTATTTTCAGACCCTATGTGCTCAGTTGTCTATAGGGCGTGTTCATAAAGGATATTAAAAAAGTGGGGAGTTCATCGCAATCTTAAATGGAAGTACGATGGTACCATTGACATTGTAGGAGGACTTTTTTACATAGTTTTATAAAAACCCTTTGGTGGTACATCGATGTGTGGAAATGATGTATCAAGACATTCGACATTAGTTTCTATGGCTTCGTATGAAGAATGAAGTTTAATGGTTTTTTTCATTCCATTACTTATCTGTAAGGAAATCTTGGGCTCCATGTTGTAGCTGGTTTAGATCAATCCCTTTATGTGCCAGAATGTAAGTGGGCATAGATATCTATAGACTTCATGGTGTTCTTACCACGTACATCTAGGGAAAAAGATATTATCTTAGGTATTGGAGATTAGGTCCCCATGTAATCCCACATCCTAGCTATCTGAGAGCAGAGTTTAGTAGAGATCTTGGGATTCCTCTATGTAAAATAGATAGTCTGACTCCATAGAGTTCCATCGAATATTTTTCTGATTATGATTCTCATTTTACATCCAAGATGTCAAAAGGAATATAGGAGGTGTTTGGGACAAAGTTATTCTTGAGAACAACATTTCACCCACAAAAAGATGGATTAACTATGAAGACCATTTAGGGTTCAGAGAATATAAAGTGAACATGCCTGCTAGACATTGGCTATAATTTGGAGGATCACCTACCACTAATAGTGTTTGTTTACAACAAAAAATACCATTCCACCATCGATATGGATACATTTGAGGCTTTATATGGGTGAACCTATATGATTAAACATTCATAGACTATCCTCAGTGAGTTATCCCCCACAGGATCAATGATGGAGCATGATACTACAGAAAAGGTGTAGACTATTCTATAGTGATAAAAGTGTACAGAGTCGTCAGATGTCTCATAGTGATAAGAGATTGATGCCTTTAGTAGAATGAATACATTGTTTTAAGTAATTTACACTTTATTATATTGTTTTATAGATATATGTGCGTCTATATAGGTACATTGGGCCAATGCCTCCCATTTGAGGAATATACCTACCCGGTATTGGTCACCATCCCCAGTCCTATTATAAAAATTATTGGGGTAGTCAGAACATGGTATCCTATGGGATGGGTCATGTAAGAATGATTGTTAGTCCTAATCTCCAAAATGAACATGACTATGCTCTGATACCAACTATAGAGACCCTAGCCATTTACACCGATTATTACATGATTTTAGGAATAATTATCCTCTATATACAATCCAATGAAGGAATTTCTTTGTATATTGGGAATTCTAGTTACATAATTATAAATCATGAAACTAGAAAAAAAATATTTAAATTATCCTCCTTAATGATCTACTAACTATATTTTATTTACTATAACTACATAGGATAACCGACGAAAATACGTAGATAAAAAAGGATGAGATAAAAATCATATTAATTTAATAATAATGGAAAATATTTATATCACAAGAGTCCGAAATTGTTACATAATAAAATCAAATGAACGACTAAAAAATAAACATATAGATATTGAACATATAAAACATGGAATAATTAGTTCATGGAAAAATTGGAATGTGGTTAAAACACATAACATGAAATAAACGTGGGTCATGGCTAACTACCAAGATGGTATCACATGGTGGACAAAGACCCATAATAGATTATATTTATTTCCCAATCCCAAAAAATGACTCATTATAAAAATCATTACCTATTGATTTAGTTAAATCTGTAGGTCTCCCCATCATTACATATTAATTCATATGTGTTCCACATGAGGAATCAAACATAAGTAATAAATATAAGGATTGACAATGGAAATAAACATGTTTTACAATAATTTCACAAGGCATAACCAAATGACATATAATAATTTTGTATTTAAAAGAAAGAATATAAATATTTTATATAAATTAATAAGGGAAATATAAGAATATATCATTAAAAATAATTAATAAATCAATTGGAATCGTGAATAATATTGGATATGTAACAATAAAAATTTTCCACTTAAGATCAGTTTATGGGAAAATAATAATAATTGACTAAATAGGAAAAATGAATAATTGTTTGTAAAAAAATGAACTAAAATATATTTTCATAATAAAATGATATATTTTTTGAAAAAATAGGTCGATAAATATAATTTATGGAGTGTACATAAATATGGGATAGAAATATAGAAGTTCCCTTTAACATAGATTACTTATTGAGAGAAATTAAGAAGGGAACCTTCTAAAATATATATTTCCACATTGACGAAAGTTGATTTGTACAGATATATATATCTGGAATATATATAAAAAATATAGAGGATTTATATAATAATAATGAAAATATAACTTCCGAAAAATAGATATAACACATTACCCAAATTAAATAAAGAAGATTAGATAGATCTCTTACCTTACGCCAATATTTTCTATGCACTTTCACTTAATGTGCTGAATATATTAAATTTTATTCATAAATAACATAATATAGAACCTATTAATATTATATTTATTTTATGTTAATTAATTAAGTTCATTTATGGTGACATTGATATGTTAAAAACTATAATTTCATCATTTTGGGAGCGTTCTTTTTGTGGTTTCAGGATCAGTACACTTGTTTATAATTAATGAAGTTCTTATCAAATTGGGATAACTCTTAAGAAGTTAAATTATATGGTATTCATGAAAATCCTTGTTTTTAAATAGTACTATATTTTTTCCATAAATAAGGATGATTCTCTTGATAAAACATTAAATACAAATGTTTAGTTTATTTTGGCTATTTTTACAACTATCAAGTACTAGAATTTTTTTTATTTAATATTATGTATATATGTTATATAAAAGCATAAAATAAGTTATAATATAAATATAAAAATAATAATTAACCATAATAATGGTTTTATGATAATCCTTTATGTTTATAGTGGAAAAAAGAGAAATTGTTGTGCACGAAGGTGATGAATAAACATATTATAAAAAATGTATTAATTTTTACAATAAAAGTATGATAGAAGTGAACATATATTGTACATTACATTAAAATAAAAAAATTCTATTATATATATAATGCTAAATATATCATTTCACATTGGATGTGGGTAATGATATGGTAGATGAAATATTGAATTACAAAGAGAATGATGGTGGATTTTACCTCTTGAAATTATTCTCCTTGAGAACCTCCTTAATGGCCATGTAATTAGCCTTTTGGTGAGACTAGAAACACTAGGACATAAGTAAGAGTCTTTTGAATGGAATTGTTTAGAATATAGAAAATATAAAAATCTTTTAATGTTTGATGAAAATGGGGGTGATGTGTGTTATTTTATAATGGATGAGAAGAGTATTTATTATTATTATATTCCTTAGTTCATAATTTTAGACTATGATAATCAATATTATTGATTATTTTTTCAAAATATAGTGAGTTCTTTTATGTGATTTTGAACTAATGAGTTATAGTTCATCTATGTCCCAAAATTTATTGTATTCGTCTTAAAATTTTAATGATCGTAAATTATTGTATATCTATATTCAATAAAATCAACTACTTTAGAAAAATAAAAACATAATTAAATGAGACATTATAGGTAATGTATTTTTCAAAAATGGAATACATTTTATGAAAATAATTTTATAAAGATTTGATATTTCATTTTTATATCAAATAATCATTTCATAAAAAAATACTGACATTTAAATTATATTTGATTTTTTGACCATTAGAAAAATTAATTATGGTCCCATAAAATTAGGTTTTCATTATAATAAAACATAATATCAATTTTTAGATACAATTTATATAGAAAAAATTATTTTAAAAATATATGTGAATTATAAAAGTGAGATTAAAAAATTTATTTATAAAAAAATACACACACTTAATTTATCATTTAAAAAAATTATTTGTCTAAACATGATATAGATATATCGTATTTTGATTTTATAAGACACCAAAATATTATTTTACATTTCCATAGTTAAGGTTACTATTATAATGGTCAGGTTATTATTCATAATATCATATTACTATTCCAACTATAACATCATGTTACTCATTTTTAGGGACTCCCCAACCCTCGATTGATCTCTATTTGGTTCGGTGTTGTTTAGGGGTGACTCAAGTGGAATATAGAAAATAATGTAGGATCATAAGGTTGTGCATGCTTGGTGGATAGTTTTCCCAATCTGTTTGCCCTCCCAGTTTAAACAGTGCTACCCTAGATTATAGAGGTTTTCATTGTAGGTACATGGTTCAGAAAACTATGTTCCCATAATGTAGAAATTGTGAACCCCAATGTAGTGGTGCACAATTATGGAACATTTTTTATCTATGAATACCTTATCAGCTAGCCATGCATGCAGAACATTTTAATTTTTAATATTAATTTAAAACTAGCAAATCTCGTGGTTTAACAAACACTCAGACCCCAATCAACCTAAATAATTTTCCTTTTAATTAAAGGCTCTGAAGAAGAAATATTATTCCATCCAATCCAATAAATTATCAGACCAATGCATGGTGGATTTTGTTTGACTCCCCTTAGGTAAGTGATTCTCTTCACATGTGATATGCCCCTCTATCTATTTCATTCCTCCTTAAAGAGTGTTATATCATTGTGTTGTTTATTGGTCCAAACTCCATTTAATTTAATATTACATTTTTTTGGAAAATCCCATTGTGAGTGTTCTGCATTGAAATTTTCCTTATTAATAATAATTGGATCCATTTCAGATTGTCCATAGATAAAAACTTATGTTTTGTTAATTTTTGAATGGGATTTCAACATAATAAAAAAATAAATTTGATATTGGTTGGAATTAGAATTTTTAATGGAACAAATATGGGGGAAAACAACCCATTCCAGTGGAATATGAATTTGGGGAATATTTTGAAATTGATATAATTGAAGAATTTATTCAAGAATTGTATTAACAAAATAGATTAAACTGAAATGATGAACAAAAATGATTGGGTTTTTATTTATAAGGCATTAAATAATTAAAAAACCATGTTTTAGTTTTGAAATTTAATTTCTATATTGGAACTAAAAATTGGAAAAATGAATGGAAAATGATGATCAATTTGAAGTGAGAAGATTTTATCAAGATTTATTAGATTATTGAGAATATGAATGCATGAGTAATACGTGGGTTATTTGGGAAAATCATTTTAGGATTATGATTCATCAAAAATGGATTGACAATTACGATTATAAAAAAAATAGTTTGGTATATCATATCCCTAAATCGAATATTGATGGGTCATATTTAGCCTGGGGCTAAGGGATGTGTGTACACAAATCATTTGAGATCAATGATATGATATGTGAGAGGATCATATAATTAATAAATATTTTATCAAAATGAACATGAACAAGATTGTTTTTTTTATTTTTTTGATAAATAATTCTTTATTTAAGTTAGTGTTTTATTCATTCCATCTTATTTATATAAACTATTTGACAAAAAAATGTTAATCTGATCTATGTTTCTAATGCTTTTCATCATTTAAATTGAAATCATGTTTTGTTTCAAATATTAAAAAATTGTTAGCATGCCCTTAATTTTTTAAATTAGAAAATTCATTTCATTTATTAATATTGAATCAGCTATTGAAAACATGGTGAGACCATACTAAGATATAGAGCTCACACCAAACCTTTTCCTTTAAGCGTTTTAATATTTCCTTCTTCGAGGTTTGAGAAAAAGGAATGTACCAATTTTAGGTGGTGGATGTTCTTGAACCTTAATCCTTGTAATGATGTTTCCTTTAGGACATTTTTCTTTATTCTGAGTTTTTTGATGATTTAATTTTCTAAATTTTTTATACCCATGTGGATTCTATTAGTTTTTTCCATTTATGTATTGATGATATAGACATTTATATTTTAAATTCCACTATTTTGTGAATAGATTCATTCGTTATTTTATGTTATATGATTCTAGGTACTAGTGACCAACTCATGGGAATTTGGAATACCCTTTGGTCTGTGTTAGAGTTGACTTAGTTATCGGGGAAAAATGGTTTCAGGGCTAGTTTGTGACAGTGGTATTAAAGGCACACGTTAAGAATATTTCCTTAATGTTAGTATGTTGTTTTGGATATCATCTTAGGACTTAAGATGTTGTTAAGAGATAGTGCTTGGAAATATCTCATTGTAATGATCTTGATATACCAAATGGTGATTTTTGGAAGGATTCTGGAAGAAGAATTTGATGTAATTCTTCTATTTTACTTACATTCCTTTTGATTCGTTTAAAATCCATATCATGATATATTATCTAAGGGGAATGAGTTTCTCATAGCTCTTCCTTGAGTTGTTGATATGTGTGATCTTATGTTGTCTTCGATGTTGTTTATTATTTTTGTGTATCATCAGGCATTAAATTATATTTATGAATTAGATCCATGAAGTATATTATAGTAAACAAAATAAAGAATATCCTCCAGTGTTCTAGAATTTTGTTCACATTATTGTGCTCAACATCTAAGATCTAGGAGAGGAACAAGCATTTATTCCCACTCAGGATCCTACTATGAAATCGTAAAGGGACGAATCCAAAAATTGTTCTCATGAGATACTTCTCTAAAATCAACCTAAGTTCCAAGGATCTAACAATTCTCTAGTATTTCAGTATTTTTTTATGAAGACATATATTTTGTTTCAATTATTGGAAACAAATGATACATTTCTAGTGAAATGTGCCACATTCAATATGGAGGGACCAAGAAATAGATGGCTGGACTAGATGGTGATGGTGAATATGTAAGTGTTCTTATAGTGGAAGGAAATGAGGGTAATTTTCAATGATTTATTTTAACTAAAGAATATGGTTATGGACAAATGTATAGAGTTTTTTAAACACATTTAAGCTGAATGTTTCCTGATAATGAATGTGAACCTATGATTGTAATGTTTTCACTTGAGATTATATAAAATTAGAAGATTAAGACTCAACAGTTTTAGATGGGTCATTGATCTATTACATGCACTCAAGCATTCTTTCAAAATATATCTTCTAATGCTATTGTTCTAGATAAGGCATTAATAGTATAACATTAAAAAGTTAGTATGTCGGTGTTGATGAGTGTTTTTCCCCATTGGCGATTCTATATGTTCCTTTAAAAGAATTTGGAATCATGAAGAGTCATATGGTGGATCACAATATAAGGGTTCTGCAAGACCTTATGTACTGAATGGAAGAGGTACTTCTACTTGTTTCCAATGTAGCAGTCATAGTCATTCAAAAAGGTGTCTCACTTAGGATCCTAATATTTCTAGCACCTATGGATTCTTAAGTAACATGTAGAAGTTTTTCTATATATTCACAGACCAATATATTAGAATATTATTCTCAACACCGAATATTAAGATAGTGCAGTCATATAATTCATGATCTAAGGGGTTTCATCCATATACATCCATAATAAAGCTTCTTCAGAATTACAAGAGTCTCCATAGTATGAAAGTATAAGTATAATGACTAGGGGAGGTACCATCTCTATAAAATCTTCTTTATTTAATACATTATTAAATAATGGTTTATATCATTCATTTATATAAACTTCTATTTTGACCATGCTAAATATTCCTATGGTGATTATGTCTTATGTGATGGATATTACTACTCACCTCTAAATGAAGTGAGTTGATGGTCTCTCTTTTCCTTCTTGTATATTATATTTATTAGATATAAAGGATACCTTGGAGTTCTTGTTCTCAACATGAAACCTATTAAGGTCATTATTATGTGGATTGGATCATTTCCAATATGAAATGAACTGTTTATTATCTTCAATGGGAATCCTTTAATATGCCTAATAGGGTGTAAAATATCTTTTAGGGAGAATGGGACATGAGTTCAAGTAGAGCTTGAACATTTTATATAATGTAAGGGAATGTAATATAAGTGTTATATTCTTATATAAAGTATAAATATTTGAGAAATTATCTCCCTCTAGTTTTCATCCATTTTCCGATCATTTTCCTTTCTAAATTCTTTAGTTTTCCACTAGTAAGAGACTTAGAATTTTCTATCGATTTAGTTCATGGTAATCATCTGGTATATATCCCTTCTTAAAATTTGTTTTTAGCTATAATTAAAGTGTTTAATAATCAAATAGAGGACCTATTCCGTAAAAAGTTTATATGACCTGGTGTGTCACCTTGCACGACACCTATTCTCATTTCTAATAATGATGATGGAAAATATCATCTATGTGTTGCTATTCAGAATGTGAATCATGTTAATGTGAATAAATAGTATCAATTGCCTTATATATTTGATTTATTTGAAAATTTAAAAACCCATATGTGGTACTTGAATATTTACCATCGATCTGGATATCCTCAGTTAGGAATAAAATAATCTGACATATTTAAAAAAACATGTTTGAGAAGGTATCACTGTTTTGAGAATCTTTCTATTCCATTAAGTATAAAAAAATGTTCATAATATATTTATAGATTTTATGACCATGCTCTTCCTGGAGTATATTGATACATTCATGGTTATATTTTTGGATGTTATTCCAATTTAGCGTAAGTCCAAATTAGCTCATGTTCCTCATTTGATATATATGGTTGAATTATTGAGAAATAACCCACTATATTTAAAGCTATCAAAATGTGATTTCTCAATTTGGGGCGTGATGTTCTTAGGATAGGTTGTCCAAAAACATGGTAATTAAATTTATTTTGTGAAGGCGAATGATTTTATGACATGGAATAAGCCATGAATGTTTTTCAAGATTTAGATATTCTTCGGACAACTAGAGAATTATCACCAGTTTTTAAAAAATTCATCAAACTTTAATTCTATGATCACCTTTCTCACTAAAAGGAAGTGAATTTCTACAGGGAATATAAATGATATAGTTATTTTGTTTAGATAAAATTTATTTTCAATTTTTTACTACTGTTGAATCATTCAGATGTTGGGGAAGGCTATGTGGTATTTTGTGATGCTTTAGGATCGTTTTTGCGCTATGTTATCATACATGATGATCACATGGTAGCATATAGATCTTGCCAGCATTAGACGCATGGGAATAATTATCTAACCCGTGATATTGAAATCGAATCTATGATGTAGGCGCTTTTGATAGGTTCACATTCTCTTTGTAGATGATGTTTTATAGTGTATTTAGACCACATGATATTGAGTTATATCATATCTCAAAAATGATCTGAATCTTCAGTAGTGGCATTGGGTTGATTACCAATATTCATTAAATTACGAAATTGCCAATATCTTTGGGAAAGGGAAAGTTAATTCTGATGAATTAAGAAAAAAATATCCAACCTATGAAATGAATGAATCATCACAAGAAAGGAAATTAGTGTAATTATTTGGATAGTTGCATTTAGGAATTTGGGAAACCTGGGATGTGGTTTCCTGGGAAAGTGTTTAGCTGAACACTTTTCTATTCAAGATTATTCTTCAAGAACAACAACTTGATGATGAGTTCTATTGAATTAGGATCTCTCTTTATAGTTTGGAGACCATTTTTGGGTAGTCATTATCTAGGGATAATTTTCTACATTTTCAAAATTGGTTTTTTGTGATGTTATCTGTGAGTAAATATTTAAAGGGGGAAATCAATAATTCCAAATGGTTTGTCAGCCCAAGAACCACAAAAATGTTTTATCATATACCATGTTGATTCTGGTTTCCAGGTATGAGAGGAGTCTTCCCTAACATTATTTCACACTATTATACTTTCCAATAGGTTAAGTCAAAGCATCATATAACTTAGAGTTTACTTCAGCCACTTCTAGTGCCGAATTTAAAGCAGGATGAGATCATTATGAACATTGTGGTTGGGTAGCTGTGTACCCATATATATAAGAATGTGATACCGGTTTTGATCAATATAATGAAAAAACCATCCTAAATTATATCCATTCATGGTACATAAAATGTTGACGAGTTTTTAAATATCTACATAAAATAGATAGTTCATTTCCATGGAGTTCCATCTACTATAGCATCAGATAGGGGACTCAATTTTACATTTAACATTTTTATATGACTTTATGAGGCACTATGATATCAATTACATTTTAAAATAGAATACCTCAGTCAACATATGTCAAAAAATAGAGATCTATATAGATTAATTAGGACAGATTTTATTCATAAATCCTCAATTTTGGTGGAGTTTGGGATGATCATTCGGGTCTAGAAGAGTTTTTTTGAAATAACAATTACAATTCCATGTTCAGAATAGATCCACTTGTGGAATTGTATAGTAGGCAGTGAAACTATCCATTAGGTTGGTCGGGGATTGGTGAAAATTCATTGGTTTAATAAAATCTATAGAAGTGATACTAGAAAATATTCAGTTGATTCAACAGATAATTTCAAATATAGAGAGTTGGGATGAATCTTATGTTGATCATCATCATAGACTAGTGGAGTTATTTTATGGTGACCTGGTGTTCTTGAAATTTCCACCTCATATGGGTCACAAACTACTTAAGAGGTAAGGAAATCTAGTTCCTCATTTTCTAGGAACTTGTTTTGTTGATAAATAGACAGGGAAAGTGGAATATTGTTATTTACATTCACCATAGTTGACATTGATACATAATGTTTTCCATGTATCAAAAAATTATAAGTATATTTCTATCCCATCACATGTCTTTAGCGGGGTGGGTCTTGATTTTGATCCTGATGTCATATGTCATCACAGAGGAGGCTCTTGATTTTGAGCATGATTTATCTATGTATAACAATCCAATTAGGATATTTGATTCTTATACAAAGGTACTTCATGGGAGGATCATAAATTTGTTTTGTCTTCTATGAAATCATGGTTCTGATACACATGATATTTTATAGTTAGATTCACTGATGAGAGAGTGGTGGACTCATATCATTGATATGGAAAATTCTTGATATAATTTATGAGTATAGAATACTTCTATTGTAGAAAGGTTGTAACATCACAGTACAATTTTTTATGTACTTAATTAATTTTGTTTTATATCCTTCTGGTTGGGTCTTATTTATGGTTTTTTTTTTGAATTTGGATAATTATTGTTTCTTTTGGGATATGTATAATTGGTTCCTAGTTTTATATAACCTTATGCCACCATAGTGTAAACCAAGAATCCTTGGATAGTGGGGGTTTTCATGTTTGGAACATATTTTAGATTAAATATTTCCAAGGAAGTAGAGACTTTGAACCCTATTTTAGGGGCACATGGTTCGGGTGCTTGGTTTTTTAAATATGGTGGCCATGCCCTACTAACCGTGCATGTGAGACCTTTTTGGTCAAAATATTTTTTAAAATTTATAAAATTTCATTTATATCCCTAAATAAAAACCCACTCAACCTATATCATTTTACATGGAATTAATAGAACTCAATATGTAATTTTAGGCCCTCCAAACCCTTATTTTTAAAGATTTACACTTTGTGTGTCCCATTGGGTATTCTCTAGGTAATTGATTCTCCGACCATGTGTTCTATCCAAATCTCTCTTTATCTCCACCTTAGAGAGTGTTTTTATTTCATACATTTTATGGATCAAAACTATGTTGAATATAATCTTTATTATAGTTTTAATTTCTTGATCTCCATCCACCTCATTCTTCATAGGATATTCCCTCTTATGGGTGTTGTGTGTTGTGATTTTGGTGGTTAAATATACGTAGTTCTATTTGATATTTACTATACGAATAAACGTTGATTTTAACAGTTTTTTTGAATTGGATTTCAATTGATTTATGAAATTTATATTCGATAAGAATTGTAATTATAATTTTCAATGGAATGTAATTTGGGTAAAACCACCAATTCAAATGGAATTGGGATTCATGGAATATTTTGAAATTGATGGAAAGGATTAATTTACTTGAGAATTGTTTTGAAAAAAATGTCTTAAATTTGAATGGTTAAAACCTATGATAAGTTTGGTATTAAGGAGTGAAATTATGAAAATCCCATGTTTGGTTTTGGAAACTTAATTCGCATATTGAAACTAAAAACTTGGCAATTGAATTCTAAATAATTATTGATTGGAAATTAGGTGATTTTACCATTATTGATTGATTTATTGGCAACATACAAGCCTAGTTATTTAAAATGGATTTTTGGAAAAATAATACAAGAATGGTGATTCCTACAAAAGGAATTGATGATGAAAACTCTATCACAATTCTATTTTGGTATCTTTTATCTATCATGGGATGCTGATGAGTCCAATTCAGCCTCATAATGAGGGACGTGTGTTAACATATTAGCCATGATCAATGATATGAGATGTGTGACCATCCTATATTCAAAAAATATTATATCATAGGGAATATGACCTTTTTTTTTTGTGACAATTTGGATATATATTAATTGATCATTTTACTATTTACATAATGCTTGATAATTTATATAAACATTTTTTTATTGTTAATTAAGCCTTGTTGGAAATATTTTCTATCATTTTCAAATGATATAATTTTTTCTTTCAAATTATTCAAATTTATTTCCTTTTTATTTATTATTTAAATTAAATGAATTATTTGGTGTATTATTAGGGAATCTACTATGGAGCACTTGTATATAACCTACAGAGTTTTAAATCGCATAGCCTACCGTTTCCTATAGGTGTTTGTATATTTCTTTCTTTGAGTAATGATACAAGTGAAAACAGAACATGGAGGGGTGGATGTCCTTGATACTTTGAGATTTTATTATTGATTATATTGGGAGGATTTTATTTCATCCGAGTACATTGATGACTTACTATTTATATTTTTGTTAATTTTTTTGGCTTATTGTAATTTTTATCTTTCAACTGTTGAGGGTACAGACTTGTATATTTAATCTTCGTCTATTTTGTATGAACATTCATTTCATCTTTTATAGTGTATGATGCAAGGAGAATGTTGCTGACCCATGGGGATTGGGAATGATCATTTGTCCATATCAGAGTTGTACTGTTTGTCAATGTACCCGGGTATCTGGGATGGTTTGTTACACCAATGACAAAGTTACTATTCTGATGGTCATATTGGTATTCTAATGATTAGATAAATTCGTTATGGGTTTAATACATCCTATTATTAACACTTATCTCATTCATTATTAACTCAAATATATTTTATCACAAGTGTATTTACAATTACATCTTAAAATTAATTTTTAATTATTAAAATCTTTTATTTCTATATATTTATTTTTAGTGAAGTCATTATGGTGGATCAAAAATATCAAAATTTTCTCATTCTTATTCTCATATTTTATATTTATTATCCTACTGTGATTTTTGGCATTAGTAATGGTTTATGTTTTGATTAATGTGTTATTTTTAATTAATGAGACTATTTTTTAATTGGTTAATTCATGTGATGTTTTTTCATTATACTACATGAAATAATATCGCTTAGGTAAATTATACTTATAACAATCTAGATCATTCCATATATTAGTTAATTTTTACATATTTTCATACATAAGGTGTTTATATTTATACTACTATCTAAGAACAATGTCGATATACATTATTATATAAAATTTCTTGTATTCAAAATAAATATTGATACTAGAATTGAAATTTTTTAGGACTTATTATTTTATATCTCCAAAACATGTGTTTTTTTCGTGTTTTAGGAAGATGAAATATATGATTAAAATGTTTAGAGTTGTTTACTAATATTTACAGATTACCTTATAAAAATCATTGATTTTTTTCTTACCCATAATCCACCTTATATATGATATATATTAATTACATATATATATTGTATTCAAATATGATATTCACTGATGACATACATGAGAACATTAGTGAAAAATATAATCCATCATTACATTGATGTGGTAGTCCACATGTATGCATTGATGATGACTTACCTTTTTAAGAAACATATAATAGAATTGAATTTTTTATTAAATAATGTACATAAATATGACATATATAAAATATACATCTATTTAATTGGCCTATATTAAATTATAGGATTCTAAATTGTGGAAAAAGAAAAAAATTTCTTATAGAGGAACCTATCCTCTCACAAGCAGGATTAACATGTTCGATTTTTGTTAATGAAAATGGGTTTGGGGGTTTTTAATTTAAAAATCATTATAAAAACCATAAATTATTATAATATTTATTATTTTATCATTTTTACATTGTAAAATTTAATTTTAGGGTTATGAAGTGAACATAAATAAATAGAAATGTTAATGGAGAGGTTAAATGTTTATAAAAAACATCAGGAAATTTCACTTTTATTAATGTGTCAAAACATTTTGGGGATAGTTTTATGAGAAGACCAAAAAGATTTAAGAATTCAAGGAGTATCTAGGATAGATTTGGTAATATTATAATATGAACATATGGGTTTATGGTTTCAGGAAATGTGAGGAGATTAATGCTTATTTTATAAGAGAAAATGGATGTCATTTTTTTAATAAATAAATAAACAATATTGAAAATACACTATAAATAATATTTTATCCAAAATTGAGAAATACAGATGATGCAATGTGATATTTTCATAAAATCCCTCAACCAAAAACTCCCATAAATTTTAGGAATGTTTAAAGCCATGTAATCTTATATTTTTACCATTATCATATTATCTTTTACTCTGGAAACATTTTTTTACTAAGAAATATATAATATATGCGTAAATATAAAATTTTACATTTTATTTAATCATTACCTACTAATTAAATTTTTAAAATCCATTAATTATTTTTCAATTTATGAAAGTGAGTAAAAATATTTTTAATATAATAAATGTATAATGTATTAAAAAACATTTTTTTGAAAAATACTCCATTTCACAAAGTGTTTCATATGGGATTATAATTTCAAACCATGATATTAAAATAAAAATAATAACTTCTAAAATATATATTTTTACATAGAAAAGGGATTTATGAATTTCAAATTCCCTCTTATATACTAATAATTTCATAAATTCATGTCATTTTTATATTATAAAATGATTGTTTTCATAAATACTGATTCTAAAATGTATAAATTATATATCTAAATAATAACATGGAATATAGAAAAAAATATTTTTATAAGAAACATAATTTTGGTTGATTAACTATTCTTTTTTCTTTAAATTACATATAATTCTACTACAAATCCATTATTAATATCAAAATATATTATAATTGAAAATAATTGAATTTTAGACAAAAAAATAATTATTTACTTAGATATAGTAGTTGATTTTATCATTAATGTTTTTTATAAAATATATTTATTTATATCACATTATACTGTTACCGCTGTTTATACATAACAATTTTATAACTATCCTAAAATGGTACAAATTTGTATTAGTATATATTGTTTTTTATAATACAACTTTATGTGGTATATATATAAGGAATGTTATTTAATTAAATCCTCATTAGCTACATCGATCAATAGACAACCTATACATACCTATAAAATAGTTTATATATAAATAGGTTATGCATACAATTATACTCATTAGGATACTCCCTATAACATATAATGGAAAATATGAAAAAAATAATTTAATGTCTCAATAAACAAACTAATGAATCAAAATTTCCACATAAGTAAAAAATATTTTTCATCATCACTAGTGCTCACTCACTAACTAATTCGTATAACTATGGAAATAAATATATTAATAGTATATATATTATACTCGAAATCTAGTTCAACACTAGTGTACCACTCTCAACCCCTAATGTTATATATCCTATGTGTATCCCAAACAAGAATCATATCACCCTAACCAATTCAGCATTATCCAGACATTTATTCATTGAAAAATAAAAGTACTCACATCCTCATAATCATTACCATATTCATAAAAATGTTTTGTCGTTGAATCTAGTTCAAAAAATGCTTCATGAAATACTCTTACAAATGAAAAAACCAATGAAACTAAACATATGGGAAGCCATAGTCACCCCTCTAAGATACAAGTATATGATATTGAATAAATCCCTTATAGAACACACTTAAAAGTTTTATAAGATAAAGAACCACCGAAACTTATGTAAGACTATATTCTTGTCCTATTAAAATTTATCTATCATATCCCACATACATTATGATACCGTGATCTCAAATAACCTTCATACACTACTGTTATTATTCATTTCTAAGTGTGTTTATCATGTTTTATCCTATTATTTTATATTCAATGGTTAATTTCTCAAAAAATGGATTCCAGATAATTTTGGACCAAATATTCTAAAGTCGAGATAATTTTCAATTTGATGGTCTTGGATTCGTTGTGAAAATAGAAACATCAATCAATTATCTACATTGATAAATAGTCTCTGTAAATCACTAGTGTAAAGGAATCAGCTTTGCTAAATTAACTATAATAAGGAATCACTTATGAGGAGACCATCGATGTAGAAAATATTTTCTATATGATCAATCACCTACATGATCAAGTGGCTTAAATAAATTAGTTACATAAGAAAATCAGATATGTGAATCATCTACATATTTAAATCAGTCAAGACGTTTCAATCATGAATGTCTAAATCAGTGATGTCGAACATGGATATGTGAGTATATAACATAGGTGATAAAAATTAGATAGGTGACAAAAATCACCATTGTGGATTAAAATCTATAATCAGCTGTATTGGCCCAATTAATAATATTGGGTAGGACAAGATATAATTTGGTATTTATTATGGTTGAATCACTCGAGTGAGTTTTTGAAATGATGTTGTACAATTATTTAATACAGAATTTCCACTTTAAGAAAAAACTGAACATAATAAGATCCATGAACCATTTTAGGAGACAAGAATAAAGATATTTTATTTTTATCTATTCTTACCAAAGTATTTTTATAGGAAAAAGACATGTCATTGATTTTTGGTTCTGTAGATCATGTTCTATGTGTTTTAATAAAAATTAGTGCATGTATTTCAAATAGTTCATGTAAGAGATTGCATCCTTTCGTCAGAAGTGAAAAAAATAAATGATTATGGAAATATTTTTCTCAAAGCTATCCAAAAATGAAATTTTATTTTTCTTCACTAAAAAAGAATAACATTTCACTTATTACTTTATTTAGAAATATTTTTGATTCCTTTTGAGTTCATAAGACTCATTTTTAGCCTCTTATTCATTAGATTATTTCACTTATATATCCGTAATTTTTTTAGTTGTTTATTATAGCTAGATGCTAAAAATATTAAAACATTTCTTTTTATTATCTTTCATTCTAAAGGTTCTCAATAAAAGATCCATTTATTGATATTATTTGTAAATATATCTTTCATCATCGTTGAAATATCATATGCTTTTTTCAATTTTTATCTTCTTATACATAGTTGTGTAGTCCATTGAAAAAGGAATGGATTACCCCTAGAAAAGGACTTGTTTAGTGAAAATCATTTAACTCGGGGATAAGTGTAGTAGTGGAGTATACTTGCAGACTTCTATTCCCTAAACCACTATAAATATCTATGATTATGTTTCTCTTATTTATTATATTATTTTTCCATCATGTCTTGTTAAAGAACAGAAAACATTTTTATCATAATATAGTGATGTTAGTATTTCTATGTGAAGAAATATTTAAATATCTCAATTCACCCCCTCATGAGATTCCATATTGTCATTCTCAAACAATTTTTGGTATTAAAGTAATTGATTACTAGATTCTTTTCTATAAAATTTTGAATATAAATATTTCTTCAATAATATATTTTATGACGAAAAATGTGAATGAATATCTATGGTTAGAGAAAAATATATAATTAGTCACAAATTTTTCTATTGGAAGGCAGGGATGATAATATATCTAAATTGAAATTTATAGAAGTATTAACTCAATTCTATTAACCCTTATGAAATTCCCAACATAGATATAATAACATGGGATACTTAAAAATAATCAATCTATGATATGAGTTTTAAATCAGTGAATGATGTGTTATTTGGATTTGGTATTGTTGAATTTATCTAGGAGTCATGGTTTCAAAAATCCCATGAATGGTGGACTACAATTTCAGTTTATTTTGATGGAATAGATAACATGTGATCTCTAAAATATAATAATTCCCAACAAAAGATTGAAAATATTATAATGATAAACATTGAGAGTATCATAATTTTTATTAGAAGACATTATGTAATTTTAAATAATTTCTCTTCTTCAGGGACAACTTTTACTAAATAAGATTAGGCTTTAAAAGTTCATCAATTACATACACTAAGGTGGAGTAGTATTTTTGTTGCTATTAGAAAATAAACCCATGTTAAAAACATTAAAATAAATGATCATATTGGTGCTAGTATAATTTATGAGGCAAGTTTTGATGATGATGATATAGAACATTGGTTACTTAAGAAGAATGATTCTTCAGAAAAAGTATCTACTTTAGAGTATGAAAATAAGTGTAAATATGATCATAAAGCCAAGTCCTTTAATTAATGTTCTTCAACTACTTCCTATTCATATAGTGTTATTTCTAACTTTTCCAAAATATTAAATAATGTATATAAATAAAGAAGTGGTTTTAAGAAACATTTAAAAAAATATAATATTTCAGATTAAAATTCTAAGGATGTATTTAATTATGAGTGAAATATTCATATAAACATCATGCATGATTATTTGTATCCTCAAGATGAAAAAATTCATAAAAGATATTCATTATGAATGTTGTTTACAGGAAGGCTCATAATAAATGTTTGTAGAAAAAATGGAGTTAATTTGATGATTCTAATGATGTTTCATCTTTAAAATTAGATTCTGACCATTACAATAAAAAAATACATCATGTGTTTTATGGAACATACTAATGATTTACATTCTTTTTATTCTTTTGAGCATAAATTTGAATCAGTAAATTAAAATCCCTCATTTAATGAAATGAATGAACATTTTTCTCTTTTTCAAACTATGTAATATTATTTAATAAATATAAAAAACTCTCAAAAAATCATATCATGTGATTTTTAATGAAACGTGATACTAATTAAAAAAACCACAACATTAAAATCCAAACTCGAAGTCACTGGTGTGTCATTTTTGGAACATGGAAATAAATTTTAAAAATTACAAAAAAATATTTCATGAATTTAGAGATGTTACTAGTGTATTTAAAAAGGATAAAATTATGGAAATAATATTCTTGATAACAAATACAACTCCTAATAACATATTTGAAATAGAATTTCATGGTGAAAAAACTAATGATTTACATTTACTATTTTTCACATAGTTGCATAAATATAAACCATTAAAAATTATGTATTTTAATTGTGGTGATCTGGGAAACATTGAAAATTAATGAATTTTGAGAAGATTATTGTCCTTTGGAGTTAAATATTATTTTTTCATAAATATTATTTCAAATTTATGTAATAAAGGTTTCAAACATCCCAAATAGGTTTTTGTTCAAAAATACTTTGTTGCTAACCTCGGTAGACCATAGAAAATATGGCTGCTAAAACATTTCTTGTATGATTTGTCTTTTAAGATAAAATATTCCCAGATCATCATTGAATGATGGTGTTTGGACAAAGGGATCTCAATTTATATGAGTAGATATTTCACTATTTTTCACTACTTGTCAATGATAGAAAGAGATCATGCCACTTTTGTTAACAATACTAGAGGAAAACAATATGGGAGTTTGGTATATTAGAAATATGAATTATGTCCTTTTCTATAATGTTATCCATTGAAAGGTTTGATGAAAAATATCATAGGTATCTCTCAACTTTTTTATTATGGTTATTTGTTAATTGTTCCAAACAATGCATTCTGTATTTTTAAAGATAAATCGCATAAATTTAAGACACCATTGATAAATAATAGATATACTATTATTATTAATTATTTTAGTAGTCAAACAGTAATGTGTGTAAATACTAAAACACATGAGTCATGTAAATAGAATATAAAAGATTGATATTTTAACATATAGTTTTCCAGAAAAAAATCAAAAACGAATTTAGTTTTTAATTTATCTCAAAATAAATTCAATAAAAATAAACAATTTGATAAATTCCAAATGGGAAAGAAACACTTCTCAAGTTTTAATTCAATTAATTAGGATTCAATTTCAACACCACAAGAAATTATTCATATGATTTTTTGGGCCATCTCAAGTTTCAAACATGGAGTAAAATCTTTTGTTTATGCTGTAATTGACGATTTTTCTTGATTTACCTAGATTTTATTTTTATGGGATAATTGTAATTCTTATTCCACAATTATATATTTTTAAAAATTGGTTCAAAAATATAATTATGGAAACATTATTTCATAAAGAAGTGACATTAGGCGATCTTTTGAAAATAATTAGTTTAATTCCTATTGTTAAAAAAAATATCAAACAAACATTTTTGAGCCTCCAAGACACAATAACATAATGGTTCATTAAAATATTGTAATATTTATTTTCTATAAATTACTATAATCCTTTATGTGAATATTACCATCCTACACATTTTGGGGATGATGTTGTGAATATAACACATTTTTACAAAACATAGTTGTAATAAAGATCATTTTAAATTAAAAACCATAAAATTAATGGAATAATATAAATCCAAATGTAGGATACATTACTATTTTTGGATTCAAGGTTTATATTCTAAACCCTAATGAAAATCATTGTATGATTGATCTAAAATCTGATGAAAGATTTATTCTAAGATATTCAACTATTTCAAAAGCATATAGAGTATTTAATAAATGATAAATGATTACTAATGAATCAACTTATGCGGAATTTTATGAAAGTGTATCTTTTGATAAAAAATAACTCAATTTGAAAAACTATGTGATTATTTCGAAAAGTAAGAGATCCTAACCTATTTCTTGATGAAGAAAATGATTAAGAGTTGGAACATGAGTTTCCATAACCAAATCTACAATGGGTGTATTCCAGTGATGCCAAAAATTTGATGGCTATATTACATGTTAACTTAAAGAGTTACCCTTTAGACACTTTTATATGAAGCATAAAAGAAGGAATTAGAGAATAAAAGTGTGTCAAAAACCTTATAGTGTTTTATTTATTTATATTAGAGAGAATATATGCCTCTATTGGAACTCTCTTTAGATTAGAGTTGGATTATTTCTATTCATGTTGAAATAATATTGTTTAAGAGGGAAATGGTTAGATAATTTGTTTACAGACCCTATGAATATTGTATTATTGTAATAAAATATATAGGAATACTAACGATGACCATAGTGTGATAATAAGGAATGGTATTATATTAGTGGATAAATTTTATAATCAAAATTAAGTTATAAATTATGATGATTACTTTATTATAGTGGTTTTATTAGAAACAATTAGAATTCACTTTGCTAATAAATCACATTATAATTTGGAATTATATCTGATGGATGTAAAATATATTTTTCTAATTTGTTTTCTATTGTAGTAATTTTTGGTTGATTGATTTCCATGTTTTTAAAATCCACATTTTCCTAATTTAGTTTTTATATGTACAAAATATCATTATGGAATTAGTTAAGAACCTAGAGCCTAGTTTGAGATTTCAGGTTACTTTATTTTTTAAAATTTATTTTTAGTAGGTAAATGTGATCCTACTTTATTTAAAAAAATTTATTCTGTAGATATATTTTTAGTTAAAATACATGTTAATTATAACATTTTTTTCTAAAAATAAAATCTTTTCTATAGAATTTTCTTAAATCATTCAATAAAATTTCAATGATCATGATGAGGGAGTTAAATTATTGTATTGGATTTAAAATATATTTGAAAGCAATATAAATGTTCTAAATCAATGAAAATATAAAATACACATACTAAAAATGTTTGAACTTGAAAGTGGAAATTTACACACTACCCCTATGATATATAATGAAAAAATCAACATGGACGATGCTTAAAAACCAGTTGTAAAAAATATTTATAGAGGGTTAATTTACAGCTTATAGAATTTTACTATTAGAAGACTTGATATTGTTTTGTCAATATATCATTATGGTCTAGTTCAATATAATAATAAACAAAAACATTTTAAATCTACCAAAATAATTTTCATATATTTAAAATGAATAATTTCTCTTTTTTTATTTTTCCAAAATTTTATTATTTTTATTTAGTATCATACTCATATAGTGAATTTGGATCATATATATGTACATTATGTTAAGAAATTTACCTTTCCTTTGTTAATACCTGGTATCCTGGTCTCATATGAAGGAAAACTATGTTGTTATATCTACTACTAATGTAAAACATTTTTCAGGTGGTCGTTGTTGTGCCCAAGTGTTGTAGATGAAACAAAAAATAATTGTTTTAGGATTCAATTATATTCAAGTCTCTATTAAATGTGATAACACTGGTGCTAGAATCATTTCTAATAGACCAATAAATCATTCCAGAACATATCATATAGATATAAGGAATATTTTATTACGTTATCACACTAAAAACGTTATATTTCACTTGAATTCATCTCAATTGAGAATCAATTTGAAGATATTTTTACTAAACCCCTTAAATGTATGAATTTTGATTTTATTCAGAGATAAATTGTGATATTTTTTAAAATAGATTTGATGATTTATATTTATATTGATGTAAAATAATTTATTATCTTTATCATTGATGAATTGTTAAATCATTTTTCAATTATATTATCATATAGAATACTATATGGAAATTACACATATTCATATTATTTGTTTATTTTTATTTAATATGTTAAAATTTATATATTTATTTTATTTATTTATTATTATTATTATATTTCATTAATAAATGACTCTAATGTAAACAATGAAAATGTATGAAAATCAGTATTCAATTATTTGACTGAATAACTAATTGGATCAAAATAATTACACCATTCACATATGTAACATCCCTTTGATGCTGAAAAATCATTTATAACATATCAATCCTTATTCATCCTCCAATAAACCAATTTTAAATGAGAAATTCAACACACATTGTTCATGGAAACATGGAGTTTTCTAAAAAAAAGGATTTGGAATATGAGTTTTTGTGGGAAATCTCATTGATATGGCATGGATGAAGAAAACCAAAAAAACAAATAATGAAATTGATTGTGTTTTAAGGATGGGGTTTTTATGATAAGAAGTTAAATTTTCTTTCTATGGAATAAAATATTGAATTCATGTTAAATATGGAGTTTTAGTTTAATCAAATAGTGGATATAATTTAATAAAGAGTTAAAATAAAGGAATTGGTTGTTTCTTCTGTTGATATGTAAAATATATTTTATTTCATTAATTAGGGTTGTTTTCCATTAGTCATAAACATGTAGGGACTATCCTAGAATGTATAAATGAAGTGTTCATGTTTTTTGGGAACCAATATTTTTCCAAATAAATATGTAGAAGGGATTCCTACAGAATGGAAGTTTTTTTGTATGTTAGTATATATGAGTATAGTGAAAAGAGAAGGAGATATAGAGAATGTTCCTTTTCCAGATATTTATTTTATGTATGTGTTTATAAATTATTAAATGGTTTTGTTTAAAAGATTTATGATGAGGTTCTCAAATAACTCTTATAATGAAAATTGAAAATTAAACTACTATCCTTATGGTGATTAATTTTATTAGTTTTTATGTAGAAATAAATTGCATTAAACTATATTGATGTGGTGAATGTAATAAAAGAAATAATCTATCATAATTTATCTTAAATATGTTTGGATACTCATGGAAATCTACATCAAATACTTTGGAGGATTATGGTCATGAATGTGTGACATTGGAGGAGTCATCTCAGACCTCACAACTTAGTGATGCAACTCTTTTCAAGATTGTTCCTTCTAAGGGAACTAATGGAAAATCATCTATAAGAACTAATTCATTATTTCTATAAATTATTCCATATAATGGTTAGCCTATCCAAATTTAGGTCAATGTTGCTTCTTAGAAATAATATTCTGGTGAATTTGTTGTTTTACTAAAGAATATTGACATATGGAGATAGTTATCGAGAAACCTCTTTCATTTTTGAATGATTGGCTATCTATAACTGGTCGTGTGGTTTTTGATGATTAGGGAAGTCCAATGGTAGTAGACCTGGTTGAAGAGGATGATCCAATTCTTCCTAGATTATCTTTTTAGAAAGTAAGGGATTCTAATGTGGTTATTGAATTTGAAAGGCATTCTTCTGCACAATCAATACCAACTTCATTTTAAAATAATCATGGAGTAGTTCCATTTTTTACCAAGAAGTGTGAAATACTAGAAAAGGATGTGATTTACAGTAATTTATCAAAGGGTATAAATAATTATGGTATATTATTCTAATTGAATGTGGATTTGGTTTCATGCATATATGATATTAGATAACTTAATGAGTCATCTTTGGCGATATTATATTTTAATATGTTGGTTGGAATGGAGGCTACGCAATAAATATTTCCCAGTAGTTTTTAGATAGATCTACCTCTACACTAATTTGGTTCTAATATAATATGTAAAAAACATGAGGACATTAAATCCCTAGAAATTAGTTTGAAATATTTTTTTCCTATAAAGGATTAGTTTAAGGATCTTATTATTATGGATGCAACTCAAATTTTTGTGTTTCAAAATGCCCCATCAATGTAATTAGGTTTATACCCTGAATTTTTTAATGAAATAAAATATTTTAGAGAATAAGTGAAAGAAACTATACATACTCTAAAAAGTAATGTTTTATGTTAGTTTTAATTTATAATTAAATTCAAACATCCTTCTACTATTAGCTGTTTTTCTACATTTCCTCTAGAATTATGGAATTATTTTTTATATGCTATCAGAATTTGGTTCCACAGAATGACAAATTCAGTGTCTCTAAGATGAAATTCAATCACTAGTTGTATTTTATGTTACTAAATGTTATTTTTAGATAATTTTTTGGAACCCATGATTTTATTAAGAATCATAGGGTTGGGTTAAATAAGTGCATGAATGACCATATTAGTCATCTAGAGAAATCTCTTAGATACTTGATAAATGATTTTTTTTTCAAAGAAAAAAATGAATAATATCATGATTTGTTCAATTTAATGATAAAAAATCATTTTATAAAGATAATCTCGAAATGTTTTCAATGATAGAGGCTCTGTATAACATGTTTAAAAAATTGGAATATTCTTCAGAATCATCAAAAGTTTCATTTCTTGTTAAAAGTAGGATTTTTATTTTTTATAATCCTCATATAGTTTCAAGTTGAGAGGGAACCAGAATAGCTATTGATACTCATGTTTTTTAATCATTTCTCAATTAAGTAGAAATTTTGATTAGATTTCTCTTGCACAATTGAATAGCATGGATCAAAAAGTACAACCTCTTATTGGTTGTAGAATAGATGTGAAGACATCTGTTAATTTAATAATGATTAAGGTTCTTTTGGATATGACTTTTGGAATTTCAACCACATTCATTATCCATCTCTTTCAGCATCCTACTATCAGTGAGTCTATAAGTTTGTCCTTTGACAAAATAAAACATCTTAAGATTTTTTTTTCACGAATGCATTAGCCTTGGTTTCTCAAATTCATAAGTATGAATGTATCTTTATTCTTGAATTTTGTGAGTTTGATGATATTACACTATTGGAAATATTACATTTCCGAAAGCTTTTATACCAACAGTTTGTAAAACCCATTGCTATAGGTCCCCTTTCCCAACGGTTTGACCAAACCATTGAGAAAAGTCCACATTGAGGACACTTTTTCCAACAGTTTGGCCAAACCGTTGGGATAGGGTATGGCTTTTTCAATGGTTTGGCCAAACTGTTGGGAAACCAGTGGAAAATGGTATGGATTTCCCAACAGTTTTCCAAAACCATTGGGAAAAGTCCTCTTTGAGGCCACATTTCCCAAAGGTTTGGCCAAACTGTTGGGAAAGGGTATGGCTTTCCCAACGATTTGGCAAAAACATTGGTAAATGTATATATGGGAATTTAAAAAATACTTTGATGCAATATTTTTGATTAATTCCCTAGACATGATTATATAATTGTTGATTAGTAACATTATTATATTACTAGACACTATTTTATAGTCTTTTAGATGATGTCTGCATTAATTAAAAATACATATACAAGCATGGCCTACATATTCTCGTCGTTCTAAAGTCATTATGGGATAACCATCTATTTTATGTGATATATAAATACTTCTTCAAGATATTAGAATTTATGTACACTTTGTATGTAATTTCTAGATAATCAATTTTGGTGAATTATATGAAAGGTGGATTCAATTATATCCAATAATTTCACTTAGAATTTATTTAAAAGATGGTTTTAACTTACATAAGAATGATATTACTACTAATTCATTTATGAATTTTCAAGGAAAGTTAATACAATAATACATTTTACAAATAATGATATATTTTTTGTATGGTAAAACCAAAGTAAAGAGTATTTTCAAGAGATGAATAAGTGTTTTACTATAGAACTAGATATAAATATAAATAATTAGTCGAGGAATAAATGGTAGAATTTTCTAAATAGTCATTTTTTTAGATGAATCCATATAAAAGATCTCTGAGTAGTGGCACATGGTTCTTGGAAAAATCATTCACATGAATGGAATTATCATCCCCAAGATTTTGAATAATACATATTTTATTTACACATATAATTATTTGAAACACAATATATTAAAAAAAATATGGCATGGTATTCAAATGACCTAAAAGATTTAAATACATACTTTATCAAAAAAAAATTATTTATTGACCTTAAATTGGCCAAATCTCTTTTTTTTATAATCATTATTAATTTGGAAAGCCTAATGTATATAATGATCATCATAAAAGTTAGGTATACAATTAATGGGGGAATAAGGATATAATGGAATGGATATTGGTGTCTTTCATGTCTAAAGTCTATTGATATGTCACCATGTAAAGCGTATAGATATAGGTTTACCACATTGTATATAAATCACCTATTGTGTATAATTTATTGACCTCTCATATCTCTAACCATGACTTTGGCATTATTTTTAGAGAATTGATGGTGGGGAGAACCTCGATAGATTATTCTATGGTCGTTTATATTTTATGTATATATATGTGTTATTTTTATTCTCTATCCATATGATTTTAGAAATATTTTAGGAAAATAATTCGTGATGATGGGTTAAACATCCAAAATCATGATGATGTATCATTATGTTATTTTCAAGTCTGGTGATTTCCCAAATGTGGGCATTATAAGGTTTATCCACCAAATGGTTCACTTTCATATAGGATAATGTTGGGATTGAAATTCCAAAAATTTATTTCTTTTATTTTCCATGAAATGTTTAAATGTTATATAAAAATACTATGGATGTTTTAACCTATATATTGGTGGGGAATAGAAGTTAGGATGTAATATGGATAGTTATTCGTTGTCTGACTAGTGTGAATCAATTGTATCCTATCAAATAATACTCTTTCATTCAAGAGTTTTAAAATCCCTATTTTAGAGTGATTATTAAAATATATTATATTCCAATAATAATATTATGTAATAGGGATCCAAGGATTATATGTTGGCTCTAGATATGAATAAGACATATTAGGACTCTCAGTTAAAATTTATTTCTTCATTCCATCCTAAAATTAATTTCTTGTCTAAGTAAATCTAATAATATAATTTAATATATACATTGAGATTTAATCTTTTATATTTGTGTCTACATTCATGATCACCCCAATTTGGTTGAATTTCCCTAAATGAAAAACTATAATTTATTGAAAAATATGGTTCCATTTAATTGTGTCCATTAAAATTTAAAATTAGTAACATATGATTTTTGGAAGTTTCCTCAGGACTAGGACTCAAAATGATTGTTACGAAAGGAAATTTAACTATAAGGTATTTCTTTCCCATCAAGATTTTAGGTGAAGAATAAAAAAAGTAGATATACCTACCCCTATTATTTATTGTGAGGCATAATACATCCCTTATTCATTAATTGAGAAACTATTTACCTCACCCCACGTGCATAATTGTTAATAAATAAATTGATATTGATGAATATAAAACGAAAATGAATCCTAATATATATATCGATGATTGTGGTTATAAATTATTTTTTGAAAAATTAATACCTCTCAATGATGGACTATAGTAGCATTCAAATCCCATATATGAATCTTGGGAGTGGGATGCTCATGTCAAGAGTTAGTTAAAATATGTATTACTTTAAAATTATTTTTTATGTTTCTCATGGTTAGGAAACCAGATAGTGGGGATATTTTAAAAACCCTTAAATTCATGGGTCAGTATATCCAAATTTTTCTATAATATTAATATTTATTTCCGTATTTTTATATATAAAGAACATTTATTTGGAATTTTAATATAATAAAAAGAAGGGATTGAAGGCCCACCGGTGGGAGTAGCATAGGTACCTAATACACCCCAAACATACAATTTTTGTTTCATGGTGGGATATAAAAATTCCATACAATCAGCTAGCTTCATTGTAGCGATGTATATTATTTCATGTAATTTTGGGGAAATTCTATATTTTCACCATAAAAATATACCCATGAAATTTAAGTCACATGGTTTTCAAATTCATGTATATGTTATAGAACCCCACATATTTTTTATATCCCTCTTCTTATCATAACAAGTTTACAAACATCAGTAATTAATTGGGTTTATTTTAATTAGTCATGTTATGGCATTGTTATCATTGAAATTTTGTAGTCTCCCTCAATTATATATTCATCTATTGTTATTTTAGGTAGAAATTTAGATTCCTATATTCCCAAAACCAATTTGTTTGGAATTATATGAAAACCATTAATCTATTTCTGGTCTATCTATCGAAGGATTTATGTCTAGCTAATTTTTATTGAGATCATCATATTTCTTTTATATTTCGCATCACTTAATAGAAGTGGTTGATACCTAACTCTATCCTCATGAAAGTTGGTTTTATGAAAAATGTTACTAGCATTCCAAATTTCCATAGTTCATAAATAAGAATCTATGTATATTCTAATAAGTGAACCACTTTCTCTCATCATATACATAATGGTTTGGAAGTGAAATTTTATGCGGTTGAGTGGATTAAATTAACACCAAGTGTTTTTTATATCATATTTTTTATTAAATGCATTAAAGAATGTGAATAATATACTGGTTAATATATATTGTATTTAATTATAGGAATGATGTACTTTGTTGTTTTATCATTAAACTATACAAAATGAATGGATTGTTAGGGACGATATTTATTAACCCCATTCCTTTATTTTTTTTCATATGAATTTAGTTGTTGAAAAGATGTTTTCAGGAATTTTTTATGATATAGATTCATTTTGACAATATCGGGGTCTAACATACATTGTTAATAGGAATCGTGGTGTTTGTTTAGTAGTTGTAGGGAAAGGTGAATGGGTTTTTTGATGAATTTTTTTGAGGAATTGTATTTTAGCTACCCATATTGTACGGGATTATATTTCTATTGTCATTGTTTGGTTCTTATCATGTCACTGGAAGCAAAATGACTTTAGTTTGTTTAGGGTGTCTTTCGGTTATTGAGTGTTACTTGCATGAAATAGGGTCTCCTAAAAAGCCATAGGTGGTCATTTTGTGTGAGTATTTTGGGTCATGGATTTTTTGAGATGGATATTTACTATTAGAACATTCCAAAAGGATTAAAAACCCAAAGAGTTTTTTCTAGAAGATGTTTTCACTTATCTACTCTTCATAAGAAAATCATAGATGAGTAAAACATTTCATTTGGGGTTATAAGGCTACTAAAGGTTGTTGGGAGTTTTCTATTTGGAAATGGGATCTTTGGAAATGATTGGGATAGTTTTTTCTGCTTCTCAGTTCGTTAACTTCATTTGGATATAGAGAAATCAACTCTACTATGTTATGGATTGTTTTAAGAAATGCTAATGAATTTTTGAGCATGTGAGGAAAGAGGAAGTAGATATATGGGTCTTGTTAGACAATGACACAAAATATTATGAGATAAAATAACCAGGTACTTTTAGATATGTCATATATAAGTCCATGGTCACCTACTGGGTGTCAAAACCACATTCACCAGGTCATTGGTAAGAAATGATGGTGGTTAAAAATATTTAAATGGTATTTTAAAAGGTGAAATATTTGAAGACTATTGGTCTTCAAATTCAAGAGACTCTGGATGTCTCTTGACCGTATCCATGATGGGTAAAGTTTGATTCACTATGTTATGGTTTATGGCTTAAAAAATATATCTATATATTTAGGACCATAAACCAGTTGGATTGGTTTTTGTCTTATCTTGAACACTAGTTAAACCATATATCTCTCACCACCCTCCTTAAATTTCTCATAAGAGTCCAAACCTGTTGATTTTATATAATGATGTATCACAAATCATGTTGTTGTCCCTCCAACACATTTACATTTAGTCCGGAAAAATTATTATATAGGATATCATTTTAGATATTTCTCTATTATTTGTATGAGTTTCCAGAAATGCATGATGGTAATATCTTGTGATTTTTATACAGTAGTGTTTCCTTTATGTTTTGTTGGAATTGGTCCATATGTTCATCTATTAGTGAATGATGATTCATCCTTAAAGAATAAATAGATGTATGAAATTTTTTACTTCTCATAGAAGGTGATTTATTACAAATATTTTTCGTTAGTTATTTGGGTAATGGAGGAATTATCCAAATAAAGATAATTACTTCAATATATATTGAAATAGAAAATTGGATCAGTTTGATCACAAGTCATTTTTTAGGTTGATGTTTCTTCTTTATTTACTTGATAGTGAGCTATCTATTTTTTATATTTATTCTATAGAATAAATAATATGATTCCACTTATAAAATAATGACAATATATAATAATGTATTGATTAATTAAGGAGACATGTAAATATAAAATAATTCTCCCATGATATTAATTAGATATAAAAGTTATGCAAGAGGAATTTTGTTAATTAATTAATTTATTTAGATTTCTATGGATTTTAGTTTATTGTTATTATTTAACTTATACATAATGATCTAGTTAATTCAATATGGTTAAGAAATAATGTTTTGAGAGAGGTAAATGTTTGGGATGGATCGATACAATCAAGGATTATTATAGTATTGAATTCCATTAAGTAATGGAATTAGATCTATATAGTGTGTTTCATGATAAAATTATATTATCACTTTGATTGTTCTCTAGAATTTAAGATCCTTGATGAGACCTATTTCAAATATAAAAATTTATAGTATCTAGGGGATAATGGCATGTTATGTATTGGTTCTTGTGGCGTGTTATACCATTTATGGTAATATGGAATTAGTTATTCCTAACAGTGTCGAGGATGATACAGTGGTAATTGAAATGAGATATGGGTTCTGATTATAATTGATTAATTGTTACTGTTTTTATTTAATTTGATTATTTTCTATGGTAGTGATTTATGGTTTCCATATTTATGATGTAGAATGGATTTTTTCATGGAATGATTATCATTGGGTGTGGTATCCATTGATGTTCCCATGTGTACTTGAAAGCTATTGAATGATACATGGAATTAAATAATCTCGTGGGATAGACTTTTACTGATGGATGTAATGATGATATACTAAATATGTAATGGGGACCATATGATCAATATATTCATTCATGAAGATGATTGATATTAAATATATAAATTCAATGGAACATAAATTCATGATGGATTTAGTTCGAATGTAATATTTCAAAATAAGTACTTCTAAAGTTATTTCATAAATAATTATTAATTTCAAAATTTATTAAAGAATTTCATAATGTTTTTATTATTATTTTGTACTAGTTTATTTCTATACATTATAAATTTAATACAAGTTATTTATAAAATGATATGTTTATATATGTCTAAAGAATGGTAGTTTCCCTTCTATTTTTTTCGGTGTTACATCTTATATTTTCTAATTTCATACATTTCTACACCTGAGTTAGAAGGGAAACTGACACCCAAATGATATGTGGGCGTCTTCTCTCCAATATCGAGTTTGATTATGGAATACATAGATGGTCAACCCCTCTCCCCAACTCCCTCATCATCTATAGTATATTACTAGTGAGTACCCGTGTTGTGATATCTTAGGTTAGATGGTATATGTTACCAAAGGATGATCATATTAAGGTAAGAGGAGTGAATTTAATAATTTAAATTTTTCATCACATAAGAAAACTATCCTCTGTAGATTATGATTGAATTCAATTTTTTTAATCAATAAGACATGAAAAGGAAATAAAATAATAAATTATAGAAACAAACACTAAGGATTCATAATGGCTTTGGAAATATAAGCCCCCTTGCCAACTCCACCACAATTCTTCTCCATGACTATAATGATTTTCACTAGACAAATTCTTTTCCGTGTACTACAAGTTCTTTTCATAGGGACTGTCTGACAGTGGGAAAGCAGTCTACACTTGGTTCATGAAAAGGTACTTTCAAATGGTTTGCAGAAATGATTTAGAAACTATAACCATCAATGATTCATTTAGAGGGAACATTTTTAAAGAAATATAATTAAATGATTTTTATTATAGTTTTTTTACCCCACTATATGAAAAAACTGGCATAAAAAATATCTCAATGAAAAATGATATAGAGAATAATAAGCTCAAAGAGAGTCTTCTAGAATCAGTAGGAATCGAAAATAAGAATAACAGATGAAAAAAGGGGAAACTTCTTCTTTTCCTGGCATAGAAAAATAATGTATTGTTTTTTCAGATCATTGAGAAAAAAACTTATTATTCTTTGTTACACTTCACTTCCCTTGTAAAGGTTCACACTCCTACACATACTACATTAAATTCATGCACTAATTCTTATTTAAATGAATTACACATGATTCATATAACTATTGATCAATGAAACATCCATTTTACTTGAAAAAATAATTTAGTAACAACATAGACAAATATTATACCATTTTTCTTCTCTTCTGTCAAGATAAATGGAAATTATTATTTTCCACTTTTTCAAAAATAGGAAATTCAGTATTTAAGGATTTTATATAAGCATTAAAAAAAGTCACTTGAGTGATTCAACGTTAATAAATACTATATTTCTGTATAACATAGAAAATTTCCAAAACTGAATCTATATAGTCAATTTTAGATTTGAATCCACGTAGCCACTTTTAAGTCATATAGATAAATAGAATCATGTTGAATTTTTACTCACATAAATGATTCTGATATAGGAGATTAAAATTATATAGCAAATATCACTACATATGAGACTCATATATCTTTTTTCTGCACATAACTAATTTATCATTCTTATTGATCATGTATGTGATTTCTCATATATGTAATCTTTTTGATGTAGGAAATCTTCATTCATGTAATTTAGTGATATAGGAAATGTTGTAAATTTGAGATATATGATTTTTTTCTCTAGGGGTTCAATGTAAACAATTTATCAACATAGCTAATTTAAAAACAATGAAATTTTCCCAAAATATCCTTATAGATCAAATATCCAATTTTCTAGACGTAGGTAGATTTTAGACAAAATCATTCAGAACCCATATTTAGAGAGATTAACTACCGAATACATAAAAATAGATGAAAACATAATAAGAATAATTATAAAATAAGGTCATTATTAAAGTATAAAGGGTATTTTATATAATAAAAACCTACATTACATGGGTTTTTGGATCAATATTAGTAGTCTAATAATTTTTCCCTTTGGTTGATCACAAAACCCATAAAAAACACACGATATTCTAATATAAATAAGAAATGAAATGTTTTAAAATTTTAACATCAGTTAATTTTAGTCAATATAATATTTAAAATATTATATTTCTCAAAATTATTTAGTTACCCCTTTCCTTTTTGATAGGTAGGAACTTCTTCCCCTTTAAAAATATGTATCCCCTTTACTAACAGTAGAAAATCATACCCCTGTTTTGGTGAGGTAGAAATATTCTCACCAATGTTTCATTAAAAGCGATAGGGAAAGAGAGGTAAAACATAGAAAAATATAGAAATACAGAGTAAAGAACTTTTAAAATATAGTTCCGAAATAGAATTATATAATTATTGAATGACTAAGTATCATTAAATAACACAAAGACTAAAATAACCTCAAATGAAAAAAACCACTAAGAAAAAAATTATATACAATGATATAAAGAATTATTTCCTTGATTATTTTGACATAAAAATATACATTCACTAAATTAATTAAAATTTATCAATCAGTGGATCTAGTTTAGTTTGGGTGTAGGTGGTTCTAATGTTGGAGAAATTATGAAGGTTGATGTGGTTGTCATTGATGTTTATGAATTGTCATAAAAACCTATATTATCCTCCAATTTAGCTGAGATTTAATAGTTAGATATAGACCAAGAGATATTTTTCCTCTAATATGAAATATGGATTCCAAACATATATTGATCGTTATAAAACTAATGGAAAAATTACTTATACCAATGGTTTGGAACCATTGGTATAGGTCCCCAAACCGTTGGTATAGCCTATACCAATGGTTTGGGGAGTCGTTGGGTGATTTTTGCGTGGGGAAGTACCTATCCCAATGGTTTGGAGAAAAATTTTGGGATAAGTCTTTCCCAATGGTTTGAGGAACCCGTTGGGACAGGTAAATATATAAAGAAAAGTTCCAGCAGAGGTTTGAACCTGCAACCTCTGCATTATATATCAATGGCTTTACCACTATCCTAGAGTATTATTTGTGAATATATTTATATGTAATTTATATGTTAATTTATTTGATGATATTAGATAAATGTACTCATAAAAAATAAGGGAACCTATCCCAAAGGTTCTCAAAACCATTGGAAAAGGCCTTTCCTATAGTTTTGAGAAACCTTGGGAGAGGTACAAATGCTTTCCCAAGGGTTTTGAGAACCATTGGGATACTTACCCTTATTTTTTATGAGTACATTTATCGATTATCGTCAAATAAATCAATATATAAATTCATATAAATATATATATATATATATTTATACAAATAAATTAAAAAAGAATACTCTAGGATAATGGTAAAGTGATTGATATATAATGCGGAGGTTGTGGGTTCAAACCTCCGCTGGATCGTTTTTATATATATTTACCTATCTCAACGGTTTCCTCAAAACATTGGGAAAGCCCTATCCCAATGGTTTTCCAAACCATTTTGAAAGACCTATACTAATGTCTTTCAAACCGTTGGGATAGGTCTTTCCCAGTGGTTTTCTCCAAACTATTAGGATATGTCTTTCCACACGCCAAATGACCCAACGGCTCCCAAACCGTTGGTATGGGATATGCCAACGGTTTGGCGACCTATACCAATGGTTCCAAACAGTTGGTATAGGTAATTTTTCCACTAGTGTTCTAAGGATCAATATATGTTTGGAAACCTTATTTCATATTAGAGGAAAAAGATCTCTTGGTCCACATCCAGCTATTCATTTACATCTAAATAGAAAAGAATATAAGTTTTTTTATAACAATTCATCAACTTCAATAACAACCACATCCACCTTCATATGTTCTCCAACAATAGAACCACCTAAACCCAAATCACAATGGATTCCCTAATTAATAAATTTTTATTGATTTAGTGAATTTATATTTTTATTTCAAAATAATCAAGGGAAAAAATCCATATATCATTGTTTATAGTTTTTTCTTATTGAATATTTTCATTTGATGTTATTTTACTCTATGTTATTTAATGATACTTAATATTTCAATTATTATATAATTCTATTTTCGCACTATATTTAATAAGTTTATTACTCTGAATTTCAATATTTTAATATGTTTTACCTCACTTTCAAAATCAATTTTAATGAAAAAATAGAGAGAATATTTCTACCTCACAAAAACAGGGTTATGTTTTTCTACCGTTAAAAAAGTGGATAAGTCTTTTTAAAGGGGAATAAGTTGCTACCTATCAAAATGGAAAGAGGTAACTAACTAATTTTGAGAAATATAATATTTTAAAAATTATTTTGACAAAAATTAAGTAATGTTAAAAATTTTAAAACATTTTATGTTTTATTTATATTGGAATATCTAATGGTTTTTTGGGTTTTGTGATCATCGAAAGGGAAAAATTATTAGACTACTAATATTGATCCAACAATCCCATGTAATTTAGGTTTTTATTATATCAAATAACCTTTATAATTTAATAATGACCATGTTTTATAATTATTCTTATTATTTTTTCATCTATTTTTATGTATTCGGCAGTTAATCTCTCTAAATATGGGTTCTGAATGATTTTTTTTCTAAAATATAGCTATGTCTAGAAAATTGGATATTTGATGGATATGGATATTTGGGTAAAATTTCTCTATTTTTAAATTAGCTATGTTGATCAATTGTTTACATTCATCCCCTAGAGAAAGAAATCATATATCTCAATTTTTTACATGTCCTATATCATAAATTACATGAATGGAGATTTCCTACATCAACAGGATTACATATGTGGGAAATCACTTATGTGATCAATCAGCATGATAAATTAGTAGTGTGAAGAACAAAGATATATGAGTCTCATATGTAGTGAAATTGGCTATGTAATTTTAATCGGCTAAATTAGAATCATTTATGTGAGTAAAAATCCAACATGATTCAATTTAGCTAGGGGAAGAAAAAACGGCTCAGTGGATTCTAATCTAAAATTTACTCTGTAAATTTAGTTTTGGAAATTTTCTATGTCATACAGAAAGATAGTATTTATTAACATTGAATCATTCAAGTGACTATTTTTAATGCTTATATAAAATCCATAAATAGTCAATTTCCTATTTATGAAAAGGTGGAGAATAATAATTTCCATGTATCTAGATTGTAGAATAGAACAATGGTTTATTATTTGTCTCTACTGTTACTAAATTATTTTTTCAAGTAAAACTGATGTTTCATTTTTCTATATTTATAAGAGTCATTTGTAATGAATTTAAATAGGAATTAGTGTATAAATTTAAAATAGTCTGTGTAGGACTGTGAACCTTTTCAAGAGAAGTGAATTATTACATAGAATAAAAAGTTTTTTTCTCAATGATCTGCAAAAACAATACACTATTTTTCTACGAGAGAAAAGGAATAAGTTTCCTCTTTTTTCATCAGATGTTCTTATTTTTTGTTCTTACTGAGTCTAGAAGACTATCTTTGAACTTATTATTCTTCATACCATTTCCCATTGAGATATTTTGTATGTATATTGTTTCATATAGTGGGGAGACAAAAACTATAAAAACATTAATTTAATTATATTTCATTAAACAGGTTCCCTCTAAATGATTCATTGATGGTTATAATATCTAAATCATTTCTATAAACTAGTTTAATGTATCTTTTCTTGAACCAAGTGTTGAATTTTTTCACTCAGTCAGACAGTCTATATAAAAAGAACGTGTAGTACACAAAAAAGTATTTTTCTAGTGAATATCATTACAGTCAGGGAGAAGAATTGTGGTGGAGTTGACCAGGGGGATTATATTTCAAAAACCACAATAAATACTTAGTTTTTTTTCTATTATTTTTTATTTTATTTCCTTTTAATGACTTATTGATGAAAAAAATTTAATTCAATCATAATCTAGAGAGGATAGTTTTTTATGTGATGAAAAATTTAAATTATTCAATTCACTCCTCTTACCATAATATGATCAGACTTTGGTAACATATACCATATAACCATAGATATCACAACATGGGTACTCACTCTTAATATACTATAGATTATGTTGGAGTTGGGGAGAGGGGTTGCCATCCATCTATTGCATAATCTTACTCGATATTGGAGAAAAGACACCCACATATCATTTGGGTGTCAGTTTCCCTTCTGAATCTGGTGTAGAAATGTATGAAATTAGAAAATATAAGATGTAACAAAGACAAAAAATGAAAGAGAAAATACCATTCCTTAGACACATATAAACCTATCATCCTATAAATAACATGGATTAAATTGATAATGTATAGAAATAAACCTGAAATAAATAAATAAACATTATTAATTTCTTTAATAAATTTAAAAATTATTAATTATTTATGAAATAACATTACAGGTCCTTATTTTGAAATATTCCATTCAAACTCAATCCATCATGAATTTACAATCATTTCAATTTCTATATTTAATATCGATTATCTTCAAAAATGAATATACTGATCATATGGTCCCCATTACATTTTTAGTAAATCATCATTACAACCATCAGTAAAAGTCTATCCTAGGAGAGTATTTAATTCCATGTATCATTCAATAGTTTTAAAGTACACATGGGAACATCAATGGATACCACATCCAACGATAATCTTTCCATGAAAAAAAATCCAATCTACATCATAAATATGGAAACCATTACAAACTACCACAGAAAACTATCAAATTAAATAAAAACATTAAGGATTAATCAATTATAATAAAAACCCATATCTCATTTCAATAACCATTGTGTCATCCTCGATTCTATTAGGAAAAAATAATTCCATCTTACCATCAATGGTATTAACACACCACTAGAACAACAAAAAACCAGGCCATTATCCCCTAGATACTATATATTTCTATTTTTGAAATAGGTCTCATCAAGGATCATAAATCCTAGAGAACAATCAAAGATATAATATAATTTAATCATGAAACACACTATATGAATCTAATTTCATAACATAAAGGCATTCAATACTATAATAATCTTTAATTGTCTCGATCCAACCCAACCATTTATCCTAATCAAAAATTATTTCTCAACCATATTAAAATAACTAGATCATTATGTATAAGTTCAATAATAACAAAAAACTAAAATCATCATAAATATAAAGGTATAAATAAATTAAAAATAATCTTCTCACGTAACTTTTATATCTAATTAATATCATTGGAGAATTATTTTTTATTTACAAGTCTTCTTAATTAATCAATAAATTATTCTATATTAGATTTATTTTATAAGTGGAATCATATAATTTATTCTATATAATAAATTTAAAAAATAGATAGCACACTATCTAGTAAATAAATAGGAAACATGAAACTAAAAAATGACATGTGATCAAACTAATCCAATTAACTATTTGAATATATTTTAAGTGATTATCTTTATTTGGATAATTCCTCCATTTCCCAAATAACCAAAGAAATATAATTGTAAAAAAACACCTTCTATGAGAACTATAAAATTTCATACCTCTATTTAGTCTTTAAGGATGAATCATCATTCACTAATAGATGATCATATGGACCAATCCCGACTAATCATAAAGGAAACACTACTGGATATAAATCACAAGAAATTACAATCATGTCATTATTGAAACTCAAACAAAGAATGGAGAAATATCTCAAATGAAATCTTATATAATAATGTTCCTGGAATAAATGTAAAGGTTTTGGTGGGACAACAACATTATTTGTGATACATCATTCTATAAAATCAACAGGTTTGGACTATCATGAGAAATCGATGGAGGGCGGTAAGAGGGATATGGTTTATCTAGTGTTAAATATAAGAAAAAAACTGACCTAATTGGTTGATGGTCATAAATATATAGATATTTTATTGATGACATCAACCCTGACATAGTGAATCAAACATTACCCATCATGGATATGGTCAAAGAGACATCTAGAGTCTCTTGAAATTGAAAATCAATAATCTACAAATCTATCACCTTTTAAAATCACATTTAAATATTTTTAACCACAATAATTCTTTACCAAAGACCCATTGAAAGTGGTTTAGACACCCAGTAAGAGACCATGGACTTATATATGACATATGTAACAGTCCCTGGTGATTTTATCTCATAATATTCAGGGCCATTGTCTGAGAAGACCCATACCTCTATTTCTTCCTTCCTCACATGCTAGAAAATACATTAGCATTTCTTAAAACTATCTATAACACTGTAGAGTTGATTTATCCATATTCAAATGAAGTTAACGAATTGAGAAGTGCAAAAAACTATCTCAATAATTTCCAAAGATCCCATTTCCAAATAGAAAACTCCAAACAACCTCTAGTATCCTTATACCCCCAAATGAAATGTTTTCCTCCTCTATTATTATCATATGAAGAATAGATAAGTGAAAACATCTTCTATAACAACCTCTTTTGGTGTTTTAATCCTTTTGGAATGTTCCAATAGTAAATAACCATCTCAAAATATCCATGAACCAAACTACTCACACAAAATGACCACCTATGGCTTTTAAGGGGACCATATTTCATGCAAGTAACCCTCAATAACCGAAAGACACCCTGAACAAAAAACTTTGGTCATTTTGATTCCAGTGACATACTAAGAACCAAACAACGACTATCGAAATATAATCTCCACCAATATGGCTTGCTAAAATATAATTCCTAAAAAAAATCATCAAAAAACCCATTCACCTTTCCGAACAACTAAAAAACAGACACCACCATTCCCATTAACAATGTATGGTAGACCCCGATATGTTCAAAATAAATCTATATCATCGGATGTTCCAAAAAAAACTTTTCAACAACTATATTCCTATGGAAAATACAATGGAATGGTTTTAATAAATATGGGCCCTAATAATCCATTCATTTTGTATTTGTTAAAGATAAAACAACAAAGTACACCATTCCAATAATTAAATATATTATATATTAACCAGTATATTATTCACATTCTTGAATGCATTTAATATAAAATATATTTTAGGAAAAACACTTTCTGTTAATTTTATCCACTCAACTGCATACCATTTCACTCCCAACCCATTATGTATATGATGGGAGCAAGTGGTTCACTTATTAGAATAGACTTAGAAGCTTCTTTAAGAACTATGGAAATTGGTATGTTGGAAACATATTTGATAAACCCCACTTTCATGAGGATAGAGTAAGGTATCAAACACTTCTATTATGGGATTTGGAATATTAAATAAATATAATGATATTAATAAATAATCATCTATACATAAATCCATTGGTAGATAGACCAGAAATAGATTAATGGATTTCTCATAATTCATATAAAATTGGTCTGGGGAATGGGGGATTCTAAATTTCTTCCTAAATTTACAATATATGAATATATAATTGAGGGAGACTACAACACATCCATGATAATAATTCCATAACATGATAAATTATAATAAACTCAATGAATTAATAATTATGTGTAAACTTGTTATGATAGGAAGAGGGATATAAATAATATATGGGGGTTTAAAACATATAAATGAATTTGAAAACCATGTGACTCAAATTTCATGGGTATATTTTTATGGTGAAAATATATAATTTCTCCAAAATTAAATGAAATAATATACAACTCTATAATAAACCTAGGTGAGTGTTTGGAATATATAAATCCCACTATGAAATACAAATTGTATGTTTGTGGTGTATTAGGTACCTATGATACTCCCACCGGTGGGTCTTGTATCCCTTATTTTTATTATCTTAAAATTCCATATAAATGTTCTTCATAAATAAAAATACCAAAAAAATATTAATATTATAGCAAAATTTGGATATACTGACCCATGAATTTAAGGGTTTTTAAAGTTTCCCCACCATCTTGTTTCCCATCTTTGAGAAACATAAAACAAAATTTTAAAGAAAAAACATATTTTAACTAACTCCAGACATAATCATCCCACTACCAAGATTCATATTAGGGATTTGAATGCTACTATAATCTATCATTGAGAGGTATTAATTTTCCATAATATAATTTATTACCACAATCAGCGATACATATATTATCATTCATATATGTTTCATATTCATCAATATCAATTTTTTATTTACAATTACGAATGTGGGGTGAGGTAAATAGTTTCTCAATTAACTAATAAAGGAAGTATTATGCCTCAAAATAAATAATAGTGGTAGGTATAACTATTTTTTTCTTCACAAAAAATCTTAAGGGGAAATAAATATCCATAGTTAATTTTTCTTTCATAACAATCATTTTGAGTCCTAGTCATTGGGATATATCCAAAAATCTTATGTTACTAATTTTAAAGTTTAATGGACACAATTAAATGGAACCATATTTTTCAATAAATTAAAGTTTTTCATTTAGGGAAATTCAACCAAATAGGGGTGATCCTGAATGTAGAAACCAAAATAAAAGATTAAATCTCAATGTATATATTAAATTATATGATTGGATTACTCAGACAAGACATTAATTTTAGGATAGAAATAATAAATAAATTTTAAATGAGTGTCATAATATATCTTAGCTACTTCTAGAGCCAACATATAATCCTTGGATCCCGGTTACATAATATTATAGTTGGAACACAATGTATTTTAATAATCTATCTAAAATAGGGATTTTCAAACTCTTGAATGCAAGAGTATTATTTCAGAGGGTAAAATTTATTCACCCTAGCCATACAAAGCATGAATACCAATATTTCATCCTAACATCTAGACCACCCCAATAGATAGGTTCAAACATCCATAGTAATTTTATATAACATTTAAACATTTTAGGGAAAATAAAACATATAAATTTTGGGGTTTTGATTCCCAACATTATCCTATTTGAATGTGAACCATTTGGGGATAAACCTTATAATGTTCACATTTAGGAAAATACACCAGACATGAAAATAATATAATGATATATCTTCATTATTTTTATGTTTAAGCCATCAGCATGAAATATATTCCTTAAATATTTCTACAATCATATCGATATGGAAGAAAAATAACTCATATATATATATATATGACATAAACGATCATAGAACAATCTATTGATATTCTCCCAACAATAAATTATCTAAAAAATAATGCCAAAGTCATAATTGGAGATATGAGAGTCCAATACATTATACCAAATAAGTGATTTATGTAGAATGGGGTAAACCTATATCCCTACGCTTTACATGGTGACATATAAATAGACATCAGACATGAAAGACACCAACATCCATTCCATTACAACCTTATTCCCCCATTAATTGTTTACCTAACTTTTAGGAGAATCATAATCAATATTAGATTTTCCAAAATAATAATGATTATCAATACAAAAAAATTAATAGATTTTTCTAATTTAAGGTCAATAAATAATTATTTTGTTGAGAAAATATGTATTTAAATCTTTTATGTCATTTGAATACCATGACATATATTTTTTAATATATTGTGTTTCCAATAATTATATGTGTAAATAAAATAATTATTTTTCTAAATCATGGGTATGATACATCCATTCATGTGAATGGTGTTTTCAAGAACCATATGCCTCTACTCATAGAACGTTTATATGGATTCATCCAAAATTTGAATATTTAGAAAATTCTACCATTTATTCCTCAACTAATTAATTTAGAATTATATCAGCTGCTATAGTCAAACACTTATTCATCTATTGAATGTACTCTTTACTTTGGCTAAACCATGATAACAATACATCCTTATTTTTTAAATCGATTATTGTATTAATTTTCATTGAATATTCATAAATGAATTAGTAGTAATATATTTCTTATATAAGATAAGGCCTTATTTTAAATAAATTCTAAGTGAAATTATGGGATAACATTGAATACACCTTTCATATAATATACCAAAATTGTTTATCTAGAATTTACATACCATGTGTACATAAATTCTAATATCTTGAAGAAGTATTTATATATCACATAAAATATATGGTTATCCCATAATGTCTTTAGAAGGATGAGAATATACAGTCCATGCTTGTATATATATTTATAATTAATGTCGACATCCTATAAAAAGACTATAAAATGGTGTCTGGTAATATTATAAAATTACAAATCAACAATTATATAATCATGACTAGGAAATTAATAAAAAGTATTGCATCAATGTATATTTTAAATTCCCATATAAAATTGGTAAAACTATCATTGATAAATCGTCTAAACTTAAATGAAGTAGATTAAAACATTAATGTAAGTTGATTATATAAAATTGTTTCCACTCCATTAATTTTTCAACATTATCCTAAATTTTCGGTAGGTGAGAATTATTCTTTATCATTAAAAAATTTAGATTCATATGGTAAAATAATGATGTCAACTCCCATTATTCATCTTCACAAAATGAAATAGAGAACCGCATCGAGAAGCCCCAAGAATAATTAACCCATTTACCACAATATACTCGAATTGAATCATCAATTCACACATCATAATTGGGGATGTATGACATGGAACATTAAATGTATGTTTCATTTTATTAAGTAATTCTGTGAAAAACATCTACTCTCATTCTATATGTAGTCATGTTATATAATAAAAGAACATATATAGCCGTATAAATTTATTAGAAGTAAAGATTTATTTTCTTTAAAATTTTCCTTCATAAGGATAAGATCTTTTTTAATAGTTATCTCCTAAATGTTCCCATAATTAGGACATATATAAATTCCTGGAGACATGAACTCTTCTCATACAATATGTTGATTACCAATAGAAAATAAAAAAGATAGTTTTCATTTGTAGAAATAAATCCAAGATAAAAAATGTTACGTATTCTCAATCAAATAAATAATTTAAAATGATTTGATATAATTTAATATCAAATTAAAAATATAAAATAAATATTTCAGGACCATGGCTACCTGATTGAGATACTCCTCTATTACTCATCCCTTTCTATTTCATTTTGGGCACTATAAAATACATCACTCTTGGTCAAACGCAAAATTGATATTCCCTATCTTGAGATTCTATTTTATTCTTTATTATAAGGATTAAATTATTTAATATTATAAAGAATATTTTGAAATTAAAATATATGATATAATTTCGAAATGGTTCCATTAATCCCAACTCAAAATAGATTTTTTTATATTCCTGGTCTCTTATCATATATGGATCGAAGGTTAGTAGGTAAAAAAATTTCATTACATATAAAATTAATGAACTAGATCCTTGAATTGGATCCTATAATTTTAACTTTTTCCCTTGAAATACAGGATATGATTATAATCACTCAAAAATAGTGTTCTTAAAATGAGTTCTATGTATGTATATCAACCTTATTAACCTCAATCAAGGAATTTGGACACTATAGAATATCCCCATTATTTACTAAGAGATATTTTGGAATTTTTATTATCTCATGAAAAAGTTATTGTGGCCAGAGATAGATTTTTGATACCCGTGGTGGATATTTTGATATATAGGGCTGATTATGTTTCTACAATAAAATGATATTATTTCTATAGACTAATGATTATAGAGGAATATGTGAATATTATTATTATCTTTTATTTTTTCAATAAAAAAAATAATATTCAAAATCAATGAAATTTTTCTTATTATATGAATTTTCTACTATTTAATGTTTTAGTGAAATATAAAATTAAATTGACATTGTTCAAATTATTTCTAATGTATTTTTTGGAGTCTTCCCAAATATTACCAAAAATATGACTATGTATTTTTTTATCCATTCATGGTTATATGAAATATATATTATCATAGTGAAAACCATTTTATGGCACAAAAGATATTTATTTATATTATATTAATAATGGAAATTTCATTTTAATTTTTTCTTATTTATTATTTTTTATATATTCTGAAAAAAATCACAATAGGAAATATTTTATACAATGTGTAATTTATTTTTATCTAAATAGAGTATTTGGAAATTTTACATTGTTATTAATGTGTTTTTATAATAATATCACAGAATATTTTATAACGATATGAAATAGAAAAATTTCATTGGATCATTAAACATGGATAAATAATATTACTCAAAATGTGTATAATCTGGATAGACATGACCATCCCATAATTTTTATGCTTTTAATTCAATATTTCTTAATAGATAACTAATGGAAATTGTTTAATATGATAAAAATATCACATGTGATGATGGATATGATTTATTCTATTATTAGAAATAATGAAAAGGTATGATTAACCCTCATATTAATAAAATTTCCTCTTATGTGTATAATTTTTAGATAATATGTAAGATATTTTTTATCAAGTAAAACTTTTGTAAACTTCCTCAGTAAATTTTTCATCCATATGATTATGTATATATAATAATTATACATAATATAATTGTGACACTCAATATGTATTTTTAGGATAACTACTATTTCATAATTTGATAAATATATGAGTTCACTTATATTTAATAGAGTGTCTAGAAATTTCAAGGTAATTACAAATAATAAATTCCATAATAGATGGGGTATTTTGGAATGAATAATATAGAAAAATAATTAAATTTCAGTATGTTCAATCTTTTTTTTAATAGAATATAATGAATGAATATATTGATTCATTTATTGGAGAAATATGGTATATATAAAAGAACTAATATTGCCATGTGATCTTCCAAGGTGATTAAATGAATGAGAATCCTCGCATTATGATGACTAAATGTGAATATTATAGTTCATTTGGTTCGATGACAAAAAATTTCACATTCTATGAATAAATATTTTAATAAATTAATAATGAATGTTTTTAATGTAGTTAGGATAACTGGTATTTGACAATACAATGTGAATATTTGCATCAGGTTATATATTCAATTCCATGTGGATACTTTTTATGAATGAATAATGAAGAATTAAAAAGAGTAATATGTGGGAAATAATTAAAGGATGTTAGTTTTTTGAATTTTGATTTGATGTTCAAATTTTAATATGAACAAGGGGATGCTATGATTAAGAAATATGATCAAGGTCTTCCAAGGCCTTAAAATAATATGAGTATTGTGTGTAGAAATCATAAGGAAGATTAATGTGTACAAAAAAATGGGAATGTTAAGAAAATATTGTTTAATAAAGAATGATATATGAAATATGTTAAATACTTTTCATTGTATATGTATAATATACGTATTAGAACACATTCACCATCATAATTAGAAGAAGAAATAAAAAAGATAACACTATTGGAGTGTTTTTTATGAATGTTTAGATAATAGTAATCGTGACGAAGTGTGGATGAATATTTTTGTTTTTTAGTTAATAATTATTACTTTAATGATAATCCATTCTTCAATAAATATAATATTGTAAGAAAAATATTCTGATCAAGTAGGAATCCTATTTTCTTGAATTAGAGGATTTCATTATTGACCCTCTTGTATGGGGATTAAATAATAAAATATACATCTTTTTGATAGTGTTGGTGATAATTTAGTATCATTTTTTCATAGATGAATGTATATAATAATAAGGATTATATAATAATTTTGTGTATTGAACCTTGTATATTGAGTATATTTTTGTTGTTTCATTCCTCAAGGTGTCTGTGTGAGCAATAAGGAATGATCACTTAGTCTAATAATTCTTAAATTTTTATTTTTATAAGAATTATGAAAAAACAATAATGAACCATTTTTCAATAATTCACCAACTCTCATAGTGAACCCCACTATTCTAAGGTCTACCATTATTGGTATTAATGTATTCAAGTTCCCTCAGATGATAAAAAATAGTAGTGTAATTTTTTTTTGGATTAACATATTCATTTGGAATGACCAAATATAGCCATATCATATATATAGATATTTTAATTTTTTATTGGTTTATGCTGATTGATTTTTTATTAATGATTAACTTAATTCTATGATAGATTAATATATATGAATTTTGAAAATAATTGTTATGATTTTAATTCTAAACTTTCTTCACTATTATAGATGTTACATCAAAAATGAAATGTGTCGAGGATGTAATGAAAATATATAAAACGTTATAGATTATCTATGTTATTAATGGGAAACTTATTCATGCTGAACTACATGTTTTTATATTGATGTCTGATAATCTATAAATTCCTGATCAGTACATAGTGGATGACATATTCAATAATGTTAATGATGTTGTAAGCACAATTAATTGTTTCAGAAAGAATATGGAGGTTTCTATGAATATACGTAAGATACACTATATTATTCAGTATATGTTTAATCAATGTTTTATAAATCATTAAGAAATATCCATTTATAATAGTTTTATATAATTTCCATAGCATCCTTATTTCATTTTTAATTTGCGTGATATGTTTTTTTGTTGAAAAATTCCTTGGATGATAAAAAATGTTTCCTAAAATATTTTATTACATCCAAAAATAGTATACAAGAATAATAAAAATTTGGATGTTCATGTATGAATTAAGGTGTTTATTTTATGTTTTATATGGTCCTATCACTGCATCATAAATTTATTTGAATTGAAAAAGTGAAATTTCAAGGAATGGTTCCTTTAATGTTTTTTTGTTGTGTGGGTATTATAATTTTTTTTAATTTTCCAAAACTAGAAGACGATTTTGTTATTTATGATGGTGATAAAAATACATGATCTTACACAATTTATAATTAACAAATTTATTCTTTAATGGGATAACTAATTAATTTCACTAAATTCAAAAGGAAAAAATTTATATCATTCCTTGATGGAATTTATCGTACAGAGGATTATGAAGTAGTTGATACATCTAATGAAGGTGGTTAATGAATTCTTATTGTATAGTTTAATGCTGAAGAAATCACATGATATGAAAGTAGATTGAATGATTTTGAGAAAGTCACAGTGATGATGTTCATGCTACATTAAAAAACCATTGGGTGTCTCTTAAATATTTCCAACATGTAAGAAGAGAACAATGCCATGAGTAAGAATAATCGATTATCTATAATAGAATAAACAATTAAAGGGTGTTGATGTTTAATAATAACATTAAAAATTTCGATGAGAATTTTTATTAGGAGAAGAATATGTATAATGAACTACACGATACTATAATTGATAATAAAAATGATCTTGAATATATTCAACTAAAATTGATCAATGCTAAAAAGTAACTGAAGAAGTTGACATTCAATTTTTAGAATTATATTTAAGTAGTCAGATAAATCTCAAAGAAGAAGGATGTGAAATATTTTTATGATTCATGTAATTATGAATCTCAAGATATGTACAAAATATAATCCATCATGTGAGAAAAAATGATTTCATGTTCTCATGAGAAGTCTAATATAAATTCATGATGGAAAATGTTTTGTTTTTTAAATTAATAATATGATTATAAAAATCCTAAAATTAATTAAATATATATTATATGGTAGAAAACTATTTTTAATGATTATTTTAAAAATACTTCCAATATTTTAAGATCTAAAAATAATGAACTGGGAGTCATCAAAAATATTGTTTTATAAAAATGATGAAGAATTGATTACTAAAGGATGGAATTATGTCAAGAATCATAGTATAGAAAATAAGACTATTTTATTGGTATGTATGAATTTTATGTATACCAATAGAATTTTAGAGGATTTTGGAAATATATATTGTGATGTGGGTTAAATAAAAAATATTAATACACGATTATAGTTTATGGGAGAAATTTTTTTTAGAGGATCATTCTCACTAAAATGAAAAAAGTTTACATGAAATATGAAATCTTGGGGCCAAATTTTGAGACTATGATTTGACCATTATAATTGATTTGTGGAATATGTAATGAGTTATGTCTCATTATTAAAGACATTAATAATATCATATCTTTCAATTTGAGTAAAAATTCAAATAAAAACATTCAATGGATTAATAAATTAAATTAATGGATATTCCATTGATTATCAGTGTTTACCATAAAATAATACCAAGTAAGCATCAAAGGATATTGAATGGTGGAATACCATTTCTTATGTTTGGAGATATAAGACTCTTAATATAGTGACCCAACCATTTCCTACATTCTTATTACATCATTTTAAATATAATCAACATATTAATATTACACATTGAGGATCCAATGGTTTAGTTTCTTGGGCCAACTATGACCAGACATTACAATTACAACATCAAGCATAATCCTTCTTTGTTCATTTCTTCCTCTCTAGCTTATTATTGGAACATGAAATCTCCTTAGTACATGTATCCACTTGAGTATTTACATAAAAATGAGTGATATATAAGCCCAGAGAGAGCATTGATAAGAATAATATATCATGAGTTGAGCATATTCATAACATGGGAAAAGAATCATTAGAGGAATCATTAATAAGAGACTTAAAATGTTGCAATGCATAAAATTTAAACATCATGTATTAGTGGTTATCTAACACAAATTCTTGTGAACAATTCTAGTATCTGGTTCACACATAATTTCACATTTCCTCATGAGATTAATATCTTTACCCAATGCTTTGGAGGGCTTTATAATTCTGGGCGCACCAATCACATTTAAACATTCATATTGCGCTATATAATTCCAGACGCACCCGTCACATCCTAACATTATCATTAACACACATTCCACATAGATTATATACCAATAATGAACATAACTAACCCATGTAAAGGAATTATTTACATATCATAAGAACACATTCATAAACATTGGGTTCACAAAAGAAAGAAGGAACAAGATACTTGATACAATAACCATCAACTTTAAATGAGAGGTAAAAGGTGAGTTCTTAAAAGAAGAGTTATTTTGAAAACATTTTGATTGAAATAAACATTAGTATAAAAAACTAATATCATATAAACGGTAATATAATTATAAAAAAATTATTTATGACTGACCATACAAAATTTGGAGTGAAAGAGGGAGAACCCGAAGAAAAAAATTTGTTTCAAGCTTTTCCCCTACCTTGTATACGAACGCTTCCTTCACATAAATGTCCTATATAATGACATTATATTAATTAATTAGAAGTTTTATAACCTTTTATAAATTAATAGGGATTATTTTGGTTTCATTATGTTATTTTATGGTCCTTTTGATGAGTTATAGAGTTTAAAAACATTGTTCGAGAAAGTTTGTTTTTATGGTTTTTTGAGAGTTTCACAAGTATTCGGGAATTAATGTTTGTGTAGATCATGGGTAAAAATCCCGAACATATATAAAATTTTATTAATGATATTCCAGATTCTAAAAAGATCTTATAATTAATTACATTTTATACCGTGTGTATGAAACATTAAATAAGAGTTTAATGATGATCATTTGGGTTAGTTTGGGCGGTTTTTCGACCACAATGAACATGTTTTGCTTACTCATATTGTAATATGTACATAAGTCAGTTCCAGAACATAAAATCGGAAAAAATACATATTTAATATTCCTTTTCAATCATAAAAATTGTTTCATGACCAGATATGTAGGTATAAATTGGAAAAGAAATCATGGCATTCTTGAAGGTGATAGATTAACACCTTGCAAACATCATTTCATTTTATAAAATAAAAGGAAGTAGAGAAAGGGGTTGGATGGTATAATATCCCATTATTATAATAACATTATATTATATGTATGAAACTATAGTTACCATACCATTTGGACAAATATATGTTGGGATAGAATCAGAAAAGTACTTGAAATTGAAAGGGAATTAAAGGAAAGGGGAAGAGAAATTACCTCTTGAATCCTCCTCTTGATATCCTTTTTAAGTAGATTAATCTTGGTATTTTGATGAGACCAGAAGCTCATGGATGTGGGGGAGGGGATAGGGAAGATTATTGGGTAGTGTTTAGGAAATTCATGAATATTTAGAGATGTGGTTTGGAAAGGGGTAGGGGAGGGGTTATTTATACACGAGGAGGGAGGTGTTTTAAGAATAAAATATTAAATAAAATGATATATAATAATTTGGACTTTTAATAGTAGTTTTTTGACATAATAAATCATATATTAATAAAATTTAACTAGTTTTAGTCTGTAAATAATCTTTATAATTCTAATTCATTAATTTATTAAAAGGAATGTGAAAGAAAGAGAAAACGATACTTTAAGAAATAACTTTTTGACTTTAGGCTTTGGAAAAATCTTTTTTGGTTTGAAAATTGAGTTTATTGTATTCTAAGGAACCATTTATGAAATTTAATATAAATTTTTTGAACCTAAAGTTCAATAATGATTATTTTATCAATACATCATTAATGTTTCAATTTAGGATACATCAGTTTTGTGAAAAACTGTATTTTTACTATTCACCCAAAAATTGAAGTATTTCAGAAAAATCCCAAAATTACACCCTATTCATTTTTTGACATTTAGAATCAAAAAATTAATTCCATTTCTAAAAAATAATTTCCTAAATATGAATAATTTAATATTTAATTAAAATCCTAATTTAGTTCAAAAATACAGTTTTTAAAATTAAAATTTACATTATAATGCATTCAAAATTTATGTAGGGTCATATAAAATTATATAAAAACTAAATGAATAATATTTGATAATTTAAGAAAAAAATTTATGAAAATAAATTTTCTTGTAAATTAATTAATTAATTTTAATTTATTATTTATAACATAAAAAAATACCAAAATGTTTACTACGGTCAAATTGCCACTTTCTAAGATGCCTAAATTTTATTTCATTTTTCATGGGTAAGGTTACTCTTATTTGGAAGATTTTCTATTCATAAGGATTGTACTACTATTCATAAGTGGATGTTACTATTCATAGGGGTAGGTAACTATTCACCAAAAATTATGTTTTTCTTATTGGACCCCAAATAATATCTTGAACTCAACCGTGTTTGTGGGAATTTTGAAAATCCAAACACAGAAGTGATAAAATTATGTTTAAAGGTGACGTAGAACATATTAGTTCATTATGTTGTGTTTCATGTGATTTTATTACAATTATTACGAATGGAATTTCCAATTAAATACTTTGGGTCATTACATTCTTCCCCCCTTATGAAATTTCACCCTTGAAATTTCACTTTTCACAAATAGGTGAGGGTACTTATCCTTCATCTCCTCCTCTGGTTTCCATGTAGGTTTTTCATAGTTATGGTTCCTCCACAACACTTTGATATGGTGGGGTGTATTTTTTCATATAACCTTATTTCTATTATCTATAATTTCTATTGTATGGACCTCATAAGAGGGATCATCTTCTAGCTGTACCAACTCTGAGTTTAGTAAATGTGAGGGATCCGGTATGTACTTCCTTATGAGTGATATGTGAAAAACATCATGAACCTGAGCCATATTCTATGGAAGTGCACAATGATAGGCCACGACTCTGATATGGTCAAGGATTTCAAAGGGTCCAATGTACCTTGGGCATAACTTTCCTTTCTTATTAAATCACATGAATATCTTCCATGGTGATATTTGAAGGACGACTTTATCTCCAATGTCGAACTGCAAATCCCTTCAACGGTTGTAACCATAGATCTTTTGCTCACTTTGAGAAACTTCGATGTGTTTCTGGATGACTTGAACCTTTTCTGTCATCTATTTGACAAGATCAGGTCCAAGTAGCATTCTTTCTCCAACTTCATCCCAACAGGTCAGAGTTCTACATCTCTTTCCATACAGAGCTTCATATGGAGCCATCTGAATACTCTTGTGTAAGCTATTTTTGTATGAAAAATCAACCAATGCGAGATGCTATTCCCATCCACCTATTAATTCTATTTATTAGGATCTTAGCATATCTTCAATCGTGTTAATAGTCATTTGAAATTGGGCATCAGTTTCGGGGTGATAGGAAATGTTGAAATTTAATTCAATACTCAATGTATGTTGAAGGATCCTCTAGAATTTAGTTGTGAACCATGGATCACGGTGAGAGAAAATTAAGAGTGAACACCATGAATTCTCACTACATCCTTCACATATATCCTTGCAAGTTGTTCGAGTGAGAGATATTCCCAAATAGCGATAAAATGTGCAGTCTTCGTGAGTTGATCAACCACAACCAAAATCACATTATTTCCATTTGACGTCTTCAGGAGAGCTGTGAAAAATTCCATATTAACATTTTCCAATTTCCACTTGGGTATAGGAAATGGATGCATCATCCCTTTTGACCTTTTCACTCTGCATTAAATTGATGACATACCATGCACCTTTATATATATTCAACAATGTCCTTCTTTATGTTATCCCACAAGAAGTGTTCTCAGAGATAACGGTACATCTTCGTGCTACCAGGATGGATAGAGAATATTGAGCTATGTAAATTTTCCAATAGCTCCTACTTTATCCCGGATGATGAAGGCACAAAAATCTGCATTCCAAACCAAATCACACCATCATTGTCAATGTGGAACTCATACAGAATCCCTTCCTTTACCGCATTCACCCTCTTTTGTATCTCCACATCATCACTTTGTGCCTCTTTAATCATTACTTGGATAGAAGGTTGCGCAATAATTTGGTCAAGGTAGGATTTATTCCATGCCCTTATGATTTCTAAATCCATGCTATGCATATCCAAAAAGATATGGTCTTTCTCAATCAGTTACATGGATAGAGTAGAAGGTTCTTTTCTTCTTATAGCATTAACTACCTTGTTCGCCTTTCCAGGATGGTAGTAAATAGAGAAATCATAATACATGATTATCTCTAACCATCTCTATTGATTCATGTTGATCTTATTTTGTTTGAATATATACTTTATGCTCTTGTAGTCAGTGTATATGTCACACTTCTCACGATAATGGTTGTGCCGCCAGATTTTCAAGGAAAAAATCCCGGCTGGAAGCTCTAGATCATGTGTCGGTTAGTTTTGGTCATGGATCTTCAACTGTCATGATGCATAGGATATAACATTGTCATTTGGAATGAGTATACATCCCAAGACATTTTTTGAATAATCACTGTATGTCACAAAAATTTCTACACTTTTTTGGTTGTGTGAGTACAGGTGCAGTGATCAGCCTTCTCATTAGCTCCTTGAAGCTTCCCTCACATTTTTCTATCCAGACATACATTACCCTTTTCCTTGTTATCTTAGTTAGCGAGCATGACAATCATGATAATTTTATCACAAAACCTTGGTAGTACATAGCTAATAAATGAAAACTATGGATTTTGGTGACACTAGAGGGCCTAGGTCATTCTTCAATAGCATTTGTTTTTGAAGGATCCATATAAATTCCTTCACTTGTGATCACATTTCCCAAGAACTTGACATGTATCATCCAAAAGTCACACTTTATGAACTTGGTGTACAACTTCTCATTTCTCAATGTCACCAAAACAAGTCTTAGGTGTTCTTAATGTTCCTCCTTTCCCATGGAGTAGATTTGAATATCATCAATAAAATCTACCGAAAGTTTTTTGACGTAATGTCTAGAGACTATATTCATCAAATCCATGAAGATTATAGGGGAATTTTTATGTCTGAAGGGAATCACTAGAAACTCATAGTTCCCATACCATGTAAGGAGGATAGTCTTCTAAATATCACCCTTTTTCACCTATAGCTGATGACATCGAGGATGAAGATCCTCCATTGATAAGTATTGAGCTCCTCTTAACTAATCGATCAACTCATCAATCCTTGGAAGAGGATAATTTTTCATTATGGTGATCTTGTTGAGCTCCCTTTAGTTTATACACAGCTGCATTGTTCCATCCTTTTTCATCACAAATAGAACCACCTGACCCCAAGGTGATTCACTAGAGTGTATGAACCCTTTGCTAGGATTCTCTTGCAGCTGCTTCTTTAAATCCTCTACATCGATAGTATACGTCCTATAGGGACACTTTGAGATAGGAGTAGTTCTAGGTATGAGTTCTATTGAAAACACTAACTCACGATTTGGGGTAATTCTGGGTAACACTTCAGGAAATACATCATTGTATTCCCTTACGATGGGAATTTCTGTAAGGTGGGTACCTTCCTTTTACATAACCATTTTGGCATGTTATGCTTCTATATAGGGAATAATCACCCACATAGATGAAGGATTTTTCGAAGGAGATTTATGATCTTCCATTCATTTATAGAAGAGAATTGGATGGTTTGGAATATGAAAAGATATTTTATTTTCCCGATAGCTCATATGTTCTCTATATAATGAGAGTAAATCCATTCCCATTGTAGCATCGAATTATAATAAGGGAATTATTATAAGATTATCAGGAAGAATCTTCCAACATACACCAACAGAAGAAGAGTCAAACACTTGGGTTGAATTGATTTAACCACTTTTTCTTTTTACATATATCTCAACTAAAAGGTTTCGGGGCTTTGATTATATAGTTCTAGAAAACTCTCAAGATAGAAAGGAATGCGTAGAACCAGAATCAAAAAAGACTTTTCCAATTCTTGAGTGAATGGAAGTGTACCTTGTACGACTTCATTTTCTTTCTCTACCTCCACAGTAGTGATGGAATAAGACTTCCCCTGTTCCTTTGGCTTTGGTGGCTGTTAATGATGATTACCCTCGAGTACTCGAGGTTTAGTGCACTGGTATGCATAGTTCCAAAGATCCCTACTATTGTAGCATAGAACCATGAATAGTTCTCTACTTTCTTCTACCACATTTTCCTTCTATTTTATGTCTTTTCGAAACTCTTGAGAAAGGTGTCCTCCTTTCCCACACTTGATTCATTTATCCATCCCTTTGAGTTTGTTCCCATTGTGCAACTTCCCACATTTTTGGCATGTGGATCATTGATTTTTCTTCCCACCTTTTTCATTAGATCCACCGGATTAAAACATCATCTTTTGTTTCTTATCACCATAGCCATGGGACCATTCTCCAAACTCCATCTCTATATTGATAGCACACCGAACAACTTCTTCCTAACTCCCAATGTCTCAAATTCAAGAACCTTTCAATGGTGTGGTCTTGATCCACTAAAGAATCTATCAATTTTTCTATCATTGTAGATAAATAAACCAAATCATACCTTTCCTGCCTTGTGAAATGTTCTTCATAGGTTGTAACAAATTATCCTTATTTTTTCTTGAGCTCTATGAATTCTCTCTCAATCTTCATATGATTTGTTCATGTAAAATAATTATTAAGAAACATGATCCTAAAGTCTCCCCATTCCATCTCTTCAATTTCCTCCCTTGGATTGGTGTTCTTAATAAATGCCTACCATTAACCGGCCTCTCCACCTAGACGATAAAGGGATAGTGTCCCCTATTCTATCTCATAATAGTGAATAATAGCCAATATCTTCTCCATGGAGTTGTCCCACTATTCCTCAACTAGTGGATCAGAAGATCCAGTAAAAGTTGGTGGTCATTACCGCATAAAACATTTGATACCCAGTAGCTGCATCTTGGGTGAAGGGGGATGTTCCCCATTATTATGGTTATTGTACATAACCTAATATATCTGGGTAGGAATTTCCATGATTTTTTTAACTCCACCTCTCAAATTATTGGGGATGTCGTTCGGGTAATCGTTGCATTTGCCCCCCACGAGTTTTTGGTCGGGTTTCTCATAGTTCCCACCATTTTCTAACATAGAAAAGGTTAGAAAAAAACATAATTCAACAATTCATGAATAAATAATTAATTTAAACAAATAATAACATATGGGATCCTTATGTAAATATTCTTGTGTGCATATTTGTACTTAGACTCATGCAAGAGGTTCTCTCTTGGGTTCACTAATCCAAATTCCGAAATAAACTAAACCTTTCCTCTAATTCCAACTATAGTAACCCAACCTTTTCATTAAATAATATTACATTAGATTAAAGATAAACAACATAATAATATTACTCATTGATGATCCAATAGTTTAGTGTCTTCAGAAAACTAGGACTATACATAACTATTACAACATCAAGCATAATAATTTTTTGTTCATTTCTTCCTCTCTAGCTTCTTATAGTAACTTGACCTATCCTTGTTACATGTTTACACCTAAGGATATACATCATAAGGGGCCATATAGAACCCCAGAGAGAGGTTATATATGAAAAATATAGAATGGGGCGAGCATGTTCATAACATAGGCAACGAATCATGAGAGGAAGCATTAATAAGAGACTTGAAATGTGGCAATGCATAAAAATAAAACATCATGTCTTATTGGTTAACTACCACCCATGATTTTTAACAAAGCTAGGATCTTGTTAAAACATCATTTAAAATTTACTCATGAGATTAATCACTTTACCCAATAAATTGGAGTGCTATATACTTCTCATTTCACCCATCACATTTAAACATTCATATTATTCTATATAATTCAAGGTGCACCCGTCACATCATAACATTATCATTAACATGCATGACACATAGAACATATATAAATAATGAACATTAATAACCCATGGAAAGGAATGTGTTTCATCTCATAAGAACACATTCATAAATGGTGGGTTCCCAAAATAAAGAGGGAACAACATACTTGATACAAGAACCATCACCCTTGAATGAGAGGTAAAAAGTGAGTTCATAAAATAATAGTTCTTTTGGAAAACATTTTTTTGGACACAAACATTTGTAGAAAACATATTTATCCAAGAAATATTAATATAATTATGAAAAAATTATTTTAAGGAGTGACCTTACCATATTTGGAGTGAAATAGGGAGAACCCGAAGAATGAAAATTGGGTTCGAGATTTTCCCCTTACCTTGTATCTGAATGATTCCTTCACTTTAATGTCCTATATAACAACATTATATTCATTAATTAGAAATTAAAGAACATTTTATAAATTAATAAGGTTCATTTTTGTTTCATTATATTATTTTTTGGGCCTTGTGATGAGTTATATAGTTTAAATACATTGTTCAGGAATGTTTGTTTTTTTGGTGTTTATGAAAGTTTCACATGTATTCATTAATTTAAGTTTGGGTAGAACATGAGTAAACATCCATAAAATATATGAAAATTTATTACTGATACTCCTTAATTTAATGTTATCATAAACTGAATTACATTTTATACCATGTGTATGAATCATTAGATAGGAGTTTAATCATGATTGTTTGGGTTAATTTGGGCGGTTTTTCGACCACAACAGACTTGTTTTGTTTACTCATCTAGTAACATGTACATAAATTAGTTCAAGAACATAAAATACGACATAATACATATATAATATTCTTTTTCAACCATAAAAATTATTTCATGATGATATATGTAGGTATAAATGGGAAAAGAAAATATGTCGTTCTTGAAGGTGATAGATTAACACATTACGAACACCATTTTCTTTGATAAAATAAAAGGAAGTGGAGAAGGGGGTTGGATGGTATAATATCCCATAAGCATCATAAAAGTATAGTATATGTATGATACTAGAGTTACCATAACATTTTTACAATGATTGGTTGGCAGATAATAAGAAAGTGACTTATAACTGAAAAGGAATTAAAGGAATGAGGAAGAGAAATTAGCTCTTGAATCCTCCTCTTGAGATCCTCCATAAGGGGCCAATGATTGGTGTTTTTATGAGACCATAAGCTCTTGGACATGAGGGAGGGGATATGGAAGATTTTTGGGTGGAGGTTAGACAATGTTTGAAGCTTTAGAGATGTGGTTTGGCAAGGGGATGGGGTGGGTTTATTTATACATTAGGAGGGAGGTGTTTTTAGAATAAAATATAAAATAAAATAAAATATCAAAAGTTTGACCAATAATAGTAGTTTTTGACACCATAAATCATATATTAATATAAATTAATTCTTTTTAGGCTTTAAATTATCTTTATTATTTTAATTCATTAATTTATTAAAAGTAATGTGAATGAAATAAAAAAAAGACACTTTAAGAAATCACCTTTTGACTTTAGGCTTTGGAAAGTTATTTTTAGGTTTGAAAATTGAGTTTATTTTATTTTAAGGAAATATTTATGAAATTTAATATAATCTGGACGAACCTAAAGTTCTATAATTTTTGTTTGATCATTAAATCATTAATGATGCAATTTAGGATACACCGGTTATATGAAAAACTGTATTTTCACTATTCAGCCAAAAATTGAAGTATTTAAGGAATATCCCAAAATGTCATGCTAACAAATTTTCAACGCATAGAATCCAAAAATGAATTCCATTTTTAAAAAATAAATTTATAAATATGATTAATTTTATTTTTAATTAAAATCATAATTTACTTCAAAAATTCAATTTTTATAATTAAAAATGATTATATAATGCTTTCAAAAATTATGTAGGGTCTTATAAATTAATATAAAAACGTGAAGATATTTATTTTTCTATTTATGAACATATTTTAAGTAAATAAAGTTTCTTTTAAATTAATTAATTAATTGTAATTAATTATTTATAACTTACATAAATTCCAAAACATTTACTATGGTCAAATTTTAACTTTCTAAGATTCCTAAATTTTATTTAATTATTCATGGGTAAGATTACAATTATTTGGATAGTTTATTATTCATAAGGGATTTACTAATATTCATAAGGGTAGGTCAGTATTCATAGGGGTATGTTAATATTCTTCAAAAATTATGTTTTTCTTATTGGACCCCAAAAATCATCTTAAACACAACCATGTATGTCAGATTTTTGAAATTCCAATCACAAAAGTGACAAAAAAATGTTTAAAGTTCACTGAACACTTATTATTTAATTATGTTGTGTTTTCATGTTATTTTATGACATATTTTTAAGAATGGAATTTCCATTGAAATACTTTTGGACGTTACACTTAATGGATTTTATGAAGAGAAATAAACTGTTATTGAAATTTTATAATGGTGTTTCACTCAAAATTAATGTTTTTTCTTCTTGGAAATGCGTACAGAACATAGGATATAATTGAAGAAAAAGTAATTTTTGATGGGTTGTTATAGAATATTATTACTATGTCTCATCATCATGTGTAATTCCATGATGTTTTATTCTAGAATAATTATTGTTTTGATGATATTTAATGATATTTATGTTATGATGATAGGAAAATGTACTTGAGGAATATTTTTTTAGGCATGTATACTAATGAGTATTTTTTCATGATATAATAATTGGGATGATTTTAAAAAGATGATAGAGATTATTTACTCCAAATAGAGTTATCAAAAATGCATGATCACAAAAAATTCATAATGTGAGATCTCATGAAGAAGAGTTTAGATAAATATTTATGGAGAATGTTCAACTATTTTTGTACTATAGTGTAAATATTCTAAAAATGTGTCAATTGAATAAATAAAAAAGGTTATTTTGAATAATTTTTGTGGTTATGTAATATACCATGTATACTCTTAATATAAATTAGGAGATTAAAAATAACCTAGGTTATCAAAATTGTCCTTATTCAAAGGGTGAGGGGGTACTATACTATTTCGTGGTGGTTGAATAACAATTTTCCCCTAACACATCAATGTCTGATATATGATTAATCAGTCTCATCTATAACTTGATCACTGCTAATTTTTTATAAAATAGTAGAAAAAAATCATTTTATTATTAATCCCATTATTTATTTACAAAGGGGTAGAAAAATAATATATGGATAATCCAAAGATATTTATTTAACCTAATGAGGAAGATATAACATTTAAAATTGGATTTCTAGATTGAGAGAGTTTTTAAATGTGATATTCTATGGGGAATGAAATTTTGGGTGTGTGAACATAAGCCTCTACCCTGTTGGTGAGGACTCAGCATGTGTATCCCAGAATGATGAGATCAAATCCAGATGGAGTCGTATAGTCATGATAATATAGTAGTATTATAGAATGTATTGTAATAGATATTCTTCATTACTATAGCAGCCAGAACTATTCATCCATTTGGGCCTTCGAGCCACCAGTTTATTATTTGAGTCCATCAGGGCCTTTGGGCCACCCAAGGCCTTCGGGTCAGCCAGGATATCAAGCCATCTCATGGACTTCAGGCAAATAAAAGTCCTTCCTAGCATATCAAGGCCTTTGATCCCCCCAAAAATGTAGCTGTAGCTGATATATTACAAGGAACATGGCTCTAGATGAGGATTCCGAGCAATCATATTCAATAGATCCGAGCAAACCATGCTTGGTTAACTGAGAGGGTATGTCTTTTCCATTGGTATTTGGTATGTGCTGCTCTAAGAAGGACAACTAACTGAGCTTCCAGGTGAAGGTAGAGAGATAACATCACAACATTTTCTAGGTAGAAGTAGTTATTAGCTGTGCCTTTTGAGTTTATTTCATAATACCTATGTGTCATGAAATTACACATTAGCCTTCATGCCTTGTAATAGTTCCCCCCATCCCTCAAAAGGGATATTATCAAATATCAAAAGAAAAAATGAAATCCATTTAGCCAGTCTAAAAATTGAGTGTGCATTTTTTTAATTTTTTGACCTATAATAAGATTATTTGTGATAATATTAATTTAGAAATGTTTTATTATCATGTTTGAGGAATATTATTTAGACGTGGATGAAAATTTGAAGTTGATTCTTTGTTGGGATCAATAGTTTTATATGGTTATAAAGAGTCTCAATGTATTCTATGTTAATTGGCATCATGATATTTTTGTTGAATATTCATATTTCTAATAGTGGTTACACTCAAATAGGTTTATAATTATTCAATGATGATGATTATTTTTTGGATTAGTTTAGATGTTATTTATTATCATGGTTCACAAGAAAAGTAAGATAATTTTTTTTCACTAATGGATGTTTTTGGAAATTATTTATTACTTGTAGAAGTGATTATGAACAAGGTTGTATTGTTGAGATCCAAGGATAATTTTATGTGATTTTGAGTTGAAAATGTTTCCTATAGCATTCAATATTTGTTCGAGAGGATAAAATTTTTTGAGGAATAAGAGAATAAGTTAATTGTGTTTGATTTTTTTTCAATGCTTAAATTAAATTCCAACATACATAAAATAAAATTTATTATTTTAATTGAAGTATATAAAGGATATTGAAAGATTTTGAGAGTATTTTAGATTTTATTAGATTTATTCTAGATTTTTTTGGAGTTAATATAAATCATGGACAACATCATTTTATGTTTGTCCATCATAATATTGTTATAATCAAATGACCTGAAATTTGAAAATAAAAATAATGTAGTATGATTTATGAGTGTAGTATCTAAGAGAACTGAATATTATAAAATTATTATTTTTCTTTTTGGTGTGTAATATTTTTATTTAAAATAGATGAAAAGCATTCACAGGAAATATCCTTACGTAAACCAAAAAAATTTCATATCTGAGTAGTTGTGTTGAACAAATTACAATGTGTGAAATTCATAAAGTATTTAAATGAAATGAATAACATTTTTATTTTTGTTATATATGTGGAAAATTCATAATGAATTTCATACATGTATACCTAATAATCTCCATAAAATATAATTTTAGAAACGACATGATCCTCTAATTTTATGTACAATTTTTATTTATAATATGTTATAAATAAATAATGGAAATTTTCTTATTGGGATGAGCATAATATTTTTCCAAAATCATATTATTTTTTATATTATAAGAAATAAATTTACAGTAATAGTCACCTTAAAATGTGAACTGTTTTTAAGATGCATATTATTTATTGGATCGTAAAAAAGATTTCATTATCCAAGAGGAGAATAATGAAAAGTCCTAAACATAGGATTCATATGTAATTTTCCATTTACATTATGAAGTACATGTTATATTTCTGAGACATCATGAATTTTTTAGGATGACACTAATAATGTTTTACATGGTAAAAAAACATGAGTTATCTAGAAAAATATTATGATGATTTGAAATTACAATTTAATTTTAGATATTCAAATTTGGAATATAATATGTATATAAAAAATGAAAATTTGGAAAAAAAATATAGATAAAATGGTACTGAAGATCGTATTTATGGAAAAAATTATAATAAATTTATTTATTTATTAATCATTTATAGTATGGTGGTTAAAACAATTTAAATAATATCGCATTGTGTTCATGAATAGATGATAAAATCATAGAGTGTAATTGCACCATGATGTATCTCCATTGTGACACCCAGAGATTTAATGAGATAGATTATTTTTATTTTAATTGGTGTCTTATGTTGTATTCTACAAAAATATTGGCTTGAACAATACGCAACACAATATTATCATGTAGTATATGCAACACTATTTTTGTCTTGGGTTACACGCAAGAGCGACCTTCCTCGACAGTTTGAGTTGTACGCAATACTGATTTTCAATAAACAATGATATTTTATAAAATATAATTATTTAATGGGATATAAACTAGATATTATTAATTTTATTGACATAATTTTTAATTTCATATAACACTATATTTAATCTTATCTATTTTCAAGTACAATATATAAGAACAAATTCAATTTTATCGGATAAAAGAAGTATTTTTCAATAAATGATGTTTTACCTCCTTTGGATAGAACACCCATTTTAATTATAATTTTGAACACTTTTATATGTTAAATTTGACCAAATAAACATCTTCTTTGGGATTGAAAAAAAAAATTAACAATTGATGAAATATTTATATTTTTATGATAACATTAATATTTTGATGAATAGAAAAAATATGTTAAATTATATCTGAAAAATACAAATTTAATCAAAATAATTTATATTGCTATATTATATTTTTAAATGTTATTAATGTATAAATATAATATATTATTATATTTTAATACACTTTTATTCATTTGAATGAATTTTACAAGGAATTTATATGTAAAAACATTTCAACCATTTGCATTGTTTTAACTTTTAAACAAAATCCCGCTTTTTAGTTTTAACTACAGAAATTTATTTTTAATTAATTTCTACCAATTATTTTTTTGAATTATGATAAATTTATTCCATATTTAGAATCAGTTGGTACAAATTATGTTAATAGGTTTTTGTGGATATTATAAATAATTCCTAGGGTAATTTGTTTCAACTCGATTAAATGTAAATCTAGCAAATTAGTTTAAAAAATAATATCATAAAAAGAATATAATGATACTAAAACCAACAAACATATTTCTTTATGAATAACCTTAGGCCCATGGAATCTTAGGTATGAAACATAGTCATTTAAGGGCCACTTGAAAATGAAAATGACATATATATTTATAAAACCATTGGCAGTGACAAAATATCAAACTCACATATCTTAAATATAATAATTTTAATATAAACACAACCAGGTGATATCGTAGAAAATAAATAGTAAAAGGAAAGGTAAAATATTTAACTTCATAATGATTATTTATTTTGAATTTTTAAGAAATTAATAATTAATTTAAATTATTATACTTTTATGATGTCAAACACATTAAATTGATGAGAAATCCATAAACAATTATTAAAATACTAATAACAATAAAATTCCTAAACACATATCCAAATAATAATGTTCAACTATATATTAACCATAATCATCTGTAACACCCCAAGAATTCATAGTGTGTTATTTCTTCAAAATAATTCAATAACATGCACTACACGCAACACCGAGTACAATTGCACCATGACTTACCAAAAAAAATCCATTCAAAAGATGTTATTAATAGTATTAACCAAATTTTAAACTTTATATAATCCTTATATTTTTAGAATACATATTATGAGTTTCTTAGACGTAATGCAAGAACAAAATCATTTTCAGAATTGCACTTTTATCAACTTTTAATAGTGAAACCTTTTAAAATAAAATATGAACATCAAAAAAATTAAAATGAAATATCCCAAGCTTCCACGGTACGCTTTTCTTTGAATAATACAGTAGCGTGTGTTGTACGCAACATCGAGTTCTAACACACCACAACCAATCAAACTAGCCGTTATGAATAGTTATACCTACCTCTTAAATTTTTAGAAATTTTATCTCTCAAAATGGACTTCATTTTTTGATTCGGAGTATCGAATTTAGCCTAAGGTGAAATTTTGGTACTTTTCGGATAACTTTCATATTTTGATGAATAGTGAAAATTACTAAATTTTAATTAAAAACAACTTTTTTAATCAAAATAATTAATAGTGATAAATTATGAATTTGGGTGGTTTAAAAGTATATTTAGAATATATTTTTACCAATTAATATAATTTTGGTTATTGGATATAATTTTACAATTAAACCGAACATAAACAAGTGTCAATCTTTTGATAGTTATTATCTCTTAAAAACGCAGTTTTTGTTTTGACAGCGGGAATTAATTTTAAATTAATTTCTGCCACTTCTGTGTTTTGAATTTAGAAAAATGGATTCCATATTTGGAATCAGGATGTTCAAATTGTGTAAATAGGTAACTTTTATTTTTAGACATTTTGAATAATTACTGCGGTAAATATTTTATTTACCATGGTTAAGGGTAAATACGGTAAATAGTGGTTAACAAATAAAATTATAATAATAATAAATTATCCTAAAACGTGTCCTAGATTTATGGGTTGATAATGTTTGACCATAGGCATCTTTGGTTTGATTTTGGGAACCCATGGTGCCACTTGTAGGTGATAGGGACACTTTATTTTAATTAAGTTAAAATGAATTCAAAAATGACACAAGCATATATCTTTTAGGAAAAAAACATTTTACATGGGGTTATATGTGTTGGATTTTAGATTATAAATATTAATTAGAAATATAAACAGATTTACTACAGAATTATATTTTATTTATAATTTTTAGACATTAAATAATTTAATTTATTTATGACACAATGATGATGAATTAATTACTATAATAGTGAAAAAATAAAATAATTGATATTATAAATACCCAAATAAATATAATATGAAACTTTTAACGAATTAAACTAATTTTCTAGGATAATATGATATATTAGGATTGATGTAATTGACTTTGTTCGAAGTAATAAATCTGTTATGAGTTTCAAAAAAATCAACTATTGAATAGTGTCAAAATTGACATAAAAGAGTTCTTAAAACAAATATTATATTATTAATTGATATTAAATTCCTAAAAATCTATAGTTCGGCCAAGAGACTTATATCATGATAGTCTCATCATTAATGGACCACTTGGGGGGTCTCTTGGATGTATATAGTAAGTTTATTAACCATATTATATAAAAATACAAAGAGACATTGTAAAAGTGAAACTATTTAACTTATAGTTAATAGTTAAAGATAAGGTTAATATAAGTACCCAAAGCTGTCTAAATTATATTGGTTGAGTTGTTTTCGACCCATCCCCACCTTAACATTTAAATAATCAACTTTTTAGCAATTAGAAACCAAATATGAATTTATTATAAACTAATATTTCTAGCTTTTCCAAAGGTTCCCCTCACCCATCTTATAAAAGGGCACTCCACCTTCTCATTTCTTCACACCTTCAAAACCATTTGGTTCGGAAAAACTCTACCCAAATACTCTTCCAACTTCCCTCAATACAACCTAGAGGCATTATTTTGATCAGAAAGCCAACCTAAGGAGCCCTTTTGATAAAATCAAAAGGAAGAACCCGAAGAAGAGGTAATGATTTCACCACACTTTTCTATGTTCCTTTCTTCTTCCACTTCTTCTTCCTTTGTTATTACCATTCTAAAATAATAACTCCAGTATCATATATATACTGTGATGTTATTATAAATATGGTACAACCATATTCAGTATTCTATCCACCCTTTGAATAACATGTCACCATACATGCGTACGTACGGCTTATCGTCTCCACGTCGTGGTGTAATTGTTATTCAATATATTATTATTTGGATGGGTATAATAATGATATGTAACTCATGTAAATAATAAATATAACATGTTAATGATTCTGTATATATGATATAACAACCATTTATATATTATTTCAAAAGAATTATATTGTCGCTCGTGCGTACGTACGAACTACCGTCTCCACGAACGCGAGGAGATTCATTCTCCATCGTATACATTCAAGTATAATTATCATTTGATGATTTAAAAATGATGTTTAAGGACTTGATATCATTATGGATATGAATAATATGAAACCTATCCATTACAAACATGGCTTACGTAACAAAACATTTAAAAGAAAACAAGTATGTTAACACCCGAAACAACGATAATACTAAGATATTATTATCAAATCAATATTAAAAGATCATATATGATATCATATTAATGTATATGATTCTTTTATAATTTAATAATAATTATTTCACCATTATACAGGAGGTTAACCTACCCCAACCAAGGAAAAGTACAAGGTAAGGGGTTTTCATCTCACTCCTTATTCCCGTGAGATTCATGCCATATTGCCACCATCACCTTTTGTGTGGTGTATGTACTGCCCATAATTATATTCTTTGTGTAATACACTATAATTTATGTGTATTTACATATTCATTGTATGATACCACTTTCATGGGTTGTATGTTTCATAAGTTACCAAATTGGTAAGGGTTATTTCACAATCTCTTCATTATCCGAGGTTGTTTATACGTAATAATCTACTGGGATCTCTTTATTATCCACATCCATGTTTCTTAATAATGTATTTCAAAACATTTTTACTATTTAAAAGAATATGGGTTAACGTCATTTATACCCTTATGTGTTTCTAAAGGAATCTTTCCGTCGTTTTCCAAACAAGGCACTTTTAACCTTTTCGACAAATTTAAGGTAAGAATGTATTTTTTAACTTATACGGCGGGTGTGGCTATTTACCGCCATTATAAAATCGTCAAAGCTTCCCTTACAAGCTTATAAGAATAATTTCAAATTGGATGTATTATTTTATAATTACGTTACTGTTAAAATGATTTAAAAAAAGAGATATTTCTCTAAAATAGTTTTGATTTCATCTATGTCAACATCCTTGGATGGATTTTATGATTATTTGAAGTTGATTTATTATGATACAAAACATCCATATTTTATTGATGGTTTTGTGATATTTTTGACTGTGGATAAGCTATTATTATGTAACTCATTGTTTTTTTAAAGTATTGACATTTCAGAAGTTATTTTTAATCCGAATGTTTATGTTATATTTCAACCTTTCATTCAGATGAATGTGTTAGACAAGTATGTTCCGGGTTCGGGACCGGTAAAAGTAAGCCCTCCGGTTTGGTCTCCGGTTGTTAGAGGAACTCCGGTTTAGTCTCCAGTTATTAGAGGAACTCCGGGTTGGTGTCCGGTTATTAGAGGCACTCCGGGTTGGTGTCCGGTTATTAGAGGCACTCCGGGATGGGTTCCGGTTACAGTTAGCCCCTAAGTCTTGGGACGAGGCCTTGACAAAGAAATTAAAGTTCAGAATTATGAATTCCAACATTATGGAAGTGGTTATTGATATTGCATGTGATTATTCGATTAGTAGAATATCCATGTGAATAAGTAAATGGCATTATTTCATTTTACTTTTGCCATACTATGTTGAAGTTCAAGTTTAAAAGGCTTTTGTTTTAGTAATGCATTTCCTTAAATGTTTATGATTATTTTTGAATGTTCTGCTATATTGTAATCCTTACTGGGCATTTGAGCTCACCCCTTTTCTATGTTTTATTTTTCCCAGGATGTGAAGAAGTAAGTTATGAATGACCTACAGGGATATTATGAGGGGATAATAGTGTGGACTATGGAGACATTATGCTGTCGTAGTAGTTTTTCACTTTATGATGTAATGTAAAACTTATGAATATATCTACTATTTCCAAGGCTACTAAACCAATTGGTCTTTTGAGATTTGATCTTTCTTGTGATCATGCCAATGTTATGTAATAATGCACCGACTCTGGGTAACTAGGGTTGGGGCGTTACAGTTGGTATCAGAGGAAGTTTAGTACAAACCTTGGAAGCTAGATTTAGATAAACTCTGATTAGAGAACGTAGACCTAAGATGAACTTTGAGGATTAGTATAGAAGAACATCCTATAATTTTTGTATTGTAATGATTTTGTGAGTTTTCCGATCAATAAATCTCTATCTGGATACGAGCAGGTAGAGGCAGCTCTGGCACAGATGTACCTAGGGGTAAAACCCAAAAACACCGCTTTAAGCTAGACTCGAACGGGAACTGGTGCATGACAACGGGCCTTGCTGCACTCTTGGTTACGACACTCCCAGGGGATATGCTTAGGATAACTCTCATTTTCTTTAAAAATCATTATGAAGGGTTTATGAGTATATAATTCCTCAAAAGAGACATTTTTATGATTATGGATTATATCCATAAACAATTTAATTTATGTTATGTGTTTTACAAGTTTGGGATTAGGTATTGTTATTCATAAACTAATCTAGTGTATGCCATTGTTTAGAAATGGCGCCCAGTAGAAGGAATGAGAACTCTAGCAATGCACATGATCCAAAGAGAAGGAATGATCATATATTTCATGGTCTTAAGCTAGAATTTACAAGAGAAATAGTCTCGCATGGATTATCATCATATGAAGAAATAATATCATGTGTTGATAAGATAAGTAAAGAGTTTACTGAGTCCTATGGCTTTGAAGGGAACCAAGAGAAGAAAATGATGGAAGAGAGAAAGATGGATAAAGGGAAGAGGGAAAAGAAGAATTTTCCCATATGTGATAACTGTGGAAAAAACTTGCCTGAAAGGAATGAGGGTTTGTTATAAGTGTGGAGGAAAAGGGCACAAAGTACGTGACTGCAAGGGTAAGAAAATGGATTCAAATGTACAATGATTCATTTTCAAGGAGTTTGGAAACAACGCAAACCTATGTCCCCGTCATCAGACTATGCCGCAAATGATTCTATTGGATAATAATCAAGCTATGATACTACCAAATATGAAGAGGAATGATTAGAGTTCTTATGTTGATTATGACAATTGAGTGTTGTATCAATAATGTACTTGTTATAATAATTGTGGAGTATATAAGGATTGTACTACAGAACTATTTCATTAAGGACTTGAGATTGTGTGGGACAAAGAAAAGTGACTCAATAGTAGGATAAATTTTTGGAAAATATATGGTTGAGAGAATGATAAACCATAATATAGTTCTGATATCGAGGTAGTGATTTTGGAATAATACATGATTGTTTTGGATAAATTATATTGGATATTCTTGACAACCTTGGAACTGATTAATGATTTGTATATTCCATCATTTTTGGGGTTTAAAACATTTTTGGATTGATGAAGTATATCCAGAATTCTATATGGAATAAGGGAGCATGAATGTAATTAATAAGGAATATGGTAATTCAGGATGTTTCAATGTATTAAACGAATACATGATGAAGGTATTCATATTATATTACAGGGTAAAAAGGATCTAGATTATGTATACCTTCCTTATAAATGTTGGACTGTGAGTTTGGACAGAAGTATTTTCGATAGTTCTAGTTTGGATTATTTTGGATTTCCATAAAAGGACAACCCGGAGGTCGGGCGGCAACCTGTCGCGTCCGGCAAGGCCACAAGACTTGAACCCGCAACCGAAGGGCGACAAGGGTGTATCACCTACCACTGGCCCACAAGATGTCCTGGATTAAATAATGTAGTTTTTTTAAGAGATCTGGTAGATGAATTATAAATTCATTTATTTTGGAATCCTGTACGAATAGTATAAATAGAATTTTTTTTACGAGTGACACATGAGTTTGTGGTAGAAATTTATTAATGGATAAAACTCTAATAATAAAGTAAGTATATCTCCTTATGATCTTAGCAAATCTAATAAATAAATTCCTCAATATTAATAAAAGGAATTTAGAATAAAATTTTTGTCCTTGATGGTACCTTAAATCATCACTAATTTATGGCTTTGGGATTGTTGGCCTTTTCATAGCCATGTTCTCTACCAGTCTCCATCAGATAATTGATGGTTAGATTTTTCTTCCATATCCATATTTTCCTATATGGAACCCTAGTATGTGTTATTTTCGGTAATCTTCATACTTTCCACTCTTTATTTTAAATAGAGGCCTCATTAATTCATTTTTCTATGTGGGATTTCAACTAAGATATTTTGAAACGTCAAAAATGTGTTATCCTAATACCCTGTGTTTTGTTGAACCGATGGTATTTCAAATCATCATAGATTGATGAATTTAAGGAACTCAATTTTACACTTGTTTGTGATTGATGACCTCAATCACCACCTATAAATATTTACGTTTTCCCTCCAATTATATGTCTTTAATTTCCACCAATGTTCTCCTAATCGAGATCATAATTTGGTGGTGACCCTTTCATTTCTATTTTCCTCATATTAAGACTAAATTTTAGTAACCCAATTTCCGATGTGGGTTTTCCCACAAATATATTTTCTATTTTCACCCTTTTATATTCGAAGAACAATTTCAAATTGCGAGGACGCAATTTATTGAAGTAGGGGAGAATGTAACACCCCAAGAATTCATAGTGTGTTATTTCTTCAAAATAATTCAATAACATGCACTACACGCAACACCGAGTTCAATTGCACCATTACTTACTAAAAAAAATCCATTCAAAAGAGGTTATGAATATTATTAACCAAATTTTAAACTTTATATAATCCTTATAATTTTAGAATCCATATTATGAGTTTCTTAGACGTAATGCAAGAACAGATTCATTTTCAGTATTGCACTTTTATCAACTTTTAATAGTGAAAACTTTTTAAATACAATATGGACAGCAAAAAATTTAAAATGAAACATCCCAAGCTTCCACGGTACGCTTTCCTTTGAATAATATAGTAGCGTGTGTTGTACGCAACTTCGAGTTCTAACACACCACAACCAATCAAACTAGCCATTATGAATAGTAATACCTACCATTTAAAATTTTATAAATTTTATCTCTGAAAATGGACTTCATTTTTGGATTCGTAGTATCGAATTTAGCCTAAGGTGAAATTTTGGTAGTTTTCGGATAACTTTCATATTTTGATGAATAGTGAAAATTACTAAATTTAAATTAAAAACAACTTTTTTAATCAAAATAATTAATATTGATAAATTATGAATTTGAGTGGTTTTAAAGTATATTTAGAATATATTTTTACCATTTAATATAATGTTGGTTATTGGACATAATTTTACAATTAATCCGAACATAAACAAGTGTCAATTTTTTGATATTTATTATCTCTTAAAAACACGCTTTTTGTTTTGACAGCGGGAATTAATTTTAAATTAATTTCTGCCACTTCTGTGTTTTGAATTTAGTAAAATGGATTCCATATTTGGAATCAGGATGTTCAAATTGTGTAAATAGGTAACTTTTATTTTTAGACATTTTGAATAATTACTGCGGTAAATATTTTATTTACCATGGTTAAGGGTAAATCCGGTAAATAATGGTTAAAAAATAATATTATAATAATACTAAATTACCCTAAAAATTGTCCTAGCTTTATTGGTTGATACATGTTCGACCATAGGCATCTTTGGGTCAATTTTGGGACCCCATGGTGCCACTTGTAGGTGACAGGGACACATTATTTTAATTAAGTTAAAATGAATACAAAAATGACACAATCATATATCTTCTAGAAACACAATTTTTACATAGGGTTATATATGTTGGATTTTAGATTATAAATATTAATTATAAAGATAAAAAGATTTCCGACATAATTATATTTTATTTATAATATTTAGACATTAAATAATTTAATTTATTTATGACACAATGATGATGAATTAATTACTATAATAGTGAAAAAATAAAATAATTGATATTATAAATACCCAAATAAATATAATATGAAACTTTTTATGCATTAAACTAATTTTCTAGGATAAAATGATATATTAGGTTTGAGGTAATTGACGTTTTTCGATGTAATCAATATGTTATGTGTTTCACAAAAATGAACTATTGAATAGTGTCAAAATTGACATAAAAGAGTTCTTAAAACAAATATTATATTATTAATTGATATTAAATTCCTAAAAATCTAAGGTTCGGCCAAGAGACTTATATCATGATAGGTTCATCATTAATGGACCACTTGGGGGTCTCTTGGATGTATATAGTATGTTTATTAAACATATTATATAAAAATACAAAGAGACATTGTAAAAATGAAACTAATTAACTTAGAGTTAATACTTAAAGATAAGGTTAATATAAGTACCCAAACCTGTATAAATTCTATTGGTTGAGTTTTTTTTGACACATACCCACCTTAACATTTAAATAATCAACTTTGGAGTCATTATAAACCGAATATGAATTTATTATAAACTAATATTTCTATCTTTTCCAAAGGTGCCCCTCACCCCTCTTATAAAAGGGTACTCCTCCTTCTCATTTCATCACACCTTCAAAACCATTTGGTTCGGCAAAACTCTGCCCAAATAATCTCCCAACATCCCTCACTACAACCTAGAAGCCTTAGTTTGATCAGAAAGCCAACCCAAGGAGCCCTTTTGATCAAATCAAAAGGAAGAACCCGAAGAAGAGGTAATGATTTCACCACCCTTTTCCAAGTTCCTTTCTTCTTCCACTTCTTCTCCCTTTGTTATTACCGTTCTAAAATAATAACTCCAGTATCATATATATACTGTGATGTTATTATAAATATGGTACAACCATATTCAGTATTCTATCCACCCTTTGAATAACATGTCACCATACGTGCGTACGTACGGCTTACCGTCTCCACGTCGTGGTGTAATTGTTATTCAATATATTATTATTTGGATGGGTATAATAATGACATGTAACTCATTTAAATAATAAATATTATATGTTAATGATTCTGTATATATGATATAACAACCATTTATATATTATTTCAAAAGAATGATATTGTCGCTCGTGCGTACGTACGGACTACCGTCTCCACGAACGCAATGAGATTAATTCTCCATCGAATCCATTCAAGTATAATTATCATTTGATGATTTAAAAATGATGTTTAAGGACTTGATATCATTCTGGATATGAATAATATACAACCTATCCATTACAAACATGGCTTACGTAACAAAACATATAAAAGAAAACAAGTAAGTTCACACCCGAAGCAACGATAATACTAAGATATTATTATCAAATCAATATTAAAAGATCATATATGATATAATATTATTGTATATGATTCTTGTATAATTTAATAACAATTATTTCACCATTATACAAGAGGTTAACCTACCCCAACCAAGGAAAAGTACAAGGTAAGGGGTTTTCATCTCACTACTTATTCCCGTGAGATTCATGGAATATTTCCACCATCACCTTTTGTGTGGTGTATGTACTGCCCATAATTATATTCTTTGTGTAATACACTCTAATTTATGTGTATTTACATATTTATTGTATGATACCTCTTTCATGGGTTGAATGCTTCATATGTTACCAAATTGGTAAGGGTTATTTCACAATCTCTTCATTATCCGAGGTTGTTTATACGTAATAATCTACTGGGATCTCTTTATCATCCACATCCATGTTTCTTCATAATGTATTTCAAAACATTTTTACTATTTACAAGAATATGGGTTAAACTCATTTATACCCTTATGTGTTTCTAAAGGAATCTTTCCGTCGTTTTCCAAACAAGGCACTTTTAACCTTTTCGACAAACTTAATGTAAAAATGTTTTTTTAAACTTATACGGCGGGTGCGGCTATTTACCGCCGTTATAAAATCGTCAAAGCTTCCCTTACAAGCTTATAAGAATAATTTAAAATTGTATGTATTATTTTATAATTATGTTACTTTTAAAATGATTAAAAAAAGAGATATTTCTCTAAAATAGTTTTGATTTCATCTATGTCAACATCCTTGGATGGATTTTATGATTATTTGAAGTTGATTTATTATGATACAAAACATCCATATTTTATTGAATGTTTTGTGATATTATTGACTGTGGATAAGCTATTCTTATGTCACTCATGGTTTTTTTTAAAGTATTGACATTACATAAGTTATTTTTAATCCGAATGTTTATGTAATATTTCAACCTTTCATTCAGATAAATGTGTTAGACAAGTATGTTCCGGGTTGCGGACCGGTAAAATTAAGCCCTCCGGTTTGGTCTCCGGTTATTAGAGGAACTCCGGTTTGGTCTCCGGTTATTAGAGGAACTCCGGGTTGGTGTCCGGTTATTAGAGGCACTCCGGGTTGGTGTCCTGTTATTAGAGGCACTCCGGGTTGGGTTCCGGTTACAGTTAGCCCCTCAGTCTTGGGACGAGGCCTTGACAAAGAAATTAAAGTTCATCATTATGCATTCCAACATTATGAAAGTGGTTATTGATATTTCATTTTATTATTTGATTAGTAGAATATCCATGTGAATAAGTAAATGGCATTATTTCATTTTAATTTTGTCATACTATGTTGAAGTTCAAGTTTAAAAGGCTTTTGTTTTAGTAATGCATTGCTTTAAATGTTTATGCTTATTTTTGAATGTTCCTCTATATTGTTATCCTTACTGGGCATTTGAGCTCACCCCTTTTCTATGTTTTATTTTTCCCAGGATGTGAAGAAGTAAGTTATGAATAACCTGCAGGGATATTATGAGGGGATAATAGTGTGGACTATGGAGACATTATGTTGTCGTAGTAGTTTTTCACTTTATGATGTAATGTAAAACTTATGAATATATCTAGTGTTTCCAAGGCTACTAAACCAATCAGTCTTTCGAGATTTGATCGTTCTTGTGATCATGCCAATGTTATGTAATAATGCACCGACTCTGGGTAACTAGGGTTGGGGCGTTACAGTTCATATCAGAGGATGTTTTGTTAAAACATTAGAAGATAGATTTAGATAAACTCGGATTAGAGCACGTAGACCTAAGATGAACTTTGAGGATTAGTATAGAAGAACATCCTAGAATTTTTGTATTGTAAAGATTTTGTGGGTTTTCTGAGCAATAAATCCCTGTCTGGATACGAACATGTAGAGGCGGCTCTGGCATAGATGTACCTAGGGGTAAAACTCGAAAACACCGCTTTGAGCTAGTCTCGAACGGGAACTGGTGCACGACACCGGGCCTTACTGCACTCTTGGTTACGACACTCCCAGGGGATATGCTTAGGATAACTCTCAATTTCTTTACAAATCATTATGAAGGGTTTATGAGTATATACTTCCTCAAAAGAGACATTTTTATGATTATGGATTATATCCATAAACTATTTAATTTATGTTATGTGTTTTACAAGTTTGGGATTAGGTATTGTTATTCATAATCTAATCTAGTGTATGCCATTGTTTAGAAATGGCACCCAGTAGAAGGAATGAAAACTCTAGCAATGCACATGATCCAAATAGAAGGAAGGATCATATATTTCATGGTCTTAAGCCAGAATTTACAAGAGAAATAGTCTCGCATGTATTATCATCATATGAAGAAATAATATCATGTATTGATAAGATAAGTAAAGAGTTTATTGTTTCCTATGGCTTTTAAGGGATGCAAGAGAAGAAAAGGATGGAAGAGAGAAAGATGGATAAAGGGAAGAGGGAAAAGAAGAATTTTCCCATATGTGATAACTGTGGAAAGAATCTTGCCTGAAAGGAATGGGAGTTTGTTATAAGTGTGGAGGAAAAGGGCACAAAGTACGTGACTGTAAGGGTAAGAAAATGGTTTGAAATGTACAATGCTTCATTTGCAAGGAGTTTGGACACTACGCAAACCTATGTCCCAGTCATCAGACTATTCCACAAATGATGCTATTTGATAATAATCATGTTATGATACTACCACATATGAAGAGTAATGATTAGAGTTCGTATGTTGATTATATCAATTGAGTGTTGTATCAATAATGTACTTGTTATAATATTTATGGATTATATAAGGATTGTACTGCACAACTATTTCATTAAGGACTTGAGATTGTGTGGAACAAAGAAAAGTGACTCAATAGCACGATAAATTTTTGGAAAATATATGATTGAGTGAATGATAAACCATAATATAGTTCTGATTCCGAGGTAGTGATTTTGGAATAATACATGATTGTTTTGGATAAATTATATTGGATATTCTTGACTACCTTGGAACTGATTAATGATTTGTATATTCCATCATTGTTGGGGTTTAAAACATTTTTGGATTGATGAAGTATATCCAGCATTCTATATGGAATAAGGGAGCATGAATGTAATCAATAAGGAATATGGTAATTCAGGATGTTTCAATGTATTAAAAGAATACATGATGAAGGTATTCATATTCTATTACAGGGAAAAAAGGATCTAGATTATGTCCACCTTCCTTATAAATGTTGGACTGTGAGTTTGGACAGAAGTATTTTGGATTGTTCTAGTTTGGATTATTTTGGATTTCCATAAAAGGACAACTCGGAGGTAGGGCGGCAACCTGTCGCGTCCGGCAAGGCCGCGAGACTTGAACCCGCAACCGAAGGGCGACAAGGTTGTATCACCTACCACTGGCCCACGAGATGTCCTGGATTAAATAATGTAGTTTTTTTTAAGAGATCTGGTAGATGAATTATAAATTAATTTATTTTGGAACCCTGTACGAATAGTATAAATAGAAATTGTTTTACGAGTGAAAGATGAGTTTGTGGTAGAAATTTATTAATGGATAAAACTCTAAAAATAAAGTAAGTATATCTCCTTATGATCTTAGCCAATCTCATAAATAAATTCCTCAATATTAATAAATGGAACTTAGAACAAAAATGTTGTCCTAGATGGTACCTTAAATCATCAATAATTTATGGCTTTCGGATTGTTGCCCTTTTCATAGCCATGTTCTCTACCACTCTCCATCAAGTAATTGATGGTTAGCTCTTTCTTCCATATCCATATTTTCCTACATGGAACCCTAGTATGAGTTATTTTCAATAATCTTCATACTTTCCACTCTTTATTTTAAATAGAGGCCTCATTAATTCATTTTTCCATGTGGGATTTCAACTAAGATATTTTGAAATGTCAAAAATGTGTTATCCTAATACCCTATGTTTTGTTGAACCGATGGTATTTCAAATCATCATAAATTGATGAATTTAAGGACCTCAATTTTACACTTGTTTGTGATTGATGACCTCAATCACTACCTATAAATATTTACGTTTTTCCTCCACTTATATGTCTTTAATTGCCACCAATGTTCTCCTAATCGAGATCACAATTTGGTGGTGACCCTTTCATTTCTCTTTTCCTCATATTAAGACTAAATTTTAGTAACCCAATTTCCGATGTGGGTTTTCCCACAAATATATTTTCTATTTTAAACCTTTTATTTTCGAAGAACAATTTCAAATTGCGAGGACGCAATTTATTGAAGGAGGGGAGAATGTAACACCCCAAGAATTCATAGTGTGTTATTTCTTCAAAATAATTCAATAACTTGCACTACAGACAACACCGAGTTCAATTGCACCATGACTTACCAAAAAAAATCCATTCAAAAGAGGTTATGAATAGTATTAACCAAATTTTAAACATTATATAATCCTTATAATTTTAGAATCCATATTATGAGTTTCTTAGACGTAATGCAAGAACAGATTCATTTTCAGTATTGCACTTTTATCAACTTCTAATAGTGAAACCTTTTTAAATACAATATGGACATCAAAAAATTTAAAATGAAACATCCCAAGCTTCCACGGTATGCTTTCCTTTGAATAATACAGTAGCGTGTGTTGTACGCAACTTCGAGTTCTAACACACCACAACCAATCAAACTAGCCGTTATGAATAGTAATACCTACCTTTTAAAATTTTAGAAATTTTATCTCTCAAAATGGACTTAATTTTTGGATTTGGAGTATCGAATTTATCCTATGTTGCAATTTGGTACTTTTCGAATAACTTTCATATTTTGATGAATAGTGAAAATTACTAAATTTTAATTAAAAACAACTTTTGTAATCTAAATAATTAATAGTGATAAATTATAAAATTTAGTGGTTTTAAAGTATATTTATAATATATTTTTACCATTTAATATAATGTTGGCTATTGTAAATAATTTTACAATTAAACCGAACATAAACAAGTGTCAATCTTTTGATAGTTATTATCTCTTAAAAACACGCTTTTTTGTTTTGACAGCGGGAATTAATTTTAAATTAATTTCTGCCACTTCTGTGTTTTGAATTTAGAAAAATGGATTCCATATTTGGAATCAGGTTTTTCAAATTTTGTGAATAGGTAAATTTTATTTTTAGACATTTTGAATAATTACTGCGTTAAATATTTTATTTACCATGGTTAAGGGTAAATCCGGTAAATAATGGTTAAAAAATAATATTATAATAATACTAAATTACCTTAAAAAGTGTCCTAAATTTATTGGTTGATACATGTTCGACCATAGGCATATTTGGGTCGATTTTGGGACCCCATGGTGCCACTTGTAGGTGATAGGGACACTTTATTTTAATTAAGTTAAAATGAATACAAAAATGACACAAGCATATATCTTTTAGAACAACAATTTTTACATAGGGTTATATATGTTTGATTTTAGAATATAAATATTCATTAGAAAGATAAAAATATTTCAGACGTAATGATATTTTATTTATAATTTTTAGACATTAAATAATTTAATTTATTTATGACACAATGATGATGAATTAATTACTATAATAGTGAAAAAATAAAATAATTGATATTATAAATACCCAAATAAATATAATATGAAACTTCTAATGAATTAATATAATTTTATAGGATAATATGATATATTAGGATTAAGGTAATTGACTTTGTTCGAAGTAATGAATCTCTTATGAGTTTCACAAAAATCAACTATTGAATAGTGTCAAAATTTCCATAAAAGAGTTCTTAAAACAAATATTATATTATTAATTGATATTAAATTCCTAAAACTATAAGGTTCTGCCAAGAGCCTTATATCATGATAGTTTCATAATTAATGGACCACTTGGGGGTCTATTGGATGTATATAGTATGTTTATTAACCATATTATATAAAAATACAAAGAGACATTGTAAAAGTGAAACTAATTAACTTAGAGTTAATACTTAAAGATAAGGTTAATAGAAGTACCCAAACCTATCTAAATTATATTGGGTGAGTTGTTTTAGACCCATATCCACCTTAAAATTTAAATAATCAACTTTTTATCCATTAGAAACCGAATATGAATTTATTATAAACTAATATTTCTAGCTTTTCCAAAGGTGCCCGTCACCCCTCTTATAAAAGGGCACTCCTCCTTCTCATTTCATCAAACCTTAAAAACCTTTTGGTTCAGCAAAACTCTGCCCAAATACTCTCCCAACTTCCCTCACTACAACATAGAGACCTTAGTTTGATCAGAAAGCCAACCCAAGTATCCCTTTTGATCAAATCAAAAGGAAGAACCCAAGGAAGAGGTAATGATTTCACCACCCTTTTCCAAGTTCCTTTCATCTTCCACTTCTTCTTCCTTTGTTATTACCATTCTAAAATAATAACTCCATTATCAGATATATACTGTGATGTTATTATAAATATGGTACAACCATATTCAGTATTCTATCCACCCTTTGAATAACATGTCACCATACGTGCGTACGTACGACTTACCGTCTCCACGTCGTGGTGTAATTGTTATTCAATATATTATTATTTGGATGGGTATAATAATGACATGTAACTCATTTAAATAATAAATAGTACATTTTAATGATTCTGTATATATGATATAACAACCATTTATATATTATTTCAAATGAATGATATTGTCGCTCGCGCGTACGTACGGACTACCGTCTCCACGAACGCAATGAGATTCATTCTCCATCGTATCCATTCAAGTATAAATATCATTTTATGATTTAAAAATGTTGTTCAAGGACTTGATATCATTCTGGATATGAATAATCTGAAACCTATCCATTACAAACATGGCTTACGTAACAAAACATATAAAAGAAAACAAGTAAGTTAACACCCGAAACAACGATAATACTAAGATATTATTATCAAATCAATATTAAAAGATCATATATGATATCATATTAATGTATATGATTCTTGTATAATTTAATAACAATTATTTCACCATTATACAGGAGGTTAACCTACCCCAACAAAGGAAAAGTACAAGGTAAGGGGTTTTCATCTCACTCCTTATTCCCGTGAGATTCATGCCATATTGCCACCATCACCTTTTGTGTGGTGTATGTACTGCCCATAATTATATTCCTTGTGTAATACACTCTAATTTATGTGTATTTAAATATTCATTGTATGATACCTCTTTCTTGGGTTGAATGTTTCATAAGTTACCAAATTGGTAAGGGTTATTTCACAATCTCTTCATTATCCGAGGTTGTTTTTACGTAATAATCTACTGGGATCACTTTATCATCCACATCCATGTTTCTTAAAAATGTATTTCAAAACATTTTTACTATTTACAAGAATATGGGTTAAATTCATTTATACCCTTATGTGTTTCGAAAGGAATCTTTCCGTCATTTTCCAAACAAGGCACTTTTAACCTTTTTGACAAATTTAAGGTAAGAATGTTTTTTTAAACTTATACGGTGGGTGCAGCTATTTACCGCCGTTATAAAATCGTCAAAGCGTCCCTTACAAGATTATAAGAATAATTTAAAATTTTATGTATTATTTTATAATTATGTTACTTTTAAAATGATTAAAAAAAGAGATATTTCTCTAAAATAGTTTTGATTTCATCTATGTCAACATCCTTGGATGGATTTTATGATTATTTGAAGTTGATTTATTATGATACAAAACATCCATATTTTATTGAGGGTTTTGTGATATTTTTGACTGTGGATAAGCTATTCTTATGTCACTCATGGTTTTTTTTAATGTATTGACATTTTAGAAGTTTTTTTTAATCCGAATGTTTATGTTATATTTCAACCTTTCATTTAGATTAATGTGTTAGACATGTATGTTCCAGGTTGGGGAATAGTAAAATTAAGCCCTCCGGTTTGGTCTCCGGTTATTAGAGGAACTCCGGTTTGGTCTCCGGTTATTAGAGGAACTCCGGGTTAGTGTCCGGTTATTATAGGCACTCCGGGTTGGTGTCCGGTTATTAGAGGCACTCTGGGTTGGGTTCCGGTTACAGTTAGCCCCTAAGCCTTGGGACGAGGACATGACAAAGAAATTAAAGTTCAGCATTATGCATTCCAACATTATGAAAGTGGTTATTGATATTGCATGTGATTATTCAATTAGTAGAATATCCATGTGAATAAGTAAATGGCATTATCTCATTTTACTTTTGCCATACTATGTTTATGTTCAAGTTTAAAAGGCTTTTGTTTTAGTAATGCATTGCCTTAAAAGTTTATGCTTATTTTTGAATGTTCCGCTATATTGTTATCCTTACTTCGCATTTGAGCTCACCCCTTTTCTATGTTTTATTTTTCCCAGGATGTGAAGAAGTAAGTTATGAATGGACTGCAGGGATATTATGAGGGGATAATAGTGTGGACTATGGAGACATTATGATGTCGTAGTAGTTTTTCACTTTATTATGTAATGTAAAACTTATGAATATATCTAGTGTTTCCAAGCCTACAAAACCAATCGGTCTTTCGAGATTTGATCTTTCTTGTGATCATGCCAATGTTATGTAATAATGCACCGACTCTAGGTAACTATGGTGTGGGAATTACATCATCCATGTGCCAATAATGTGACCATTGCGGCTTTATAGAAGAGATTTTTCCATTTATTTAATTTTAAATAAATTGATGTTAATGTTGTCACATTCATACATTAATAAGTATAACATTTTTAATGTAATATTTTCTGAAATATAAATTAGAATATATATAATACTATTATATCTTGTAAAAATATGTTTGTCATGGTATTTTACTTATAATTTTATTAAAAAAATTAGAATGTTAAATAATTAGACAATATTGTTGTAATGATTGGTTTAATAATGCAGATATCAAATAAATTACATTAAAAATGACAAAATAAATATAATTTTGGATGCTTATTTTTTTCAATGAATTTTATATATCCTCTTTACCCCATAGAGATATAATAAAATATTTTTTTTGAGGATAACACCATATCGTGATATTTCTAGAAATCCATGAAATAAATAGTCTCCAAATTGACCCAATTGTTTTTTAAATAATGTTTTATAAAATTATTTAAAAATCCAAAAAAATTAAAAATATATAATAACTATTATATTTTGTATAATGTTCTAAATTACATATTTATGGAATAACTTAAATCAATTAAGTAAATATTTTACCTTTTTAATATTTAATCATTTACTATCTTAATTAAAATTCTATTGAATAACTAATTACCTATTAAAATGATAATGATTAAATTGACATAAAAATTATATAACTTTTATTATTTGATTATACTTCAATCTTAAAATAGATTATCATTGAATATTTCTTAATTTTTAGGTATTTTGATTTAATTTAAAATTATTATACATTAATATTTATATGGTTTCCAAAAGAGCCCCTCACCTCAGTTATAAAAGTGCACTTCCTCCCTCAACTATTTAGATCAATTTGAGCGTTCAATTCCTACTGTACCCTTCACATTTCTCTGATAAACATCCATAGAAATAGTCTAGAGGTCATGGTATTATAGAAATACAAAATCTAATTTTGTACAAGGAGATTTAAAGGATGCATGTTGAAGAAGAGGTAATATCATTTACGAATTCATTCTAACATATTTATTCTTCTTCTTCCACCAAATGATTCGGTTCATTATATAGTAATAACTCCAATATTAACTATATAATTTGGCATTTGTATGATTATGAAACAACCATATTCGACCTTCTACCCCTTCTATGAATAATGAAATCAGCACGTGTGCATACGTACGACTTATTGTCTCCGCATTATGGTGTACTCTGTTTTACATAATCACCTTATTGGATGGGTATAATGATGTAATCAATAACTATATGATATAATTATATCATGATATTTATTCCTATATTTTATACACCATCCAATTAAAAACTACTCAAAAACTATTCGAATGATATCGTCGCTCATGCGTATGTACGACTTACCGTATCCACAATGCGATGTGATTCATTTTACATGATCTTCATTAAAGCATGATAATGTAAATTTATATATTAAATAAACATTTTAAATATTCTGTTAATATAATATTATAATGTTATAACTATGAACTATGAATACAGAACGATACCTTATGTGAAAAAACATGTGTTGGAACATAAATAAGTTGACACTCGAATAACGAGTAATAATGAAATGTGACTCACAAACTATGATAATGTGATCATGTATGATATCATAAAAATGGGTACGATTATTGGAGAATACAATGAAATTATATAAATTCATATATATGAGGTTCTAATACATATGTATCAAATTGTACAAAAGGTAAGGGATTATATTTTCTCACTTATATTTATGTAGGAAATATGACTTATACCCCATCTAATTATTTTTTTGTGGTTTTTATGTCACCCATGGTTGTTTTTATTATTCTTATTGTTAAGGATAGGATATTTACATATGTATATAATTTTATTTATTTTATGTGTCATACAATTTGACTAATTATAAACTTTAAAGGGGTTACTTTGAAAATCACATTTTTATCCGAGCTAGTTTATTTTTAAGAATTTGCTAATTTATAGCCTTCATCTATGTCCATGATTTCTAAAAATAATTTCATATAATGATTATAATTTTTATATGTATGTTTGAAATCATTTTTAACCCTTTCACACTTTTACTATATGGTATTGAAGGAATATATCTTTTATTTACCATACGAGGTTATTTTTGACTTTTTGGGAAAAAGTACAAGGATAAATTATTTTTAACATATACAACATGATAAAAATTTGGAATATTCATAACAATTTATATAAATGAATCATATTGTACATGGTTCCATGTGTACTTTAAACTAAATTATGTTCTTTTAAAACTATGTCGCATTTGGAAAAAAGAAAATGTTTTTGAAGGAGAAAGGATATTTACGTCAAGAATTAATTTCAAGTGTCTTATCAAAATTTTTTTCCATATAAGATGACATTGGGTTATGTTTATATCCCTATAAATAGTTTGATTTTATTTTTTCTATGACATAATTATATTTATGAAATCCATTTATTTTATATGGATTATGTTTTGATGGAATGATGTTTAAGAAACCCTTTTTATTTCATGTTTTACGCTATGATGAATGATTTATGTATTTGTGGAACAAGAAAGAATGATTCTATTTTGAGATGGGTGGGACCTATATATCCCTCCAAGGAATTAGATAATTATTTATATCTCATGAGATAGACATCGATATAATGTAAAGTAAATCTAGTTCTGTAATATATGGATTCAACGACATGTAAATCCGGTTTAGTAATACATGGCTGGAATGGAAAGTAAACCCAGTTCCAAAATTCACTTTGTCCACAATGATGGTCATAGAAGAAATTACTTGGATAATATTAAAATCATATTATGTGCATATTTCTATTACGTGATCCCATGATTTATTCCAATGTTATTTTATCATGTTTAATGTTCCTTTATGATCTATTCCTTACGCACTGCCATGATTTATGTCATGAATCACGATTTTGGTATTTAAAATTCATGTTCATGTTTTTTCATTACTATGTTTATGTTTTGTTAAATTTTATTAATGTTTACACTTAATAATAATTTGACCTCACCTTTTTCATATTTTATATCCCACGTATATGAATAATGTTTTATATTGGAAAACAAAAATTGGAAGATCTTTATGGGATATGTTGAAGATCTTTCTCCATGTTAGAAGATTATGTTCTATGCTTACAAAGTATCTACACTAATACAGTGTTGGGAATATGTTGGTCTCATGTATTCAGTATTTTGAAAAAAAATGTAATTTCCATGTACATCAGGATTGGGTCATTATAGTTTGCATCATAGAAAAGGTTTTGTCAAACTCTAAAAACAATGTTGTGAAAACATTAGTAATATCCCTTGAGTTGTTTCTGAGGTATGTCTAGGTATTTCTCTAAATTTACATTAAATTATTGGTATAATCCTAGAATTATTGTAATAATCATGAATAACTCATGATTAAACCTAAGATATTAATGATTCAATGTAACCCCCCATGAATATACTTTTTCCTCATATGATTTTCACATCTCACAATATTCCTTTTTAGTTGTTGAATATTGTTAGAAACTATATGATTCATATAAATTAAAAATACTATGGACAATGGAATGATTAGAAACCAAATGAATTTGGATTTAGAAGGAGAAACATCAGTATTATTTCTAATCAGAAATCACAAAATATAATCCACAGTATCAACTTTTGTGAGTTTCCTGACCCATTTATAAAGAGAAAGAAGGAGATTCATGGTGATCATAGAGGAAATAATTTTCCATTTTACTCATTTAAATCTTCTTGGAAGAGGCGTCAAGGAGAAATTATCAAACTAATTGGAAGATTCTTTTAGTGTGGAAATGGTGGAAACAAAGAAAAAAATGATAATGGAAAATTTTCACATTACATGATGGACAAAGATAATTATATTACTAAGACATCAATGGAGGTTAAAGGTTTTTAATGTGTAATGTATGAGAATTTTGAAAATTAATTCCCTAAGGTAAAATCTCATGAATAAAATCAGCAAGGTGGTATGTGTAGTATTTTTGTTACTGATGATGATGAGACTAAAAACCATATATGAGATAAAAGAAGTGTTATGGAATAAAATGATGATGCTTGGTTAATGGTTTAAAAATATAGTAAAATGATTTCATCTTTATCAAGAATAATGATGTATAAGTACTTTTATGGTACTGTGGAATACAAAAACATATAAGGATTGTCACACTGTTGTTTTACCTTAAATATTTGAAAGTATATATTGAATGGTACTGGTAAACATAAAAATTTATTCAGGTATTTTCGGAAAACATGTGATTTGTGGATAACAATGGTATAAAGAGGTAATTATTTTTTTGATTGTATTAATGACCCGAGGACTGATATAAGGAAGAATATATATATCACAGTTTGAGTATATAGATTTTTTTGAATTTTTGGCATGTGGAACGTGATAATTTTTATAGAATGAATATTTCAACAAAGGTTCTATGGTTATTCATATCATTATGATGTTTTAATAGAATAGAAGATTAAGGTATTCAAATTTTTGGAATGTGACAACCATGAACTAACTTATGATATATGGTAGATAAATTTTAAGTCAATTTAGTTCACTTATTTCTGAAGATTTATATTTGTACTTATTGAAAGAATTGTAATGTTATCTATTTATGGATATTATAAGTTATATTCTAGTTGTATTTTGTTTTATTAATGTAATATCTCACAATAGGTAAACTTATGCATATTTGATAACCTGTGATAGAAATTATATTGAGAAAGATGGAATGATATATCGTTCTATCGCATGATATTCTAACCCTTCATGAATGAAAATTTTACATAATTTCATTAAATAAGAGATGAAGTGGAAATTTTTCAAGGAACGACCAATGGTGAGATTTTTCTTTAATCAAGTATGTATTTATCCTTAAGAAACAAATCATCAACTTTAGGGAAAGGATCTTGACTCCAAAAATGTTATCCCAGTACCTTCTTATCCGATGAGTCAGATGGTCCAATAAGTCATCATAGATTCATGGATTTCTTGTTTTCAACTTTCTCTAACATTATGGAATATCTCTATCCACTAGAACATGATGGTTAAATTTCACTTTCATATCCATTTTTTAACTTCCCACTTATGTTCTCCTGTGTGGAATCCCACTGATGAGTTACATTGGGTAACCATTATGTTTCTAACATTACTTTTAAAAATGATGTTTTAGTATTCATTTTTATGATGTTTTTTTCTATAAATGAATCTTTCGAGTAGTAAAATTTTTATATCCCTAACCAATTTTCATGGATACATTCTTTTTAATGGGGGTAGAATATCGCACCCTGAGATTTTATACTATAAATTATTTTTAATTTCATTTATATCTTGTGTTATATTATACACAAATATTATCTTGAACTATATGAAACATTGTATTAGCTTCCAATAAACTCAACATTATTCATGGGTTTCTTTACACACAATGGTAACCATCCTCGATACCTTTCATTTTACCAATATCGAGTTTCACTAAACAATGATATATTATTAACGTATTATTATTTAATGGGATATAAACAAGCTGTTATAAATATTATTACCCATATTTTGAATTATATATAACATTATCTTTAATCTTTCATATTTTCAAGAACCTGATATTATGAAAAACTGATTTTTTAATAAATGAAGTATTTAAAAAAATATAGTTTTACCACCTTTTTAGGGTGCAACAATTTTAAATCTTTTTATGAAACATTTTTAAGTTCAATTTTACAAAATAAAATTATTAATTAAAATCAGGTTATTATGTTTTACTTTTGATTAATTTTTTATATTTTTCTGATAACATTCATATTTTGATGAATAGTAAAAATACGGTAAATTTCAATTAAAAAACAAATTTCATCTGAATAATTATAATGGTTAAATTATATTATTTAAAGATTTTAATGTATAAATAGAATATTTTTTTTTAATTTAATAAAATTTACCTCATTTTCATTAATTCTTCAATGAATTCATATGTAAAAATATTTCAATATTTTGGAATGTTTTAACTTTTAAAAAACCTCACTTTTTGGTTTTAAGAATGGAAATTAATTTAAAATTAATTTATTCCAATTATGTGTTTTTAATTACAAAAAATGGATTCCATATTTGGAATCAGTGGGTCTAAATTATGTTAATAGGTTACTTTTTTCATAGCATTAATAGTAACTTTGGTGATTTTTATATAATGGGGTTAAAGGTAAATCGGGTAAATTAGTGTAACAAATAATATGATTAGGAGAATAAAATGGTCGTCAAACCTACCAATAAAATTATTAATAAACTTTTACCCATGACATATTAGGTACAAAACATAGTCATTTAAGGGCCAATTGACATTGACAATGAAATAAATATTAATAAAACCAATGTATGTGATAAAATGTCAAACTCACATTTTTAAGGGTATAATAATTTTTATATAGGAATAAATAGGAGATATCTTCGATCATAAACAGTACATGGAAATATAAATTAATTACATACATCATGTTAATTTGTTTTATGTTTTATGAAATTTATAATTACCTTAAATTCATAAACATTGATGATGTAATGATTTTTTAAATTATAATGAATCCATTAATATTTTATATTAAAATACTAACATTCCAAAAAAGGTCTAAACACATGACCAAATAATATTGGATATGTATTTCTTGAAAGTAATCACTCAAGTTCTTAGAACGTTACAATTTGGATCTTTATAGAAAAGATTGGTACATTTATTTTATTTTATTTAAAGTGATGTTAAAGTTGTCATATTAATACTTTAATAATTATAACATTTATAATGTTGTCTTTTCTAGAAGATAAATTATACTAAATCTATTATTATGAAATATAGTAAATTTACATTCATCATAGTATTTTATTTCAAATTCTTATTCCATATAGTAGTATATTAAATAATTACACAGTATTTATGTAACAATTGATTAAATAATGGATATATCAAATAAATGTTATTAAAAATATTAAAGTAAAAATAATTTGGGATTATTAATTTGTCCAATAAATTTTCTAGATTACTTTGATCCTTTAAGAATATAATAAAATATATTTTTTTAAGAAAAATATTATCTTGATATTTTTAAATATTCATGAAATAAGTAGTTTCAAAATCGACACAATTTATTGTTGTTTAAATAATGATTTATAAAATTATTTAAAAATAATAAAATAATTTTAAAAATATAGTAAAACTACTAAATGTTCTAAATTATTTTTTATTATTCATTTATGGTATTTTTTAAATCCAATAAGTAAATATTTAACATTATTAATATTAAAACATTTGTTTTCTTAATGAAAATTCCATAGAATAACTAAATGTTAAAATAATAATGTTTAAATAAACATCAAAAATTTTCTACCATTTATTGGTTGATGATATTTAAATCTTCTCATAACATATATTTGAATATATCTTACTTTTTAGGTAGTTGGAGTGATTTTAAAAGTATTATAAATTAATATTTTTGAGGTTTCCAAAACTGCCCATTACCTCAATTAAAAAAAGGCACTTCCTCCCTCAACTATTCACTTCATTTTGAGCCTTCATTCATTACCATACCCTACAAATTTCCCTTATAAACTTCCCTAGAAACATTCTAGGGGTTATGGTATTATTTAAATACAAACTCTAGTTCTCTAAGAGGATATTTTGTGGAGGCACATAAAAGAACAGGTAATATCATTTACTGATTCTTTAAAACTTATTTCTTCTTCTTCTTCAACCTCAGGAGATGTTTTATTATAAAGTAATAAAACCAGTAGTAATATTATACTAAGATGTTACTATTATTATGAAACAACCATAATCCTACTTCTACCCATCCAATGAAAAATGAAATCACCACACGTGTGTACATATAGCCAACCATCTCCACGTCGTGGGGTACTGTTTTTTTCACCACCATCAAACATGGTTGGGTATAATTATGGATGTAATAAATATATATGATTATTATTAAATGAAATTTATTAGGAGAATTTATATATTATCCACTTCAAAACAATTAAAAAACTATTCAAATAATATTGTTCCTCGTGCATATATTCGTTCTAACATCTCGACAATGTGACGAGATTCATTCTACACGATCTTCATTAATGCATGATTGTATTGTTGGATTGAAATAGTTATGAGATGGAACAAATATGAGAGGGGGTAAATTTTATATTTTAAAATTTCTAATAAATCCTTTAAGGTTATATTTTTAATATAACACAAACTAAAACAACTCAAAATGCATCTTATGAATGAAAATAAATAATCGGATTGACTCTTGGTCTGAAGATATAATTCTATCGGTAATAAAACAATTATATTCAGGTTGAATGATAATATAAAATAAATACAAAGATTAAATGATTCAATAATATATCAAATATATTCAATACTAAAAAGTAAAAACTCTAATTAGAACAATTAAAAATAAATACAAATAAAAGAAGAAATAAAAGGATTAGATTTCTGTTAAAATAAGAAGATGAAATGAAATTGGTATTACATTAAATTTTTACTGAAGAATAATGTGTCCTTTAAACAAATTTAATAGGTCTACCATAGAAACACCAGAAATCCCTCGACAAGTAGGTTGGCACATCTCTCTTTTTATCCTCGCAAGCCCCTAATTTTATAGGTAATCGGCACATTTGTCATTCGAACACTTTAAAGGCCTCGATTTGATGATCAGTCACACCGTCTACCTATCCCCGACATCCCTAGATCGTTAACACATAAAAGGATGGAAAAATCATAAACAAAATAACTTATTGAAATTCAAAGACTGAAAATGAGTCATTTGAATTTTTTAATTTTTAGGATTTCACACGACGTAAGAGATATGTCACAAAATATCTCTCTAGAACATGGAAGTAGCTAAAGTTGTTCATCACCACTTAAAATTACCTCCTATTTATAGGCCTTAGGCCCAAAAAATAATATTTTCTCCCATGTAAATATTAAAGTAGGAAATTCAGACGGACTTAGACATATGGAATTGTAATGGTCATATTGAAATAGAAAACAAGACATTGTTATTATTAGTTTATAATTAACTCCAAGAAATCATTTTGGGTAAAACAAAAGATATATGAAAATGATAACAAGAGAACAATTGGCATAAAACATGTGTTTTCATGAAAGAATAATAACATGCATCTGAAAGAAATATAACATGAGTATGATTCATATCACTTATTAGTAAGAATGTAATGTAAAATGGTGATATGATAGAAAGTGGGTACGATACACATTGTGAGTATGATTAATCAAGTCAGTATGGTAAATATAGTAATTAAGATAAACAAAGTCACGAAGATGGTCATAATGATTATGATTAATAGAGTATATATGATGAATAGTTTGAGTACGATGAACATAGTAAGTACAATGGATAGAATGAGTAGGACGAACATTGTATGTTTGAGGAATATTGCCAGTGTGATAAAGAGAGTTGGTATGATGGTCTGAGTGAGTATGATAAATAGAAAATTGTGGTCAATGTAAATCATTTATTTAAGAATTGAGTATAAAGAGACTTGTGATTTAAAAAATAAAGGACATAAAATTTAAAAAAATACTTTTGACTTAACAATCCACCCCTTTTTGGAAATCACAAAACATAATTTAATACTAGGAAGAAATATGTATCTCCCCCTGAGTTTTGAAAACTCTTTTGAATAAAGAAATTAATACATCTAACACCCCCTAAGGTAAATACATTCCTATGGATTTTATTCATATAGATTTACTATGCTTTGGATTATTCAATTCATTAAGGTATTACATTTGAGTAAAAAATTAATGATTATTAACTTTTGTGAAATATTCTCCCCTTTTATAAAACATTCTCCCACATTGTGATTTACAAAAACAAAGGAGTATTTTTGTTTAGCCTGAAAATGATAGAGAAAAATAGAATACAAAACAATTGAAAATTAATATAAAGATCATTGAATTGTCAAAAGTTCAGAGATTTTAAAAAGGGAATCAAGAAAGAAAGATACAAAAAATTATTTATTTATTATCTATTTATTTTTCCTTCTGGATCAACACCTGGAGAATATCCTTCATCTTTTTTATCGATATCATTTCTTTTATGATAGAAACTCCCAATCATTTCAAATGTTCTTGTTGGTCTGTAAAAACATGATCCTGGTTTTCTATGGTTACCTCTTGGATTTTGATCACTTAATCTAGAGTATCAATTCTATGTTGTATATTCTTATTTTCTTCCATCAACAAGGTGTTTTGTTTGTTTAACAAAACAATTTCATCTTTGAAAGATGAAAACATTGAAAATGTTGACTAAAAATACCTGAAACATTCTTGAAAATGTTTTACTATATGAGAATCATAACCATGGGGGTTTTTAAATTTGATTCACCCTCTTAATTGTTTCCTTATCAATCTTATTAAAAGCAATATAGAGATAATTTGAAATCCAACATATCACCTCAATAGATTCCTCAAGCTCATTTACTGAACTCTCTGTCTTGTCTGAACATTTGGCCATCTTGTTTTAGTATATCATTTGACCAAATGAACTATCGCATAAATACTTTAGAACAACCTCTATTTACACTACGTTTTTTTCTGAGATCTCATACTGAACCAAATTTCATTCATTGATTCTCTGAGATGAAATCAATTTTTCCATCTATTTTTTGAAAGGTATGGAATTGCCTTTCAACACTTCATAAAACATGGACAATGTAATCACTTTTATTTAAAGAAAATGTCTATTCAAAATTAGTGACTTAATCATACTATTAATGTTCATTAGATTAGCTTGAGTCTTTACCATTTTTTTCCTTTTCATTTTTCCTTTTCTATTTATAATACATATAATTCTTTTTCTACTCTTTCTTCAACATCTTTTTCACTGATGATAATGGTTCTCTCATCATGATAACATTGATCCACTAATTTGATCATAGAAGGAACTCTTTCTAATTGATATTTTAATGATTGTATTGGTGCTGGATCACCATGAACATTTTATTATTGAACTCCTTTAATTTTTTTTGAATATAATATTCTTCTCTAATTATATTATAATTCTGAATATATTCCATATAAAATTCATCTTCCTCTTCTCCTTCACCTTCCTTTTGTGAAGCTTATTGGATCAATTATTGTACTATTTCATTCTCTTTCTCTGGAAGAGAATTGTGTAATTTCTTCTATAAATTGAGCACTTTCTAACTCAATAAATTTTAATATGTTGTGAACATCGAAGTAATTATATTTTAATTTCAAAATTTTATTCTTATCCTCCTTCTCAACATGTTGGGTATCTTCAATTTTGATCTTTTTGTCTAGGGCTTTAGCTGGATCAAGAACAAACTGAGGATCCCCTCCTTTTCTTTTCTTTTTATTTCTCCATTCTCCACTTGGCTGCTACCTATTTAGTATATTTAGTTTTTTTAAAAGTTTTCACTAGTTTGATAATATGACTTTGGTTAAGATATAACTATAGGAGATGATTCTATTAAAAGTGGCGATGATTCATTTAGTTCTGGGTCTTTCAAATCCCCAATAAAGAATTTGTATTTAGAATAATAATGAATGTTCCACTTCCCGATTTCATACTTGATAATCCATGAGGCCTTCAACACATTAAATTATTGTTTCATTGGAATATTTAAAAACATCAAACATTTAAGAATATACATTTTATGAATTGACAGATACATAATAAGATGATATTTAATTCATTTATACTTCACATTCATGATAGTTTTGAAAATGTATCCCAAGAAATTTTAAATTCTAATATTTACAAGATAGTCTAGCATGAAGATATCAATAATTGTAAGAGTTTCTCTATCACCATTCCCTAGAAGAATAAACCCTTTAATCCATAGGGTGATAAAGAAATTGTATGCAGAGATGTGGGCTAATTTTCTTTTCTCCTCAATGAAAATAAAGAGTGACTTTTTAGCTCTTTCTTTATAAGAGGTACCGACTCCTTCAGGTAACTTATTAGTGGGACAGAAACAATCACCTTTAGAAGAAATTTTTTTAAAAAGTTTGTCTTGATTCACAGATATTGTTATTTTTCTATCATATACAAAAAAAAACTCATCATCTTGTCCTTATCAAAGGTTACTATATTATAGAATTCTCTAACCTCCTTAACTAGAATCAAATCCTGAAAAGGTTTCTCAACCCATTGATATTCCCAACCATGGCACAAAAATAATCCTTTCAAATGAAGAGTCATAACAATCAAATAAATTTCGAGTGAGTATCCTTTCTTTGAAAAAAAGTCAATATCTGATAATGTATCTAAAGAAATATCAGTAGGAGTATTGGCAGTATATTGAGACATAAATCTGATTGAAAAAAGGAAAAATCATACGTAGACATAAGAAGAGGAGAAGAGCATCATCAAAAAAATATATAAAACATGTGTGGGTTTGAGGAGGGGGTGCCCCTATTTATAGGAAACATTTGAGGGACCATTTGGATTCTAATGTTAATATTCGATGATAAATAATCCAATGGTAGAGAATAAATAATTTTTTAAATAATAAATTTATTTAAAAAAATAGAAACAATAATACAATGTAAAAGTGATTCAAAAGGAAAAGAGAATGTTCATATCGATGATTTAAAGGGGGTTGTTGGTTTCATAATATTATGAAATTAAAACCATAATAAAATTACAAAAATGAAATAGTTGAAATAATTAAAATTAACACCATCAAATATCCAATCGATAATAAAGAAATTCAATACCGTAGGTTTTCATAATGATGAAAAAAAAGACAATAACAAATTTTTTCAAGCTGATGGAAAAAAGTCATTACAATACGTTTTCAATCTGATGGAAGATAAATTCATTACCATATGTTGTCAAGAAGATGGAAAACAATGTCATTACCATAGGTTCTAATGTCATGGAAAACAATTTCTATACCATAGGTTTTCAATAGGATGAATAAAATCATTACCATAGGTTGTCAAGACGATTGAAAACAATACCATTACAATAGGTTGTCAACCCTATGGACTAGAATCTATATTTCCAATAGAAACAATGTCAGTATTCTAGGTTTCCAAGCTTCTAGAAAGAATTTCAAACTGATAGACAAAATGTCAAACCAATTAAAGTGAATCCAAAAATAATAAAACAACTACTAGAACAGATAAAACAACAAACACATTAAAAAAATAATTATTATATAATAGAAAACATAAGATATATAAAACATGAACAATATAAAATAGATAAAAACATTGAATAAATGACTAATGTTAACCCCCTATATTAAAGACTGTTTTATGTAAAGAGATTGTAAAAATAGGAAGTGGATGTGAATGATTATTTAATTTTAATAATTCTTATCTTCTGTTTAATATAATAGAAACTATTGGAATTTAATGGTTTGTAAAAATATCATTATTTTGTTCTTTTGTTTAGATGAATTGTAAAATGATATATCCTTTTTGTGTGTGATCCCTAAAAAGCGATTCCAATTATATATGTTTTTTCCAGAAGAGTGATGCGCAAGGTTATTACTTAATGAAATGGAACTTTCTTATCACACAATAATTGAATTTTACTAAAACTTATGCCATTGTTTGTGACTGTGGTTTCCATCCCCAACACTTGAGCACAATAACTTCTAGCTAAAAAATATTCACCATTGTAGAGAAGAGTGGAACTGAGTGTTTTTTTTCATGACCATGAAACTATAGAATATAATTGGAAATGAATTGTTCCATGTGTACTCTTTATATCCATTCTACAACCACCGAATTCATCATATGAAAAATGATATATCAAATCAAGATGTTCCATAATCCAATCCTCATCAACTAGGCCTCATATGATGTTTATTGATCAAAATGATATATGAAATCAATATGTTCTATTTCATTTCATAAGGAATTAATAGTCCTTACTAGATGATTTAAATCACCATAAATTTTATCATTTGGATTATTACTATGTAATAGTTGATTTAAATTTTTCAAACACTTTTCATCAACATAAGATATAATGTATTCAGGTGTAAATGTCTCAGAAAAAATTTCATGATTATTTACATATTGTTTAGAATCATCTATCAAAGTTTGATATTAATTTTTGGAAAACACTCTTGAAGAACTATATTAAGGGTTTTTGAAAACAAAAGGTTTTGTTTCATTAAATATAACATGTATTGTTTCTCCAATAACACAAGTGTTTTTATTGAAAACCTTATAATACATAGAAGTGGTATAATAACCTAAAAATATTCATTTATCAAATTTAGGTTCAATCATATGTAATTTATATTTTGTATTTAAAATAAATAAATTGAAACCAAATACTTTTAAGTATGAAACATATGATTTTCAGCATGTCCACAACTCATAAGGGGTTTTATTATGAAAAGGTCGAATTAAAATTGGATTTATATTATAACAAGTAGTACTAATAACTTCTTCCCAAAAGGGTTTTAAAAATAGTATTCAATCAGTATTGTTCTTGTTTTCTATTGAATAATTCAATTTTATCTTTAAACAACAACATTTTGCTGAGGTGTTCTTAGTGAAGAAAAGTTTTTAGTGATACCTTTCTTACTATAAAAGCTTCAAAATCTAAATTTAAAAATTCTCCACTATGAAAACTTCATATAGTTATCAACGACAATGTTTTATCATTTTTATGTATAGAAACAGAATTCTTAAATAAACGAAAATATTGTAATTTTCTAGTGAGAAAATATACCTATTTAAAATAGTTTAATCATCAACTAAAACTAATACATAGTACATTCCTCCAATATATCTACTTTGTATTGAACCAAAAATATTCATGTACACTAACTGTAATTTATTCATAGTTTTGACCTCAATAATTGATTTTATACTTGAATTATGTTGATTTCATACTGAAAAAGGGTTACCAAATTTAGAAAAATAAAACCTAGGCTCGGGTTGATATTTAACAAGTCCTTTCTTAGAGAGTTTATATAAATTTCTAAGATTGTTGTGTCATAGTCTTCTAATCCATAACTAAGATTGGTTTTCCATTACAGTTAGACAAGGTATATTTTGGCTCATATGGTCTTATATATTATATGTGTAAAAATTCTCATGACTTTTGTAAGATATAATGAATTTTTCCATGGAATTGGGAACTATAAATTATTCATTCCAAGAATTCACAATGTAACCTTTATCACATAATTGTCCAATGCTAATGAGGTTGTGCATAAGACCATCGACAAATAGAACATTAGTAATCAAAATTTTAACAAGGAATAAATATTACATATTCTACCAATAATTCAATGAGTATTGTCTCCAAATGTTACATGAATTCTTTTCTTCTTGATAACTTTTTCAGAGAAATTTTTATTTCCAGTCATGTTCCTAGAACATCCACTATCGATGTACTATGTTTTATTATTTTTTCTTGTTTTTTTCCAGAAACAGAAACAATTAAATTTTTTTAATCCAAAACTCTTGGTATAAAAAAATATTATAAATGATTTTTTTTTGGAATCCATATTTATTTAGAAAAATTATTCTTTGTGAAAACCCACAGATTGATTTTTATTTAGAGAACAATCATTATTCGAATGGACACCATTTTGAATCTTAGGTCTGAATGGGTCCTTTTTAGGAACAAAATAGTTATTTTTAAAAATGGGTTTTGAGTGAGTGTAACCAATTTTTTGACTATTACTATGAAGTCATATTTGGGAATACATATTATAAAAATTTTAATTTTCCAGATATGAAATTAGATAACAGTTTTGTTAATGAAAATATTTCAAATTTTAGTCTATCAAACAAAGTCTTATCCTCATTGGTATTAGTTTTAGAATTGAGTTTTTCTTGTGAAATAATTTTATCAGGAATTATATTATCAAAATATTTAGAATGTTTATTATTTTCCAAATTCAATTTATCATGGATTTTATAATAAATTACATCTCAAGAGTTTTAGAATCTGGGACATAGAGAGATTAGATACTTATCATGTCAAAATATCAATTCTAGTATTTTCTTTTTCATGTTTTCTAGAAACATAATAATTTTCATTTTCTATATATTTTAAAATTTCAAAAATTATTCATAAGAATTTAATGAATTATCATTCTCTGATTTGGATTTTTCAACAATAGAAATATTTTATTTATCAGTATATTTATTACTCAGAGGAATATTAGTAATAGATTTAGAACTATGTAACTTTTCCATTAAGCAATGATAAGGTTATTTAGTAAAGACACCAACATTAATTTTGTTTCATATACCACTATCAAAAGAGTTTTTAGAATAATCACCTCCATTGGAACTAGAGTAGTCCTTTACTTTCAAGACATTACCTGCCTTTGATTTTAAAGATTTCTTCTTATTATAGCCTGAATGTATTTCCATTCTATCATTTCTCTACAGCATTGAAAAATCATGTCAGATGTGTCCAAATCTTTTACATTCATTACGTATGACTTTAGAATATTTCTTTTTCTTGTTACCATTGGAAGTATTTTTTTAATCTATATTAGAAATCCATATTTCCAAAAATTATGTTCACTCTTCTAGAAAGATTTAGAATATCATTCTCTAACTACACAGAATCATATGAATCTGATAAGTCTTCAATCTTTCTCTTTCTTGATTTGGATTTCATAGGTGATTGGGACTTGGAATGATTTGATGTAGTATTGAAAGCTACCCCACCAGTCTTATTTTTCACTTTGTCTTCAAATATATTAATTCTCCCTTCATTTTAAAATAGAGTACTAAAGAGATCATCAATATTAAGATTATTAATCTTTCTAGACCATCAACTATGGTCCTCTTGGATTCTAATTCATTTGGAATAATGTAAATGATCTTCACAACTAGAACATCCTCTTATATGTCTTTCTCTACCAATTCATGAACACTATTAACTATCATTATAAATCAACATTGAACATTAAATACAGGTTCACCATAAATATATTCAAAAACTTGTTTGTTAGCTTTTAGGACTACTCTTCTAGTTTAAACAACATTGGAAAACACTTCTAAACTAGAACGTTCTCTTATGTGTCTTTCTCTACCAATTCATGAACACTATTAACTATCATTATCACTGGGATGATTCCTATGTAATATTTGATTTTACTTTTTCAATCCCTTTTAATCAACATAAGGTATAATGTATTTAGGTGTAAATTTCTCAGAAAATATATCATGATTATTTTCAATTTTTTAAGATTCGTCTATCAATGTTTGATATTTAGTTTTGGAAAAAACTTATAAAGAACTATTTTGATGGTTTTGAAAAACAAAAGGTTTTGTTTCATTAAATATAACATGTATTTCTTCTACATTAACACAAGTGTTTTTATTGAAAGCCTTATAATACATAGAAGTGGTAGAATAATCTATAAATGTTCATTCATCAGATTTAGGTTAAATCATATGTAACTTATATTTTGTATTTTAAATAAATACATTGAAAACAAATACTTTGTATTATGAATATTTTGGTTTTTGTCATGTCCACAACTCATAAGTGGTTTTATTATTAAAATTTCAAAATAAAATTTAATTTATATTATAACAACTATTACTAATAGCTTCTTCCCAAAAAGGGTTTTCAATAGAGTATTCAATCAACATTGTTCTTGTTATCTATTGAATAATTAAATTTCACCATTATACAACAAAATGTTGCTGAGCTGTTCTTAGTGATGTTTTTTGAGTGATACATTTCTTAATATAAAAAGATTCAGAATGAAAATTTAAAAATTATCAACTATGAAGGGTTCGGATAGTTATCAATGGATGTTTTTTATCATTTTTATGTCTAGAAACAAAATTCTTAAATGAATAAAAATATTGTAAATTTTTAGTGAGAAAATGTATATATTTAAAATAGTGTAATCATCCACTAAAATGAATACATAATACTTTCCTCCAATGTATCTATTGTGTGTTGGACCAAAAATATTAATGTACACTAACTGCAATGTATTCATAGTGTTGACCTCAATAATTGATTTTATCCTTGAATTATGTTGATTTCATACTGAAAAGGGTTAAAAAAATTAGAAAAATAAAACCTCCGATCAGGTAGATATATAACAAGTCCTTTCTTAGAGAGTTTATATAATTTTATTAGATTATAGTGTCCTAGCCTTCTAATCCATAACCAAAATTGATCTTCCATTGCAGTTAGAAAAGGTATATTTTGGATCATATGGTATTATATATTAAATGTGTAAACATTATAATTCCTTTTGGAAGATATAATGAATTTATCCTTGGAATTGTGAACTGTAAATTTATCATTCCTAAAATTCACAATGTAACCTTCATCACATAATTTCCTTATACTAATGAGGTTGGGCATAAGACCATCAACAAATAAAACATTAGTAATCAAAATTTTACCAAGGAATAAATATTACATATTCCACCAATCATTCATTGAGAATTGTCTCCAAAGGTTACTTGTATTCCTTTCGTCTTGATAAATTTTTCCAAGAATTGTCTACTTCCAGTCATGTTCCTAGAACATATACTATCCATGTTCAATGTTTTATTATTTTCTCTTGTTTTTTTCATTAACAAAAACAATTAAAAATTTTGAATCAAAACCTCTTGGGATCAAAACATATTAGAAACAAATTTTTTTGAATCCATATTTATTTCAAAAAAAATTCTTTGTAGAAACCCAAAGATTGAGTTTTATTTAGAGAATAATAGTTATTTGTATGGACACCATTTTGAATCTTAGTACAGAATGTGGCGTTTTAGGAACTAAATAGTAATTTTTAAAAATGGGTATTGAATGAGTGTAACCAAATTTTTAACTATTACTATGAGGTCATATTTGGGAATACATCTTATCAAAAATTTCTTTTTCTAGATATAAAATTAGACTGGAGTTTTGTTAATGAAAATATTTCAAATTTTTGTCTAACAAACAAATTCTTATCCTCATTGGTATTAGTTTTAGAATTGAGGTTTTTTTAGCAATAGTTTTATCAGAAATTATATTATCAAAATATTTAGAATGATTATTCTTTTCCAAATTCACTTTATCATGGACTTTAGAATAACATTAAATCTCAAGAGTTTTAGAATCAGGGACATAGAAAGATTAGATACATCTCTTGTTAAAATATCAATTCTAGTTTTCCTTTTTTATGTTTTATAAAAACATAATAATTATCATTTTCTAAAAGTTTAGAAAATCTAGAAACCTATTCATAAGAATGTAAATAATTATCATTCTCTGATGATGATTTTTCTTCACTTGAAAAATAATATTTATTAGGATATTTATTACTCAAAGGCATATTTGTAATAGAATCAAAACTGTGTACCTTGGCCATTATGCAATGATAAGGTGTTTTAGTATAGATACCAAAGTTATTGTTGTTTCATATATCACTATCAAAACAATTTTTAGAATAATCACCTCCACTGGAACTCTAGGATTCCTTTACATTCAAGACTTTCTTTCCCTTAGATTTTATGTATTTCTTATAATTATTCCCTGAATGTATTTCCTTTCTATCCTTTCTCTTCAGTATAGAACAATCAAGTCAAATGTATCAGAATCATTTACATTCATTGCATATGACTTCATAATATTTCTTTTCCTTGTTACCTTTGGATATATTTTTATGTGTATGTTATAAATCTGTCTTTCCAACAATTGGTTCACTCTTATAGAAAGATTTACAAGAAAATTATCTAACTGTCCAGTATCACAAGAATCTGATAAGGCTTCAAACTTTCTCTTTCTTAAATTGGATTTCATAGGTGATTCAGATATGGAAAGATTTAAGGAAGTATTCAAAGTTACTCTACAATTCTTCATTTTTACTTTGTCTTAAAATCTCTTAATTCTCCCGTCATATTAAAATATAGTACTAAAGAGACCATCAAGAGTAATATTAGTAATATTTCAAGACACATCAACTGTTGTCCTCTCGGATTCCAATTCATTTGGCATAATGTATATGATCTTCTCAACTAGAACATCCTCTTATATGTCTTTCTCTGACAAATATTGAACACTATTAACTATCATTATAAATAATTGTTGAAACATAATTACATGTTCACCATAAAAATATTCAAATGCGTGTTAGTTAGCTTTTAGGATTACACTTCTTTTTTTAATCAAAATTGGAAGTACCAATGTGTATAATCTATAATTTCTTCCAAATGATATTTATGGCTTCATCCAAATTATATTTACAGCTTCACATGAAGTTTAAAGATGAAAAATGATATATCAAATCAAGATGTCCTTTTTCATTTCATAAGGAATTCATAGTCCTTACTAGTTGATTTACATAACCAATAATGTTATCACTAGGATGATTCATATGTAAACGTTTATTTTAATAAATCAAACCATTTTTATCAACATAAGGTATAATGTATTCAGGTGTAAATTTCTCAGAAACAATTTCATGATTATTTACAGTTTTTTAAGAATCGTTTATCAATGTTTGATAATCATTTTTGGAAAAAACTTCTAAAGAACTATTTTGGGGGTTTTTGAAAACAAAAGGTTTTGTTTCATTAAATATAACCTGCATTTTTTTCTTCAATAACACAAGGGTTTTTATTGAAAACCTTCTAATACATAGAAGTGGTAGAATAACCAAAAAATATTCATTCATCATATTTAGGTTCACGTATATGTAACTTATATTTTTTATTTTAAATAAATACATTGAAACCAAATAACTTTTAGTATGAAACTTTTGGTTTTAGGGATGTCCACAACTCATAAGGGGTTTTATTATGAAAAGGTATAATTAAAAAATGATTTATATTATAAAAGTAGTACTAATAGCTTCTTCCCAAAAAGGGGTTTCAATATAGTATTCAATAAACATTGTTCTTGTTATCTATTGAATAATTCAATTTCCTCTTTAAACAAAAACATTTTTCAGAGGTGTTCTTAGTGAAGAAAAGTTTTGAGTGATACATTTCTTCCTATAAAATGTTTCAAAATAAAATTTTTAAATTCTACACTATAAAACTTAGGATAGTTATAAATGGAATCTTTTAATCATTTTTATGTATAGTAACAAAATTCATAAATAAAGAAAAATATTGTAATTTTTTAGTGAGAAAATATACCTATATAAAATAGTGTAATCATCAACTAAAATGAATACATAGTACTTTCCTCCAATTATTCTACTTTGTGTTGGACTAAAAATATTCATGTACACTAACTGAAATTTATTTTTACTTTTGACCTCAATAATTGATTTTATACATGAATTATGTTGATTTCATTCTGAAAAGGGTTTCAAAATTTAGAAAAATAAAACCTAGGCTCATGTAGATATTTAACAAGTATTTTCCTAGAGATTTTATATAAATTTCTAGGATTACAGTGTCCTAATCATCTAATCCATAACCATGATTGGTCTTCCATTGCTATTGGACAAGGTATATTTTGGCTCATATGGTCTTTTATATTAAATGTGTAAACATTCTCTTGCCTTTTGGAAGATATAATGAATTTATCGTTGTAATTGTGAACCATACATTTATCATTCCTAAAATTCACAAGGTAAGCTATATCACATATTTGTCTTATGCTAATGAGGTTATGAATAAGGCCATCAACAAATAAAAAATTATTAATCAAAATTTTACCATGGAATAAATATTACCTATTCCACCAATCTTTCATTGTGATTTGTCTCCAAATGTTACTTGTATTCCTTTCATCTTGATAAATTTTTCCAAGAATTTTCTATTTACAGTCATGTTACTAGAACATTTACTATCCATGTCCCATATTTTATTATTTTTTCTTGTTTTTTTCAGAAACAAAAACAATTAAAATTTTTGAATCCAAACCTCTTGGGATCAAAAAAAATTAGAAATTTTTTTTGGTATCCATATTTATTTTGAAAAAATTTTCTTTGTGAAAACCCAAAGATTGAGTTTTATTTAGAGAACATTTGTTATTCGAATGGACACAATTTTGAAACTTAGCGCAGAATGGGGCCTTTTAAGAACAAAATAGTTATTTTTTAAAATGGGTATCGAGTGAGTGTAACAAAATTTTTTACTATTGCTATGAGGTCATATTTTGGAATATATCTTATCAAAAATTTATTTTTCCAGATATAAAATTATATAAGAGTTATATTAATGAAAATATTTCCAATTTTTGTCTAACAGAAAAATTCTTATCCTCATTGGTATTAGTTTTAGAATTGAGTTTTTCTTGCGAAATAGTTTTATCATAAATTATATTATCATAATATGTATAATGTCTATACCTTTCGAAATTCTCTTTCTCATTGATTTTAAAATAAAATTAATCTCAAGAGTTTTAGAATCCGTTTCATAGAATGATTAGATAATTATCAAGTTAAAATAACAATTCTAGTATTTTATTTTTCATCTTTTCTAGAAACATAATAATTTTCATTTTCTAAAAGTTTAGAAAATCTGAAAACCTATTCATAAGAATATAAAGAATTATCATTCTCTGATGAGGAATTTTCTTCACTAGAAAAATAATATTTATCATGATATTTATTACTCAAAAGCATAACAACAATAGATTCAGAACTATGTACATTGTCTATTACGCAATGATAAGGTGTTTTAGTAAAGATACCAACATTATTGTTGTTTCAGATATCACTATAAAAAGATTTTTTATAATAACAACCTCCACTGGAACTCCAGAAGTCCTTTACTTTCAAGACATTCTTTCCCTTTGATTTTATGTATTTCATCTTATTCTTCCCTGAATGTATTTCATTTCTATCCTTTCTCTTCAGCATAGAACAATCAAGTCGAATGTGTCTAAATCTTTAATATTCATTGCATATGACTTCAGAATATTTCTTGTCCTTGATACCTTTTGAAGTATTTTTATATCTATATTGGAAATCCGTCTTTCCAACAATTTTATTCACTCTTATAGAAAGGTTTTCCAGATCATTCTCTAACATCTCAGTTTCACATGAATCTGATAAGGCTTAAAACATTTTCTTTCTTGAATTGGATTTCATAGGTGATTGAGACTTGGAAGAATTTGATGTAGTATTGAAAGCTACTTCACCATTCATATTTTTAACTTTGTCTTCAAATATCTTAATTATCCATTAATATTGATATATAGCACTAAAGAGATCATCAAGAGTAAGATTAGTAATCTTTCTAGTCTCATAAACTGTTGTCCTCTTGGATTCCAATTCATTTGGCATAATTTATATAATCTTCTCAACTAGAACATTATCTTATATGTTTTTCTCCCCCAAATAATGAATAGTATTAACTATCATTATAAATCATTGTTTAACCTTAAATAGAGGGTCACCATAAAAATATTCAAATTCTTGTTAGTTAGCTTTCAGGATTACTCTTCTTGTTTAATCAAAATTGGAAGTACCAAAGTGTGTAATCTATAATTTAATCCAAATTCTATTTACAGCTTTATCCAAATTCTATTTACAACTTCAAATGAAGTATTAAGATGAAAATTACATATCAAATAAAGATGTACAATTTCATTTCATAAGGAATTCATAGTTCTTAATAGTTGATTTAAATCACAAATGATGTTATCACTATGATGATTTCTATGTAATAGTTGATTTTATATTTTCAAACCCTTTTAATCAACATAAGGAATAATGTAATCAGGTGTAAATGTCTCAGAAAAAATTTCATGATTATTTAAAATTTTTTAAGAATCATATATCAATGTTTGATAATAATTTCTGAAAAATACTTCGGAAGAACTATTTTGTGGTTTTTTGAAAATAAAAGGTTTTGTTTCCATAAATATAACATGTATTGTTTCTTTAATAACAAAAGTGTTTTTATTAAAAAACATATAATACGTAGAAGTGGTTAAATAACCAAAAAATATTCATTCATCAGATATAGGGTCAAACAAATGTAACTTATATATTGTATTTAAAATAAATACATTGAAACCAAATACTTTGTATTATGAAAAATTTTGTTTTCTGCATTTCCACAACTCATAAGGTGTTTTATTATGAAAAAGATGAATTAAAACTTGATTTATATTATAACAAGCATTACTAATATCTTCTTCCCAAAAATGGTTTTCAATAGAGTATTCTATCCATATTTTTCATGTTATCTATTGAATAATTAAATTTCCTCTTTAAACAATAACATTTTGCTGAGGTGTTCATAGTGAAGAAATGTTTTGAGTGACACTTTTCTTACTATAAAAAGTTTCCAAATCAAAATTTAAAAATTCTCCACTATGAAACCATTGGATAGTTTTCAATGGAATATTTTTATCATTTTTATGTCTAGCAACAAAATTCTTAAATAAACAAAAATATTTTAAATTTTTAGTGAGAAAATATACCTATTTAAAATAGTTTAATCATCAACTATAATAAATACATAGTACTTTACTCCAATATATCTACTTTTTGTTGGACTAAAAATATTCATGTAAAATATCTTTAATGTATTCATAGTTTTGAACTAAATATTTGATTTTATACTTGAATTAAGTTGATTTCATACTGAAAAGGGTTAAAAACTAGAGAAAAATAAAACCTAGGCTCAGGTAGATATTTAACAAGTCATTTCTTAGAGAGTTTATATAATTTTCTAAGATTATAGTTTCCTAGTCTTAAAATACATAACAAAGATTGATATTCCATTGTCGTTAGACAAGGTATATATTGTAATATATGGTCATATATAATAAATGTGTAAACATTATCATTCCTTTTGGACAATATAATGAATTTATCCTTGGAATTGTGAACTGTAGATTTATCATTCATAAAATTCACAAGGTAATCTTCATCACAAATTTGTCTTATGCTAATGAGGTTGTGCATAAGACCATAAACAAATAAAACATTAGTAATAAAAATTTTACCAAGGAATAAATATTACCTATTCCACGAATCATTCATTGAGAATTGTCCCCAAAGGTTACTTGTATTCCTTTGGCCTTGACAACTTTTTCCATGAATTTTCTATTTCTAGTAATGTGCTGGGAGCATCCACTATCCATGTTCCATGTTTTATTATTTTTTCTTGTTGTTTTCCAGACACAAAAAAAGTAACATTTTTTAATCAAAACATCTTGGGATAAAAAAATATTAGAATTTTTTTTTGAATCCAAATTTATTTTGGAAAACTGTTCTTTGTGGAAACCCAAAGATTGAGTTTTATTTAGTGAACAATCCTTATTCAAATGGACTCCATTTTGTATCATAGTGTAGAATGGTGAATTTTTTGGAACAAAATAGTTATTTTTAGAAATGGGTATTGATTGAGTGTATCCAATTTTTTTACTATTATTATGAGGTCATATTTGGGAAAACATCTTATAAAATTTTTCTTTTTCCAGATATAAAATTAGATAAGAGTTTCGTTAATGATAATATTTCAAATTTTAGTCTAATAAATAAATTCTTCTCCTCATAGGTATTAGTTTTAGAATTGAGGTTTTATTCTGCAACAGTTTTATCAGAAATTATATTATCAAAATATATAGAATGTTTATTCTTTTCCAAATAAACTTTCTCATGGATTTTAGAATAAAATTAAATGTCAAGAGTTTTAAAAGCAGGGACATAGAGAGATTAGATACTTCTCAAGTTAAAATATTAATTCTAGTATTTTATTTTTCTTGTTTTCTAGAAACATTATAATTTTGATTTTCTAAAAGTTTAGAAAAAATGGAACCCTATTCATAAGAATGTAAAGAATTATATTTCTCTAATGAGGATTTTTCTTTGATAGAAAAATAATATTTATCAGGATATTTATTACTCAAAGGCATATTAGTAATAGATTCAGAACTATATACCTTATCCATTAGGAAATGATAAAGTGTTTTAGTAAAGAAAACAACATTATTGTTGTTTCAGATATCACTATCAAAAGATTTTTTAGAATAATCACATCCATTGGAACTCCAAGAGTCCTTTACATTAAATAATTTTTTCCCTTTGATTTTAAGTATTTCTTCTTATTCCTCCCTGAATTTGTTTCCTATCTTTCCTTTCTCTTCAGTATAGAACAATCAATTCAAATATGTTCGAATCATTTACATTCATTTCATATTACATCAGAATATTTCTTGTCTTTGTTACCATTGGAAGTAATATTATATCTATATTTCAATCCATCTTTCCAAAAATTTTGTTCACTCTTCAAGAAATATTTACAAGATCATTCTCAAACTTCATAGTATCACAATAATCTGATAAGGTTTCAAACATTCTCATTCTTGAATTTGATTTCATAGGTGATTGATACATGGAACGATTTGTTGTAGTATTGAAAGCTACTTCATAATTCTTATTTTTCACTTTGTATTCAAATATCATAATTCTCCCTTCTTATTGAAATAGAGTACTAAATAGATCATCAAGAGTAGGATAAGTAATCTTTCTAAACTCATCAACTATAGTCCTCTTGGATTCCAATTCATTTGGAATAATGTATATGATCTTCTCAACTAGAATATCCTCTTATATGTCTTTCTCTCCCAAATCATGAACACTATTAACTATCATTAAAAATATTTGTTGAACTTTAAATACAGGTTCACTATAAAAATATTCAAATGCTTATTAGTTATCTTTTAGTATTACTCATCTGGTTTAAACAACATTGGAATTACCAAAGTGTGTAATCTATAATTTCATCCAAATGCTATTTACGACTTCATACAAATGATATTTTTGTCTTCACATGATGTTTAAAGATCAAAATGATATATCAAATCAAGATCTTCCATTTTATTTCATAAGGAATTTATTTTTCTTACTAGTTGATTTAAATCACCAATGATGTTATCACTGGGATGAATCCTATATAATAGTTGATTTTAATTTTTCAAACCCTTTTCATCAACATAAGGTATAAAATATTCAGGTGTAAATGTCTGAGAAACAATTTAATGATTATTTACAATTTTTTAAGAATCTTCTCTCAATGTTTGATAATTATTTTTGGAAAACACTTTTGAAGAACTATTTTCAGGGTTTTTGAAATCAAATGTTTTGTTTCATTAAATATAACATGTATTGATTCTTCAAAAACACATGTGTTTTTATTGAAAACCTTATAATACATAGATGAGGTAGAATAACCTAAAAAATATTCATTCATCAAATTTAGGCTCAAACATATATAACTATTATTTTGTATTTAAAATAAATACATTGAAACCAAATACATTATAGTATGAAACATTTGGTTTTCTGCATGTTCACAACTCATAAGGGGTTTTATTATGAAAAGGTCGAATTAAAACTTGATTTATTTTATAACAAGTAGTACTAATATCTTCGACCCAAAATGGTTTTCAATAGCATATTAAATAAAAATTGTTCGTGTTATCTATTGAATAATTAAATTTCCTATTTAAACAACAACATTTTGCTGAGGTGTTCTTAGTGAAGAAAATTTTCGAGTGATACCTTTCTTACTATAAATAGTTTCAAAATCAAAATTTAAAAATTCTCCCCTATGAAAAATTTGGATAGTTATTTATGGAATCTTGTTATAATTTTTATGTCTAGAAAAATAATTATTAAATAAAAAAAATATTGTAAATTTTTAGTGAGAAAATATATATATTTAAAATTGTTTAATCATCAACTAAAATGAATACATAGTACTTTCCTCCAATATATCTACTTTGTGTTAGACCAAAAATATTCATGTACACTAACTGTAATTTATTCATAGTTTTGACCACAATAAATGATTTTATACTGGAATTATGTTGATTTCGTACTAAAACAGGTTACAAACTTTAGAAAAATAAAACCTAGGCTCAGGTAGATATTTAACAAGTCCTTTCATAGAGAGTTTATAAAAATATCTAAGATTACAATGTCCTAGTCTCCTAATGCATAACCAAGATTGATCTTCCAGTGCAGTTATACAAGGTATATTTTAGCTAATATGGTCTTATATATTAAATGTGTAAACATTCTCATGCCTTTTAGAATATATAATTATTTTATCATTGGATTTGTGAACTATACATTTATCATTCCAAAAATTCACAAGGAATCCTTTATGAAATAATTTTCTTATGCTTATGACGTTGTGCATAAGACCATCCACAAATAAAACATTAGTAATCAAAATTTTAACATGGAATAAATATTACATATTCCACCAATCTTTCGTTGAGAATTGTCTCTAAAGGATACTTGTATTCCTTTGGTCTTCATAACTTTTTCCAAGAATTTTCTATTTCCAGTCATTTTCCTAGAACATCCACTATACATGTCCCATGTTTTATTATTTTTTATTGTTTTTTTTCAGAAAAAAAAAACAATTAAAATTTTTTAATCGATACCTCTTGGTATCAAAAAATATTTGAAACAATTTTTTTTTTGAATCCATAGTTTTTTCGAAACATTGTTCTTTGTGGAAACCCAAAGATTGAGTTTTATTTAGAGAAAAATCGTTATTCGAATGGACACCATTTTAAATATTAGTGTAGAATGGGGCCTTTTTAGGAACAAAATAGTAATTTTAAAAAATGTGTATTGAGTGAGTGTAAACAATTTTTTGACTATTACTTTGATGTCATATTTGGTAATACATGTTATCAAAAAAAAAATTTAGATATAAAATTAGATAATACTTCCGTTAATGAAAACATTTCAAATTTTAGACTAACAAACAAATTATTATCCTCATTGGTATTAGTTTTAGAAATGTGGTTTTCATTTGCAATAGTTTTATTAGAAATTATATTATCAAAATATTTAGAATGTTTATTCTTTTCCAAATTCAATTTCTCATGGATTTTTGAATAACATTAAATCCCAAGAGTTTTAGAATCCGGGACATAGAGAGATTAGATACTTCTCATTTTAAAATATCAATTCTAGTATTTTATTTTTCATGTTTTATAGAAACATAATAATTTTCATTTTCAAAATGTTTAGAAAATATGGAAACCTATTAATAATAATTTAATGAATTATCATTCTCTGATGAAGATTTTTCTTCACTAGAAAAAAATTATTTATCAAGTTATTTATTACTCAAAGTCATATTAGTAATAGATTCAGAACTATGTACCATGGCCATAAAACAATGATAAGGTGTTTTAGTAATGATACCAAAATTACTGTTGTTTCAGATATCACTATTAAAGGAGTTTTTAGAATAATCTCCTCCACTGGAACTCCAGGAGTCCCTTACTTTTAAGACTTTATTTCCCTTTGATTTTAAGAAATTCTTCTTATTCTACCTTAAATGTATTTCCTTTATATCATTTCTCTTCAGCATAGAATAATCAAGTCAAACGTGTCCGAATCTTTTACATTCATTTCATATGACTTCAGAAAATTTATTGTCATTGTTACCTATGGAAGTATTTATATATATATATTGGAAATCTGTCATTCTGAAAATTTTGTTCACTCTTCTAGAAAGATTTAAAATATCATTCTCTAACTGCTCAATATCACAAGAATCTGATAAGGCTTCAAACTTTCTCTTTCTTGAATTGGATTTCATAGGTGATTGAGATTTGGAAGGAATTAATGTCGTATTGGAAGCTACTCCACAATTATTATTTTTCACTTTGTCTTCAAATCTCGTAATTCTCCCTTCATATTGAAATAGAGTACTAAAGAGATCATCAATAGTATGATTCGTAATCTTTATAGACTTATCAATGGTTATCCTCTTTGATTCCAATTCATTTGGAAAAATGTATAGGATCTTCTCAACTAGAACATCATCATATATGTCTTTATCTCCCAAATCATGAACACTATAAACTATCATTATAAATCATTATTGATCCTTAAAGATAGGTTCACTATAAAAATATTCAAATTCTTGTTTGTTAGATTTTAGGATCAATCTTCTTGTTTAAACACCATTGGAAGTGCCAAAGTCTGTAATCTATAATTTCATCCAAATGCAATTTATGGATTCATCCAAATACTATTTACAGATTCACATGAAGTTTAATGATCAAAATGATATATCAAATAAAATTTTTCTATTTCATTTTATAAGGAATTCTTAGTCATTACTAGTTGATTTACATCACCAATGATGTTATCACTTGGATAATTCCTATGTAATGGCTGATTTAAATTTTTCAACCCCTATTAATCAACATAACGTATAATGTATTGAGGTTTAAATTTCTCAGAAACAATTTCATGATTATTTCCAATTTTTCAAGAATCATCTATCAATGTTTGATAATCATTTTTGGAAAACACTTCTGAAGAACTATTTTGAGGATTTTTTAAAACAAAAGGTTTTCTTTCATTAAATATAACATGCAGTGTTTCTTCTATAACACAATTGTTTTTATTGAAAACATTAAAATACATAGATGTGGTAGAATAACTTAAAAATATTAATTCATTAAATTTAGGTTCAAACATATGTAACTTATATTTTTTATTTTAAATAAATACATTGAATCCAAATACTTTGTAGTATGAAACATTTGGTTTTCCGCATGTCCACAACTTATAAGGGGTTTTATTATGAAAAGGGAGAATTAAAACTTGATTTATATTATAACAAGTAGTACTAATAACTTCTTCCCAAAAAGGGTATTCAATATATTATTCAATCTACATTGTTCTTGTTATCTAATTAATAATTCAACCCCCTCTTTAAACAATAAAATTTTTCTGAGGATTTTTTAGTGAAGGAAAGTTTTGTGTGATACCTTTATTACTAACAAAAGTTTCAAAATCAAAATTTAAAAATTCTCCATTATAAAAACATTAGACAATTATCAATGGCAGATTTTTATCATTTTTATGTCTAGCAAAAAAATTCATAAATAAAAATATATTGTAATTTTTAGTGATAAAATATTCCTATTTAGAATAGTTTAATCATCAACTAAAACGAATACATAGTACATTCCACCAATATATCTACTTTGCGTTGGAAAAAAAATATTCATGTACACAGACTATAATGTATTCATATTTTTGACCACAATAATTGATTTTATACTTGAATTATGTTGATTTCATACTGAAAAGGGTTACAAACATTAGAAAAATAAAACCTAGGCTCAGGAAGATATTTAACAAGTCCTTTCATATGGATTTTATATAAATTTATAATCTTACATCATCCTTGTATTTTAATCCATTACCATGATTGTTTTTCCATTGCTATTAGATAGGGTATAATTTGGCTCATATGGTCTTATATATTAAATGTGTAAACATTCTCATGCCTTTTGGAAGATATAATGAATTTATACCTGGAATTGTGAACTATACATTTATCATTCCTAAAATTCACAAGGTAACCTTCATCGCATAAATGCCTTATGCTAATGAGGTTGTGTATAAGACCATCAACAAATATAACATTAGTAAAAAAAATTTCCCTGGAATAAATATTAACTATTAATCCAATAATTCATTGAGAATTGTCTCCAAAGGATACTTGTATTCCTTTCATCTTGATAACTTTTTCCATGAATTTTCTATTTCCAGTCATGTGCCCAGAACATCCTTTATCCATAAACCATGTTTTATTATTTTTTCATGTTTTTTTTAAACAAAAGAAATTAAATTTTTTGAATCCAAAACTCATGGGATCAAAAAATATTATAAACAAATATTTTTGGAATCCAAATTTATTTCGAAAAATTGTTTTTTGTGGAAACACAAATATTGAGTTCAATTTAAAGAACAATCGTTATTCGAATGGACACCATTTTGAATCTTAGTATAGAATGGGGAATTTTTAGGAACAAAATATTTATTTTTAAAATTGGGTTTTGAGTGAGTGTAACCAATCATTTGACTAGTACTATGAGGTCATATTTGGGAATACATCTTATCAATATTTTCTTTTTCTAGATATAAAATTTGATAAGAGTTCTGTTAATGAAAATATTTCAACTTTTAGTCTAACAAAAAAATTCTTATAATCAGCTGTATTAGTTTTAGAATTATGGTTTTCTTGTGAAATAGTTTTATCAGAAATTATATTGTCAAAATATTTATAATTTTTATTCATTTCCAAATTCACTTTCATATGGATTTTAGAACAACATTAAATCTCAAGAGTTTTAGAATTAGGGACATAGAGATATTAGATAATTCCCATGTTAAAATATAAATTCTAGTATTTTCTTTTTCATGTTTTATAGAAACATAATAATTTTCATTTTCTAAAATTTTAGAAAACTTGGAAACCTATTCTTAAGAATGTAAAGAATTATCATTCTCTGATGAGGATTTTTCGTCACTAGAAAAATAATATTTATCACGATACTTATTACTCAAAGGAAAATTAGTAATAGATTCAGAACTATGTTCCATGGATCTTAAGAAATAATAAGGTATTTTTGTAAAGATACCAACATTATTGTTGTTTTAGATATCACTATCAAAATATTTTCAGAATAATGGCCTCTATTGGAACTCCATGAGTCCTTTACTTTCAATACTTTCTTTCCCGTCAATATTAAGTATTTCTTCTTATTCTTCCCTGGATGTATTTCATTTTTATTCTGTATCTTTATCATAGAACAATCAATTCACATGTGTCTGAATCTTTTACATTAATTTCATATGACTTTAGAATATTTCTTTTCCTGGTTACCTTTGGAAGTATTTTTATATCTATATTGGAAATCCTTATTTCCAACAATTTTTTTCACTCTTATAGAATTATTTACAAGATCATTCTCTAACTGCTCCATATCACAATAATCTGATAAGGCTTCAAACATTCTCTTTCTTGAATTGGATTTCATATGTGATTGAGACTTGGAAGGATTTGATGTAGTTTTGAAAGCTACTCTACCATTTTCCTTTTTCAATTTGTCTTCAATACTCTTAATTCTCCCTTCATATTGAAATAGAGTACTAAAACTATCATCAAGAGTAAGATTAGAAATCTTTCTAGACTCATCAAATGTTTTCCTCTTGGATTACAATACATTTGGAATAATGTATATGATCTTATCAACTAGAACATACTCTTATATGTATTCCTCTACGAAATCTTGAACACTATTAACTATCAATATAAATCTTTGTTGATCCTTAAATATAGTTTCACCATAAAAATATTCAAATGCTTGTTATTTATCTTTTAGGATTACTTTTATTGTTTAAACAACATTAGAAGTACCAAAGTGTATAATCTATAATTTCATCCAAATCTTATTTATGGATTGACATGATGATATTTGACAATATATGTTCCTAGTTATAGAACACAATAATGTATTGTGTACATTTTTGTTTAACTAATGTTAAAGTTTTTATTGGGATGGAAAGGTAGGGATTTATTTCTCAGGGATCTTATAGTCACTAGTGATCATAAAAAATTTATCTACACCAATATTTTAAATAAAAGTATACATTTGATCTCTCCAATATTCAAAATCATTAAAAAAGGTGGTTTTGTTGGATTAAGATTATAAATTGAAGCAACATTTATAATTCCTGACATAATATTGAAACAAAATCCTTTTTCCATAAATACAGGTTAGTGTATCTATAAAAATAAAGTACAATGTAACTTTAAAAAATAAAAAGTAGTGGAAAACCTCCATTGATACATATTTTTTGATCGAAATGGATATGATATGTCACAAATACAAGAGGGTTGAATTGTATATTTAAAATTTTATATTAAAACCTTTAAGGTTCTATGTTTAATATAACATAAACTAAAACAATTTACAATGCCTCTTATAGAAGAAAATAAATAATTGGACTGACTCTTAGTCCAAAGATATAATATCACCAGGTTTGAAACAATTTTATTTTGGATGAATAAAAATATCATAGTAATACAAAGTGTAAAGGATTCTACCATATAACATATTGAATAAATAATACAACATAAAAATTTTACTTAAAAAATTACAAACAAATAAAAATAGAAATAATAGATAAAAGTATTTACTATCTATTATAATAAGAAGCAGAAAAGAAAAATGTATAATAATTCTTTTATCAAAAAGAGTAGTGTATCATTTATCCTAGGATAAAAGGCTAGTCTTACCAACACCGGTAATCCCTCGATAGAAATATCTAATAGTATATATTACTATCCCTAAGCCCTTGATTTTATATTTAATCTACACATATATCTTTACAAGAATTGAATGCCCTTTATATGATGATTAGTCACACCATATACCCATCCCCAAATACCCTTGATCGTTAACACCTGATTGAATGAAAAAAGAAAATCAATATACTTATTGAAACACAAAAATGAAGACCGGAATGGTAACATATTGTAATTTCAATGATTTAATATGAAGTAAGATAGACATCACATGATCTATCACTAGAACATTGATGTTGATAAAGTTGTTCATATCTACTTTAAATGACCTCATATTTATAGGTCTCATGTTCCAACAGTCATATTTTCTCCAACGCTCATATTTTTTAGTAAAATTCATTGGGACATTGACACATAGCATTATAATTATCATATAGACACAAAATACATTACCTCGGTTTGATTAGTTTATAAAAAAATCTTGAAATCCTTTTCATATAAACAATAGATATATAAAAATAATAACATGAGTACTATTGGTATAATAAATGTGTTTTGAAAAAAGAATAAAAACATGCCTCTGATAAAAATATAACATGAGCTGATTGATATCGCATGTCTATAAGAATATAATTTAAAATATTGATATGATTCAAAGTCGGTCCAATAAATATTTTGAGTACAAAGGTCGGAGTTACAATGATAAACATAGTATGTATGATAAACAGATTAAGTACAATGGTCATTGTGAGTATGATAAACAGAGTAAGTATGTTGAAAAGTATGAGTACGATGGACAATATGATTATGATGAAAATTGTAAGTGAAATGAATATATTCATTGTGATAAAAAAATTACAATGGTATGAGTGAGTACAATAAAATGAAAATCATATTAAAATTAAATCCTTTATTTGAGAATTGAGTATAAGGGGTATTGTGATTTCCAAATAAAGTGACATAAAAGTTGACATAGGGATTTTAAATTAACATATATACTTGTAAAAAAATAATAAACATGGCATATATTATATTAATATAATTTTTAAATGATATAACTATGACCTAAGAAGGTGAATTAGAACTTATTTGAAAAATCAAGCATAATAGCATAAATCAGTTAACACCCGAATAACTTGTAACAATGAAATGTTACTCCAAAATGATGATAATATGATCATATATGACATCATAATAATGAATATTAATCTGGAAGAAGTCAATAACATTATTTAAATTCTTATATAAGAAGTTCAGATACATATGAAGCATATCAGACCTAAGGTAAAGGATTATTTTGTCTCACTTTTATTTATATCGGACATATGCCCTATACACTATATCATTTTTTTGCATGGTGTTTATGTTACCAATGAATTATTTTATTATTAATATTATTAATGATATGGTTTTTAAATATACATATAATACTATTTTTTATGAGGAAGATGATTTAACTGATTATAAATTGTTATGGGATAAATTGAAAATCTTGTTTTTATCCAAGATTGTTTATTTGTTTGTATTTTCTGGGGTATTATTATCATTGATGTACATGTTTTCTAATTATGTTTTTATAAAATGTTTATTGTTATTATATTTAATATTTAAATTCAAATTTACCCATTTTTTCTTTTATTACATGGTATGGAAGGAATATTTCATTGGTTTACCATACGAAGTACTTTTTGTCGTCTCTTGAAATAGCCGGAGGATAATGTTTTTAGCTTATACATCCAGAATATATTTTTACATTTTTAAAATTCCATATTTCAATGAAGCTTCCTATACAAGGTTTAAAGTGTATTTACAACTATATTCTTTTCATTTAAAATTTCATTGAATTTTGAGAAGATAAAAATGTTTTTAAGAATAAATAATATTTTCATCAGGAATTATGTTTAAGTGTTTTATCAAAATCATTTTCCATATAAGATGACATAGGGTTATCTTTATATCCCTAATATTACATTGATTTTATTTTGTTTATGATGGAATTATTTTTATGATAACTATTTATATTATATGGATTATGTTATTATTGAATGAGGTTTAGAAAACCCATTTCATTTCATGCGTCTTTCTATGATGAATGATTTATGTTTTGGTGGAACATGTAAAAATTATTTCATCATGGCATTGGTGAGACCTATATCTCTCTCAAATGTATTAGGAAATGATTTATATCTCTTGTAACAGACATGACTGGAATGGAAAGTAAATCTAGTTCACTAATATGGGTCTGTAACTGCCAGTAAATTTGTTTTATTAATACATGGCTAGAACAATAAGTAAACCCGGTTCAGTAATGAACATTTTCCACTATGATAGTCATGGAAGAAATTCCTTGAAAACTATTGAAACACTATTATGTGATTATTTATTTTCAATGGTCCCATGTTTTATTCCAATGCTATTTTATCATGTTTTATCTTCCATTATGCTCTATTTTTTACACATTGTCATGATTTATTTCATGACTCACAATTTTGATATTCAAAATTTATATTCATGTCTTCACATTCTAATGTTTATGATTTGTTAGATGTTCTTTATGTTTTCCCATATGGAGAATTAGATCTCACCCCATTCATATTTTACATTTCCCCTGGTTATAAAGAAATGTTTTATGTAGGAAAACAAAAGTGGAAGATCATTATGGGAGATATTGATGATCTTTCCCCATGTTATAAGATTATGTTCCATGTTTCCATAGGAACTAAACTATCAAGGTAGTAGACATTGATTTGTTTCATGTACTATATATTCCAAAAAAGAAATGTAATGTACATGTATGCCAATCATACGGATTCATATCCATGAATATAATGGTTTGATCTATTATGATCAAACAAGTTTGATCTTTTTGCAATTGATCATGGTGCACCATGGTGGAGGAAGATGTTTCGAATTAGTAAAGGGTAATGGGTCCTTCATATTAATGTGTATAAAACTTTCCCATATTTCATACATCATTCCATTTGAATAGGTTCTATAAATAGAGAAAATTGTTTGAGAATATAGGAAAATGTAATGTCCACAGATATGACACTCTCTCACATAGCCAAATAAGGTTGGTTATTAGAACTCATGTGCTCCTCCCTATATTTTTAATGATTTTGAAATGAAATATCGGTGTAATGAGAATTATTCAAAGACTATAAACCATCATATATAGTTAATATTTAGAAAAAATAAGTAATATAAATAAATATTAGTGTAATGTATATAATGAAAAATGAAAAACATACAACTATATGGTAAAGGAAAAACCAATAAACTAAATAAAATTGAAAACTGTAATTACATGAAGTAATGCATATAAATTTTCGAATTAATGTAATAAAAATAAAACACATCTTACATAATAAACTAAAAAGACCCCATTCTCAAATTCCATTTTAGTCTCGTGTCCAAACTCTATCCCATACAAGAAGTAATAATCAACTATATGGTCTTATTCCCTTACCCAAACACAAATACATGTAATCTACTTGGGTACCAAATGGTAGCCTGAATATAGTGTGAGTAAAACTCAGAAGTTGTTACCATAGTTTCTAAAGAAAAAAAATATGATAAATATATTTATGAAATAAACTTATTGTTGTTGTATTAATTAATCATTTAATCCAATACATCAAACAATCAATATGCTTCAACACCATGCAAGAATATCTTTAAACATTAATCATGACTTTTCAAACCAGAACCATAATTAATGGAATAATCACATAACCGAGTCAATCCATATAAAAATTATGTATAATAGGTAAGGACACTTTTTATAATAATTTTATCACTTGGAAAAATCCCACTAATAATTATAGCATAAATGGGACAAGCCCTTTATATATGAATTTCAGTTTTACTAGGAATAAACAACTATATAAGAATTTCAACATAGAAAGAAAAATAAAATTATATAACATTTAATCAAGAAACAAAACCCCATATATAAAAATATATATACATATAACATCATATGCCTTAAAGATAAAGTCATCTTATTTCCATTTATCATTCAATTCCCAATTCTATTATCAAGAGGGTCTTTTAAAAATAACATTTTAGTTTACACGACCATATCATATAAATAATTTGATATCATCCCAATAAAAAAAGTAATCAATTTTACATGAAAATCCACCCATAATAAATCAAATGAGGTATCATGTGACTCAAAAACACTCTTTATGATAATAGTCAGTTCATTATTATTTAATAATAGGATAACCCTTGGAGTAGCTATAAGCTAGGTTTCAAAAATATTATATCCATAGGGAACCAATGACTTTTCCAACTCATTAATTTTTATCACTGTTATTCTGTTAATTAATGTGCATGTTATGTCAGGGCAATATCATAATATTGTACACACATAAATAATCTAAAATAGACTATAGGTTTTAATTTTAAACCACCTATAATTAACAAATGATTCAAGAAAAAATATCTGTTGGTATTTCCATCATTGAACAAAGGTTTATAAGATAAAAGGGAAAAACATAGAGCACGCATTATCAATATCAAAACACAAAATAACTACGGTCAAGATATTCTACCATTAAATAAACGAAAATGTATATAATAGGGGAAACTAAATAAAACAAACTAACTGGGGATCAAATGATTGATCTATAAGTCTTGAAGGGAAAACAACACCCCCTAATTTATTGGAGTCTCGCTAGGGTCCTAGATAATGGGAAAATAGAAGATAAATAAATAAAACATACGTATGGAATGACAGATAACTATAGTTCATGAGATATTCACGATGTGTGTCCCAAGCAATTTTTATTTTTACCATTTATTTTATTTTATAATTTTTCTTTTGATCTTGACTCATTTTTTGGATATTTAGGATCAATATTTTTCAGTTTGGGATGTTTTCCCCTATTTCATAGTTCGTGTGCACATTTAAGGGGATGTCGTGTGACCTCCTAATTAAGAGTGTTTCTTCAGTTAATTTTCCTCTTACATGATTGGTGTTATACATGTAACAAATGGTTAGATTCAAACAATGTGACTCTAAGGAGTAATTGTGTGGGTCTTGGGGTGTCCATGGATAAGGGAACATATCTTGAGCATATATATTCCATACCGTGTAAGAAGCATTCACATGGATCTATTATTTTTTATAGAACAAAATAGCATGGTTGGTGTACTATTTCTCAAACTGTATGACCAAACTATGTGGGTGACTTGTGAATACAATTATGGATTCATGGTTGGAATATATTTTCCTAAACTATGCAGTTTAACTTTTTTTAGTGCCCAGATTTTATAAAATTGTCACATTACCATTTCCCCTCATCCAATTTTAACCAAAAAACTTATCTCATTCCCCCCATTTGCCACATGCGACTCAAGGGGGATCCTCCATTCATCCTCATGTCTCCCCTACTCCCTCCATGGTGGAATCAAGTGGTTTACTTATTTTTTGGTTTTATTTATCAAGGTAACCCCTTCATTCTTATTCCCCATTATTCCTATTTATTCTTCTTATTTTCAATTATATCTTGGTTCCTTTGTTCTAGGTTTTATGTTCCATTTTTATTTATTTTCTTAGTTTTGTCTCATTAATTACCCTCTAGGTACTCTTTGTCCATTTGGAACATCTTAAAGAAAATTCAGGATGTTTTTGTCCATGGTCCTCGAGTTGAGTAAGGACTCTCCAAGAATTTCTCCATTATTTTAAAGAAAAATGAAATGCATAATGGTTGCAAATTGTTTTAATACATATTAGAGATATTTATTTTTTAGAATAATTATTTGGAATAAAATCAAATAAATTTTAATCAAATTTCATTGTATATAGTTTTTTTAAATTTCTATGAATTCCATGTGATTGATAGAATTATTTGTTGCTATTTATAAGTGGGTTTAGTTACTAAATAGTGTTTTCACCTTGAAAATGTGTTTTAAATATTTTATGAAATTATAAGTGCTGTTTTATCTCTATTTGAATCAGTGGGACACAAAAAGGATATGTGAATCCTTGATGGAACCTTTGAAAAATAGTTTTCTTCTAAAACTCTCATTGGGAAGTCCCTCTCTTTCCTAATACATTTTTAATGGGATGGTAGGTCCTTGGTAAGGGATTTCAATTTATGAATTGATTATTGGATGGTAAAAGTAATTATTAATTAAGGTGATTTTAAGTGATTATTCTATATGTGATGTGTGTGGAATCTTATGATTATCATTTATATTGGTGCAATGGTTGTTGGATTCCATTTGGCTCACCACTATTTTAGACAAGTGATGAGAAACTAGAATATCTAGTGGATTATACAAGAATGATTTTCATACTAATTATTAATTGTGCTCAGGCTAGTGGAGCCATCGTATAGACATGATCTACTATGGGTATGGTTCCTCTTGGTCAGGATATGTATATTTAGACTGAGCGTTAGAGATGTCTAATTTTACTAGGCACACATAAATGATGTATTAGAATACAATATGATCTATTTTTTCACATTAGCATTATGTTATTCCCATGTTCTACTGGTACTTATTTATATGCAGTGTATAATTTAGGTCCCTCATCTAACTAGTCACTAGTGTAATAATTTTCATTTCCATTGTTTTTCAATATTTCTACAACTTTTATGTGATTTTTGTCATTGGAAAGATGAATTTTAGTTTTGAAATGTTTTATTATAAATGTTCTTCAAAAAATTGTCAAACTCATTTCTATTTATTTTTAATTTCTATATTATTCAGTCTCTCTAAAATCCAAAAACCTCACTTTATTAGAAAGTAATTTTTAATCAAATAAGAAAATGAATGGTTATTTTTTAAAAAAGGAATGTATGAAAAACATATATTTATTCATTTTGTTTAAAACATGCGATAAATGAATCTTTTATTTAAAGTAAATGAATAGGTAATAGTTTATTTGGTGATTCATATTTTATTTTAATACTCATGCCTATACATATATTCTAGATTTAGCATTCACTATTGGTTCCATCTTGGACTTGATCACCCTGAGGATAAGTTGGTTTTTTGGGATTAACGAGTGAACCATAGTGTCATTTAGAGATCTATTCATTCATTAGGTTTGGTTCAATTTTAATTTAGTGTATTCACTTATGTACTCACCAAATATTTTATTTATGTTTGGATGGAAATTTATTTCTCCACATATTTTATTTATTTTCTTCAAGTATAATTTTTCCCACTATCTCTTGTTGATTACCTTGGTTCTTGTCCCCACAACAATAAGATCATGAACACCTCTTGGGGATGTTAGGGGATGGATTTGGTGATTTGTTTGGGAATCACATGGGTTGGTTTGTAGAAAAAGCATATCTAAACCAAGGTTATTTACATAACCTATCTTTTTGAGCCCCCATTGTAATTTGGGTTCTCAATTTTGATATATTAGGATTTTCAAAACATATGGTTTATGTACAAAGATGTTTTTGGCCAACAATTATAGTTTAGAACACTGGGTTTCTAAGGGAAGTAGAGTTTTATGTTTTACTTTTCAATATTTATTTCTATAATTTTCATTATATTTATTGGTTTGGTTGAATAAATATTGTACATTTTTCATTGGTTTAATTTTTATGGGTTTTTTGGTTTTTGTGGAATGAAATTGGGGATGGGATGTGGGTCTCCATTGACATAAGAGGGCTTGTAAAGACATGTCGGCCCAAGGAAAAGGGTCAAAAAGTCTCCTTATGGATGTCATTTGATTAGAATATGGCTTCCGACCATATTCCCATGTCACCCATTGACACTCGTCCCCCCTTGGAATTTATTTTGGGTATCTCTTAACATTAAATTTTTCTCAATTAATTAGATAAAATTATAAAATTCATATTCAAAGAGGTGATGTTTTTTTGGAGATGATGAAGGATTTTTTATATTTATTTTAAATAATTTCTTAGAAATGTCCATCTAAATAAATTTATTTTTTATGAAATGTGTTTATAGTTATATAATTTTATGCAAAATTATGGTTTTTAAATGAGAATGTTTTTTAATTGGAAATGGTTTTTATTTGTTGATATAGTTCAATATATTTTTGTTATAATAAAATAGAATGAGGTGTGGAGTTGAATTTCGTTTTTACGGGTTGTTTAGAAAGATCTAAAAAAATGTTTTGGGAAGCTTCTGAGTTGGTTTCTTATTATTTTCAATGTTTAACTGTAATAAGTTCTATTTTGGGAGTTGTTTATGATTTTTTGTGTTTCCTTATTATTTTGTTTATAATCCCACCAATAATTTAATGGATATTCAATGTGCAGCTATGACTGTCTCACTATTAGTTGACCACATAATTTATCAACCAAAATACTTCCTCATTGAGCATTAGATGTTGAACCCTACTCTCTTTAAAGGTCAAATATATCCCTTTTAATTGTAATTGTGGATGAGAGAAATGAAAATGATATTTGGTTTCCATGAGCTTCATTAGTATTGTCACGACCCGTCCTCGGGGCCCGTGCCGTGACTACCCCAAGCCCGCCTTCCATAGGCCAGGGGCTGGCGACTAACACCAAGGCGTAAATCCCAACAAAAAGGGAAGGAATTGCCTTTGAAAAGTAAACAAGCACCACAGAGTAAGCAAGCTGAAAAGTAAACACTAAGTAAAAACTATACAAGCTGTGCTGAAAGTAAAAGGGGCCGGAAATACAAGCCCAACTGTAAAGTACAGCTGAAAGGAAAACGACAACTGAAAGGAAAAACTACAGCGTCGAGCCGTCCTCTGGAAGTCCCACATGAAGGGTGGGTACAGATAGCCTCCACTGCTCCTCGGGTCCACCTAGCCGCTCTGAGTACGTCCCGCCCAGTGGTCCACCTCCAGGTACTGTCCTGCTCCGCACGCCTCCTCCACGATCAGCGCTGTCCGTCGTCTGCAACCAACACCACGAAGTGCGGGCATAGCCCGTGCAGGGGTTAGTATAAGCTACTCAGTAGGGACCCCGAGACCCCCGAAGGTCTCCCGAAATCCACAAAGGATAAGTCACGAAGGAGAGATACAATCACGAAGTAACATCTGACACGGCTTAGGTATATTCCCGTACATATACCTAAGTCATCAATTCCCCGATCGGCTCCAACGTCCGAGCCCTAGCACAACCCAGTCCACACAGGGAAGCAAAACGCATAAACACGCAGGATAGAACAACACAATCCACAAAGGAGAGTAAACAGTAAATCCACACAGGATAGCTCAACACAATCCACAAAGGAGTGAAACACAAGATTCAGCTCACACAGGTATACTTCTTCGGATGACGATAAAGATGATCACTGAACCATCCAAGTCGTCGGACCTACGAAGGATCGATAGGTACTAACCTCGCAGTGACCCACACAGGATCGAACCCACACAGGATTGGGCCCACGTAGGACCTGTAGGAGTTGGCTCACACAGAACCGCTGAGTGTAGACCCACACAGGATCGGACCCACACAGGATCGGGCCCACACAGGACCGGGCCCACGCAGGACCTGTAGCACTGATCCACGTAGGATCGCTGAGTGCAGTAGTCGTCGCAGTCCGTTGAGGATCTCTGCACAGTCATCGCCGCAGTCCACTGAGGATCTCTGCACGGTCTTCGTCGGAGTCCACGGAGGATCTCTGCACGGTCGTCGTCGGAGTCCACGGAGGATTTCTGCACGGTCGTCGCCATCGAGGGAGCAGTTGCATCCAGCACTAGGGTTCCCGCACACAGCAAGCATGTTCGGGAGGGTCCGCTCCACGAGCCGAGAGGCTGATACATCAACTGTCACGAAGTCCGAAGTTGATGTATCCAAAAGTTCCGTATCGTCAACAGGAACTCAACGTCGCAGACGGCGCGTCAAACGGACGCCTGGTCTGAGAGTTATTGGCATTTTCGTCCCAGGGGCCCGGTTGGTTTTTAAGGAAAAACCATCCCGACCGCACTCCACCTACGTCCAAACCTCGGGCGGAGTATGCCAAAAGATCCGTCTCACTTAGAGAAATTCAACAAAGCTGACGACACGTCAATCGGACGTCCCTAGCTCAAGATATGAGTGTTTCCGCTCCGAGGGCCCGGTTGGTCTCGTGTACGAACCAAACCGGCCGAACTCAAGGTATTCCGAAACCTTGAGTTCGATATACCGAAACGACCGTCTCGATCCAAGGATCGCGTTGCCGCTGACGGCGAGTTGTTTGGAGGCACGAAGCTCAAGTTACGGGCGTTTGAACGAAAACGTCCGAAGAAGGGGGGTACGGGCCCGGGCCGACCCGGCCCGACCTGGCCCGGCCAGGGCCGGTCCGGCTCGGCCGGCTCGGCTCTTCCGAGCGGCGCGGGTGGAAGCCGCGGGCGCGGCCGCGGTTGAGAGAGAACCGCGTCCCGCGTGCGGGCCGCGCTGGCGAACCGCGGACGCGGCTCTGCCGCGTCCCGCCTGGGTGAATCGGACCCGCGCGGCCGCGGGTCCGTTGGCCGCCGCCGCCGCGGCTTTAGCCGCGGCGTCCCGCACCGCCGGTAGCTTCCGCGGGCCGCCGGCGTCGCTCCGGTGGCCCGTTTTCCTTCCCGTCTGCACCGTTGCTCCTCCCGGGATCCATTCTTTACTGCGGGATCGTCAAACAACCGCTGCGGCACGTTCCGTCGGCGTCCGTCAAATCCGCACAAAATGAAGAACGGCGGAGGGTCGTCGGGCCGTGTTCGTTTGGCCCGCACCCTCCGCGTTAGAGATAAACAACCGAGAGAAATTTATTCCACACAGGAAACAACAATTTCTAATAAGATTAAAAAAATTGTTCACAAAACGGTTCTTTAATTTCTTTAAGAAACATTGATGGGAATAATTAAAAAGGGGTAATTTTCCAAAATAAATCCCTACCTCGTCGATCGTCACGCGCGGGCGTTCTTCGCGGAAAAGATCGTCGCGGAAGAGAGGGATCGTCGCGTCGTCGCGGGGAGGCGTCGCGTCGTCGCGGAATCCGGTGTTGAGTCGGCGAACTCAATGCACCATGAAACAGCAGATTTAATTTAATTAATTAAATCCGTGTTTTTGGTTAAGAACCACGAATGAAATTATGGAAGGTCCGAGACTCTTACCTCAAGAAGCCGATCGAAGATCCGTCGCGGAGGAAGAGACGTCGCAGAAGAACGTTGTCGGCGATGCGGATCAAGGTGTCGCGTCGTCGACTTCCGGGTTCAGCGTTCTTCGCGTTCTACGCGTTCTTCACGTTCTTCGCGAGGGAGAAGAAGAAACAAGGATCCTCTCAAATCTTCTCAAAATATTTTGGGTTGGTCTTGTTTTATTAATATGCCAACACACGAAAACCGGTTAAGAAACGATTGAATGAATTCGTTGAATTAATTCAACGAAAGAAACAGTCCATTTAATTCACGAAAGAAACAGCCCATTTAATTCATGAAAGAAACATCCCATTTAAATGGTCTATTAAGAATTTAGAAAACGCGTCGGTTGACTTTCATTAAGACGGGTTTTCACGGGTGCGTTTCTTAGCGGAAAGAAACGGCGGGGCTCGTGCGGGCCCCACCTCACAAATATCCTACCAAGGGGGTAGGATATTTCTGGATAGTATCCTATCCAGTTCAACTCAGTTCAAGCCGCCTTTAAGTGGCTTCAAGTGGCTTCCAAGTGGCTTACATGAAATAAAATAAATTTGTCGCAAAATTATTTTATTTCGTAACTTTAAGCCCGAAAATTAAAAACCACACCCGAGCAAACGCAGCTCCGGAAGAGGCATTTCTAAGCGAATACCGGCGCTACGATTTCATCGGTGCCCTCAGAATTCGATTCCGGGCACCAGTTCAAAAGTTAGAAAAACCCGCTCGTCCGTTCACTGAACGTACCCGAGCCAAACTTCAGAAAATGATTCCGGGCACACCGGGCCTCGGAATCAGGTGCCGTCAGAAACTGCGCTATTGAAAAATTCAAAAGAAAATTAAGAAAAAAATTTCGTTGAAATTTACGGGTCTTTACATTACTCCCACCTCAGGACTTTACGTTCTCGTAAAGATACATCAAAAACTAGGGAAACAAATGTGGGTACTGAGCACACATCTGAGCCTCCCGCTCCCAAGTGCTCTCCTGGAGGTTCCCGTGCTGCCATCTGATGCGCACAAGAGGAATCGATCACCCACGTAGGACCCGCTCCTGTCGATCCTCTATCTCCACTGGGACCTCCGCAAAAGTCGCTCCATCATCCACGTCTAGCTCCCCATAGTCAATGATGTGTGTCGGGTCGTGCACGTATCTCCTCAGCTGGGATACGTGGAAGACGTCGTGCACCCGGTGCAACTGAGGTGGCAGAGCCAGACGATAAGCCACCTCGCCAACCCTGATGAGGACCTGGAAGGGTCCAATGAAGCGTGGAGACAACTTGCCGCCTCGGCCAAATCTCCTCAAACCACGTCGAGGTGAGACCCGCAAGAAGACGTGGTCGCCATCCTCGAACTCTAGTGGCCTCCGCCTCCTATCAGCATATGACTTCTACCGGATCTGTGCTGTCCTCATCCGCTCCTGGATGACCTGGACCTTCTCTGTCGTGGCCCGGACCATCTCTGGTCCCACAAGTGCTGACTCTCCAGGGTCTTTCCATCACAAAGGAGATCTGCAAGGCCTGCCGTACAACGCCTCGTAGGGTGCCATTCCGATGGTGGAGTGGTAGCTGTTGTTGTACGCGAACTCCATCAAGGGTAGGTGGTCCTCCCAGCTGCGACCAAAGTCGAGGACACATGCGCGGAGCATGTCCTCAAGAGTCTGAATGGTCCTCTCCGTCTGACCATCCGTCTGAGGGTGAAAGGCGGTGCTCAGACGTAGCCGCGTACCGAAGGCCTCCTGCAACCCCTTCCAAAGCCGGGAAGTAAAACGATCATCCTGATCAGAGACGATAGTCGATGGCACACCGTGAAGTCGTACAATCTCCTGAACGTAGAGACTCCCCAAGCTCTATACTGAGCCCTGCTCTCGGATGGGCAAGAAGTGTGCCGACATGGTGAGTCGGTCAACAATTACCCAAATGGAATCATGACCTCTGGAAGTGCGAGGAAGTCCGGTCACGGAGTCCATAGATATCCCGTCCCACTTCCACTGCGGGACCTCCAAGGGCTGTACCAAACCTGCTGGTACCTGATGCTCTGCCTTCACCTGCTGGCAGGTGAGGCACCGTGAAACGAACTCTGCCACAGCCTTCTTCATGCCCGGCCACCAGTGCTGTCGTCTGAGATCCTGGTACATCTTTGCCACTCCAGGATGTACCGCCAAAGGAGAAGTCTGATACACTCTCAGCACCTCCTCTCGTAAAGCGACTGGTACCAAGGTACGTCCCCTGAAAAGGACATCGTGCTCTGCTCCAAGGGAGAAACCATCAGGTGCCTGTCCCGAGGATATCTGTGCACGCCGTGTCTCACAGTAAATGTCCCCATGCTGTGCCTCTCTGACTCGCTGAAGAAGTGTAGGAGAGACTGTGAGAGACTGAAGGAAGGCTGCTCCGTCTCTATCCACGAAGGATATCTGCAAAGCGGCTAGCTGCTCTGTCACCTCCTCATGTAGCTGGATGCCCGTCCTCCTGCTGAGGGAATCATCCACCACGTTCCCCTTCCAAGGAGTATAGACTATCTCAAAGTCATAGTCCTGGAGGAACTCGAGCCATCGCCGCTGTCTCAGGTTCAGGTCCTTCTGAGAGAAGATGTACCTGAGACTCTGGTGGTCAGAAAAGACTCTGAAGCGCTCGCCCATCAAATAGTGTCGCCATGTCTTCAGGGCAGAGACCACTGCTGCCAACTCCATGTCATGGGTAGCGTAGTTCTGCTCATGAGGCCTCAACTGACGTGATTTGTAGGTAATCACGACCCGCTCCTACATCAGGACACACCCGAGTCTGGTCCCTGATGCATCACAGTAGACTACGTATCCAACTCCCTCCTCAGGAAACCTCAAGATAGGTGCGCTGGTCAACCTCTGCCTCAACTCCTGGAAGCTCTGCTGACATTTTTCTGACCACACGAAGGGTTTCCCCTTCTTCGTCAATGCTGAGAGTGGGGCCGCAACTCTAGAGAAGTCCGACACAAATCTCCGATAGTATCCGGCTAGGCCCAAGAAACTCCGCACCTCTGTCACGCTCTTGGGTGGCTCCCAAGCTAGCACTGCCTCGATCCTCGCGGGATCCACTGCAAATCCCGCCTCAGAAATGACGTGCCCCAAGAAGTGGACCTCATGTGATCAGAACTGAGACTTCGAGAGCTTTCCATAAAGATGGTGCTCTCGGAGTGTGTCTAGTACAACACGCAGATGGTAGGCGTGCTCCTCCTCCGTCGTCGAGTACACCAAAATGTCGTCGATGAAGACCACGACAAATCGATAGAGGTATGGCTTGAAGATCCTGTTCATGAGGCTCATGAACATTTCTGGAGCGTTGGTCATGCCGAAAGGCATAACCAAGAACTCATAGTGGCCATATTGACACCTGAAGGTCGTCTTCTGCACATCCTCGTCTCGAACTCTAAGCTAATGATAGCCTGACCTGAGGTCTACCTTCGAGAACCACCATGCTCCCTTGAGCTGGTCGAAGAGGTCATCAATCCTGGGTAGCGGATACTTGTTCCTCACTGTCACCTGATTCAGGCGACGATAATCGACACACAGTCGCAAGCTCCCGTCTTCCTTCTTGGCGAACAAAATCGGGGAAGCCCAGGGCGAAACACTGGGTCGGATGAACCCCTTGCCCTGCAAGTCCTCCAACTGTACCCGCAGCTCTCGAAGCTCAGCGGGGGCCATCCGATATGATGGAGTGGATATCGGGGCTGTCCCGGGGTACATGTCAATATAAAAGTCTACCTCTCTGTGAGGAGGTAGTCCTGGAACGTCGTCGGGAAAGACGTCCGCGTACTGATCCACCACTGCAGGAAAACTGGGACTCCGCACGTCAACTGCTCCCAGGATGAGGCTAGCCAACTGATGAGTGATGGGCTGACCTCTCCTCTGCGTGAGTCCATCCTGTGATGCTAAGGCTCCCTTCTCGCCGGTGAAGGTGAACCTGCTCCCGTCGGTGCGCACACATCGCACCTTGCGCCTAATGCAGTCAATCTGAGCATGGACCGTAGATAACCAATCCATGCCCAAGATGACGTCGTAAGGCCTAGACGCTACTACAAGAAGATCCCAGCCGAAGCTCTCGCCTCCTAGAATAAGCTCACACTGCCGGCACCAGTGCGTAATCGTCGAGTCTGCTCCCGTAGGAGTATCTAGCCGTAAGGATCGAGCCAACGACTCCGTCTGAATCTCCGAGTTCCGAACAAGGGCAGTGGCTATGAAAGAGTGACTCTCTCCTGTGTCTATCAGAACTGCAGCAAGGGTGGAATAGACACAGATCATACCTCGAATCATCTCTGGCGCACCATGGTCGTAGGCCGCCGCTGCCTGGAGCTGAGCCTGTCTCTGCCCGCCAGCTCCCTGTGGTCGGGGCGGGCCTCCTGGTGGTGGTGGTGGCAGAGCCTCAAATTGTCGCCCACCACCTGCTGCTCGGCCAGCTCCTCTGCCACGTCCGCCTCCTCCATGCGGACCACCACAGTCGACCCTCTGCCTCTGCCTGGGTGGTCCCTCCACCGTCTGTTGTCCCTCGGTACGATGGGTCAGGCAGTCACGAGCCATGTGGCCCCGCCCGCCGCACTCGTAACACTGCCTGCCTCTCGGAAGACTGGCTCCGGGCTGGGTGCCCTGCACTACTGAGCTAGTTTCCCGAGGTCTCCTTCCGGAAGGTTTGGTCCGCCTGGAACCCTGAGTCATCCGCCGGCTACCAGCTGCCGATGACTCCGCTATCTGCCGCCCTGCGGTAGGTCTCGCTGTGGACTCAGCCAGGAAGCTCTCGATCAGGAGGGCTCGCTCCAGTACTCCTGCCTGGGTCGGGATGCTGAGGGAGATCAGCGATGCCCTGATCTCGTGTCACAATCCCTGCTCGAAGGTCCGGGCCCGGAAGAAGGGGTCCCGTACCATGTCTGTCGAGTAGCGAGATAGGTCGGTGAACCTCGCCGCGTACTGAGCGACCATCAAGATGCCCTACCGCAGCTGAAGAATCTCCTGGATGCGCACCGCATGGAGGGTGGCCGGGACGAACTCTGAGCGGAAGAGGCTCTCGAAGTCCGTCCAGATGAGGGTGGCCTCATCGTGTACCTGGAGCATCAGGCTCCACCAGCGTCCAGCTGCTGCGTGCAGTAGGCTCGCCGTGAGGATCACCATGAGGTCTGCTGGTGTCCTCACTAGCCTGAAAACTCGGACGACCACTTCCAGCCAGTCCTCGACTTCCTGGGGGTCTGACTCCCCACGGAACCTGGGTGGTCGCTGGCACTGGAACTCGTGCAGAGCTCCGAGGCGTCGTGCGTCGTCAGCTGCCAGTGCTGGTAGCATCAGGGGCTCGGCGGGTAAAGGTACCGCCGGTGCCTTTGCTGTCAACGGGCCCTGTACTGAGGCCTCTTCGCTCGGCGGGCTGTCGTCGCGCCCTACTCTAGGAACCCTAGCTGGCTGCTGTTGTCGTGCCATCCTGAAAAGGAAACAAGTATGCCACGGTCAGAACAGTATACCTGGTGAGCTGACACAAGTGATCACAAAGAAAACTTGAAACACACATGCAATCAATGTTTTCGTGCATTAAGTCGGGAATCAGAAGTCAGGGTCCTGGTGTATGGATACGTCAGCCGCCGCACCAACACTGGACTCCCTGGACTAATAAACACACTCAATACGCTAAACACTATTGCTTCACATAGAAGAAAGATCAGAGTCTACGGTAGAACCGACCACCTCTGATACCAATTTGTCACGACCCGTCCTCGGGGCCCGTGTCGTGACTACCCCAAGCCCGCCTTCCATATGCCAGGGGCTGGCGACTAGAACCAAGGCGTAAATCCCAACAAAAAGGCAAGGCATTGCCTTTGAAAAGTAAACAAGCACCACAGAGTAAGAAAGAGGAAAAGTAAACACTAAGTAAAAACTGTACAAGCTGTGCTGAAAGTTAAAGCTGCCGGAAATACAAGCCCAACTGTAAAGTACAACTGAAAGGAAAAACAGCAACTGAAAGGAAAAACTGCAGCGTCGAGCCGTCCTCTGGAAGTCCCACCTGAAGGGTGGGTACAGAGAGCCTCCACTGCTCCTCGGGTCCACCTAACCGCTCCGAGTACGTCCCGCCCAGTGGTCCACCTCCAGGTACTGTCCTGCTCCGCACGCCTCCTCCACGATCAGCGTTGTCCGTCATCTGCAACCAACACCACGAAGTGCGGGCATAGCCTGTGCAGGGGTGAGTATAAGCTACTCAGTAGGGACCCTGATACCCCCAAAGGTCTCCCAAAATCCACAAAGGATAAGTCACGAAGGAGAGATACAATCACGAAGTAACATATGACACGGCTTATGTATATTCCCATACATATACCTAAGTCATCAATTCCCCGATCGGCTCCAACGTCCGAGCCCTAGCACAACCCAGTCCACACTGGGAAGCAAAACGCATACCCACGCAGGATAGAACAACACAATCCAGAAAGGAGAGTAAACACTAAATCCACACAGGATAGCTCAACACAATCCACAAAGGAGAGAAACACAATATTCAGCTCACACAGGTATACTTCTTCGGATGACGATAAAGATGATCATTGAACCATCCAAGTCGTCGGACCCACGAAGGATCGATAGGTACTAACCTCGCAGTGACCCACACAGGATCGGACCCACACAGGATCGGGCCCACGCAGGACCTGTAGGAGTTGGCTCACGCAGAACCGCTGAGTGTAGACCCACACAGGATCGGACCCACACAGGATCGGGCCCACACAGGACCGGGCCCACGCAGGACCTATAGCACTGATCCACGTAGGATCGCTGAGTGCAGTAGTCGTCGCAGTCCACTGAGGATCTCTGCACGGTCGTCGCCGCAGTCCACTGAGGATCTCTGCACGGTCGTCGTCGGAGTCCACGGAGGATCTCTGCACGGTCGTCGTCGGAGTCCACGGAGGATCTCTGCACGGTCGTCCTCGGAGTCCACGGAGGATCTCTGCACGGTCGTCGCCGTCGAGAGAGCAGTCACAGCCAGCACTAGGGTTCCCGCACACAGCAAGCTTGTTCGGGAGGGTCCGCTCCACGAGCCGAGAGGCTGATACATCAACTGTCACGATGTCCGAAGCTGAGGTATCCAAAAGTTCTGTATCGTCAACAGGAACTCAACGTCGCAGACGGCGCGTCAAACGGACGCCCGGTCTGAGAGTTATTGGCATTTTCGTCACAGGGGCCCGGTTGGTTTTTAAGGCAAAACCAACCTGAACTCCCTCCACCTGCGTCCACACCTCGGGCGGAGTATTCCAAAAGATCTGTCTCACTTAGAGGAATTCAACAAAGCTGACATCACGTCAATCGGACGTCCGTAGCTCAAGATATGAGTGTTTCCGCTCCGAGGGCCCGGTTGGTCTCGTGTACAAACCAACCCGGCCGAACCCAAGGTATTCTGAAACATTGAGTGCAATATACCGAAACGACCGTCTCGATCCAAGGATCGTGTTGCCGCTGACGGCGAGTCGTTTGGAGGCACGAAGCTCAAGTTACGGGCGTTTGAACGAAAACGTCCGAAGAAGGGGGGTACGGGCCCGGGCCGACCCGGCCCAACCCCCCACTGGGCCGGCCCGAACCGGGTCGACCCGAACCAGGTCGACCCGACCCGGTTGGCCCGGCCCGGCCAGGGCCGGTCCGGCTCGGCCGAGCGGCGCAGGTGGAAGCTGCGGGCGCAGCCGCGGTCGAGAGAGAACCGCGGCCCGCATGCGGGCCGTGCTGGCGAACCGCGGGCGCGGCTCTGCCGCGTCCCGCCTAGGCGAACCGGACCCGCGCGGCCGCGGGTCCATTGGCCGCCGCCGCCACAGCATCAGCCGCGGCGGCCTCGTCCGGCGGCGCGCCGGGGCGCCGCCGGCAGCTTCTGCGGGCCGCCGGCGTCGCTCCGGTGGCCCATTTTCCTTCTCGTCTGCGCCGTTGCTCCTCTCGGGATCCGTTCTTTACTGCGGGATCGTCAAACAACCGCTGCGGCACGTTCCGTCGTCGTCCGTCAAATCCGCACAAAACGAAGAACGGCGGAGGGTCGTCGGGTCGTGTTCGTTTGGCCCGCACCCTCCGCGTTAGAGATAAACAGCCGGGAGAAATTTATTCCACACAGGAAACAACAATTTTTAATAAGATTAAAAAAATTGTTCACAAAACTGTTCTTTAATTTCTTTAAGAAATATTGACGGGAATAATTAAAAAGGGGTAATTTTCCAAAATAAATCCCTACCTCGTCGATCGTCGCGCGCGGGCGTTCTTCGCGGAAAAGATCGTCGCGGAGGAGAGGGATCGTCGCGTCGTCGCGGGGAGGCGTCGCGTCGTCGCGGAATCCGGTATTGAGTCGGCAAACTCAACGCACCATGAAACAGCAGATTTAATTTAATTAATTAAATCTGTGATTTTGGTTAAGAACCACGAAGGAGATTAAGGAAGGTCTGAGACTCTTACCTCAAGAATCCGATCGAAGATCCGTCGCGGAGGAAGAGACGTCGCAGAAGAACGTTGTCGGCGATGCGGATCAAGGTGTCGCGTCGTCGACTTCCAGGTTCGGCATTCTTCGCATTCTTCGCGTTCTTCGCATTCTTCGCGAGGGAGAAGAAGAAACAAGGATCCTCTCAAATCTTCTCAAAAGATTTTGGGTTGGTCTTATTTTATTAATATGCCAACACACGAAAACCGGTTAAGAAAAGATTGAATTAATTCGTTGAATTAATTCAACGAAAGAAACAGGCCATTTTAATCACGAAAGAAACAGCCCATTTAATTCACGAAAGAAACAGCCCATTTAAATGGTCTGTTAAGAATTTAGAAAACGTGTCGGTTGACTTTCATTAAGACGGGTTTTCACGGGTGCGTTTCTTAGCGGAAAGAAACGGCGGGGCTCGTGCGGGCCCCACCTCACAAATATCCTACCAAGGGGGTAGGATATTTCTGGATAGCATCCTATCCAGTTCAACTCAGTTCAAGCCGCCTTTAAGTGGCTTCAAGTGGCTTCCAAGTGGCTTAAGTGAAATAAAATAAAGTTGTCGCAAAATTATTTTATTTCTTAACTTTAAGCCCGAAAATTAAAAACCACACCCGAGCAAACGCAACTCCGGAAGAGGCGTTTCTAAGTGAATACCGGCGCTACGATTTCATCAGTGCCCTCAGAATTCAATTCCGGGCACCGGTTCAAAAGTTAGAAAAACCCGCTCGTCCGTTCACTGAACGTACCTGAGCCAATCTTCGGAAAATGATTCCGGGAACACCGGGCCTCGGAATCAGGTGCCGTCAGAAACTGTGCTCTTGAAAAATTCCAAAGAAAATTAAGAAAAAAATTTCCTTGAAATTTACGGGTCTTTACAAGTATCAAAAAGGAATGTTGAAAACCTCTATGATCAATGTTTCGTGTTTTTAGGGGAGGAAGTCATCCATTAGAAAAAATTTCAATAATACCTCAACTAAGAATTATCTAAGGATTAGTTGTACTGATAATACATTACAATGCGGTGATGGTGGTGATGGTGATAGAGATGTTCTTCCTTCAGAATGATGATGGACCCTCATCTGATTTTGGGTATCATTTTTGGATATAGGTCCATGTATCCCTATGTTTTTTATGGATGAATATAAGAAATGATCACTTTTTGAGAATGATATTCATCTAGATCTTCTGTTTATTGTGTTACAAGTCTATCTTAGATCATTTGCTTATGTGGTCAAGAATGTGGTTCATGTTTAAACCATTTTAAAAGGGGTGTATGAGGTTTCCAATTCTCTTTCATCCACTTTATGTTGTGAAGGTAACTCTAGTAAATATATATTAATGTCTCTTGAAAATGATTGTGAGAGTGGTGGAATTTAGAGGACTTCTTATCATTCGCCATCTTCTACTCAGTATATGACTATCGTGTGTCTTCGATGTGTCATGTTGGGTCATAAAAAGACTTTATGTCTCAATTCTCTAAAGACAAATAGTGATTTATGATTTAATGGATTTCTCCAAATGATCATGATCGCTGTCGATCATAGGAAGAGTAGAGTCAAAGCAACTCCCTAGTATAATTTTTGGGGTCAATTGGATGAATTTGTATCTGGTGTTGAGTCATATTTAATGTTTTTGATGTAAATTACCATCTCATTATAATTTTTGAACACTAAGATGTTGTATTTTTTGGAAATGTAAAAGGGTTTGTTGTATTATTTGGTGTGTTTTAATCTAATAGAAACACATTTGGGGGTAATTCAAATTTTTTCATCTATGAGTGAAATAGTGTTATTTTTTATGCTAAGTTCCCTTTTTCTGTATTCTTTTATGGATTGGTAAGTGGTTTTTACAATTAAGGAAATCAATGTTTGATCAGGTCTAGTATCTAATACAAATTTTGATATAATTTTTATATCCTAGTCTCCCAAAAATATTAAAATTATAGCCATGTTTCTCCCATATCATCTTTTGTCATCTAATTCGTAGTCCTGTTGATGAATGTTAGTCTCTTAGAGTAGGTCTGATGGTTATGGTGATGGTAAAATGTTTAGATTATGGTTTGGAATTTTCATAGTCAATAAAATATTGTTTGAATCCAATTGTTTTTTTGGGTGAGAATATAAGTATTGTTTCCTGGGTGCTCAAGGAGTTCTTAGGTTTTAGGATTTCAGTCATCTGAATGAGTGAAGCTTCAACTTTTTCTTAATCAACTTGAAAAAATGAAACATAATAAAAATAGAAATAATTATGATGGGGAGAATTTCCACACCTCGATTTTTATTTTTCTATTTTATATTGGTTTACCATATTGTAATAAGATCATCCATTTTTTCATGTTTTCGATACAAATTATATATTTTTTGTGGTTTTTATTCTATTGTGTGGTTTTTGTGAATGGTTAAGGGGAAACCGTGCGACCAACTAATTTAGATTCTATTCTCAGTTTTTCTTCTTTATAATGCTTGGGGATTCATAGGTTTAAAATGTTTATATTCAAACAATGCGACTCCAAGGAGTAACTGTGTGGTTTTAAGGGTTTCCTTAGATTAGGGTTCACAACCAGAGAATGGTTAGTACAAATTATATAAGAAGTGTATTCATGCTTAAGTGATTTTTAATAGAACCAAACTACATGTTTGGCACATGGATTCAAAAAATATGTGACCAAAATTTTCTGTTTTATTGTGAATATAGTAAGGAATGAATTGTTGGATCATTTGTTTCTAATCGTCATTTCCTAACTCAGCATTTGACCAGATTCTTTAGAAATGTATTTCTTCAATTTGTTCCCAATTGGTATTTTAATACCAAAGCACCTCTCATCCCAATCATTCAACTCATTAAACTCAGGGGGTTCCTCATTTCTTCCTCGATCCACCATGCCTCCCCATATGGTGGAATCATGAGGTTTTATGATCATTTGGCAGGATTTCTCAATGTTACCACTTCTTTCTTATTCCCCTTCAATTTTCATCAATTTTAATATTATTTCTTCTCATCCCTTGGTTACTTTAGTCTAGGGTTAATGTTTAATTTGTTTTAATTTTTTGGGTTTGACTTCATAAGTACCCACTTTGTCTTTTTTTTCACTTTTGTCCATCTTGAAGCTAATTCAGGTGGTTGTATTCAATGATCATAGAGTTTAGGTAGTCTAAAATCTGAATTTGGCCTCCATATTTATAAAACATAAATTTCATGATGTTCTAAACGAGTTTTAGTATTAATTATTGATATTTATATGTTTTTAATAATTACTTGAAATGAAATAAAGTTAATGACCCCCAAATTTGATTATATACAATTGATTAACGAGGCCTTGTAGACCATGTGATCAATGAAATAACTATTTGGACTATATAATTATTTTTCATTTTCTTAAGGGTAAATCTAATTTAAATATATGTTTTATATATTTTAGGAAATTCAATGTGGTGTGTCTGGATCCCTTTGACATTTTTTTCACACTCAAAGGATATGTGAGGCCGAATTGGCATGTTTGAAAAATGGATTTCATGGAAAAATGTCCTTGGGATTTCCCTCTCTTTCCACAATCATGGTTTGTAAATTCCCCTTGAGAATTTATGATCAAAGGGTAAGAGAAATTTTTACATGGCGTGATTTATGGTGATTCTTGGATGTGAGTTGCATATAGTGGATTGTGTGTATTATTTATATTGATGTGTTGGTTGTTTGATTCCCATTGGCTCACCCACATCTTAGACATATCATGGGAACCAAACATAGAAAATTTATTCTTCATGAACACTTGAAGCCCTATTTTAGGATCAATGTCTAATGTTTTGCCCATTTGTATGGACACACTATACATTGGGGATGATTCCCCTCAGTTAGGCTAGGTGTTGTATAACCAAGTGTTACGGATGTTTGATTGCATCATGTGCACCGATATGTTGATTCAAGTTATTTTATTTTATTATTTTCCCCTGATATCCTTGTAGAAAAATTATTTATTTTAGGAGAATAATTTAGGTTCCTCATATGAATTATTCACTTGTATAGTTTTTTACTTTTCCATTGTTAGTTTTTCATTATTTATGAAACTATTTTGTGAGGTGTCTTATTGGTAATGATTAGTTTTTTTATTGATATATTTTATAATACTTTTTTTAGAAAAATGTTTATTCTAATTTCTATTTATTTCTAAATTCCATCATCTCTTTCTCAAAAATACTCAAACCTATCCTTTTTTGAAGGGATCTATTTATCAAAGCGGTCAATGGATCATGATTTTTTTAAAACAGAATGTATGAAAAACCTATATATATACATTTTATTTCAATGTTATGAGAAATAAATGTTTTATTTAATAGAAATTAATAGGGAATAATTTATTTGGGAACACATATTGGGTTCTAATACCCACTCCTATACTTTTATCACTATTTTTATCCTTAGGTGTAGGGTCCATCGTGTTTTTGATTTTCAAAGGGATGTGTTGGGTTTTTTATTTAGTGGGTGAACTATAGGGTCACATGGAGATCTTTTCAATTTTCAGTTTTGGTTTTGTTTTTTTAGTCTATATTATTTTGTTCATGTAAATTAATTTATTTATGTTGGACTCCCAATTTATTTTTCCCCTAAATTTTTCTATTTTGATTGGGAGAAATCATTCCCACAGTATCTTGTAGATTCCCATAGAGCTTTTCATAACCATGGGGTGATTAGTATCATGCGTCAGGGATCTCAAAGGCCTACATAGGTGACATGTTCGGGGTCAATATGATTTGGTTCATTAAAACATGAAACCATTTCATGTTGGGAATTGTTTAATTAATGAGTATTCTGATAAATCGATTTCCTTGGTTTAAAAAACCCAGATCAAACATTAAATGAAATGAAACATTTTCATGTTGTTTATTCATTTCACGCCCTAAACTGGTACATGACATCTTCTAGGAAATATTTACATGTAGTGTAACTTGTTCACGATGTGTATTCATTTCAAACACTAAACCAGTTCACAACATCTTCTTTTCAATAGTTTCACATCTTGTAAATGTCTAGCAGATAGCTCTCAACCCTATTTCTATAGGAAAATCCTAAACCACATCTGAATCCTTAAAACCCCTTGAATAAAACTCTTAAACCCTTACAAAAATTATATTGAGACTTTATTCATTCATACAAACATAAATTCTAGAATATTTAGTCATTTTACTTAATAATATATCTATTTTCCCAAAATAATCTCAACAAAAAAATATTCAATAATGAAAGAAAATATAACTAAAATAGGTTCAATAAAAAACTCAAAAAGTGAAATGCCTAGAAAATATGGGATCATATAACCTAACCACTATATAAAAACTCATCCTAAGGGATATTCATAGTATAAAAATGGGGTTTCAACGAACATGATTTTCCATTTTTCCTGAATATATGATTCCATATATTAGTTATACTCTTGATTATAACCATGCTATCAATGCCCTCAAAGTGGATGTGTAGTCTTTCCCTAGAGATACTTCTCACTACGATATACTATCTGTAACTGATGATCCTCAAAGGATACATCTACAACAAGATCTATGTCATCAATTTCTACCACATGAGAAGGTAATGGATGATATATTTAAAGCTATGACCTATTGAACATTTCATGAATGGAACTCTTGTTGTATAGATGGTCCAACTATTATGAAACTAGACCAAACCTTTTCACTATCTAAAATAGAATGAAAATATTGGGAACTAGATTTACATGTATCCTGATACGGTATGGCCTCAATCTAGGAAACACCCAATGGAAAAGAAGAAGACTTACCTAAATCTCAAGAGGTTATCTCTTATAGTATGTATATGATTTATTCCATCTCTGTAGAGACACTAACAACTTCCTCATCAACATAACCTACTCAAATGTATCATGAATGATACAATGTCCAATAAGCACTAACTCAACTATGTCTAACAAAAAATGAGGAAAACAACATTTCCTACCATAAAATTCCTTGAATGGTTCCATATGGATTGATAACTAGAAGTTGTTGTTATTGGAAAACTCTATGAGTATTAAATGTTACACTCATGAACCAACATAATCCAAAACATTGACTCGTATCATATTGTCTAAAATATGAATAGACTATTCAGATTGGCTGTCAATTTATTGATCATAATCTAAAATGAACCTTTGATCCTTGGTCCATTTAAAGACAATTCTAGTACTGATATATTAGACAAGGATCTCTGTAAAAAATGATGCATTATAGAACACCATGGAACCAAACTATCTCCCACATATAATGAAAACCCTGATCATCATTAGTGAAGGTATCCCTAATAAAAATGATTTTGGATAACATCACCTATTGATATACTATCAAAAATAATGAATCATTCATAGATGGGATCCTAGATAATTCTATTACAAAGTCCATAGTGACATCTCCCCAATTCTACTCTAGAATGTGTATTGGTTGAAACAACCTAGCATGTCTATGGCACACATATATCACCTACTGACAACTGAAAGATCTCACCACATATAATCTTACCTCCTTCTTCATTCCTTAAAACCAATGTTATTCTATGGAGATCATGATACATCATTTTTGTAATAGGATATAACACCCTTTTAGACGAATACAACTATCTCATAATCTCCCTATGAAATACCATAGGAACCATAATCAGCCATGGAAAAATAAATAATTTCCACTTATAAGTGATCATGATGAAGACTCTTCACAATATAAGTTGTCTCTAAAAGCTAAGACCTCTAGATCAAGTAACATCTCTTCCTTCATCTGGTAATGAAACATAGGTATAGTTGATGTCAAACTCATATATTCCCATACTTGGGGATGCTAAAGGTCAAGATACATGTTTTCAAAGAGAAACATTATCTTCTAGTCATTCTAGGACTCCCTTACTATATTTTTATTTCATATTCTATCTTGAGTCATCAAAAAATTGTTTCCCCCACTAAGTTTATACTCCAACAAAATGAAAAAAACTCTATTGATAATTGACCCACTTCCTCTGCAAATTTTTCAGGTCTCACTGAGGAAATACATGCCATTGGTTATTGGGGTTCATATACACAAAAACATTTATCCCAAATGATAGTGTCTCCATTTTATTAGGGCATGTACTATCTCAGCTAACTCAAGACCATGAGTGGGATAATCTCTCATGTGCGATCTTATCTGTCTAGATCCATAATCACGCACTTGGTCTTCATGCATTAGAAATACTCTGAGTAAAACTCTAGATGCTTCATAGTACATGGTATATAATTTAACTAGATCATGATAATTTAGGATTTTTTGATTAGGTGATATTTTCATTCCTCTCCTAAAAATATCTCTCGCAAACATCATACCACACAATGTTCACTCCTTTCTTCGCCATCATGGATATTTGTTCTTCAATATTGGATATGTTGAGGAAAATAATACAATAATAACCTTCTAATCCACAAAAACACACAATCTCAAAGTCATTCTTAGGATAATCCCATGATACCATGGCTAAAAAAATCTCTGGGTCCACTAACACTCGATCAATTATGTTTACATGTTCAATGAAGTGTACCTGATTAATATAGAAACTACATTTCATTAGCTTAGTGAAAAGTGGACTCTCTCTCATTGCACCCAAGTAGATTTCATGATTTGGGAATGATAATTAGTAGACTGGGAGTATACTAAGAAATCATTGAAAATATTGATCAAGACGGAACCTGGAATGGTTGAAAAATACACTTATTCAAGTAAATTAATAATGTATATTTGTTTTTCGGACTGAAAAACATCACCATGAACTAAAACAAGACATAAATACTCATTTAATTAGTTCAAGGTATGTTTAAATTTCTCAATATTAACTAGTGCTGTCATGATCATAAATCAAATGTGTAGAATATCTCACCACCTATTAGTTGATCAAAAATATTGTCGATGTGTGGAAGGGGATAGTAGTTCATGGATTTCATATACTTTATTCATTGATAATCAATAAATAAGAACTAGGTAATAATAGAATTCATTGCAAAAATTATTAGATAACCCCATTGAAATATGCAAGGAAATATGAAAACATTAACTTCTAGGTATTTCGACTAAACAGTCAACTAATGAAGCTCTGTGGGTGCCTTCTTGTAAGATGAAATGGAAACGGGATTAGAACATGGCACCAACACAATCATGAAATTGATCTCTAACTTTTGTGGTAAGTAGTAGAACTCATCAAAAATGACTTTTTAAAAATGGGGAAACTGTAGTGGAAAAGTATCGTACTAAAATCCATCGTCATCTTGAGTAAGACATACTATCTAAGCTATGAGAAAATCCAATCTGCACTTAATTATTCCCGCACAACTAGCCTGAATATCCCACTCACCCTGGTAAAAATGGATCACAGTTTTATGAGAATATAAGGAATCTCTCCAGCAATAAAAATAGATAATTCATTTATAGTGCTAACCAATACATAATTTGAATCAAATGAAAAACTATCATTTCCAAGAAAAATGGTTCCAAAATGGATCAATAACCATATATTATTAAATAAGATTCCTTTTAATTTTTGATATTCTCGTAATTAACTCCCAACACTATATCTATAGTGATAAACCATCTGAGATATCATCTACCAAGATTAAAATGTTCTAAAAACAATAGACATAATGGAATGAAATTCTCCTATATAAAAACCCTATGAAAGGTATAATTATATAATAATCATATCTATGACGGTATATGGTCCTATATCAAAGCTAGTAAGAGTAGATTAAATCGCACACAACTGATTAGCCACTATATCATGGGCTTCATTTTGACTCCCTTATGCTCTTCCATATTTTTGTTTTCTACACCTATTCAGTGGGGTACCATGCTTGCTACCTCAATATGAACATCATGTATAACTCTAGATACTAGTGTTGAGAGGGTTAGATGAGTCCATCCTTGACTTGTGTACCTATTTTGAAGCCCTTAAACTACTTTTCTACAACATGCCCCTAATAACCTCTATAGTTGGACCATCCCGCCCTAATTAGAACACTCCAAATTATTTTACGTAAACTATGGTAACTTTTTTAAAAATAGTCCACACTAATAGAACTGCAAAAAAACATGGTCCTAAGGTGGTTATCCAATTTCCTAACTACATTACATAAAATTTCCATGGGGTTAAATATCACTATCGTGCTTCTTATAAAAATAATATGAGTACTATATTCTTCCTACTAAAATACCATTAAAGATGAATAGATAATATCTTAGATTTACCTCTATGATGAGAGTACTATTCATCGTATATAAAAATAAAATCAAGTACCAAAAGGATACTCTTGACCTTATCTCATAGAAAATCCCATCCAAGAGATGCCTCACCCTTGAAATCCCATCATCTATTAAGGATAGTTTAATGCACTACTAGTGAATAAAATTCCCTATATATTCCATCAGTGACATTACCTTATTCCTTAGCAGCATGAACTTTCACACCTTATCACCAATCAGTATCTTTGGATATAATTTTATTTGGAATTTTTCCTGGAATTTCTTCTAGGATAACTCCTCTTATTTCTCATCTTTCTCCAAAATGTCTGACCAATGAATGGATGGTCTATGAAGCATTTATGAATCAAGTTTCAAAATCATGTATTTGGGTGTCTAGGGATGCTTGGTTATCATTTTGACTAGTTCAATTCGTATATCAACTGCCTATGGGCCTCCCTCGTCAGGGAAAATTGGAAGAAGTTTGAGATAAAACCCTCTCGTCATCTTGGACATCGAAGGGATATTGTGAACAGTCTCTATTTCTAGGGATCTCATAGACCATAGGAAGTTGTCGAAATTTAGAATATCTATATTACCCATAGAAACTATAGGAATATCCCATTCAATAACATTTTTTTCATACTGATTTCTACTAATTGGATGCTCAAATTGAAAACAATGATGATGAATTTTTTATACAAGAAAAATACACTCCCTAAAACAATAGATAAAAATGTTAACCTCAACGTGTTATAAAAATAGACAACAACATTATCATTAACACTCTAAACATAGTACACATGTGAATTATCATGAGGCAATTGTTTGTTAATTTTTATTTATAAGATAAAATTATTATCTCATTTCATTTTTCATTAAAAAATTATATCACATGAAATAAATATGTCCATATCATGAACAATACATGTCATAATATATATCTATGTTTATATCATGATGAAAAATGATATCTCATCATACTAAGCCTATAGTATAAATCTCTAGAAACAATAAAATCACACAATATCTGAACCACCCAAGGTGAAATAATATCAACAATAGAAAATGAAAAAAAATGAACAATATGAACGAAAATCCCATCCTTGGGTACTCATATTTTCCCCCATACATTGTTATGATATTCTTATGTACAATACCATTAACAAGTCCCAACAAATATTTGTATAGTTTATACCTTTCCAAAAATAGTTAATCAATAGAAAATGACAATTCTTCCTCTAACACAACTTTATTATATCTTTTGATATGAAACCCTCACACAAGGACCTATTAGGTTGGTTATAGGACCTGAAGTGCACCACCCTATACGGTAGAGGGTGCTGACTAGTACGGGGTGTAAAGGGAATTGTGGAGAGACTATTCCCGATGCTATTGAGTTTTAATAAAGAAAAATAAAAAATATAAATAAATATTAGAGTAAGTGAAATATCATAAATAATACAATATAAAATTAGCATGTAATTGAAGAATACTAAAATAAATAATAGATACCCATGTAATTATATGTTGGAATGTATCTAAAGGAAAAAGTGAATGTATTGAGAGTAAATGAACAAGATGAATGTATAATAGAAAAATAGCATGGTCCTGAATGTCATGTCGGTCCTAACCCCAAGTTCATTCCCCTCCACAATGAAATAATCTACTATAAGGTTCATTTCCCTTGTGAAAACATGAATCCATATAATCTGCTCAGTTACTAAATGGAACACTAAATATGCTGTCAATATAACTCAATATCTTGACACCATTATTTCTTAAAAAACAGTATAATACATAAATATAAGAAATAAATTGATATAAATGTTTATTAAATTAATCAATCAATATAATACATCAAATAATAGTCCTATTTGGCATCATTCCAGAATATATCTGAACCTGTAGCACAACCATGATAACCATAACCACATCCATGGAATAATCATATAATTGGGTAAATACCTATAATAATTATAACATAACCATCTAGATCACTCTATATCTGCATCTCATCATCCAGAAAATCCCTATATGAATTTTAGCATAAATGATTCAATCCATTTATATAATAATTTTAGTATAACTTGGAATATCCCTCCAAATAATCATTTCAAAATCACCAGGACATGACATTTATATAACCATTTCAGGGTGAGTCCTAATGTAAGATATAGAATAAATAATAACATATATAAAATCATAATATATAATGGTCAATACAACCAATTACCCTTTATTATTCAATTTCTCAATCATTAGTCAAGGTGGTTTAAACCCATTAACATGCCAGTGCACACAACTATGTCACATAAAATATTTCCAGTCATTCCAATAATCAAATAACACATTTTATGATTTTAATATATCATAATAAATAACATGGGGTCTCATGTTATTCAGAAACACACTTCAACCCATTAGTGAATTCATTATTACTCATGGGTAGGCTCACCCTTTAGGTTTCCATAATCTAGGTTGAAACACTATTTGATCCAAAGGAAATTATGGAGTAATCCTACACACTATTTAAAATAAAAATTAATATATTATTAAATTTACACATTATTTTTGGACATTAACACAATTCTACACACAATTAAAAAATAAGAAAGAGAACATCAGTTTTGATTCTATAACTCTCACCTTTAATCATAAATTTAAGAAACAATATCTTCTAGGAACAAGAGAAAGGATCGAAGTCAATGAAGATCACAAGGAAAACATATATCACAAAAGATAAAGATCAAAACATAAAATAACCACAATAAAGAAATTACACTTCTTTATTAGATAACAATAAGAAGACCAGGGAAAACAAATGAAAAAAAATATTTGACGATCAAATGCTTGGTTGAGACATATGTAAGGTAAGAAAGAACCCTGAATCTTCAACAGTCACCCTATTGTCTAATAGAGATTGGTTCACAAAGTATGAATAAATAAATCATATTCAAAAATGCCTTATAACTACTGATCATGATATATTCGTGACACGAAAACAATTCAGGTCCTTAATTTCTTACTTCTTGAGGTAAATAAAAAAACATGTCACCTCAGGTTAAAATCTACCTAATCGAACATGACATGATGTGAACCCGTTTCATGGAATATATTTGATTCATGCACTGAATCGATTTGGGAAATATTCATGGTCATAGTTACATGTTTTGTAACTTGTTCACATAGTGAATTTGTTTCAAACCCTAAACTTGTTAGCAATATCTTCCCAGAGAAAGTTACTTGTTTTATAAAAAATTCACAATATGTAAATTTTCATGAGCTTTTGTCATCCTAATTAACATTAGAAACCCTAAAAAATTTATAAATCCTTATAAAAACATGAAGAGATATCTTAAAACTATTAATTTTCAATACCCAGACTCGGTTTATTAATAAAACATACATTCCCCAATCAAAGGTCTTTTTTTCCTAGTAATAGCTATTGACATCCAAGAAAAACTGGACTACAAAGGTTCAATAATGATGGAAAATCCAACTAAATGTGGTTCAACAAAAAAGTAAAGGATGGACATACAATGAATAAGATATAACTATTCAAAGATATTAGATATAGTTATAGTAATCATGTTGTTTTAATTTAAAATCCAATTCCAAATATGATTTCATAAAATAGGTTGATAGTGTTTGATATATTTGAATATGGATTTTATTGAATGATATTAGTATGAATATTTTATAGAGAATTGGAAAATAATATTTTTTTGTAGTGCAATGAATTGAATAATCAAATTTAATTATTCAAAAAAATAATTATAAAAAAAATTTATAATATGTGGTGCATTAAATGAATTTTAGAGGATGTGAATTCCTAGAGTAGTTCAAGAAGAATATTAAGAGAAAAATAGAACAAAATTGTTTTTATTCATGTGAGAATAAGTTTTCATTTTTTTAATAGTGAATATAAATTTGATAACTATAATATTTCTAGGAGGAAGGAATCCATTGTATAAAGATAAAAAATTCGACAAAAAATACAGAACTACAATGAAAATGTATTGAAAAATACAAAAAACATATCTTCATTTGTTAGGATAAATCATTATTAATACTCTTATATTAAGATTAATGTTTAACCCCTTTATTTTTGTATCTAATATGGTTATTATATGGGATCATATGGAATTATGTGAGTTTTGATCATGTAATAAATTATATAGAAATTCTTGGTAATGAATATTGATATCATGTGACCTTTGTTTATTTTCTTCCATGGTGTGTGTGAGTGATACAGTCAGATCAAACACCCTCATAGGTGATAGTAGATGATTTCTTAAGAAATCATGAAATTAAAATAACAAAAAAAATTCAATAAGTCACCCATACAAATTATCAAAACACATTATACCTAGGACCCTCACATTATTTATTGTATAATGGTATTGAATCTTACCCAGAGTTGATTCAAGATCCCAATGCTCTCAAAATTTATATAGAGGATACCAACATATTTCTATTCTTATTAAAGGGATTAATGACTATAATTGGTTATAGGATGATAAAATTGAAATCCCCACATAATATTAGAGGATATCAATTCCCACCAAAGTCTGCCCTGGCCGAAAACTTATAGTAGATGACAAAGCGCCTCTAATATGTGATGGTCAACTGCATGTTCTGAATTTGATGCTTGTTCATCTACCATCTCATGAATGAAATGAGGTGGTCATCTATGTGACATACACTATAATATAGTATAAAATAACATGAAATGTTTAACCAAAATATATAATACTATAAGTAAAAATATGTTTAAATATGGTTTGGTATATCTTTACTCCTGTCTCCCATAACTTTATTTCAATTTCACAAAAATGTTTTAATTTTAAAATAGTTTTCAAAGTCCATTATAAACAATTTTAAAAAGATTAATATGTCACCTTAAAATAGGTAATATAATTATTCAAGTATAACGAGATAGAAAATTAAATTAAATAATGTATAAGAAGGTTCCAAATTTATGACAATAGCTTGGACGCATATTGTCCTAGTTATCACCAAGGAGTTTATAGTTTCATATTAGTTTTTTATTCTTTTATATTTAATTTAATATGGAATGAATTATTCTAATAATTTTTTAAATAGTTAGTCAAAATTGATTATGTAGTATTCCCTGATTCCCTACATGTTCCTGCCTTTATATGCTTATAATAAATATTGAAGTTAAAAAACATGGAACTGACTCATAGAAAAAAGATATAAGATAACTTGAATGAACCAAGGTTACTCAATATTCCACTATAATTAAGTAACCCAAGAATATTAATAGGTTAATTTTAGAGTCTTGACATTATTATCTAATCGGTACTCTCGGTCCTATATCATAGTGACCATAGTGTCTAATGATGAAATTTTTTAATAACCATGACTTTAATATCTTAATGGTACTTATTTCTTGTGCAATAAAACCTTGATCATAGCTTTCAATAACTGATGACTTGAATAACCATCCAAGGTGGAATAATACACATGGTGTAGGTGGTTTACCAATTTATTATTAATAATAAATAATTTAAAAGTTGTGAAAGACATTTGGTATGGTGATTTATAAAATCTTACATAAGAAATAAAATGTATCTTACCCCTGAATAGAATCCTATTTATTAGGTTATCCAGTTTTTAAAATAGGTAGATACTATATATAAATGTATTAATAAGTATATATTTTCCAACATTATATATATAATCTATAAATAATACCAATGTTAACATAAGCTATTATATATAAGTTAGGAAAATCAAAAACATCATTATAACCAGATGGGGAACTCTTGTGAGTGACAAATTCTATATTTACACATGAAGACATCCCGTATATATATTCTTATCATGTTTATACAATTTTCAAATCTCTATAAATTCATTTCACTTGATGAGTGTCAACGTACCATGAATGAGTTCCTTTACCTTACATGGATCACATAAATTCTATTTAAACATGCTATTTAGAGAAACATACTGGGATTATGTATGAAAATACCTTATAAGATATCTCCACCCAATCATGTAACAAAATTTAATAAGATAATACCCTTACGTTATTAATATATTTTCAATGAATAAACATCACAAAAAAGGAACATGCTTTAATTGATTTATTGACATATATAATAACATACATAAAAATAATCTTATTTTAGGAGGATACAAAATATGAATTCCTTATTTGAAAATCATCTCCAGATCTAATATTAATGTATAGAATTATTTAGGTTGAAACACCCTTCCTTGGGTGAATGTGAAGCATATAAAAATAGTAGAGGAAAAACAATGTTTATTACTTTGGGGAATGGAGAAAGGATTTTAATGAGTTATGCTATCATTACCCATCCAAATCCATTAACCAATATATAACATGATAAGTACATTGTAAATCATTATATAGATATTATATATCCACATTTAATGATATTCTCCATCCATAATGTTTTATTACATAAGAAATATCATAATTCACAAATGGTTACAATGTAACACTTTTATCAAAAAAATGTATATCATCTACGAAATGTTAGAAAAAATATAGTATGTTTATTAAGGTGACAATGTTAGATTGTTATAATAATCATATAAAAAATAAGGATTCTCATATAAATAAAAAAATCTATTGTAACAATATAATAATAATTTAAATACAAAAAAGTTAATATACTTCAAAAAATTTAGTGCATGTGTAACATTAATGTACCCATTTGATAGAAACCTTATTTGAATAAAACCGTGTAATTTAAATTGAATTCACCCTATACTATACAAATATTATCCTAAAACATTATTTATATAATATGATGAAGGGTTTCACTCTATAAGAAATATATTTAGATGCTTCTCTAATGTCCATGGGAAGTTAGTATTGAAAAAAATTATTTTTTTGACCAATGTAATAATAGGATAGAGTTTGGGATTTACAATTGGAATTAGAGGGTGGATATATTTGAAAAAATGATTACCCTACCACAGATTTATATATCCTTGAAATAAGTGGTATCTAGACCAAAAGTAGATAAAATGTTTTCATATGATTCACAGAACCTCAGTCAAGGAAATAATGTTTTTGGAAAAATTAGATGATGAAAAATATAAAATGAAATTGGAGGGATAGTACACTCATACATCCAAGAAACTGTGATATTTAGCAAATTTGGAAGTAACCGAGCCATGTATTTTTTACTAATGATCTATTGATTAGAGGAACATTTAAGAGATAACTATATGGATACGGACGTTCTCACAGCTAAATGTCAGGGAAACCCAAAATGAATTGAATTTTTGGGATTTTTTTTCTAAAATGGCAATTTCCCACCAAAGATTAAAAATTTCTTCAAAAAAAACTAAGTACACTATATAGGTAAATGGGTACATTATGGTGATGATAAAACTAAATAAACTTTACCAGTAGTGTCTGATACATGTTCTATGTAAAACAGATAGCCAATGCTACTCCATCCATTGTTTATATTTTCCCCTACTTCTCTAATATTTTTATTAATTTTAAATATTTATCACATTCAGTATATTAATAATATAATATTAAGAGAAAATAATAAATGTGGAATGTTAAAATATGATTTTAATGATATTTAAGGAGTCTTTCACATAATGCATCAAAACGATTCATTTAAATTAACATATGAAAGTTGTAATTGTATAAAAATTACATGAAAGAAATGTGTTCCACATCTGATATTGAAAATCCTTATACAAAATATTTTTGAATGTTATTTAAATATTTTATAATCCTCTTTGATTCCTCATCCATCTTTGATCAAACTATATAACTATTTTCAATCAAGAAACCATTTCATTCTTCAACACTCATCAGAACCTTAAAACATTATGTGTCGTAATCTCATTTGAGAAAAGAAATAAATCTTTCAATAATAAATATTTATTCTATATTCTAATTACCACTTTTTATGCTGATAATGACTTCCAATTTGGTAAAAATTGAACTGATTGTGTATGCATATGCAAAATCGCCCAAATAGGGTTTTTCTTACTTATATACCTCTACAAACCAGTTTTCATCCCTCATGTATTCATATATCATTGTTAACCCAAGTATTATTTCACAAATGGTGATATGAAATACCTTTATAACAACTATTTACAATCCTAATAGAACTACACATTTTTTCATGATATAAAGCATCAAATACAATACTAGAAACCATTGATCAATAATATCCCCACAATATAGATTATCTAATAATTTAATATATATATTTAGTCAGTTTAATTATTTAATGACTCAACCATAACAAAAGAATTGTTTTTGATATCCAACCTTGTGGTTTATTAATTCTATATCCCCTTGATGCATTCCCTCAATTATTCTCAATAGATAGAATTTAAAATCAAATTGCTTGTACACATTAGTATTAAAATATAATTAATTTATAATTTCAATACCTCTTCATGATTTATAAGAAAAAATAAAATAACATGTTTTAGATTAATTAACCAATATACATTTAATCATTTTTAGACCTCATATACAAAAAATATACAACTTAATTTATAATATGATTATACCACATAGCTCTTTCAAAATAGTAAATGCATCACTTTTTTTAATGGTATTAAATACATCTACTAAACTGAAGTAATATGATTGGTCAAATCTATTCTCGTGGTTGTAATGTTCATGGCCCAAATTCTTTACATTCATGAGTATGAAACCAAAACCGATTCATGATTCATATTAATTAACTGAATAGTCAATATCAATATTAGGTAAGATAAAAAAATACGAAATAAACTAACAGAGACCGTATTTTCATATTTATACATATGTTTTTAAATTATTTAATCCCTTCCCATTAATCAATTTGATCTTAGTTGCATAATTTTATGAATTTTGGTGAGTTTAAGATTAAATGTGAAAAGTGGTTACTTCTGGACATTAAACGGATTTATATTTCCTTTGTATGTAGATCATAAATCCTTCAATTTTGATCCAATTAATGTAATTCATTTTTTTTTGGATGAAATGGTTTTTTGGATACATAATATTAGTTTGGACCAAGTTCCAATTCGAATGTCTACATGCCCAAAAATGTCGCTCAATGTGAAAAGTTATTCTGGCTGGAAGAATGGACCATGACTCATTCAAAGTATCATATCTCGGCCATGAAACCTCCAAATTCAATTATTCCATCTGGATTCAAAATATTGCTATAAGGGTTAGTGGTTAAAAAAATTTCAGGAATAAATTCATTCATTAAGTCTGCTGATTAAATGGTCAATGAAGGGTCGGTGGAATAGGTTTGGGCGGCCAGGAAAAGTCTCTTCCATTTAGGTGGCCATAAATAATTCCACACAGTTCCAAATGCATTAAAACATCGTGGGTGGATTACCAACTCTATTACCCACCTCCTAGAAAAAGGGACCAAGGTCAGATTCGACCAGATGGTGGGAGAATTGAAGATTAACTTCTGGGGGACAGATTCTGGAGGAGAAACTTTTGGTTCTTTCTTTTCTTTATTTTGTTCTTTTTAGGTTTGTAATGAATTAATCTTCCCCCTTATACTCAATTACCCTTAACATGTTGGGGTAAATATTATGAGTTATTAGGGAAGGTTAGGTTTTCCATTTTTTAATGTATGAGTTCATGCGCTTAATGTTATAAAATGCTTTCTCGATTATGATGTTGGTTTCAATTGTAATAACAGCTTATATTATCTTGTGCGATTGTATTTGATTATATATTATGTTGTTATTATTGATTATTTTAATGATAATTATATCCCTCCCTAGTTTCTGGTCTCTATACGATGGAATAGATCATAACATAGTGGTGAAGTACTTGGCGATCGACAGTACGTGATAGATTTGTACTGAATATTCAAGATTGTTTGGGATTAACAAGACCCGAATGGAAATTTTCTTAATCAATTGAGGGTATTGATTACAACTCTTTCACAAAATGATAGATATTAGACCAAAATAAGATTTTAGTAATGTTTAATCTCCCCCAACATCATTAATCAAATATGTGAGAAGAAGCGATTGTGAAATATCATTTTAATCGATTTATTAAAAAAAGAATGAATAAATAAGCACTATGATAAAATTGAAATTGGAAAACCAACCCCGACCTGATCACCAAATAATTAACACTATTTTTAATCATATTACTTTTCAATTTGATTTAAATCTTAGACTTTATTACTTTCTTTAGTTTTTTTTCATAGTTTTCAAAATTAAACAAATTCAAATACAAAGTGACAAAAATGATTGTTGTGCGCTCCTCTCTGGAGACATCATAGGTTAACTACAATACTATATTTTAACTTATTAAATAATTGTTTTTGCCACACCTAATTATAGGCACATGTCAAAACATGGCACTGTTTCTGGGGAGGTAGTGCCACAATTTCATTATAAATATAAAACACTTTTCAAAAAAAAAACATAAAAAACTTTTTTACATGATGTTTTCAAATGATTATTTATTAAATTCATGTAACAAGTACCCAAATTTCAAAAAATTATATGAGGCTAGTTATGATATAGTTCAAATGAAAGAACATAAAAATTTAATAGAAGAACTAGAGAAGAAATTAGAATTTGCATTTGAATATGTCCGTGCAATGATGCAAAAACCAGAACCTATGAATGAACCCGAGGAGGACAAGAAGGAAGAATTAACTATTGAGCTACATGTAGGAGATAAAAAATATCTAGATGAATTCTGGAATGAGTGTGAAGAACTACGTGATCAACATATTCCTTACAAAGTATAAGGTCCAGAACAAATGAAGAAAGACACCACCAAAGCGGTGGAAGAAAAGATGGAGGAGCCTGACTATCTACCTCTATCTTGTGAAATTCAACTACAAGGGAACCCTCATACTGAAGAAGCAATTGAATTCAAGCTACATGAGGGAGATAAGTTTTTTATTAACTCTTTTCATTCTGATTATATATAATCTAAATTGAGTTTCACCTTCCCTTGCTTGAAATTTTCAGGTTTGGACAACAAATGTATTGCCTCGGTGGATGAGGAAAAAGAAGAAGATACACCTGAAGAAGAACATATAGAGCAACCGAAACTAGATGAATTCTTTTTAGAGTAATTTCAAGATGAGATAAAAGTGTATTTCCGTGAGGAAAAAGTGACACATGATGATTACATTGAAAGGGAAGAGTTTTATATTGATGCATCATGTTTTAATATTATTCAAATTTAATTGCTTTCTGATTATCTCATTTTGTATTCTTTTGATACAACATACCTTATGGAACTGCTGGAGAATGAATAAGAAGTTATGAAATTAGAAACCAATAAATAGGAGGACTCATTCATTATCCTAACCCCACTATACAAGATGAATATCATTTTCATAGGGGGTGGACTTGGTGTATTGTATCCATATACTCCTCAATAAAAAGAATGAAGTTCTAACTAGATGGAATATGTGTTGGTGGTTCATCTCAATGAAACTCTACCCACCAATGGATTGGGGATAACCAATTGAAACTACATACCTGGAGGCAGTCAAAACCCAGGGCCCAATTGGGGGATTAAACCAAGATCTATCATTCTATTCTCATTCTATTTCTGTATTCTTTACTTTCAATAAATTTATTATGTTTTATTATCTACCTTTGTTTGTTGGTTTTTATATGCGTAGCACTTAGGAGATTAAATCAACATTGCACTACCAATAAGTCAAGTTGTACCTCTCCACATATCTTTCATAATTATTGTGGTTCAATTTAAACTATAATTACATGTTAAATCAATTTGAATGCATTGTGAACACTGTATCATTTAAGTGTGGGGGAGGGAACCTTTGTAGTTTACTATTTTAAATTATTTTAAAAAAATGTCTGTTTTTCAAACTATTGTGTGTTTTTAATTATTTTGTGCTAAAATGAATATCATCAACATTTTTTAAACCCATTTCAATTAGTGAAAAAATTTATCCCATGAAACTAAGTTTAAATGAATGCTGAGAATGACTTTGTTTCAAGTTCAAAAATTTGGAACTTTCATGAAAAGTACTCTGATTTTTTAATCCCATTCCACAATTCACTGTCATTATAATTGAAATAACTTTCCTGTGAGGCTAATAAACCTAATTTTCATATTCTTTTAATTCACCTCACTTCTTGAGAGAACCATATCATGCTTGATTTAACAAGAATTTGATTTATTCCTATCAAAACAAGAGGGTTTGAGGTACATCTGTTTTAAATAACTGAAGCATTTCTTTGATTTTAAATCCTCTTTTTCTAAATAATCCAATGTATAATGGCCCACCTTGTACATTTAATCCATGTAGCCCATAGAAGCCATGAATATCTTGTTAGGTTAGCCACATTACAAGACAATTTTCCCTATCCAACCTTCTCTTGAAGTGAAATAGCATAATATAGTGGAACTTAAGTGTGGGGGAATATATCTTGTGTTGTGCTACCTCATATGGAGATAATTTGGGTGGAAACTAAAATGTTGAAGAGATGTTCTTATTTCTAAAATAATCATTCAGTTGAAAGCTGTTCCTTTTCTGGAGCTTTCATGTTTGAGAACTTCTACCTTTGTGGAGCTTCCAATGGTGAAAAAGTTGTTCATGTATGGAGCATTCATGAAAAATCATTTTGAGATGACTGATACTTTTTTTCTGCTAAAATGATGTATGGTGTGTAATTTCACTGATTTTTCATGCTGATGGAGCTGATTTTCTACTAAGGGGAGTGAGGAGGAGACTACACTTGAGTAAAAATTAGAATAATGCAATTTTCCTTCAAAAAGAGCCAAACCCACCTTATTCAACCTCAGAATTATTCACATCTTAATCCTACCAACCTTAATCCATAGAACAAACATTAAAAGTCCTCATGAAAAAAATATGTCCTTGACTCACGTCAGGTGGAGATTTAGGAATCTATCAAGCCTATGGTGACCCTTGCATGAGTATTGGATGAGAAAGACATTGTTGAAAATTGATATTTGTGTGAGAAGATAAAATTCATGATAGGTAATTGTTTTGATTGCATGGGAGAATAAATTAAAAGGAAATATATTTAATGAACTGTATTGGGAACTTGGAATAATGGTAGTTGATGAGGCATGATATTTTTTGTTTCTTGGTGTTAAATTATTTGATCTCAAGGATATGTGTTTTAAAATTTGATTTGATTTAATATAGATGTTTACTAGACCAGGTGTCCAAGTTTTAAGTGTGGGAGAATTGACAGAGATCATATTTTCATATTTATAAATATGTTTTTAAATGATTTAATCCCATCCCATTAATCAATTTGATCATATTTGCATCATTTTATTACTTTTGATGAGTTTGAGATTAAATGTGAAAAGTGGTTAATTCTGGACATTAAACATATTTATATTGACTCTGTATTTTGATCAAAAATCCTGAAATTTTGATCTAATTAATGCTATTCTTTTATTTTATGATGAAATGGTTTGTTGGATACATATTAATATTCAGGACCAATTTACAATTTTAATGTCTACATGCCCAAAAATTTCGCTCAATGTGAAATGTTATTCTGGCTGGAAGAATGGACCATGACCCATTAAAAGAATCATATCTCGGCCAACCTACCTCCAAATTTAATGATTCCATATCGGGTAGAAATCTAACTAGAAGGGTTAGAGGTTACAAAATTTTCAAAAATAAATTCATTCGCTAAGTCCACCGATTAAATGGTCAAAGAAGGGTTGGTGGAATAGTGTTTGGCGGCCAAGAAATGTCTCTTCCATTTAGGTGGCCATAACTAATTCCACATTGCTCCAAATGCATTCAAACATCATGGGTGGATTACCAAATCCATTCCTCACATCCTATAAGAATGTACCTCGGTCTGATTCAACTAGATGGTGGGAGAACTGAAGCATAACTTCTGGTGGACGGATTCTGGAGGAGAAACTTTTGGTTCTTTTGTTATTTTTAGTTTTGTAATGTATTCATCTCCCCCCTTATAATCAATTACCCTTACCATGGTGGACTAAATCTTATGAGTTATTGGGGAAGGTTAGGTTTTCAGTTTTTTAATGTACGAGTTCATGCGCTTAATGTTATAAAATGTTTTCTCAATTCTGATGTTTGTTTCAATTGGAATAACAACATATATTATCTGGTGCGATTTTATTTGATTTTATATTCTATTGTTTTTATTGATTTTTTTAATGATTATTATATCCCTCAATAGGTTATGGTCTATATACGATGGAATAGATCAGAACATAGTGGTGAAGTACATGGAGATCGTCAATACGTGTGAGATTTGTACTGAATATTCAAGATTGTTTGGGATTAACAAGACCCGATTGGTAATTGCCTTAATCAATTGAGGGTATTCTCTAAAACTCTTTCACAAAAGGATAGAGATTATACCAAACTAATATTTTACTTTGTTTTCGTATCCCCAACATCATTAATCAAATATGTGAGATGAAGTGATTGAGAAATCTCATTTTAATTGATTTAATAAAAACTGAATGAATAAATAAGAACTATGATAACATTGCAATTGGAAAACCAACCCTGACCTGATCAACCAATAATTATCTATATTTTTAATCACATTACATTTCAATTTTTTTTAAATCTTATAATTTATTACTTTCTTTAGTTTTGTTTCATTGTTTTCAAAATCAATCAAATTCAAATACAAGGTGACAAACATGATTGTTGTGCGCTCCTCTCTGAAGACAACTTAAGTTAACTACTATACTATATTTTAACATAGTAAATAATTTTTTTTGACACACCCCATGACAGGAACGTGTAAAATCTTGGCGTCGTTGGCAGGGTGTTAGTGCCTCAATCTCATTATAAATATTTAACACTTTTTTAAAAAAACAAAACAAAATTTACATGATGTTTTCAAATGATTATTTCTTTAATTCATGTAACAACTACCCAAATTTAGAAAAAGTAGATGATGATGGTTATGATATAGTTCATATTCAAGAACATAACAATGACATAGAAAAACTAGAGAATAATGTATAAGTTTCATTTGAATATGTCTGTGCAATGATGGAAAAACCAGAACCTATGAATTAACCCGTGGAGGACAAGAATAAAGAATTACCTATTGAGATACATGTGGGAGTGAAAAAAGATCTAGATGAATTCTAGAATGATTGTGGAGAACTACTTTATCCACATATTCCTTACAATGTATAAGATCAAGAACCCATGAAGAAAGACACCACCAAAGCGGTGGAGGAAAATATGGAGGAGCCTGACTATATACCTCTATCTTGTGAAATTCAACTACAAGAGAAACCTCATACTGAAGTATCCATTGAATTGAAGCTACTTAAGGGAGATAAAAAATTTCATAAAACTTTTCATTCTGATTATATAGAATCTGAATTGAGTATCACCTTCCCTTGCTTGAAATTTTCAGGTTTGGACAAAAAATATATTGCCTTAGTGGATGAGGAAAAAGAAGAAGATACACCTGAATAAGAACTTATGGAGATCCCTAAACTAGATGAATTCTTATTAGAGGAATTTCAAGATGAGATAAAAGTGTATTTCCATAAGGAAAAAGGGACACAAGATGATTACATTGAAAGAGAAGAGTTTCATATTGATTCATCAGGTTTAAATATTATTCAAATTGAATTACTTTCTGATTATCCCATTTACTATTCTTTTGATACAGAATACCTTGAGGAACCACTATAGAATAAAGAATAATTTATAAAATTGGAAACCAATAAAGAGGAGGAATCATTCCTTATCCTAACCCCACTATAGAATAAAAATATCATTTTCGTAGGGGTTGACTTGGTGTACTGTATCCATATACTCTTCAACAAAAAAAAATGAATTTCTAACTAGAAGTAATATGTGTTGGTCGTTCATCTCAAAGAAACTCAACCCATCAACGGATTGGGGATAACCACCTGAAACTGCCCATCATGAGGCAGTCAAAACCCAGGGCCCACTTGGGAGATTGAACCAATATATATCCTTATATTCTCATTCTATTTTCTTTACTTTCAATAAATTTATTGTGTTTTATTATCTACCTTTGTTTTTAGGTTTTTATATGCATAGCACTTAGAATATTTACTCACCATTGCACTACCAATAAGTCAGGTTGTACCTCTCCACACCTCTTGCTTAATTGTTGTGATTAAATTTAAACTATAATTACATGTTAAATCAATTTGAATGCATTGTGGACAATGTATCATTTAAGTGTGGGGGAGGGAACCTTTGTAGTTTAGTATTTTCAATTATTTAAAAAAATGTGTGTATTTAAAATTTTGTCTGTTTTTAAATATTTTGAGGTAAAATGAATATCATCACAATTTTTGAAACCCATTTTATTGAGTGAAAAAATTTATCCCATGAAATTGAGCATAAATGAATGCTGAAAATGACTTTGTTTCATGTTCAAATATTTGGATCTTTCATGAAAAGTACTCTGATTTTTTAATACCATTCCACAATTCACTGTCATTATATTTGAAATAACTTTCTTGTGAGGCTAATAAACCTAATTTACATATTCTTTTCATTCACATCACTTCTTAAGATAACCATACCATTCTTGATTTAACCAAAATTTGATTCATTCCTATCAAAACATGAGGGTTTGTGGTACATGTGTTTTAAATGATTGAAGAAATTTCTTGGATTTTAAAGCCCCTTTTCAAAATAATCCATTGTATAATGGCCCACCTTGTATAATTAATCCTTGTATCTCATAAATGCCATGAACAGCCTGTTAAGTTATCCACATTACAAGCCAATTTTCCCTATCTAATGTGCTCTTGAAGTGAAATTACATAATCTAGTTTAACTTAATTGTGGGGGAAGCTGTCTTGTGTTGTGCAACCTCATTTGGAGATAATTTGGGTGGAAACTTAAATATTTAAGAGATGTTCTTATTTCTAAAAAAAATAATTAAGTTGAAAGTTGTTCCTTTTCTAGAGCTTTCATGTATGAGAAGTTGTGCCTTTCTGGACCTCCCAATGATGAAAAAAGGTGAGCCTATCTAGATCTTTCAAGAAAAATCATGTTTGAGATGGCTGATACTATTTTCTGCTGAAATTATTTATGGTGTGTGATATCACTGATTTTTCATGCTGATGGAGCTAATTTTCTACTAAGGGGATTGAGGAGAATAATACACTTGAGTAAAAATGAGAATAATGAAATTTTTCTTCAAAAAGAGCCAAACCCTCCTTATTCAACCTTATAATTTTTACATCATAATCCTACCAACATGAAGCCACAGAAAAACCGTTAAAATTACTCATGATAAACATATGTCCTTGACTCACATCAGGTGGATATTTAAGAATTTATCAAGCCTATGGTGACCCTTGCATGAGTATTGGATGAGAAAGGCATTGTTGAAAATTGAAATTTGTGTGAAAAGAGAAAATGCATGATAGGTAATTGTGTTGAGTGCATGGGGGAATAAATGAAGAGGAAATATATTTAATGAACTGAATTGAGAACTTGGAATAATGGTTGTTTATGAGGAATGATATTTTTTTTCCTTGGTGTTAAGTTATTAGATCTCAAGGATATGTGTTCTAAAATTTTATTTGATTTAATATCGATGTTTACTTGTCTAGGAGTCCAAGTGCTAAGTGTGGGGCAATTGATAGAGATCATATTTTCATATTTATACATATGTTTTTAAATTATTTAATCCCTTCCCATTAATCAATTTGATCTTATTTTCATCAATTTATGACTTTGGGAGAGTTTGAGCTTAAATGTGAAAAGTGTTTAATTCTGGACATCGAACAGATTTATATTGCCTCTGTATTCCAATCATAAATCCTGAAATTTTGATCCAATTAATGCTATTCTTTTTTTAGGTTGAAATGGTTCGTTGGCTACATATTATTATTCAAGACCAAGTTACAATTATAATGTCTACATGCCCAAAAATGTCGCTCATTGTGAAATGTTATTCTGGCCGAAAGAATGGACCATGACTCATTCAAAGAATCATATCTCGGCCAATAGACCTCTAAATTCAATGATTCCATCTAGGTTAAAAATCATACTAGAGCGGTCAAAGGTTAAAAAAATTTCAGGAATAAATTAATTCATTAAGTCCATAGATTAAATTGTCAAAGAAGGGTTGGAGGAATAGTGTTTAGCGGCCAGGAAAAGCCTTTTCCATTTAAGAGGACATACCTAATTCCACACATCTCCAAATGCCTTCAAACATCATGGGTGTATTACCAACTCCATTCCTCACCTCCTATAATAAGGTACCTTGGTCTGATTCAACCATATGGTTGGGGAACTGATGCTTAACTTCTGGTGGACAGATTCTCGAGGAGAATCTTTTGGTTCTTTTGATTCTTTCTTATTTTTTGTTTAGTTTTGTAATGTATTCATCTTCCCCCTTATACTAAATTACCCTTACCATGGTGGGGTAAATCTTATGAGTGATTGGGGAAGGTTAGGTTTTCCATTTTGTAATGTATAAGTTCATGCGCATAATGTTATAAAATGTTTTCTCTATTATGAAGTTCGTTTCAATTGTAATAATAGCTTATATTATCTTGTGCGATTTTATTTGATTTTTTATGGTGTTTTTATTATTGATTTTTTTAATGGTAATTATATCCCTCACTAGGTTTTGGTTTATATACGGTGGAATATATCAAAACATAGTGGTGAAGTACTTGGTGATCGTCAGTACATGTGAGATTTGTACTGAATATTCAAGATTATTTGGGATTAACAAGACCCGATTGGGAATTGCCTTAATCAATTGAAGGTATTATCTTCAAATCATTCATAAAAGGATAGAGATTAGAAAAAAATAAGATTTTAGTACAGTTTAATCTCCCCAACATCATTAAACAAATAAGTGAGATGAAGCGATTGTGAAATCTCATTTTAATCGATTTAATAAAAAATGAATGAATAAATAAGAACTATGATAACATTGCAATTGGAAAAAACCCTAACCTGATCACCCAATAATTATCACTATTTTTAATCAAATTAATTTTCAATTTTTTTTAAATATTATAATTTATTGCTTTCTTTAGTTTTTTTCATTGTTTTCAAAATCAAACAAATTTCAATACAATGTGACAAACATGATTGTTGTGCGCTCCTCTCTAGAGACAACATAGGTTAACTACTATACTATATTTTAACTTAGTAAATAATTGTTTCTTCCACACCACATGACAGGCACATGTCATAAACCTTATCCTTAGATCATCAAATTATTTTAAGCACTTATTTCCCTATTAAAACATTCTATCCCACTGCATTTATACTTGTATCATCAGGCTATGATAAACATGTTTTTAATGATGTTATTATAATAATACAAAAAATCATAAAAACACATATATATAAATAATTCATATGAATTTTTCATGAAAAAACAATATACATTTTCTCAGGTTTAATATAAACACCCTTATTATATATGAAACTTCATAACAATTTAACCTCATGAATCCAAAATATATAATTTAAACTAAATTTTATAAAGTTGATGTTTTATAATATTATACAAAAATATATTTTGTGCTCTTACATTAAACTCATATAGATTATGATATCATTAAGAAAAAAATTCTGATTTATTTATGTTATTCTTATTTAATATTATTCATTAAGGGAAATAAAATATATGATTCATTAAATGTACAAAATAGTTATGAAGAACATATAATATCTATACCTGCTACTAAAAAAAATCATTAACACTAGGCTATATTGTATTTATATCAGTTTTCATTGATCCTTATACAAGATAATATTCTCGACCACTACATTCCGTAAAAACATCTTTATCAGTCCATGTTATTCAAACTAATGAATTTTTTTAGATTATTAGGGGAATACTAGTTAAAATAAATAATTACAATAGGATAGAAACAAGTCTGATATTTCCTCCACTGAGATGAATATGAGATCTCAATTTTTTTAACCCACTATTTAATAGAAAAAAACATTATTTTTATTCTATGAACCCCAAAAATAATTTCCACTACTATTTATGAAAATAAATCCACCTGCTTTATAATAAATCATATTTCCCACCATTTCTACCACAAATATTTTTTACACCACAATATAAATTTGTCAATTAAATTGGATAATCATTATTATTATCATAGATAAATCATTTATCTCAATCATTCATGCCATAAAGTTATCATTTCTAATAATATTTGGTCTGAATTGAACTAACTTAATATACATGTTAGTTCATTCTAGTAGAATCATATCCCATTAAATATATTCAAATTTTCATGAGGTTACATCAAATCCAAATTATATTGGTAAATAATTACACTGAGCATCGATATAAATATATCTTATTTTGAAACATCATGTAATTTTTCATACATAGTATTTTCCACCAACATTCTATTTTATCCCTCTAGCATGTAAGTACCTACGATGTTTTCTATGTAAAAAGGACCTGAAGTACAATATTTAAATTATTTTTCACCACCATCTCCTCTTATGATAATCATATTTATCTTATTGAAATATGATTCTACAGTCACTTCCTTCCAACACTCTAAAAACATTTTTCCACTAAAAAATTAATCAATAAGAGTAAAGAACTGATGTGGTGAAGCATAATTTCTATAATTCCTTTATCATTCTCCTGAATATCCACCTTATGTTGGTTCATTTTCATTTTTTCTCAAATACATTGTTTAATTGATTATCTATAAATAAATCCTTTCTAAACACAACATATAATATTTAAAAACTCTCTGTATTATAATTTACCTATTTATAGGGGAAACATTATAATTTTCCTTTAATCATTCCCATTATTCTAAAAAATTCAAAATTAATTTAATAAAATCCCTTTCATGACAAGAAACATTAAAAAAAATTATAAATAATTTCCAAACAACTCTAATGTAGTGAAATCATTATAAAAAACTAATTCACATGTTGTCTCTAAATATATCTATCAATATTAATAAAAATAGTTTACATGTTGTCCATAAACATATAAATATATTTAGTTGTAATATCACACTAAAATAGATCCTTGTATCATGTATTATACTCACTCCACTTGAAAAATAATTTTCACTATAAAATGGTTAAGTATGTTGCTTTATGGATGCCAAATAAAATACAACTGAACAAATTATTATTCCAACTATAAAAATATTGAATAAACATTTTACCAGTATATAAACTATTTTCCAATGATTGAAACTATATATCTAGAACCTAGTAAATAATCTCGACTACTACATGAACCCAAGAATGTTATCAGATCTCTAATGTTTAAAAAATAGTACGTAGGGATCTAGAATAAACCTTAGAGGAATATTTAATATCAAAAGAACATATATCTACATGTTAATTAATGACAAATTTTATTGTTAAATAAATAATATTTAAGGTATCCTTTTAAAAACTAGTTGAATACTAATTAATGGTGTGGGAAATTTTCATCCAAAAAATAAATATAATAACTGAATCATTTTACCAATATCTATACATCAAGTATTTAAACTCCCCTCTAATGATTCCTATCCAGTCACCCTCACATACCATGATGAAAATAGTGTCTATGATCCTTCAGCAGTGAAAAATATATCATTTAATTTCCTTATCTCTTGAAATTTAATATCATCATATTGATAACGGTGGGAATGTAGTTGTCTATAACACAATAATAGTTATCCTTTCTCAAAATAAATATTATTAATTCAATTTTATTATTTACTCTAAAAAATGTAATATTTGTAATTTTTAATAGATATGAACTCTTAAGAGAATATCATTTTATTAACTATTCGGAGTGTATAATTTTTTAGAATGTATACAATATTCCAACAAGGTTACCTTTAAATCCATATTTCTTAAAATTAAAAATTCATGAATTATTTAAAGAGGAAAATGAAATTTCAGAATAATTGGATTCATCAGAACTATGTGAGTATGAAACCATAAAACAATAATTGAAACCAATAAAAATGATTGTAGTGTAACTAAAGTGAATGGCTATTCTACTACAGGAAACCAATTAGTATTTTAACCAAATAAGTTTCTATTTATATCTATACATTATTACTATTTCAAACTATAAATTCATTAATTATTATTGAATAAAAAATGTTCTTAAATGAAAAAAAAGTTACCAATGAATTTAATTATCAAATTCAAGAAATCATATTATCAAAAATATGGAACCATTTTATGATAAAAAATATAAATTACCATACAACATGGCTTGATTTTTAGAGAAGACCATATTCAAGAAATCACATAAAAATCCCCATTTTTATCCCAAATTCAAATAAACAACTATCTTATCACATCAATTTCAAAAAACTGATAAAATTCTATTTTAGTTCTTGTAATTGTAAATCATTAATAATAACATTTGATAGAGTCATTAAATACAGATGAAATTATTGGAACCCCAAACCAAATATGTTTTACTAAAAAAATCATGTTAATAATCTAATGAATTTGATGGAATGATCCACTAGGTCCTGTTATATAAATTAAAAATATATCAAAACTATTTAACTGAAGAACTGGCATTACAATTTAAAAGTGATTGGAAAAAAAATGAGAATTTATCATGAACAATGATTGAATTCTATATTCGATGTACAAGAACTCTATTGAGTGGAATTACAGCCATGATATTTAGTATATCCCCCATATAACTCACTATTGTTGAGGAATAAATAATGAAGGGATGGTGTGTAATGTCCAAAATTGTAACATGTCTCTACCTTCAATTTGAATAGCCTTGTACCAATTTGCATGGCCTTGTACCAATTATTGTAAATCTGTAGAAAAAAAATTATTTAGAGATAAAACATTAATAATATGGATTTTATTATTGCTGATGGATTATCACGATATTTAATAAAAAATTAGTTATCCAACCTTATTTTGGATTATGATATGATAATCCATTGATAATCCATTAATATAACCATCCTCTAATGAATTTATTACACAACATACATTTTTTCAATAAAAAATAATAATTATTAAACAATTATAAAATGAAGTGAATATCCTATATTTAAAATGCATATTAAATTATTTACCACAACAAATTCTCAATGTGTATCACCTTCTTTATTCGAATAAAATACTGTCATTTACTCTCTCTGAAACATTATCATTATATATCTCTTCCATCTTTCCCATGGTGAAATAACTCTTATTTTTTCTTTCATTCTACAATTATCACATGGTTTCAATGATTTATAAACCCTATATGCCCTCTAGTTTAAATTTATGTAAAAATTATTTCAATTAATTAAAATATAAATCTTATAGTAAAATTTTCATGTCTTTTTAAAATGTATAATAAAATTAATTCAATTCCATCATAATAATACATCAAAGAACATACATGTCACATAATGATCCAAATATATTATAACTAAGAAACTGATATAGTTCTACCCACCATAAAATTACCCATCATTTCATTATAATAAACATATTATCCAAAATTTGAATTTTAAACGTAGACCAAAATTTATGAGGGTCGTTTATTAAAATCTAAGATATCAAACTTTTAAGACTTCATATACATTTACAAGACATCATGGTTCACTATTATAGAATTTTGTGACACCAAAAACCATATTCGAATAAAAACTCCCATCCAAAATGAAATTACACCATATTCAATGATTTCAAGCTACAATTTGATGATAGTTGCATTGAGATCTAACAAGGTATTGATGTCCAGATTATAAAAAGGATAATAAAATCTTAATGTTCCTCCAACTTTAAAATGGTATATTTATAATATTATATGATATTTTTTTCCTTTTATAATCATTGTATAATAGATATCCTAACCATATAATAATTATTTTTATCTAGTTTTAATATTTTGGTAAATTACATGAATTATTTGGTGAATCTATTGAGTTTAAAAATGATTCTCTTAACCATAACTTCTATCTCTATAAACCAATAACCAAATTATAAATATATACATAAAATATTTATTGTAATAGTTTATTTTACAAGGGAACTACCATCTAGAGGAATATCATCCTATTTGGTTGATATTCCATGATAATTACATTTTAAAAAATTATTCTAAACACATATTCTCATTGGAAGGAGATTAAATATAGATCCATAAATCCTACTCCTTAAAAGCTATTATCCACCAAATAAAATTATCAATGTTAAAAACCAATGGTCATTGGACCCTTACAAAATTAATAAATATCTAATGTGTCACTAAAAAACATATACCCAAAATCTCCTTATAAAAAATAATATCCCCAAAATAAATTTCTTCAAGACCTCTATACTAGACCATATTAACAACCCAGTCAATCCATAATTTATTTCAATGTCATCATTGGTCAATTCACAAGGAATTAATATCCTTCCAAAATTCATTATACTATTAATTCTATGATACCACATATTTCTCCTCTATAATTCCTAATTAAATATGACACTAAATAATAAAAATAATCTTTACATGACACTCCAAATTTTTAATCTACATCTCATGTAATGGACAATTCCAAAAATGTAAACCTAATCTCTTATCCCATGCAATGCATGAATACACATTTCATATCCTTTGTTGAAAATGAGAGTCAACTAACCCAAATCAAGAAGGGTTCTAAATTCATAAAACTACCCAGCTATAATAGATATTCAATATTACCATGAGTAAAATATAACAAGAAAATGGTTCCCCTTATGTAATCGACCGTGGTGGGAACATGGTCAATCCTTAACTTGAGACACATCTATTAGAACTAATCTGATGATGAAGGTGATTGTTTCCAAATGCTGTATTTTATTATCAAGAATGTTTCAAAAAGAAAAAAAAAAGTTTGAGAAGAAAGAAAAATCAACTTTTTAAGAAAATTTATTGACCATCATATTCAATAGAATAGTAGTTAAAATTATTGAAACAATCCATTGAATTCTGGAGAATATTACTGGATTTAAATCATCATCAGATTCACTATAAAATTAGTTTCATTAATGTGATTTTATTTGAGATGAATCAGATTATGTATGACTCTAATATAAATTTGATGATGTTTTGATGGTCTTGGAGTTCTAATAAATCAAAAAATAATCACTAAACATGTAGTGAAATATTTATGAAATAAAATGGGAGGGAAATTGATGATAACAATTATAATCAAATAGACTAAATCTGGATAAAAGGGTGTTAGTGAACATATTTAGTCTAATAGTATTAAGGCCAATCATATTTAGGCTGAGTTGGGAAGAAAGATGATTTTTAGGAAGTTGAAATACAATCCATGAAAGACTGATGTTGTTGAATCTATTCTCAAATTTACTCAAAATCATGCAGGTTGACATGATACATGCTGAATGTTTTGAAAGAAAAGTGTTACTAGTGTTAAATCTACTAAACCAAAACATCGTATCTAGTGTACCATAGTATTCATGAAACCAATATCCACAAATCTTATCGAAAAGTAATGGAGTGGAATATGAGGAATATCATAAAGAAATAGATTAATAAATAATGGAGTCATCCATTTAAGATGGTTATGGTAATTTTTGAAGGAAGAGTTTGGAATTTAAAGGATGGGGATATTTGGGAGAAATGAGAGAAATTATTGGTAATAATTTTCATTCAGAGAAAAATTACAATGATATGAAACCTTGGTAATTAAAAATGATGAATTCCAGAAGAGTTGAAGAACTCTGATTTGATTTCAAAATCATTTTCAAGTGGAACAAGAAATGAGTAGAAGAATATGGGTTGATGTATTTTTAGGCATTGTATAAAATTCAATAATATTTTTTGGTACCTCTATTGGATCATGATTTATTATATATGAGCTTATACGGATTCCTCTTATTGATAATATTAAAAAATCCGAATGATATTATAGCAATGTAATCATATATTCCTTGATAGTTGATAATCATAATCATACTAATAATTGAAATAATTTTTCAAGAAGAAACAAAGTCAAGAAAATGATTCTATATGAATCAATAGGCTTGATGAAGTTAGCGGTATACTTTAAATTCAAGGAATCATAAAAAATTTGATGAATTTGGAAGAGTAGGAATTTTTTGGGGATTCCCTCAAAAACCATCTTTGGGTCACCTATAAAAATTGAATAGAACGTCATACATTTCTAACTCTAACGAAAAATGTACTATTCATGAGATATGAGAGAATATCAGAATTTATTGGTTGAGGAAGAATTTTTTAATATAGGGATATGTTGTATAATTTTTGATAGATTAAATCCAAAGGAGAAGAGACGATATCAATATGTTATTCTGTGATCATCTTACTCGATTGACTACTATATTCTTCATGTTATCATATTTATCTGATCATTATATTAGGATGTGTAATCAAATTGGGATGTCTATACAGATATTTCTTGACTAAGAAATAAGGTTTTCTGAATTGTCTTGATTATATATATAACGTGCCATATTAATATTATTGGGAATTAGATTTGAAGATCTTATTTAGAGAATCAGACTCAACATTTAGATTGAAATTCTTGATCAACGTCCTCCTAGTTCATACCATATTATGGGTATGAAATTGAATACTTGTTTTGAAAAGAATACATTTGTGGAAATTGAGAAGTTCGCATAGGTAACATGTGTTGTTACACAAACATTGTATTACCCCATTTTCCTAGAGGGTTCACATATACAATTGGATTATTTTTATTATTCTACAAGAGGGAAAGGGTATAACCTAGTCATTGTATTCTATATCAAATGATTATTTTCTTGTAGATTTCGTGGTATTGGATTATTTCCAAATCATACCAGTGATATAGATATTCTTATTGAATGGTGATCCTTGTAAAAAATGTTGTTCCTCTATATGTGTGTTGGAATTTTCCTCTAGTGGGGAATGAAATATTAAATAGGATGTAATTGATGTTTCATTTTCAAGATAACATAAAAAATAGTATCATTGATTCACCTTATCCCCCTCTCAGGGATACTATTATCCTGACTTGGGTCTTTCAATTGGTGTGAAGGGAAGGTTGCCTTTGCTTAATTTATTGATGGTGGAGAATTTGAATTTTTTGAACATTAAAGGTATTTGTAATTTCGATAAAAATAATTATAATATCTGGAATGATATAATGTTCTATATAATATATATATGTGTGTGTGTGTGTGTGTGTCTGATATAACATGATATTCTTGAATCTATAATATATGTATTTTCTCTTATAAATTAAAAAATTTGTCTTATATATGTTGATAAGAAGAATCTTGAGAATGATTAAAGGGTGGGGATTGCATTATTTCAATAAGTTCCGGAAAGTGAATTACTACGGGTGAAAGGTTTTTCAACAACCAAATGTATATAGGATAAACTGAATAACATTTCTAATGTTGATAAAAAATTAAATAAGTAAAAACTAAAATTATAGAGATTAATGTATGAATATATAAATATGGTTGAATATAAATCTGTTTGGGACTTAATTAAAATGGTAAAAGACATTGTCATCACTATCAGATGTCATCGTGATATGTTATGTTATTTTAATGTTTTTCTTAATATTTTGAGGATTTTTCCGGAAAATTTTGATGAAAAAGTTTCTTCATTTGAAATAATAGACTCGAAAACACTATATCAAGATTAATTTTATAGGACATTCATCACTTATAAAATGATAAGGGAGAAATCTATGAGAAGGGGGGTAAAGTTAATAGATAAATGTATTTTATGTATGCTAAGATAGAAAATTCAATGAATTTTCTTATTGAAGGTCAAGCTGGTAAATTTGATTCTAAAAAGAATGTATGTAAAAAATTTGATGCTATTTGATCCCGGTTATCTAAAAATGTGAAAGAGGGATAGGTAAATACAAATGGAAAATCATGTAAAATGTTTTGAATGTGGAGTTGTTGGTAATTTTTTGGTTAATTATCCTTAAATAATGAAAAGAGAAGATAGTGATGAAGAAGAAACAATACTAATAATATTTTGGAAAAAATGGGAGACAAATAGAAATCATATTCCATATGGAATGAGAGAAAAGTTTTTAATACCAAAAGAAGATGTTTCTATCTAATGATGACAAAGAAGAAAGTAGTGTTATTGAATTTAAAAAATATAATTAGTATGGTATTGAGAATACATTTATCAAAATACTGAATAATGAAGAATTTGAATGTTGTAGTTCTAAATAAGGAAAAATGCAAGTTGAATTTAACTTGAAATAATAACAAAAATAATTTATCAGATAGATCAAATGGATAGAAAATAAAAATAAAAAGTCAAAATATGAATGTTCCTTAATAATAAATAATGTTTTTTCTAATGATAAAGTGGAGAATTTAAATGAAATTCTTGATATGGGTAATTATTTTGATAATGAAAACAATCTTGATGAACATCTAAAACGGAATTTCAAGGAAAAAAATAATTTAGAACATATCTAAAAAAGTTTCTAAAATCTAAACAATTATATACACATTTAAAAAAACATTTCTCTAATGATGGTGAGGGTTCTAAAAAGGCGAAACCATACAAGGAAAAATAATTATATTCAATGGTAGATCAGGAATATTTGATTATTTCTGAAATGAATAATGGTGGGAAAGGTATGTTTGTAGCAAAAAAAACAATTTCGGGAATTAAGAAGGTTTAAAGTACCCTTATTATGAATGTTTTTCCAAATATTATAGATTCGATAAGATCTCTAATACTTCTAATTTTGATTAATCTAAAATGAATTCGAAGACTCTGGTTGATAACCTCTTGTTTCGTGGATCGGAAAAGAATGACAGATAGTTTACTGAGAAAGGTATTCACAATTCTCGTCAGTATGGATGTTTATTGGAAAATACTCTTTCTATGGCTACTGTTTGTATTGTTTTTTATTTGTGAATATGGATAACATGTGTTGTTTCTATCAACAATATCACTATTACCCCATAGGTTATGAATGGTAAAAGATTATGGGGATTCAATTTTCATAAAAGAATACATCTAAGAAGGATGATTGAATGAAATATCAGAAGGTTTGTGTGAAGATTAAAAAAGGGTCCAACCACTGGAAACTATTTTTAAAAGATTTGAAAATCCTAGAAAACATATAAAATGATGTCAGATATTATTACTGGTAGACAAAAAAATTATTAACAATTCTTTGAATCTAAAATTGAAGAATAAAAAGGAATAATAAAAATCTCTTGTTATAGAAACCCATATGAAAGAAACAAAATAAGAACAACATAGATTATATATTTTTGGTGTTCTTATCATATGAAAGGAGATTTGATATTTCTAAATAATTTGAAATATTTAAATAAATTAATAGTGACATTGGCTATGGTGAATCTCTGATACTAAAAGGTGTTGTCTTAGCCATTATTGGAAAAGAAAAGTTAAAACCAAAGAAATATTTTTATGTTGATGGGTTGGAAAACAATTTTATAAGTGTTTCGCAATTGTGTTATAATGGTAAAAAAGTTACATTCAGAAAATATGGATTTTTGTGAATATGTATGATTATGGAATGATAGTTACTAGAGTCCAATATAAAAAGGTAATTTTTTATGTTCATGAAATTTAAAACACTTGTTACTTGAGTGTGGTGGAAGGGAATCAATTATGGAATAAGACGATGGGACACATGTGTCAAAGAAACATGAATAATTTATCAATGTGAGATGTTTTTTGAGACACTATTCATTTTCCAAGAATAGTATAATTGGGTTGCACTATTTTTTAGATTGTAAATATTACAAATGTTGTGCACAAGAAAGTTTAGATTTTTACAAAACAACACCTAGAACTATTTCATTTGGATATTGATGGGACAATGGGGTAATAATAAAAAAATGGATATAAGTACATCAATACATTCATTCATTATTTTACACATGCTACTTTTGGTCTGTATATGAAACATAAGTTAAATTATTTGAAAATGATTAAACATTTTAGAAGGAAAAATGTGAATGAATGTGTTTTTTCTTTAAATAATTTAAGAGATGATAATTGCCATGAATTCATAAATAAATAATCTTAATGTATCTTGATAGTAATTTAATTCAACTTGATTGAATGTCCCCATACACTCCTCATCAAAAGGGGGTTTCTAAAAGAACAAATTGAATCTTGGGGGACATGGGAAGAACTATTTTACTTGACCATTGTCATTATCATTACCGTTGACAGTAATCCATGAGTAAAAAAATTAATATTCAAAACTGATATTTCAATAGGATTGGATTATATTTTATATAACTTGAATTGTTTTATGGAAAAACATTATGTTTGAAACATCTAAGAGTTCTCTGGTGTCCTTGTTTTATAAGATGAAAGATGGATACTTTAGAAAGCTTGATTAGAGAGGTGATGATGGAATATTTCTTGGATATGATCTGAAAGGATGAGGATACAAATATTTTAGTAAATATATATGAATAACTGTTAATTTTAATTATGTAAAAGTTATTGAATCGGCTAAAGAAGAAAAATATACTCTGGAAGATAAGGAAGTTGACCTGGATATGGAACATAATTCTAATAAGGATATAGAAAATTGTAACCCAATAGAGGATGAAAAATCAGATTTAGTTATTTCCAGTGATGAGGAAGATACTCAAAAATAGTATCATAGGATGAGGAAACAAGTGGAAAATCAAAATATTATTGGTGATCAATATTTTAAGGATCAAACAAGAAGTATAACTAATGCTATTACACACACTTTTTTATTCAAAATTCAGGACCGATGATGTAAAAGAAGTCATTGAGTATCCAAAATGGGTACAGTACATGAAGGAAGATCAAGATCACAATTTAAAGAATGATACATCCTAACTCTTACCCATTTCCAAAAACCAAAATATTATTGCTAAAAATGGTTTTTTCGGAAGAAGATGAATGAAGAAGGTTATGTGACCTGAAACAAATCTATATTAGTGTGAATGGGTATTCACAAATTGATAGTATTGATTTTTATGAAACCATTACTATGTATTCATGATTATAAAAAATATAAATTTCCCTTTCTATTATTTTACACTGAGGATACAAAATCATCAAAATTTATGTTAAATCCACATTATTGAATGATGATCTTGATGAGAAAGATACATTGAACAACCTTGCGGCTTTGTTGTTGGAAAATAAAAATGATATATATTTAGATTGAAAAAGTATTTTTTTGGTCTAAAACATTATTTTAGAGTATGGTATTCCAAATTGGGTTATTTATTCTGGAAGATGACTTTCAAGAATGGATGAGTTAATGGAAATATTTATATCAGTGAAATTCAAGAGTATTTTCTACTTGTAATTTTTTGTGATGATGATATTATCATTACTATGAATGATAATATATGTTTTGAAAATTTTTATGCAGGTAGAAAATAGGTATTTGAAATTCCCATGCTGGGGGAAATGAAATAATTTATTGGGTTATAAATTTAGTAGAAGATGAAATACAGTTTTCTTTCTCAAGAAATGTATGTTAGGTAACATCTTAAGAGGTTTCTCATGGAAATATCAAAACTTATTTCCAGACCAATTTTGGTTTGAAAATTGTTGAGAAAATATGTTGAAGTAAATGAAGTTGATGAGAATGAATTTCAGAAGCTGATTGGAAGTTCATTATATTTGACTACCTCAGGACCCGAAATGGTTTAAGTAGTTACTTTGTCTGTCAGATTTCGAAGTGATCATAAACAATCACATTTAATTTCAAGAAAATTAATTCTCAGAAACATCAAAGGAGCAATGAATTTTGTAATTATGTATGAATGCTAAAAAAGTATTCATTTTATTAGGTATTCCAAATATGTTTGTGTATAAAAAGTTGATGATAGAAAAACTGAATCTGGTGGAGTATTAATTTTGGGAAAGAGTTCAATTTGTTGGTATTCAGATAAATAGAATTTTGTAACCCTTATTATGAATGAAACTTATAATGTTGATTCTAAAAATTCACTACTCAACTTTTTTTTGATGATAAGTCAATTGGAAGACTTACTTGTTGAAGTGAAGTTACCCTTACTCTATGGTATTCATAATCAATGTAAAATCATTCTCACTAGAAATCCAATTCAATATTATCATAAAAATATTTTGATATCAAATATCATTTAATAAAATATTATGTGGAGAATAATAAACTAAATCTGAAATATGATCCTACATCAGAACAAGATGATGACGTTTTCACAAAACCTTTTCTGATGGAATCCTTTTCTTAATTGAGATCGACCATGGGTGTCCAGCGTCTATATCATAATGGACTATGTTTGATTTTTTGTTCCCTCCCTCATCTTACATTTGTATAATGTTTTTAGGTGGTACATATCCATTTATTGATAAATCATTCCCTGGATTCATTTGAAAAGGGGGAGTTGTAGGAGTGGTGTGAGTTCATCAATTTATTATGTTTGAACTATTCAAACTATTTTTTGGATTTTTTGTAGGAAAAAATGTATTATAGGGAACACAAAGAGATAAGGAATAATGATGTTGAGTGTTTTTATAATCACTTATGTAGGACTCCTCATGTTTTAATCATGATTTTATTACGACAAATCTTTTTTACCATGTTTAATCCATCTCAAGTCATCTATAGTGATTTTTCGTTTCCTTATGGTTTAAATAAATATTCACAAGATCCAGATTCTTATAAATGATGTTTGATAATTGTAAACTATATTAAATTTTTTTCTATAATATTTTATTATACAAATGATTAAGCCTAATTAACTAATTCTTAAGACTATTTATAGATATTTGGCTATGTCGGATAATCCATAATTCAGCCACCAGTTCTATTTTTTTGGAAAAGACCCAGACATCATGAGCTAGACACTGTGACCCAGACATTATGACCTTGACCCCATGACACTAACACCCTGACACTGACACCGTAACCAGTCTTAGATCTAATGATGTCTGTAACACAGGTTCCTTAATACCATCAATAGGACACCATTAAATGATTGAAAAAGAATCAAACGCCAAGATTTGAACCCAACATATGTTCTATTGGTTTCTAATCTCAATGAAATTGTGGCATCATGATTGTCTCTCTATCAAAGGGAATGAAGAAGACATAATTTTGTGGTGACATTGTTTCCAAGTGATTTCATTTCAATAAAAACTGTGACAATAATCTTTAATTGGTTTTTTTGTTTTAAATTTAATTCTAACGGTCGTATTTGAGTCTTTTAATGGAACTTTCATAATTAATCCTTCATTGTATAAATGTTTTTGGAACTGGGAATGTAGAGAAATATCCCAAACATTTGGGTTTTTAAAACAATTCCACTAACAATCGACATAAACATGATGAAGTTGGTGAAGATCAACACTGTGAAAACCAAGGATCTCACGTGAAGGGTTTTATGATCAACAATAATCCTTAAAAATAGCTGGTTTAAATATTATGTTGTGCACAACGTCTGCTCTTTTTTGGAGATATGTTCTTGAAGAATCTAAAGTTTAATTCCTCAAGATCATCCACACATGCTTCAAGAAATCTGTGGGAGAGCCATTCATCGTAATTTGGGTGCTATCACAGAATTTCAACAACACCTTCAATGCTCCAAAGATCACTACATCTCTTTTCCAGTGATTCCAAAGAGAGTTCTTGATCCATTATCATTTGATCCAGAGCCTCTCTCTCTCAATATTATGGGAGATAAGAGTAAAGATAGAAGCATCATGAATATTATTTTGATATCTCCTCCCCTATTATATTTATTGTGGAATTTAATTACCAAGAAATATCAACCCAACTCCAAAATAATCAACGCACTATTAAAAACATGTTATGAATAATTATATGAGTCATAAATATTATTATCGGTCACTTGTAATATATTATAATATATTATTCGATAATAATTGAGTCATTAACATGACATGTCAATACCAAAAATAATAATTGAACTTTAAATAATATAATATTCTTCAATTAATATTTTTTATGTATTTAATTAAATCACATAAATTAATTTAATAAAGAAATTTCAATTTGCATTATTCTAAACCTCAATAATATGATTTTGTTTCATGGGTGACTATTTTTACATAGACAAATCTCAGACCCCTATGGTGGTGTCCACCATGTCAATAACTGTTATTCAATTGAATAGGGTAGACTATGGAATAAACTATCATGTGTGACCCTCTAGGCCCTTACATCGATAGTAGTGAATGGTATTCATAGACCAATATTGGGATCTAGTAACCCAACATGGCCCCTAAAGTGATAATGATTTTCACTGCAGCAGCAACCAACATACGAACACATACTGTGTAATTTAATATCTTTTCCTATAATATATCATAAAGCAAGATGCACTCACATTTCATCACCCTTTTCTTGATTTATTGTTTATTGATTTAACTGGACAGATTTACCCTCAACAGCCATCGCCATGGTCTTATAATGGTACTACAATCTATATCAACATGGCCTGAGATATATTACTTATATAACCCAGAAGCGAAAAACCATTTCTTTCCCATTTAACTAATGTTATGAAACCAATGACGCACCCAACACAAAAAAACTCACCATGAATTTATTGAAATGGTTTCTTTTTTCATCAAAGTACACAATAAAATGACATACATTGTTAATGATCTCAAGTTATGAGACCATTACACATGATCGATGATATAAACATCTAATGACACCAGAAACATGTGGTGTTCATATTGGCCGGTCAGTCCTCATGATCTCACTTCATGGGATCACCAAGTGCGAAGTTCATGAGAATAAGTCTCAATAATTATGAGCCACCAACAATTTATAGTCAAACATCTACTATGTATATTTATTAAGATGTATCTAGATCAGGGAACATATATTCATGATTAATTTCATAGTATATAGAGGTTCTCATTATAGCATGGTAACTACTATAAATAATCGATATGGAAACTAATATTTGGAAATTACTATTTCAATAATGGATTATGACAATTCTATGTTATAATAGTAAGATGAAATCATTTATAGCTAACTTCACACAAGAAATGGTAATCAAAATCACTGAATAGTTGGTTCAAGGGAACCTAATATTTAAACACTCCCACTCGCACTATATCTAACATGCTAATCAATCATTTTTGCTACTCAGATGATGTGAATCATGTCTCTGATGAGTAACAGGTTATGCTACTAAGTCCATCAGGGTTATGTCGTGTGGCTATTCTGCTATTGTGACCTTGTCTTGTAGAGTAAAACTTCTCAAGAGATGGTTTCACGAGTATATCCCTTTTGAATACTTTTGAAGACTGACATCTTGGCTAGTAATAATATCATAATTTAAATTATGAAAATACATGTCCTAAAATGTGTGATTCCAAAAACTAGAACAAATCATTGCATTTATTCTCTTCTTAGCTACCTTAGAAGCTGCAACCTACTCGGTGTTTATAGGTATGGATACCACTGGGTGATATGAGCTTGACTAACTCATTGTATTTACCCTAGCATAAATACTATAATATATTGATCTATGGAATACTAGTTTTATGTCCCATGAAAACTAGAACCCTTTCTCCTCCATTTACCAATTATATATCTGTTTTACATGTCAATATACAATAAGATAGTTCTGACTGCATCCCTTGTAGTGTTCTTGGACATAAGATATATTTTCCTACTCTAAAATATACCTTGGAAATATCTATACCTATACATATCATGGGATATGTGATTGATCCATTGCTTCAACTTATGGACCTCAACTCAACATGTTTATCTCTTCCCATGTCCTGGACATGTCATCCTGAAGCGATTATGCTCTGTGATAGATGCAATAATTCCTTTCTTTAAATGTTTCAAATTGTATTTTTTAAAAACAATCTCACTATATGTATTAATTACTAGGATCAAGAAACCTATAGTTCTACTTTAGTAGATCCTAATCCCTATAACTCATGTTGCTAAATTAATTCAATCACTAGAGAATGAATTTCACCTTGGTATTAAGTAGCTGTAAGACCGATGTGTTTTCCATAAGTTTCTGAATTGACTTTTCTTGGAAAACCCAATGACACTCCCACTAAAATCTCATAGAAATATTAAAATCTTTTGTTGCAAATGTAAATTCAAGGATCATATTTCTTACTTTAATAATAAACCAGAATGCAGTATCTTGCAACTTTTATTAGTAATTTTTAACATGACCATCCCTTTCTGGTTGCACGGTATATACACCATCCACGTTTTGTCGTCATGAAATCCTATGATAAGTAATTTATCATGGATATTAGCAATGATAAGTAAATTTATAATTGATTTAGGCATAAAGTCTCAGTCAGAACAATTAATCATATTGTTACTACTCTTGTACCATCAATGTATCAACTCACTTGAATACCCTCCACAGTATTCAAAATAGCAATCCCCTTTTTACTTTAATACATGGAATCCATTAGTTGAATTTTAGTTGGTCTTATCAATTTTATCTATTTACTATACACTACTTAAGTATAGGAAATATCATTTACATTGAATAATAGATCATCGACCGTGGTGAATATAAAAACCATAACAATGGTTTTATCCTTCCTACGCAGTATGTGTCTATGGAACATAGTTAGGTCCACATGCGCTTGTGGAACTAGTTCCATTACCAAATATTTTTGCATCTTGAGAATTGACTAAATACCACTCCAACTATCTCTAACAGAGATGTTCACCCTCTATTAAAACATAGTATTCCACTTCACTATATCTTTTCTATCTCAGGGATGTATTTAATACCCTATGAAATTGTTAGGATATGTACCTTAGATGCACAATGTGTTTTAATTGATGGAATTTTGTTTGTATCCGAACAAACTATTAGCATCCAAACACGTGTCCTTATGACATAATGGGTTTATCATCATAATATGACTCTAATGATGCCCATTTGACATTATAGTTGTCATATGGTAATGGGATATCACTATTATTTTCAAAGAACATTATGAAATATTATGGAAGCTTCTACAAGTTGAAACATTGATACTATTTACATAAAAAATGATGTATAAAATTTGTGATTATGAATTGCTCCACACTACAAGTTTCTTTATCAATTTTTATATATAAGACTCCATCATCAATCCTCCTCATTAAAATTGATGTTCTGGTGTCAATAAGGTAATGTGCATTTAGGAATTACTTCATGCTACATTATAAAGATTCATGAATGCTTGGTCTAGATATTCTTCGATATCTCATCCTGAATCAACTCATATCTCCTTACAATACATATAATTGACTATATTATTCCTTAATTACTTAGAGGAAACCTATAAAATATATATACCTATAGATTATACATTGAATAGTTTTCATTCATTTGTTAGTCTATTTTCAAAAGCATTGGGACATACCATTATTTATAAAGGATCCTTTGTTCAAACTAAAGACGTCAATAATAAAAAAATTCAGTTGTTCCAAGACAAAATACCATACTTGTTATATTCATGACCTCCAAATTTAGTTTCTCTTGAAAATTAATTATCCTGTCAGAACTGGGTAAAATTATTATATTTATATTAATCACTATTTTCTTTAGGAGTAATGTATTAATGAACTGGTGATTGAGTTTACCAAAAAACAACATTCATTCCAGAACCTAAAAGAATATCTCTATGCATCCAAGGACACATGAAATTAATATTTGTGGTTATACTCAATTATAGTTCAACACAAATCCTTCACTTGGAAAATAAAGAAGTTGTGCAATTCTCACCATTGGCCTAGGTATCACCCTTTCGTAGCCACTTGGAGAATAAACCTGACTTCAACTAATATTTCTATACTTAATTGGTAATATTATTTAAATAAAAATATGTAAAAATAATATATTATTAAATACCAAAGTTGTAACAAGGAAATATTACATTGATGAATATTTTTAAAAGAATAATCAGGTAACATGCTTCATTAATTCTTTTTATTGATTTTAGACTTCCATTGTATTATTCAATAAATTACAAAGCAAATAACATTTGTTAATACCTTATTTATTGAGGGATGTCATGAATGATCCATTGGGATTAAATGTCATTGACCTTTCCACATTGCCGCTCAATTTATTCACCATAAGTATTAAAGATAGAACAATTTTTGAATTCTTATTCACTTCGCGAACCTTACCTGGAATGGTAATGAAGTGTTTACTCAACAATTTTTTGTTTTATAACATAAAATTAAACTTGACTGAAGTGGTGAATATGATTTGAGAAATGGATCCATTTAAATTTCATGATCAATCATTCAATTTACACATACTAGTGTAACATCATCTTATTCATATCATTGGGTTACATTTACCTTTAATACCTCTTGAAGATGAGACTTCATGTTATATCATCCATATCCCAATTAAGTGCCCAAAACTAACAATGGACATTAATGAAAGCATAATGATATAACTATTATATGCTTATACATTACTCTCATGTAACCAGTTTCACCCTCCCTTCATGAAACTATTGGAAATAATGGCATTTGCGACGGGGCATTTTCGTCAGGATCCCATCGCTAATAGGCTTTTGTGAAGGGGGTCCATCGCAAATAGCCCGTCGCGGAAAACGGCATCGCAACAACAATTATTTGCGATGAGCCCGTCGCTAAAGGTATTATTTAAGAAATAAATCTTTCTCATCGCAAATATTAGTCCGTATATTTGTGAAAACTTTTTAAAATAGTATTTGTGACGGGCCCGTCGCAATTACTATTTTTTTAAAAAAAGTTAAAAAATATTAATAAATTATTTTAATGAATATAATAGTAATACTATTTGTGACGGGCATAGTATCCCATCACAAATACTATAAAAAAATAAAAATAATAAATTATTAATAAATTATTTTAATTACAATAATAATAATTCAATTATAATTCAAAAATAAAAAAAATATTAATAAATGATTTTATTTAATATAATAATAGAATTATAATTCACAAATAAAAATAATAAATTATTAATAAATTATTTTTATTAATATAATGATATTATAATTATAATTCAAAAATAAAAAAAAATTACAATATTAATAAATTATTTTAATTAATATAATAACAGAATTATAACTCACAAATAGAATTAATAAATTATTAATAAATTATTTTAATTATTATAAAAATAATAGAATTATAATTCAAAAATAAAAAATAATACAAAATTAATAAATGATTTTAATTAATATAATAATATTAGAATTATAATTCATAAATAAAAAAATATTAATAAGTTATTTTAATTAATATAAAAATAATAGAATTATTTTACATTCAAATATTAAAATAATTCAAATATTACAAAAAAAATATTATAAAATTTTAATATTATAAAATTTTAATATATATAAAATTTAATATTATATAATATAAATAATATTATTTTTCATATTTATATTGTTATTTCAAAATATAATATTATTAATATTTTATAATGAGACAGAAACTAAGAATAGAAAAAAATCATATTTTTATTTAACAAACTTTATAACATAAAAACAAACACTAATCTGGAGGAGGGGGGGAGGGGGAGGGCGGGTCTGCAGATGCTGGTGGAGGAAACTCCATCCCAAAAGCATGAGTGAGTTGGCGCATGTACTCCATCTGCTCCTGAGGATGCTACTGCAACCGACTCATCTGCTCCTCGTACAACTGCTGCTGGCGTTGACGCTCCTCCTCATGCTGCTGCTGCTGCTGATGTATCTGCTCCTGCTCCTGTCGGATACTCTCTATCAGTGCAGTATTAGATCGCAAATGATCCTCATACAATGTAGCAGAAGAAGATGCACGATCTCCTCTCTAGATGGACGCCGACATCGCAGCACTGCCATAATAATCTTCGGGAGTCAGTCGAGAGCTGATACCAACTACCCGGCCCTTCTCGAAGGCATACTAGGTGACCTACATCCATGCTGCCTCATCAAACTGACGGCCAGTGGTCTAATCTGATGACTCGGCCTGACTCTCAGGCCAGGTCTGTGATGCTGTGGTCTCATATGACTACTGTAGTTGCAATTTAAAATTAAAATTGTGAATATATTATATGCAGTAAAATTTTAAACTTGAAAACAAATAATACTAACCACGATGTGACGCTGACGATCACATCTCAGCTCCCCAGTAGCAGGATCACTATACGTCGTACTCTATAATATCGGGGTTCTCGATAGGCTATAAGAATAAAAAATAAACTGTTAATATTAATAGTTATATAAAATATTTATAAATAACGTACGTACTAGATGCTGTCTATGAGTACTGAAAGTACGACTCCCAGCTTGATGAGTGACCTCCTGTCTCCCCCGATTCTGTCTCTCCACCGATGATCTCCTCTGAAAGGAATCACTCAACCAGTGCGCACATAATCCACCCCACACATGGGATGAAATGTACTCTGGTCGGTGTGCTCTACATGACTCATCAAAATCTGACACTCCTTCTTTCTTCGTGGCAGCTTTTCTTAAATTGTGCAAAAACTGACGAAAGCGATCATGCATGGCCACCTCCCATGCCTTCTGGATGGCGTCACGCATGTTATCCTCGATCGGATACCATAAACCCTACAAATTAATCAAAATATCAATTTAGAAATGAAATAATTTTCAAAATAAAAATTATTTATTTACGTACGTACCAACCAATGGCCGAACATGGCCTGCTGCACATCAATGGGAATCTGCTACCATGTGGTCCAAGGCTGAGATAAATAGTTGCGCAAAATGGCGATGCCCTGTCTGACTGCTATATGAGGAAAACTGTAAAAATAATAAACATTTATTATGTGAATAGATTAATGAAATCTTAGTCAAATCCACAGGTTATCACACAGGTTAGTACACCTCCGTGTGTGGTGATCAAACCCAAGACGTGGACGTCGATCGGGGACGGGGTCAGGAATCATCAATCGTGTAAGACCGCACCCCCTCTGCGTACTCCCTGGAGCGCATGCAGGCTGAGGGTAATCTGTCAGCAACTCATCCACATCGAAAGGCACATCAGCATCCGCCAATGCACGAAATGTGTCTTCGTCCATCTGAAATAGAAAATGTTAATGTTGTTAGAAAATAATTGATAATTACTATTATATATACATATATATTATTTATGATTGTATATAACTACCATGGAATTCTATCAGTGTTCATATTCTTCATCATCTTCATATATGTCAATGTCATCTTCATATTCCTCCTCAACATCATCGATATCCATTCGAGTTCCAGATTCTTCATCTCTTACCATTTCAAATTCATATGTGAAATCATTAACATCATCGTCATCACCGACTCTTAAATGTGGGGTGTCATCATCGATACTCATGTCTCTTTGTAAAAAAGATTGATTTTGACTACTCTCTTGATAAACTTCAATTCATTTCACATCAGTGAAATCACATTCAATTTGACTAAACTGATTGTCTCGAATTTTGATTTTTATTATACTCCACCAATCAGTCAAGTCTCTTGATGTAGCACAGTACTTTGCGTAATAAACTTAATGTGCCTGTTGAGCCAATAAGAATGGTTCATTTACTGCGAGAACACTTTTAAATTTAATATCGATGATTCCATGAGTCAAATGAACACGCACGCCTCTCTCTGTATCCAACCACCGTCAATATTAACCATTTTTCATGTAGTGTGAGGTTATTAAATACTGTTGGGGACACTAGAATATTTCGTTTTCTATATAATAATATAATGCGCAAGTGAACATATTATTCTTGGGATACTCATTCCAATGTAGAAATTTACTTTGTCCACTATAATAATGTAGTTTTAAAACCTAGGGCATAACTTTCCATCTTTATAAAAAAAAATAACATTAGCAGATTAGTGCCTTTTATCATGATTTCAAATTAAGACATTTTGATCAATTACATAAATCATTTAATGCATCCCAATATTTAATTAAATTTTAAGAACCCTCTATAATAGAATAAGAATAATCTGTAGCTTTTTCATTCTAGTGTAAAGGTTCCTGGAACCACCCCTCATAGTCTATAAGCTATGGCTGTGCCACTACTCAGAGGATTCAAGGTGGGATTTTGGCTAGCCGACCGCTTTAAATTTTGGTTCCATGATTTTTTGGGCGAAGTCCCATGGTCTTAAAAGCAGAACTATATTTACTCAATGCTTTCCTCTAAAATTACAACAAGGTAGCTATGACAATTTATTTATTTCAATTTTAGTTATGTCAATCAATCATTATTATAAGGACTCCTTGGTATTAAGAGGCACCCTTAGCTATGGTAGGACTGGATTCTCAAAATGTTGATTTTGTCCAAATTTGAATTCCGAAAGGCTATTATTACTCAACATATATTTGAGGGTTTTATTTTTTTAATGCAAAGAAAGAAATAATTTTCTTTTTTTATAAACACGTACTTTGTGATCACACTAATATCTGATTATGAAAGAAATAGAAATTACATCGCGTCAAACTTTTATTTTATCTTGAATGCTCATTTATTATTACACTATGTGATCATTTAATAAACTAAAAATTCATAAAATAATAAACCATGCAAAAAAATGAATACTTGGTCATGTGCTAGTACCATTGGATGATCTGTTGAGTGAATAATGGACCATCCAAAACCCTAGGGGTAAGTACATTTAGTCGTGTGGCTTGCAATTTGAATATCATCATCAGCTCATCCATTGCATCAAACTCATGTCTGGTGCATCCCTGTCACATGGCATGAAGTGCAACATGCCTTGTCCATGGAATTATAAAATTGTACTCACATGTAGGCAAGGGGGTCTCAGGGTATAAAATACATCTTTGATAATGGACGCATAGGCTCTTATACATATCATAGCTTGGAGAAAACAAAAAGATATCCTTCAAATTAACGTAACTTATTATTAAAATACCATGAAATAATTATATTAATTAATTAAATTCACAATCAAACACCTGACATAAATTGGTAGGTCGATGGCTAATTACCAAAATATATACATTAAACATGCGTATATTAAATAAATACAGAATAAAATTAAACATGCATTAAAATTAATTATTTGAGCATTATTTATTGAATTAATATTTCACTATAATTTTAATTCAATAAATGTTTTCATTCAATCCAATTTAATTAATTTAATTTTAAAACTAATATTTAATTTAATTAATTAATTTAATTAATCTCCCAATTATATTAATTGCACTGCATTAGATTTTAATATCCAAAAAATAATATTAATAGTAATTTAATTATCAATTGTAATTAATCTATTTTTATTAATTAGTTTTTTATTAAATTAAATTACCGGAGCCCGCGAAGCCCCATGAAGGGCATGAGTGTGTCTGGGTGAACCCGCACAGGCCTAGTATTGGCTGTGTTGATACTGCACAAGAAGTGTTCTGGGCTCGGCGGGTCTGCTCAAGCTTTCCCTAGGCTAAGAGAACCTACTTGGACTTGTTTTGGGGCATATTTGTGCTATTAAAAAAGTTACCTTATGATTGTGTTGTACGATAGGACTACCCCATTCCTTGCATGCACGGCGAATCCAGGGAGAGAAGAAAACGCAGGCTGCTTAGGCAGGCGACGGCCTGGGTTCAGTAGTGGTCGATTGGGTGGCTTATAAGGATGGAGGAGGGGTGTCCACAGCTGAGGATATAATTCATCGAAATGGTGTAGCGCTACTATGGAGGTTCGGTGCAACGATCGAACATGGGAGGTGCTTTGAGCCACACCAGAGTGGAGGTGGTGTAGGGAAGCCAATATGGCATGGTGGAAAATAATGGTGGGTTGCAGCACCACTCCGCGCAAGAGACGACTGAACAGGGGGTGCCAGCCTGGCTGGGGTCTCCATGTGGGAGGAGGTCTCATCTGAGGTGGTTCCATGCAGAGAAGCTAGGGAGGCCAAATTCGGCTAGTTTTTCTAGGGTAGCACCTAGAGTGGGAGGAGGTGAGCTGTCCAGGTTGGATAGGTGTGGCGCACCAGAGGCGCTACTCTTACAATGCAGCGAAGGGAGGAGGCAGTCGCGATGGAGATTCCATGCACATATGGGTGCCTCGTGCAGTGAAAGCTACTCCTAGGGAAGAAAACCACAACACCTAAGTGGGGAAACACTGGGGTGCCGTCTGTAGTGCTGCAGAATGATGGTGGCATGTGGGGTGGTGCGACATGGTCGTCCATGTCAGCAGCTGCAGCATGTTGTCTCTATAGGGAATGAGAAAATAGCACGGGGCCAGTCACCCCCCCCCCCCAAATACAATTCTGATAATCAGATGCCTACCCATAGATCCTAAAACTACCAGTTTAACTCTGGTTTTAAATATCATATGACCACAGATCAGTCATTCAATATCATATTCAAACGCGGTCTGTGGCGTTGGGACCGTCATGATACCATCTATATATTTTAATGAAAATTTAATTATTTGAGCTTGAAATTGACACGAACTCGCTTAGATACCAATTTTTGGAAGTGGGCATATGGCGGAAGCCCAAAAAATATGGGGGTTTTTTTTAAAAAAAATCCACTGATGATCAATATAATCTTGTCAACACTGGTGAAGAGCAGCCCAGTCAAAACCAAGGATCTCACGTGAAGGGTTTAAGAACAAAAAACAGTAAAAATTCTAATTTAAATATGATGTTGTGAATGATTCCTTCTCATCATATGAAATCTATACTTGTAGTATATGAAGTCTAATTCTTCTAGATCATCCCCACATGCTTCAAGGAATCCTTGAGAGCATCATTCATCATAATTTGGGTCCTAGTGTGGAATTACGGTGATGCCTTTGATGCTCTAGTGATCACCACATTGCTTCGCCAGATATGCCTGAGATAGTGCTTGATCCATGCTCCTTGGATCCATATCTAATCATTCTAGATCATGATAGAGAGTACTAGAGAAAGAAGAACCATGAATTGTATTTTTAAATCTCTTCTCCTCTTATATATATAGTGTCCTTTAATTATCCAGAAATTCCAACCTGTCCCCCAAAAAATCAATAAATTATTAACGACATATTATGACTTATTATCTGAGTCATAAATATTTTTATCACTCACTTGTAAGATATTAAAATATATTAGGGGATACTAATTGAGTCATAAACTTGACCTGTCACTCCCAAAAATATTAATTGAACCTTGAATAATTTAATATTAAAAATTAATATTTTTTATGTATTTAATTAAAACTCCCAAATACATTTAATAAATTCATTCAATTCTCATTATTCTAAACATGAATATTATGAATTGATTTAATTGAATGGTGACAATTTTGTCCTAGTCAAATTCTAGACCCCTATTGTGGGGTCCACCATGTCTAAAACTCTTATTCAACTAAATATGGAAGATTCTTGAATACGCTACTGTATGTGACCCTCTAAGACCATAACACAACAGTAGTGAATGGTATTTACAGACCAAGAGTAGGATCTAGAAACATATCATGGACTATTAAGAGATAAGTATTATCACCACAGTGAAAAAAACAACCAACATGTACTCTGTAATGTAATCTCATTGTTTGTAATATCTCATAAAGAATGATGAACTCATGTGTCATCACCCTTTTCGTGCTTTATTTTTTTTTTGATTTAACTAGATGGATTTACCCTCGTTAGCCATGGCTAGGGTCTTATAAGGTTACATCTGGCAAAATCAGCATGGCCTGCGATACAATACTTCAATATCCCAAAAGCGAAAAATCATTTCTTATCATTCAACCAATGTCATGACACCAATAAAACACCCACAAAAACCTACCTCTCCATGACCTTATATCCATGGTTTTAATTTTGTATTAAAGTATTCAAAAAATGAAATATGTTGGTAATTATCTAATCATAGGAGAATATTACACCCGATCATAGATAGGAACATCTAAAGTCACCTGAAATATGTTGTATTCATATCAGAGATTCGGTCCTCATGATATCACTACTTGAGATCACCAAGTGAAAATTTCGTACAAATAAGTATAAATGATTATGAGCACCCAACACCTAATAGTCAAAAATATTTTGTGTCCAATATTCCAAATGTATCTAGACAATATAACATATATTTATTATTAAGGAAATATTATCTAGAGGTTCTCATTATAGCTTGGGAATAACTATAACCATTCGATACGACAATTAATCTTTTGAAAATTCCATTTCAATAGTGGATGCAGAAAAGTCAACACAATAATTGTAATATGACATCATGTATAGCTAATTGCACCAATGATATGGTTATCAAAAGAACTGAATAGTTAGAAATAGGGCACCCACCATTTCATCACAATTGAACTGATAGAACGAGGTGCGAGGTGTAGAATATATGCATCATGTAGGCTCCAAAACATGCACTCTATAATAAAATGGAACGCATTTTACTGGAAGAAAATTGAACTGTTGAAATCATTTGAAAAGTCAAGTGACAAATGAAACAAGATACAACTAAAGAACACATAAAGCACTCCCGATTCTAGAAGGCTGGACTATAATAGGTTAGAGCTGAATACATCTTCGAAGTACCAACTCTAAGAATAACATGATCTTGATAGATTAAACAATTGAACTGAAAACCAGAGAACTAGACTAGAAATACTATATTTTTCACAAGAGGACTTGATACTTGCATCTCTTTTATCCTACAATTCCATAGCTATATAAAATAACACTCTGAGCACTTATAACTATTTTTCATACTATTTTACCTTTTGTGTACTATTTTTAGATTTTGAGTAGTGTGTGTGTCTGTATTAAAACACACATTGTAACATATATATAATGGAATGATAAAAGATATCCTTCCGCTCATATCTTCTTAAATATGTTTACTCCCACAGATATGTGTGGAAAGGTTCCTTGTGTGACCTAGTAGTTTATACCCAAGAAGAACATTAGAAGAGGTAATGTGACCTGGACAGTCCTATGTACTATTTTGTTACCCCAATCTAGGGTTTGAATCAATCTTGTATCTATATATACTACTTGGTGGTAGGTGATGACCAAGTGGAGTTGATTAAGTCACATCTTGAGACTGAACTACTTTGTTTATCCACTGGGACTTTTAATTTAGTATTTCTCTGCATTATTGTATATTTCCAACAACACAAAATATTACATTTATAGTTAGTCTTGGATTTAATTTATAACTAATTTTCCTTATTAGAATAGCTTCAAAAGTGATATCAATAACTGAGATTGATATTACTAAGATTTAATAAATATTTTGAGAAGTTATTTGAACTCTCAAACTATTATAAGCTTATTAACATGATTAACTGGGTTGTATTTATTTTTATTGGGGATTATTTTTGATTGTACTCTTTAACATAAATTTTTATAGATATTCAATTCAGCCCCCCCCCCCCATTTAGTACTCAACTCAAACCAACATTTGGTATCAAAGGAATTTATTCTTGTTGAGGCTCTATTTTAAAATTTGTTCAACATTGATTTTATTTTTACTTTAAAGATATGTAAATTTCTATTAATACAAAATTTGTAGCTCTTTAAAATTATTTCATTCTTATGGATAATAGACTATAAGGTGTTTCAACAAACATACCCCCATTCTTAAATGGAACTAATTATTCCTAATGGAAAATTGATATGAAAATTCTTTTAGATAGTATGGGTTTTGAAATTTGTCCATCGATTATAAATGAGTATATGATTCCTCCTACTTATAAAATTGTATGGGATGACTCAAATGAGATTTCTTATTAGAACAATTACAAAGCCATGAATTCTCTATATTGTTCTTTTGGAGATGATTAATTTAACAGAATGTCATTATGTAAAACTACCCATGAAATTTCTATTTAACATGAAGGAACTTATACTACTAATGAAATGAGACAAAATACTTATACTATTAAGTATTATAACTTATAAATTAATATCTCTGAGCTTATTTCTGATATGTATCTTAGGATCAAAAAAATTATCCACACAATTATCTCTCTTGGAAGAGATTTCACTATTGCGACCAAGTTGAATGGAGAAGGAAGTTTGAAGAGTTAGCCTTTGCAGAGTGTTGTATTTTATTGTCAAATAAGAAAAATTAATTTACTTTGTAGAAGGATCAAAAATTGGGAGATGCATTACTGGTACATATTTCAAACATATAATGAGTTAGGAGAACTTTTGATGCATGCCTTATGAAGGAAAGTGGGAGAAATGATGGTGCCAGTCATATAAAGTTTTGATTGGAAGGAATGATGCTGCTGGAGGATATGGATGTTTCAGTTCCCATTGCAACTCTGACAATGATAAAGCTGATCTATCAAAGGATAAATATCATGATAGTGGGATTCGTGATAAGATAAGAAGAATGGTTATGGGAAGCAGTGAAGAGAGAAAATGACAAAGCAATGGACAATCTGGGGATGGTAGAAAAGCACAGTTTAAGGTGGCGTCATTTTCCAGTGTTTGCCAAATTTTAGGGCCTGAAAATCAGGAGATGAAGAAATGTGTTTCGCAATGGATGGAGCATGAAAGATTGAAGATGGTTTATATTTTTTCATGAATGGCATGATTCAAGGTTAGAACATCGAAAAATGATAAAGGCATGGAGTGCGCGGAAATGTAGGCAGGTTGCGTGAAAAAATAAAGTGGTGCGCGAAATCGTAGCGGGTTGCGTGAAAAATCTGTGGGATGCGTGAAATAGAGGAATGATGTTTTTCGCACAAAAGGTGTTTCGAGATCAGAAGCTGAAAAATTTTCAAAGGCATGAGCTGCGAGAAAAATTGGATCATTGCGCGAAATACGATGTCGCGTGAAATGATGGGTTTGCACGCAATATGGAATGCAGTGTGGAATTTTGCGCGCAATTGGTGCTTCATTCATAGAAGCATGAAAAATGTAATAGGAATGAGGTGAATTAAATATTGAAGCATGGTGTGAAATATGAAGTTGTATAAAAGAGTTTTTATGCACATGAAGGAGGTTTTACGCGCAGATTAGTGTTTTTCAAGCGGGGTCAAAAATTCCTACAAATATGAAGCTAAACCTTCTCATTTGTTAATGATTGACACTTTGAAGAAATTTCAAGCTCTGGTGTGCGTAAAATATTACGCTAAGTGAGTTTTGCAAAAAGAAATAGGTTTTCGTGAAATAAAGAAAGTTGCGCGAAAAATTGGGAAGCTACGCGAAAAGTGAAACTTTGCACGAATAAGGGAAGTTGTGTGAAAATGTTTTCCGCGCCAAAAGGTAATTTTTATGCGCAATCCATTTGAAATGTGTGCAAGGAACTCTAAAGGATGTGTGAAATATTTGGGGTCTTCTCACATATTATGTAGTGCGCATGAGAGTTCTTAACAGCTTCTAGGTAAGAAAGTGAAAATTTGTACTTCAGAGAATACATCTGTTCAATTTTAAAGAAGCACTAAAACATTTTGTTACCCTATTTGTGCTAAGAGGGAGCACACACACTATTGGATTGTTTTCAAAGTGCTGCATGACTGTAAGGGTATATCCTACTCGTTGTATTCCACATCAAAGGATTGTTTTCTAGTGGATTGTGTGGTACTAGATTTTTTATGTACCATACCAAGGACGTAGCTACTCTTGTTGAGTAGTGAACCTTTAAATATTGTTTTCATGTGGTTGTGTGTGTTCAGCAGGGAAGAAACTCTTTAATAAGAGGTGATGGTTGTTTCAAAAAAGGGGAAACATAAAAAGAAAATGATATCACTGAATCACCCCCACCCCCTCTCAGTGATACTTGGATCCGGACTAGGAACATCAGTCACTACCAAAGAACATATTATAAATATTCTCATATGCCTACCTGATTGATGGAGAGAAACTTCTATCTCCATTAGAGAATCATGTGACATCATCAAATTACAAGTAAAATAACTCATTGGTAAAATAACAATGTATGAAAAGAGTTTAAAGTCGACAAGGAAGAAGGGGATGAACACAAAAGAAAATCAGTTTTATCCAAGGCCACCACCTCTGGACATAAAGAAATGTAGAAACTGAAAGTCTCTGTAGAATGTTCTAGTAGTGAACAATCTTCACCTGGTAGTGAGGAGGAGATGGATGAATTATCCAAAAGCTTTAAGAAATTTTACCAAGGGAAGAAAATTTTCAGAAAGACTGAAAACAATGGATCATACGATCAAAATGGTAGCTGTAAGAAGGATCAGAAAAGAAATGACAAGTCTTATGGGATAGTATGTTATGAAAGTAAGATAATGGGACATGTAAAGGACATCTTCCCCAATCTCTAGTAAAAAAATAAATATGACGACATAGATATAAAGTATTAAAAGGAAATGAAAGAAACTTGGATTGCTTCTAAGGATATTTCAAGTGACATAAATTCTTCACATGATGAACATGATAACAAACCCAATATGTATTTCCTAAAAAGAACATCTAAGGTAGACCTGGAATATCTTGTACAAAATTCCTATAAATCAGGAGATGAATGTGATCCAAAAAATATGTCTAAAGAAAAGTGTTTGAGTATTGAATTAGACATGAAGAGAAATTTAATGAACTAAAAGATAAATAAATGTGTTTAATGAAACAATATTCTCTTACCTCAAATGTAAAATCTGACCTTTCTATAGAATGTTAGAATAATGTTCAATTACTCAAGGAAAATAATGATTTAATGTTTTCCAATGAGCAATTAGAAAATTATATTTAATGTTTTACTAATGGTAGTGTTACCTTGGTAAAAATTCTAGGTAAATAGATTTATTCTAAACACACTACTGGTATTGGCTATCAACCTGGTAAAAGAAATTTGGGAAAAACCAATTCTTTTTCTAAATCTAGAACACGCTGCTTTACTCCTAGTCCAGGAAAATATTCTGCTAGTTCAAACTATGATAGAATCTCTAATGTTTCGAGTTTTTATGGACCCAATATAGTTTATTTCTCAAATACATTTCATAATTCTTATAGGAAACCTATGAGGTAGGTGTGGGTTCTTAATGGACTAGTAACTTATATTACTTGACCTAAACAAATTTGCACACCAAATTCTATTTTTATTTGACTATTTTGTTGGAAAATTGTTAAGAGAGCTCCAATAAAAGATTATTATACTTGGATAGTGGGTTCTCAAGACACAAAATAGGATACAATTCATGTTTGAATAACATAATAAAAATTGATGGTGGAAATGTCACCTTTTGTGACAACGAAAAATGAAAAATCCTTGGCATTGGCCTAATTTGTAACTCAAACAATGTTTAAATTTCCTATGTACTTTTTTTGATGGACTAAAATTAAATCTGTATAGTATTTTACAACTATGTCATGATTTATTTCATGTTAAATTAGAATATAATGTGTGTAATGTTTTTTATTCTAAAAATGAATTAGTAGTTTCTGCATTAAGAAATATAAATGTGTATTCTGGTAACTTGGATTCATTAGTTTCTCAAAATTCATCACATTTAAGCGTATATCACAGAGTATTGGCATTGGCATAGAAGAGTAGGACACGAAAATATTCTCTCCCCTAAAAAGATAACTAGAAAAATTCTAGTAAATGATCTTCCCAAACTAGAGTTTCCAAATGATAATGTGTGTATTCCTTATTAAAAGGGAAATCAACAGAAAAATTTCCATCAAACCAAAGAAAAAAGTTTCAACTTCTCCACCTCTCGAGTTAGTTCACAAGGAATTGTTTGGACCATCATGAGTATCTAGTTTAAATGTGAAAAAATATATTTAGGTTATTATTGATGACTTTTCTAGATATACTTGGACCTTTTCCAGGGCTCACAAAAGTGAATCCTTCTCTCATTTCACCAAATTTGCCTAAACTATAGATTACCATAGTGGTCTTAGAATTAAATATTCAATAAGTAACCATGAAAATGATTTTAAAAATAATGTTTTTGAATCCATTTTTCCAAAAAATTGCTATATTCATAATTTCTATACCCCTGGAACACCTCAACAAAATGGAGTTACAGAAAGAAGAAATAGTACCTTGCAAGAATTTACTTGAACCATGCTTATTGAATATGCCTTAACTATTTATTTTTGGGCTGAAGCTATCAATACAACATGATATATAATTAATAGATTATTTATTAGACCTATTATTAAAAGAACTCCATATCAGTTATGGAAAAATAGAAACCCCAAAGTAGTCTACTTTAATGTCTTCGGTTTATAAGTTTCTATCCATAATACTAAGGTAAATCATGAAATCATTGAATCCAAGAGTGATGAAGGAATATTTAAAGGATAAATAATCTCTAGAAAATCCTATAGGGTGTTTAGAAAATGAACTAAATGTGTGGAGGAATTTTTCCATGTTATGTTTGATGAGACATCTCCACATGATCTTAATGCCTCTCTAGAGAATCTTGAGGATGATATGTCAAATCTGAAAATCAATGGTAAATCCTCCAACTTTCATGTAATTTAATTATTAAAAACTTCTAGTTCGGTTCTCCAAATTCAATTTATAATAAACCTGAACCTGCTGAAGAACATGAAATATCTAGCCTCTATTTTTCTAGATCATTTAAAACCTCTAAGAACCATCTTTTAGATGTCACTGTAGGATATTTAGATATAGGAACTCAATCTACAAATTCTCATAAAAATCACTTTGAACATAATGTTTTCTTTTCCAACCATGAACCTAAAAACATTAATGATGCTATTAATGTGTATTTTTGGGTGATGTATATGCAAGAAAAACTTATTTGGTTTAAAAGGAATAACTATTGGAACTGTGTTTATAGCCATAAATACATTTTTATCATTGGAACTAATTAGAGTTTTTAGAAAAAAAATTGATGGAGCAGGTAACATAGTTATAAACAACGCATGATTGGTAGCACAAGTCTATTCTCAAGAAGAAGGAATCACCTATGCGGAGAACATTGTACATAATTCTAGACTTGAACCCATTAGAATCTTACTTTCTTATATTTCCCATCTGAATTTCAAACTATATCAAATGGATTTTAAGAGTTTATTCCTAAATGGGTATATCACTGAGGATGATTTTCAAACAACCCCCTAGTTTCACAAATAATTACTTTTGAAATCATGTTTTTAAAATATGAAAAGCATTGTATTTTTTAAAACAAGATCCAAGAGCTTGGTATGATAGATTAAGTACATTTCTTATTTACAAAGGTTTTACAAAATGTATTGTTTATCCTAATTTTTTAATAAATTAATTTACAATGATGTTTTAGTAGTTCTAATTTTTGAAGAAGATATTATTTTTCGATCATTAAAACATTTATTATGTATTGGGTTTTCAAAAAGGATGAAAAATTATTTTCAAATGAGTAAAATGAGTGAACTAAAATTCATTCTTGGATTTAAAATCTATCAAAATAAAGTATTTATTATTTTAAATCAAAAAATATATACTTAATATCTTCTAAAATATTTTTTCTTGGATAACACTAAAAGTAGTGATACTCCAATGAGTAATACTTGTATGTTGGATCTTGATAATGATGGAAAATCTGTTGATCAATAAACTTACAGATGAATGTTTGGAATCTTACTCTTCTTAAATAATTTCCAACCTAATATTATGTTTACTATATGTATCTGTGATCTCTTTCATGAAAACCCTAAAGATTCCTATTTAAATGTTTTCAAAAGTATTTTCAAATACCACAAACATATACCCAATCAAGTATTGTTCAATCCTAGTGGAAAATCATTTGAGTTATTTATCTATTCTGATGCTGATTTTGGTAGTTTTTTGTTAGATAGAAAAATCAATTCTGGAACATGTAACCTTTTAGGAAAGCCTCTATTATCATGGTGTAGTAAGAAACAAAACATTGTTTCATTATCTACTTCCGAAGCTGAATATATAGCGGGTGGAAGTTGTTGTGTAAAAATATTGTGGATGAAACACACATTACTAGATTATGGATATCAATTCATACATGTAACAATGAATTGTGACAATACAAGTGCTATTTACATTTCAATGAATCTAGTTTCACACACCATGAGAAAATATATTTATGTAAGACATCACATTTTCAGAGACCATTACCAAAAAGGTGATATCACATTCGAATTCATTGGAACTGAATGTCATCTTGCAAATATATACATTAAACCATAAAATTCTGAAAGGATTGATGTCATCATACATTAATTTGGAATGAAAAATCATAAGTAGAAAATGTACCATTTAAAAACATATTTTCTCACCGCTTAATATTTCACATTATATGGTTTCATGATTTTTGGTTTCACAGGTCACTGTAATAGAATTACTATCGCACTCTCACATTTCTACAGGTTACTATCTTGAAGTTTCTTTTTTATTTTTACGGTCTCATAGTTAATATCTATCAGTTACTATCCTACACTTACTATGTCAAATGATATGGTCGCACTATTTGGAGTCACACCATAAAGGTCTCCCTATGACAATCAGCTCTGATCTCACTGTAATGAATCTTTTCCATTTTATTTGTATTCTATTTTCCTTATCCTTGTGTTGAATATTTTTTTTTGTTTTTATCCCGCGATTTTGAATTTTCAACACTTGAAATCCCTAAATGATAAAAACCAAATATCGTTCACTTTTTTCATCACTCGAGATCTCTTCTCTTGAAACGAAAACCCCTCTCATTCAAATTCTAATTCCTCTTTCATCCCTTCATCTCACTCTCTTGAACCCTCATTGAATGCCCAAAATGATCTTTATATCTTCATCAACTTCGGAGAACCATATATCTCAGTAGAAATGAAAAAAGGAACCTAATGTAGCACCCAAAAAACCATTGAACCCAAGTATTGTTGATAAAACAATAGTACCAGAAAATGAAATATTAATTTTGTGGTTTCTAACAAGTAAGTTATTAGTTTTGAAAATACTCAAAGAGCAGGGATGGTTGAACTGGTTCACAAAAGCGACAAGGCCAATTTATCCAAAAACTATTTGTCATTTTAATTAGTATGTCCTGTTTTCATTCAATACTAATGATGGATTTATTGTAAGAAGATGGATTAATGGTCAAAGATGCACTTTTTCGTCAGGGTTATGGGCCGGATGCCCAGGGATACCGCATGAAAGAGCTTTTTAGGAGTAATAGAGAGGTCCTCCTCCTCCATGTGATGTTTTTGTCTTAGAAGAGGCCCTAGGATGTTTGAATGGAAATAAGAAGAATTGAATATCAACAGCTACTGTGTTGGGTGGTGAAACAAATTTTTTGTTTAAGTTTATCCAAAATATGATTTGTCCATGGAAATGATTTTTTTCTACCCTCAAGTATCAAGATTTATTCTTAATACATCTTATGAAAAAATGGGCAGAATATTAATTTGTTTATGTAAGTTATACATAACAACTATTATTTGATTAATAATACTTAAAAGTCTACCTCTTTTCTCTATTCTATGTTAATATATAAAATGTTGTATGGTAAATGAGTGGTTGTACTGAATGGAGATGTCATTAAAGACTATGAGTTCTGTATCTCAAAGGTTACAGTCAAAAGAATGATAAAAAGTTGGAATCTATAGACAATGTCTTCTGTAGAGAAAAAAGGAAGGTTATATGTAATGTTAATCCATTTTAGAATCATTCAATACCAATAGAATTGTTTGATTTTGGTTTGGAACAAAATGAAGTTGTTGATTATCCAAATGAATAAGAATAATAGGAACTTATTGCACCTATAAATGGTGTTGTCTTGGACAAAGAATGCAGTAGTCTACCTATTCCAAAAAATGTAGTTGAGAAGAAAACAACTATAACTAAAAGAAGTGTTCATTTAGAAGAAGAACCTGCTTTAGGGAAAAATTGATATTGTAAAAGAAAATGTTGTTCTTGAATATCATCTAGAAGAAGAACATGATATTGAGGAATAGGTTGTTGTTAAAGAAAATTTAATAGAACAAGGTGATCCTGAAATTATCTAATCTTCTGAGGAAATAATGGAACAAGCCTTCAAGCTAGATAGAAAACAAATGGGTGGTGATATTAGAGAGAAACTTTTAGAAAAAAATCAACAGACTGAATCTATTAGTCTGGTAATAGATACACCTATTGAGGGGGAACATCACCCTAGTCTAGAAAATGTTGAAGATCCAAAACCTGTTGATAAAAGCACTGTGGATACCTTGTGTGTGCTTCCTAGATAATTTTATGTGGATAATGCCAAGGAGGACTCGGTTAAAGGAATATTCATTTTCATTATTTTTCAATTGAAACTAGTTTCTTCTCTAGAAGTAGTCTCTAATAAGGAGCCTGAACCTATATTAGCACATGTTCTTGAACATTCACAAGAACCTTATACTTTTGTGAGTCATAGTTATTTGAATGCTATTGGAGTTTATTTATTAGCTGGATTTGAAAATATCAAGGACACATAGCCTACTTCTATGAAAAATCTAAGAGAAAGAGATGATGCCTTGATGTTAGAGAAACTCATATAGAAAATTCATCTAAAAATACTTCATGAAATACAATAGGTTATAATCGAGAAAAAAAGGTGAGTAATGAGGTGAAGTATCTCATAGCTATGGTTGAGGATATGAAAAACATGTTGGAACTAGGATAAACTCTTGTTGATCATCATGTTATACATATTAGTGGCAGATTCCACAAAACAATGCATATATGATTCAACCAAACATGACATCAATAGTTGAAAAATTTGTAAGATAAACACCGAGAGAGTCAATGAGATGTGTGAGATTGTTATTTGTCTCAACAAACTGATTGATGAGAACAAAAGACATCTCCAGAATAATCTAAAATTTCTTAAGTCACTCAATTTATCTGCTATAGCCACTAATTCTTCTAGACAGTCATCTCAACCCATTGATAGTGATATCCTCAGAACTATTGTTAAGGATGAACTTCATTCAGTGATATGTAGTTTTGAAAAGAAATATTTATCAACTGTTGTCAAGAATATTGATAGAGTACTTTACATTGGGAGGATTTATTAAAAGATTTCAAATGATTATTGGGAAGAAATTACATAGAAAGTGGATGTCTATATTAATATGATTTTCCCTATTCATGAAATGGCCAATCATTTGAAATTTCTTGTAGATAATTTAACAATTCCTCCTGTCACTCAATCCTTCAAGACTCAAGTACAAAATCTTAATGATTTCACTCCTCTATTGAAAAATTTCATGGAGACCAAAGATGATTTCAAGAAGAAAATATAGTATGGTGGTGATATCATTACTAATTTCATTCAATTGTTGAATCCATATATTCTTGTGAAAATAACATCTATTGAAGCTCCTACAGCTACACCTTTGCAGTCTGTTTTACCTCTTTCTTCATCCACTTCTTTTGCTTCAACCTCTATGTCTGTGTCTTAGGCTCTGAGCCAGATCAGACCTATTATCATAGACCAAACATGAATTTGTATTCCACCTAACCCACTTTATAACCTTTTATTTTTTAGGGAAAACTCTTCCTTTATTAATAGTTTTCTCACTCCCTTCTTCAACCACTACTTCTACTCATGTGCATCCATCGGATGTTGCTGCCAAGGGAAAAGAAAAGATAGATAACGCTAAAGAATAGTGACACCTGTATTTTGATAGGGATGTGTTTTAATTTTTTCTACAGCTTGAAATGAAAAATATCTTTCCATCTAAGGCAATGTGCACTTTTGTTGTCTATTCTCTTATTTACATTAATTCCTTTCTCTTTTTCCTATTATCTTTTTGATAATCTCAAAAGGGATAGAATTCACACTAAGAACAAAAATCTAATGCATATGACTTGTGATCTTCTAAAGGGGGGATATTTTTTGACTCCTCATATTTTAATATTGTTTTAATGTTCACAAATCATGTTAAACTAGTTTAATATATCACAAATCATGTGTAGAGATGGTTGGATTCGCTGTGATTTAAATAAACTTCCATAAGATCAAGATTTCTCTAAATCCCGTTTTATTATTATAAACTATATTTAATTTTTTTCTATAATATTTTCTTATATTATTGGTTTATCCTCATTCATTACAAGATAAGACTATTTACAGATATTTGGCTAAATCTAAGAAACTGTAAGTCTGCCACCAGTTTCGTTTTTTGGGAAAAGAACCAGAATTGTGACCCGGACTCCGTGACCCAGACACTGTGACCCTAACACTATGACCTCGACACTATGACCCAGACATCATGACCTAACACTGTAACTAGTATAATATCTCTTGATGTATGTGACATCGATTCCTTGCTTCCATCACTAACACAGGGTTCAATGTTTGGAAAAGGATAGATACAGGGATCCTAACACCGTATTTGGGTTACCAGCTCTTGATCTTAATGCAACAGTGGAATCATGATTGTATCACCTCTCAAATTCAAAGACAAAGAAATAGTTTCAATCTGACACCATTTCCAAGTGATACTGTTTCAAGAAAACCTATGACAATATTATTTAATCTATTTTTTTGTTTTTAATTTAATTTCTAATACTAAAATTTGAGTCATTTAATGGAACTAAAATTATTAATGTTTCTTTGTAAACAATTCACCAAACAGTATGATGTATGAGGTGTAGAGGAAATAAATCATGTTGGGTTCAACACATGCACTATATATGAAAAAAAATGTGTTGCATGGGAACAAAATTAAAGTAGAGCGATCATTTGAAAATCGAACAGATACATGAAACAAGATTCAAATAAAGAACACATGAGCACTCTCGATTATAAAATGTTGGACTATCATAGATCTAATACAAGAACATCATTATTATACCAAATCTGAAAATAACATGATCTAGATAGCTTACACCATCAAACTAGAAACCAGAGCACCCAACTTGTGATACTCTGTTTTCCACAAAAGGACTCAATACTTGCATCTGCTTCACACTACATGTCTAGAGCTTCATAAAATAACACTCAGAGCACTTCTAACCCTTTCTCATTATATTTTCTTAGTTGTGTATAGTATTTAGATATCGAGTATTGTGTGTCTATATTCAAACACACACAGTCTCATGTATTAAACTAACGGAAATATGATATCCTTCCTCTCATATATTTTTACAACAATTTACTCCCACGAATAAGTGTGGACAATTTCCTTGTGTTACCATGATTTTTATACCCACAAAGCACAGTGGAATAGGTTGTGAGACCTGGACAGATTCGTGTACTATTGTTTTACCCAAATATAGGGTGTAGATCAATCACTTATCTATATATTCTTCTTAGTTTCAGGTGATCACAATGTGTAGTGGATTAACTTTCTACTTGAGACTAAACAACTTTTTTTATCCACTGTGTATTTTAGTTTAATTTTTCACAACATTATTGTATGTATTAGAAAAAATAGATTCTACTTTGATAGATTGTCTTGGATATAATTTATAACTATTTTTCCTTATTAGAATAGCTTCAAAAGTTGTATCAATAAATAACAATGATATAAATGAGAATTAATATATCTTTTTAGAATTTATTTTCATATTCCAACTATTATTACCTTATTACCTTGATTAACTAGGGTGTATTCATTTTTATTAGAGAATGTTTTTATGTCATCGTTTTAACGGAAATATTTATAGATACAAAAATCACCCCACCCCCTTTTTTTACTCTACTTTGACCAACAACTTCTTTTATCATACATGGGTTTTTATCAATGATTCAAGTTTACTACAATGATTCATCTCACATAGCTCATAATTGTTGATATGTAATCCATAACATGAAGATTAAAAAGATCAGTAATTTATAAAACATAGTGGATAACCAAATACAAATGGGGTATTGTTAGGACTAAGATGTTGATGGTGATTAATTTCATATGTTATCTATTTTCTTGAAATATGAGAAATAAGAAATAATGTTTGAGAAGAAAAGGAAATCACCAAAAATTATATTGGGTCGAAATCATATTGAAAACTGTATTCAAGATAATCAGACATACAATGGTTGAGAATGTTTATTGTATTTAGGAGAATATTGCTAGAAGTAAATGGCCATTAGATATACCCTGAACTCAAAATTAATATTGTGATCGTATTTGATCAGAATTGAAGTCTATATGACTATGATATAAATATGATGACACTTTTCTGATATTATAGTTCTCAGAAATCACAAAATAATTGGAAATCATGTGATTTGAGAATGAAGACAGAAAAAATGAAGTGAAATAGGTGCGACTAATTGTATTATGATTGATCAGATTTGGATGAAATGGTACCTGAGATTATATTCAACCTGATAGTATTTAGGAAAATCATATTTATGTTGAGTTGGGTAGAAGGATATGTTTTTGGAAATTTTAATACGTTCATAAAAAGACTGATTATATTGAAGTTGTTCTCATATTTATTCCAAATCATATAGGAATTAATGTTATAATATAATATTTGTGAAAGGAAAGAGTTGATAGAGTTGAAGTTGTTGAAGCAATCCATCATATTTAGGAAAAAATATTTTCAAAAAAACAAATGGAAAAGGAATTAAGATGAAGCTTGATGAAAATGGTAATGCCAGATACCGATCAACAATTTAGTCAAAAATTTAAGAGGGTTAAATAAATTTTCAAAGGAATAGTATGTACTTTAATGGCTGGGGATATGTTGGAAAAATATGAGAAACTAAAGGTACTATTTTTCATTCAGAACAGTAGTCAAAAGACATAAATCCATGGTTATTGATAATGACGGGATTAAAAAAGGTTTATGGACACTAAGTTGTTTTCAAAATATTTTTTTCTCATCTAATAAAAATTATTTTTAGGAGATGGAAGGATGTATTGTTAGGGGGAAAATAAAATTCCAAAAGATGATTTGTTTCCTCAATGGGAACAAGAGTAATCATATCTGAGCTAATACTGATTAATCTTCCTGATTGAATAGAAAAAAAAACAAAATGATATGATAGCAACATAATCAAATCATCAAATAAAATTGAGAATAATAATTGGATAATTTATTGAAAAGAATGTCTATGAAAAACAAATTTCATGAAGAAGATTCGATAAGAATCAATAGGTAATGATGAAGTCAAATATTTACTTGAAATAAATGGAATCATGAAAGTTTTAATGAATTTTGAATAGTAGGAATGATTTAAATATTCTCAGATAAACAAAATTTGTGTCACCTATAATAGAAAAAATCCCATCCTAATTTTTTGGTGCTCAAGATAGAGGTACTTCTCATAGGAAGAGAGAGAAGATATGAATTTCTATGCAGGGAAATACGATTTCTATATTGGGCTATGTTATATATGTCTCAAGGATTGAAGTGAATACAGAAGAGACAAGATCACAATGTTATACAGTGATTATTGTATTTATACACCTATCATATTCTATTTTTCATCATATTTGGCTGATCATTATATTAGGTTGGATAATCAAATTGAGATTTATATATTGGGATTTCTGTACTAGGGAAGAATTTGTTTTGGATTATCTCGATCGTATTAAGGTAGATTCATATAAATCATATTGGGAAATATGATTGGAATATCATATTGGGAGAATCAGACCTGACAATCTAATTTGAATTCTATATCAAAGGTCTTGGTGTTCATACTAGCTTCTAGGTATGAAACTGAAGAACTGTTTTGGAAAAAATTCATTTATGGAAACTTAAATGTAAATACAAGTAATATCATTCATTAAAAAAATATTTTATTTCACCAGTTGTGCTAGAGGGTGAACTCCTAATATTGGATTATTTTATAGTTTTACAAAAGTGAAAGGGTATATCAAACTCATTGTATTCCACATGAAATTATTTTTTTCTAGTCGATTGGGTGGTATTGGATTATTTCCAAACTCAACCAAAGGCGTAGATGTTTTTATTTAATAGATAACCTTGTAAATACTTGTGTTATTATGGATGTGTATTCGTGTTTTTTTCCTACAGGGATTGATATCATTTACAAAAGGAATGGTTTTTCATTTTTATGGAAACATAAATAAATAGTATCATAGATTCAACTTATCCCCCTCTCAGTGATGCAATTAACCTCACAGGGAACTTTTAACATTAGAACACCTTATAAAGAACTAAATAGGATTGGCATATCAAATATACGAAAAGTAATCCATATTCATAGTATACATATTCTTAATACTCAAATAATCTACTCAAGGTTTCCATTAACTGAGGCAACCAATATAAATAGAATCCACACAATGGTATATAATCTCAATAAAAATAGTCTAGGGATCCCATTAAACTATATGAATATAATATAAATTTCAACACATTAAAGAATAAATCACATAGAAAACAATAACCAATAGTTTTATATGATTATAATTCACCTAATAATGTACTCAACAAAACATGAAACAATTATGTTTTTTATTTTAATTAACAAAAAACAATATTTAAATAGTTTGTCCAATATTTCATGAGATTTATTTTCCCATTTGAACCTACATGCTATCTGTGATGCATATGTACACATATCTTTTCACTATATACAAATTCTGAAATATGAAACTGTAACTCAAAATGGTAATAATTACTTATATCTACAACAAATATAACCATACAATTGAATTAATATTACTCTTATACCAAGGTTAGATGGGTTTTCACCCACACTAAAGCTAGATATACATAATTTTGACTTTATTCCCATGTTATAAAAAATCTTATCAAAATTAATGATGAAACAAATATAAGACTAATAAAATGGCATGTTATTGAATTTTTAATTTCCAAAGAAATGTTTTTGGATTGATTTTTAATTCAACTTCTCCTCATGTGTGCCTAAAAATGAGCAATATGATATATAAAATCATTGTGGTTTTGTGAAAATCATGAGGTGGAATGTACCCTTGATATCACAACCAAGAGATAACTATTGATGAAAAAGCATAGAAAAATACTACGATCAAAATAATTTTATATATTAAAATTTAACCATAAAAAATATTAAATAATATAAACTATGATATAATTGCTTAACAATTCCCATACCATACATTCATAAAAAAATATTTCCTATAGTAGGCCAATCATACACATTTAAGGGAAAATATATGGAAAACAAAAAAATAAGAATAACTATCACTAGAAGGTGCATAAACACACCTCAAAAACATATCCTAATTCCTACCAAGTTGAACTTTAAATTTAACTCCTACAAGTAGCCCCTCCATTTACCTACATAATAACATTGGTACTATAGATCCATTGGGGAGTGTTTTAGAGTGTCATTCATAATATAACATCCCCTATATGACCCAAAAATGTAACAATGCATAAACATGTGTGTGTAAAAATAATATTTCATACAATTACATATCAATAATCATATAACATACAATTCATGTTATCGTATTTTATCTAGTCCCTCATTATTATCATTTATACCATCATTGAACAACGATTAAAATATGAAATGAGAAACCAATGTACATTTTAGAATAAAAACTATTATGTTTATGGAGCCTCTATAATGTTCCATAAATAACTTATTTTCATCCAAATAAAGCATGGTATGTGATATTTTTCACTCTTACTGGATGATAATTTGAATCATGATAGTGGAACAATAAAAACATCTCCTTTTAGAAGAAAATAAAAGTCATGGAAGAGGTGAAAGATAACCTTTAACCTTATGTAGACATTCGAAATCATGGATGAGACATAGTATATCCAGTATTCCCAAGAACAAAATCAAAAGCATAGGAGATTTTTAATATAGATTTCTCCCTAGGATAGATTATTCGAATCAAGGGAGAGAAATAACAAACCAAAAATCATGAAAAGAGTATCTGATTATTTATTGACTCATAACCTAGAAAACATTCATGGTAAGTATTTCATCCCATGGAATAATGAAATTTAAAATCCCACCGAACAATTGAATTATTCTATATTAATTCACTAATCAATGAGAAATATTACATGTACCCGCCCTTTTAGAATTGGTTCCAATCGAAATGAATAATGATCATTATATTTATTTCATCAAACCGCATTGAGGGTAACATAACTAGTAACATGGAATCACAAAACTGAATCCCTATCAATTGGATAACACATATTTCTAACAAAATCCTATCATAATATCCATATACATTGAGTATCAATATTTACATTCATCATGTCTCATATATTAGTTATCTTAATGCACAAATATTACATCGATGTAATTTCTTATTACAAAAAAAATTCCCTCCTATGTTGACATGTATTAGAGGTTATTTATCATTATTTTAATATGATGATACACAATTTAGACTAATTTTTATATAATTCTACTCAAAGATAATTTTTTAGTTCACGTTTCCTAGTTACATATAAACATTATTAGTCTCATAGTATTACCTCAAAAACCTGTAACATTTTTTAATATTTCATATGCTCTAATTTTATCAAATTTACACATTATACCCCATGGAAAACCATTCATCAAGATGTAACCACACTCCTAAACTTGTTGAATACAATTTTATTTTACGTCGCATGGTTTTATGGGACCTCTCAATGTTTAATTCTTATCATTCTCCTATAAGATCATGATCAAGGCCATAAGACCATGATTTCATCCATTTTTCATACATAAATAATGTTTATAATTGCATGCTAAGTCACATGATTTTATATTTTAATAATTAATTACATTGAAAAACATAAAAATCCATAAAAATTAAAATTTATTTTATACCCAAATATATTTCAAGACCCTGCCAATTTTTTACATTTGTTAAATGGTAACATAGTAATCAAGTATCATGAAAATAAAACATTCATGAACATAACACCCATTTGAGTGTTATTAGGACCTATCTATTCTACTGTATGATCACATGGAATCTCAGTTACCTTCATAACTCTTTATCTAGGTTACCCACTAAATTTAAGATAAAATATGTAAAAAAATTTATAATGATTGTATCAAATTAGATGAATCCATCTTTATCCATAGGATCTAACATATAAAATGACCTTTGTTTATTCTGATATATTACTATTACAATCATCATTGATATCCACTATCCAAAAATATTCCAAAATAATTATGATTAGATAATTAAGACAATTTAAAATGAAAAATCATAACCAACATTATCCATATCATCTTACATTGTGAGATAAATTCAAAATAAAATGAAATATAATCACCACAATAAATGTAATTCCTTTAGTTATCCAATTAGAATCGTGTTCACGATTTAAAAAATTGATATTTATTTGATAATATAATTGAAGAGATAAATCAGAAAAAATTGGAGATGTGACTTTATCAAAATGATGATCATCATTAGTAGTTTTACATTTCCCCTCCCCCCCCCTCAACTATATTATGTAAAAGTTATGTCATTTGGGATGGACTTCATCGTGAAACATGGAATTAATATTTATACACCTAATATTATTTCAATCAAAATTCAAAAAAAATAAGAATTATAAAAGTTGATGGTATGGAGAAGAATATATTTATTCACTATAGAAAAAACATTAAATCAATCCACTACGAAAGAAGAACATGGTTAAAGAAGAGAGGGTTTGAAATAATGTTAAATGGACTAAACTATATAAAACATGATTCCGTATTTTAATTTGGTATTTAAATCAAATGATTATTATTCTATTAAATAATAATAAACTCATTCAAATACAAATATATACTTGATGACCCGTCAAAATCTTATTTGAATGGAACTGATAATAAAATGGAAATATTTATATTTTAACATCCCCTCTAGAATATTATCCATTACTCAATTTTGTTTAATGCCCAATTTTAGTAGATCCTTCACCAATTTTTCTAATAAATTCATCGAAAAACCTAATAAGTCTCAAAACCCTTATAAAATCAGTCATTATTTACATTTAAATTAAAAATGAAATCTGAATCTCTAAAATTAAAAAAACACCATCCTAAATTCCATTAATGTATACTTTTTCCATAATTCCACTAATATATAATGGTATGAGTTAATATTTTTATGATATATATTGATTATTCAAAGCATTATTCATCATCTGTACCTTGTTTTTTTCTCTATAAAAAGGATCATGAAACAAAAATGGCATAACAAATCGGTAAACATATTAAAACAAATATGTGAGGCTTGTGTAATTATGAAATAAAATAAATTATAGTTATTTTTCTAGTAAAAATATAATAATAACTACAAATATTTATATCTATATAACGTAAAATAGGAATTTTTTTTATGTTTTTAAGAATGACTTATATTAGTTTTTTATTATATATAACAATTCTGACTTGTTTGAGTGGTGGGATTTGAGAGTCACCATTTTATGTCAATACAAAAAAATTATCAAATATATGTTTTAAGAAGGTATGAAAAAAATCACTAGTTTTGACATGGGATGAAAAGGTAGACACAAAAACTAAAAGACTAATGAAATAAAAAAGTATTGATTAAAAAATTAAATACTAGAGAAACAGTAACATTCCTTACACCAATAAACAAATTAATATCTATAACACCAATATTTTGGTATAGTTTCTTTACATAAATTCAAAACATACCCAATATAATCATTTTTGACAAAGATATTATATTACGTATATAAATAGTTCTTATTTTTTTATATTTTAATAAATAATTTGCGGTGAAATTGATTTTTACTATTATATATTTCCTTTTATGTTTCGAGTAACTAAAATTTGAACAATTTATTTAAGAGGTGATTCCATTCACAATAACCCGTTAATTTTAGATCATACAAGGTTATTAATTCTAGGTACACAATAGATATAATATGAAATATTCCCCTTGATGATTTTTTTTTAAAATAGCGGAGAATTTTTTTCATTGCAATTTCATTATGTATGTCCTAAATTATAATGGAACATAATATTAATTAGGTATTTAATGTCTATTTTATTTTAATTTAAATATATTATGTATGTCCATTAATATTTCAGAAAATCAATTTCCATGTATTTTAGCACTGAAACCCAGGTATACAAAGTGTTTTTGTAGCTTATTATATGAATACGTTTTGAAGATAATTATACATTTTAATGTATATATATAGAAACCATACATTTTTTTTAACCAGCAACTTCAGTCAGAAGCTAAGCTTCTGACCAATTATTAAAATAAAAGAAAAAGTACAAAAGAAACGATCGGGGTCAATCATAGGACCTTTCCCTCATCCATCAAGTACAAAATTATAGATCATAATAAGACATGGAATTCCCATAGACAGAATAATCACATGTTTCCCATTCAGATTGAGACTGGCCCTGGTTTAAGATCTTAAGAGTATCAGAATTGAACTTTCCTGACAACTTCGAAGAATCTCGAGTAGACACAATGTGAGGTGTGTTAGAATAGTCCTTCATCAGCCTTTTCTTCGAGGGAGCATGAGTGAAATTTGTCCTCCCTTTTTCAGATAAAATTGCATCATTAAAAGAGACAAGACCAATACTGACCGTTTTCACCCCTTTCGCATCAAAGATGTCACCCCACTTCTCAGCAATCCTAATGGAGTTCAACAAATTCTGAATTTCATGGCGACAATCAACATGTTGAGGAATCCCAATGTGGTCATCCAAGCTAGGATCAGACACACCAGTCCCATCATGGGTCAGAATAACACCGGGAAGCGTGGGAGGATTTGAAGTGTCAGTGCAAGTAGGATGCCCAACAAATGTGGGGAATGAATTCCCTCCAGTCTCAACTCGACCATCATTGGATGAATTCTCATTAACATATCCAACCCGAGAAGTAGAGGGGCCACTCATTTGAGACTTATCCACCATAGGTGCTTTTCCTTTCAAAATAAGTACATGAGAGATAGATTTATCATCAGACATCATATCAACCTTAGTAGAAAATGATTTTTTGATAACATCTCCATCATGATCAAGAGTCTTTGACAGTGCAATATGATTCCTCTCCAGTTTCCTTCTACAGAGGTCAGATGGATGACCCTTCATCCCACATTTATCTAAATAAATCTTCCTCTGACATAACTCTAAAGAATTACCAACAGCCATACATTCGGTACAAAAGAGGGGAATTCTTTCATATTCAACATCAATATGATTATTATCAGAGGAAGTAGAGAGAGTTACCTTATCAATCAAGGTGGAGATCATATCAATCTCCACCAATATTCTGGAAAAGTTTCCAAATTGCACAACCTCAGTTTCCCTATCGAGGGGTATAGGAGTCCCAATTCCCAGGCCAATGTCATGCAATATTTTTGGGTTCCAAAGTAATGTTCTCAATTGTATAGATGAATTTCATGAAATCAATTATCTTGAACTTCCTTCATTAATGAGTATATAAGTTAATTTATCATAATTTTTGTTTCAAATTGTTAAAATAATATATTTTTTTAAAATTTAATAGTGTTATTTTCATTCTAGATGATTATAAAGAAATTTGTATTCCATGTAAAATTGTATCATCTTTTTTCATTTGAATTTCCCTCTATTAATTCTATCATTGAAGGCATGGTAAATCAAGGGGATATTTTTGTAAGGAATGAATGTTTATAAAAAAATATTTCATAAAAAATCAAATGATAACAAACATTTTATAAATTAATAAATGATGATGTAAATTTATATACTCTAAATGAGACACCCCAGACCCACAATTCTTGAACTAGAATTAAAAACACATTCTTTTCACAGCATCATTGATACCAAATGACATGTTCAAAGATAACCAAACATAAATTTCAGTTTTTTTCAAATAATTTAAACATTAAATCTATTTATTAAAATCAAAAATCAAGAAACCAATTGTTAATTTTCATTGTTAATTTTCTACAAAATGGAAATTTTTAAAATGATTTCTTTAATATCTCCCACAATGTATAAAAATATAACTTATTTAAACACATAATACTACATGAAAGTATTTTATTATGAGGAAAACAATAGCTGTGATCTGAAAAAATAAGTAATTTAAAATAATATCAAATAGTGGTAATGAAGATATATCATAAATATTTATGGTCACATGCGAGAAATACGAAAGAGTAAGCGTTTTCCTTAAGGCATAAAAAATGGTATCTAAACTCAAATGATAGAGAATATATTATGAGATAACATTTTTGATAAATGAGTAAATTAGCAAGATCCTTGGAGAATAAAAAAATAATATGTTTTTTTGGAATTATATTATGGTATATGTATAAAAATATAAAATCATAAAAATGTCATGGATAACTACGAAGACAATAATATAATATTTGATTAGAAAAAACAATGTGTTTCCAATTAAATAGTGTTTTAAGAATCACTACCTATTTCTAGTAGTTTATATTGAAAGACTACATTTTTACCATTATAGTTATGTGATATACTACTTTTTCTTTTCATTGGAGGTTTATATAAGACTGAACCATCACATAATGATAATATATACATGTGACACCCACATATTACTAAAATATTAATTATTTATATATAATTTTTGTGTATTTTTATTCATATAGTATTTGGTTTAAAACATTAGGAATATAGAATATTTCCCATATTCTAATGATTTTCCACATGGATTAGGGGAAACATTGGGATTACTATTATATAGGGATATTTTCAGTTCATTTTTTTATTTCATGGTTTTCTTCATGGGTAATGAAATATTGGGTATAAAAATTAGGGAATACAATTGAATACAAGTGAGTAATTATATATTAAGAGTTTGGGTATATATTTTTCTAGAAAAAACATAAAATTTGAGATAAACTGAACATAGGGTTTTAGTTTTTTATAGTGTAATTTTTTTGAAATCTATATCATTTATCTGACTTTGAAGAGTTACGGTGTGAACCATGATCAATTTTTTTATGTAAGGGTTACCCACATTATTTATTAAATCTTATTAGAAACCTTGAGTAAAAACCATAGGGATTCCTTTAGTATCTCTCGAATTGTTAGCATACAGTTTTCCAAAACATGGGACAAACATTGTGAGATATAATATTCCATTAAAACATGTTATTTTAAAAATTATCCAATTGAAATATTATTCCATAGGCTTCCATAATCCCATACTCCCTATAAACTAAAACTCTAGCATGTACAATGGAATTCCAACTAAAAAATTATCCACATTTTTAATCTTCCTTTCACTGATATCAAGTGAGATTCTCAATATTATCTCTTCCTTATTCTCTTCCTCTCATTCCACTATCCATTCAACAAATATTCCCCTTTCATTAAAATATTAATCATAGTATGGGAATTTTTTAGGGTACATATATTTTCTAATTTTGGATATATATATGTTTGGGGGTTGGGGATAGTCCCTTATATCTTGATTTCATGGTATCCATTGAAGGTGACTTTTGTGACATGTTTCCTTTAGAATGTTGTTTTTTGTTCCATTATATAGCATTACATTTTCATCAAAAGAGGTAGAATTATTTTCACACCATTTTATATAATGTTTATTATCCATGAGAGGTTGAAGCAATATTTTAACGGCTATTCTCACAGGGCACATAGTTGTTGGGTGCCATGTGTTTTATAATATTATAGACTGCCTCTTTAAATTGAATTCATGTGTTTTGAATTTTGTGTTTGGACTCAATTTATTTTTAAAACGTTTTGTTCAAAATTTTATTGTTATTATTTATTTAAGAGGGTTGTGTACACCCATACCTAATTATTTGAATACTTATTAGTGGTGTGGTGCTTTGAAATGGTTTATATGGAAAATTTATGGTTTAAATGAAATCCATGGAATAAAAAATTTCAACGAAAATTTTCCCTGAAACTGTTTTGTTGTTTTATTTAATGGATTGAAATTCCAACCATGTATTCAATGGATGGTATGAGAATTGTAAAAAATATAAGATTTAAACTTGTAAATTCATTCATTTTTATCACCTTCTTTTATTTTATGTTAAATTGGAATTGATGATTCATAGGGGATGTTTTATATTGCTTATTTTGTTTCATTTATATGCATGGTTGAAAAGGGGTATTTTTTAGAGGATTTATAGATTAGATGAGATTTATTAAATTAAATTTAAAATATTGATTTCTATAATGATCACATTATCTATTTTTTTCTCACATCTTTTGTAGATATTAATAGACCTGAGGTAACTATATAAAAGGTAATTATGCATGATATTCTATATTATCATGAGTATTCTACTTAGATCCCTATGAATGTTATTCTCTCATATGGGATTATTTTTTTCTCACTAACATGATAGTGTATCGATATGGATGATCCAATTATACAAAAGTGCACCATAAATTTATGTCACATAATTAACTAGTACATTTATAATTCATATTAAATACTTGTCATTTTCCCATGGCGAAGCAAAAATTTTGAAGGCATAATGTATACCTATATATAAAAATTTTTTATATCCCCCAAGCTTTGATTTCATGGATCCATGGTTTTCTTATTAGTTATTTTTTCATTTCTATCTTGGTGACATTGTGTTATTCCTTAAGTATAAATATTTTTTTAGTTTTCCATCAAATAAATTTATAAATTGGTTTAGAAGGTTTGGGTTTTAAACTTGTATAGCTCATTTTTTTTAAGAATTTATTTTAAGAATGTTTTTGAAAAAAGGGGATGAAATAATTGATTCACAGATATTTAAAATATTTTTCTGGAATTTATTCATGCCCTTTAAAATATAGTTTTAGGTTAGATGTGATTCAATTTAATTGAAATATTTTACCATTGTTTTGGAAATAATGAGATAATGAATTTTATTTTTTATATTTCATGATCTTATGAACATCATATTCTTATTAAGAATGATAAAATAAGAATTTATAGACTATAATAGGAAAAGAGAATCATAGAATCATTGAGAAATTATACTGATATTGTTTAGATCATTTCATGTATATACATTTGTACATGTGTTTATATTGACCCCTCAAGCTTTCTCTTTCAGTGCCCAATATTATTCCTGTTACAAATATTCTATCTTTGTTTTTAATTTGATTTGTTTGTGGTGGTGGGTGATATTAGGTAACATGGAGTTTCTCATTGGAGATATTCTGGGTCCATTTTTTTTGAAGATGTTTTTTCAGCCATTTACCCATGTTTTCTTCATTCTTCTTTTTTTAAAATATTTCATGATGATCTAGTTAAATTATTTGGATGGAAGTCTATTATAGTATTCCTTATTTATTTGTTTATTTGTTTGTTTCTTGATGATTTTATATGTGTGGATGTAATATTCCTAGATAGTAAATATTACATTATTTATATTTTATGTTTTATGAATATATGGATATTAGAGTGTCAAATCATTCCCATCTATATGTTTTATATACACAAAAATAAGATGAAATCCCATTTGTGTTGGCAACAAACATAGGGACCCATGGTCAGTGGTGCGGTTTGACATGTGGGTCCATTTTAGGTATGTTCCTTAAAAATTATTTGTGAGACTTTCTTCTAATAAAGGTTCTACGATATGCCAATCTCCAATATTTATTTGGGGTTTTTAGGTAATATTTTTCTTAGGATATTCATTAGGACTCTATAGGCTGGTCATGAGTTTGGGATTGATCACCACCCTTCATGGCAATTCTTGAGTTATCTGGGGTAGTGTCATTATGGTTATGTTTTATTATTCATGGTTTTTTATGGGTTTAGATTCATTTTTTAATCCCTATATACATTTTATGACCTTCTTCAAGATGTTTTGTTGGAATAGGAACTGAATAAGGAAAATGTTATGATGTTGGGAGGTTGGACTACATGGATTGAAATCCTTGTAGTTCCCATGAATAGTATTTTAGTGGTATATTAGGAACTATTTAAATACTAACCTATAGACCATAAACCGATGCAATTTGGTAAAGCGTGGTCATCTTCTCTGTCGTGTTTTTATATTCATAATACCATTAATAGACTCCCAATTATAGAGGTTAATTTAGAGGATATTTTATATAAGATGACATTGCATACTAAATTTTATTGGTTTTTTTATTTTTTATCTTTAGGATGTTGTGGATAAATATTTTTTAGCGAAATTTTTGTATTTCATTTTGTATTCATTTTAAAATTAATATATAGTGATTTTTATAAAATCATGTTCATTTTTAGTAAAGCTTCATGATGGTTATTAACTTTATAAAGAAAACAAAATGGATTTCTAATTTAAACCATGTTTTTTGAGATGTTATTAAAATGATTTAACCCTACTGGGAAGAGATCACAAGGTGGTCAATTAAAAAATTGCAATTAATAAGAGTTTTGTAATAAAATGTGAATTTTCAATAAATCATTTTGAAATGAGGGAGATATTTAATGATCTCTATTGGGGTACTTTATTAAATGGGATTTAGTATATTTCAATGCCAGATTTGTTTTCAAATTCCATTAGGGATTTTACATTGAAATTACTTATTTTCTTTCTGTATATTGGGTGATTTTAAAATCTAGGGTGTTTTTAAAAAATGGGTTTTTACTCCATGGTAAATTTTGGGGTTTTTACAAAGAAATGGGGGAAATAATCTACAATTATTTCCATTTATTAAAGGTTAATTTGAATTATTTAAGATTTTGTGGGCTAGGACTAGAGGTTTTAGTCAGGAAATTTGGAAGAGTTGGATTAATATTTGGTTTTCATTTTTTTTCACCTCCATTAAAGGATTAAATAAGAGGTGTGAAGATTTTATCATGGGATTCCGTTTCTATTGAAATATTTTATGTATTGGCAATGTGCCTCCTATAATTTAAAAATTCCAATGATATGGAATGAGTTTTAAATACCATTATTCTATATTCTATCATTTTGGTTCATGATAGATACTTGTAAAATAAAACTTTCATTCGGTGGTATTATCCCTAGACTATGTAGATTGAGAAAAAATTATGTTCATAAGACCAAATTTGGAGTGACAAAGTGGTTAATGTATTTTCTAGAACCTTATTATATCTTTATAGGAGTTATTTTTGGTATAATATATATTTATATATATATTGGGTAACATAGTATTGAACCTCATTTATTTTAAGACCTAGTGAATTTGAAACATTGGTTTTTTTTGAGGTGGTTGTTTGGGTTATCTTTAGTGTCTTCATGTGGAGATGATCGAGGTTGAGTACTAGTTATCATCAAATATTTGGTGATTGTATGTAAAATCATGTCCTTTTATAGAGGTGTATTGATATTGTTTTATAAAACCCATTTGTCTTATATTGACTATACTTTGGATTGGTTTTTTTGTTTGTGATTTTATAGGTGAAAAATAGAGAATTTTAGATGAAGAGGGGAAGTGCATGGTTCAGACATAGTTTACCCAAATAGTGATCCTACTCCCAACATACCATATAAACCTATACCTTAGTTATATGCATAGTGATAACATACATTTTCAAATCATTTACCCTCCTAGTAGTAACCATGTCACCAGTAATATTAAGTGCATTGTTAGGGAAAAATTGTGCCCTGTATAGAAAACCATGCATGTTAGAATATTAACCCCTAAATATTATTTAAAACATATTGAACCCCCATATAATATCTCTAAAATCCATTCCCTATTTTATTCTAGATCCATAAAATTATTCATCTGTCATATGGATTTCAAAGCCTTCTAGTCTTCTCTCATGATGATTCAAGGACCGGATTGAAGAATCTTCATCACTCTTGATTAGTGTTTCTTCCTGTTTATGTTCCACACCCTCTTATATATCTTTTAGGATGAAGAGGATTTTATTATTTTCAACTGTAAATTTATTAGTTATAGGTTATGATAGATATAGAATTTTTTGTCATTGATATATTTTTTGGTTCTATATCTCATTTGTAATTGTGTAATAAAATGTTCTTTATCATTTTGGGGATTTCAGGTTAGGCAAACAATGTCCCATGATCTTAAGATAGGTGGTACAAATTTCAAATCCCATGGTATTGATTAATAGTCGGTGTTTGTAATTTTGAAATGTCAATTTATACTTTTCTCAATAATATCCTTAATTTTATTAGTTAATTAATTTAATAATTTTATTGTGATATTTATGGGATAATGGGATTATGGAATTGGTGGATTAATTCAATTGTTTATTTGATTCATAAATGTGAATTATAGAATAGATTAGTTATGCAAATCATGTGATGTTTTGATTAACATTAAAGTTTTAATGGTTTAAATTATTTAAATATTTATAAATTGTTTAATGGTGAATTGTTTAGATTATTCCTTCTAAGTTTTATCCACGATTGTTTTGGTAATTGAAATGGAATATTTTGATGTGAAATTTTTTATTAAAGGGTTAATGATGATTAACCTTTTAAAATGTGATATATATTTTAATTTTATTATTTATAAATTTGTTGTGGGACATGGAATAATGCTTCAAATATCCACGGGGTGATAGACATGGCAATTTAGACCCAAATGCATCCATATAATAAAGGAGTGTGGGACATGGACTGATGCTTCAAAATACTACATGTGATGGTTTTATAAATAGTTCATAGGACCTGTACTGATGCTTTAAATACCCATGGATTTTTTTGTCAATAATGATGGCATTTGACTGTGATTCCAATTGGCCATGATATGAATTCAATTAAAATATATAACAAATGAACAAGTTTTATAATGATTTTGATTCCATATGTGATATATTGCTTATAATTTGTCATGGGATGAAGAAGGTATTGGTGTTTTGGGTGTCCTCGTGATCTTGAGGGTTTATATTGTTAAGGAAAGAATAATTGAATTTGTAAAAAATATACTTTACTACATGTCATTTTTTCAATATATAAAATCAAAAACAATTATTGATTGGATATAATTTTAGACACCATTGGTGGTGGCTTACAAAGTTTTACTCAAACCCTACTCAGGAATACTAATCAGAACCCGAATTGACCTCATGTTTCTTGGATAACATAAGCATAAGATCGATAAGTTAGAGGGATGATTTGGGATGGAAAATGGATGAGGGAATAATAATTGGTTCTTGGAACCATTTGGTAGTGTTAGTGTGCCTTTATTTTGGGTTTTCATTTGGACACCTTATACATATATGGATCAAAATGTTTAATATTTTTCTTAGGTTATTGTTTCCTGTTTTGGTTAATCATGTGATATTGGTTTTTTCTGGTTGTAGTATTATTCAGGGGGTTAATTATTATTTGTTGGGTATTATTTATTATATTTTCTATTGTTATAGTTTGATAAATAGGTTACAGTCTACCCATAGTGTCTATATTAGACCATAACTACAATTCAGTAGCCTATAGAGTACGAGGAAGCATGCTTGAGATCATGAGATCAATCAGATTAGGGAACTAGTGTGTGTGTCACTGGGGTCAGAACATCATAATGTATTATTAGAGGGACATTTTATTTTATTTTATTTATTTTTTATTGTCATTTGGGAATGTTATACAAAAATTATAGGATTATTTGGGCATTGGATAAGAGCTCATGTATTGGAGTTTCTAACCCATGTGCGGGGTTAAAATACGATTACCTATGGTGGGAATTATTGTTTTTGATGTGTGTTGTTATAGTTGAATGTTATTTCACCTAAAATGTTTCACTTTTTGGGTGATGTTATTGATTAAATAAATTCGAATGATATGTCTTGTGTCTCCACTTGGAATAATAGTTGATAATACATGAATCATTTTAACCAATTAGGATAATTATGGGACAAGTAGCATTTTATGGACCTAGGGAAAAAGAATGTTTTGGATGAGTTGTATTAATAACATTTTATTTCTTTCTTTTGAAAATTAAATTAAAAAAGGTGTTTAATAATGTATTTATAATTCTAAATAATGTCAAATGGGATAATTTTATATGGATAATAGGAGTCTAATGAGAATCCTAATCATGAAAAAAATGCGTTCCTACATTTGAACCACGACCTAGATTTAGGATGGTTAACAGTCGCGATAGTTCTTTATTTTTGACCATGTCGTGGGTTATGGGGGATTAATTATTATGGTTTTAGGTGATTAAAATTAAAATAAATGTTTTAATATTGTTTAATATTTCCTAATACATGTGTGTGGCATTGTATTGATATGCCTCTCTGACAATGCTTGTTGATAGGATGACTCGGGGACATGGCTGGAAATGTTCTTCTAGTGGTGGAACCTGATGCACCAATAGTTACTTTTGATAAATTAGAGTAGTAGTATTTATATAACTTTTCTCAATTTTAATATTTTATGGATATAAACCTAAGGTGGGTTGTGAAGACTTTGTCTGACCTAATAAGGGAGTTCCAGTTGGATAACCCTGCGACTTTAATTTGATAGCATGGACCTAAGGCATTTGAGTTCTGGATTTCTTCTTTCTAGATGATAAATTATCATCAAGATAATCCTATAGAGATGAAATTATAAGGGGTCATATATATTTTTCATAGTCACATTATGGATTGGTGGGATATCCAGACTCAGGATAGAAAACTGAATAATAAAGAGTGGAAGGATTTTTGAGAGAAGTTCTTAGAGAACATTTACACAGAGATTCCCTGAAAGGAGAAAGTAGTTGATTTTGTGAATATGAATCAGGGGAGAATGTATGTGATAGACTATACTAGTAGATTTATATTTTTTTCCCATATCATTTTAACAATTGGAAGGATATGAGGTTATTGAGGAAAAAAGTTTTCTAGATGGGCTAAAATCTAAGATAAAGTTCCAAGAGATCATCTTTTGGTTGAAAATATTTTCTAATACGGTGAACCATGAAATCATATTTGAGGGAACCTAAAGTGGGATACCAGTGGAAAACATGTTTTTTATTCTAGATGACCAGGAGGTACATCTTATGAGAGTATGAAGCATCTTTATGAAAATGATTGTTAGGGATATAACAAGGCTAGTGGCTAGGTTTATGGGTCGGTTACTCGTGAAAGTACTCAATTGACCTATCCCTATTTTGGTTGACTAGGTAACATTTGAGTACATTGTCCCTAACCACTAATAGAGCTCTGAGATTGTGGAAGAATTGGACACACAGAATCTCTAAACGAATCTTCGATAGATGGGTATTGATGGCGTATCTAAGCAGACCTAGAGTACAATAAGGGGTTATTATGCCCCATACGTGTCTAGAAGATATAATTATAATGGTAATGTTGGTTATATAAGTATATTGGGTAATTATTGGAAATATCACCCATATCATTATAGTGGTGAAGCTTAGGGGACACAAAATGAATCATATGGAATAGGGTAAGGACAGTTTTATGTAGTCCAAACAACACTTATTGATAGAGAGGCTGGACCATCATCTTTTAGAAGTACTATTATTGTATCTTCGACACTTTATGGGGACTTATTTGACATTTATTCCTATGATTTATTTATATATGTATATCTTGTAAGTGGTTTGATTTTAACATCAGATATTTTGAGTAAGGCTATGATGATCGATTCACTATTTAGGGTACGTTCTTAATACATTTGTTTCTTAATGAGGTGTTCTTTCAAGGCTGGGGAGTATAATTTTATATAGGATCTCTAAATTTTATATTTTTCTAGCTTTGATAAGATGTTGGGTATAGACTAGTTGTTATAATATCTATCCCATTTTGATTTTTATTAATGGATAGTGACTTTTACATCTCTTAAGTGTGATAATTATTTTCATCGCGGATAATGGGATATCCAAGAAGGCTATATAGTTCTATTTAATCAGAAAATAGGGTAGATCACCTCATAGGATACATGTCTAGTATTGGATGATGGGGATGTAATGAAAGATGTATTTCCACCCATATTGGACAGGTTTCAGGACTTGTTTCATGATTACATATCAGGGTGTCAACCAGATCGAGATGTGCAATTTACAATTGACCTCACATTAGGGGATGATTGAGTTTCAATTACATCATATATAATGGATCTACTAGAGCATCAAGAGGTCACGACTCATCAAGAATAATTGATAGATAATGGATTTATCCATCTGAGTATGTTTCCATGGGGTTCAGTTATCTTGTTTTCTAAGAAGGATGACATGACCTCTAAATTCTGTATTGATTTACCAAATTTGAATTGGATAGTGGTGAAGAAATGATATCCTCTTCTACTTATCAATGATAATCTTGAAAAATTGAGGGAACCCTATGTTTTAACCAATATAGACTAGAGGTTAGAGTCTCATCATCTGAGAGTTTGACCATCTAATATTTCTTGGACTGCTTTTAGAATCAGGCATGACCTATGTGAGTTTTTCATGATGATATTTGGACTAATGAATTATCAAACTGTGTTTATGTCCTCTGAAAAAACTATTTCACCCATACCTATATTAGTTTTTGGTTGTTTTGTGTATGAAATCATGGTGTACCCTAAGAATCATGATGATCATGCACAACAACTTATCATCTTCTTGAGTACACTAAGAGAGCATCAGTTATACACCATGATATCTATGTATCAATTCTGGAGATACATGTTACAATTCATGGGTTAGATCATCTCATTATAGTAAGTGTCAGTAGACCCATATAACTTCTGTGAAGTTGTTTCTTTGGGTCATCCAAATAATGTATTTGATATCCACGACACTCTAGGATTGGAAGGATATTATCGAATGTTCATCGAGAACTGTTTCGACATAATGTCACCACCTTTGGAGTTGTCCAAGATGGTAGTTTTGTTTCAATGGTCTAGAGCATGTGAAATTCATTCTATTAGTTGAATATGTTGTTGACTACCACATAAATCTTCATCCTACCTGATCTTATGGAGGTCTATACAATGTTTTATGATGCATCGGGGATCTGTGTTCGAGTACTGTTGATGCGGGGAAATTTATTTGTTGTATCTGGGTCATGGAAGATGAGGCTGTGTGAATGGAAATACACTATTCATGACCACTGGTTAGATGTAGTGGTTTATACCTTGAAGTGTTGATGGAATTATCTCTTAGAATAGAATCTTACAATTTATACCAATCACAAGAACTATAATTATATATGTTTTCAATGATATGTTAATGTTCATCCGTGAAGGTTGGTTCAGTAGATGAAAATAATTTATTTTAAGCTAGTATCTAGACCCATGAATGGAAACAATGTTATTGATGCATTAACTAAAAAATCATACTCAGGTTGTTCACGAGTCTAGATCTAGGATGAAGATAATGACATTTCATAATAAGATTCATGTCATGGATCCTCACATCTGGGAGAATATGAACCTCATATAAGTGTCTCTATAGTTTACACTATTGAGGGAGAAAACATGAGGTTCCATAGTGTTTGCCCTTCCAGGAATTCTTTGAAGGTGGGGAATGACCTTCAGATGGGACCATAGATAAGGATGATATCTTCTATCTCTAGAATAATGTTGTTTTCCGTACATATAAGCAAGTGGAGTTGAAGATTGAATTTCATGACTTGTAGTATGTGGTAAATCTAGTTTTAACCAATATATAACATGACCTACTCTGACAGTAGTGGTGGGAGGGCATGAAAAAATATATTTCAAGGTTTGTGACAACATGTGACACCTATCAAATGTTGAAGGCCAAGAATTAATGACCTGGTGGTTTACTAAATTCATTTCCTATTCCAAAATAAGAGTGGGGTGACATTACCATTGATCTCATGGTGGGTCTCCCATGGATTCCATAGATGAAAAATGTTATTTGGGTGGTTGTGTACGATAGACCAAAGTAGTACATTTCATGACTATACATGTGACTTTCTCGGTGGATTAATTGGGTGACTTGTAAATCTCAGATATAGTCCATCTTTATGGGGTACCGTGGGGAATATTTTTAAACTGTGACTCACATTTTACCTCATTCATATGAAATTTCTTTCATAAATCACTTGTTACATAGGTATTATTGAGTACAACATTCCACCCATAGATAGATAGGTAGTTTGAACATTCTATAAATATAGTGGAAGATATGGTATGGGAGTGCATTATTGAATTTCTTGGGTCTTGGTAGAAGTAACTAGTTCTTACTGAGCTCCACTATAACTGTAGTTATAAGGAGATATAATTAGAGGATACCAGATATGGATCTTTATGGTAGTCAATGTAAATCACATCTCTGTTGGATAGTGGTAGGAGAGTCAGAGTTGTTGGGGTCGAGTCTTGTATAGGAGATGTTGGAGAAGGTGTATTTGATTTTAAAACATATGGTTATGACTCAGTGTAGGTATGAGTAGTTTGTTGACAGGCTTTGAAAACTCATTTAAGATACAATGAGGGATCATGTGTTCCTTCGAGTGTCACCTAGATTGGGTCACCATAGGATTTGGATGGAGGGAATGTCGGAGCGTAGGTTTGATGGTCTATTTGAGGTTGTGAAGTGAATAAAACTAGTGGTGTACATATTTTCTCTTCCATAGAGGCTCAATTCTATTCATTATGATTTTCATTTTCCAAAAAAAAAAATTCTACCACCTAGACTCTTGTCATGTTATCGATGTAGATGATATGGAGCTTGTGTCTGATTCGTCCTTTAGGGAGAATCTTATGCTTATTCTGGATCATAGTGAGAATGTTTTTCTGGGAATCACTATACTGATAGTTCATGTTTTATTGAAATATGGTTGTGTTCAAGAGGAAACAAGGGAGATAGAAGAAGATATTTGGCTTTGAGGCCTACTCTTTTTACCTCAGAAACATAATGATGATTAGAAGTTTTTCTTGAGGATGATCTAATATAATGTGAAGAGATTGTAAGATACCAATACATTCAAGGGGACTCATGTATTATTTTCAAGTACACATTTATTATTCATATTATACATTGGGTGGGTTTTTTTCAGGGTGATTTGGTTGAACGTTTAATAATTCTAGATGATTATGGGAATTCTACAGTTGGAAAACAGTTCACCCAAACTATGTGTCTATCCCCAAGAAAACATGTGAACCCAAACCAATGGGATTTAAATAGTTGGTGCATAGTTTATCAAACCGTATTTCCTCCTAGTATTAACTATGAGAGTTCAAATTGGTGGTCCATGGGTAGGTAAATCCATGCACCCAATATAAGAAACTGTGCTTGTGGGGGTTTTTACCCCCAAATTTTTATTAACAAATCTCAAACCCACATCTCGTATCCCTAAACTCCATAGATCAACGCTAAACCAATTCCCTAAAATTTGGAAGCTCCTCAATAGATTCCAATTACATAATAACATCTTTATTGATGAATTGAGGACTAGATAGAAGAATCTACACCTCTCTTGGTAACTTTTTTCTTCCTGTTTAGATTCATCTCCCTACCATATCTCTTTTTTGGACAAAAGGGAATGTTTTATTTTCTATTTTAAAGGGATTAGATCTAATAAATGTTAGATATAACTCCATTTTATCTTGTATCTTGGTTTTTTCTAAATATCATTCTCCATTGAGCAAATGAACGTTCCTCTTCATTTTATTGCTTTCTGGTTTGGTGAATGCTTTCCATCAATTTTTAGGTAGGTGGTCTAAATTTCAAATCCCATATTCGTGATTAATATTTTTTTATGGAATTTTGAAACAAAAAATTCCATGTTTGTAAATCTTATCAGTAATTGGATTAATTAATGGATTTATTAATTACTAGAATGATGATATTTTTTAATCGATGGGATAATGGGATTATGGAATTAGTGACTTAAAGGAATTGTTGATTAGATCGATGAATATGAATTATAAAATTTATTAATTATGGGAATAAAGGCATTATCATCATAAACATATAGGAATAATCATTTAAATTATTTTAATTTTGATAAATTGTTAAATGGTAAAATGTTAATATTATTATATGTGATTTTGATCAATGATTGTTTTGATAATTGAAATGGAATACCATGATGTGAAATTATAGATGAGAATGTAAATTATAATTACCAATATTAAATTTTATATATATGATACATTTTATTTCATGATAAATGGGTTGTGGGTCATAGAATAATCTTCCAAATACCGACGGGGTGCTATACTTGGTATTCTAGACAAAAATTCATGCATGTGATAAATGAGAGTGGGACACAAAATAATACTTCAAATGTTTGATAGTTATTGTTTGATAGACATATAGTGTGGAATAAAATAAATATTCAAATACCCATGGCATCGTATCCCCAGTGTTCTATGTACAAAATATTGGCATTGGACTGGGGTTCTAATTGGAAGTGATGTGAATTTAAATTAAATGGAAAATAAAAGACCACAAGTGATAATGAATTGGAATTCTCTATGTGTTATATGGTTCTAAATCTGACATAGGATGAATATGGTATTGTTGGTTTGGTCATCATCTAGAACCCAAGGATTTATGTGGTTGAAGGAAGAATAATTTAATATGAACATTGTTTACTTTGTCACTAGTACATTATTAAGTATACAACTGTATAAATTATTTTTGATTGGATAATTTTTTAGATGTCGTTGGTGGTGAACTACTTCGTTATACTCATATTATAGTCATTTATCATGATTTTTACTTGAATAGAATTCATGTTTACAAGAAACAATAAGGGAAATATCCCCCATTTATTATGGTTGGTTTTGTGTAGGGCATCGATGAGGTGGCCAAACATGGTGTTAGGACTCGTTTCGGAGTCTAAGTGCATCTTTATTTTGGTTATAAATTTATAAGAATTACACATATATGTCATGGGATGTTTAATATTTTCAATTGAGACTTGTTTCTATTTTTTATTATGTGATACTAGTTTTCTCTGGTTATAGAATTATTCTAGTCATTCTTTATTAGAAATTGACTACTTATTATTATTTTTGTTGTTGTTATTTTTTTATAAAGAGGATATAAAATCACTATGGTTTCTATGATAAACCCTCATAACTATTCTTTATGCTTTAGGATATTAGGAGGCATAGCTATGGTCATGTGATCAGCCAGTTCGGGGCACTGGTGTCCATTCCACTCAATCTGGGATGTTGTTTTAGGATTCTAACTCAAGGAGTCTATTGTGGTTGAGGTATTGCACTGGAATGTACTTGTTTTATCTTATGGGTGTCTTTATGCATTTCTATTTAATGGGTGGTGGTTATTTAATTAATTCTTATGGATCATTTATTGATTTTATTTATGTGGTTGGTTGGTGATGCTAGAATGGTTGGGATAGATACTAGTGAGGATTTTTTAAGAGTAATATGGGAATTCCTTGAGTTTAAGATAGGGTAAGGGGGATGTGCCATTAGTTTCTAGTTCTACCATAGTTTCCAATGCATTAGGATATTTTCATAACATCACTATAAGTTGGTTATCCGTTATTATATCTCTCAATTAACCAGCATTTGGTTCTTTGAGAAGCGATTTGAACCATGATATTCAATATTAATCCATGTTCTAGATTGGGGGAATTTCTACTAAGGATTTGGGGCTATATTTTGAAAGTTACACAGTTTTGTGATATTTTGAATGTCCAATTATATGCTATTATTTTATAAGGTTATTTAGGGTGGTTTTTGATTGTTGTATATAGTTGTAAAAATATTATCATTTCCATTGATGACTGGTGGAAATGTATAGATTTTGTAACATCCCCGACCTGGGAGCCACCAAACTGTTTCCACAGGCTGGGTCACCACAAGACCTCATCCACTCCTCCCCTTATGCTAGAGGTTTCCGACTAGCAGTGAGGGTCTAATAGATTACGTTGGGAGACTATACCCATTCTGAAAGAGTAATCCATATTAGAACAAAAATAAAATAGTGTAAACCATAAGAAAAAAATTAATAACATGCATACAAAATTGATTCCCAGAAAGGGTACAACTATATAAAACATGGAAAATATTATTTCCACCTATAGTCCCCAATTAACAAACCCCAAATGAAAGAAAACATCCAAATACCGAAAACGTTTTGGACACCATGTCTAGAACCTCACTTACACATGTCCATTGTCCAAATCAACTCCCTAACATTTGGTCATTGCCCTTTCTCTGACCTACAAGCAAGAAATTTGTTCGGGAACCCAATGGTGTGCCGAGTAGGTTGTGATTATAACTCAATAGTCCACCACCAATAGTTTCTAAAAATCTCCAGTAAAACTAGATATTGGATGTAAGTGATAAATAATTTCATATGAATGTAAACAGTTTAATTGGCCAATCTAGACTTCTAGTTCCTTTAAATTTTACTACCATTGAATCCAGGTTCACCAATTATCCATCTTATAGTTTAATCTAACATCTTCATGTGTTCAAAGAATATGGAATGATCAATATTATCAGGCATATGGGAATAAAATCGAGTACTATCTCCCTAGTAATTTCATTATAATAATGTCATAAGACTCATATTGAAGCCTTAGTCCAGGAAGAATGGAATCATTTGGGGAATAGAACAATGTCCCCTTCCCTATCCTGCATTTGGGGGTGGAGTTAGAGCATCAGTCCAACTCAAACCATGGGAATAAACCCTCAAGTCTCTACCCCCCACTACCATTCCATGTGAATATTATTATTTATCAATCTATACAATTAACCACGTCAAAACCAATAATTTCTAATATCAATAGCAATATTAAATCAATACCAATAAATGGAAAATTAAAATTATACATTAATCCATTAACACATTCATTATTTATAACACTCATCCCTTTTAGACCAATTTCTCATTTTCCCAGACTATCTCACTAATCAAATTCAAGTGTAAACATAATTCCTTATCATATTCCAGATAATACCATTTAACCCTATTACATGTCAACCCATAAATCACTTATCCTTTAACAAAATTAGTCATAACTAACCACAATCCATTCTAACTCATTTCATAAACCAATTATCTTATTTGGTAAGTCTATACATTATCATGTATCAATTTCACAGCATATATTTCAATTAGCCCTATCGGGAGGGCCGAGACACCCCATGGGTGGCCAGAATTTGGTCAAGTCATCCTCCATGCATCCCATGGGGATTAAAATGGGTTCAATTAATTATTTATATGTCCAATACAACACATATTGCTAATGAAATCCCAAACACATCCTAAATGGAGAGTATAATAAAACCCTACAATCACAAATCTACAAAAAGAAAATGTGACATAACTTGTAGACCACCTACGTTGAATCTGTTGGGGAATTCACTCCTTATCGAAGCCTTCGATCCCGATTCAACACACCATTGAGACCTCAATCTAAAACTCGCTAGAAGGAAATGGGTTTTTAGATTTGGAAGGATATGGAGAAATTGTTTGAACCATAACCCAAAAAGAGAAGAAAAGAAAATATTAGACACACTTGGATCCTCACCCTGCAATTAACGACACTCCAAATGGCATAGGATTGAAGGATACACACATCTTGGAAGTTCATGAAAGCGTGGATCATCACTAGTGTTGATATATGAGAAGGGGGAGAAATCCTAAGTTTTAACATTAAATCCCATAATTGATTTTTTTTAAAAGTTATAGGTTCACTGTGTTTACCACAAGTGTTTGACAAACCATTGGCAGACTGTGAAAATGCTACTGTCTGAAAATAGCCCCGTCACACGGTTACCTGGGATGATCCGCCTCGTTTTTTCTAAACATGTGCAAACTATGAAACATTACCAAAACCTCCTTTTCCACCTTTTTTATCTTCAACCCCTGAAACACCCCTGAGCCTTCTCATGAACATTAGGGAGAAATTATTGAACCAAAATATTGTTCTTAAACAAAAAATTAAACAATAAAATACATTAAGGGTGATCTGTGATCATACAACCTCCCAACCATATGGCAACTCATCCCAAAGCCACTTTCCCTTAGAATCATTGACTTACAGAAGAAAATAGATCACGCCACTTGACCCACATATCTGATTCTCCCACCAATGTTTCTTTCTAAAAATTTCTATGTTTCAATAGAATATGATCCAAAGTCACTACCCTTCCCTAGAAGACCTACTCACTGTGAACCATAATATGAACTCAGTTATCCTCAAAGGACACATCATCCTCAATCCTGAAATCCATGGTGTTTATCACTTCAAATGTATCGGGGTGATATTGTCAGACTTGTGAAACATGGAAAACATAATTCATTCTACTATACTATTGTGGGAGAGATAATCATTATACCATGGCTTCGATCCCCTCCACAATCTCAAATGGACCCACATACATAGGTGTCAACATGACATGTTTCTAGAAATGATGGTGACACAACCATGGCGGAAACTAGAGGAAAAAACTATCACCCACCATAAACTCAAGAGTTCTATGATACTGATCTGAAAATGTATTATATCTACTCTCACCAGTTTCCATACTATTTTTAAACAATAAAACCTTATTTGATGTCTCATGCACCAGACTCGGTTCTAACAGCTCAGACACCCCATTCCTTCAACCAAAAAAATTGAGATCTACAAATTCTCCCATGGAGTGCCTCAAACAGAGCCATCTAAAATTTAGCTTAATATATGTTGTTGTAAGAAAACTCAATAAGTAAAAAGTTCTTTTTCCATAAACCACCAAAATCCAGAATACATTCTCTCAATGAGTCTTCTAATGCCTGAATTGTATGATCTTGTAAAGACCCGTAAAATTCAAGGGAAATTTTTTCTTAATTTTACTTGAATTTTACAATAATGCGGTTTCTGACGGCACCTGATTCCGAGGCCCGGTGTGCCCGGAATCAATTTCCGAAGATTGGCTCGGGTACGTTCAGTGGACGAATGAGCGGGATTTCCTATCTTCTGAACCGGTGCTCGGAATTGAAATCTGATGGCACCGATGAACTCGAAACACCGATAATCGATTAAGGTAACCTTTACCGTAATTGCGTTTATGCGGGAGAAGAAGTTAATTAATGGGGTTTAATTAAAAAAATGTAAATAAAATTGTTAAATAAATTTTATTTCTTTTTTAAGTTGTTAGTTTCTCCCATGGGAAGTTGGTGGTGGAGCCCACATCCACCCAACTACCCATGTGTGGATAATTAAAAGGGTGGGGCCCACACGAACCCCCCACCTTTTCAATTTTCCCTAACTCCCTAACTCCCTAACACCTCTTAACCCCTCACATTCCTAACTCCCCATTAACTCTCTTTCATTAATTTTTTGACAACTTGTGTTATTAATTAAGATGAGTTGCTTAATTTCAAACTCTTGAAATTCAAAGAGGTTAGGTTGTGTAAATAAAATAAGGCTTGGACTTATTTTATTTTGGTTAGTTTCTTTTTCCACCTTGAGAGGTTTTGGAAACGAGAAGATATTCTTCGTCTACAAGGAAGAACGTGAAGAACACCTAGGCTTCGACGAAGAATGTCGTCACCATAAGAAGAGAAAGACGTGCCGTATCTTCTCTTCTTCATAGCTGGTGTGTTTCTGAAGATCGACGACGCCGCTTCTATCAATCTTCTTCCTGTGTCAATGCAAAGGAGACGCCGCTTCCTCCTCAGGCTTTCTCCGTCAGCTTACGAAGCTTCTCCAGCGACGTTTCCTCTTCAGAGGCACCTCGACGTCAACGTAATTGATGTTCGTTTTCCATGACGCCCGACTTCCGCGATGCTAGTCTTCCGCGGCTCGTTGACATGCTCCGCTCTTGAAACCGAGGGAGGGGTTTATCTTTTTTATTTATTTTTCCGTTCTTGAAATCTATATAGTCATTCTTCGTGGTTAAAACGACTAAATGATAATGATTAATGAGAGGGGGCCGGACCGCACAAACACGGCTGAACCCCCTCCTTAATTATTGTTTGATTCTTTGTGGATGGAACGGAATGGTGTGGTGCCGTCACACCACGCGGGAATCACACAGAAAGTTTTACGTGATGCCGTCGCGCCACACCGTGGAGTTGAATGAGGATGCGACGTCGTCGCGCCGCATCAAAGAGAACCGAAGACAGCGCGGCCGGAGCGGGGCCCCGGTGAAAGGGCGCGGTGCTGTCGCACCGTGCTGGACGAACCGAGCCGCAACCGGTTCCGACCCGCAGTAGAGCAGGGTGACCGGTGGCCGGCATCGGGCCGCCGGCATCGGTGCTGGAAGGGGACCGACCATCGCCGGTCCTGTGGTGCAGGAACCGGTCGGCCATGGCGGGCCGGCCGGACATGGAGCACTAGGGGAATAAATTCCCCCGGCCGGCAGCAGCAAGCGGCCCCATTAAGGGGCTGTAGTTTCGAACGAACCGAGGGGGCAAGCCCCCCCCCCCCCCCCCCCCGTGAGCAAGCCGCCAAAACGGCTCAGCCGTTTTGGCCGAGCAGCCGGCCTGCGCCCCCAGCGCGCGGGCCGCCGGGCCGGGCCGGGCCGCGCCTGCCGGGCCGCGCCGGGTTGCGCTGGCCCGGGTCGACCCGGACCCGGGTCGGGTCGACCTCGTTCGGGCCGACCCAGGGGGACTCGGGCCGGGTCCGTCCGGGCCCGAAACCCCCGTTTTCGGACTATTTGGGTTCAAATGCCCATAACTCGGGCTACGGACCTCCAAACGACGCGCCGCTAGCTGCGATGCGATCCTTGGATCGAGACTGTCGGTTCGGTATATCGCAGTCAAGGTTTTGGAATACTTTGAGTTCTCCCTGGTTGGTTTGTACACGAAACAACCGGGCCCTCGGAGCAGAAACACTCATATCTTGAGCTACGGACGTCCGATTGATGTGTCGTCGACTTGGTTGGATTCCTCTTAGTGAGATGGATCTTTTGGAATACTCCGCCCGAGGTTTGGACGCAGGTGGAGTATGGTTGGGTTGGTTTTGCCTTAAAAACCAACCGGGCCCCTGGGATCAAAAATCCAATAACTCTCAGACTGGGCGTCCGATTGACGCTCCGTCTGTTGCATTGAGTTCATGTTGACGATACGGAACTTTTGGATACATCAACTCTGGACCATGTGTCAGTTGATGTATCAGCCTCTCGGCTCGTGGAGCGGACCCTCCCGGACGAGCTTGCTGTGTGCGGGAACCCTAGAGCTGGCTGTAACTGCTACTATGACGACGACGACTGTACAGAGATCCTCAGTGGATTCGACTGCGTCGATGATGAAAACAGTACGGGAATCCTCCATGTTTTCGGCAGTGACCACTATGGTACATCTTGGGATATATCAACTCTGGACTACATGTCAGTTGATGCATCGACCTCTTAGCTCGTGGAGTGGACCCTCTCGGAACGAGCATGCTGTGTACGGAAACCCTAGAGCTGGTTGAGACTTGAAGACTGCTGATCGAACGACTCAGTGTGTTACAGATAACGGCACATGGGAGCGCTTGGTTGTAGCGGCACACCCACGACAGAGGTGCGCTTGGTTTTAGTGGTATAGGGGAGCGCTTGGTTGTATCGGCAGACCAATGATAGAGGTTCCCTTGGTTGTAGCGGCACAGGGGAGCGCTTGGTTGTAGCGGCAGAACCACGACGGAGGAGCGCTTGGTTGTAGCAGCAGGCCCACAGTACCCGATAGGTGAAGCGCTTGGTTTTAGCGGCATAACCACTGTACTTGATGGAAAAGGAGTTTCCCAATATCTTTGGGTTCAACTTCCTGATAGATCCTGTGTAGGTCATTGCGGGGGTCAGTACCTACCAATCCTTTGTGGGTCTGACGGCTTAGATGAATCAGTGGCTACATCTGATCATCTCTTTCGTCTTTTGAAGAATTATACCTGTGTGAGTTGAATCCTGTTTGCTTTCCTGTGTGGATTGTGTTGTGATATCCTGTGTGGATTAATTTTTGTTTTCCTGTGTGGAATACGTATGCTTTCTTGTGTGGAATGAGTTGTACTTGGGCTCGGAGGTTGGAGCGTATTGGAATTGTTGACATAGGTATATGTATGGGAATATATCTAAGCAGTGTCGGTTATTACTTCGTGATTGTATCTTTCCTTTGTGGTTTATCCTTTGTGGATTTTGGGAGCCCCTCGGGGGTCTCGGGGTCCCTACTGAGTAGCTTATACTCACCCCTGCACGGGCTATGCCCGCACTACGTTGTGTTGGTTGCAGACGAAGGACATCGTTGATCGTGGTTGAGGCTTGCAGAGCAGGACAGTACCAGGAGGAGGATCACTGGGCGGGACGTACTCGGAGCGGACGGCGGGACCCGAGGAGCAGTGGAGCTATCTGTACCCACCCTTCAGGTGGGATTTCCAGTGGACAGCTCGGCGTAGCGTCTTTTACTTTTCAGTTGTTGTTTTCCCTTTTGAGTTGTACTTTACTTTCAGTTTGGGTTTGTATTCTGGCCCACTTACTTTACGCACTTATAGTTGTACTCTGTTTTTACTTAGTGTTTACTTTTTTCCTCTTGGTTACTCTAAGGTGCTTGTTTACTTTACAGTGGAAATGCCTTCCCTTTTACCGGGATTTACGCCATGGTCCTAGTCGCCAGCCCCTAGCCTATGGAAGGTGGGCTTGGGGTAGTCATGACATGAGCCCCGAGGACGGGTCGTGACAAATTGGTATCAGAGAAGTTCGGTTCTACCGCGAACTCTGATCTTTTCTATGTGAAGCAATAGTGTTTAGCGTATTGTGTGTGGTTATTAGTTTAGGGAGTCCAGTGTTGGTGCGGCGGCCGACGTATCCATACACCAGGACCCTGACTTCTGATTTCCGACTTAATGCCCGAAAACATTGATTGCGTGTGTGTTTCAAGTTTCCTTTGTGATTACTTGTGTAAGCTCACCAGGTATACTATTTGACCATGGCGCACCTATTTACTTTTCTAGATGGCCCCATGATGGCAGCCAGATAGGGTTATGAGAGTCGAGCATGACGACAGCCCACCGAGCGATGAGGCTTCGGTGCAGGGCTCCTTGTCAGCAGAGGCACCGGCAGCACCTTTACCCACCGAGCCACCGATGCTACCAGCCCCAGCCGCTGACGATGCACGTCGACTTAGCGTCCTGCACGAGTTCCAGCGCCAGCGACCACCCAGGTTCCGTGGGGAGACAGACCCCCAGGCAGCCGAGGGCTGGCTATAGGCAGTCGTACGAGTTTTCAGGCTAGTGAGGACACCAGCAGACCTCATGGTGATCCTCGTAGCGAGCCTACTGCACGCAGCAGCGGGCCGATGGTGGAGCATGATGCTACATGTGCATGACAAGACTTCTCTTCTCTAGATGGACTTTGAGAGCATCTTCCACTCCGAGTTCGTCCCAGCCACCCTCCGAGCGGTGCGCATCTAGGAGCTACTACAGCTGCGGCAGGGCAGCATGACAGTAGCCCAGTAAGTAGCGAGGTTTACTGATCTCTCGCGCTATTCCATGGACATGGTACAAGACCCATTCTTCAGGGCCTGAACCTTCATGAAGGGGCTCAGGCAAGAGATCAGAGCTTCAGTTGTTTCTCACAGCATTCCGACACAGACAGAAGTGTTGGAGCGAGCCCTCGTGGTGGAGAGTTTCCTTGCTGAGAAGTCTCCAGCAGTAATACCCACCACAAGCCAGTATGCGGCAGAGACTTCTACAGCGGGCAGTAGACAGATGACGCAGGGGTCCAAGAGGACTAGACCTACCAGTGGTCGACTGCACGACACAGGATCGATTGTGCGAGGCACTCGGGGTGGACAACGACTTGCCATGAGAGGGAAGCGTTACTCCTGCGGCGGGATTGGTCACATGGCTCGTGACTGTCCGACCCGTCATACGGATTACCAGCAGATGAACGAAGGACCCCCCAGGCAGAGGCAGAGGTTCGATCAGGGTGGGCCGCAAGGAGCAGGCGACCATGGCAGTGGAGCTGGCTGTGCAGCTAGAGGTGGACGACGCTTCGGGGTGTTGCCACCACCACCACCAGGAGGTCCGCCCCGACCGCAGGAAGTTGGTGGACATGGGAGAGCTCAGCTTCATGCAGCTGAGGCCTTCGATCATGGAGCTCTGGGAGCAAATGTACAGGAGTGGAACTAGTGGATACGTTTTTTGTACTTCTAGTTCCTTGTTGCTATTGTGTAGTGTCTTTGTATTATGAGCTGCAATAATAAAAGACGCATACCTTTGTGATGTTTTCATTCCTATCCTCTTTTGTGTTGTTACTATGAGGTTCCAGTTTTGACTGTTGACTTGAACCTCACTTGTGAGACATCGAATTGAGGAGACCCACTTACCACACACTGATGCCGACAGTGTGAATCAACCCTTGGATGTGAGAGTAACGGTTGGATCTCTTGGTAGTAGCGTCGAGGCCTTACGACGTCATCCTTGGTATGGATTAGTATCATCCATGTCAGGATTGACTGTATTAGGAAAAGAACGTGGTTCATCCAAGGGATGAGACCAGATTTCTCTTATCAGCAAAGAAGAAATCGTAGCAGCTCTTGTGGGACCAGAGGTGGTCCAGGCCACGATAGAGAATGTCCAGGTCATCCAGGAGCGTATGAGGACAGCTCAGAGCCGGCAGAAGTCATACGCTGACAGGAGGCAGAGGCCACTAGAGTTCGAGGATGGCGACCACGTCTTTTTTCGTGTCTCACCTCGATGTGGATTACAGAGATTTGGCTGAGGCGGAAAGTTATCTTCGCGCTTCATCGGACCCTTCTAGGTCCTCAGCAGGATTGGTGAGGTGGCTTATCGCCTGGCTCTACCACCTCAGTTGCACCAGGTGCACGACGTCTTCCATGTATCTCAGCTGAGGAGATACGTGCACGACCCGACACACATCATTGACCATGGGGAGATGAACGTTGATGATGGGGTGACTTTTACAGAGGTTCCGGTCGAGATCGAGGATCTACAGGAGCGGGTCCTACGTGGACAGTTGATTCCTCTAGTGCGCATCAGATGGAAGCATGGGAACCTCCAGGAGAGTACTTGGGAGCGGGAGGCTCAAATGTGTGCTCAGTACCCTCATTTGTTTCCCTAGTTTTGATTATCTTTACGGGGACGTAAAGCCCTGCGGTGGGAGTAATGTAATGACCCATAAAATTCAAGGGAAATTTTTTCTTAATTTTCTTTGGAATTTTACAAGAACGTGGTTTCTGACGGCACCTGATTCTGAGGCCTGGTGTGTCCGGAATCAATTTCCGAATTTTGGCTCAGGTACGTTCAGTGAACGAACGAGCGGGATTTCCTATCTTTTTAACCGGTGCTCGGAATTGAAATCTGATGGCACCGATGAACTCGCAACCCCGGTAATCGCTTAAGGGAACCTTTACCGTAGTTGCATTTGTGTGGGAGAAGATGTTAATTAATGGGGTTTAATTAAAAAAAGTAAATAAAATCGTTAAATCAATTTTATTTCTTTTTTATGTGGTTAGTTTCTCCCATGGGAATTTGGTGGTGGAGCCCACATCCACCCAACTTCCCATGTGTGGATAATTAAAAGGGTGGGGCCCACACGAACCCCCCACCTTTTCAATTTTCCCTAACTCCCTAACCCCTATTAACCCCTCATATTCCTAACTCCCCATTAACTCTCTTTCATTAATTTTTTGACAACTTCTGTTATTAATTAAGCTGAGTTTCTTAATTTCAAACTCTTGAAATTCAAAGAGGTTAGGTTGTGTAAATTAAATAAAGCTTGGACTTATTTTATTTTGGTTAGTTTCTTTTGCCACCTTGAGAGGTTTTGGAAATGAGAAGATCTTCCTCGTCTACAAGGAAGAAAGAGAAGAACACCTAGGCTTCGACGAAGAACGTCGTCACCATAAGAAGAGAAAGATGTGTCGTCTCTTCTCTTCTTCACAGTCGGTGTGTTTCCGAATATTGACGAAGCCGCTTCTTTTGATCTTTTTCCCGTGTCAACGAAAAGGATACGCTGCTTCCTCCTCAGGCTTTCTCCGTCAGCTTATGAAGCTTCTCCAGCGACGTTTCCTCTTCGGACGCACCTCGATGTCAACAGAATAGATGTTCGTTTTCCACGACGCCCGACCTCCGCGACGCTTGTCTTCCGTGGCTCGTTGACGTGCTCCGCTCTTGAAACTAAGGTAGGGGTTTATCGTTTTTATTTATTTTTCCGTTCTTGAAATCTTGATAGTCGTTCTTCGTGGTTAAAACGACTAAATGATAACGATTAACGAGAGGGGGCCAAACCGCACAAACACGGCCGAACCCCCTCCTTAATTATTGTTTGATTCTTTGGGGATGGAACGGAATGGCGTGGTGTAGTCGCACCACACGAGAATCACACGTCAAGTTTTATGTGATGCCGTCGCTTCACGCCATGGAGTTGAACGAGGGTGTGACGCCATCGCGCCGCATCAAAGAGAACCGAAGACACCGCGGCCGGAGCGGGGCCGCTGTGAAAGGGCGCGGTGTCGTCGCACTGCGCCGGACGAACCGAGACGCGGTCGGTTCCGGGCCGCGGCGGAGCAGGGTGACCGGCGGCCTGCATCGGGCCGCCGGCGTCAGTGCTGGACGGGGACCGACCGTCGCCGGTCCCGTGGTGCAGGAACCGGCCGGCTATGGCGGACCGGCCGGACATGGAGAACCGGGGGAATTAAATTCCCTCGGCCGGCAGCAGCAAGCGGCCCCATTAAGGGGCTGCGGTTTCGAACAAACCAAGGGGGCATCCCCCCCTCATGAGTGAGCCGGAAAAACGGCTCAGCCGTTTTGGCCGAGCTGCCGGCCAGCGCGCCCAGCGCCCGGGCCGCCAGGCCAGGCCGCGCCGGGCCCGAAACCCCCGTTTTCGGATTGTTTGGGTTCAAATGCCCATAACTCGGGCAACGGACCTCAAAACGATGCGCCGTCAGTGGCGATGCGATCCTTGGATCGAGATGGGCGTTTCGGTATATCGCAGTCAAGGTTTCAGAATACTTTGAGTTCGGCCGGGTTGCTTCGTACAGGAAACCAATCGGGCCCTCGGAGCGGAAACACTCATATCTTGATCTACGAACGTCTGATTGATGTGTTGTGGACTTGGTTGGATTTCCCTTAGTGAGAAGTATCTTTTGGCATACTCTACCCGAGGTTTGGATGCAGGTGGAGTACGGTCGGGTTGGTTTTGCCTTAAAAACCAATCGGGCCCCTCGGATGAAAAGGCCAATAACTCTCAGACCGGGCATCCGATTGACGCGCCGTCTGTTGCGTTGAGTTCCTGTTGACGATACGGAACTTTTGGAAACGTCAACTCTGGACCATGTGTCAGTTGATGTATCAGCCTCTCGGCTCGTGGAGCGAACCCTCCCGGACGAGCTTGTTGTGTGCGGGAACCCTAGAGCTGCCTGCAACTGCTGCTATGACGATGACGACTGTACAGAGATCCTCAGTGGATTCGACTGCGACGATGATGAAAACAGTATGGGAATCCTCCGTGTTTCTGGCAGTGACCACTACGGTACATCTTGGGATACATCAACTCCGGACTACATGTCAGTTGATGCATCGACCTCTTAGCTCGTGGAGTGGACCCTCCCGGAACGATCATGCTGTGTACGGAAACCCTAGAGCTGTTTGAGACTTGACAACTAATGATCGAACGACTCGGTGTGTTACAGATAACGGCACAGGGGAGCACTTGGTTGTAGCGGAAGACCCACGACAGAGGTGCGCTTGGTTGTAGCGGCACAAGGGGAGCGCATGGTTGTAGCGGCAGACCCATGACAGAGGTGCACTTGGTTGTAGCGGAACAGGGGAGCGCTTGGTTGTAGCGGTAGAAACACAATGGAGGAGTGCTTGGTTGTAGCAGCAGGCCCACAGTACCCGATAGGTGAAGCGCTTGGTTTTAGCGGCATAACCACTGTACTTGATGGAAAAGGAGTTTCCCAATAGCTTTGGGTTCAACTTCCTGATCGATCATGTGTAGGTCATTGTGGGGGTTACTACCTACCGATCCGTTGTGGGTCTGACGGCTTAGATGAATCAGTGGCTACATCTGATCATCTCTATCGTCTTTTGAAGAAGTATACCTGTGTGAGCTGAATCCTGTTTGCTTTCCTGTGTGGATTGTGTTGTGCTATCCTGTGTGGATTACATTTTGTTTTCCTGTGTGGAATACATATACTTTCATGTGTGGACTGAGTTATACTTGGGCTCGGAGGTTGGAGCATATTGGAATTGTTGACTTATGTATATGTATGGGAATATACCTAAGCAGTGTCGGTTATTACTTCGTGATTGTATCTTTCCTTTGTAGTTTATCCTTTGTGGATTTTGGGAGACCCTCGGGGGTCTCGGGGACCCTACTGAGTAGCTTATACTCACCCCTGCACGGGCTATGCCCGCACTATGTTGTGTTGGTTGCAGACGACGGACAACGTTGATCGTGGTTGAGGCTTGCAGATCAGGACAGTACCTGGAGGAGGATCATTGGGCAGGACGTACTCGGAGCGGACGGCGGGACCCGAGGAGCAATGGAGCTATCTGTAGCCACCCTTCAGGTGGGATTTCCAGTGGACAGCTCGGCGTAGTGGCTATTAATTTTCAGTTGTTGTTTCCCCTTTCGAGTTGTACTTTACTTTCAGTTTGGGTTTGTATTCTGGCCCACATACATTCTGCACTTACAGTTGTACTCTGTTTTTACGTAGTGTTTACTTTTTTCCGCTTTTTTACTCTGAGGTGCTTTTTTACTTTACAATGGCAATGCCTTCCCTTTTACCGGGATTTACGCCATGGTGCTAGTCGCCAGCCCCTGGCCTATGGAAGGCGGGCTTGGGGTAGTCACGACACGGGCCCCGAGGACGGGTCGTGACAGATCTAACTTCCAATCATCCTATTGGTGGTAATACATAATCAATAACACCTCGGTAACATGTGACTTATATATTACCTTTTAAAAGAATGAGGTGAAATGTGCATCATGATCTAAAACTAATGTTCTTAGTACACCATACAACCATAATATTTCACGACCATACAATTTTCTAAATTGGTCGACTGTATAGGTTTCCTAGATTAGTAATTAATGAGAAATATTTTTTATCCAATATTCCACAAGACAAATAGATTAATTATTTCATGTAATCTCTAGAAGACACTATATAAAGTCCATCATAATGACATTCCACTTCCACTCTGAAATAGGCAATGACTGCAACAACCAACCTAGACGCAGATGTTCAAATTTCACCTAATGATAGGTGATGCGTTGTGACCTAAAACTCTCTAGTTCTCTCGTCATTCTCGGCCACCAATATTTCCTATGAAGATCTCAGTACATCGTAGTAAATCTAGGGTGCACTTCCAAGTTTCACATGTAGAACTCACCCTTCAAATCCTACCATACACCAGTAAAAACTAAAATATTCCCATGAACATAACTAAACACCATTAGAACCAAAATTATAACTAGAGGGTGACTCCACAACATTTATAATTTCTTTCATAGATAAGAACTATAGATCCACCAGCTAACACTCATTAACATAACTTATAAATGAAGAAACAATTTCTATAGATGAAAGGGTCATCTACTCGTTCCCATCATGTAACTCCAAATACATCTCAGTAAACAAGGACATCATCTTCAACTCTGAATTTGATTCTTAAACTACCTAATTTTGAGTCTTTTGGGTCAGATCATTAGCAAAACTCTTCCCTTTGCCTGGAATATAGACAAACTCAAAATCAAAAGATTGTAGGAACTCAACCCACCACTGTTGTCAAAGATTCAAATCCCATTGGGAGAATATGTACCTAAGACTATTAAGGTCAGTGAACACCATGGAAGGTTCTCCCAACAAGTATTTCCTCCATCATATTATTGCATGAACAAAATTAGTTAGTTCTAGGTCATGTGTAGGATAATTCCTTTTATGTCGCATGAACTTTTGGACCATAATCTATAACCTGATCATCATGTATCATTACTGCCCCAATTCTAATGTCGAACACATCACATAACAAGGTATACTTCTTACCTGTTTTAGGTAAGACCTAAATCAGTACTGTAGTCAACTAATTCTTTAGATCTTGAAAATCATTCCCACAATTCTCTAACCAATCAATATTAATCCCATATGTGGTTAAGCATGTTAGTGGAAATTCCAAATGAGATAAATCTCTAATTAACCTTCAGTAATAACTGGACATTCCCAAAAAACTACAAACATTAGATTAATTCTTGGGCTTCTCCCATAACACCATATCCTAAACCTTTTTTACATACACTGACACTTCTAACACATAAATGATTTTCCCTATAAGGTCCACCTCATTCATCCGAAACTAACATTTTGATAGCTTGACATAAAGCCAATTCTCTCTTAGTGTACTCCAGACAATGTAATGATGCTCAGTATGATCGTCATGAGTTCTATAGTACACCAAAATTTCATCAATGAAGATAACTACAAATTTATTCAGATGTGGGTGGAATATCTGGTTCATTATTCCATAAAAATATCTAGTTCATTGGTCAATCCAAAATCAATAAAAATTCATAAATCACTTACATGATTTAGAAAGCAATATGAGGTATGTCAGAAGGTCTCACCCTAACTAGTGGTACCATGATCAAAAATCGATTATGGAAAACACTGAGGAACCTCTTAGCTGATCAAACATGTCATTGATTCTTGGAAGAGGGTATCTGTTCTCAAAAGTAATTAGGTTACATTTCCTATAATAGACACATAGCCATAGTGATCCATCCACCTTCTTAGTTAACGACACATGAGATCCCCATGGTGATGTACTAAGATAGATAAAACCCTTATTCTATAACTCTTCTAGATGAACCTTTAGTTCTTAGAGCTCTACTGTAACAATATGATATGGTGTAATAGAAACTATCTCCACTCCTAGTAACAACTCAAAAGTAAACTTCACATCTCTCTTGGGTGGTAACCCCTATACCTCCTTAAAAACACATCCTTAAATTGGTCCCCGACAAGAGGGAGTACTGGCTGTTCTTTCTCCCCGTCATCCAATAAAAGGCATGATACTTGGGATTTGAGTCCTCCCAACTACTAATGTAGCAACCCTTCTTAGGCCGATCGAGTATCCCACTCACCACAAAAGACATAAGTGCTTACATAAAGAAGTTTAAATGTTACCCAATGTTGTTAACGGTCGATATGGGCTTAATAAAACACCAACCAATCTATCCCACAGATTAGTTCAAAACATGAAATCTCTAGGAAAAACATATCCTACACCAAGTGATACCCATTAACCTCTAGATAACAACCCTCGCACAGCCTGATGTCCTTATGTTGTACACCTAGTGGAGTATCTAGTGATATTACCCCACATGCATTCTCCATAGTTAATCCCGACACAACTATAAACTGAGTAGAAATAACAGAATGAGTTGCACATGTATGAAATAAAATACCAAAAATCATGTAATCTACATGAATTTTACTTTTACCGGTAGACGGTCCCACCTCACCACTATTAGTTGTAGTCTGAACTATATGGGGATGACATGCCCCATTACCCTAGGATCTAGCTGGAGTACCCTAAACTGCACTTCCCTACTGATAAGGATGATTCTTCCCCAGTGTTCCATGTCTACTGCCTCTACCAGTACGACCCATGGAGCCCTAACTACCTGCATGATACGACATAATATACCCCCTTCCTACAATCAGAATATTCCTTTGATCTCCATATTTCCCTAACTATCACATGATCATGTATAACCTCTATTCCTAGCCTAGCATACTGAACACTCAGCACTCAACTAGTTGGTGGGGACACTACTCATTCGTGTGCCCCAGCCTACCACACTAATAAAAGAATACACAGTTGCCACTCTGAGATGTTTACCTTCTCTTATGACTACTCTGTGCACTTCCACCTTGATCAAAATTTACAAAATGCCACTTCCTACTATCAAAAGCCTCACCACATACCCACCCAACTGGCTCAATAATGTCACTACCAAAATCCACCTTCATGTTCCTCTACGAGCTAAGGGAATGGTCCACCACTTCGAAGAAAAGCTTTTCAAATGAATGATCATAACCTAATACCTAATCACATGCCTTAGAATTCCCTGGAAACATTTCTCCTTGGCTTCCTCATCTCCAATCAACGTTATAACAAAGTGTCTCAAATCGGTTAAATGACTAGAATAGTCCATTACCGACATTTTTCCCTAAGTTAACCTCATAAAATATAGATCATTTTCCTACATCATGGATTCTGGTTAGAAGTACTCAAGAATATACCCCTAAAATATTTCATCATTATTCCTTCAACTTGCTCTGTCAGAACCTTGACGTCCCACAAACTCTTGGCTTGACCTCTCCATATATGGGAGGCTAACATGACTTAATTATCAATAGGACCCTCTAGATGGTCAAGAATAGTTTCGATGGACTCTATCGAGAACTTCTTTTCATCTTTCCCACCCTCTATAGTAATGGTCAGAGGGTGATACGGCTAAAACTCACTAGTCAGCTCAAACATACTTGGTGCAGCTCTCCCTGGGTCACATTCCATCATTTCAATAGAATGAGAAATGTTCCCATGGAGCTACTCTTCCCTAATATCCTGGATCCCCATGTTCTCATGCTCTACTACTAGGGGAACATTCTCAACAATATCCTCGTGTTTCCTAACTAGCACCCATCATTGAGGTGGAATTTCTCTAAAATTCCATACATGAGCTTTAGAAATCAACAAAAATTATTTTACAAAAAATGAAAATGGTATAGTTATACTCATCACTTTCCCCCAAACCAATTTGGCTGCACTGACCAAACAAGCCCACCCACTAATGGATCACTACCCCTGGCCATCTCTCCTAAGGTCATGGCTAACACATATATCTAATTAACATGGTTGAGAGGCTTATATTTCACACAATTCAAAACAATTTCTGCATCCCAGTTTACTCTTACAAAAGTTTTTTCCTTTTCCCCCTTTTTTTTATTAAGAACTATTTCTAATACCATTTGACCCTTTTCAATTTATTTTTTACCCATTCATACCTTCCCAATAAGAATAATTTCATTAATTGTTTGGAAAAAATGTATCCTAGCCTTTATACCCCCCCACACACATACTATGTGTACCTACCATGATAAATGCCACTAATCTGCAATGGTTCCTAGAATAATGAATGAAGGGACAACCTCATAACATTTTTGTCCACAAGAAAAATATTGACATTCATTCAAATAACACAACAATTTTGTCACCCGATGGATAAGTATCATCAAATATAAGAACACACAACAAGAACAACAATCCCCTCCCATGGTGATAATGGTTTTCCATTATACATGGGTTATATACTACCAAACGTGATCTCATTACTAGGGCCAGACACTTTATTAACCTCTGGTCTACTATTCCCCCAAATAGAAATATAGAGAAAATAACTCCTTTGATACCACATTTTAAAATCCCCGACCCGAGATCCACTAAACTTGTTCCCGGAGTTGGGTCACCACATGACCTCAAGCGCACCTTGGTGTACACCAAAGGTTGTTGACTAGCGGAGAGAATCTAATAGGTCATGTGGGGAGACTATACACTCATTAACAAAGTAAGAAATAGAAGAGCACAATTCAAATAGTGGAAATAATAAGAAACTATTAATAAAATTCATAAATAGTTGACCCACTAACTGGGTACAACCATATACAATAGTAAATATGTCATTCCATGATACAGTTCCAAGTAAAAAACTCCAAAACAAAGACAATAGATGAATCCACAAAATGGTCACAACTACATTTATGGATCCTTACCCGTACATGTCCCATGTCTAAGTCAAATCCCTAGCATACGGACCTTGCACATTCCCTATCCTAAAAGCATGAAATCTACTCTGATACCAAATGGCGCCCCGAGAAGGGTTTGAGTATAACTCATTGGGACACCACAGTCATTTGCTACAAAATATTTAGTAAAATTAGAGAGTTCATGCAATTGATAATTGATCGCATGTAATGTTAAAAAACACAATAGTCTATTCTAGACTATGTTCCTTTAAATTTTACTACACTTGAATATGGGTTCACTACTTATGAATCACAAGGATTAATCTACTTTTTTAATGTGTTCAATGGATTAAGAATTTTTAATAATCTCAGGAATATGAGAATCATATCATGTCCTATCTCAATAGGAATCACATTATAACAAACTTATAATCCTAACCTCAATGCCTGAGTCTATGGGGAATATTTTGGTTAAGGGAATATAACATCATTCCCTTCACTAACCTATGCATTTGGGTGTGGAGTAAAATCCTCGGTCAAACTATACATGTGGGCATAGAAACTGAAGTCTATACCTCACTCTACCAAGCCCCGTGCACAATATTGTTTATAATTCCCCACTATTAATCACATCACAACCAAGAATAACTAATATTAATAGAAATATTACAAAAATATCAATAAATGGAAAATTAACATTATGAATTAATCCATTTACACATTCATCATTTGTAATAGTTAACCCTATTTATCGCAATTTCCCATTTTCCTTTCCTATCTGAGTAATCATATTCACATTTAAAAATAATTCCATATCATATTCACAACAATACCAATTAAAACTATTACATGTCATCCCAAGAATCCCTTGGCCTTTAAAAAATTTAGACAAAACTGACCACAATCCATCATATCTTATTACATAAACCAATTAACCTATTTTCTATGTTTCTAAATTATCATGTGTCAATTCACAACATATATTTCCATTAGAACCATCGGGAGGGTCGACACACAACAAGGGTGGCCCTAATTTCGACCAAGTCATCCACTTTGCATCCTATGAGGATCAAGTGGGGTCTAATTAATCACTTAGATGACCAATACACCACATATTGCTATTGGAATCAAGAACACATCCATAAGGGAGAAAAGAATGAAACCCTACATGAACAGATCTATAAAAAGACCATGTGATATTACTTGTAGACAACCTACATTAATGTTTATAGAAAACTAAATCATAATTGAGGCCTTATATCTTTATTCAACATACATTTGAATCCTCAACATTAAAATAACTGGAAAGATATGGTTTTAGGGATTTAGAAGGAGATAGAGAAAATGTGGGAACCCCAACCCAAAAAGAAAAGTAAGTAGGACATTAGACATACCCTGATCAACAATCAGCAATAGAAGGCACTCTAAATAGAATATGATTGAAGTATAAACACCTATGAGAAAATATTTTAAGCTTAGCTAATTACAACGGTTTAAAGAGGAAGAAGGGGGATAAATCCTGATTTGGTACTTAAAATCCCATAATGGCATTTTTTTAATTTTCTAAAAGTTTCAGGGCCACACGGTTTAACATACCATGTGCAGACCATGTAGATGATACTGTCTGAATACATCCCCCCTATCACGGTAACATATAACGATCCACATGGTTTTCCCAAACTATGTACAAACCATGAAACATGATCAGAACCTTTTTTTCCTCCATTTTCGTATCCTAAAACCCCAAAGCACCCTCGAGCATCCTCATGAACATTGGGAAACAAATATTCAACAAAAATATAATAGATAAACTAAATCATATATAAAAACATACCTTAAGGGATATCTCAGATCTTATAGATTTCATGATGATCATTTTCAGGTTTTTATATCATTTATTCATCTAATTTAAATGATTTCAAAATAGTGGGGATAAATATTTGTGACCTTAATTTTCATTGTGAATCATGATTGGATAGTTATTATTAGAACAATGTTTAAGGTTGTTTAGAGGAACTTAAGGATGATTCATATGGGTTTTATTTAATTATATTCTATTTGGTGTCTCCTCTATATATGGTTCCTTTGAATTTACCCCTTCCCTCTTACATCTTAATTTTTTGGTGTTTATTTTTTTCATTAATTCTACATTGTTATAGACATTTTGGGGGAAGAATGTGGAATTATGGGGAGAATTACAAAACCTAAATACAAGTGTAGTATATTTTTATTATTTTTGAATATTTAAAAACATTGTGTGTTTAGTCCAAAACATAAATTATCTTGAAATTCTCATTAGTTTCTTGATTAATGTGAATGGATATGGGGAAACCATGTTATTACCCTTATATGGTTATATTTTCAGTTACTTATTTTTGTTCAGATTTTTTTTCACGTGTAGTGAATTTTTGTATCAAAATCATGTGAAATTAATGGGAAACCTTATGAGTCCCTCTAGCTTGGAGGTTTTACTACACGTCTCGTGAACAATTTGGAATAATTGTGTGGCATTACATTCATAGTTTTTCAGTTTTTTATAGTGTTGTTTTATATTTTTTTAAAATATTTTATCACACCATGTGGTGTTCTTGATGGAACCATTTGGTGTGTCAGATGTGTATGGGTGACCCACATAATTGGAACATATTTTTTAGAAACCATTTCTCTAAATAATGGGGGCTCATTAGTATCATATATTGGATCCCTCATAATTAATGTAAGGTTTAAAAAACCATATGAAGAAAATGTTTGTTATACATAGATTCAATAAATATTGGCATTCTATAGATGAATCTTTAAATATTTTTGGGATATGTCTACCATTTCCCAGTCCCTGACTCAGCTGATCATTAAGAGCCATTATGGGATTTCCCTCCATTTTGACTCTTGATTTAGTTCCCTCATTTCATTGTGTTCAAGTTTATTTCTCAGGGTAATCTCTTATATATTATTTTTCATCATTCCATTCTCATTTCACTATATTTTTTATTTCTCCATTGAACCCTAATATATTTTATTAATATATTAGGGTTTAGATATGTCTAAATCAGGGGGTTTTGGTGGGTTATGGGTTTTGTAGAGTTCCTTCTTTCTCAACAACTCGTTTTTTTATACAAGGCGATTATTTTTGACATGTTACTCAAGAAAAAGGTAGATATTTTTGAGTAATTCCATTTTAATACATGAGATCTAATGCTTTAATGATTATTTTTGACATATTTACTTATGAAATATGAGGGGTTCAAAATATATATTAATAGGTTTATTCAAATTGTATAGAGTTTTTTATCAAAAGAAAATGATAAATATAAGTAGTGGTTATTTTATGTGGATTTAAGTTTTTGAAAATGGGTGTATGACACCAGTTAATTTTAAAAATTGATTTTTAATGTTTTATGGGTATTATTTTTTATTGAGGTTGTGTTGTTGCATATTTATTATTTTTCTATTTTTTTTCTAGGATTTGAAATTTTATTTTAATCCAAAATGGGGTTTTCAATGGGGATATTAGAACCAGTTAAATTAAAACTATATTTTTGATGAGATGGTTTTGAAGATGGAATGAATTTATCGATATTCCATGGATATTTTCAAAGGAATCATTCACACTTGTTATAAATAATTGATATAAAATTCAGAAATCCCATATAGTTGAGCACCAACATTTATGTTATATTTATATTCAATTGTGACCCTAGGTCAGTGTCATATATTTATTGTTATTTATTGTAATTAAATGAATAAAATGGGGTGTTTCATGAGGTAATGTTGGAGTTGATATGATATCTATTAATTTTTCTTTAAAAGGTTAATGTTTTCTATTATCACATTGTTTGTTGTTTCTCACCTCCTTTTCGTGATATTAGGGGAACCATGGTAAATATCAAAAATGTACATATTCATTTTATTTCTTATTAGTGTTCATTAACTAGATATTCCCTTATGAATCTTATTCTCTAAGATGGTTTTTTAGTGACCTAAAATTATGTTTAGAGGGAAATTATGGTTATAAATAGGACTCCTCTAACAAAATGTAATATAATGAAGAATGTCTATTATCATTAATATTAGATCCCAATGTTTTTATAATGACATTAGATCATTTGGGATGATTTCCATGATCCCAATAAATATACCATGATTGTATATCTATTATTTTTATTTTATGGACCTTCTTTTTTCTTATTGGTTTTTTATTTTTTTTTCATTCAAATAATTGGGAATTGTGTACTTACATTATTTTGATTAAGGTTTTTGTGTACTTAAAACTAATTTACAAATGTTTTTGAATATTCTTAATATAATGTGATTTTTTATATTAAAATTAATTTAAGTAGTGTTTTGGGAAAGGAGAAGATATATTTTCTTTATAAATTGAAATTTCATATTATTGTGATTTGAAAGGGATTTAAAAAAAACCTTTTTTATATAATGTTTTTCTTTTAAACTAAAATTTTTGTATGAATGAGTCTTTATTACATTAATATGATTTGAATTTTCTGGGGAAAGAATGTGATAATGAAAGATATGTTTTTTTATGATTTATCCTATGAGAAACAAATTTTATAATACATGTAGAAATAAGAATATGAGGATTTTGTTTCCCACGGTACTAATAGACCCTATTGAGCAATACTAAAGTCATGTCTACTTCACACTATATATTTAAAAAAATTATGTTCGTTAGGTTATATGTAGATCTCAAATATTTTGTTTAGTATCCCAATAATTATCTTGTTCTTACTATGCTCATTAGGATCGTTAGTGGATCCATTGGGGATGGTGAGTGACTAGGGGTCAAAAGGACATTCAAATTTGAGATATTTGAATCCGATTGTATTTTTGGATGTGACATAGTACATATTTAACTTGTTTGTTTATTCTTATTCAACTATATCGTTTATTTCATGATCCAATTAAATTTCTTGGGTAGATGTTTACTATAGTTTTCCATTATTTGTTGGTTTATTTAACCAACTATACATATTTGATATATTTGGTTTCTAACACCTAAATAGTTTATGGTAAATTCATAATAGATTCAAATGATATTATTTTTGTTTATTCATGGTTTCAATCATTTCAATTTATATGTTCTTGATACACATGAACTAGTTACTAGCTCATCTGGATTAATAACATTCATCAAGTCTTTTGTTGATCTATGTAAGGTTATCCTTTGGTCCAACCTAGGATGTTTCATTATAAAACACATGTAGGATTCATTAAATAACTCATCTTATAATGGTAACTCTATGTAATGAAAATGGATAGCATTTCACTTTTTAAATGATGTCCCCTAACATGACTACATAAGAAAGATTGATTCTCAAAAAAATTAATAATCCTATAGGAGTATTTAATAATTGGATTTAAAGTTTGATTCATGAAGAATAAAGAAATAATTAATAGATATTATAACATTAAAGAGAATAATGGAATAAAAATGTAATAATTTTCATTAAAAGACATTTCTTAATGGTTTTACAATGAAATGGTGTTACGATCCCCTTTCCAAAAACATCTTCAAGATGGTAAAATGATATATTTTAAAACAAAACAATAAAATAAATTCAATAATGGATGAATGGATGAGATATTTCATTATTTCAACAAATGGGGACTAAAAAATAAAATATATAGACATGAAACTAAATTACTTAAAAATATTTTAAACTAACGTTAAGGAAACTCGAATTATAAAAATGTTAGAAAAACTATACATTGAAAAGGGGGGAATATAAATATAAATATTATGTGAAATATTATAAATCTTAATTAAAATTGAGAATGGTTAAATTTTTCATAAGTAATAATATAGATATGGATTGAAATTTATTTTAGAGTGGATTGGAATTATTCTTATAAACATTTCATCTCTAAGAGTTATGAAATCCAACAATGAGTAATAATAAAATTAAGAATTCTATTATCCAAAATAATAATATAGGGAATACCTTATGAAATAATTAAATGTAAGAATATAATTAACACTTAGGAACATCTTTAAAGTAGAAAAACTATGAATTAATGAAAATGATTTTGAGTCTGCAAACCCATTTCCTAGGATTAATTCATGGAAGAACACCCTATATACTCTTGTGTGAAAAAAATAAAAGTTAAAATTAAATATTTTGTAAAATTATTTAAATATATTATCATTTTTTTATATTCATTCATTATACATTTATTAGTTTTTCAGTGTTTAATTTAGTCATCACCTTTCTATAATTTGGATTGATTCACACATATTGTCTAATATGGATGTTGATTCCCATTACATGATAAAAAGTTAATAATTAAAGATTATTTAATATAAAATAGATTTTCTTTAATTATTTATAATTTTATAATTTTATTCAATGGTAGTATTAGTTACGGTTTGTTATGATCAATTTTTTGACGATATTATTTTTGTAATAATTAATGAACAAAAGTAGGTATATTAATAAGTAATTATATATTAATATAACCCTAATAAGTTATATATTATTCCAGAAATACCATTTTACTCAATAGAAATTTTTTTGAACCATCCTTGTTTTATTTGACCAAAAATTAATTACATCATTCATGGAAGTGGAAATATGTAAATATCAAGCGTAACATTTCCATTTTATTTGGATTTTATGGATATGGATAAAAGTTTTTCTTTGAACATAAAAAATTTTCAATTAGTAATAATAAGTAAATAATTGTGTTAATATGGTCAAAATATGTCTCTTGGGGGATTTATGTGAATGATAAAATTTAAATGGTAAGGAGACAATACTCAAGTTTCAGACTTCATTGATCGTTTGGAGGACTCTTAGAATATAATTTATTTTATACAATTTCATGGAAAACAAGGATTATTAATGTGGAATAGAGATATTTTGGATGAAATATGGGTATTGGTTCATGGAAATTTGAATATAAATCTTTGGATTGAATATGGTGGAATTTATATCTTTTTTATTTGGAATGAATTGGTGGAATTACTTGGAAACAAATGATAAGTGAATGTTAAAGATAGAATAAAATGGGAGTTTGGTGATTTAAGTTATAAATTCTATTGAAATATTATGATATGAAATTCCCACCTAATAATATTCTTCTTCAAATTCTTTATCTCATGTCTATTTATTAAAATTGGATCCTTCCTACATTTTTCTATATTAAAATTATATACCTTGATTAAATATTTACCATGGTAATTATTATTTTTAATTAAATTATATGATGGAAAATTATACCAAATAATAGTGTGTTGATTGAAAACATATTCTGTATTTAATAAGAATAAATTTCCAAATATGGAAACATTATTATTTAAATCTAAACATTATATATATAGAAAAAATCGTATCGAACAAAAAAAACTTTTAAATATTAATTTTTCTATTTCTTATTTCTGATCAATAATTAATTCTATAAATGTTAATAAATTACTCATATAAACAACATATTTTATTAAAATCATTATTTTAATAATAATATATTTTTTCATTAAATAAAATTTATAACTCTTAAAAAGAAAAAATTTATTAAAATATATTATTATTTATAAAATGATTTTTGTAGTAATTTTGTGGCATAAATTTAAAAAATCACTCTTCAAATGACCATTATTTTTCCCTTAAATTTATAAATAGAATTTTTTTAAAAGTAAATATGATGTAAATATATGTATATATTCTATTACACTGATAATTACATGTTCATTTAATCCAATCCAATTCTTAGAAAACCCTTCAAGATATCCACAAAAGACATAAAGATAAGGTAAGCATAAGTGCAGTCATAGGATCTGATTTATCATGAAAAGATCTCATATTCATTTCAATGAGCATGATCCAATCTACTAAAAATATTTTTCAAAATCTGCACATGATGGATATTATATTTTTCTTGACCTATGGCCAACAGTGGTGAAGCTACCTCACATACATGCTTATAAAAAACGATCTCATTAGGAATACATCATCCTATTTACATTATGTAATTTTATCATTATTTATTTCTAAATATAAATAATTATAATTAAAAACAATTATTTTGTGTCTATATTACAATGGTAATTACTTAGTTATATCATATTTCTCTTTCATTTAGTGTTGTGTGTAAAATAAGTAGTCATAAATTTAATGTCTAATAATTTAGGGGTTGTTAAATTATACCCCATTAATGGTATTTTCATATTTTATTTTATTATTTAGATGAAAATTTGATTTTAGTATTGTCTCATTACATTTTTGAGTTCCCATGTCACATCCTAAAACATATGGTTTTATCATTGAACATTTTTCAACCCCCTAGTCTTGTTTTTCTGAATATTATTTCATCAATGAAACATCACCATAGGATTTTTAATCACAATAGAGATCATATAGAAAATATATATCTTCTCAATTCATAAAATATGATTTAACACATAATTATTTTTCCAAAAATGATCGATGGAACATATCAACACATAATGGATTTGGGGAGGAAGTTCTAATATATAATATACCATCCCAACATGATCATAAATTGTGGAATGATTATTGTATATAGGTAAAAATTTAATTTCTTTAGAAATCACATAACTCACATCCAAGGATATATATGAATGATTAGTTTTTCACCAACTATAATTTCTAGATCTCAAAAAATGTTTTTAGCATAGGTTTGGTGTGAAAATATTTCTTATTTTATATAATATTTTTTATATTGAAAAATACCAATCATTTATTGGAAACTATTTTATGCTCCAAGATTATTTTATCAAAATTCATCACAACATGATAGAGTCTTGCATATCCTCCCATATAGATAATTATAATGTTCTATTCGGATGTTGGAGTGTAAAAAATTATTATATTTTAACTCTTCCAGTGAATTATGTTGATCATGAATTCATTTGAAATCCATCAAGAATGATCATAGCATATTATTTTATATCTAAATGTACTTCTTAGATAGACCATTTGTTTGATGAAGATAAGTTTTGAAAATAATTTTCTTTATATCCAAATACTATAGATTAATACATTATAATCAGTATATAAACCTTGGATCTTGATTAGATACAACTAAAATTTGTATTCCCTATTGTTTCAACACTTCCCTTATGTTTACATAACTTTTTGATTATCTTAGTGGTTTTTTTGGATAATAATTATGTGTTTATAACTTTTAAATATATCCACCACTACCGAAAATTCATTCCAAACCCTTAACATTTTAGTCATATTAGTGATGAAATCCATTGTGGTATTGTACCATTTCCATATATGTATAGGAATGTGTTTCATAATACATTTAGATTTTTTGATTTAAACTATTTATATATTGGAATTCTTTAAATTGAGATACATACTCCCCATTTTCCATATATATTTTTTCCCAAAAAAATAATCTTTAGGATCTCTATAGATCATTTATCTTTCAGTGTGAATAGCGAAATATGAATTACTTGCATCATTCAAAATCCCATTCTACAGTTCTATTATTGGGAAGAAAAATATGATTATAAAAAATATTATATATCCATTTCTATTATGATTAATCTCTGGTATTTTCTACATTTTCTCCAATATCTTAATATCGTCTTCCAAGACCTATATTCTCATTACTTAGATTGATGAATGTGAAATAATTTTTGAGTGGTATTGTTTTATCCCTTTCTTTGTGATCTCAATGTCAATTATATTAATATTAATAAAGATTGGGTTCCTCTCAATCATCATCTTGGATAGGGTATCATGATTTTTTATACTAAGAGAAATTTTAATATTTTGTGAATTCCTTAAGTGGTAACAAATTCTGAAATCAATGTATCTGATTAATCCCAACCATATCATTTGGAACATTATATTATACATTTGTGTGAATATATATTTTACAATATTAAAGATAGTTTCAATAAAAAATAATACTATTTTCATCTTCATATAATTCATTTCATAATTTTTAAGATGATTCATTAATTGAAGTGAACCATAAGCTATTACGATTACATTTTTTAAAATAAGTAATATTAAAACAGTTAATGATGCATCAAAATTATTTTGATCCCTTTTCATCTATAACAAATTGTATTTATAAGATATATCACAACTCTATTCTATGTCTCCTTTTATATTTTTTCATGTTATATGGCCCAGAGGAACTTTTCTCTGTTACATGTTAACATAGTTTACGATTGGATAATTGTTAAAAACAAATAAGAAATCAGAATTACTATTCATGTAATCCATGAAATCTATGGATTTATCTCGTAATGATTAGTCTTGGACATTATTTTGTCACCATAATCTACAAGAATCAATCATTATACCTCCTATTATGATTACATAGCTCCGGAAAGATTCTTTATTAGTGGAGATCCACAATTTTTGATCATTCCATATAATTTCCCTTTTCATTGTATCTATAAGGCTCGAACCTTAAATCTTACTTAATCTTGAGTTATTACAAGATTACACATTGAGGATCTTTTTAGGTTTAGAGTTTTAGAGAATTAGATCATGAAACGTGCATTACATTCCACATTTAAACAAAGTGGTTACATAAAAGATAGTATTTATTATTCCCATCAATGGAAACATATTTAAAATAAAACATGGATTCTTTCTTGACACATCCTTGACACTATCATCACATCATGTACCCTTCCCTTGACCTGTGAAAAACATCTCAAAAACTTGGGATGAGCATAAAAACCTCAGTAAGGGATATAAAAATATGGAAAGGAAACACGAGTACATGTATACATAAGAATGAAATCATACTTTACCCATAAAACATAAGCACTTTAACATACCTCATAAAATCATGAATAAATCAAAGAAATCATAAGACATAAAAGGTAACTTGAGGCATTCATAACATTCTTACGTAGGGAGTAACCCTCTTGGTTACGTTTGGAATACCCATCACATTATATTCCCTAAATCTCTTCGGAGAAACCTTAACGTTTCACTCCTTCGCGTTACCCAATGCATTGGAGAGCTATATCGGGCTCACCCACCCTTAGTCTATCACGGAACCACCCGTCTTCATAATAATGCCAAAGAACCTCAACATAATTGTATCACATAAAACATGCATAAAGGAAACATAAAATTTCCACCTTTCAATCACAAGATATCAATACAACACATTGATATAAAAACATTATGAAAACCATTTTCAATACCAAAATAAAAGAAAAGTAAAACATGGTATTCATTTTTCTTTTAAAAAAAGTATGGCTTGTTGAGGAACCCGAAACTCAAATAATGGTCACGGCGGCGGAGAAGTCATTGTCGCCGCATACGTACGACAAGAACATTCCCTTTTTTCGTTTAATAAAAACTTCGTATAAAAAATATTCCTTTTGAATAAATGTAAAAGTCAAAGGGGGTTATACACCGTATAAAAGAAGATTGTGTATAAAACAGAATATGCCTCAATGAAAGGAGATTGAGACGAAGTCCCTTACAAAGACGGTATCCTTGGTTTAAGGATAAATCAATTACATAATTATGTGTGACAAACGAATACACCAAATATAAGTGGATATTAAGTGTAAAATAATCCAAGGTCATTCACACATATTCAAAGGATGACATATTCAATAACTACATGTTGAACCCAAAGAAATCGAAATTGGGATAAGAAGTTCTCTCGACAACCTAATGACGTCACATAAAAAAAATGGTATCTCATTACTTGGACATAAAATTTACATCAATAAGGATATATGAGAACATATCCCAACATAACAATATGTAAATTAAAATACCCAACAAAATAAGTCTTTTAAAAATAGGAGGGTAAAAGGTTCCCTTACCGATATGGGTATCTTTCGAAACATACGCCCCGTGAAAGAAGGACAATACAACATTGATGTAAATACTCATAAATAAAAGAATATTACACAATGAGTAAAATAATGGTCAGTACATACACCACTCAAAGGAAATTTTGGCAAATTTAGCATAAATCTCACAGAAATAAAAGTGATATGAAAATTCCCTTACGAAAACTCGGTAGCCTAACAGCGCCAATTAAAACTTCCAAAAATGGATTGATGAGATCAAATAGGGTATCTCATCACATTAAAATAAAATGTACAGAAATAGGAATATAAAATTACATCCCCCATCATAAAAAATAGGAGCTTAAAAGAAGTGACATAAAGGAGAGTACTTAATGAGAAAGAGAGAGGTTAGATCTCTTACGAAAATTCGGCAGACTAACGGCGCCACTCAAAACATTCAATATGGATTGATGAGAGAGAATAGGTTCTCTCATAATATGAACATCAAAATTACAGTAAGAGTAATATAAAATAACATCCCAATCACAAGAAAGATGAGATTAGAAGGAATGACATAAAAGAGTGTACTTAAAAAGAAAGAGAGGAGTAGGATCCCTTACCTCAAGTCCAACTTGTCTTGTTCGTTTCTTTATATTCGTGAATAATAAACTTTGGTCAATTAATAATTGCCTAAGTAACTCATTTATATATTATTATTCAGTTCATATCACATATTATAAAGTTATAATAATTGTTTAATAATGTTAGTTCATATCAGACATTTTTGTCGATGTTTGGTACATGAGTCAAGAATGAACTTGTTTGAAAAAAGATTTCCCATGTAGTTATAAGTAAATAATTTCCAGAATAGTATTAATGATTAAAATATCGTATATATCCAGTAAATATTCATTTTATACTATTCCATATCATTGGAGATAAAAAATGAAAAGCACCGTTCATGGAGACGGTAGGCCGTATGTACGCATGATTGCTACATTCATTTTTTTGTCATATTAATGGAATTAAAACAAAATGAGAGAGATATATATATTCTATAAGTCCAGGATGATATCCATAATTTAGATGTAATATATTACATATATATCCATTATATATATGTACTTATAATATTACATAACATTTTGAGATAAGAAATGAAATGTACCGTTCATGGAGACGGTCAGCCGTACGTACGCATGAACGCTACTTCCATTTCTATTTCATATTTAATGGAATTAAAACATAATGATACATAATAGAATTTTAATTCCTGTATGGTATCATATATAATATCATTAAATATATCCTTTATACGTACCACATATTGTATTAACGAATCAAATCACTTTGAGTGGGCAGTAGTCCGCACTTCCTTAAATGAAGATACCGCGTTTACCCATAATGGAAACCATAAAGGTACACCATAAATGAAAAATACAGAAGCATAAGTAAAACATAAAAATATTAGATATCATATATAAATATAGTTTCATCTTAATGGCCACCTTTGAAGGTGTTAGAAGAATGTTGAACAATCATCGTTTCGGGAGGCAGAAATTCGCCACCCACGGAAACTGTATGTTCTTTAACCATTAGATGTAGGTGTGTGTAAGTGTAGCTCGAATCCTTCTTATAAAAACATCCTAGTATATTGAATATACTGGATTTGTTACAAAATAAAATAATAAAAAGAGTTTATGGTGTTGGATATGCAAAATAAAACAAAAGGACACAAGTGAAGACATTACCTTAAAATCGGGTAACTCCCTTTGATTTGAGCTCAAAGGCTTCCTTGGGAAGACTTATGCCCAAAGTGAGGCTTCAAGGAGTAAGATAGGGAAGTTTAGAGACAAAATGTGCAGGGGTTGTCCGATCCAAAGGCTTTTGGAGTGTGGGTATGGAGGTAGAGGTGGGGGCCTTTTATAAGAGGAGAGGAGGGGCACTCTTGTAAAATTACAAAATGTTACTTTATTTTCAAAGGCGTTTCGGATTTTAAAGGTCCCACATTAATGTATTTCGAGGATAAGATAATAAGGGATCGAAAGCCACTCATCCAATAGGTTTTGGAAATGTTTAGGGCTTATATATTACATTATCTTTCCATTTTATTTAAATCGTTAAATAATGAGGTCATCGCTGCATCATCATGATGTTAAAAATAATTTAATTTATTTAATGTCTAAAAATTATAAAAAAACTACTATGATGTAGGAAAGATTTTTAGCTTTCCAATTAATATTTATAGTCAAAAATATGACTTGTATAACCCCATGTAAAAATTGTTTTAGTAATACATCTCATGTTTGTGTCATTTTTACTTTAACATTAAATAAAAAGATATTTATGTCATTTCCCAACCAAAGTTGCTCCATGGGGTACCCAAGTTTACCCATGGATTGTCTTCATCGGCCATGACACATAAAATGAGGGTATGAAATGTGTCTAGGTCATTTCATTTTATTAAAACATTATTCTTACCTTAAACTACACTAATTACCTCTAATAGCGATTAAAAACTTAATAAGTTACTATTCACCAAAAAATTATTTTTATCCCTTTGAACCACATTTTACTTCTTAATTACAACCATTTATGTCGGATTTTTTAAATTGAAAACACAATGATGGAAAAATTTCATTTAAACGGAATAATCATTTTTTATAAGTACCACTTAGTGGTTTCACTATTCATCAAAAATTGAAGTTTTTCAGAAAAATCCCAAAAATTCACCCTAAGCTATATTTGATATTCCAAATTTAAAAATGAATTCTATTTTGAAAAATTCAAAACATATAAGTCACATTAATTAATTTAATAATTAATTCCCGTTGTCATAGCAAATAGCGTGTTTTTATGAAACAATAAGTATCAAAAGATTGACACCAGTTTAAGTCTGATTTCAAAGTGAAATTAATTTCAATTACCACTATTGGATTTAATGGTAAAAATATATTATAATTTTTCTTTAAAAACAATTCATAAGATGATAAAATAATATAAATAAATTAGATTAAAAAGAGGTTTTGAATTAAAATACAACATTTTACACTATTCATGATAAAATTGAACTTTATCGGAAAGATACCAAAAATTTACACAAAGTAAATTTTGATGTCCCAATTCTTAAAAAGAGTTTTATTTGGTCCAATAGAATGTACAAGAGTGAACAAAACTATATTTAATGGCAGTTCGCCATCAAAATTCCTTAAGTGAATCTTTAGTGAAAACTAGGGCATATACACCTAAAATTGAATTCTTTCTGTATTTTAAGCCTTTTTCAATTATTGGATAAATGTAAAAACATTTAAAAACATATATAATCATATTTTAGTTATTTCTATCCATTCTCTCCAATACAACGACAACATGTTAACTACCATTTAAAATAATATTATTTTACTATTAGAGTGCAACGTAAGATTCCCAAGAAACTCATTGTTGCGTGTTGGGTACGCCACCGAGCATAGCATCCCCTTTAAAGTCATATTAATATTTTATTCACAAATATGGATAAATATGAAAATGTCATATTCTTTATTTACCTGGGGTGTTACATCCTTCCCCCCTTTTGGGAATTGCGTCCTCACAATTTTAGAATTGAGTTTGCAAACATCCTTTAAAATCCCACATCGGAACAAGAGTCGGTAAAACAATCACTTTAAAATAAAGAAAGATAAGTACAAAGGTCACCCGAATTAACCCATACTAGGATTCCACGTACAAAAATATGGACATGGAGGAAAAAACAAAGGGTCATGTTTTGATGGAGAGTGATAGAAAACATGTTTAGGAGAAAGATAACAATAAGAAAATCACAAACTTGTGATGGGTTAAACGGTATTCGATTCCCCAGTAGGAAAAGTTAATAGACAACATTTTTGTTTTAAGTTACTTTTTATTGAGGAATTTATTCATAAGGAAACATAATCACTTATCATGTTGACTTTCAACTTTTACTAGATTCCTTAATCAAACTCATATTTTTTCCAATAGACGAGTATTTAGGGAGACTTGTTCGCATTAAGAGTACTATAATCAACTTCTAGAGAGTCACCTAATCCACAAAAGAGAACTATATACTTCCCATGTCTTTAAACTTTAACCAAAACCAAAACCAAAAAGGTTAGTATAAGATCAGATAATCCAGAAAAGGATAACCCTTTATAAAAAGAAAAACTATTCTTAATCTCCAAAATTTGTCCAACAAAACCCAAAGTTCAACGAGGACCATTCTATAATCAATTTGTCCGTAAAATTCTTCAAAGTAAACCAAACTAAGATTTAAACCCAAATATTTGAATGATTTAGTCACATAGTCTTCCAAGTCAAATCGTAACATTTATCTCCAAACAACATCAGTTGCTCCTAAAGTCTCTTATTGAATAGTAATTAACCTAATCACATATCCACCATGATAGGTTAATCATTTTCATAAATAACCCAAAATCATCTTACTATTAATTCATAAAATCATATAACTAAAAAGAATAATTCAAACTAACCAGGGACTTCACGTAGTCCAGTGGTAGGCGATAAATACCAGTCACACGTTGGTTGTGGGTTCGATTCCCGCAGCTTTGTCCGACGCGATGGGTTGTCACACGCTGTGCGTGTTTTCCTTTTCATAAAACTATATAATTCTTAAAACATTCCCCAAAACGAGATAAAATCTTCAAAAATAATCATAACATATTTTAACCACAAGTTTATCTCATGCCCATCATTTTCCATCGTATCATATAATAACCCATAATTACCTCAAAATTAAGGATCATATAAACTCTAATTGTTACCTATATAATTATTACCTGAACTTCCACATCGATTGGTCATCTCATACATGATTCATTACAGAACATACCAAGGTTCAAGTGGTTGATCATGACTCCTTGATAGTTGGTTTAGAACAACCATGAGTTTCCTCATTGAATCCCCCATTTTATCTAGTATCTTAATCAGAGAACCACCACAGTTTGCTTCAAACCTGTTGTCACTTTGGTGCCTGCTAGATCCAGCCATTTACTAAAACCAAAAAGGTCAGTGTGAGTATATCAACAAAAACATCTTGTACTAATGAGGAAGGTAAACACTAAGATATACTTACTCGTTCACTTTATCTAAAACTAGGACTCTTTATGAAATCCTAACCATTATTGTAATGTAACTTATTCTTAGAGAATACCCTAACCTCTAAATTTATCTAAACCGACCTATGACACCAACTATAAGGCCCCAGCCTTAAACCATACTTAATATTGAGTTATTACAAGATTACACATTGAGGATCTTTTCAGGTTTAGAGTTTTAGAGAATTAGATAATAAAACTTGCATTGCATTCCACATTTAAACAAAGTGGTTACATAAAAGATGGTATTCATTATTCCCATCAATGGAAACATATTTAAAATAAAACATGGATTCTTTCTTGAGACATCCTTGACACTATCATCACATCATGTACCCTTCCCTTGACCCCTGAAAACCATTTCAAAAACATGGGATGAGAATAAAAAGCTCAGTAAGGGATATAAAAATATGGAAAGGAAACATGAGTACATGTATACATAATAATGAAATCATAATTTTCCCATAAAACATAAGCACTTTATCATACCTCTTGAAATCATGAATAAATCATAGAAATCATAAGACATAAAAGGTAACTTGAGGCATTCATAACATTCCTACGTAGGGAGTAACCCTCTTAGTTACGTTTGGAATACCCATTACAGTATATTCCCTAAATATCTTCGGGGAAACCTTAACGTTTTACTCCTTCGCATTACCCAATGCATTGGAGAGCTATATAGCGCTCACCCGCCCTTAGTCTATCACGGAACCACCCGTCTTCATAATAATGCCCAAGAACCTCAACATAATCGTATCACATAAAACATGCATAAAGGAAACATAACATTTCAACCTTTCAATCACAAGATATCAATACAACACATTGATATAAAAACATTATGAAAAACATTTTCAATACCAAAATAAAAGAAAAGTAAAACATGGTATTTATTTTTCTTTTAAAAAAAAGTATGGCTTGTTGAGGAAGTTGAAACTCAAATAATTGTCACGGTGGCGGAGAAGTCGTTGTCGCCGCATACGTATGACAAAAACATCCCCTTTTGTTGTTTAATAAACACTTCGTATAAAAAATATTCCTTTTGAATAAATGTAAAAGTCAAAGGGGTTTATACACCGTATAAAAGAAGGTTGTGTATAAAACTGAATATGCCTCAATGAAAGGAGATTGAGACGAAGTCCCTTACAAAGACGGTATCCTTGGTTTAAGGATAAATCAATTACATAATTATGTGTGACAAACAAATACACCAAATATATGTGGATATTAAGTGTAAAATAATCAAATGTCATTCACACATATTCAAAGGATGACATATTCAATAACTACATGTTGAACCCAAAGAAATCGAAATTGGGTTAAGAAGTTCCCTTGACAGCCTAACAGCGTCACATAAAAAAAAGGGTATCTCATAAATTGGACATAAAATTTACATCAATAGGGATATATGAGAACATATACCAACATTACAATATTTAAATTAAAAGACCCAACAAAATAAGTATTTTAAAAAGAGGAGGGTGAAAGGTTCCCTTACCGACATGGGTATCTTTTGAAACATACGCCCCGTGAAAGAAGGACAATACAACATTGATGTAAATACTCATAAATGAAAGAATATTACACAATGTGTAAAATAATGGTCAGTACATACACCACTAAAATTAAATTGTGGCAAATGTATCATAAATCTCACAGAAAAAAAAGTGAGATGAAAAATCCCTTACGAAAACACGGCAGCCTAACGGCGCCACTTAAAACTTCCAAAAATGGATTGATGAGATAAAATAGGTTATCTCATCACATTACAATAAAATTTATAGCAATAGGAATATAAAATAACATCCCCCATCATAAAAAATAGGAGCTTAAAAGAAGTGACATAAAGGAGAGTACTTAAAGAGAAAGAGAGAGGTTAGATCTCTTACGAAAATTCGGCAGCCTAACGGCGCCACTCAAAACTTCCAAAATGGATTGATGAGAGGGAATAGGGTCTCTCATCATATGAACATAAAAATTACAGTAAGAGTAATATAAAAGAACATCCCAATCAGAAGAAATATTAGCTTAGAAGGAATGACATAAAAGAGTGTACTTAAAAAGAAAGAGAGGAGAAGGATCCCTTACCTCAAGTCCAACTTGTCTTGTTCGTTTCATTATATCCCTGAATAATAAACATTGGTCAATTAATAATTGCCTAAGTACCTCCTTTATAGATTATTATTCAGTTCATATCACATATTATAATGTTATAATAATTTTTTAATAATGTTAGTTCATATCAGACGTTTTTGCCGATGTTTGGTACATGAGTCAAGAATGAACTTGTTTGAAAAAAGATTGCCCATGTAGTTATAAGTAAATAATTTCCAGAATAGAATTAATGAATAAAATATCATATATATCCATTAAATATTCATTTTATACTATTACATATCATTTGGAGATAAAAAACAAAAATCACCGTTCATGGAGACGGTAGGCCCTACGTACGCATGAACGCTACATTCATTTTTTTGTCATATTAATGGAATTAAAACAAAATGAGTGATATATATATATATGTTATAATTCCAGGATGATATCCATAATTTAGATTTAATATATTACATATATATCCATTATACATATGAACTTATAATATTACATAACATTTTGAGATAAGAGATGAAATGTACCGTTCATGGAGACGGTTAGCCGTACGTACGCAAGAACGCAACATCCATTTGTATTTCATATTTAATGGAATTAAAACATAATGATACATAATAGTATTTTAATTCTAGTATGGTATAATATATAATATCATTAAATATATCCTTTATACATACCACATATGGTATTGACGAATCAAATCACTTTGAGGGGGCGGTAGTCCGCACTTCCTTAAATGAAGATATCACGTTTACCCATAATGGAAACCATAAAGGTACGCCATAAATGAAAAATACAGAAGCTTAAGTAAAACATAAACATATTAGATATAATATATAAATATAGTGTAATATTAATGGCCACATTTTAAGGTGTTAGAAGAATGTTGAACAATCATCGTTTCGGGAGGCAGAAATTCACCATCCATAGAAACAGTATGTTCTTTAAGCATTAGATATAGGTGTGTGTAAGTGTAGCTCGAATACTTTTTATAACAAAATCCTAGTATATTTAATATACTGTATTTGTTACGAAATAATAGAATAAAAAGAGTTTATGGGGTTGTAGAAGCAAAATAAAACAAAAGGACACAAGTGAAGACATTACCTTAAAATCGGGTAACTCCCTTTGGTTTGAGCTCAATGGTTTCCTTGGGAAGACTTATGCCCAAAGTGAGGCTTCAAGGAGTAATAGAGGGAAGTGGAGAGACAAAATGGGCAGGGTTTGGCTGAGCCAAAGGCTTTGGGAGTGTGGGTAAAGAGTTAGAGGTGGGGGCCTTTTATAAGAGGATAGGAGGGGCGCTCTTGTAAAATTACAAAATGTTACTTTATTTTCAAAAGAGTTTCGGATTTTAAAGGTCTCACATTGATTTATATCAAGGATAAGATAATAATGGTTCAAAATCCACTCATCCAATAGGTTTTGGACATGTGTAGGTCTTAGATATTACATTATCATTCCATTTTATTTAAATCGTTAAATAATGAGGTCAACGCTGCATCATCTTGATTCATAAATAATTTAATTTATTTAATGTCTAAAAATTAAAAAAAATATACTATGATGTAGGAAATATTTTTATATTTCAATTGACTATTTATATTCAGAAATATGACTTGTATAACCCCATGTAAAAATTGTTTTAGTAAAACATCTCATGTTTGTGTCATTTTTACTTTAACATTAAATAAAAAGAAATTTATGTCATTTCCCAACCAAAGTGGCTCAATGGGGTCCCCAAGTTGACCCATCGACTGTCTTGGTCGGCCATGACACATCCAATGAGGTTATGACATGTGTCTAGGTCATTTCATATTATTAAAACATTATTCTTACCTTAAACTACACTAATTACCTCTAATCGCGATTAAAAACTTAATAAGTTACTATTCACCAAAAAATTATTTTTATCCATTTGAACCACATTTTACTTCTTAATTACAACCATGTATGTTGGATTTTTGAAATTCAAAACACAAAGATGGAAAAATTTTATTTAAATGGAAAAATCAGTTTTTATAAGTACCACTTAGTGATTTCAGTATTCATCAAAAATTGAAGTTTTTCAGAAAAATCCCGAAAATTCACCCTAAGCTATATTTGATATTCGGAATTCAAAAATGAAGTCTATTTTAAAAAATTCAAAACATATAAGTCACATTATTTAATTTAATAATTAATTCCCGCTGTTAGAGAAAATAGCCTGTTTTTATGAAACAATAAGTATCAAAAGATTGACACTAGTTTATGTCTGATTTCAAAGTGAAATTAATTCAACGACCACTATTGGATTTAATGGTAAAAATATATTCTAATTTCACTTTAAAAACAATTAAAAAGATAATATAATCATATAAATAAATTAGATTAAAAAGAGGTTTTGAATTAAAATACAACATTTTACACTATTCATTAAAAAAATGAACTTTATCGGAAAGATACCAAAAATTTACACAAAGTAAATTTTGATGTCCCAATTCATAAGAAGAGTTTTATTTGGTCCAATAGAATGTATAAGAGTGAACAAAACTCTATTTAATGACGGTTCTCCATCAAAAGGCGATAGGTGAACCTTTAGTGAAAACTAGGGCATATACGCCTAAAATTGAATTCTTTCCGTATTTTAAGCCTTTATCTTTTATTAGATAAATGTAAAAACATTTAAAAACATATATAATCATATATTAGTTATTTCTATCCATCCTGCCAATACAACTGCTACATGTTAACTACCATTTAAAATAATATTATTTTACTATTAGAGTACAATGTAAGGTTCCCAAGAAACACGTTGTTGCGTGTTGGGTACGCCATCGAGCATAGCATCCCCTTTAAAGTCATATTAATATTTTATTCACAAATATGGATAAATATGAAAATTCCATAATCTTTATTTACCTAGGGTTTTACAATATCTTTTAAAAAAAATCAATTTCTCTTCCTTTTAGTCCTTACACATAAAATATCCGAGAATAAGATTAATAAAAGATATAATTAATTTATTATGGTGTTCTAAAAAGACTATATTGATCAAATCCATAATTATTAATGGAAAATTTATAAGTCCAAATGGAATCACTAGGAATTCAAGGATTCTTTTTAATTTTTAAAAATATTTTATGGGTATATCTTTATTTGATTTTATAAATATAAAAAATACCCATTTTATATGTATTGAGATCTTTTATGTTGATAAAAGTCAATTTATATGATAATATAAGAAAAAAATATTGACCCATCATTTATTTAGAAAATGTGGCATTTTTCACCACATTGTGAATAATATTTTGTATAAAGACCTAATCCCAATTCTTCTATAGATACTAATTCTATTCATCAAATTCAACAGGGTCCTTTTTATAGGAACTCTTAAATGAATTAAAAAACTATTTATATATTCAATTTAAAAATATACATCTAATTTCTAAGGAAGTATTTCTTATTCACTCGAAAATAAATTTGTATACTCCTAGAAAATTGTCATGTTGTTAATTTTGATATTATACCAAAATATTTGAGCCATTTATCCCTCATTATTATGATTCAAAACCCAAATTAAGTGGTTTAATTCAAAAGGGGGTTCATATTCATCCCCACACTGATATTTGTATGTTGTGGGATTTGAGAAATGAAATAATATTTCCTCTCTCTGAAAATTGTTATGATATATATGAGTATAAATATATTCTATACCAAGAATCAAATTCAAATATATTTTGGAATGTAATACCATATCAACAAATAAAATCTCCCAAAAATTCCTATTTATAGAAACTTTATATATCATATATTAAATCCTCACTCTACTAAGCATTTTTTCAACAATTCAATACCAAAGGATCTTGGTGGTGAACAAAAATTCTAGGAAAACATGAATGATATAAAATAATTTGTAAAAAATTAATAAAATATAAAACATATATATCCAAAATAAATTATATTTTTACCTTTTACAACTGATTTATCATGATCCACCTCAATTGTCGTCATTGAAAATTATCTTCCTTATTCTCATTGTTAGGGAGGTTTCCATTATCTATTATCCTTGTCAGCCAATATAATGGGGTATTGATTAAAATAATACCCAAAAACATTGAATTTAAACAAATGATGTGTGGTTGGAGTAAAAGATCAGATCATTATTTTCCAAGCTCTATTAATTTTCCTCCACAAATATTTTTGAAATACCATGTTTGATAGCATACTCAACCAAAATTAAAATATTTTTCATATCCTTTTGGTAACACCCCAAGCATCAACAACACATTTCTCTTTTATTAATACATTTTTGTGAGATGTATGCAACACTGAGTTCAAGCGCCCCACGACCTATCAAATTTGTCATTTAAAAAGTGGTTATGAATAGTATTAACTTAATATTTAATTAAACATAATACATAAAATTTTAACATCCATATTATTTGTTTCATATACATTATATAAAAACAAATTTAGTTTTTCAGATAAAATATGTATTTTCCAAAAAATTAAATTGTACTGCCTTTTAATTGGAAACCCTTTTTAAATCCACTATTTGACACATCTATATATTGAATTTTATGAAATTAAATTCTAATTCAGAAGAGAGACATAAAAATTTAATTTTGATAAATTTTTGGTACTTTATTGCGAACTTTCATACTTTGATGAATAGTGAAAACAATAAATTTTTATTAAAATCTACATTTCAATCAAAATAATATATCATTTTAAATTATAAATTTGAGTTATTTTAAAGTATTATTATATTATATTTGTATCATTTAATATAATTTAGGTAATTGTATGTAGTTTTACATTTAAATTGTACATAAACACAGGTTAATCTTTTGATAGTTTTTAATTTTGAAAAACTTGCTTTCTTGTTTTGACAACAAGAATTAATTTTAAATTAATTAATGAAAATTCAATGTTTCTAATTTGGTAAAATGGAGTTAATTTTTTAATTACGAATATAAAATTTTCTAAGGGTGAATTTGTTTTATTTTTCTAATAACATTCAATTTTTAATGAATAGGGACAAGCATTGTGTTATTGTTTAAAACCGACTTTTATTTAAATAATAATAATTTTTTATTTTAATTTATTTTAATGTCAAAATAGATACATAATACCTATATTTTTCCAATTTAATTCATTGGATTCATTTTATAATAAGATTAGATATCTAAAATTTTATTGAACTTTTTAATGTCTTTTACCCACCTTCTATGCACATTTTCATATTTATATAAAATGTAATTAAAAAACTTATATGAATTGAATTTAATAATATGAGAGACACACTTGATATCAAAAAGTAAAGTGTGGTTCCACAGTATGAAAATAATTTTCGGTGAATAGTAACAATTGAATTTTATTTACCACAGTTAAAAATAAATTAGGTAATTAATGTTAGAAAAGATATTATAATTACCCTAACACATGTACTATTATCATTGGATAAGTTTATTTCGTCCACTATCAAACTTAGAAATAAAATATGATCATTTTTATCCCCTTGGATTGGATTAGGACATTTATTATTATTTTATTTAATGAAGAGTAAAAATTTGGAAATTCAATTGTTAAAAACTAAAAAAATTTAATATATGGTTATACATAATATAATTTAGACTAAATATATTCATTAGAAATCTAAAATTATTTCCTACAACATAGTATTTTATTTATAATTTTTAATCATTAAATATTTAAATTTATTTATGAAACAATGATGATGCAGTAATTACATTACTATTGAAAGATTATAATAATTGATATTATAAAATTTAAAATAAATGTAAATTTTGTATTTTGATGAATTCCACCAATTTTCAAGGTAAATATGACTATTTGAGATTGATTAAATAAAATTTATTCAAACTGATAAAGTTATTATAACTTTTAGAAAAACTAAATACTAAATTGTGTCAAAATTGACATAAATTAGTTTTTAAAAGAAAAGTTATATTATGAATTGATATAATAATCATAAAAATATAAGGCTCTACCTATGGACATATATAATAATATATGTCTCATTAATGAACAACTTGAGGTTCTTTTTGGACTTTTATTATATGTTTCTAAACCATATAATATAAAAATACTCGGAGACATGGTATATGTAAAACTATTTAACCAAGAGTTAAATCTAAAGGATAAGGTTAATATGTATCATAAACTTCTATAAACACTATTTTTTGAGATGATTTAGACACATAACCACCTAAGGCTCTAAATAAATTCATTTGGATCTGTTAGACACCCAAAATGGTTTTAGAATAATTTAATATTTCAAGCTTTTCAAAAAGTGACCCTCGCCTCTCTTATAAAAAGGTACTTCTCCTTCTCTCAAAATAACACCTCCAATGCCATTTGGATTGGACAAAACCAGATCTATTATCCTCCCAACTACCAAAAAGTTTACCTAGAGAACTTACATTGATCATAAATCTAACCTAAGGATCCCTTTTGATCAAATCAAAAGGAACCACCCGAAGAAGAGGTAACTTCATAACTTCTTTCAAAGATATTTTCTTCTTCCAATTCCTCTTTCTCTGTTGATTCAATAAAAAAATTATAAATCCATTACCTTATAAATAACCTGATGTTATAATACATATGGTACAATAATATTCATTATTATATCACACCTATTAATGATAAATTCACCATGCGTACGTACGTACGACTTACCGTTGCCACATCATGGTGTAGTTTGTAATTCAACACTTCATTATTTGGATGGGTATAATAATGGGTATAATTGATATAAATAATAAATATTAAATATTAATGAATCTTTATATATAATATATCATCCATTTATACACGATTTCACCATCAATAGAATGATATCATCGCTCGTGCGTATGTACAGTTTACCGTCTCCACAATGTAATGAGATTCATTTCAACATTCACCATTCAACGATGATTATAAAAATATATATTATTGATAAGTATGTAATATATTAAATAATAATTCCACTCAAAATATATATATATATATATATATTCATACATATATCTTATTCACTTACTTCCGTTTAGTATGATATGAGAACAAAAACATAGTTTCTACATACGTACAACCTACCATCTCCATAAATGATGTTTTCCATTTAATATATCTATAAAATATTAATATTTATATTATAAATATATATGATATATAAATCATGTTTTATATTATGTATGTATTTAAATCATTATCTACGTGATATGATCAACAACAACTTGTTAAAACATGTACGATAATGGAAGCGATTATTACCCGAAATGTTAATTTAACATGAATATCATTATTAAATTGTTAGTATAAAGCCATAAATGAATCATGTGTGATATAATAAAAATGAATATTGTTCTTTTATAATTTAATAACAAACTATGGTCATTATACATGAGGTTAAACGTACCACTTCCAAAAGGAATGTACAAGGTATGGGTTAATTCTTCAATCTCTTTATTATCCGAGATTATTTTTGTGTAATTATTTTGAGGGAAATATTTATTTCCCATGAATGTGTTTAATAATAGACTTTTCAAAATGATTCTTGTATGTTACTATTTAACTAAAATATCATTTCAAATGTTTTAAATATTTATTCTTCTAAATCATTCTCATTAATGTCCATGTTTTCAAAAAGGATTTAAGGCTTTATTTATATGGACATGATTTTTTTAAAATGTTAATTCCTTTAAAAAGTTTCAAAGTGGTATGGAACACTATTATTCAAAATTATCATTTAAATTATATCCTTTATAAGTGTGTGACTATTAAATGATTTCATAAAAATGGAATTTTTCTCTCAAAAAGATTAACTCAACATTTTCAACTATGTCAACATCCTCGACTGGATATTATTATTTATTGAGGATGATTTATTATATTTCAATATTCTATCTTGTATTGAATAGGTTATGATATGTTTGACTGTGGATTATATATTTTTATACCATTATGGTTTATGGTTAAAGTATTGACATTTTATATGCCAGTTTTAATACAAATGTTTATGTTATGTTTCAAAATTTTTATTTGGGGAATTTAGTGGACTCATTAAGTGACGGGTGGGACCCGCTATAGCACCTCGATGCATCAATAAGTATCATGACACAAATTAGTGGCTTGGAATAAGTCCTTGAAAAAATATTATATGCAGACTTGGCATGAGGCCTTGACTATGTGATAATGATGTCCGGTATTAGGCATTCCCTCATTATAAAATTAATTATTACATGTCATTATTTTACTAGTAGAATATCCATGTGCATGTTTATATGGTTATGATTGATTTATTTTATCCTTATAATATTCACGTTTTTGTTTAAAAGTCCACTGTTTTAATTACACATCTTTTCTTAAACGTGTATAGCTTCTACTAAATTATTTACCCTTACTGAGCATCTAAGATCACCCCGTTCTTGTGTTTTATTTTCCCAGGATTCCAATAATTGTATTATGCTTGATATGCAGGGTTAACCGCGGGGAATAATGGATTTCTCAACAGATTATTTATGTTTTGTTTTATGTTATGAATGTGTAATGTAACATTCATATATGTAATCTATTTTCCAAGACTGCTAAAGTGCTCATTCTTCTAGGACTTTATTCCTCGTAATCATGTCAATGTATTAAAATAATGCACCATCTCTAGGTTTTGGGGTCGATTTATTACAGTTGGTATCAGAGGAATTTTATCAATAACCTTGGAAACTAGTTTTAGAACAACTCTGATTATAGAAAATTACCCTCTAAGATATACTCTGAGGATTAATATAGAAGAAGTTCTTATAATTTTGGAAATGTAGAGATTTTTTGAATTTTAAAACAATAAATCTCTTTCTAGATATGAGTAGGTAGAGGTGGCTCTGGAATATATGTACCTAGGAGTAAAAACACTAACATAGTTTTTTGGGCTTGACCTATGCTATCCTGGTACACGACACTGGGCCTCGTTGCACTCTTGGTTACGACATTCCTAGGGGATATGCTTAGGATAAATCACATTTTCTTTACAACCCATTATAATGGATTTATCAGTGAATATGACATCCATGAAACCATTTTAATGATTATGAGATTATATTTGGTAAAATATTCAGTTAATGTTTAGAATTTTTCTATTTTTTGAATTCTACTATTTCATATGATATAACCTAGTGTATGTCATCATTTAGAAATGACACCCAGTAGAAGTAATGAGAACTCCAGAAATTCACATGATCCAATGAGTAAGAAATATCATGTCTTTTATATTATTAATCCATCATTTAGAAGGTAAATAGTATACCACTTAATCTCATCATATAAAGAAATAATATCATGTGTTAATAAGATAAGTAAATAATTCTATGAGTCTTATGGCTTTGAAGGGATGAAAGAGAAGAAAAGGAAGGTCGAGAGAAAGATAGGTAATGGAAAGAGGGGAAAGAAGGATTTTCGAATATGTGATAATTGTGGAAAGAATCACATTGGTAAATTCATTAACATAACGAGAGTTTTTTATAAGTGTGGAGAAAAAAGACACAACGTACGTGATTTCATGGGTAAGAAAAATGTGTCAAATATACATTGTTTCATATGCAAGGGTTTGGGACACTACGCAAATCAATGTCCCAATCATCAGAGTATACCCCTAATGATACTATTGTATAATAATCAAGTTATGATACTACCATGGATGAAGGGGAATGATTAGTGTTATTATGTTTTTATTAAATAATTGTGTCAATTGAGTATTTTATTAATGATGTAAAAGAAATAAGAATTATATAGTATATAATGATTTTACTACAGTATAATTTCATTAAGGATTTGAGATTGTATGGTCCAAATTAAAGTGAAATAGTTTGATGTTAGACATTTTGGAAAATACATGGTCGAGGGAATGGTAAACCTTAATATGGTTTTGATTCATAGGTAAAGATTTTGTAATAATGCATAATTGAGTTGGATAAAGTATATTGGATATTATTGACTACTGTGTGACTAATTAATAGTTTTTTTCTCCATAATCGTTGGAGTTTACAACATTTATGGATTTAAGGAGTATATCCAGTATTCTATATTTTATAGTAGGAATAGAAAAGAAAGAACATATTCAATACGGTTTTCTAGAAATTCATTTTATTAACATGTCTTAAGAGAATACATGATCAAGGTATTCACATGTATGTTATGTGACCTTCCTTATAAATTTTGGACTATGAGTTTGGACCAAAGTATTTTGGATAATTGTAATGGTTAGAATGGTTTAAGATGGACATTGGATACTATATTTTAAGGATTAAATTTTTTGGAATATTAGTTTTTCAATCTTATTAAAAGGACATCCTGGAGGTCGGGTGACAACCCATCACCTCCCGCACAACCATGAGACATGAACCCGCGACTGAAGGGAGACCAGGGTGCATCACCTACCACAATCATACATGATGTACTGGTTTGTAAAATGTATTTGTTTAAATGTTATGATAGATTAATTATAAATTCATTTTTTTTTTGAAACCCTATATTTCTAGGATTAATATAACATTTTCGAGTTATGTTATTTTTTGGAGCGAAAGATGAGTTTGTAGGTGAAATTAGTTAAAAGATGGAACTCTACTTGTCAAGCATTGTTTTTTTTTTCATTGAAAAAAATTAATATTAATCCTTATGGAAAGGATCATAGAACAAAAAAATTATAATAATAACTTATGTTTATTTTAACTAATGATACTTTAAATCATTCACGATTTTTGGCCTTCAGGCCCTCAATTTTACATTAATTTGTTTATGATTGATGGCCTCCAACATTTTATTTTTGAAGAACAATTTAAAATATAGAGGAATCCATTTATTAAAGGAGGGAATATTGTAATTCCCCAAGAATTCATAGCACATTTCTCTTTGAATAATACGATAACGTGCGATGTATGCAACTCTAAGTTCAAGCACATCGCGACCTAGCAAACTAGTTGTCTAAAAAGAGGTTATGAATAATATTAACATAATTTTGAATTTAATATACTGAATATAATTTTAAAATCCATATTTTGTGTTTCTTAGACCTAATATAAGATCAAATTCAATTTTTCAGATAAAATATGTATTTTTCAAAAAAATGAAATTTTACTCCCTTTTAATGGAGAACCCATTTTAAATCCAAGATTTGACACCTTTATATATTCAATTTAATGATAGTAAATTCTTATTTAGGATATGGACTTAAAATTTTAGTTTGGATAATTTTTTTTACTTTACTGGATAACTTTCATATTAAGATGAATTGTGAAAACACTGAATTTTAATTAAAAAGTACTTTTTTAATAGAAATAATTTATAGTGTAAAATTATACATTTGAGTAGTTTTAAAGTAGAATTAGATTATATTTTTATCATTTAATATAATTTAGATCAATGGATGTAATTTCCCAATTAAATTGTATATAAACACAAGTCAATATTTTGATAGTTTTTACATTTTAAAAACGTGCTTTATGGTTTTAAAAACTAGAATTAATTTTATATTAATCAATGAAACTTATATGTTTTTAATTTAGTAAAAATGGAATTATTTTTTTAAATTTTAATATCATAATTATCTTGTAGTGAATTTTTTGTATTTTTTCGAATACTTTCAATTTTTAATGAAATGTAAAAACCACTATGTTATTGTTTAAAACTAACTTTTATTTAAATAATAAAAATTATTTATCTAAATTTAATTTAATGTAAAAAATATATACATAATATCAATATTATTCAAATTTAATTCATAGGAGTCAATTTATAATTAGATTAGAAAAATAACATTTTATTGATCTTCTTAATGTCTTTTACCCTCCTCGAGGAACATTTTCATGTTTGCATAAAATGTAATTTTATCACTTTTGTGAATTAAATTTCATAAATCTAAAATACATTGTTGATTTTAGTAAGTAAAATGTTGTTCAATATGATGAAAATAATTTTTGGTGAATAGTAACTTTTAAATATTATTTACAATGGTTAAAAGTAAATAGGGTAATTAAAGGTAAAAAAAGATATTATAATTACCCTAATAAATGTACTAATTCTATTGGATAAGTTTATTTCGACCAAAATCGACCTTATAAATATAATATGATCCTTTTTACCAACTTGTATTAGATTATGACATTTATTATTATTTTATTTATCTAGAAGTTAAAAGTGTTAATTCAGATGTTATTAACAAACACATTTTTAATATAAGGATATACATAAGATAATTTAAATAATAAAAATTAATTAGAATGATAAAATTATTTCCTATAACATGGGATTTTATTTTTATTTTTTATATATTAAATAATTAAATTGATTTTTTACCCAATAATGATGCAGTAATTACATTAATAATGAAATATTAAGAAAATTTTTATTTTAAATATTAAAATAAATGTAATTTAAGACTTTTGATGAATTAAACGAATTTTATTTATTAATATGACATGTTATAGTTGAGTAAAGTAATTTTATTCAATGTGATAATGTTTTTATGAGTTTCAACATAAGAAAATACTAAATAGTGTCAAAATTGATATAAATGAGTTTTTAAACCAAATATTATATTATTAAATGATATAATAATCTAAAAAATACAAAGCATGGCCAAAGAACATATATAATAATAGATATGTCATTAATGAACCACTTGTGGTTCTCTTGGAATTTTATGGTAAGTTTATTAACAATATAATATAAAAATACAAGGAGACATGGTAAATGTAAATCTTTTCAACCAAGAGTTAAATCTAAAAGATAAGGATAATATGATAGCCTAAAATTTTCTAAAACCTATCGGATGAAATTATTTCGACCCCTAACCACCCAAGTCTCGAAATAAATTCATTTGGAGCCATTAGATATCATAAATGTTTTTAGAATAAGTAAATATTACAAGCTTTTCCTAAAGTTACCCTCACCCCTCTTGTAAAAAGGGTATATCCCTTTCTCTCAAAATCACATCTCCAAAGCCATTAGGATCAGCCATCCCCTGCTCAAAGATCCTCCCAACTACCCTCATGTAAACATAGAGGCCTTACATTGATCCCAAAGTCAGCCTATTGATCCATTTCGATCTAATCAATAGGAATCACCTAAATAAGAGATAATTATTTTATCACCTCTTTCAAAGTTCTTTTCTTCTTACACTTCCTCTTTCTTTGTTGATTAAATAACAAAATAATAACTCCAGTACATTTTAAATACTATAATGTTATTAAAAATATTTAACTACCATATTCATTTTTCTCACCATCCTATGAATGAATAATTCACCATCAGTGCGTATGTACGGCTTACCGTCTCCACGTCGTGGTGTAGTTGGTTATTCAACACGTCATTATTTGTGTGGGTATAAAAATGATTATAATCTAAATAGATATTAAATATTCCATATTAATGATTCTTTATATATAAAATACCATCATATTAAACCCGATTTCACTATCAATATAATGATATTGTTGCTTGTTTATACGTACGGCTTATCATCTCCACGATGTGATGAGATTCATTTCAACATTTACCATTCAACGATGATTATAAAAATATATATTATTAATAAGTATGTAATATATGAAATAATAATTCTACTATAAATATATATGTGTATTTACATAAATATATATTATTAATCTTCTTCCATTCAATATGATATGGAGACGAAAATAGAGTTTATGCATACGTACGGCATACCGTCTCCATAAATGGTGATTCCCATTTCATATATCTATCTATTAAACATATTTATATTCTAAATATATATGATATATAAATCATGTTTTATATTATTGAAGTATTTAAATCTTTATCTAAATGATATGATTAATAATAACACGTTAAAACATGTAGGATAAAAAAGCTATTAATACCTCAAATGTTAATTCAACAAGAAAATCCTTGTTAAATGGGTATTATAAAGTCATCAATGAATCATGTATGATATAATAAATATGAATATGGTTCTATTATAAATTAATAACATAATATGGCCATTATATATGAGGTTAAACTTATCCTCAACTAAAAAAAATTACAATGTAAGGGTTAATTCTTCAATCTCGTTATTATCCGAAATTGATTTTGTGTAATTATTTTCTGGGACATATTTATTATCAATGCTCATGTTTTATAAAAGACTTTTCGAAATGATTATTTTACGTTACTGTTTATCTTAAACATCGTTTTAAATGCTTTAAATATTTATTATTTTAATTAGATCTCATTAATTTCCATTTTATCAAATTGGATTTGAATATTTATTTATATGGTCAGGAATATTTTATAGGGTTTATTCTATTGCAAAGATTCAATGTGGTATGGGACACTTTTATTCAAAAATATATTTTAAATGACTTCCTTTATAATTTTGGGACTTTTTAATTATTTTACAAAAATTGATATTTCCCTTAAAAAGTTTTACTCATCATTTTCAACTATGTAAACATCCTTTACGGGATATTATTCTTGATTGAGGTTGATTTATTATAATAAAATCTTCCATATTGTATTGAATGAGTTATGATATGTTTGACAGGGGATGTGCTATTTTTAAACCCTTCATGGTTTATAATTAAAATATTGACATTTCATATGGTAGTTTTAATACAAATGTTTATGTTGAGTATCAAAATATTCATATGAGGAATATAGTGGACATAGTAAGTGATTAATGGGGCCCACTATAGCTCCTCAATGCATTGGTTGGTCTCATGAGAAAAAATATTTTCTTTGCACAAGGCCTTGACAAAAATATTATTTTTATTCCTGGCACAAGGCCTTGACTATGTGTTAATTATATCCGACATTAGGCATTCACTCATTATAAAAATTAACTATTACATGTGATTATTCAACTATTAGAATATCCATTTTCATGATTATATGGTAATGTTTGATTTACTTTCTACATATTATGTTCAAGTTTACTTTTAAATGGATTTAGTTTTTATTACACATCTAGGCTTAAAAGTGTATAGCTTCCGCTAAATTATATACCCTTACTGAGCATCTGATCTCACCCATTTCATGTGATTTGTTTTCCCAGGATTCCAAGAAGTGTATTATGTTTGATATGAATGGTTAAGCTAAGAGAATAATAGCGTTCTCATATATTATTTTTGTTTTTTATGTATTAATGTGCAATGTGACATTCATGTATGTAATATATATTCGAATACTGCTAAATTGATCGGTCCTTCGGGACATGATTCCTTGTAATCATGCCAATGTATTAAAATAATGCACCGGCTCTGGGCTTTTGGGGTCAGGTAATTACTTTATTAAATTACTTCCCCCGTGTTTTTCGGACGTTTTCTAACATGTTTATTTTTTATTTTATTTCCCCATTTAAATTTATCATTTTTTTCATTAAACTTCATCATATTTTTATTATCTCTGGATTAATCATAGTCCTTAGTTTCCACTTCATCCCTTTGTGCTCATAGAAAAAACATTTCAGTGCAAAAAAGTATCTTTTCATAAATTATTATCTATTAAATGGTTATACAGGAATAAATATTCAATATATGTTATTTAAATTATACTATAATGAAACAATAATGTGAGTCTCAGGATGTTTTCTTCACTGGTTCCATTGGATTTAACTTATATTTGTTTCAACCCTAGAAATTCTCTAACAAAATTCGTATGAACATTCAAGGGAAATTTCTATTAAATTTTATTTTCAAGAAATGTTTTTATTCTGTAGTGCCAACATCCTCCAATATAATTTTTTTTCTTAATTAGATTACACATTTTGATATTGTCACCTTTTAGATGATAAATAGCTAAAATGAAAATCCCATTCTTTGATTTTTATAGGATATAAAATATATTCTCTATTATAACCATCCATTTGTCGATAATTAGTTATTATGGAGATACGCTAATGGAAGGTATAAATTTCAACATGAATGACTCAATAACATGTTACTCCTTCCATGGTTCTTTCAAGAGATCAAAAATTTAACTATTATAGTTCATAACATTGATGATTTGAGGAATTGTAGGCTTTATATTTTACACTCCATCCCCTATATCATTCAAATACTCATTTTGAAAACCTCTATGTTTACCATCAAAACTATTATTAGATTTATTCCTCCTTGATTCATCCATTACATGAATAAAGAAAATATTATAGAAATAAATAAATGAAAACATGTTTTAATGGAATAATATGAACTTAAATTAAGTAAATGATAAATTAAATTCATAAAATGGATCATGAATCTAAATAATTTAATTAGTGAAATCGATTTTCATATACTTTTTAAATTTTGTAACCTACAATAAAAATGTATTCAAATTATTCATAATCATTCGTTAAAAACATGTCATTAAACAAATAATATCACCAAGGAGTGTCTGAACAAGTGTATCGTTTAGACGAGTTCTTTTTTATTGCATGGTGATCAATTTAATTCCTGAAAACCAATTTTTATTTATTAATAACCCTAGGTTCATCAATTCTAGAACTTGTATCCACTAGTTTTTATCCATATCCGGATTTTATTTCTATGAAACAAGAAACTATATACATGAACAAAATTTTTGGATGTTTTATTGCATTTAAAAATATCTGTAAATGTTTCATATCTTATTTATAAAAATAACAAAATAATCCATAAAAGATGAAGTTGCCAAATCAGTATGAATCACTAACAGGGGGTGTGGGTGAATCAATGATCCCTGTGAAATCTTTATACAAATTAATTTTTTCCAATTAATCCTCTATGGGTGGTTAAAGACTTGATCCACTCTTCTTGTGTATTTCAGTTGTACCTTGATTGATGTTTTAAATGTAATGAAACTGAACACATGGATTTACAAGGATCAGTTCAAAGACCCACTCCTTGTTGTGTTGGATATTCTCCCAATCACAGATTATACACTATAAGTCGATTAGTAATTTCAATTGTCGATACAGAGTCACGTTGTATCTCTCCTAAGTCCCATACGAGGTTCTTTATACTGCATCACACTATATTACCAGAGTCTAATGGCCTACTCCAGAGTCTCAATGATGTTTCATTCTCCTCCCTGAATCTCATAGGTTTCTTCTATCTCTTGAGTCTTATGAGAAAATTCATTCTTTATGTTTATCTTTGATTCATTGTAGATGATCTCTTGATATTCCTATATTGGATTTCTGAATCACACTTGCCTGTGTATCTCTTGAATAATCTTTAACAGCCTTTGGTAAGGTCAAATAGGTAAGATCAAAAATTTTGATCACTTCTCTGATCAGTTCATAGTCTCAAAAAATGCTCAAGATATTCTTTATTCATATGATAAAAACGAGGCCTCACTAAGAAGTGTGTAAGTGGTGCACACAACTTCTTCAAGAATATAAATATTCCCAAATGATCTTGCACAGTATCTACCCTATCTTTCTTCATGAATTATCAATTATTGAACACTCAAATAAAAGAGCTTCATTAATTCAGCCAGGCTTCAGTCTCAGTTCACGTTCACTTCAGGCCTGGATTATATAGGTATCTAAAATTATTCTTATTTAGTGAAATAGTAGAATGCACAAAAACTTAACCTTGATTACATGGAAATAATCACATAAAATTATGTGATTATTAAAATGTTTAAGATCAAATTATTTGTCATCATCTGAATTGATACATGAGATTTTGATCATTCATATTTTCATTCATGTGTCTCATGATTTTTCACCTTCAATTTCTTCTCTTCTTTTCTCAACATGCACACATACATTAATTATTTATTTAATTTTCTTTACATGTGCATGCTCATGAACGAATGCATACACAATTCTTCTCTTCTTTTTTATGTGTAAAACCCAATTGTTATAACACATTGAGAACACACACAATCTCTTCTCTTTACACCATCTCTCTTTCTCTTCAACTCTTTCTCTTCTTCGTTTGGGTCTTATCACTCACACCATTGTATTATTTAATTTATTAAATTTTCTCTTCTTATGCATGGATCTTCTTCAATACCAAACTTGTGTTTCCCCTGGTTCACCTTGTTCTTGGACACTTGTGTGTATCATCTCATCCATATGCATGCATGTTCATCATGCATGCATTCTATTATATCATTCGTGATAACATGATGCATTAGGAGCCTTCTTCTTCTCCTAGGGTAGAGTATATATACTCTATCCTTTGTGAAATATTCTCCTTATTCAAGAATAAATCCATGTAACCATCAACACCATATATATATATATATGGACAGAGGGGTGTTATTATTTTTTCAAAAAGGACAGAATGAGATCTCCTTTATGTGTAAAAAGTGGAAAAGTTCTTCTTCTTCACACAAGGAGTTCACGTGATCTGTCTTCATAGAACCAAATAATGGTTCATGGGTTCTGTCATCGCAATGGTGCAACATGGATGTCGAGACACTGGTTGTTTTACCCATGGGATTACATCAATGAAGGCATGGCGAGGGTTCGAAGAACCTTTTGTATGATAGCTGGTAGTTTGCACAGAGGGTACGGATTAGCTCTTCTGTGAAGAAGGGTGGTTCTCACTTCTTCTCTTCACAAAAGAGATGCACGGGACTAATTCACGAAAGTGTTATGTGGTTCTCCTTTGCATAGCAGAGCAGTGTGTAAACCTTCTCTTTACAGTTCTCTGTTCATTAGAGAACAAGTGATTTTTATCAATTTTTCAATAATAGATCCTCTATTGAGGGATCTATATATATAGGCAAGGAATAATTTCTCCCCTTTTAAAAATCTCATGATATATTCTTGGAGTTTCAAATCATTAAAGGTTCGAGATCTTCGGTATTAATAACTTAAAGTGTGGGTTAAAAGATATGCATAAATCTCAGTTGATACCTTTTCAACTAATGACTTATTCATTGTAGAATGATTTTCATGTGCATTCCATTAAGAACTCATGTAGATCATTTCCATAAAGGGTTGGATTATTATGATGTGGCCCCACAAATCCATTTTCTTCGACCACATTAAAATTATTCATCTTGATGCATGCCTGCATATTTTTATTCAAGCATGAATTTGGTTCATCCAGATGATCTCTATGGGCTTGGCCATAGCTTGAAAGGTGGACTGAGTGATGAGTTGGGTGTCCAGCTAGAGCTCCAAGTTCACGGGTGTAGCAGAGGTGGCCAGAGGATGAAGACAACCTCAGTTCCATTCCTCAACTATTTTATCATCTTAGATTAATCATGGATGGTGGTGATTAGATCATAAGACACAATATGGAGTGTGTGTTCGTGATTTCACATGAGATTTGATGGACGACCATGATTGCATTGTGTTTTTAAAATGTTATCCCACATAGAAATGGTCCATGGTTTTCTCATTGTTTAAATATCAATCCCCGGCAGCTGATGCTCAAAATTATCCGCCTCCCTCCATGGTACCTCCCCATACCATGTTCACCTTGTGGTTATGCTCTTAGCGCCCATTATGCACTTCTGTGCATGCACCTAGTGCCCTTGCTACACGAGTTCATCATCGTGCAGCACTAGCGGGCTTAAACATGGGTTGTGCACTCATGCCTCAAGAGGGGCTAGCCTCGAGGGCTTTTTTCGAGCGTGCATGACCATAGGGTCCCGCATGAGCTTGGGAGAGGTCCCAAGCTAGACTTCATGCATGGATTATTTTTTTTGCAATAGATCAGAAAAAATGTTTATCATAAATGATAACATGAAATAGGATGCATGTCCTTCTTCAAAATCCATTCCCATACATAGGAAATTCAGTTAGTATCTTCTACACTATGAACATTCTCTCATAATCTTCATCTTCAATAATCATCCTTATTTTCTTTCTAAAATAGAAAATCTAACATATTTAAAGTTCCTTTAATCCAACCATGGATGATGCAAGATCATGTCTTTCTTCCACATGCATTAAAAACTGATGAATGGCCTTCATCCTCATAAAATTGAGTATTTCAGGGTCTTCCTCAAGGTTTGTAACAATATATCACCTAGATACATGTCTTCAAACATAAGACCAGTTAAAATATCATCAGAGTTGTCCTAGTAGAGAATTGATCAAGTGTAGCATTCAATGCTTTGAATCAACAACAATTATCCAAGGCTACACCAACTTCTTTCTCAATACCTTTCACTAACATATTGACATTTCATTGACCTCAAAGGAATCTATTAATAACTTCAATACTTATTAAAAACAAAGGCAACTCTTATTCATTTTAATCACCCCTTAATATCTTGTTTTCATTATATCTTAAGCACACAATTGAATGAGTAAATATGTGTGCCAAATGTTTCCCCCCTTATTGCCCACCAAATGCAAAGGTGTGAGTGGGGTCTCTTAAAAAACATATCCTCCTCCTTTTGAATGATATCTTTTGGAATGTTTCTGATTGAGGGATGATGTCACATGGTTCACATAGAAAAGAGTCTTTAGTTAATCTACTCTAGGTCTACATGGGATAACATTCTGTAGAAAACAAGGGAGATATGACCAAGTTTTGTAGTGAAATCCCTAAACCACCAAACATGTGAAATCATTCCCATAATGGTTCAATTCATGACCAGTGGATTGGAGATTGTCAAATTTATCGATGAAATGTCAATTCCTGCACATACATCACAAAACATATTAAAAAATTCATTTGAAAAGATAAATCTCCCCCTATCAACCCATATTTTCCATAATCAATCAATCCCCCATAATTGTTATGATAAATATAATAAAGAAAAAATTATAAAATTGTTATTAGAATACCATAGTTTTACCTTCCTAAGATGATATGAATTTCAGGATTTACTATGACATAATCCTTAACATAGTCATCTTCATATTTTACCCCCCTTAAGTGGTGGAGTCCCTTTGAATTTCCTTAGTGGACAATATCATCAAATATTCTTGAAGATATATATGTTGATAATATTTTACTGTAGATCGCTTCAAGTAATTACAAAATAATGAATAATGAGTTCAACTTGTAGTTCCCCACTTTTCTCATTCAACTGTCATTTTTAGAATGACCTTCATCTTCAATTCCCTGCAATGCAAGAAAAATGTATAAAAATGTATAAGGGAAGAAGATGGAACACTTGTGAGATTCTTAATAGAAGAATTGGGGCATATAATTCTCCCTCAACCCAAAAACACATTTCCTTGTAGCTCTAAAGTGTTTGGTACTCTTAATGCTGATGTATCCTCTCTATTTGTCTTTTTTTTCATTATCAGCATAGATTCTTTACTTCTATTAATATTCAATTTTTGTGGATTTTGTTCATTACTTCTGTTAGTAGTGATGTATCATTTTGTTCATTTTGTTCAATTTTCTCCATTTGGCTTGGTAAAATATATAGATATTTGTTTTAATGATGTCCAAACTTTTTCCGACTTCCACACAGTAGTTGTGAGACACATGGGTTATCATGTGTTGAAAACCTATCAAGAAATTTGAATTTTTCCTTTATGTGGAATGAACTGTTTTCCCTTTTCTACGGTTTTAGCTTGTATTTCATCTTTATTTATTTGCCGTTATCTAGAAATTTACAGATGACTAGGCCAGATAACTAAACACTCATAATTAACTTTTACTGATTTGGGGCATCCATATGGGTTCTTCATTATCTTCAAGTCACCCTTCTTTGGAATGTTATTATGACTATTTATAGGAATATCTTCAGTCAATCCCATTTTCTTCTGTATTGATTCTCCTTTTATTTTCAGCTTTCTTCCATTCAATTCCATGCCTTGTTTTTAGTGATCCATGGTATGACAATTCCTTCCACTGTAGAAACATCTTTTCCTAGTTAAGATGAAATTCTTGGAATCCATCCTGACGATCTTCTTGGGAATAATTTCTTTCACTGTTTCATTAATTAATTGAATTGTATATTCCAAATGAATGAATTTTCAACTTCTTTTTCATTATCCTTCTTTGTATGTGGTCTATGTTTCTTATCAATATATGCCTAAGGAATGGTAGGACTAAACCAGCACTCATCATGATTGTGACCACTTCTTTTTCAATTATCATAGATGTCTTGAAGATATTCAAATATATTCTTGATAGACATATTCATCTTTATCTATGCTTTCATCCTTTTCTTTATAGGATGCTTCATTTCATCACATCTAGTTTCCATTATTGTTGGCCTTCCATAATTTTTATATGCTGAAATATTATTCCAGAAATCATTTCCATGATGCCCAAACACCAAACTACACCATCAACAGCCAACAAATCTCCTTCCTTTTCATGTAGTATCAATTTGGCTAGATTTAGTGCATTTTTGTTTTAGTAATTGTCTTTCTCTCTTTAGAGAATTATTTGGGGAGTTTCTATTCTTAATAATTTCAGTATAATCCTTTAATGTTTTAATGGATATATCATCATATTTAACAAATAAAATCATCCCAGATTTTGGTTTTCAACCTATAATTGAAGATGAAACTACCTTAGTAGAAACAGAAATAACTAGGTTATGGGATAGCTACTTCTTGAAGGACGTTTCCCTTATATTTGACGATGATCTAATGCTCCTTTGGGAATCATATTCCTCAATGAAAAATTGAGTGGAAAAATCTTTTTTCCATCTGATTGGGAAGATTCAGCTATGGGTGAATGCTGATTTTTCAATCTCACCACCAATTCTAATCATTTCATGTTGAGAGAGTCCACCTCATCCTTAGTTGATCTCAATTTTCATTACCAATTCTCCTTGAGCATTATTATTTTTTCTTCGTGCACATTTCTTAATTTTTTCAAATAAATTTCAATCTCCTTTAGCTTGTTTTCATTTTCTTCTAGTTGAGCATCTTTGAAAACCATAGAAACATTTTGAAACTTCTCAAATTCAAGGAAGGCTTCTAGAAATACAATCTCAAAGAATTATTTCCCACAAATACTTCCCTACAATTCTTTAGTAACATGAGCATATCTTTCTTTACTAATATAAAATTTTTCCCCCTTTTCCTTCACAAGTTTTGTACATGTGACGGATATGAAAACCCTTTTAGCCAATGATTCTTCCATGACATTAGCTTCTTGTTATAGCTATAATTATTCATCCTAAATAGTACTAATTCTTGCAGAAATGTGTCTTTACACTTCTCTACGGACATTATTCAGATGATCTTTGAGTGTAGTTTGAATATAACTAATTGATCTATCATCATCAAATATTGAACATGTTTCATCTGAATATTATAAATTGTTATCACATGTTGTGCCATTTGGGTTACCTTCAGTAGCAGGTGTCTTCCCAGTAGTAGTAAGTTTCTTCTTTATCTTTTTTTCCTTTTTCTTATTTTTGTTCTTCGGAGTCTAGGAATATATATTAATATGATTTTGTTTACTCATATCCTCAAATATGTCCATCATAAAGACTTCTTAGGATCATTCAGAGGTATCCTCTCTCAAATACCAATTAAAGCTTGCATATCGGTATGAATCACTGAGAGGGGGTGGGGATAAATCAGCTATCTCGATGAAATATTTTTACAAATTGATTCTTTTCAATTAATCTGCTATGGCTGGTTAAAGCCTCGATCCACTATTCTTGTGTCTCTCAGCATAATATCAAATTATGCTCTAAATGTAAAGGCATTGAAAATAGGGATTTACAAGGTTTGGTTCAAAGACCTACACCATGTTGTGATGGTTATCCTCCACATAACATATTATCCACTATAATTCAGTTAGTAATTACAATGTTCGATACATATACACACTATATCTCTACTAAGTCCCATAAGAAGTTCTTTATTTTACTTCACACAATGTTATTGAAGTCCACTGGCCTTATCTAGAGTCTCACGGAAGTCTTCTTCTCCTTGCTGAATCTCACATGTTTCTTTTAGCTCTGGAGTGACATGAGCATCTTCCTTCTTTAAGTCCTTTAATTCACTATATATTATCATATGATCTTCCCAAACAGGATTGATGAATCACGCATGCCTATATATCTATTCAAGAATCTTCAACAGCCTTTTCTATGGTGTGTTGGGATTGATCAATAATTCTGATCACTTCTCAGATAAGTTATTAGTCTCAAAAATACTCTGGAAATTGTTTCTTCTTCTGATTAAGACTTGGCCTCACTATGATTTGTGTAATTGGTTCCCACTACATCTTCAAGAATATAAATATGCAAGAATAATCTGGCACAATATCAGCACTATATTCCTTCTTGAATTCTCAATTACTAAACAGTAAGACAAAAGATCCTCGTTAATTTAGTCTGGCTTCTGTCTCAGTTCACATTAACCTCATGCATGGATTGCATGGGTATCTCAAATTCTTCCTATTTAGTGAAATATCATAATCTAATAAAACGTATCCTTGTTTACTTGAAAATAATCACATACACTTATGTGATTAATCAAACACTAAATATTAGCTCACTTGGCATCATCTGAATTGATTCACGTGAATGTTTTCATGCATATCTTCATGCATGTGTCTCATGTTTTTTCACATGCATTCTCTTCCATTCATTTATCAACATGAACAAAATCATTTTATTCTTTCTTTAAGTTTCTTTACTTGTGAATGTACATCCATGCATGCATGCACAATTCTTCTCTGCTTTCTTGGGTGAAAACTGCAATGGGTATAACACTTGGATCACACACACAATCTCTTCACTTTACACATTCTCTACTTCTAATATTCTCATTCTATTCTTATTTTGGGTCTTAGAACACACACAATTTTCTTATTTAATTCATTCAATTTTATGAATTTATGAATGGGACTTCTTCAAGACCAAATTATTGTTTCCCACTATTCACCTTGTTCATGGAGACATGGTTTCCTCCACACAAGAATATGCATGCATGTGCATTATGCATGCATTCACTTCTCTCCTTTGTGAGAACATGATGCCTTAGGTGGCTTCTTCTTCTCTTAATGTAGTGTATGTATACACTATCCTTTGTGAAATCTCTTCTTTCTTCAAGAACAGACCCCTGCAACCATCAAAACTATATATATATATATATAGACAGAAGTTTGTACTTATATTTGCAAGAAGGAGGGCACAAGTTCTCCATTACATGAAACATGTGCACAAGATCTTCTTCTTCACACAAGTTCTGTGTGTTAACCATATTCCGTAACCCAAAGAATGGTATGTGGTTTCTATCTTCGCAACGGTGTAATAAGGGGATCAAGGCATCAGTTGTTTTACCAAAAGTATTACTTCCATGAATACATGGAGAGGGTTCAAAGAACCTATTGTGTTCTTGTGGGTAGCTTTACACAGAGGGTACATATGTCCTCTTTCAAGAACAAGGATGTTTAGAACCTCTTCTCTTTATTCAAAGGATGCGAAGGACTGGTTTATGCAAGAGTTTTTCATTTCTGATTCGCGTACCAGAGTTGCACGGAATCCGTTTCTTAACGATGCTCTATACATTCGAGAACATGATATTTTTCGTATTTTTTTCATCAATAGATCCTCAGTCTAGGAATCTATATTCATAGGATAGGAATAACATTTCCCCTTTTTCAATTTCCATGAGATATGCCGAGAGTTTCAAATATTTAATGGGCCAAGTTCTTTGGCATTAAAAAAATTAAGTGGGGGTTAAAATATATGATTAAATCTTGATTTATTCCTTTTCAACTAATTTCTTATTCATTGTATCATGATCCTCATGTGGATGAGTTTAAGAACACATTTATATCATTTTCCACGAAGGCTTCGAGTATTCAGACGTGGCCTCACAACTCAATTTTCTATAGCCACATTCGAATTCTTCATCTCGATGCATTCATCAAACTTTTAATGCATGCATGTATTCGGTTCGACTATATAATATTTGTGGGATTGACCAGAGCATGAATGGTGGCTGAAGTGATGAGTTGGGTGTTCGGATGGAGCTCCTGGTTCACCGGTGTAGTAGAGGTAGCCGGAGGTTGAAGAAAACCGCATTTTCTATCCTCGGCTATTGAATCACCTAGGATTTATCACAAAAAATAGATATTATATCATATAATACAGGATGGAGCATGTGGTCGTGATCTCACACGAGATATGATGGATGACCATGATTGCGTCTATGTTTTTAAAATGTCATTCCAAATCAAAATGGGATGCAGTTTTATCACTATTTAAATATCAATCTGTGGCATTTGATGCTTAGAATTCTCCTCCATCCTCCACGGTACTGCCCAATACCATGTTCACCTTGAGGGCGCACTCTTAGCGCCCACTATACTTCACTAGCTACGAACATAGTGCCCATGTTGTACAGTTTCATCACTGTGTGGCTCCTGCAGGCATACACCTGCCTCGTGCACTCATGCCTCATGTGGGGATGACTTTTAGGGATTCCTTTGAGCGTGGTTGACCCTCGGGTCTCACGTGTTCCTTAAGAGAGGTCCTTGACTGGCCTCCATCTATGGTTTATTTTTTATCAAAGGAACATACAAAAATATTAGCATAAATGCTTGCATGAAATATGATATATATCCACCTTCAAAAGAAATTCCCATTATGGGGAAATTCACCTAGTAGATTCAACACTAAGACCTTTCTCTATTCTTCTTCATCTTAAAATATCACCCTGGATCTCTTTTTGAAATAAAAAAAATTAATATCTTCAATCTACCTTTAATCTGACCGTGGATAATACATGGATCATGTCTTCATTCCTTAGGCATTAAAAACTAATTCATGGAATTCCTCATCATGAAATTTAGTATTACATGGTCTTCTTCATGTGTAGAAACAATCTATCACCATTTTAAATGTCTTAGAAATTAATAACAGTTCAATAATTGTCATAGTTGTCCTCTTAGAGAATTGATCAAGTGTTGTATTTAATGCTCTGAATGAACAAAATTCTCTAAGGCTTCATTAACTTCTTTCTCAATAAATTTCATTCACATATTTACTTCTCATTAACATCAAATTAAACTCTTATTCACTTCAATACACATAGAAAACAAATTAAACTCTTATACACTTCAAAAACTAAAAACATTCTCTAATAAAAAGTAATATTATCAAGTCCCCCCATAATTGGACTAGTAAAAAAAATTCTTCATATACTAAATTTTTAACCTAGTTAGAGGACCCAAGGTATAGATTCATATATTTTACATAATTCCCATAATTTAATCATTAAATCTAATGGATAACCCCACAATCCTAGAAACCATATCTTTATTATCTTAAGATATTACATGCATAATGATATTAATTCACATATTTTCTTCAGCATCTCTCAAAATATCTTTATATAAGTCTTTTTTCTAATAATTAATTTTCATTTAATTCTCCAGGAAAAGGAAAAATATAAGGGTTGATAACAATTTCAAAGTAAGTGAAAATATTATCAATGATTTATAAATATATTAAAGAATATGTAAATGATAATACATGGGAGGAATATAGAACAACTTGATTTATTTATAAGGAATGATAAAATGACATGTAACCTATAATGATTAATAATAGACCATAAAAAATGAGTATAATGACTTGGGTAAATAAACAAGATCCCTAGAACATTACATAAGTATAAACTCATGGAATAATTGTGTGTCACAAGTATATATTTCCAAAAACATTAAATATATCAAATATAACTAGCATGACATTGATTTCATAGTATATTATACATAACTACATATTTATCACCTAATAGTGGATCATGAAGCACAACATGTTTCATATAGTACAAAAATTATCACTACCCATTTCATATTATTATATCTATATATATAAACCAGTACAAAATTCAATAGAGGGTTAAATAGGACCCAATTATCACATGATAATAATTTATATCAATGTGTCCCTCCTGAAATAATTTATGAAATCATGGAAATATGAATTAAAATATTGGTTTTATATCTGTTTTTAAACACTATTACACAACATGGATACAAGGGTAATATTGGATTACACAAAAATTCATTAATCTGAAAGGAGTATTTCCAAATGGAATTTGGAGGTTGATCATGATAACATCACTCTACTCGAGATAAATCATTTAGTTTTAATTAGGAAAACAGAATTTTAATATAAAATGTGTCTTTATAAAACATTACATCGCATTTTCACAAATATTTGATGATTCCAGCCACTTTTGAAAATCGTTTTTCATTAGGTAACATGAATGTTTTAAAAAAATGCTAAATTATTTCTAAAAAATTTATTCTGGAATTAAAATAATGGATAAATAAATTAATTTTGAGAGGTTGATAAAATATTCAATCACAAAAGAATGAATTTTTATTATTTTATTGTACATTTATTGAAACTTACATCATTAAATGGATCTATAGATATCCTTTTGAATGGGGTGAATAGAAATATAAATATAACAAGAGATCTTATATATTTGTATTGAAAAATAAAAATGATAATCTTTTTAGAAGGAATGAATGTGGATATAGAAGATAAAGATATTCTGTAGAGACTAAGAATTATTCATAAAATCAATTAATTTTTAAATGTTAATAAATCAATCAAATAAAAAGAATTAAGTTAACAATTAAAAAAATATGGTAATGGATAGGTTTTAATACCATGTGAAATAAATAAATTTAATAAAATTAAAAACATAAAATAATATAGTCAATGGAAGAAACATAGGACATAATGAAAAGGAGTTGTGGTCAACATAACTCTTACCAATGATTTTAGCTTCGACAAATGCACTACAAACCCCAATATTGTTTTCCTAACCATATTAATTACATATATGATAAACTTATTCAAATTTATTATATTCTATATTAATTAATTAAAATCGATTATTAGATATTTATTATCACAAACTAAAACCCACACTCCTAGAACAAGTGCCGAAATCATAAAAATTACATTTCTAGCGTTGATACCAATGGAGGAGACCCTATTTGAGACATCCCAATCTAAAAACATCAAAACAAAATATTGAATCACATACTTATCTTAGATCCTTTTTGGATTATCGGTTTATTTATTTAGATAAAACTATTACAAAAACAATAGTAATGACTACTATATAATATATTTCTCACTATACCATGCTTTACTAATTCTATATTACGTCTTCAATATCTTCCACAAACATCATAATGTTAGTGCCGTTAAAGGAACTACTAATTTGATCATAATTATTTATATATAGGTTAAGAGTAAAAATAATAGGGATTATCTAAAATCATCATTATGTTTAACCATAATCATTGACTTTTGATTGTTTTTAGTGATCATAAGGGTACACACACATAATTATAGTCCATGATCATGATATAAAATAACACATACCTATTAATATCATAATAATCAGACATTGAACATTTTATAAGGCTTTAAGAAGGGTGAGAGTCATTAGAATCAATAATAATGATCCATGTGATATCAATAATGGTTAAATTAATCCTTAAAACCCATAAAAAGCATAAAGTAAAAGTGTCTATGTGTTAGAACACCATATTCATAGAACCCAAAAAGAACCCTTATAAAAACGTACAAATTAAATAACCATACAGTGGACTTTTACCCCCCAATTAATTGGAGAACTATCTGTGTACAATAATCATATATTCTATATCGTGCTCACCCAGTACTATCTTGGTGAACCCATCCTAATAAAAATTTCCCTGAACCATAAAATGAATAATGTACATATAGATTTCATATTATTCTAAAACTCTTAGAAAAAACCATTATTCATTTCATTACCTGATTAACCTGCAAAAAAAGAAATGGGTTCCTTGATAATATCTTTCAAATAAGATTAATATGTGGAAAAGAAAAGGGTTTCATAACTATCTATTTGGAACATGATATACTACTGTAAAAAAATGAGTTCTATAAAACTCTCATTGAAACATTATTAACCCATGGAAAATAATTGTGTTTAATGACAATATCATGAAACTATAATAACCCATACAGAGAAAGAATAAGGATGTTTTCATTTAATATATTCTATTGAATGATAAGTGTAATTACGGTTTATTGACATTGATGAATGGAAATACCATTAAAATACCACTAAAATAATTCTTGAGAAAATAACCCTTTCATATTGACAAAAAAGTATTTCATTTTATATGGAAAATGAATTTGAATGATTGCATCAAATAATTCTCGAGTAAAATACCGTTTCTAATTTGAAATTAGTTATTTAAATTAAAAAACATTATCAAACATTAAATAAATAATTTTCATCAAAGAACATTTGATATTTAAAAAGGAAGATTTGAAATATTTTTTAGTCTAGACATCGGGAATATCCGTTCACATTTATAAACAATAAAAATAATAATTCTTTTGAAACAATTTGTATAGGGTGTCAGAATGAACCATTTGGAAAATGTTAATAAATTTAAATTTTAAATTATTCTCAAATAATATAAAAGGACATGGGAAATATATTTTGGAAATCATATATTTTTTGGACCGAGTGGTTTTTTAATAAAATTTAAAGAACATAGATATGGAAGTGAAATATATCTGATCTAAAAGAAAATAAATGATCGATATGAATTAATAATGAATCTACTGATATTTTTTAATAAAAAATATAGGAAAATGAAGTCCAAAATCTTAACCACAATTATGAACATTTGGTCAGAAAGGGATACAATTCATGAATATAATAGCATATGATTTCTTCCAAATGATCCTTGAACATAAACAATCTTGAATGAATGGAAGTTTCAACACAAATATATGGACACATCGGTAACTCTTTTATATTAATCACTATGAAATAAAAACAAAAAATAATAATTTTAATATCGAAAAAATAAGTATTTTTATTTAAAAAAATATAAAAGGCATAGTAGATGTAGGTCAGATTGATTATAGTGAAGATAAAGTAACAAGAGGTGGGTGAATTGTGTTCTTAAAAAACATTAAATGATTCATAACCGGTCTTTTATTGTGCATCAAAAATATTCGTATCTCAAATATGATTTAGAAGGGGAAATAAATAAAGAAAATGAAAAAATGATGTGTAGAGGTTTATGGAACAATGATCACATTGTCCACTCCACCAATGATTAGCTCCATGAGCATGTTCAATTTATTATCAGGACCCCTTTTTCAATGTCAATTAAAAAAAAACTTAGTATAGGTAGTTAAAACCTTATAAGGCTATTACAGGGATTCAGGTTATTTTATATGATCCTAACATACATAAATTTGATCAAGAAGAAGACACTTCACCACAACTGAGTATGAGTTTTAGAAACTCAACTAAATAAAAAGAACTTAATTTTTTGATGGTATAGGTGAAACTTCACAACAACACCATTATGTGATAGATGAATTCAGATATTTAATATAGAACAATAAAAAATATATCTTCAACATTACTAAGGATTTATTCAAAAAATAACAAATAAAAAACTAGATTGACATTTTAATATCTGTAACACCAATATATATCTCCAGTATATTATTCATCACTCTTTCTGAAGAATATAAAACTACTAAATGCAGTACGAGTGATAAAAACAACATCCCTAGTGATTCGATTGATCAAAACATGTATGTCTCTAATGTGTATATCTAGACACAATGTCGTAGATGTTGTTTTAATATATCCTCTCCTAAATATATATATTCATGAAATAATGTATGTATATTCTGATTAATAGTCTTTCAATATTTATACAGTATTTCGAACAACTATTGGTAAAAAAATAACTAGAAACATCACATAATAAATCATAAATATTTGAATTCAAAAACATTCAAGATAGTTTTAAAATCTAGTAAGAGTAGTAATGATTTAATCTTCTCAATACTATACTTTTAATTAATTATAAAATAACTTTGAAAATATATTAATTTCTATCAAGACCGTTACGTAAATCTAAAATAATATCATCGATTTAAAACTCTAGTGTTTAATAGTCAAACATAGGGTTCCTTCACAAAACAACAAAACTCCAAACATAGGAGAGAAAACGAACGGTTTAATACAAAAATATGGTTGATGTACGAGGAGTTTTTTTTCAAAACATAGGTTTGATTCTCAACATAGGAATGATTAACCATACGTTCCCTATAGTTTTGGGTATATTATCCATATGTTCTTATCCGAATTTAGGGTTGATTCCTTAGGTTATGGTTGCTCACATAGTGTAAAAACCGTGTTTCCAAAATACACTTAATGTCCACAACACTTTAACAAATACTTCAAACTAATTAATGACCATAATTTACATATTGAATAATTATTTCCATAAATATAAATTTACTGAATGTTACATAAAATTAAATTCATTATTAACACAAATGTGGGAATTTGTGAGAATAAAATACAAGAAGAAATAAACAAAATTCATACATAAACACATGCTCAACAATATCCTTCATTTAGAGGATCACAAAACCCATTACCTAAATTAATATAATTAATTAAAATAATTTTTAGAAAAATAAAAAATAAATTTCTCCTGATTTTACCCTTATAAAATTTATTCCATAATGTTAACTTCTCCCCAAATATAAGGATTAAAAATTCTCCAATATCCCTTTTTTATGGAAAACATCTCCCATATGATGATAATAATGTAAACTAGAAACTGTGAACATAAACTACACAAAACGAAAAAATGTCTCTATCTACAATATAAAATATAATCTTCTCCCCCTATTGATTACATGAAGAATATAAGAGAAATAATATTATCTCCCCATCAATTTTTTCTTTCTCTAAAATGATTTAAATATTTAAACATGGTGAATATATAAAATTAAATGATTATTTTCTTAAAACATCCCTTGAATCAAATCATATTGGTTTATTTAATGAATTAAGAAAACTAAAGTTAAAAATTTACACAAGTAAAAATAAAACCAGAATTATAATTTATAATAATAAAACAAAATTTTAAGATAATTAAATATTAAATTAACAATTACATAAGAAAAAAATAAAAAACTAAAAACATTATTACAAGGAATGACATTACACTATTTTCAAAAAAAATATAAATATAAAACAATATATATAAAAGTTATTGTTTGATTGATATAAAATAATCTTAATGTGTCAAGAATGAGTATAATTTTCATATAAAATTTATAAACTTAAAGAAGTTTCTATTAAATAAGATAAAACTATTTTAAGTTCATAAAATCTATTTTGAACATCTTCTATGATTTTATAAGAAGAGGAATATGAACATGGTTCAACCAAATACAACTTTACTTCTCATGATCGGGCATCATAATGGCTTTTTGTATGAGAATATAAATTTGACTTAGAAATTATATTTTGAATGTTTCAATTTATACTTTAGAAATATAACTAATATGATATTCTTTTTATAAATAATTAAAAACTATTTTTGACATAGATTATTATTTTATATCATCATATGACTTTCAAGATGCATCCATCTCATCCTACAGCTTCAATTTCTCTCCACTCAAAGTGAAGACTTTAAACCAAAGTCTTTCATAAGACATTCAAGATAAATATATTTCATGTTCTTCTGAACCATGAACTTATTTATTTCTTCTAGAATAATTTTCATATATTTTAAACAAAGAAAACTATTTTTTCTTTCAATGGATACAAAGGATTGGATTTTTATAATTTTTGAGAATGATTTTATTCTAAACATGATGTACTTGATCACTTTATCATTATGTGAATAGTTTTAAATAGTTTTTTGAACATGATATTTGGATGAAGAAGAAATATAAGAATATGGGTAAAATATATAGTTTTTAGAATAATATAAAGTGTGTATATTTGAAAAAAAAGTAAACAACATTTCACATTATTTAGTAGAAAAATACAGAACAATCATTATAGATTTTAACTTTTGAAAATACATGTTACATAAAAAGAGTTTTTTATTATAGAAAATAATAAAATTTAATGAAAATAGTATATAATGATTTCAATAGGTTTAAATATGGAAAATATAACTTTTTTATAATTTAAACATGTATTATATCTATATAAATTGTAAAACAATGCTTACATTTTTTTGAAACTTTTTAGAAATAAAAATAAACTATGACATGATTTAAAAATTAAAGAAGTGTATTTATCATATTTTAAGAAATATCTCTCTTCCCATGTATAAATGATTCAATGAACTAGATTTATATAGTGATAAAATGAAATACTTATGGGGTTTGTGTTTATAGTACTGATTTTTCTTGAAAATGAACTACCTCATATTTGTTCACTCCATTGTTATAGACTTCTATATATCAATAGATCTACCACATAGAGATTTAATGATACATATTAGTTTTGTAATTCTATATAACATCAAATTCAATTTCTTTTTAGTACCCATGTTCTTTTTGGTTCTGCAATGTTAGTAACTAAATTTTAGGTAACCAAACTTGTTTATTTTGAGTGTGAATTATAATATTCATTTTAGATAATTATTTTTGAGAAAAGAATTCTTAACACCATAAATGTTCTGGTTTAAAAAAAAATAATTTTACAAATTAATATTAATACTTTAATAAAAACATTTATTAGTATACATATTTTTTCTATTTAAACATGGAAAAAATTAATTCTTATATAGTTTAGGACTTTCAATATTAAATTCATTTCCTTATTATTCTTTTGGTATTTTCTAGCTATTTAATTTGTATATATTTATACTTTCATTATAATTCTAGAAGATTAATTAAAATTATCAAATTCATCCGTTAATTATTTAATAGTAGTGTCATGAAAAAAAAAATCTTTATATTTTAAATCTGTAATCTTTTTAGCATATTTGTTATCTAGCATGGTTGTATAACAAGATTTTCTCTATTTTCTATAGTCCTTTTTTAAGGAATCATATACATTATATAACAAAATAATATTTTTTTAACTCTAAATAAGGATATTTTAAAAAATATATCTTTTAGAGTAAGTGGATTGTACCTCATCAGTAATATCAATGAGAAATACAATTGTATGCCCAGTATCTGTATTTATAGAAGATTCATCATGCAACAATTAAAATTACTCTAGCTAGACTTTACAAATTTCATTACAATTCTCATATAATTTGATTTCTATTGAGCTTTATGTAAAGGAATGTTATCCATTGTATGAGTTCATTCATTACTTTCACATGATTTATTTTCTTTAGTATTTTTCTTTTTAATTTTATTGAACTTTTCAAATTTTTAGCAATATATAATAAATATTTATCTAAATCTAGATGACATGAATAATATGATTCATCCATTGTAGAATTGAGTGTAGCTTCTTCATGATGGATATGAGTTTCAACTTTAACCAGTATCGCAACTTAAAACTTCATTAATGTCTAAATGAACTCCATCATTTTTATATTATTTATTGATATATACTAGCATATAACTCCAGATATTCCATTATACTTAGGTGGTATAATATTAAGTACTCTTAAGGTTTGATCTAGTTATAAAATTGGATTTCCAGAAGAAAAATAATTATTGAAAATCTATATCAACCATTCATTCATTTGATTTATAGTTTCATTTTCATCCATTATAAAAGTATCCAACTTTAGATTTTTAGTTTTGTATCATAATTTTCTGATATTTTTAGTTTCTTCTTAACAAAAATTATTCATCCTCCATATATCATAGGTAGTATGACATATAGACACTCGATTGAATTCACCATTTCATAAACCAAACACAATCACATACATGAATTTTGAATTGAGATCATAATCTTGTTCTTCGTCATTACACCAATCTTCTTAATATTCTTTTGGATTTTCCTAAGGGTTTACAACCATTAAATAAACACTTATTCCAATATTTTTCAAATAGATAATCATACGGTGTTTCTAAAAACCATAATTATCACCATTTATGTAAGGATAATGAATTATTGATATACCTTCCCTAGAATCAACCATTTCAAGATGTCTTCATCTGAATATTTAACTCGTGATTGTTGGATCCATCATAATTATTAAATATCTAAAAAAACTAATCCTCTGATTTATCATAGTTTTCAAAAACATAAATTGAAACAAAGAACTTCTATTGATACTACTTGTTGGCATCATGTAGAAGCATATTTTTCAAATAATAATATCTCCAATTCAGTCAAACCTTTGATACCAACTGTTGGTCAAAATTATAATGGTAAATAAAAAGTCTCAAGGAGGTGAATGAGGTTATTCAAAAACATTAAAGGATTCATAAATCTCCTATTTTTATGTAGTGAAAGTTTGCCTCTCTCCAAGATGAGTGTGATTTTGAAATAAATAATTTTAACAAACACAATAATGTATAGTGGATCTGGAAAACAATATCCCCTAGTCCAGGCCACCGATGCTCAACTCTGTAGTCTTGGTGATTTTAATATCATGTTATCTTATCCTAATACCACTAAAAAGTAATTACGTGTAGGAATTTTAAAACTTACATGGTTTTACATTGACTTTTTTTTTCTTTTACATGAATACATATATCTAGAGAATAGTTATAGAAGTTGATGTGTCACAACAACTGATTACGAGTTGTAGAAACTCAAATAAATAAAAAAGGTTTTATTTTTTTGATGGTATATGTTAGACTTAATAGTTGTAGTAGTAACTGATAGATTAATTAAGATCTTCAATATAACACAACATCAAATAGAACACAATCATTGCAAGGGATTTCTTCAAATAGTAGTAATGAAAACATAGGAATTTTTTTAAACATTTATATATTTAAATAGTATCTTAACAAAATTATTTTTCATTATTATATAAGAAGATGTAAAATCTAAATATAGTAGTAGATAATTAACATCAATACAAGTTAGTCGATATATCAAAACATTTATATATCCAAAGTGCTGCTCTGAAGAGAAATAATCACAATTTTTTGTATCTCATTATATATATATATGAGAAAAATAGTGTTTGTATATTTCATTGAGTTGTGTTTTGATATTTATACAATAGGTCAAATAGATCTCGGTCGAACTAGATCTTAAAATATGACATAATAAAACTTGAACATTTGAATTTAAAAACATTCAAGAGAGTAGTAACATCCCATTAAAATATTAACTATTTAATCTATTGAATATGATCCTTTGAATCAGTCATAAAAAAACTCTGAAAAAATATTAACACTATTCAAGATAGTCTCATAAATCTCAGATAATATCAAAGATTTAAAACCTCATATTTGAATAGTCAAATATAGGGCTCCTTCATGTAATAAAAAACTCCAAATTTTAGGATTACAATGTATTGTTTATTAATAAATTAGGTATGATGCATTATAAATTTTTTCCCCAAAATTTAGTTGATTATGATCATTTTGTTGATAAACCATACTTTCCCAGTAGTGTAGGGTATATGAATTGTACATGATGATAAAAAACCTGGGTTGATTCCATAAATTAAACTTTCACATGTTTTTTATGAACTATTTGTCTATAATATGATTAAAAATTTCCAATACACATCATAAATATTCTCTATGGATCAATGAATTAAATATACTTCCAGAAAAAAAAAATCGAATTTTAATTTCATGAAAATTTCTTAAAAGAAAATTCATTAGTAACACAAATGTGGGATTTCATTAACATAAAAAAATGAAGTTAATGTAATTTTTCTATCAAATAATTATCAATATTAGATACACCTCATAAAATAATATAGGTGTTAAATATAACTTATTTCACAAAAAAAGAAAATTTATGACGAGCAACACATAAAATTATCATAACATTCTTGTGATAATTAATAAATTAATTAATTATCTGAATCAAATTATGTTCCACATAAAAAATGGAAAATTAAAAAATAAGTTAATCAAAAGTCTTTAAACCAATTATATGATAATATTAATGAAAATAATTAGTAATATAACTCAATGAAACGAATTGTAGTTATCATATTATTTACCACCTTGTAAATTTCATCCCCAATCCACATGGATGAATTAGTTGATATTGAGACATAAATATCATGATTTTTTAATAATTAATGATATTAAATATAAAAGGGATTTCATATATGCCATATAATATAAATCAGGTGCACAACATTAAAATATTCCTAAAAGAAAACAACTAAGACTAAGTCCCTTACACCTAGAACATACTTTACCAGTATGTCCTCTAACTGTTGTTTAATAGAAATATATCAATTGTTTGATTTCATTATAAAATATTCCAAGTTCAATAAATCATACATAAATCACTTATTTTACTTATTTTAATTATTTATTTAAATACATATTTTGTTAAGTCCGCGTTTTGGGTTTTCATGATGATTGATCCATTTCTTCAAAATAGATGTGGTGTGTTGACTATGGTCGAAGAGGATATTATAATAAATATTGAAAATATAATAATAATGAAATGATTATAATTTTTATAAAAAATATAAACTTTTAATATCATTTATGAATGTAGGTTAAGAAAAATTAACTATGGTACACTCATGGAGATAGTTGTTGTACATACGAATGAGTAACGTTTCCATTTTTCAATGATCATTATGCAAGGAAGTTAAGTATTGTATTATGTTTATAGAATGATAATAATATCATAAATAAAATATTATTTCCTTAAATATACATATATTTATTTACATATGTTCAAATATATGTGGTTATGAAAAAATAATCACATCCCTTCATTGAGGCAGTTGTCCACATGCACGAGTGAATGGCTTTATTGTTTTTCAATGAATTATAATTTAAAAAGTATCTGATATAATAATGATAAATTTTTATTGAATATATTAATTATTTAATATTTTTAAAATAAATCTACTAAAAATAACCTTATTACCTTCCATTAACACATTAGTTAAAAACAAATCACATCATTTTCTGAGGCGGTTCTCTACCATGCACTAGAGCGGTCGTGCCCCCGATATAATAGAAAGTAAAAATGGTATCTATAGATGCATTATTGAGTGAGTATAATTATTTTTATAATATAATATATTTAATTTAAAAACCTTAATATTATAATCCATGTGATGTGATGTTGAAAAAAGAGTTACATCGTTTTGAGAGGCGATAATCCGATTTACAAAATAATAAAGGTTTTGTTTTCTATTTAATGAAACGCGAGAGGTATTTAGGATATATATTTACAAAAAAATAATATATGTATATTTTATATAATGGTGTAATTAAATTACAATTATTTATGATGAATCTACGGAGGTGAAATTTTAAATAAAATAAAAACACTCAGTTAGTCACGATAAGTGCTCTTCGGACAACATCCTTTTGTTAGTACCAAAACCTTTCATAGAATGGATTCATGATCACAAAAGGTGATCGAGGTGGTGTAAAGTGAAGTAAGGAAGGTATTTCAGTAGGGATAGTATATAGCGACCCCCAAATACCGGGGTGCTTAATGAGACATGATACACTTAACACTACATCATTACAAACAAAATATCATGTCTCATCACAACAGAGGATCGTGAGGTTCGGGATTCTGGGAAACCAGCTGCTTTTGTTTAGCTTCATTAATATCAACCGTACCTGAAAAATTTTAAACAAAACGTAGGGTGAGCAAAAAATGCCCAGTAAGGGGTTTAAAAATCATTTTTAGGAAAATCCTTTCATACATAAATCCTTTGAAAAGAATACAAATACTTTTCTCAAACATTATCATTTATTAAAAACATGAAATCCAACTTTCTTTGAAAACCACTTGCACAAAGAGGCACGTACTTGCAATAAGCCTTAATGTAAACATGGTCAGAGTGCGCAAAATAAACAGAGTAAGCAATACATAAAGTTAAAACAAGGTTACTTTAATTCCAAGGGAATTACTATGGCTAGGTAGGAAAACATGCATATCATGGTTCGTGAGAAGAATGCAGTTCATTTAACAGTTCACCATAAGAAAACAGTTCTTGTCACGTTAAGTACGGTTTCATGATCATGGGAGCCTTTCAAGGCAGACATTTTAGAAAGTGATAAAACATTACATTAAACAAGACAAGGACTCGTAAAGTTCTTATGATACCAAACATATGTTTTTCAGTTCTTATCACATGTTTCCTTTCTCATAGTCTAAGGGAATTTACCCAGTTAGGGATGTCCTGTTAGTTGAACCATCCCCTGGTTCACCATTAATCTTCATATGTGGAGGGAAAGTATAATGCCGGACCTTGTCAAGACCTTGCGTCAAGACCATAAAAACATAACTTAATACGGGTCAAGGCTAACCGCCAATCCCGTTTCCATAGCAGCACAAGCCGAGGCTAACCTCCAAGACTCTAGCACATAACGTCTCATGAGACTCATCCTTTACCCAATGCATTGGAGCGCTGTATAATTCCGGGCGCACCCGTCCATAACATGTAAGTCCAATACTTCCCTCTCATATTTAGACATGGTCATACGTTCATTCGGTTTCATTCCTATATTCATAGTCAAGTCTCTCATACATATTCACCATTTGAAGCAGATCATGTCATGAGCATAAATAAAGAATTTGAAGCAGATTATGTCATGAGCATAAATAAAGAATCAGAAGCAGATTATGTCATGAGCATAAATAAAGAATCAGAAGCAGATTATGTCATGAGCATAAATAAAGAATCAGAAGCAGATTATGTCATGAGCATAGATAAAGAATCAGAACTGGAAACAACAATCTTATTACACAAGAAATAATAACTTAAACACTCAATGTATTGGTTTGTCATGTAGAATTACATTATTACTAAGGGCTACTTCCAGGCTTAAGGATATCTTTAAAACATCTCCTTTTGGAACCATAATGTGCTAGAAAATTAAAAACAAGGCAAGTGTCATTTCTTGTAACTATTCGGGTTCTAGAAATGGATAAGAATTAAAACAATCACCAAACAATGTTAACTTTCGTTTGCCAAAAATACTGTCAATCAGTCCACAGTTATGTATATATGTAACACACGAAGCCGTGTATTGTGTATATGTGTCTCAGTGGTCTAGTTAATTAAATAATACTCAATTGATTCGTTACATGATTCACATATTCTTAAGAACATAAATTTTCTAACAAAAGGGGTAGATAGGGTTTTATAAAAGCACATAAGGAAATCAACTTAACACTTGTCAAGGGATTCAGTTTTATTCATACTTTGGATTCCCACAAATCTTGTCTTAATTTGATGTACACAAAAACAGTTCTGATTTGGAAGAGGTTTCATACAAAAGAAAAACATGTATATGTATATAAGTCGAATTGTAATAAAAACATAACTTAAATTTGATCTTCCTCGTTTATATTTCAAAACATAAAACATGTATATTTATATATATGAAAAATATATCATAAAACGTAAAACAAACATGAACCCAAACTGAGTTTCAAAATATCACCCTTACCAGTACGGAGAGGAGGAGAGGAAGACAATGAAGCCAGCGGAATCAGGTGCATAGCCTCAGGACGTATGTATACATCACACACATAGTGCGTACATGCAAATGGGTTTGTGTTTATATAAACATGTATATACTTATTTATATTTCGAAGTAAAAGAAAACACAAAAACACACTTGTCCCCTTTCAAGTATTTGACACATTAAAACATGAGTTTAGAACTAATAATCATATTTAGGGAGCCCAAAAACAAAGGATTGAAAGTTAAATCCAAATATATATATATATATGTTTACATATATAAGCGTATAAAAAAAAGAAACACAAAACTCAACTATCCCTTACCAGCTCGACGAGAAGGAGGAGGAGGAGAAGAGATGGTGCAGCAAACCAGATCCAGAAGCCGAGGGTATAAACATAGAATATATATATATGTTTATATATATCAAGTAAAAACGTGTATATAACTATATACACAACCGGTGTTTACACAAACTGGAAAAAAAACAACCCTTACCAGAACTCGATGAAGAGGAGGAGGGTGCAGCCGATGCTGGATCAAAGGTCAGTGCAAGGAGGATCTCTTCAGTGCAGGACCACCCCTCTGCCTTGGTGCAAGGTCTCCTCAACCGGTGCAAGAACCTTCCCCCTTGCCTGCGGTGCAACCAGGTCTTAAAGCCGGAGGGAAATTCGTGCAAGGGAGGCGACGGGGATCCAAGGCCGGGGTCAGTGTCAAGCTGTGTGGAAAGAAGGCGTCGCTGGGTCTACACGGCGAAGAAGAAGAAAGAATAAAGGCAGCAGGCTACTGGTTCGGCGCGAGGGAGATGAGCGCGACGTGGAGAAGAAAAACGCGAAACGCGTCGTGGAGAAAAAAAAAAGAAAAACGATGGCCGAGATCAGATGCGGTGCGATCGACGGCTCAGGATGTAGCGCGATAAAAAGAAGCGGACGGCCGTGATCCGGGGAAGAAAGGATCGGACGGCTGGAAACCCACCGCAGTATAAACACGGTTTTTATCATACAGGTTTTTCTAAAAAAAAGGAATCTCTTTATTAATAAAGTTATTATTAATTTATTAAACTCAATTATTCATTATTTTAATAATAATTCTGTTGTCAAATAATTTAATCAAAACTAATTTATATTATTATTATTAAACCATTCTTATTTAAAATATATTATTGGTTAAATATATATATATATATATATATATTGATTTAATCAAAACGTTTTATTATATGTATATATATATATTTTGCAACATCAAAAAATTAATATTAGATTGAAAATATTATTAATCCTTAATTATTAATTACATACTATTTCATTAAAACATGACACAAGTATATATATTTTAATTCCCCTTGCTAGTTAACTATCCTATTTTTCTTAATTAGAAGGTAACATTCAGTGTAACTATATTTTATCACACATACAAGTGTGTGTTGGTGAAAATATTAATACCACAAAACACACAAGTGAAAGGAACCATAATTTTACGTAGTTTCTAAAATAATTAATAAAAGGTTTAATCATACGAGAAATAAGGTATCTATTTTGATGCAAACTCATAAATGAAATTCAACAGGTCTGATATAACTAGAAAACAATTGTTTAATTATTTAATTAAAAAGTATAGTGGAAGAGGACAATAATATTAATTCTTTCCATTTAAAACATAAAATACAAATCTTATTTTTTGAAAACAAAGGATAATTAACATTGAGGTCATTTAAAACATTAAAGAAAACTACACATGTATCATTCGGATCATTTTATTTCCAACGGTCAAAACGATCATTGGATTCTTTGGGAACCAACGGTCGGATTTATGGTCGTTTGGGGTCCAACGGTTAGATTTATGACCGTTTGTGGTCCAACGGTCATCTTTGGTGCTTATAAAAGAATTAGGTCTCAGGTGACCCTTACCCCAAGTGGCTGAAAGAGAAGCAAGGATGGTTCGTATGATCCCCTTGGTGTTGAGCACGGTCGCGGTGGCGTCAGCCATTCTTACGTTCCTTATGATGGATGCTCGAAATCCTTACCGCATACTCGGGCTCCTAGTGGTTCTAAGCAGTCTTCCCATCGTTGTAATCGGATTCTTGGTTGGAATCCTTGGTTAGTGATGTTTTGATTGTGGGAAGTTGTAAACGTCATGTTTCTTAATAAAGGAGTGTTCCATTCATGCTTGTTGTTACGTTTTTCGTTTATTTTCATTTTCTTTTTAAAGCAAGATGGTCCAACTAAAAGGGGAAACATATCATTACACAAAACATGAATTCTCGGGTTGTTACGTTATCTCCCCCTTAAAAGAATTGCGTCCTCACAATTCTATTCATAAAAAGACAAGAGAAAGACTTCGGTCACACAACATTACCAAAACTGAAGGCCTGGCTCAGTTAACGGTACCCCTAAACTGGTACACAGCTCCTCTGTTTCCCTGACCCAGATACACTTTGAGCAATAAGACTTGTACTCTTGCTCATGGGCACTACACACAGGCTTCCACAGGGAGGCTCGTGCAATAAACAGTTCCGAGACGTCTGAGCGGACGAATCCCCTAGTAACCCTTCGAACTTCATTACGCTCGAGGTAGTTGAGGGGTACAATGCGATTGAGAAGGCTGACGTTCAGGATCTGAAACATGTAGGCGGCTCTGAGGTTGTCGTCCTGAGCTGCTACGAGAAAGCAAGCTCTGGCGGAGAAGTTCGGTGTCATAGAGAAACACTGAAACAACCCTTCCTGGTATCTCCCCCTTCGCCTATAGCAGGGGAGCTGGGTGGTGGCAAGGAGGTGGATCACATATTCATTCTCCTGACACGCGCGGAGAATTTCTGGACTGTTTGCTATGTCCATAAGACGTTTACAGGACCCTCGTAGGTGGAGAAAGGAGGGAAAGTCCTCCATACAAGTTCTGATCAAGACAACCTCTATTAACTCGTCAGGCAGAGACGAGAGGTTCATCTGACTTGCCATCTGGAAGAAAAGGTAAACAAGAGAGGTCACTTAACAACACTAAGAGGAAAGAGATCATAAACTTTTTAATTAAGAAAGTTTACACATTAAAGTCTGAGTTTTCCAGACGGACACTACAAAGAGAGGCGAAACTCTCTAACTCCACAAACCAAACACAGGAAGAACAAACAGGACTAAAGTCATGGGGACATTTATAGCGCCTCTTGAGTTTCGCGTGAGGGGTGTGGAGTTGGGAAACATCAGTGTACACTTCTTGCCTAAGAGACACACGAGTGGACTCATTCTCCAACGCTTCGAAGTCCATTAACTGGCCCCAGAAGCCATAGTGCAGGACCTGACACAGATAAGCCGCTCGAAGATCTCCGGCAGCAGCAGCTTCTTGGAAAGGGTTATCTAGCATTGTGCCAAACTCCTCGCCCGCAGTAAACACTCGGAAGAGTCCTTCGTGATACCTTCCTCGACGTGAATACGAGGGAAACTGGGTCATCATCATTAGGAGATAATCCATCCCTATTCCCCGGTGGAGACTAAGCACCCTAGATGAGTTCGACACATCGTATAGGTGCTTACACGTCATGCGAATGTGAGCATAGTTCAAGAAGTTTTCACGGCTAACTAGAGATATAATTTTCTCTAGGGCCTCGGTGGGGAGTGACAAAAGGTCAGTAGGTACATCACCCATCCGAAAATCATAACGTTTTTACTTAATTAGTCTTAGCAATATATTTATATCACCTGGTTTTCCAGAGTTTCCTGAACCCATCCTCTGATACCAACTATAGCGACCCCCAAATACCGGGGTGCTTAATGAGACATGATACACTTAACACTACATCATTACAAACAAAATATCATGTCTCATCACAACAGAGGATCGTGAGGTTCGGGATTCTGGGAAACCAGCTGCTTTTGTTTAGCTTCATTAATATCAACCGTACCTGAAAAATTTTAAACAAAACGTAGGGTGAGAAAAAAATTCCCAGTAAGGGGTTTAAAAATCATTTTTAGGAAAATCCTTTCATACATAAATCCTTTGAAAAGAATACAAATACTTTTCTCAAACATTATCATTTATTAAAAACATGAAATCCAACTTTCTTTGAAAACCACTTGCACAAAGAGGCACGTACTTGCAATAAGCCTTAATGTAAACATGGTCAGAGTGCGCAAAATAAACAGAGTAAGCAATACATAAAGTTAAAACAAGGTTACTTTAATTCCAAGGGAATTACTATGGCTAGGTAGGAAAACATGCATATCATGGTTCGTGAGAAGAATGCAGTTCATTTAACAGTTCACCATAAGAAAACAGTTCTTGTCACGTTAAGTACGGTTTCATGATCAAGGGAGCCTTTCAAGGCAGACATTTTAGAAAGTGATAAAACATTACATTAAACAAGATAAGGACTCGTAAAGTTCTTATGATACCAAACATATGTTTTTCAGTTCTTATCACATGTTTCCTTTCTCATAGTCTAAGGGAATTTACCCAGTTAGGGATGTCCTGTTAGTTGAACCATCCCCTGGTTCACCATTAATCTTCATATGTGGAGGGAAAGTATAATGCCGGACCTTGTCAAGACCTTGCGTCAAGACCATAAAAACATAACTTAATACGGGTCAAGGCTAACCGCCAATCCCGTTTCCATAGCAGCACAAGCTGAGGCTAACCGCCAAGACTGTAGCACATAACGTCTCATGAGACTCATCCTTTACCCAATGCATTGGAGCGCTGTATAATTTCGGGCGCACCAGTCCATAACATGTAAGTACAATACTTCCCTCTCATATTTAGACATGGTCATACGTTCATTCGGTTTCATTCCTATATTCATAGTCAAGTCTCTCATACATATTCACCATTTGAAGCAGATCATGTCATGAGCATAAATAAAGAATTTGAAGCAGATTATGTCATGAGCATAAATAAAGAATCAGAAGCAGATTATGTCATGAGCATAAATAAAGAATCAGAAGCAGATTATGTCATGAGCATAAATAAAGAATCAGAAGCATATTATGTCATGAGCATAGATAAAGAATCAGAACTGGAAACAACAAGCTTATTACACAAGAAATAATAACTTAAACACTCAATGTATTGGTTTGTCATGTAGAATTACATTATTACTAAGGGCTACTTCCAGGCTTAAGGATATCTTTAAAACATCTCCTTTTGGAACCATAATGTGCTAGAAAATTAAAAACAAGGCAAGTGTCATTTCTTGTAACTATTCGGGTTCTAGAAATGGATAAGAATTAAAACAATCACCAAACAATGTTAACTTTCGTTTGCCAAAAATACTGTCAATCAGTCCACAGTTATGTATAAATGTAACACACGAAGCCGTGTATTGTGTATATGTGTCTCAGTGGTCTAGTTAATTAAATAATACTCAATTGATTCGTTACATGATTCACATATTCTTAAGAACATAAATTTTTTAACAAAAGGGGTAGATAGGGTTTTATAAAAGCACATAAGGAAATCAACTTAACACTTGTCAAGGGATTCAGTTTTATTCATACTTTGGATTCCCACAAATCTTGTCTTAATTTGATGTACACAAAAATAGTTCTGATTTGGAAGAGGATTCATACAAAAGAAAAACATGTATATGTATATAAGTCGAATTGTAATGAAAACATAACTTAAATTTGATCTTCCTCGTTTATATTTCAAAACATAAAACATGTATATTTATATATATGAAAAATATATCATAAAACGTAAAACAAACATGAACCCAAACCGAGTTTCAAAATATCACCCTTACCAGTACGGAGAGGAGGAGAGGAAGACAACGAAGCCAGCGGAATCAGGTGCATAGCCTCAGGACGTATGTATACATTACACACATAGTGCGTACATGCAAATGGGTTTGTGTTTATATAAACATGTATATTATTATTTATATTTCGAATTAAAAGAAAACACAAAAACACACTTGTCCCCTTTCAAGTATTTGACACATTAAAACATGAGTTTAGAACTAATAATCATATTTAGGGAGCCCAAAAACAAAGGATTGAAAGTTAAATCCAAATATATATATATATATGTTTACATATATAAGCGTATAAAAAAAAGAAACACAAAACTCAACTATCCCTTACCAGCTCGACGAGAAGGAGGAGGAGAAGAAGAGATGGTGCAGCTAACCAGATCCAGAAGCCGAGGGTATAAACATAGAATATATATATATATGTTTATATATATCAAGTAAAAACGTGTATATAACTATATACACAACCGGTGTTTACACAAACTGAAAAAAAAACAACCCTTACCAGAACTCGATGAAGAGGAGGAGGGTGCAACCGATGCTGGATCAAAGGTCAGTGCAAGGAGGATCTCTTCGGTGCAGGACCACCCCTCTGCCTTGGTGCAAGGTCTCCTCAACCGGTGCAAGAACCTTCCCCCTTGCCTGCGGTGCAACCAGGTCTTAAAGCCGGAGGGAAATTCGTGCAAGGGAGGCGACGGGGATCCAAGGCCGGGGTCAGTGTCAAGCTGTGTGGAAAGAAGGCGTCGCTGGGTCTACACGGCGAAGAAGAAGAAAGAATAAAGGCAGCAGGCTACTGGTTCGGCGTGAGGGAGATAAGCGCGACGTGGAGAAGAAAAACGCGAAACATGTCGTGGAGAAAAAAAAGAAAAACGACGGCCGAGATCAGATGCGGTGCGATCGACGGCTCAGGATGTAGCGCGATAAAAAGAAGCGGACGGCCGTGATCCGGGGAAGAAAGGATCGGACGGCTGGAAACCCACCGCAGTATAAACACGGTTTTTATCATACATGTTTTTCTAAAAAAAAGGAATCTCTTTATTAATAAAGTTATTATTAATTTATTAAACTCAATTATTCATTATTTTAATAATAATTATGTTGTCAAATAATTTAATCAAGACTAATTTATATTATTATTATTAAACCATTCTTATTTAAAATATATTATTGGTTAAAAATATATATATATATATATATTCATTTAATCAAAACGTTTTATTATATGTATATATATATATTTTGCAACATCAAAAAATTAATATTAGATTGACAATATTATTAATCCTTAATTATTAATTACATACTATTTCATTAAAACATGACACAAGTATATATATTTTAATTCCCCTTGCTAGTTAACTATCCTATTTTTCTTAATTAGAATGTAACATTTAGTGCAACTATATTTTATCACACATACAAGTGTGTGTTGGTGAAAATATTAATACCACAAAACACACAAGTGAAAGGAACCATAATTTGACGTAGTTTCTAAAATAATTAATAAAAGGTTTAATCATACGAGAAATAAGGTATCTATTTTGATGCAAACTCATAAATGAAATTCAACAGGTTTGATATAACTAGAAAACAATTGTTTAATTATTTAATTAAAAAGTATAGTGGAAGAGGACAATAATATTAATTCTTTCCTTTTAATACATAAAATACAAATCTTATTTTTTGAAAACAAAGGATAATTAACATTGAGGTCATTTAAAACATTAAAGAAAACTACACATGTATCATTCGGATCATTTTATTTCCAACGGTCAAAATGATCATTGGATTCTTTGGGAACCAACGGTCGGATTTATGGTCGTTTGGGGTCCAACGGTTAGATTTATGATCGTTTGTGGTCCAACGGTCATCTTTGGTGATTATAAAAGAATTAGGTCTCGGGTGACCCTTACCCCAAGTGGCTGAAAGAGAAGCAAGGATGGTTCGTATGATCCCCTTAGTGTTGAGCACGGTCGCGGTGGCGTCAGCCATTCTTACGTTCCTTATGATGGATGCTCGAAATCCTTACCGCATACTCGGGCTCCTAGTGGTTCTAAGCAGTCTTCCCATCGTTGTAATCGGATTCTTGGTTGGAATCCTTGGTTAGTGATGTTTTGATTGTGGGAAGTTGTAAACGTCATGTTTCTTAATAAATGAGTGTTCCATTCATGCTTGTTGTTACGTTTTTCGTTTATTTTCATTTTCTTTTTAAAGCAAGATGGTCCAACTAAAAGGGGAAACATATCATTACACAAAACATGAATTCTCGGGTTGTTACATAGTATGAGAAAAAATAGTGTTCATTGTGTGATGAGTAGAGGATAGGTGGTGACCTTTTTTTAGTATTAGATAGGACAAACTTGTAATTTTTTTTAAAAAAAAGGTGCACCCATGTCTTTCACATTACAAAAGGATCCAATCTAGATATTTATAGAGTCATAGATGATATAAGATCCAATTATGTTCATCCCATGGAAATTATACATGTTTTTTTTCTTTTTAACACTTATCATTTTTGTTAATCACTCTGAAATCCCATTTTCACCTTAACCGCAGTAAAAGATGTGACTTCTTCCACTATTCATTATTAACCAAAATTAGGTTGATATTATTAGATAATATAATTTTTTATGATTTCAAACATGTAATACATTTTTAAAAATCCAATTCACATAAGTGGAAATATTTCATTTTAAATAAATCCTACAGAAATAATGAAAAAGTAGTTTTTCAAAAAATGTATTTCTCAAGCATAAAATAATTTTATATTGACTATATGGAATGTTAAAATCACTGTTTGAATTCAAATTAATATTAATAGATAAATTATCTATAAATTTTATTTAAATCATTACTCATTATGTTTTTTGATTAATTAAAATGGAGAATCCTTGTGCACTATAAAATAGTTTTAAAAAAATATCTTTTTAAAAACAAAAAAAAATTAATTTATTCTAAAATAAAATATAAATATTATTTATATTAAATTAATTATTTTAATTATAAAAAAATAATAATAATTTGGTATGAAATAAGATTCAAAAAAATGATAATTTGTACTAAGTAATATTTTGAAATGAAAATAAAATTTTAAAAACATAAGTATTTTTTTACTATTCATTGAAGAATTACTATTTTCTTCCACCATATGTTAATGTTGGTGTGATAATTTTAAAAATGAATTTATTTTTTCAATATAAATTTTCAAAAAACTTATTCTAATTAGTTTTAATATTTTTTCATAATTAGTAATAAAAACTATTTTGGGTGAAAACATATTTTTGATAAATAATATAACATTGGTAAAAATTGATTCATTATTTACTGAAAATTTATCAATATATTTATATAGATAATGATATTTATATATAGATATATATAAAAAAATTATATAATTTTATTCGTAACCACAAATTTAATGGCAAGGTTATATTGGTCATAATAAAATTAATTATATTTTAGGGTTCATTTAAGCTCGGTGTGTTTGCCTTATACTCTACTGGGTATATATTATTTTTCTAAAATCCAGTGGTGTAAAATTATCCCCCACCCATAAAAAAATATGTCCTTGAAATTTGAACATGGACACAGTAAATAACTGTTTTTCATTTAAAAAAACTATTATTGAAATCTAACATCGTATAAAGGGTTAATAGTCTTTCCACCAGAAAGAGAGGGAGACATTTATAAAGTGTATATATAATAGCACACAACTATGATTCCCCTTAAGGAAAAATTGGTGGGAAGTTATGATATGGACATGTAAGAAAACATTTATTCCCAAATATTTATGGGGAGTGTCCTAAATAATTGGACATAATAAATTGAATGGTCATGATAATGTTAACAAAAAAACATTAGCCAATTATGTGGGAAAAAGACAGTCATTTCCTCGGAAATAAATGTAATTTTATAAAATATTTATTTTAAAGTCTTATTTACTAGGGTTTAGTAATTCCTTATTATCAATCTTTGTAAATTAAGTAAATATACTTACTAAATAATTTGAATTTCATATATAAACCAATTTAATTCAAAATAAAATATTTTTTTTATATGCTTTGTATTCAACAATAGCTTTTCTTGCCCCAAGCACTAATTTTTCAAAAAGATCACATAATAATAAAAATAAAAACATATACTCATCATATCTTTATAAATAAACCAAAAATATAATGGTTGGAGAAATTTAAGATAATTACCATAAAAATAAACCATTATATAATGAAATAACACATTAATATATGAGATTCAATATTAATACACGATATCCAAACTAAATAATTAAATAAATACATAACCCAATATCTCAAATATAATCAATAACTTCTATATTTAATATGTTTATAACATAAATGTTTGTCACATACCTTTCAGAATATAAGACAGAAAAATAGTGATTATCTTCTAAAATAACATTAAACACTTAATCACCATATAAATTTTTAATCCCATGGTTATTTAAAAGATTAAACACTAGTCTCCATAATTAATTCAATATCCAAGGTCATATAAAAAAAGGTTCTCAGTTCCTAAAATCCTTTTTCCCCAAAAAAATAATATTATACAATCTGTTAAATCAATGTTTTACATATAGTTCTACCCAATAAATGATATACTATAGTGTAAAAAATCACATTACTGTCACAACACATAAAAATTTAATATGGGTGTCTAATACATTTAACATATGATGAACATCAATCTTATATAATCTTTATGGTATGCACATATATTTAAAAATACCTCATTAAAACACTATAATCCTAAAAGTTATCTAAACCCTCCAACAATACCATCTATAACAGTCAAAAACCTATACTCCCAAATCTAGTATTGAAATCCTAAACATCACATTTCTATATTTCAAACTAACAATCATTACCCAATTTTTACCATCTCAATCTCACAGCATAAAAAAAATACTGGATCACTTACATACATCGGGATATTTTAGGTTTATATTTTCAGATAATTATGACCCAATCATACATAAAAAACACTCATGACATCAAGATATTATTTTCCCCCCTAAACCCAAATTTTTATATTCAATATTATGTAACAAAAATATCCCACAAAATCATCAGGTTGTACACCTTTCAAGACAAAATTAATTTAATCATCATTTATTAATATATTGGTAAGAGGAAACATAAGAAGTGTGAGATCAAATTCTTAGTAAGGGTAGAAATAAGCATTAATAATAAAATTTTATCATTTATCAGAATAAGAAGAATAAGGGTATGATGTCACAATCAGATTCCATGATAATAACATAAAATAACTCATAACCATCAATGGTTGGATCATCAAACATGAAACATTTCATATGGCCTTAACAAAGTGTGAGATTCATAAGAATCAATAACCATGAGCCATGCGATTTCTATTGATGGAAAATAAATCATTAAACCCTATTGTAATCATAAAAAAAACTTTCTATATATTTGAAAATTGCATTTATATATTCCTTACATAACACATACAAATGGAATAAACAAATAGTCGAATTTAATATCCAATGCATCAAGTTAATCTTTGGGAACTCCCATCATATATTCTATATCAGGCTCGCCTAGTTCTATTTTGTCAAACCTATTTTCTGAAAAAATTCTAAGAACAATAACATTATTAATGTTCCTAGAGAATTCCTTTCATTATACAACTCTTAGACACTACTATTATTTCCTTAATAACTTGATGAATAGATGGAAATTAAATTTTTTCCCTGAAAATATCTTTGAAACATGATTAACTCATATAAAGTAAATGTTCTCCATAACACTCTCTTCAAAACATCATTAACACATAGAAATTAAATGTGCTCCTTAAAAATTTATCCTTTTCATGATAAACCATTGTAGAATAAATGGGTTCTATAAATCAAAAGAAACTGTCATAATTTATCTAGAAAAATAATAAGAGTGGTATCCTTTAAACATTTCTCGGTGGAAAATTTGTAACATCAATGGTTTATTTATGCTGATGAATGTAAATACCATTAAATTAACATCAAAATAATTCTTTATGAAAATTAAAATTTTCACTTTTAGTAACATCAACCGATGTGATCTAATATGAAAAAAAATTATGAATGATCACTTTGATTATATCTTGAGGAAAATATCCTTCTAATTTTATAAACAAATATTATATGTGTTAAAAATTCTCAAACATTAATTGAATTTTTTTCCCGAAAACATTCCCTTTGAAACATAGAAATAAATCATTGAATCATTGAGTGGTCATGATGGAGATAAAATTCGTTCATGTTTATAAATATTAAAAATAAAACCTCCTTTAAAATATTATTTTAGTGAGTCAAAGTAACCCCTTTATAAAATATTAAGTCTCAGATCACATCTTTATTTAGTTTTATCCCTCATTTTTCTTTAGTTTAACAACATTTAACTTGTGTTTTCATTCCTCTATAAATATTGTTGGTGAATTATATTTTGAGGCTGAAGATAATTTTAGGGGTAAAATGACCTAATGTTTTGGGATATATGTTTTTTTCAATTAATGGAGTCCCAGTACTAAGGATGGAATGGAATACAAGGGTTTTCCATGAGTTTTCAAGGATTTATTAGTGGTGCATGTTATTTCTGTAGAGGCATAGTTGAAAGTTGTATGATGGAAAATTTCACTCCCTGGTCATGATCTATGATGTGAACCTATTCGCAAGAATACAAAGTAAACAGATTCATAGTGTGTAATTTTTACATGTTAATACACTAGATCACTTCACGAAATGGTTGATCAGGGTTATTTTAACCCGAGGATATATGTTTTTTTTGGAATATGTTATAAATTGAAAAATTTAAATCATGAAAGGGTTTCACATAGTGAATATCTTAGAACTAGTAGTTTAAACAATGATGTGTGTATGATTTTTTTATCATCCAAGTAGATCTCTCTCTCTCTCTTTAATGCTAGGGTGACACCAAAACATTTTTGAGCCATTATTTCCCTTCTAAATGATTCAATCAACCATCATTGAGTTGCGTCACTATAGTTTTCCCCTCCCTTATTCTTATTATCATTTATTGTGATGGGATGTCTTGTCCTCCCTTGACTCGGTTTTTTATCATGGTGTTTTTGTGGTAAAGAATTTTCCCTGGACTACCCACACATTTTTTCTATGTTGGTGTTAACATTTTAATGTCTTGCTTCAATCTCCATATAAAGGTAGGTTGTATAAAAAATATCTATATGGTTTGTTTATATTTGTTCAAGTATGTTCAATGTTATGTGATTTCATTGACATAACCTCAACATTAAAAAAGTATATTGGGTGATAATATAAAAAGTGTATGGACTAATATTGGGATCTATTGGATTCAATGGTGTTTATACCTGGCATGGAGCTACCTTTAGAGTGAGCCTACCTTGAAAAAATAATATACTGGATGATGGTCGAAAATATGTTTTAGCATGAAATCAAATCTAAGGGGAGTACTTTTGATAGATTCGACATGAAAAATGGATGTCTTAATTGTTGAATGATTGGTAATGATTTTATATAAATGTGTGTGTACATTGGCATGGTAATGTATTATGATATAATTCAATGAATGAATGGATAATTGGTAGGAAAATGGTAATTTAATAAATAGACCATTTTGAATTTAGATATTACGTTGGGTTAATCATGCTACTATGATTTTTTCTGATATATCATGAAATGCTTACACAAAAGGATATTCCTCATGATGATGAAATTATTATTTAAAGGTCTTTTTCTAGTGACGCTAAAATTCTTATATAAAGGGATTCTCTTAGTGATGAAATAATTCTTATTTAAATGTATTTTCTTGGTGATGCTGAAATACTTATATAAGGAGCTTTTCCTAGGGATACTAAAATTCATATATAAATGAATTTTCCCAGTTATGATAACATTATTATGTAAAGGGAGTTTTTGTGTTATGTTATAATTTTAATTTTTCTTGTCCCGGTTTTCTAGTTTTTAAATTGTATTGTGGTTTTGGTGGGAATTGTTATGCGACATTGTAGAGACCCGTATCTTGACGTACATTGACTTTACATTACATTTGCGGAATACTTAGTACATAACAGAAACACACACACAAGGATCGTAATAGTTTAGTGTCTTTGGAAACTCGGAATAAAATCTTCTAATCGTGGTGAAAGATCTTCAACATCTCACATAACGATCTTCCTTTTTTTTTACCTAAAACATTTCTTTATATCCTGGGGAAAAGAAAACATAAAAGGGTGAGCTCAAATGCTCAGCAAGGGAAAATAAAGGAAATAAAAATCATATCATATCTTTTTGAAAATCAAAACCTGCAAAAGAGATCATAATATCTTAACATGGAATAAATCATAGAAGTGAAAATGAGATCCCCATAATCATAACATAAAACTTGAAACTTTGTGGAATGCACACATAATCATGGAAAATCATTTCTTGTTAGTCATGACTCATTGCCAAGACTATCATAGTGGACAAAGTCCCTTTCTGAACCGAGTTCACTCCTCGTTTCAGTCCTGTATCACTGAACCGAAATAACCTTCTGTTCCAGCCATGTCTATCTCATGAGATATAAAATCTTTACCCAATGCATTGGAGGGAGATATAGGTCCCACCCATCTTATAATGAATCCTTTCTTATGTGTGCCACATAATCATAAACCATACATCATAGCGTAACCCATGTAATAAAAATGGGATTCATAAACAACATGACATCATAAAACAATTCATATAAGATAAAGGAATTCATAAAAATGTTTCCATCACAACATAATCAAATCCAGGTAATAATAGGGATAAAAATAGAACCCTTTTATTAACTTAGATGGAAAATAATTTTGATAAAATACTTGAACTCCATTCTTGAGGAAAATATCCTTTCTAATTTAAAAACATTTTTCCTTTCATAACATGTCATACGACTTTAAAATAAAAGAAGTTGATTAAAAATAAACTTGAAAACTTTTAAAGGAAGCTTCTTGGAAATAATGTTTTAAAAATCCATTCATGCCGTATAAGTTAAAAAAACATTCTTCGTACTTTTGTCGGAAAAGTCAAAAAGTACCTCGTACGGAAAAACGACAAAAGATTCCTTTCATATTCTTTACTAAAAACTCACCTAAGGGTAAAATTTGATTTAAACTATTGCAAGTGGATGGAAACAATATTACATATTGAGGGAACATGGATGTGGATGATAAAATACACCCCAGTAAATACTTACGAATAAACAATCTCGGATAAAAATGAGATTGTGATATTTACCTTACCTTAGGTCCGATTTGATTTGTACGTGTCCGAAGCTCCTCTTCTTTGGAACGCCTCTTTGAATTATCCACTTAGGGAACTAAGATTGGTCTTTGAAGAAGACCAGGACCTCTAGGATTATTCTAGGGAAGTGGAGATGAGAAAATGGCAGGGGTTGGCCGAGCTTGAGTGCTCAAATTGGTGTGAGGAGGAGGGGGAGGAGGTGCCCTTTTATAAGGGAGGAGAGGGGCACCTTAGGAATATCTCAAAATATTATTTTATATTAAAGTCAAAATCGGTTTATAATGGTTCCAAAGGGTCTTATATCGAAACTAAAGTGGGTATGGGTCGAAATCCTATCATCCAATAGGATTTAGACAAGTTTAGGGTATTATTTTAACCTTATCAATTAGATTTAACTCTAGGTTAAATAATTTAACTTTTACCGTGTCTTTTTGTTTTCTTTCACTATATGGTTAATACACTTACTATAACATGCCAAACGAACCCCAACTTGTATATTATTAATAAATTTATCCTTATCTAAGTCATTTGGCCGAACCTTAGATTTTTAGGAATAAAATAACAATTAATAATATAATATTTGATTTAAAAACTATTTTGTGTCAATTTTGACACTATTTGATATATGATTTTTGTGAAAGTCATAACAGAATTATATGTTCGCACCAAGATGATTAAATCAACAATAATATATCATAGTAACCTAGAAAATTATTGGAATTCATAAAAAGTCTTAAATTACATTTATTTTGGTATTTATTTTATCAATTATGTCAATATTTCATTAATAAGATAATTACTGCATCATCTTTGTGTCATAAATAAATTAAATTATTTGATGTCTAAAAATTACAAATAAAATACCATCATGTAGGAAGTCTTTTTAGCTTTCTAATGAATATTTAAAATCTAATTTAGCTTATGTATAACCCCATAGTAAAAATGATTTATTACTAAACTTTGATTTTAACTATTTTAACCCTTCTTTAAATAAATTAATAATAAATGTCCTAATCTAATCCATGTGGGCCTAAATGGTCATATTTTATTCCTAAGTTTGTTTTTGGTCGAATTACACTTGTCCAATAGAATTAGGACATGTGTTAGGGTAATATTAATATCATATTTACCCTTAGTTACCCTATTTACTATTAACTGCGGTAAAAATAGTAAAAAGTTACTATTCACCAAAATATTATTTTTATCTCATTGAACCATATTTTACTTACTGATATCAACCGTGTCTGTCGGATTTTTGAAATTCCATTCACATAAGCGGTAAAAATTAAGTTTTATAAAAAATTCCGTTTTTTAACTACCACTTAGTAGTTTCATTATTCATCAAAAATTGATGTTTTTCAGAACAATGCCAAAATTTCATCCTAAGCTATATTACATATCCCGAATTCAAAAATGAAATCTATTTTAACAAATTCATAACATAGAAGTTGCATTAATTAATTTTATAATTAAATCCCGCTGTTAAAATAAAGAGCGTGTTTTTAGGAAACAATATATATCAAAAGATTGACACTTGATTATGTCTGGTTTAAATGTGAAATTACAACCAATTACCAAAATTGTATTAAATTGTAAAAATATATTCTAAATATACTTTAAAACCACTCAAATTAATAATTTATCTCTATTAATTATTTCGATTAAAAAAGTTGTTTTTAATTATAATTTAGTCATTTTCACTATTCATCAGAATATGGAAGTTATCCGAAATGTACCAAAATTTCACCTTAGGCTAAATTCGATACTCCGAATCCAAAAATGAAGTCCATTTTGAGAGCTAAATTTTCTAAAATTTAAAAATTGGTTATTACTATTCATAACGGCTAGTTTTAACAATATTTCGTGAAACTCAGTATTGCGTACTACACACGCTATCGAGGAAGGTTGTGATTGCGTGTAATGCAAGGCAAGTCAAGGATGTGTGTTGTGTAAGCTCCTTTTGGTGTAGCGTACAACACAATACATTAATAAAATTAAAAGAATATGTTTCATAAAATCTCGGGCTGTTACATTCTACCCCCCTTAAAATGAATTTCGCCCTCGAAATTCATCGGGGTTATAAATGGTTTACTATTCGAAAGTTTCTTTAAAAGAAACCCACATCGTAAGAAGGAATACCAAAACCAATCTTTAAAAAACGTAAGTATGAAACGTAACAGTTACCCAAATAATCTAATCACTGGGTTTCCACATAGGTGAAAATATGGATATGGAAGAAAAATCTAACCATCATGTTCTGATGGAGAGTGGTAGAGAACATGGCTATGGAAAAGCCAACAATCACAAATCCATAAATTTGTGATGATCTAAGGTACCATCCGATTCATCAGGTATAAGATCACTAGGACAACATTTTTGGTTTTCAAGATCATTTCCCTAAAGTTGAAAATTTGAATTAGAATAAATACTTTCTTTATTTTGGTACAAACTCACTGTTGTTCATGCCTTGAACAATTTCCACTTCATATCTTAAATAAATGAAGTTGAATTTGTTATTCGTGAAGTGTTAGCAGATCATGTGATAGAATGACGGGTCATTCCATCTGTCTCAAACAAAAGGTTAGCAAAAATTATATACATAAGTCGATCTATAGTGAGATTAATCACATATGGTTCCTAAAATGGACTTATACTTCATATATCATACTGCTTAATATAATAAAACTAGTTTCTACTAAACAGGGACTTCCTGTAGGCCAGTGGTATGCGATAAAGGCCAGTCGCACTTCGGTTGTGGGTTCGATTCCCACAGCCTTGTCCGACGCAATGGGTTGTCGTCCATCCTGCAGGTTGTCCTTTTTCTAAAACTATATTACTATAACATCCCATCAATAATATCGAAAAAAAATTCTATCCTTAAACAATACTAACTTATGTCCAACATAATCCATTCCAATCTTTAGGCTTATCCATAATACTGCAATCCATTATCATAACATAGTGAAAACGATTACCAGAGATTTAATGCCATCGTCGATCCCCATATATCATAAGATATGTTTTTTTTGGTCCCATTCTAGACATTAAAAGTCCTTAATCATGTATTCTTTTGAATACCTTAGTGAAAACATGAATGCAATTAAAAGTTAACACCTTCCACATACCAAAATCCTCAAAATTCTATATACTCAAACCATGATATCACTTAGTCCTTATATCAATCATGAGCTCATGAATACTATTAAACATTTCGTTTTCTCGTTTTCCCTTCATTATGCGCATATCATCTTATTTCCAAAAATATCTCAATTACTTTGAATACCACATTAGACCAATACATAAATATTCCAATACTCCATGATACAATATTATTTTGGAATCCCCTTACATAAACACTTAATCATTCCACCACATCGTTGTCATATTCAACATCGCCAATAGTGATTGTATGTGACTTCCCTTTGTCCTTTGCCTTCAGTGGTTGCTCATGTTGATCATTACTAACCCTTGGATTAGGGCATTTATTAGCATAATGCCCCATTTCCTTGCACTTGAAGCATTGAAGTGTTGGTGGTGCGTTCTCTTTAGTGTTTGCTTTATTCACATCATTAGAAACCCTTTTTCCATTACTTCGACACTCAGCTGCTTGATGACCTTCTTTTCCACACTTAAAATATTTTCTAGTCCCTTTAAGACAATCTCCACCATGCTTCTTTCCACACTTTGAGCATAAGGAAACATTCATCTTCTTTTCACCATTATTCTGAGATTTCTCCTTGAACTCCATCTTTCGTTTCTTGTCAAACCCATGAGATGGATATGTAACACCAACTTCCATTTCTACCTTGATAGCACAACGCACAATTTCTTCATAGCTACTGAAGTCTCTTATAGCTAATTCCTTTCGAAGACTTGGTTTTAAGCCAATGAAAAATCGATCAACTTTACTTTCAGGTTGGATGATAATGCCAGATGCATACCTTGCAAGTCTTGTAAAATTCGCTTCGTATATACCAACAGATTCATCATCCTTTTGCATTAGTTCAAGAAACTCCTTCTCCATCTTTGTTCAAAGAATACAGGGGAAGTACTTATTGAAAAATAAGTTCTTGAACTCGCCCCATTCCATGGACTCAATTTCATCTCTTTGTCTTGTATTCTTAATAAGATTCCACCATTGATCAGCATCTCCTTCCAAACGATACACTGCTAGGATGACTTTATAATGTTCATAACATTGAAGAACTGAAAATATCTTTTCAGTAGTACTAATCCATTGTTCCGCAACTAATGGATCAGTAGACCCACTGAAAGAAGGTGGACTTTGCCTCATAAAGGACTCAATAGAATATTGTTCCCTTCTCTGCTCATTTGGAAGTCCAGAATGATTCATAGCTTGTGTAAGTATAGCAATAAGATTTTGCACTCCATCTCCCATAACATTTGTTTGTTCAGGAGGAAAATCATTACATTGTCCAGTGCATTGATCAACATGGTTCCTTCGGGTTCCAACCATCGTCTAAAACCCAAAAAGAATAGTGTGAGAGGCAAAAATCATGCTAAGGAAAACAACATAATAAAGGGTGAGTACCCTTAATATCTAACATCTTAGGTTAAATTCTAATATCGTTACCGTAGTTCTAGGACTATATCCTATACGTATACTTATCCTTAGGGACATCCCTAGACATACCTTTGAAATATCTCTAGGGATCTCACTAACGCTTTTGCATCCTATTTTCCAAAGGTTGACTAAACCTTTCCTCTGATACCAACTGTAGAGACCCGTATCTTGACGTACATTGACTTTACATTACATTTGCGTAATACTTAGTACATAACAGAAACACACACACAAGGATCGTAATAGTTTAGTGTCTTTGGAAACTCGGAATAAAATTTTCTAATCGTGGTGAAAGATCTTCAACATCTCACATAAAGATCTTCCTTTTTTTTACCTAAAACATTTCTTTATATCCTGGGGAAAAGAAAACATAAAAGGGTGAGCTCAAATGCTCAGCAAGGGCAAATAAAGGAAATAAAAATCATATCATATCTTTTTGAAAATCAAAACCTGCAAAAGAGATCATAATATCTTAACATGGAATAAATCATAGAAGTGAAAATGAGATCCCCATAATCATAACATAAAACTTGAAACTTTGTGGCATGCACACATAATCAAGGAAAATTATTTCTTGTTAGTCATGACTCATTGCCAAGACTATCTTAGTGGACAAAGTCCCTTTCTGAACCGAGTTCACTCCTCGTTTCAGTCCTGTATCACTGAACCAAAATAACCTTCCGTTCCAGCCATGTCTATCTCATGAGATATAAAATCTTTACCCAATGCATTGGAGGGAGATATAGGTCCCACCCATCTTATAATGAATCCTTTCTTATGTGTGCCACATAATCATAAACCATACATCATAGCGTAACCCATGTAATAAAAATGGGATTCTTAAACAACATGACATCATAAAACAATTCATATAAGATAAAGGAATTCATAAAAATGTTTCCATCACAACATAATCAAATCCAGGTAATAATAGGGATAAAAACAGAACCCTTTTATTAACTTAGATGGAAAATAATTTTGATAAAATACTTGAACTCCATTCTTGAGGAAAATATCCTTTCTACTTTAAAAACATTTTTCCTTTCATAACATGTCATACGACTTTAAAATAAAAGAAGTTGATTAAAAATAAACATGAAATCTTTTAAAGGAAGCTTCTTGAAAATAATGTTTTAAAAATCTATTCATGCCGTATAAGTTAAAAAACATTCTTCGTACTTTTGTCGGAAAAGTCAAAAAGTACCTCGTACGGAAAAACGACAAAAGATTCCTTTCATATTCTTTACTAAAAACTCACCTAAGGGTAAAATTTGATTTAAACTATTGCAAGTGGATGGAAACAATATTACATATTGAGGGAACATGGATGTGGATGATAAAATACACCCCAGTAAATACTTACGAATAAACAATCTCGGATAAAAATGAGATTGTGATATTTCCCTTACCTTAGGTCCGATTTGATTTGTACGTGTCCGAAGCTCCTCTTCTTTGGAACGCCTCTTTGAATTCTCCACTTAGGGAACTAAGATTGGTCTTTGAAGAAGACCAGGACCTCTAGGATTATTCTAGGGACGTGGAGAGGAGAAAATGGCAGGGGTTGGCCGAGCTTGAGTGCTCAAATTGGTGTGAGGAGGAGGGGGAGGAGGTGCCCTATTATAAGGGAGGAGAGGGGCACCTTAGGAATATCTCAAAATATTATTTATATTAAAGTCAAAATCGGTTTATAGTGGTTCCGAAGGGTCTTATTTCGAAGCTAAAGTGGGGATGGGTCGAAATCCTATCATCCAATAGGATTTAGACAAGTTTAGGGTATTATTTTAACCTTATCAATTAGATTTAACTCTAAGTTAAATAATTTAACTTTTACCGTGTCTTTTTGTTTTCTTTCACTATATGGTTAATACACTTACTATAACATGACAAACGAACCCCAAATTGTATATTATTAATAAATTTATCCTTATCTAAGTAATTTGGCCGAACCTTAGATTTTTACGAATAAAATAACAATTAATAATATAATATTTGATTTAAAAACTATTTTGTGTCAATTTTGACACTATTTGATATATGATTTTGTGAAAGTCATAACAGAATTATATGTTCTAACCAAGATGATTAAATCAATAATAATATATCATAGTAACCTAGAAAATTATTGGAATTCATAAAAAGTCTTAAATTACATTTATTTTGGTATTTATTTTATCAATTATGTCAATATTTCATTAATAAGATAATTACTGCATCATCTTTGTGTCATAAATAAATTAAATTATTTGATGTCTAAAAATTACAAATAAAATACCATCATGTAGGAAGTCTTTTTAGCTTTCTAATGAATATTTAAAATCGAATTTATCTTATGTATAACCCCATATTAAAAATGATTTACTTATTAAACTTTGATTTTAACTATTTTAACCCTTCTTTAAATAAATTAATAATAAATGTCCTAATCTAATCCAAGTGGGCCTAAATGGTCATATTTTATTCCTAAGTTTGTTTCTGGTCTAATTACACTTGTCCAATAGAATTAGTACATGTGTTAGGGTAATATTAATATCATATTTACCCTTAGTTACCCTATTTACTATTAACTGCGGTAAAAATAGTAAAAAGTTACTATTCACCAAAAAATTATTTTTATCTCATTGAACCACATTTTACTTACTGATATCAACCGTGTCTGTCGGATTTTTGAAATTCCATTCACATAAGCGGTAAAATTAAGTTTTATGAAAAATTCCTTTTTTTTAACTACCACTTAGTAGTTTCACTATTCATCAAAAATTGATGTTTTTCAGAACAATGCCAAAATTTCATCCTAAGCTATATTTCATATTCCTAATTCAAAAATGAAATCTATTTTACCAAATTCATAACATAGAAGTTGCATTAATTAATTTTATAATTAAATCCCGCTGTTAAAATAAATAGCGTGTTTTTAGGAAACAATATATATCAAAAGATTGACACTTGATTATGTCTGGTTTAAATGTGAAATTACAACCAATTACCAACATTGTATTAAATTGTAAAAATATATTCTAAATATACTTTAAAACCACTCAAATTAATAATTTATCTCTATTAATTATTTCGATTAAAAAAGTTGTTTTTAATTATAATTTAGTAATTTTCACTATTCATCAGAATATGGAAGTTATCCAAAATGTACCAAAATTTCACCTTAGGCTAAATTCGATACTCCGAATCCAAAAATGAAGTCCATTTTGAGAGCTAAATTTTCTAAAATTTAAAAATTGGTTATTACTATTCATAACGGCTAGTTTTAACAATATTTCGTGAAACTCAGTATTGCGTACTACACACGCTATCGAGGAAGGTTGCGATTGCGTGTAATGAAAGGCAAGTCAAGGATGTGTGTTGTGTAAGCTCCTTTTGGTGTAGCGTACAACACAATACATTAATAAAATTAAAAGAATATTTTTCATAAAATCTCGGGCTGTTACAGACATGCTCAGAGATACTCTGTCATGGGTCCAACATATGTTTATTATTATATAAAAATAAAAAATTAATTAATAAACCTGATTATCATTTTATTACATTAATTTATTATCATACTAGTTTGTTCAAACATGGTGGTGTTGAACTACTAATTTATACTCACACCCTATTCAAGATGCAATTTGGTACCTGAGTATATTTCATTGATGTGGGTTTTTACATGGTAAAAATTCCTTATTAATGACTCTTGTTTCTAGCTAGGTTAGATTTTAGAGAATAGATCAACATGGAGTTTCAAACCATGGTATATTGATTTTATTTATGTTAGTTTGGTAATTATTTGTATTAATTTTAGTTATACATTTTGATACATTATATTATATCATTACATTATCTTATTAAAATTACTTGATTATTGAGTTCACATTTATTTTTTGGTCTATCTTTTATGATGTACGGTCTCAAATTTTTTCAATAACTCTAATATTTTTTATATATTTAAACTATATATGAGAGCATATAGTGTAACCACTATATTCCCTAAAAACCCACTACTATTTTGAATCCTCTTTTTTATGGTTAGGTGTGCCTGAGGACCTATAATCAACCTAGTTTATCCATGTGAGAGAGTACCAGGTCAGGGATGTTACAAAGTAGTATCAAATGAAGTAGGTTTTTTTTTCTATTTCATTACTATTTGGGAAGGTATGAAGGAGACTACGATGTGTTTGAAAATTGATGTTATCTTATGGATGGGTATATTTGAACCATTTACTAGGTAAAATTGGAATACCTAGTGCGGTTATTATTTTTCATGGCATTTGTTTGCTATAATTGATATTATTTCAACCTGAAAAATTTACAAGTTATGTGATGATGTTGTTTCTTGAGATTTATACTCATGTCCTGATATGTAAATGGATGAGTATGAATGTGTCATGATAGGCATATAGGGATACATATTTTCAAACATTTTTCATGTTTGGGATGTGTTTATGTCATGTCCTATTTTATTCATATGTAATGTGGAATGAGGTACCTATTATATTTGATAAAGGAAATGCAAGAAACGATTTTTCATCCTAATTAACTTGTTATCCCATTTTTAGAGAGGCCATGAGCCCGTGGTTCTCTATTTTGTCACCATTTGAGGATTACCTCAATGCCATCCAGTGTTCTGTGGAGTGTGTTTGTCCTAGAGATATAATTCCCCCACATCATATTTGAATTTAGAAATAGGGTAATAGTAATCTAAATTCTCCTAATACATCAGAACAGTAGCTTCATATAGTATCAAGGGATCAAATGGATGTTTATCTCTATGAAATATTCTTATGGGTCATGAAATCCATAAAACGGGAGACTATTAACACTGCTTCCTTGATGTATATATTGATGAGAGAGTTATAGATACAAAATCCACCTATGTTCATTAGGGAGGGAATCCCACAATAAATTTTGTTCTTAATCAGTTTTGAACAAATTTTCTTCAATAACATTGATACACCTAGGGATAAAAGGTTGTAGATTTATACAAACTTTATTCATGGAATAGCTAAACATTGGGGGGACATAATGGTGATTGTTGAATATAAAGATGAGTTATCCTTTATAGATTTCAAGTAAAATTTTCTATGTCAATTCAATCCTTAAATGTAGAGGAATGTGAAGGGTATCAAATTCATGCACTTGGCCTAGGAGAGAATGTATGTGATAGAAAATGTTGTAAGATTCACCAACATGTTTCCATTTTCCGCATATTTATAAGGTGAGGTAATTTATAGGACAAGGTTTTTCTAGGATTGGATTCACTTTTAGATCTAATCATAGGTGAATGTTTGTTTCCTATGTAAAATTTTGGACATGATGAAGCAGGATTTCATCGTAGAAGGTAAGCTGAGAGAGTCCATAGTTTTCTATTTTAGTATTTTACCATGATGAACTAGGAGATCCTATTCTTGTTGAATGGGGTGTTTCTATTATAGTTATCTGCAAGGAAATAATGTATAGATTTTTCGAGGAAATGGGAAACCAAATTAGTATCATGTAACAAAGTTGTGGGATAAGTGTGTCATGATTGTTTACAGGTGACCTCAGTGACCATACCCAAATTTTGAGTGTCGCGATTAAGGTAGTCTAGGTCACATGAAGTGGTTTTGTATTGGAATATAGTATTAGTGTTGTGTTTGGGTATTAGGATAGGTATTAGAGTCTGATAAGGAAAGAGTTTTCCATTAGCGTACTGGTATCCGGAGTTCTATAAGACATTTAGGTTGTGGAAGTGGGTGTCGTACTCCAATACATGAGTGGTATCACTAGGAACATGAAATAAAAAATGGGAGTTAAGTCATATGGTAATTTTAATTTCACATTATTTAGTATTCTCTGATTATTTTGGATATATGGACTTCTTCCATCATAGTTACAATTATTGTATTATCTACTTTAGGATGAGATTTTCTTGATACAGGATCATTAAATAATTTTATATCTTCTCTTTTTGAATGTATATTTGTCTTTGGTATGGAATATTTGGATGTTTCCTCACTATCAACACACCATTGGGTGTGTAATAATAAATTATGAAACAGTAATAGACATGTCCTCTTGAAATTGTGGGTTAATACATCATTTGGTAACTGTCTGTATAGTAAGTGGTAGGATTTTATTTCATTCTAGATATTAACATCCTACTTATATATCAAGCCCATGTCAAATTTTGTTAGACAAGAGTTACATTTTTATCTCCAAAATAGGGTACCTATTTTTCCAGCGTGAGTGGGATCTTCAAGATGGTCTTGTTTGAAAAATTCCGAGTAGAATTGATTTACACATGGATTAGACAGAAGTTATTTCTCTAGGTGATGGTGAAATGTAAAATGTTACTTTTCCGATAGTGTTATATTTTATTCAGGATGTATTTTATGATGAGTTCCCTGTATTACAACCTGATCTGTAGAAAAAGTTCACGATTGATTTAGTGTTGGGAGAAGAGAAAGATTCAATCCCACTTTACATGATTTCACAATTAGTGCTGCAGGAGTTGATGGTTTATATTGAAAATCTAGATTCTAAAGTTTCCCTATAGCTGAGTATGTCATCATATGTTTATATAATTATTTTTTCCTTCATTAATGATGGGAATTTGTGATTCTATGTGGACTATCATAGATTATACCAGATAACTGTCAAGAACTGATATCCCCTATTGTGCATCAATGACCTCTTTGACCAACTGAGAAGTCCCTTGATTTTATCTATGGTAGAAATGATATATGGGTTTCAGTAGTGGGGAGTGAAACTATAAGACATTTTTAAGACTAATTTTAGTAGTATTTATGGATTTTACATGTTAATAGTGATGTTTTTTTGTCATAAAAATGCACTGACGGTATTGACAACCATGAAGAATAGAATTTTTCATCCTTCACTTGATCATTTTTTGGTTCTTTTCGTCCATTAAATATTATTCTACACTCAATAAGCATACAATCATTCCAATCATCTTGAAATAATCTTTTATTTATTGAGAGGGCATAATAATAATTCTAATCTAACAAAATGATGTTTTTGTAAAGAAAAAGTGAAATTTTTGGGCCATGTCATTATAGAGGAAGAAGTGTTAATAGACCCGAAGAATATTTCATGCATTATATCCTAGAAATGGACCAAGAATGTATTCAATATTTATATTTTTCTTGTTCTAATAGATTAATATTATTATATTATAAAGGACTAATCATGTTTAGAAACATTGTTTTATGTGGTGACCATGAAAGGGGTGGTGTTTGTTTGTTCACATGCATAAGAGATAGATTTTCTGGAGCAAAAGGGTACAATGACCTCAATACTAATCCTTACCTTACCTATACTGCATAGGGCATATACTATGTATCATGACACATCCAAAATTGGACTCAGAGAAGTTTGGACGTGGGGGAATAGAGATGTTTCTTATAGATATAGATGGATGATACCATAAGAGAGGAATTATCCTACTAATGATATAGAGTTATCTGTAGTGGTACATTCCCTAATATGCTGAAGATGTTGTAATTTGGGTGATATGTTTGAATCATACGTGGACCATAAGAGCCTCGGGTACTAATTTTCTCAGCGATATTTGATCGTTTGATATAGGAGGTGAGTTGAGTATCTGCAGTCTTTCAAAATTAATTTGGATTATACATTGGGAATAATCCACATAATTTTTTATTTATTGATTTATAAAATTCAAACATAATAATTATGGTATTCTTGCGACCTATAATGGTTGATGAAACACATTTCCAACCTGCATCTAAATGTCTAAGATTACTATAGATGAGTAGCTATGAATTTGACAATTGTTTTATTTGGATCAAGATAGTTATGTTATCTCATATGTAAGGATTATCTCTAAGAGATATCATATATTTTGGGGTGCCATCTGGATAGTCTCTGGGTAGTGAAAATGTTCTTCTTTCCCATGGAATATCATGAGTTCCAATGATATTTCAAAATGATATGATTATAGTGTTTTATAATTCGAGATGAAAGGTACAAACAGGACATATAAATTTTATCATGATCTCCATATACAATACCAGGGTCCAGGAATAAAGAAGGAGGTAGCTGGCTTTGTGGAAAAAAATTCACATGTTTAAATGTGAAGGCCATGCATCAGAGGCAAGCTAGTAAATTGTAGACTCTTCCCATTATATAATAGAAATTGGGTGATATAAATATGGATTTTTTGATAGTATTACCTTGGATACATTGTAGGAATGATTTATTATGGGTTATTGTAGATCAAATGAAGAAGGTATCCTATATATAACATATTTTAATGACCTTCACTATCATTGATATTTTTACTCTTTATATGCATTAGATAGTCTAGACGCATAGTTTTCCAAGGAGAATAATTTATTATTTATTTCTTTGTTTCACAACTCATTTAGTGAAGGTTATATATAAGGACTTAGGATCATAGGTTCTTATGAGTACAATGCACCATCCTCAGACTAATGACCAATCTAAAATGACTATACAGATTCTAAAGGAAATTTTACAAGACAACATTATGGGAATTATTGGTTCAAGTAAGTGTTATTTATCAATCATGTAGTTTTATTATAATAAAAAATTCCATGCATTAATCTGAATGGAACCCTCAAAATAATTTTATGGTAGGATGTGTTGTTATATTCTTTATTTATTAGGGTAGCTAAGTTACGTCTTGATGGACCTAATCTCATGAAGGAGAGATCTATGTAGATTTATTCAAAAAATAATCAATTAGTAACTATATAGAGTAGGAAAAAATATTATTCATACTAGTGAAGACAACATTTGGAATTTGATTTTGGCCATCATGCTTTCCTTCAAGTGTCTTCTAGGTTTGGGTCATTCTATATCAGGAAATAAGAAAAGCTAACTCCAATGTTTGTTTTTTCATTTTGAGATAGGGGAATGAGTCAGTCCTATAGAATACTAATTAGACCTTCCATTGTGCTACAGTTCTATTCTTTTGTTGTTTCACTTATTATAGATTCATAGATATCATCATAACCCTTCTCATGTAGTCAACATTGATGACGGTGATCTTAGTGTGGATTCTTCCTTTGAGTAGCATTTTATATATATTCTAGACTATATTGAGAAGTATCCCCATGTATTATGAGTGATGTTGGAACATTAATGTGTTCAATAGGTGCCTATGGAGAGGGAATATGATTTGTAGTAATTATGTTTAGACTTCTTCACTGAGAGCCCATAGTGATTCTTAGTGTATCTCAGGGATGAGATATTATATGCTCGGGAGACCATAAGATCCCATATTTTTCTTTGTATTTTCCTCTATATGATTTGGTTGACCATATTTAATTTTGCTTTTCCTTCTTATTTAGGCCATTGTGCCCCAGTCTCTTTTGGGGATGCAGAGTATTTACAGGGTAAAATGGCCAAAGTTCTAGGTTTAATTTTTATTTGAATTAATGTCTTCTAGGAATGAAGGTATCAAGTGATTATGTGGGTTTTTATGAGTATTTATGGATTAATATGTGGTTCTAGATTATTATATGGATGATGGGATGAGATATATCTTTTGGAAACATTTTCATCATTATCATGATACATGACGTGAACTGGTTTCCTAAAATATGACATGGACTAGTTCAGATCCGTTATGGATACATTCCATGAAACTATTTAACATCATGAAAAGTTCAATCATCATTACTTTAACCTGAGGTGACTTATTTTTTATTTTATTTTATAAATAAAATGATTCAAGATATGTAAGTGTTTTACGATGTGAATATCTTGGGACTGGTGGTTTTAAACCACATTGTGTGTATGAATTTATTTTATCCATAGTGAAGCTCTCTCTCTGTCAATACCTAGAGTGGCTCTAGGTGATTTTGGAGTGATTCCTTCAATTTTAGATGAATCGATTGATCATTTTATCTCAGGTGAGATTCTTCTAATTGGGGTTTACACTATATTACACTCATTCTCTATTATCGTTGTGTGATCTATATGCAACCATTTAATCAGTTTTTGATCTTGATGTTTTTGTGATTTAGATTTTCATATTTTCACTATCACCTTCATTATTGTTTAGATTTTTCAATGGAAATCATTGGATTTATCTTCTGATAATAGTTGGTGTTCTAGTACTAATTCCTATAGTGTCTTTCTATTTTTTCACATATGTACAAATTCCTAGCTTGCAGAAACCTATAAGGAGAGCCTATACTGGAATAATAATGAACTAGAAAATATATTAAAATATTTCTTATCATGACATGTAATATTAGGTGATTTATTTTGATATATTCACCTGGTGAAATGCATTCCATTTTTATTGAATTACTAGTGATAATTTGTTATAAATGGTTCTATATACTAGCATGATAACTGATTAATGTATAATTTAATGAACGAATATATAATTGACATAAAATAGTAATTGGAAAAATAGACCATTGTTACATTTGGTGTTTTTAGTGTTATTCTAGTTGTTATAACTTTTTTTTATTTATGATGACATGATTATATAAAATTCTTGGACCAATCTTTTTAAATGATTATTTAAAGGGTTTCGCATGGTGATGATAAAACAGTTATATAATGTTCTTTTCATGATGATGCAAAAATTATAATATAAATGGATCTCCCCCCTGATGTTGAAATGATTATATAAATGGTTTTTCTGGGTGATGATCAAATGATTATGTAAAGGGAGTTTTTTTTGTGATGATGAAATTTTTGTAAAAAGGGATTTGATGGGTGATGCTGAAATGATTACTTTAAGGGATTTTCTGAATGATACTAAAGTGATTATATAAGTGTATTTCCCTATTTATGAATAAATACATGTATATAGTGATTTTACTGGTTATTCTATAAGTATTATTGGTCTTAGAATAGTAATCAGATTATTATATGTACTTGGGGGAACTTTTGGAATGGTTTTTCGAAATGATGTGATATATACCATCTTATTACCGAACTAGTATGATAATTATGTCATAGTTATTGATTACTTAATATGTGTAATTATATCTTTATTACATACACTAATTTTTAGATTGGTCTATTTATATGAAGTTGTGTCTACCTAATATGTTTTACTCACACACTATTTGGGTCACCATTTGTTACTGGATCATATTACACAGATTTTAGTTTTGTGTAAGGAAATGGGCCCCATTTTATATTTTATCTTGTTGTATGGGTTGAATATTGGAGATGAGGACAAAATGGGGTTTGGGACTAGAGTTTTTTGAGTTTATTTTGGAAATATTAGTATTTTCTCTTTATTTCATTGAATTTTTCATTTAGATGCATTCCAGATTGTCCTAACATTATCCTTTATTTATTATTGGATTATTCAATTGACATTGATTGTTTTGTTTATCTGATGTGATGTAATGTTTATGTTTTTTTAGTTCATCTAATATTTTTTTACATCCATTATATAATAAATTTATATGAGGTGGTACAGTCTGTCCACTATGTTCACCACACCCCCACTACTATTTTGGAAACCTCTTCTGTATGAGGAGGCACTCATGAGGTCCAGTAACCATCCTAGTTTTTCATGTGTGAGAGTACGAGGTCGAGGGATGTAAGATTATGAATATTATTTTTTAAAACATTTAAAATAAAGAAATATAATTTGTAGAATATCCCTAGGAAAACATTTATTTTTATAAATGGTAATTTATGATTTTTTTAAACAAGGATATGGAAGAGAAAGATTGATTATATAAAAGAAAATACATGATTAGAATCACTTAAAAATGAATTTCATGATGTTTCATTAGTCAATAATGGATGAAACCTAAAAAAACTTGCTTACCGATCTCATAAAATTTGTGGAATAAAGGGATTTTTTCATGAAATTATGACCGTACAATTTCCTCTAATGAAACCATTTATATAAACACGATTAGAAGAAAAAATATTTTAACAAAAATTCATTTTCACATTGGTAACCCTTCTGTAGTAATCCCATGAATTAATAACAATGATTAAAATTTAAATATCATTAACATTATGAGTTTCATTATATAAGAAATAAAAGGTTCATTATATAAATCACAAAAAATAACATAGGTTTATAATAGAACATTTGTCCCAAAGAAGAAAACATGGGATTATCAACCCTTACAATGATCATGACATTTATATAAGAATTAATCAATTAACAAATAATGTATATAAAATGTAAATTCACATAAAAACTAAAATATAACATGATATATTCAAAATTCATTATAGAAATTATCTTATAATTTGAAACATATTAAAGAAACCTTTCCAAGGAATTATGTTAGGAGTAACCCGGGTATCTTCAAGGAATTCATGATTCATTTTTTGAATTAAAAATATGTAAGGAGAAATTCTATAAAAAATATCCTGCATCATAATAATTCATGTATAAATAAATAAATTTTACCATTTACTTTAGTATTCCATATCACTAGATAAGTATACACTAAGAGGGATACACCCATTTATCATTTCAATTAAAAGTATAATAAGTCTATTATTATAACATTCCATTTAATTAATTATGTGTTCTCGTCCATTATCAATGAATACTGAGAATTAGGTAAATGTATTATGGCCAGATGGACTACCCACGGTAGGTAACACCATACATGCAATATTAAATGATAGTCCATGAAAACATGGATTCTATATAGAATCATCAATCTTGTTTTATAATAATTAGTCCTTAACTACTTATTATATTGGTTCGTCAATAAGGTATAACTTATTAGAGTTTAAAAACCTTCCACATACCAAATAATCAACCCAATAAAAAATTTTAGAGAGAAGACCACGATGAGGGGTTTTATTAGAAAACCTAATATTTCCATCAATAATTTAATTAATTCAAATTGCACATATCATATGAGTTAAACAAATCAATAAATCAAAATGATGTATTTAGAAAGCAATCCAAATATGGAAGTTTGATACCAACACAACAATTTTAATTAGCACACTATAACGGTGTTTTAGTCATAAGTAAACCTAAATTTATTACATCATTTTGTAAAAAAAACCAAAAGGTGTGGATCAAGTTGATTTTATTACATCTATCCATATGAAGGGGAGTCTAAACAACCTCATAAGGTGGACTTAGAAATCAATTCATGTAATTTTATATTTTACGAGTGACAACATGATAGTGTAGCATGATTCACGAAGGAAATATAAAAAAACAAGTAATCATAAATTAAAACTCATATATACCACCTACCTTATATGAAGGATAATTAAAAAATCAAATATAAAGTCTTGAATTAATATGGATCATGATAAATTGAAAAAACTGACAAACATCCAGAAAATACAGAGAATTATCTCTCGCCAAAATAGTATAACTGATGAGAATATTTATTATGGTAGGAGTAAGAATGAGTCTAATGCATACCATTATTCTTACAATTTGACATGTGGAACTCAAACATAGTCTAGATAGAGGAGTTCTATCCCAAGAAGGAGGAGAAGATAAGGGCTCTATGAGGGTTCTCTTGCACAGATGGAAAGAGGAGAAATAAAGGTTAATGAAATAAAACTGTTGAGGGGAAAACGGGAATTTCACCACATTTAATGACTTTAAAGGTTTTTTCACATGGTATTACAAAAAATGCACTGACTAATCTTTAGCTAACACCTTGAATGATGGCTCTCAGAGTTTATGTTCACGGTTTGGGAAACCATGCACAAACTGTGAATTTTCCCTCTGTCAAGACACCTGTAGTGAAAAATAGCCTTGTATCCACTCTCACATGGTAATACCAAACCATTAAATAGCTCCACCTCCACTATATTATCAACATGGTTCAAATGGTGGGATTTACAGTTCCAGAAAAATCATGGACCCTTACCTGTTATTCCTGATTTTGAGTTTTCAAAGCTTAGTTCTGTTGAAACTCAACAGAGCACCCATGCAACCCCTCAGGCCTTAAAAAAGTATAAAATCAACATATTTAATTTTAAAAACTCCTTTTATTATATTTCTATGATTGTATTAAAATTCATACCATCTACTAAAATAGAAATTCATGTTATTTTAAAAAAACTCATATTTCCCAAAAAAAACAGGATGATACAATCTCCCGACCTTAGAAATTATCATCTGTGACAAGACCTGGGGAAAAATGAAAATAAAACCTGACTAAATAATGTGGGGAAATTTTTTCTAAATGGTTGTTTTGTGTTTCCAAACTCCCAATATACTTCTAATAACCACTTTAAGTGTACGAAACATGAACTATTAAAACATGATATGGCACACATTTCCAATGAAAATTGATTTCAGAATAGAGTATGACCATTGATCTCTTGGTGTACCTAGATTATTTCAAGATATGGGTATTGATCATCATTGTCTATGTGGTACACTAATATGGTTCAAAAAAATTCCAACAAAGACAGAAGACACTCCTGCTACCTTAAGGTTGAAGTGATAGGTATGGTTTTGAACCAATATCCCATAAACTAAAGGAATAAAGAGTCGACCCACCTCTTGTGGAAAATTTTGATGAAGCTAGACCTAACATGGTGACACGTCATCATTACACAACCATGGTTCCCTTACCACCTGAGCCACCATGTGATTAGTCAGGAAAAACCATTGAAGTCCATCCATGACAAATGGTGTTTGTGATGTTTACTTTTATTTCCCTTTATATCATCATTGTGCTTCCATGAAATAACTAACATGTTTGAAATCTCACCCACATCACGGAATTCAAAATTAGTGCTAACTGTTTCTGAATTAGATTATTGGTTGTGTTATTTCTACATTGAAGGAAATTATTTTCTGTATTGATGTGATGCTCCCCACCTTAGGTATGTCCAAGACTAATATTATTGAAACGGGGAACTCATCCCAGGGCACGCGCTCTATTAACCCCCGGACCAGGGTTTTGGACATGTCTAATAGGCTTCAACAATAATTAAATAAAATATATATATTATACTCTTACAAGTTCTCTAGGTAAAAAATTACTTAATATGTACATGTGACACTCCTTCTGAGTTACTTCCACATGTGCCATATCATTAGGTGTAAACTCCTCAACCAGCAGATAAGTGTGTCAAAAGACCTGATACCTTTTATAACATCATCTAGAGCATTATGATGAGTTAGATTCCATTTAACACTCATGTTAAACTAACTCTAAGTTAACCCATGTTTAAATCATGACAACTCAATAGTAAATAATTTTCACAACACTCAAATGGTTCACCGAACAACTCCATTAAGTCGATGGGTACAACATGAATTTCTGAATGGAAACATAATATTTCAAAAAAAACAACACATCCTTGGTAAAATTTATTAACATATCATCCTTATACATACCAGTGAACAATGTCTTTCATGATAGATTTATTCTAGTTCATATTATCCAACAATAATATAAAATAATCTAACAACCTATTAATGGTACATGAATTAAACATGTCAAGATTGGTTAGTTAGGTTTTCACCATTAATATATGTGGGGAAACACCATTTAGGATGATGTTGTAATTTAATAAATATATATATATATATTAAGATTAAAAATATTCACGCAAACACAACTAGTATGTAAAAGTGAAAAACATTCTAATAATCACAAAATCTTGATAACAAACATGGTAAACTACTTTTAAGAAAGGAAAATCCCAAGCATGTCACATAGATAAAGATGATAATTATAACAATAAAATTATATAAGCATGTTTTACTATAAACCATAACAAATAAATCACACATCATGTTATACAAACTATAATTCTAATGAAATAATTAATCCTAAATAAAACAAAACATTTTACAAAACTACCTAATAAGAAATATAACAGGCATGCTAATAAACACCCAAGGCACATGAAAAATTACTAAATATCCTAAAAATGTAATCTCCATGGAATGAAATATTCATAGAATGTGAATATATACATTCGTAGAATGATGCCTATATCAAAACATCCTTACCATTCTAGAAAAAATGTAAAATAAAATAAATCTAATATAAATGTAACTGGTAGAACTTACACCAATTACTCAGGGTGAAATCATATTCAACTATAACAACAAATAACATAGAGAATAATACTATCCATGTCCACATGAGATTTTCCATGTGCATGGGTTGATCAATTATAAAAATAGATAGTTACCAAGTACTGACACATTCTTAGTTTTCTATATACCCTCCCAAAACCCTATGATAATGTAAAAACTAATCTAATACCACTTTGTAATGTCCCAGACCAACTAAATATAAAAATAGTAGTTGGACTAGTTACCTCATGGCCAGAAAAACGCCTCCCCATATCCTATAGGCTATAAACTAGAAGTAAGGGTATAATGGTGGCATGGAGGGGAGAAAATACCCTTATTATCAGAGTGAATGATTGATATAATAATAAATTATCAACTAAGAATAAGAGATGTAGTAATAATAAATAACTATCAGTGGAATAAATAAATGGATCTAATAAATATGGAAAACAAAAAATAAAACCATGCCAAAATTCCCATATGAATCCAAAAATAATGAACAAAACATACAAGAAGGTAGACTAAATAAAATACATGAACAAGGAAAAAGAATAAAAAGACCCATGGATGATCTCTATGACCATCAAGAGAACTACCTCATTCTTGTGCTCATAAGATCCCATGTACAATTCATAGCATATGCAATAATCCATGGACATGTGTACATGAAGTCTGTTCGCATACCCCCATTGCAATAGTGCCTGAGTAGGGTGTGGGATATACTCAGTAATCCTCCACTAATGGTGTCTATATATAAATCCACTCTATGAATATAAAATATGATAGTGTGTTAGTATACCATTTAAGTAGTAAATAAATAAAAGTAGACACAAAATCTAAGGTTTTGAAGGGACACCTAGCCAACATTATCTACTTCATCCTAATCTATAAATCCTCGAACATTAGTGAACCTCTAATTATTTGATATAGGTGTAATAATGGGTCATCATAAACCACGAATCAAGAATGTTCCGAACCCAATATTTTTATTTGGATTGGCATATGTGTCCTTGAGAGAAAGTTGTCCACTATCCATATTTACTATAAGGGTCATCATTAAAATTTAATTGGAGTCACCTTGAGCCCATAAAAGATGATCCAAAAATAAATCCCATGTATCTCCCATGAGTCACTATAAATACCCAACACTATAGTTTTATATCAAATAATTTCCATAAATTGAATCCTAGGAATCACTGCTAGCATGGTATGATGAAATTAAAAAACCATCGAGTCTTCCCCTGGTATCTGACATATTGGACCGAGTATCGCTCATGGCATGGTATAACCATTATTCCATTGATACCGTCCATGGGTTCACCCCAAATTAATTAGTATAGCTCAAAAAATAATATAAAAGAAGTAAAATATGAGCTAGTCCTTGGAATTCCAAAAAAAGGATACCAATGTATCACTCATGTCATAAGAAATTCTTAATAGTCTATGATTCTATCCATAGAGATCTATAAGGAGGAACCACAGTATCACTCAAGGTGTTAATGGTTTATTTATTCAATTAAAATATAGTAAAGGGAAACTCCTTATCCATATGTGTACCTCTATAATTAAATTTTTAATAAATAAATTTGAATCTGCATTTAATCATGCCACATCACCAAAAAAGTATTCTCCAAGAGGTCCATTACCATTTATCATTTCTATTTAAAAGATTATAAGTTCATTCCCTTGACATGTCATTTAATTCACTAAGTGTTCCCTTCCATTATCAATGAATATTATGCGTTGAATTAATGTATTAAGTCTTGGTGTACTTCCCATGTAAGATTACCCCATACAAGTAATGGTATATAATAGGACATGGTAACATGAATTTCATATAGAATCATCATGTTTTTTCCATAAGAATTATTTCTTAACTACTAAGAAGATGCTTTGGTCACTAAAAGATAACTTAGTGTAGTGTCACATACTTTCACATTTCATTTAATCAATCCATTTACATTTTATATGAGTGAACACCTCAAATAAGTGTTTTATTAGAAAACATGATATTTCCATCAAAAATTTAATTAATTAAAATTTGAAAAAATCATCTGAGTGAAACAAATCAAGACAAAAAATAAGTCATTTATAATATAATCCAGTCATGATAGTACCCTACCAAAATAATAATTTTAATTAACATACTCCAATGGTGGTTTAGTCACAAGAAAAAATACCCATATTTTTTGTGATTTTGAGGACCCACCACAAAGGGGTGGGCTGGGTTGATTTCTTAACCTAAAACTATATCAAGGAGAGGCTAAAATAGATCCAAAATTGGTCTAGTAAACCTATTCAAGGAATTTCATATTGTTGGTGTGACACCCTGAAAGTATGATAGATGGAACAATGGTAATATTATATAAAAATTGACATTATTGTAAAATCATATAAATCAGTTACCTTATACCAAGGAAGATTCACACATTCAATATTGAGTCTAGAATTAATCGGATTCAGTACATATCTACGAAACATAAAAATTCCATGAAAATATATATAATTATATCACACAGAAATAGAGTTAGTGATAAGAAGATAAATAAAATAAAGAGGAAGTATGAGTAAAATACTTAACAATAATCTTCCAACTTTATTATTAGAACTCAAAATGGAGACTAGATGAAGGATTTATCTCCATGGAATGAGGAGAAGAGAATGGATCTTTGAGGTTTGTTATACGTGAGTAGGAGGAAGTGAAATAAAATAGTGGGAATTAAAGGGTTGTAGGGTTAATGAGGATATTTCACCCATTTAATGATTTTCATGGTTTGGTTTTATGATTGGACAAACCATGCACCAACCATTATTCATCCCCTTCCTTAGAAGGAGGTTACCATAGTACATGGTCACAGTTTGGGAAACCATTTTTAAACCATGAATTTATCCACTATCAAGACACCTGTAGCAGAGAAACAACCATATGTATACACTAACATGATTAGAAAAAATAATGTGAGAACTCAAGATTTACTGAATTAGTTACATGGTTTTATATGGTGGGATGGTTAGTTTATGATTAACTATATTCCCTACCAGCTCTTTCCTGTTTTCAGTTTTCATAGCCCAACACTCGTGAAAATCAAAGGGCCACCTAAGTAACCCCTTCGGCCTTATACCAAGTCTAAAAACACATTTAATTATTTTAACTCAATTAAATACATTCCAAATCTCTATTTACAATTACTCTCATTCAAAAAACATATAATTCAATTTTGATTAGAAAATTCCATCAAGTCCAAAAACACAGGATGTTAAACATACCTTTTCATAGACAATGAATAAAAATTTGATTTTGAAATCTTGGGATTACTTATGTAATCCACACACAAAAAACCATTTAGGAATTATGTTTTTTTTCATGCCTAGGTGAAATAATTCTTCAAAAAAATAATGTTCACAAACATACATCAGTGAAGTATGGAGAGGAGATGTAACAAAAGTAGGATAAGAGATTTTACCTTTGATTGGAGAAACAAAACCTTCTCAAATTCATTGGGTCAAGGGGTAAATAAGAAGTTATCACATATGTTACAAGAGGGATATTTGACCTCAACTCACATGGTTAGAGGAGGAAAACCTTGAGGGGTTCTAAATAGTAATCCCATTAAAACACTAAAAGTCCCCTCATTTAAATGAGGGCTCCTAAACCAAATCGGTTTGCCGATTGGGCTCACCAGCATGCTTGTGGTTGTACTATATCTTTAGATGCAGCAACCAATAAGCCTCTATTGATGCCCCTATAAGCCCTTGAGATTTATTAGATCCACAAAACAAGTTTATCAAATCATTTGAATATGTTTAAATTTTCATAATTTGATTTTGAATCCTGATTAAAAAAACGGCCCATCCACTGACTCATAAGTTCATATTCCATAAGAAATGCTCAAAACCATAGAGACATGGGTTATTAACATTATAATATAATGAAATCAGTGTAATTATTGTAATTAATTGAAATTATATTATTGTAAAAATTCTTATTTATTCCATTACACCCACAAATAAAAACAAAATAACAACCACCATGCATGTATCTAAACAATTTCCTCCGTTAATTAATTTTTTTCATTATTCATATAGATATACATTATTTTTTCAGACATCTAAGAATATATTTAAACATATTAAAAGATCAAAGAAATATCAATATTCTTTTTTTATAATGATATTATGTAAAAAAACACTACTTAAACCATACTCAACTAATGGCTTGTTGTGTGTTCACGTCTTGGACAGTTTAACCAGACAAATGATCAATGCTATAAATTTATATCATGGATTACTAAGAAAATATATAAACTAGTAATATTATAAATTAATAATAAAATAATATTACTTTTATTTTTTTTAAATTTTATACTAATATTTTACTTATTATTAACATACTTTTATTTTCTCAAAAAACATTTCAGAAATAAAATAATCAATGATTTCATCTTAATATATCACGATTATAACATCCATGGGATAAAATAATAATTTTAAAACATTCATTAATCGTTTGATGCCAGTAAATTCAATTATATATTAACGTTTATTTCAACTAAAAATAATAAGTAGCAGCATCGACAAAAAGATTAATGTGTGAAATAATTAAAAATACCAATGTTCAAAGACTAAAATAATTATTAGTAAATTTATAATAAGTGATTATAATTTAATCATATTGAATGTTATATCAATTAATAAGGCTCTAATATAATTTATTGTGATATTTAAGTTTTTATGAAGTTAGGTGCATGTGCATGGTGGGTTTGGACACAAGAAAGGGGATTTTATCTCGAATTTAAATTTCATGAGATAGAATTTATGTTGTGATCATTGATATCTTTTTTGTATATTTGTGGACAAAGTTGTGTATATTGGAATTAAATTCCTTCCATTCATAGGGTTTAAATATAGATACAATTTTATTTGATTGAATGATTTTTTTTCAATGGTTACCAAATATTTAAATCATGATTGCTCGCCTATGATAACCCATATAGGAAATTTTTATGACCTTTATCATTCAAAAAAATCATAATTTTCTTATCATTTAGTTATCCTTAGTGATATTATTATTCTATTTAATTCTATAAAATTATTTTTTATTATTATTTTTAATTAATGTGGGCTTCTAAAAATGTATTTTATATACCAATATTTCTATTTTCCACTCATCATTATGTTGATAACTCTATCAATATTACAAAAATTGAATAATTATATTTTCAACTACCTTGATTTTCATTACAAATGTTTTACATAAAATATTTTATCATTTTACTCCTAAGTAATTTTTATTAATATTTGTAAAATAATTTGTTTAAATTTTTTTTCTAAGGTACACATCAATTCAATATAACTCCTATTTTTATGAATTTTGTTCTCCTTGAATTTAAAGGAGTACTAAATAAGATTTATTTCCCATTATTGTTATAAATTGTTTCTATTTGAATAACTATTTTTAAAATCCATGTATTTTTATTTTTTCAAAATTTATTTTTTAAACACTTTAATAAAATTATTTTCATCTATATTTTATGATATATCCTACACTTGATAGAGTTTACACACTAAATGATACCATCAACCATTTCTATTAATATGGATAAGAAATTTCATCTTGATGTCTTGTGAAACTGATTCCTCTTTCCCATATTCATTCATGATATTTTATAAATATTGTTGAATTCGTGTTCACCAAGAACACATGAGTATGGATTATTGGGATTATATGGGAGGGTATTTTGTAGACCTACAATTCATTGGGTAAAGATTCATATTTCATGTGATATTGATCTCTGTGTTTAATGAATATGTTATTGACCTACGTTCACATGATCATGAATGAACCTATTTATTGTTATTATTTTTTCACATGATTGTGTGTAGATCAAGTTTTGATTATTCTATGTTTAAATTATTAGTCAAATAGTTAGTTTTGGTAAAGATATATTCATGTGAGTATGTTTAGACCTAGTTTTGGTTAATATATGTTCACAATATTATGTGTGGGATTTTTTACAGAGAAACTATGTCTAAAATATTTTGTTTTTTCCATTCCTATTCTTATTCCACATCCACATGATTTTTCATCGAACTCCTGCTATTATGTCTTCTAGATTATGTTGATCTAATTACCTTATAATGAGATGTTTGTTTTATGTTCACTGTTCTTTTTTGAATTTACTCCTTATGTCTTGATCGTGGATTTTTATTATGTTATAATACAACTTGTATTCTAATTATCACTCATGGTATTTGATTATTTTCATTACTGTTTCTAATAATGATCATTTAAGCTCACCCATTTCTTATTTTTCCATTACCTAGGTTAATGAGATGAGGATGACATTAGACATGACTATAAGGGGGTATAAGTTGGTGTGGTTTTGGAGAGATGTTCACTAGTGAAATAAAGAAATATTTTTTATGTATCTAATCACCAAAGACACTAAATTTATTTATTTATGGGATTATCAGAGTATTATGAGATATAATGTACAATAATTTAAAATTTATCTAAGTTTAGCATGGCTCATCTCACATGGTATCAATGACCATGTAAGGAATATATTTTTAAGACATGATCTATGATTACTTTTCCTGAGAATCTTCATTTTTATTAGAGTGGGGATTATGCATTTTATGAGATTATTTACGTTAATTTTTTTTTTATTATAATATAATATGAGAAGAAACATTAGTCATAATAACAAGTTTAAGAGAACATCCAAACTTTTTATGTGGTGAAGAGTGTGTAATATTTCATGAAATAAAGTTCCTCTCTTGATACAGTGAAATTTTATAACATAGGTAATTATATAAATAAATTAATCATAAGATTTATATGTATTCATTTTATGGATTTATGATCATCATAATGTAATAATAAATTTATAAATTTTTTCCATAGAAAATTGAATTGTTTTATTTAACGATTTTTCCCCATTTATTACATAGTTTTATATAAAAGATAAATGTAATTATTGTAGAAATTAAAATTAATAAAATGGAACTAAATTTTTTATAACCAAATAAAATTTAGCATAGGTTCAATTTTTAGGATTTTTCAGAAAAGAATGGTTTTTATGTGAATAGTGAAGATAACGATTTTTATTAAAATAGTCTCATTTATTTTAAATAATTTAAAAAGTAAAATTTGAATAAAAATAATACAATTAATCTCACATTAATCAACATTATATTTTTTTGAGTGTATGTTAAATTTTATTCTTAAAAACAAAATTTTCTTAATAAAACTATTTTTAGTTGTGTTTTATGAATATATACATAATGTAATTTCTACCACTTATACAAATAGAATATTTAAAAATGGATTAAATATATTGAATCAAGAGGGTATTATTTAATAATGATTTATATTTCATTTTTTCCTTATGAATAGAAACCCTTGTAAAATTGAGACACTTTGATTAATGGTAAATCTGCTAAATTAGGGTAAATACTTTGTGATATAGCCACCACAATTCCTCTTAATTCTTATTTGATAATGGTATGTATACCCTCATCACCTTAAAATAAAAATATGACAGTTTCATAATATTTAAAATTTAATAAATACAAAAATTGTTCCCCTCCACTTACTTATAAAGGAGAACCACCTTTCCTCCCCATCTAATATCTTTTAAGCACACCATTTCAGCTAGCACATGCCAAAAATATCAGCCCAACATCCCTCCCAATTGCCTAGGTTTCATAGTCTTCAAAAAATAAAAATCATAAAAGGATTTAAAGGTTAGAAAATGGATATATCTGAGGATAAGGTCGAAGTCAAAACTGATATATTTTTTTAATTATTCTTCTACCCCCTTAAAATATTCATCAACCATGCAGAAATAATAACATTAGTATATTCTATATAATGATGTTTTATTATGATAATGGTATAACCCTTTTATAAATTTATTCAAATCATATGGGAAATAAAAAATATATATCACATTCCTAAATGTTGACTTCCACCTCCACGAGGTGATGTGTTTAGTTAACCATTATAGTCTCACACATATGTTAATGAAGATGATATTAATGAATATATTTCATTTTTATGAAATTATATTATTTTTGAAATGATATATGGAGGACTATTTTAGGATATACTAAAAAAGCGGGTGGGTTGTATCAGTGTTGAGATATGTTTATCCAATTTTGATTTTTATTCTCATTTCCTCTTAGAAAAAGATAGGATATTGATAGGTCTATTATATTTTACTTATCATATCCACGTATAAGAATGATTGTAAAAGATTAAATAGGAGTTTTTCTTAAGTCTGAATACTCAAAAAGAGTAGCTAATCCATTCCACATATAGTGATTACGATAAAATGGATTCTTTAATATAATATAATACCATGTATAATGGTGTGGAATGAGAACAAGCCTTAACCAAAGGTTGGGTCCCTTCACCTTAGAAGTGGATATGAATACAATGATGAATCCTTGAAATCATTGTTACCATGTCTCGCTTTCATCTCATTTCTAGTTATTTATACCTATTATGGCCACATTCCCAAACTTATTTAGTAAGATTATATGAAGCAACCAAAAATCCATCCTTTATTTGAGACTTATGATGAATGTCATTGTGCTTTTTTTATTCTCCTTCATATTCTTCAAATGGAAATTTCAGATCAACTGGTTAGAAACATTCCTTCTTATTCCACATTCATCTGTAACCCGTTAACCCAATCCACCATCCAAACCTATCAGTCTAATACTGTATATCCAATGATGTTACTATGGAGATTTATCCCCTAGTGAAATTTCATATGATCCCTCTTTTTACCTTTTTCTTACAATTTTAAATTAATATGAAATCTATTTATGTTATTCGCATGATCCTTTCTTATTCTTCCTCTTGATAATATAGTACATGTTCATCAAGTGATAATTCATTATATGATAACTTATTCTTGGTTAGTTACCTACATCACTAATCACTTCTTCTACACCATGATCATCTAATACAAATACATAATAAACTATTTATTTAATCCCTTAAATTGGTACCAATTTGTCTAATGCATTATGTTTTTCTAACCCACAATTTTCTTAGTCTAGTAACTTCTTCACACAATTCATTCAGACCATTCATCTTCTACTTCATCGAGTGCATAGTTGCTCCATCCATTTATTTTAATCTGTCAAGTGCCCCCAACATCTGCGGGTACCCATTCTCTTGAAACTTCTTCTCAAATGATAATTAGTCTCAAGATTGAATATTTTCACATTATTATGATACTTGAATTCTTCTACATAATCCCAAACCATGATTCCATATCTTCTAACTGAATCATCACCCATTTATATAGTCATTGTTCCTCAAGGTTTATAGGTCGAGGCACGAATTCAAATTTAAATATCCTACCTAAACATTGTGAATCCCACTCAAATATTTCTCCATTTGATTTCATATAATCTTCCTAAATGATTGGAGTCAAATAATCATTTTATGAAACATTCTTAGATCTTTTTGTGAATCATCTCTTTCATATTTCTTGAAATCTCAACTAGAATGATGATCTTATATTCATAATTATTAAAACATTAACTATCCAGGTTAGCATCACCAAAATTTTTAATAAATATACACATTAATAAAGATCATCCAACATTCCATTTATTAAAACTTCATATAATTTCTTCTATTTAGTTCAAATTAATCTTTTATCCCTTCATAACATCATAGTAGCATCTTAAAAACATTTTGTAGGTATCTTCCTCTGACCAAATAAATTTATCAAAAAACGTTTTATTCATTTACATAGGTTATAGACCTATTACCAATGAACTTATATGAGAATTTATTTTCTAATGAACCAAAAATGGGTAATTTAGTGGATTATAAATCTTATCTATTTTTTCAAAATAATCTGTTAGATTCCACTACTCAGAAACTTTTGTCTGATAAATGTTACATGGAAACCACTACTTGATTCCTTAAAGATAAAACTTCAATTTGATCCAACTGAGCATAACCCTCTTCAACATCTGACTGCTGACATACTCATCATTACTCTAATAATTTCGTAGAGATTTTTTCTTAGTATTTAGAAACCTTTATCAACTGAACTAGATTATTCATTCACTTCACACTCTTCACATCATATTCTCTACACTAGTTAATTTATTAAACTTCATAAAAAAGAAAACATTCATCTTTCCTATGACGTTTTCCTAATGACTCACTATTTTCATGTACTATACTTTATATATAATTTCATTAGCTACAACCCCATCATCACTTAATTCATTCATTATTATTCAGTTATCCACTTTTCCTCCAAATCATGGAACAAGTTTGTCTGGTGGGAATTGTACAACTCTTCTACCAACACAACGTTAAAATAACTGTAATTCCTTTTTGAATAGTATTTTTCCTCCAACCACTCTACAGTTACTATAATATGTAGACATCATACCTGTCTATCTGATAAAAACATCAATTGATACACAATATTTTCTCTTATTACAAACATTATCATTGATTCACAGCCTTACGACACATTCATGTCTAGAAAAAAGGATCACAACACCAAGAATTAATTGGAATGGTTTTTATGATCATTATTTTTCAGTCAGTGAACATCAATATAATGTCATTATGAACAATCCTTCAGTGATCTCATAAAATTTCTTATATATGAGTGACTTTCTACCTTGATCATTCTGATGTACTATATTATATGACATTATAAAGATTCCTCACATGATGTCTATGATGACATTATAAAAAAAATCCATTGGTCACACCATACAAAGGTGCTACTAAGAATCCTTCATCTGATGGAAACCCTTATCTGATTTCCGTGGTCTGATTGAATTCTACTGATCTCCTTAATTTGGTATCCTTTGTTTGGTTGTTGCCTCTATTTTGATCTACGCTTTTTTTCCAGAAATCTTAAATAAAATCATTAAGGAAAATTATTAATATAGATATCAAAAAAGCTTCTACAAACATCAATCACATGTTTGAGACATGAAAAATAGATTACCAATCATTAAAGGTAATCTCAAAGTCTTCAAAATACCTTCTTCAAAATACCTTATTATTTAACTTCATGTGGATTTTTTTCACTCCAGTAGTAGTATTTTTTAATTCTTTTGTTTTCCTCAATGTAACATCCCAAGATTTTGAGCGTGTTAAAATATTTGTTCTAATTCAAAAAATTTATATTTTAGGGTGGGGAAACATATATTTTTAGAATCGTAGGTTAATTTATAGATTTCAAACATGTTAATGTATAGTTTTTTGGAAGGCGGTTAATTCATGGTATGTGTCTTGGGTGTTCAGTTTGGTTTTTGGTACATTTTTATTTGAGATCCCAATTATTGGAGAGAAAATGGGAAGAACGCAAATAGTACACTGTTAGTGCTAATTGTTCCCTTCAATTTTGTAACCATGTATGTTGTGTCACACGGTTTGAGAAACTATGCACCTGGGAATGCATGGTTGTACAAATCAATTATAGTAAATTTCATAGTTGGCCCACAAAATAAGCACATAGTTTTTTAAATCATGAACCTTTCCTACATACATATTTCCATTTATGTATTGTGTTCACATAGTAGGAACATGGTTTGGTAAACCTTTGACACCTAAACATGTACCCCTTTAAAATGTGGTAAATTACCAAACTTCCCCTCATTTATTTTAATTTTCTTCTACATTTGTCCTCTCCACTTCATACATAGCATTAGATCATGAGAGATCACTTCCCTTAGTTCCTTAGGTTTTGGTTGATCTTATTTGTCAAGACTCTAATTGAGAAATGTTATTTGTTTTGAACGTCTAGTGGTAAGGCTTCTAGTCATCTTTATTGTTTTCTTATTTTATCTTGTTGTTTGGAATTCTATGATTCTCTGAGCTTATATTACCAATTTATAGTTGTTTTATTTAGATTACTCATTTTCATATAATTCATCTCAAATTAGATTTTTTTCATTGATGAGTGATTCATAATCAATATATGTTTTGATGCTCCTATAGTTATCTTTATTTTTCATGATTCTATTGGATGGGTATTTAATATTCCCCAGTGGATTCTTATAGGTGTTACCTTTAATTGATTTATTTTATTTTAATATTATAATCTATGTATTTGGATAGAAAACTCCATGTCTATTTATGTATGTGGAAATGGGTCTCTAAATATATGTTTGAAATGGGTTTTCTAAATGGGTTGGGCAAGATATTTAGGTCAACTAAATTAATTTAATTATGACGTGTTAAGTGAGTTTCATGGGATGGTTTCGGGTGTGTCACATGAGACTTTATGTGATGTTGATCAATGTGACTAAGGTAATGAGGTTCTTCAGGCTGAGGTATATGGTGAAGACCCACACTACAATTGGGAGACAAGGTTCTCATATAGTTATAGAGTTCCATTAGATGTTATGGATTAGTTTTGTTAGTGATTTCTTCTCACTGAGGTTGGTTGAGAGTATAATTGGACTAATGTGCAGCTATGATATAGTCTTGATGAGGTTGTGATGATGACTCACTATAGATGGTGTCATACATAGTATTAGATTCTTAGGGGATGGTTATGATTATTAGTTATAGAGGAGGAGCTCACTTTATAAAGGAACTGGTGACTCTGTGTGAGACCATCGAATGGGAGATGAGGCTCACCATGATATCGAGGTTGATGGAAGAAGATTATAAAAGGATGTATATCACCGTGACTGTGGATGTTTGGATGATGAGGTGATGATGAATGTTCAAGAGGATGTTCAAGGGATATGTGATATGATTATGGGGCTTGTTGTTGGGATATCAGTTCTACTCGACACAATGTACAAGTGGTTTTGGTTGGAATGATGTTTTGGGTGACAAGTATATAGATGGGAGATCAAGGAATTCTATGGCATGACTGAAAGTGGATACATCATTCCCTTCTTATGTTGTCATATTCAGGTAAATTCTCCATTATAGTTATTGAGAACAAGTGCTACAGGTTAATTTATGAGTTAGTGTAGTTTATATATATTCACATCTATATCCATAGTTATAAATATTTATATAAAAAATGGTATTGTCCTATGGAGTTCATACATAGCCCCTCCATATTCCACATAGGTTTCTAGAAATCATTATGACATTGAGATCATGTAACGGATCAAACTCTTGGGTTGGGCCTCAGTGAGTACTGATTCACCATCAGAGTAGGTGATGGATAGAAGTGGGTATGGTTGTTCATTTATAATGGGCTGGAGATTCATTTTTGGATTTTGTATACATGCTTATATCATCATCCTCTATGTGGTAATTCATACATTTTTATACCTTCCACGAAATGTGAATGTTATTAGTTAGGTATATCTAGTGTCCTTTTGGGCTTGTCATACTTATGCTTATATATTATTCCATTGATTTAGATTAAATTCTCCTACATTGATTTTATTATGACCATTATTATTATTATTATTATTATCACCACAAGAGGGTATATTCTACCCATTATCACCCAATAGAACCTCATTGTTAGTTGGTAGCCTTTATTTATTGGAATTTGCGCCTATGGTTAGAAGGACATATGACCCTGTTCATCAGTTAAGTGGCTCCTAGGTTGGGGTGCTACAATTGGTACCAAATACATTGGTAGGATAAGATTATAAAAACAATTCTGATGGATTCCAAGTGGTATTAAACATTGTCTTTATAAATGGTTTGATATTTTTGCTATGATAGATTAGAGACTAGTATCTAGTAAGAATTGTTTAATGAGATTGTGTTTGGGTGCCTTCATCCTAACACATGGGGGGGGAGACCATGTTTTTAATGGAGGGGAATTGAATTCATGTTTTTTCTTTTATTTTTGATGTAATTTCCCCCATGATTAGAACAATTGGGTGTGATGTTACTGGTGTATGAGTTTTTTACACATAACTTAATATGGGAAGGGGGTATTCTTGAATCAAGGTAGGATCTAGTTTCATATATCAAATGTATGTGGTTGTAATTATTTCATGGAATGTGAAATATGAGAAAAGGGGTTGGCCAATTTAATGTGTCTGAAATAAGAAAAATAGTTCTTTCATACATAGATTATTTGGGTAATTCTACTTAATAATCCCAGGTATATAGTTCTTGATAGCATTGAATGTTATCCTATATGTATAAGGTTTATATTGGCCCAACTAAGATAATTTTAGGTTTGAATAAAGGAATGTGGTGGGCTGCTCAAATTCTCAACAAAAGGTAAAAATTGTTTTCCTATATAGCTTCTTTGTTTAATTGTTCTTATCTATCCCAATATAGTGATATTTAGTATTCATTATATATGATGTCCAACTATAATATGGGTGGGAAATGGGCCATGATTCCCGATGATATATGATTTGGGTGTGCTAGGGATGTTTAAGGGTGGTGATATGTGCTTCATGTTATAGATTTCACTCTATGTAATATATATTATTATTGTTGTTGTTTACATTGACTTCTGGTCATTATCATGATGTTACATAATGGGACACTGATAAAAATTTTAGAGGGAGGATATGTGTTGCTTCGATAGTGCACATGGGATGAGTCCCCTAAGGGTCTGTAGGAGCATGATCTATAGGTAAAATCAATGAGGCAGGTGGGCTAGCCATAGAAAATGGAAGGGTTTCACTCATGGCGTGATTATTTTCTCACGGAGAGATTGGTATATATGGTTCGGAGTATTAATAGGGGATCCCATGGATTTTATCCTTCCATGGAATATCTGATAGGTGAGTATCACTTGTAACACCCATTTTTATTTAATGGTGAGGGTGGGTTGTAGGTAACATAACTTTATATCGAGTGTGGGAAAACCATATTTTACTAGATTGAGACACCCCTATGGTGGAGAGTGATGCTAAATATTAACATTCTTAGGGAACCTGCATAACATTGTTACGACATATAAAAACATGTAGGTAGACATAATGGGGTCATGAGAAAGGACAGAAAGTCTAGTTTTTTAAAGAAATTCATCTGAGGTATTTGATGGTAGATCGAGTCCACGAGTTTCTCAACATGATGTAGGCGTATACATGTATCATGGATTATGATATTAGGTTCTTATACCAGTCCCATTTTGTAAGGGCCTAACCCCAGTTTCCCAGAGTCGGTGCCTTATTTATTACATTAGAATATAAACAATGAACTCATATACCAAAGGAATGAAATGTTTAGTTTCATTGTAAAATGGTATACATACATAAGTTCAACATTTAAACTAGAAAGGAAATACAACATAACAACTTATTTTGAATCATACACAAAATCCTAGATTATCGTTGCTAGTTATTCATATTGTACATCCTCATAACCTGGGGATAATAATACATGTGAAAGAGGTGAGATTAGATGTTCAATAAGGGTAAATAATATAGTGGAAGAGAATAAACACACTAGTCATGATAAATATATAAAAATGATTTCCTTTAAAAATATACTTCTACATACTATGCCATGAATAAAAGATGATTAAATAATTTTTTAAAACATACTCATGGATATTCTAATAGTAAAATAATTACATGTAATATAAATCTCAAGATTCATAATGAGGGAATGCAGAATGTTGGAAATTCTGAAATATACAATCAAGGCCACAACCAAGACATCTGAAAAGGATTAAGGCCTCAGTCAAAACCAAATCTAAAAATTAGAAAGGCCTCGGCCTAGTCCATATCTATTTTGTCTCTGAGACCTACCGATGCATCGGGTAGCTATACAGGGCCCCACCAATCACTTACTAATTATAATGAATTCTTAATATTAATGGGGATAAATTTAAATAATATATAAATTAATATTGAAACTAACAAATGAAATGTATATTACTTTACCCAAACATAAACACTAACAATTCTGAGTAACGTGGTTAATGGTTCCAAGTTAACATATACATAGTCAAAATAATCATAAACCATTAAAAAAATATGGTATATGACATCATAAAATATTATTCACATTTACACTTAAGATTCAACAAGACTATTAAAATATAATAAATTACTCTTATAAAATCATTGAGTAATTCCAGAGATAAATAATCATTTACTTTGAAAATAAGAGTCCTTTTAGAAAAATATTTGTATTAAAACACAAGTGAAAAATTATATCATTAAAAAAATAAAATGAGTAATTTTAGATAAATAATTGTTTATAAAAACATATTCTATAGTGCCCTTGAAAATAGGAAATAATTTTAGAAATTTCCTTGAACTAGGCTTGTATTTCGGGAAGACTGTTTGAAAGATTCTTTTAAAATAAGTCTCTATCCCTAAATTAAACAAGGATTTTGGTTGGTAAACATAAATATAACATTCACACAAAAATTATAATGATAATAAGAATGTAATTTGGATTAATAAAGGTAAAGAGTAACCCAAAAAAATAGAGGTTATGGTAGAAAACCCCTACCTTATGTTCGAATATATTCTGATCATAAACTTAAGGTCCTGGAATATGAAATTAGACTTATTAATAACATAATTCAGAACATATTAGACATTTATTTGATTATTATTATTTTATTATGTTCATTTATGGACATTTTTATGGGTGAAGAGATTCTATATCATCGTTTGTGAGTATTTGTTTCATTAGTTTTCATGAGCGGTTTGTTTGTATGGAAGTTAAGGTAAAATTAGAAGTGAATTACCAAATATATGTTATAAATGTTATTGATAATAGATAAGGTTAAATGATCATATATTGAATTTGGTTCCTTTGGATGAGGACACATAATTAGATAAAATTTTTATGAAAAATGTGTTGATAAATTTGGTGGTTTTTTGATCACCCCAAACTCATTTCATTTTATATATTAATAAAATGTTTAAAAAATTATTCCTGAATGTCAAATAGGTTATATAAAATAAATTATCTTTTGGATCAAAAATAATGATGGTTTTATGACTAGAATTGAAGACAGTAACAGGGGATAAAAACCCATCATCCTTGAATGTGATAAATTAACACATCTCCGATGTTGTTTAGATTTCTCATATAAAAGGAGGGGAAAGGATAGATGATGGTGAATTATTACATTATAATAAAAACATTATAGTAAATATAAGTACTATTGTAAACATAAAATTTGACATAATGAAGGTGAGTAAATAAAATAATGAAAGGAACATGAATGAAAATAAAATAAATGAAAAGAGGAATTTACCTCTCAAATTTATCTTCCTTGAGATCCTCTTTAGGGGAAATGATTTTGTCTTCGGAAGAGTCCAAGGGATTTTGGACATAGGGACGAGCTTGGGAGGAGATTTTATCAGAATTTAGACAAATCACAAGGCCTGATAGGAGTGAAGACAAGATGGAGTTAGGGGTGGTTTTTATATTAGAGGAGATGAGGGTTTTTCCATTATTCTAGTCATTATTTTATAATTTTAGATCATTACTATGAATAATAATGATTATTAGGACTCAAAATAGTAATATGTGCATGTGAGTAAAAACCAATGGTCATTTTAATCAGCCATGACATAAGCATGATGTAGATATTCATTTATTTAGCATATTTTGTAAATTATCAAATTTCACTATTCACCAAAATTTCTAGTATTTTAGAAAAATAACGAAACTTTACCCAAACCATTTTTTGACATTTATAATTAAAAAATGAACTCCATTTTATCAAATAATATTTATAAATATTTGAAATTTTATTTTTGAATAAAATATTCATTTAATAAAAAAATATAGATTTTAAAACTAAACCTGATTTAATAATACTCTGAAAATTTAACTAAAGTCTTATTAAACTATCATAAAATCATAGAAACAAAAATATATTTTTTGGAATACATTTTAAGGAATGAATTTTTATTCTAAATTGATTAATTAATTTACAATTATAATTAAATATTTTTTACTCCCAAAAATATCAACATTTAAATATTATTTTTCCAAATATTCACCCTCATTTATATGATACTTAGATTTTATTTATAGTCCCATGGGTGGGGATACTATTTCAAAGGGTAAATTAATATTCATAATTTTATGTTTATATTCATAAGGGTATGATACTATTCCCCAAAATTGTATGTTGATCCTATTAGACTCTAAATATCTTATTGATCGCAAGAGTGTAAGTTAGTTTTTCGAAATTAAAATCAAAAAAGTGAAAACAAATTATCTAATGGATAGTTTATAACTATCTCCATTAAATATCATAGTGTATGTTTCAAACAGACTAATTGTGGAATTTTTTCTATAATAAATTTACTTGTAAAACTCTAGGGTGTTACATTCTCCCCCTTACAAAAATTTCATCCTAGAAATTCCAGAAGTTTACCTCATAAAACAATTTGGGTAGTTTATCATCATATGATCCTCATGCTCCCTTATTGCTTCTTCAATTTAATGATTTTTATAATGTTCCTTTATGACTTGTGTTGTCCGATTACTCAACACATGTACCATAGTGTCTAGAATTTGTATTGGATCTTCAAAATAAGATTAGTTAGGTTCCAATTCTATACCTTCAGAAGTGAGGACAATTTTTGGGTCTTGCATGTAATTTCTCATAAATGAGACATGAAACACATTATGTACTTTAGATAGGCTAGGAGGAATTCCCAAAAAATAATCCACAAAACCGATTTTATCTAGAATCATAAAAGGGAAAATATATTTGGGTCATAGTTTCCCTTTCTTCCCAAATCTTATAGCACCCTTTTATGAAGATGCTTTCATGAAAATGTGATCTCCCACTGAAAATTCCAAATCATTCCTTTGATTGTCATCATAGTTCTTTTGCATACTTTGAGCTCCTTTGATATTGGTTTGAATATTCTTTACCTTCACTTTTGTTTCCACCAAAATCTATGGGCCCACAAGTGAAAATGATCTCAAAGGAAACTATGATTATAGGAATCTATTATTATAGAAATTATCCACGAAAGGTAAATTATGATCCCACATAACTTGAAAATAATGTGAGCATGATCTCAACATGTCGTATATAGTTTGAATCGTCCTTTTTTATTTCCCGCCAGCTTGTGGGTGATAAGAAACACTCAGATGAAGCTCAGTATACAAATCTATCTAAAATAATTTCCAGAATATAGATTTAAATCATGGATTTTGATCAAACACAATTGAGAGAGGTGCTCAATAAAGACTCACAACTTCCTTGATATAGTGTCTAGAAATTCACTCGCGTGGAAAATCATCCCTTATAGCAAGGAAATATAAATATTTCATAATTCAAACCCCATTATCCCATATTACATCATTATTTCTGGGAGTTTTGGGTAATTATGTGACAAAATCAATGGTCCAGTTATCCCCGTTCCATGTAAGAATATGTAGATCATTCATGACTCTAACAGGCTGTTGACGTTCAGCCTTCACTTGTTGATAGAGTAAACATCGTCATACATTTTTAGAAATTTCCCACATCATGTTTTCCCACCAGAAAGTTTCCTTAATATTTATATATATCTTAGTGATACCAGGGAGTTCAGAAAAATTTAGCAATGGGAATCATCCAATAACTACCTTTTTCGCTCGAGTATAGAGATTACACATAGCATCTTCACAAATTTTAAAGATTTTCATCACAGGATTGAGAACTTTTAATCCATTATAATAAATATGGTCAGGAAACCAATGGAAAAAGTAGTTCTATCTCACCTTCTATAATAATTCCCATTTCAATCCTCACTACATCCATGAACATAAGATCCTTTCCTGTTATCAATTTTTTATGACATTGTGTTCTTTCCTTCTAAATGAATTAGCTACCATATTTTCCTTTCTTGTGTGGTAGTGTATGGAGAAATCATAATCCTTGAGTGGAACAATCCATCCCCATTGCCTCATGTGGTGTTATTTCTTTGTGAAGATATATTTAAAGCTATTATGATCCATATAAATCCCACAACATCCACAATAGAGAGAGTGTCTCTATATATTCAGAGAAAATATTACAGTTGATAACTCAAGATCATGGGTTGGATAGTTCTGTTCATGAATTTTAAATTGTATTTATGTATAGCCCATAAATGTATCATTTTAAATAAGGACACAACCATGTACTTTCATTGATGCATCACTATAGATTACAAACCCATCATTTCCCAATGGTAGCGTAAGTATTGGAGCTTTCACTAATATACTCTTTAATTATTTGAAACAATACACACATCCTATTATCCATACAAATATAACCCATTTACGATTAAAATTGGATAACAGGTTGGCTAATAGGGTGAGGTTCTGAATGAAACATCGATAATAACCTACCAACCCAATACAACTACATACCTCAGTTATGTTCATTGGTGTAGGTCATTCCCGAAATAATTTTGTCTTCATAAGATCAAAGGATATTCAATCCATATAGATAATATAGCGATGAAAATAAGCTAATTTAAAAAATAATTCACACTTTCTAAATTTCCTATATAATTTATTTCATTTAAGAGTCTTCATAATAATGAACAAGTGATTTTCAAGATCTTCGTACCTTTTGGTTTATATCAAGATATTATCAAGTGATGACTAGTACATGAATTATCCACTATAATTTTATTCCATGTATAGTGGTTTGGATATTAAAAATCCTTAGCCAGTGTATGGGTCTCTATACATTAGGAGGGGGGTGAAATTAATTCTAAATCATTGTATCAGTGATGGTCATGTCCAAAATGTAGCTTCTTACTGGCTATTTATACTACCTATGTAGAAAGTGTCTAATATCTTAAATTATAAATTTGAAACACTAAGAAAGTATTCCACCAATTAATACTTATTATGAATATCATAGGGCATATTTTTTCTTCTCTTTATTCTTCTTCTTCACATGTTTCTTTCACAACAATGGGAATGAAACATTCCCTCTTCATCCTCTTATTTATAGAACTTGTCTATTTGATCCTATATCAAAACCTATCAGTAAAATTCCATCTTTTTGATGAGGTGTTTCTAATTAAGATCCTCATATTGATATTTTTTTGATCAATTATTTTATACCATGTTTGTATGATCTCCAATTGACATGAAAAATCTATCAACTAGCTTCTTCCTACACATGTTTTTCTCAATTTAGTTTCTACTCTGTGTTTTTTATCCAATCCTTTCATCTTCTACATTTTAATGGTCAAAATATCTCATTATAGTGTTTTTAGAAGTTTGATACCCCCTACTCCATCTAGTAACTCTTTTATCAAAACATCCTCCCATAAGAGAATTAAAATCAAGTTTTTTTACCCAAACATTGTGAAGACTCTTCAATTGTTTATCATAAATACAAGAAGTAATTAAACATATTTTTATTCCATCTGTAACACTTTATATAGGAATAATTTAAGTGGGATTATAGGGTGATTATCATACATGAAATTAAAAAGTCCCACTTTTCCTTTGATAATCATTCCCTAATCATTCAATTTTCAACCACCTTCAATCATCAGACAATATAAGAGTTAGTTTATCTTCAAAGGAAAATTCCTAAAATCTCAGTGTTCAAAATATTATTTATCATTCTTGAAATACCATTTTGAATGATGAAATTTCATTTCTAATTCTCGAAATATTGATAGTACATATTAGCATCACCCTAATTAATATCTTCATGAAAACTTTTTTAAATACCTTTTATCCTTTAATCCATTAAAAATTTATAAAAATTCATTTTTTAGTAAAACATAATCTAGTGTAACTTAACAATATCATAGGATCATATAATAAGTTATTCACAAGTTTATTCCTCTTTATATTGAAATTATTCACAAATCATTATTCTAATTCTTTATCATGGAAACCTCTTACTGATAAACTTTATCTAATACCATTTGTTTGATAAACCTAAAATCTCTCATTCGGTGGATGTACATCCTTTATTCTCTTTATAAAATCATATGTATGATTATAACACATGGAAAACTTGGTCTAATAAATGTCACCAAATAATATATATCTGATGACTTCACATTTTAACATCAATTTGATACACCTTATTCGAATCCATGCCATGATATGACCAATTATCACCACTTAAATGATCTATCTATTGTTAAAAAACCATTATCAAAATAATTGGAAACATTTTTCAGAACTCTTTTGTCATTAATTCTCTAAACATTCTTAAAATCCAATTCATTACATAATCTTATCCTATGGAATTTTTATAGAAAGAAAAAATTATTCTAATTGATAAGGTCTATTTGATCACTCACTATGTTCGTGTACCAAAATTTGTACTTTCTTTAGTCAACTACAACCTCATGAGAACTAACATTAGTTGTTCACTATCACTTATTTACTTTTCATATTGATCTTTATACAAGCCCATATGATGGTGTTCATCTATATCTTCTACCAATATAACTTTAAAATAGATTTACTTAAATTTGTAACCATTTAGTTCCTCCAAAAACACTAAATACCCTCTTATCATAGGACAGTATACATGTCTTTATGATGATATTTCCTACGACCAAAAGGGTTTTATATTCTCCCAAACATTAAATTCCAATCAAAACCATAAGGACTTGTGACGTTTAACAAATGTAAAACATCACCAAGCATCAAATGATATTATCTTTTCCAATCATTATATGTATGGTGTAATTATGACTATAATATTTCATACATTAATATTAATATAAAAGCTAATCATCACAGTTTATTCACATAAGTATGATGACATTGTGAATGTAATTTCATTGATCTCCCAAACATTCTTACTTATGATTAGACTTTATATCTCTATCCTTCTGATGTACATTGTTAGGTGACTTTAGAATGATTCATCAGATTTACTCTTTGATGAATTTATAAAAGACTATGCATGGGCTACTATGTCTTATAGTGATAATCAATTTCTGTCATTCAATGGAAACCACTCCTCTAATTACCCTAGTATGATTAAATTCATCAAATCACCTCAATACACTGTCCTCCATCTGGTCATCATCACCATCTCCATCCATTTGTCTTCGTGAACTCCTTAAAAAAACATCATAATATTGATGTCAAACAAGATTCTAAAAACAGCAAGCACATGTTTGAGATATTAAGAACATTTCAAAAATAATCATAAGTTAACATAAATTATTCAAATGATATTTAAAATTTTTATATATAATAATGCAATAGAAATTTATTTCTTGATCTTCATTCATCCATGATATTATATAATCATCACTAGAATTTATTGTCTCCCCATTTTCACTTAATCGATCCTTTCTATTAGTTGGTATTTGTTTCCATATAGGGAGATGAACCTAAGGGCTAATGGGCCTATGGCCTAGTACACATGTTAAGTGGATCCTAGGTCGGGGTTCTAGAATTCCTATCAAATATACTGGTTGGATAAGAGTATTAATAGTGTCTAGATGATTTCTAATTGGTATTATAGGGTAGTTTTAAATATATTTTTATATTTGGGTTATGGTATACTGAAGACTAGGATCTAGTTTTGACTAGGTAAAGATATCATGTATGGGTGCCTATATTCTTACTCTTGGTGGAAAGTTCAAGTTCTCAGGGCTATGCAATTGATGTTATGGTTGTTCTTTTATTGCTGATGAAATTTCATCCCCGATTAGTGCACATGGGTGTGAGGTTTTTGGTTTATGATGGTTTGATCCATAGCCTAGCATTGAAAGGGGGAGTATTCATGAATCATGTTAGTTACTAGTTTCACTTAAAATATGTAAGTGTTTCACATTATTTCTTATAAATTGAAATATGATAAAAGGTCTTGTGATGTTTAAAGTGTATTTAACAGAATAAATAGTGTTTTCCTTCATAGATTCTTGGTGGCATTCTACCTAACCATCCAAGGTAAACTGTTCCTGATGAGAATGAATGTGATCCTATGTGTATATGGTATATATTAGCTTCTCTATGTTAGGTTTTGGTAGAAATAAATTAATGGGGTGAGGTTTTAAAATTGTCTACAACAATATAAAATGTGTTTCCAACTATTTTTCTTGGTTTCATTCTATCAAGCCATCCTGGGATTGTTATATCTTGTATTCTTGATATATTTTTTATGACTCTCGTATGGGTGGGAAAGGGTCCATGAGGCAAGATGAAAGAATATATGTGTAGTTTCCAAATATTCCATGGGATGACGCCCTAGAGGATCTGGATGAGCATGAACCAAAGGTAAAGGCTCTGATTCAGGTGTATTGACCAAAGAAAATGTAAGAGTTTGGTCTATTTCAAGATGATTATCTTAGGGAATGTTTGGTACATGTAGTGCAGATTATTAATATTGGAGACTTGGGATTTGAGCCTTCCATGGAATATGTTATATCCAAGTATCATGTATAGAAGCAACATTTAATTCAGGGTGGGGGTGGAAAGTAGGTAGAATAGAGATAGATCAAGTCTGTGTAGAACACATTTGATCAGATTAAGATACATCCATACTTATATGCATCGGTAACAGGTAAACCATTAGTGGAACATATAGATACATGAAGATAGGAATTAAAGAGTCATGTGGATGGACTTTGATGCTAGGTATTTCAAGAACTTCTTCCCAGTGATATGAGGATAGATAAAACCTATGAGTTTATGATCATATAGCAAGGGGGAACATGTATCATGGATTATGCTTGGAGGTTCATCGACCAGTTTGTTTCCCTATATGGTAGGGGATAACATGACTACTGTGAGTTAATTTATGGATGGTTTATATAATTCCGTCAATGTTTATATAAATATCTTCAGGTTGACCCCATTCATGGAGGTAGTGAAACTAGAATTAATAGATGTGGATAAACTAACAGATTGATTATATTTGAGATGGGTAACAGTTTTATATTTTCTAGGAAGTGGTAATTCATGTATCTAGAATCTAGGTTATGAGGATATTTCATAGGTTAGTTAGGTCAATGATTTTGGTAGGTGAATAAGGAGTGGGTCATCGATGGTATGAGTCAACTTTGGGAATTTAGGTCATTATTTGTCCAGTGTGATCATCCTCCATTAGAGTGTCAGTAATGTGGGTAGATGTGAAAAAATAGAGATATTATATTGAAATATGTCTCATATATCTTGGAGTCAGGGATATTGTTTGATCCATGGTTCAGAGGTAGGATCAGGAATGGTGTAAAGAGTAGGTAGCTCAGATACTACTACACACATCGGTCATGGTAGGGAGAGAAAGGCTTGTTTGTGGTGTTCTTGTCCTTAAGTTGGTAATTATCTATAGGGACAATAGGATTCAAGAATTTAGGATTTAGTATAAGTGAATAAAGTTAATTTCGAGTGGTCGGAGAAGGTTGGGTTGCTGACCACAGTTAGAGTTTCATCTTGATCATGGGTGTGTTCTTTTTGTTTTTTGTATGACTGATTTTGGTGCATTAGGTGCATGTGTGGCAGCTGAAATAAAAAGGTTCGGGTTAATATGCGGCCATCAGTAATAGTTTATGGTATGTATGATATTCATATGCTTTAGAAATTTTTTTTGGGAATTATATATGTGTGTGTGTGATACATGATATGTTTTGGTTATCATCTATGATATAGGATCATATGATCATCATGTGTGATACAAGTATGAATTGAGCATATGATGATGTTATGGAATGATTTTATATCATGTGGTTGTATGTATATATTAATGATAGTTGGTGGAACCATTTAAATGTATGAATTTTGGGCCCGAATGAGGATAAATAATTGTTTCCATTGGTGTGGATGCACTAAAGGGATTAGTCATGAGTGAGTAACCAGGGTAGTACATGGTGATTTTATGAGATGGGTATGTTTTTTATTATCTCAAAATTATAAAAAATTGATCAGGGTGTGCTATTGTATGGTTGGTAGGATATAACATTTGGGGATTTTGATCATGTTGAAAAAAACAAGGTATTTCAAACATTTCAATTGGTTGGTAGACTAAATATTATTTTTAACTTCCGAAGTTAATTTTGAGAGTTACAATGAGTTAATGTATTTTTTATGGATTTTTAATAATTCTAGATAAGTGTCTAAGGATTACATTTTTGTTTTAAGTGTTTCATTACACCATAAACCAATTTTTTGAGATAAAAGTGGAGGTGCATAATTTGTTTTTACCATTCACCTCAACTTGGCCACCATGTATGATGTGTCACATGGTTTGAAGAAACATGAACCCTAGAGAAAATGACTATGTGAGTCACCTATAATAAATTATAGATCTAATAGGAATTTTTTCTGTATATTTTTTCAAATAGTGTTCCTAGAATTTACACTTAGTTCCATTTAGGTAGTGGATGCACATAGATTGGCCAAATCATGAATCCTAACTATTTTCCCCTTAAAAAATGAGAAATTTAAAAAATTCCCTGGTCTTATTTTAATTTTACTCTTCCTCACTCTTCTCTTATTAAAGCACCAAACTATCCATGGGAGTTCTTTTCACCTTCTATCTTAGGATGTGTTGGGACTCCTTTGATGCAGTTCTAATTTGAGTATGTCGGTTGCATTGGATATCTAGAATAATCCTTTTAGGACTCTTGATTCCGTTCTTATTTTATCTTACTATTTGAAATTCCTTTTCCATCTGAGATCATATTCCCTATCATTAGGGGGTTTTTTTTCAGATTCTACATTTTCTTTAAATATGGATCAGATTAGAGGACCAACATCCATGAGTGAGAACCTATTAGGATAAGGTAGTTGGAACATAGACTTCTCTTCATTTATAATAATTTTATGGGATGTCTATTTAATAGAAAATAGTGGGTTTTAAGGTATAATATTTAATTTAATTCATTATTTTTAATATTATTATCAGAAAATGTTGATGGGAAACTCCATATTTTTTAGGTATGTTTAGCCGAGTATGGTAATCAATGTCAATAATAGTGTTTTTGAATGGGTTGGAAATGATATGATGGTTGATTTAATTAATTTAATAATGATGTGATAATTGATTTCCCTATGAGTTTTTTGGCATGGCCTATGATACATGATAGGATGTTGAATACCGGGATTGAAGCAACAAGGTTCGTCAGGTTGATACCAATGGGGATGACCCATGTCATAGTTAGGTTATGGGGTTCACATGTGGAAATATAATTACATTGGATGGTGTGGATAAGGTATATTAGTGATTTCATCTCACATTGGTTGGATTCTAGCACTTTTCGAGTCATTTTCAGACAAGAAAATGACTCAGTAATGTGGTTTTTCCCACTCAATGTGGGTGGGTGCCTCCATAGTATTAGCAGCATAGAGTATACCAATGACCATCAATTAATAAGAATCTTGTAACCATATAAACCCACATGTGATGGTGTGTGAGACCATCATATTGGGGCTGATACACACAGTGATATCGATGTCAATGGTTCAGGATCATCGAACGACAAATATCATCATGCCTCGGAACATCAGGCTGATGAGACAATGGTGGATGTTCATGTGAAAGTATTAGGGGATATAGATATGATTATGGGGCATCTTATTGGGACATAGGTTTTCGAATACATGTTATAAAATTGGTTCTATTTGGAATAAGGTTCTGGGTGTCATATATCTAGATGGGGGGCTGAGGGATTCTCATGTCTGAGTGACAGTCAATACATCATTCTACTATCTGATTGACTGATGCGGGTAAATACACCCATGTGGGTTTTCAGCATAATTCAAATATAATTATTTATAAATGGGTGTAGTTTTTATTTATTTACATTTTCATAAAATATTATAAATATGGGTGTAATATAGAGACATGATGGTGGGGTCCTACTGAGTTCATACTCACACCTTACATGGGCCCTTCTAAATGCATGATGTCTTTATAGATTTTAGATCAGGTAAGAGATTCGACTCATGGGTTAGTCCTTAGTTGGAAGGTACATTCCAAAATGGAAGCCAATATATGGTAGTGGACTATGTGGTTTCTCTATAGTGAGATGTAGTTTCATTTTTGGATTTTGTGTAACAACTTTTATAATCATCCTCTGAGTGATATGTTATGTTTTTTATGTTTTTCATTTCATGTGGATATTATCTTTTTAATATAACTAGTTTTATTTAGAATTTTATTATTGTTTTTTATATATGATTCTGTTAAGTTTGATTATATACTTCCACAATGTCATTATTATTATTATTATTATTATTATTATTATTATTAGTCTTATTATTATCACCAATGGGAATTGTTTCCTAATTATCACACAATAGAATCATGCTTCTTGTTGAAATGCTTTGGCATATGGGGAGGCTTGAATAAGACACAATGGACCTCTGGACTGGAGTAGAAGTTAAGTGGCTCTTTGGTTATGGTACTACACTCATATTCTCCAAATCAACTTACCATTTTACTAAAAACTCCTTAGGAACATAGGCAGAATGTTTATGTTTTCTACTTGGATTCTAGTTGGTTTTATACCTATTAGATATTGTAACATCCCAGAAAAATAAAGAATATTAAATTTTCATATTTATTAAAATTTTATAATTAAATATTAATTTTACTTTAAATTAGATGGAATTTTTGATGGCGTATCGGATACACAACAACGGGTTTCTTTGAAAACTTACGTTGCAAACAACTTTGGGTTATAAAGAAAAATATTAATATAAAATTATTATTTTAAATGGTAGTCAAAACATAGTCATTGTATTGGTGGGAATGAACCAAAATAACCATATTATACTTAAATATGTTTCTTAAATGCTTTTAAATTTTTCCAATAAATTTTATAGGCTTAAAATAAGAAAGAATCTTATTTTAAGCATAAATACTCTTCTATTCATTAAAAGGACGATTTACAGCATTTTGATAGCGAACCCTCTATAAATATAGTTTTGATAAAATTTATAAGTTCTATTTTAAAAAATGAAATTATTCTTTATAATAGAGTCATAAAAATTTAATTTGGGTAAATTTTTGTTATTTTTCTGATAAAATTCATTTTTAAAGAATAGTTTAAAATACTGTATTTTAATTCCAAACTGTCATTTAATATTATTTATTTATAATTATAGTTTATCTTTTTAATTGGTTTTAAAATATAGTTATATAATTTCATTACCAGTTATTCCAATTAAGGTCATTTGAAGTAAATTTACTTTGAAATTAGAACTAAATAAGTGTCAATCATTTGATAGTTATTATTTCTTAAAAACGCGCTTTTGGTTTTTACAGTTGGAATTAATTTTAAATTAATTCTTTCCAATTATGTGATTTGAATTTGGAAAAATGGACTCCATATTTTGACTCAGGGTGTCCAAATTGTGTAAATAAGTATCTTTTATTTTTATATATTATGAATATTTACTTCAGTAAAAATTTTATTTACCATGGTTAAAGGTAAATCTAATAAATAAGGACAAACAAATATTATTTTTATAATATTAAATTACCCTAACATGTGTCCTTATCCTATTGGTTGATAAATTTACATCCATGGGCATATTTGGGTCGATTTTGGTACCCCGTGAAGCCACATGGGAGTGATAATGACACATTATATTAATTAATTAAATATAAAGGCAAAAATGACTTACACATATATCTTTCAGTAAATAAATTCTCACATGGGATATATAAGTTATCTCTTAGACTATAAATATTAATTTTAAATATAAAGATATTTTCTACATCATGATATTTGTTTTATAATTTTTATACATCAAATGAATAAAATTATTTATGACACAATAATGGAGAAGTGTTTACCTCATTAATGAATGATTTAAATAAATAATATTATAAAGATTAAAAAAATATCCAGAACCTCTAAATTCCATATTTTATGATTTTATTTCTAACATGAGTCATCTTATCATCATAATTAATACATTTTGGACCTTTAGAAACTGAGAATATTTATATAATAAAATACTGTTTTAAAACATTCCTAAAGAGACCCTAATCCCCCTTATAAAAATCAATAACTTATATACCATTAATGACACTACTCAAGCCCCTTGGATCATCCAAACTCTATCCAATTATTCTACCTAAATCCCTATCCTCCTCATATAACCCTTATAATATGTATAAGGTAATTCAAATAAACCGTTTGGTTCAAACCGAAGAGAGATACCTGATTTAAAGGTGGCATCTTCTCTTAAGATCATTTTCTTATTTTACTTCTCCAAACCATAAAATATATTTATTCATTTATTTTATAAAAAAACCATAATAAAAAATACAATTGGTTTTTTTATGTTAATTATTTTAACTTAACATACACACACCTCCATCTAATGGGTACAGAACATAATGTTTCTATGGATGGCGAACTATAGCCTCAAAAAACGATGATTGTTCAATCTTCTCCTACCACATATTATGTTGGCCATTTAGATGGAACAATATTTATATATGATATATATTATATATATATATATATTGTTTCTATTATTCTTTATTTTTCATTTATAGAATACATTTATGGTTTCTATAGTGGGTAAATATGGTAATTTCATTTGAGGAAATGCGGACTACTGCCCCCTCAATGTGATATGACTCATCTTTGCCATATGTGGTACGTATAAAGGATATATTTAATAAAATTATATATGACATTATAATATAATTATAATATACCTATGTTTAATTTAGTTTTTTTCCATTAAAATATGAAATATAAATAAAATTATAGTCCCTGCGTACGTAAGGCTTACCGTTTTAATGAACAGTGCATTTCATTCCCTATATCAAAATTTTATGTACTATTATAAATACATATATATACTGGATATTTATGATATAAATAATATCCAAAACATTAATATGAATCTGGAGATAATGGACCTATGAACACATGAACAACTTGTAATTATAGGAAGTTCTTTTTTGACTCAAATATCGACTAAATGACCATTATTAACTTAATTTATTGCAAAATGTATATAACATGGTAATAACTGATATAAATTGAATAATAAAATTTTAAAAGATTCTTAAACATGTAGAAATTATCTTTTTTTTATTATTAAGGATATAAAAGAACGCACGGGTCAATTCAGACACGAGTTAAGGGGTTTCTGATCTCACTTTTAATTCTGTGATATTTTTATTTTTCACCACTTATTTATTGCATGTGGTATATTATGTGCTGTAATTTGAGATATATTATCATGATTATATTTATATTCATTTAATTTTGTGAATAATTTGGTGGTTAAAAACTTTTTTTCATATTATTTGATTGAATACAATGTGGTAAGGGGTTTTCATCTCACAATTTATTCATGTGGGATTCATGCTACATTTTCCACTATTGACATTGGTGTGGTGTATGTACTACCCATGATTGTATTATTTGTGTAATATCATTTAATTTATGTCTATTTACATATTCTTTGTTTGATCCTTCTTTTATGTGGTGTATGTTTAATAAGTTACCAAATCGGTAAGGGACCCTTTCACCCTCCTCTTTTTAAAAGACTTCTTTATGTTATGTCATTTAATTTCTATTTTCTTATTTTGGGATATGTTATTATGTATCCTTATTGATTTAAATTCTTTGTCCATGTGATTAGAGACCCTTTTATCTTTCATCCACTCATTTAATGAATTTTAATGTGACATCGTTTGGCTACTTAATTTTTATAAGGGAACTTCTTTTCCAAATTTGAAGTCATTTGGTTAATCGTCTAATTCTTAATTTTTTCATGCTATGATTATGTGTGGAGTTATAGATTATTTATTTATGTTTCAATTTCAACTCCCCTTTGTGTGTATATACTTTTGATACACATAATCACTCCATTGATAAATTCACATGTCATTTATATGAACCTAATTAGGGAAATCATAACTCAATTTCCATTCATTGAGTTAAAAATCACAGTTATTGGTTTTGTTTTAAAAAGACCATGTGTGAATAAACTATGTTTGTTTTACACTTAATATCATATCTTATTGGGTGTATTTATTTTTGTCACACATACTTAAGTAATTTATTTATTTTTTAATCTAAGTATACCGTATTTATAAGGGATTTTGTCTCAATTTACAATCCATTGAGACTTCATTGTTGTTATACACCAATTCAATTTTATGTGGTGTATATATTTCCCTTTGGAATATAATATCATGAATATATTTACTTTAATGATATTATAAGATTTTATTAATGTTATTTAACAATTATTTTTATTCAATCATCTCTCATTGGTTAGGAACTCATTAACTAAAATTTTTTTTTAAATGTTTTAAAGATTTATACTTCTAAATATTTTTCATTATTCTCCATGATTTAAAATTTGTTTTAAGGATTTATTTATATGGACATGAATTTTTTGAAATTAAAATTTGTTTCAAAAGCTTCAAAGTGGAATGGGGCACTTTGATTCAAAAATATATTTATTAAATTTTTTAAATGATTTCGAAAATGTTTTCATAAAGCATTGATTATATCAGTATCTTGAAATGATATATTGTGATTGAAATATCTAAATTTTATCTTTCCATTATGATTGTTTTATGTGTTATTAATTTTATATTGTTATTTGGCATTGATTAAATATACAGGAGGTTTTGTAATAAACCTATGGTGGGTGAGCCCGAGATAAATCTACAATGCATTGGGTAACTTGATGGAGGTAAACATTAATGTTTCACTTAAGAGATTTATGGAATATATTGTGATGAGTATTCCAACATAACTCTTTACATTGCAGTGATAGCTACAATGTATGTTTGATATGGATTCCATAAGTTACATTTATGATTTATGATTATAGTGTGTTATTCAAAAATCTTACGATTTCATGAGGTAAGTTACGATTGAAAGGTATGTTTCAATGATTTTTATTTACTGATGGATTAATTTTTCTTTTACTTATTTAATAACCAATACTGATCTTTTTATGCTCATCCCTTGTTTTTATATTTTTTTCACAGGACATAAATATGAATAGAATCAAGGATGGGATCATGGAAAATTAATGTTGTCTAAAACATGGTACTATACATGTTTTTTTAAGAGTTTATTTTATGAAAAAATCATGGAAACTGTGTATAAGTTTATACTTTGAAATTTATGAAATGTAATGTAATATTTATGGCTTAATTCTCTGAAACTCTAGACCTAAAAAGATCCTAAATGTGAATTTTTGAATTAACTTAAGATTATGTAATTTTTAAGTTATGGGGCCTTATTGTAGACACCCAAGCATGACGTACATGGATATTACATTTCTTTTGCAGAATAATTAATACATAAAAAAACAAACACCCAAGGACCGTAATAGTTTAGTGTCTTTGGAAACTCGGATCATAAACTTCTAATCATGGTGAAATATCATCAACATATCCCATTCCCCCTTTTTTTTACCTAAAACCATTATTTACATACTTGGGAAAATAAAACATAAAAAGGGTAACCTCAAATGCTCAGTAAGGGTAATCATGGATAATATATAAGAATCCATAAACATTTGAACGTAAAAACATCATCATAAAGCATCAAAATCATGATTAATGACATAAATATGGTCATTAAAAAATAAATAGATTAAAAAGTAACATTAATCATGATAAAAGTGAATGGGAATAAAACAAAGACCATAGTATCCAAGGCACATGATATGATTTCCATAGTAGCCAAAGCATTGCTACCAAGACCATCATAGTATACAAAGTCCATTACAAAACCAGGTTTACATGTCGTTCCAGCCCTGTATTACTGAACCTGATTTTACATTCCATTCCATCAATGTCTATCTCATGAGATATAAATATTTACCTAATTAATTGGAGGTAGATATAGGTCTCATCCATCTCACAATGAAATCATTCTTTTTTGTGCCTCAAAATAAACATAAATGATTCATCATACCCCATGAATGAAATGGTTTTCATAAACATCACCCATTATAACATAATCTATATAGAATAAATGGATATCATTTCATCATAAGAAAAATGAAACCATGTAAACAATAGATTCATTATACTTGAAACATAAACGTATTAAATAATGTCATCTTAGATGGAAAATAATTTTGATAAAATACTTGAAATGAATTATTGAGCAAAATATCCTTTCTTCTTTAAAATTATTTTATGTTTTTCAAAATAATCCTGAAATCATGTATAGGATGATTCATGGGAATAACGCATTATGAAACGTTAAAAATATATTCATTCCGTATAAGTTAAAAAAACATTCTCGTCGTACATTTCCAGAAAAGACAACAAGTACCTCGTATGGTAAATAAAATAAAAATTCGTTCCATACCATGTGGTAGAAGTTAAAGAAGGGTAAAAATGACTTTAAACATACATGGAATTATAGTAATAATTTTATGAAAATAGTTTTAGATGAAATGGACATGGATGATAAGTATAACCCTAGTAAATACTTACGAATAAACAAGCTTGGTTAAGTATGAGATTGGAATAATTATCCTTTACCTCATGTACAATTTCATACATATGTGTCTGAGACTAATGTATAGTGTGTTAAAGCATATTACTAACTTGTAACATAACCATAATAATATTCATGATATCATATATGACTCAATTACGAATTTATATTACCCTCTCATTTATCAATTCCATGTTAAAGCATAGTTTTGGGTAAAATTGTTTCATTTGTCATACATGTTTTGACTTCTAATTATTCGTATGATTACTTAGATCATGATTGCTTACTTGTAGAATGTAAAACATGATTATATATAATATATGTTCAGTATAATATATATATATAATAGATCAATAAAAGGAATTAAATACACCGTTCATTGAGACGGTATGTCGTACATATGAATGAACGTTGTTTTTGTTTCCTCGTTAAACTGAATTGAAAAAAGTAAATAACATATACATAAATCCAGTATCATTATTATGTTATATATTTCATGATTATTTATTATATATACTTTATAATCATTCTTGAATGGTTAACATGGAGAATGAATCTCATCGCGTCGTGGAGACGATAATCTGTATGTACGCACAAGTGGTGATATCATTCCCATAATTATTGAATGGAATTGGAGTGGATGATATATTATCTCCGAATTAGTATGATGTTATAATAATAATATATAGTCATTATTTCCACTATTATTCCCATCCATGTATGGTGGTGGTGGAAAAACAGATTATACCACGACGTGGAGACGGTAAGTCGTACATATGTACGCACGGTGGATTCATTTTTAGTAGGATGGATATAATGTGAAATATGGTTGTTTAATATTTATAATCACATATAATTATATTAGATATACTTTTTTTATTACTTTATAATGAAAAAAGTAATGAAGATAATGTATAGGAAGAAATAAATCTGAATGAATCGGTAGAAGATATTACCTCTTCTTAAAAGTGCCTCCTTTAAACATCCACTTAGGGCACTAGAGATGGCCTTTTGAGAATTAAATAACCTCTATAATATACCTATAGAGGTTTATAAGAGTAATTGGAAGGGTTTTTCAGATCTTGAAGGATTAAAATAGAGTGAACATGAGAGGGAAGGGATTCCCTTTTATAAGAGTGGGTAGGGGCACTTTTGGAATCCTCCAAAATATTAATTTATAATAAAATAAAACTTAACATAAAAACTAAAAACATGACCCAACATAGAATATGGGAATAAATGGGGTGGTAATATCATAATCCAATCAAATTTATACATGTTTTTATTTTATTATAAACATTATCGTTTGGATATATCCTTATTTAATCTATTTAATTTTATTTGTGGTAATAATATTATAAATATTAAGTGTTTATAAATACTTACTTATGTGTTGTTAATTTTCCATAATTAGATCCATTTTTAAATTTTCGACCATATAATTTTCAATTTGTAATTTTTATATATATTTGTTATTCTCAATCAATTTAATAATATGTTACTTTTATAAAATACTAATAGTGTCAATTTGACAGTATTCAATTATTTGAATTTAAATAAACGCCACACAGAAGTTATGTTCGTACCAAAATATTTAATAGATTATTAACATGTCATATTTATCTATTAAATTCATGGAGCACATTTATTAGTTCATATAATGCTTATTTCAATATTTTTAAAACCATTTATTTGATATTTCTCTTAATAAAATATTTACTACAACATTTTCATATAATTATTTAATATACTAATTTTTGGAAAAAAAAATAAAAATTAAAATACTATGATGAATTTAAATATATTAAATTTCATAATAATACTTTTATATTAATTTATATTCTAAAACACCGAACTTTTAAAATGATATGTTAATTAAATTATGAAGGTGGAAACTTTGACATCATTTAAAATAAAATAATATAAATGTAATAATCTGTATTATAAGGATCCAAATGGTCCCCAAGTATACCCTTGGATGGTTAGGGTATATATATACTATACCAATAAGATTTTGTCAAGTTATGGGTCCTTTTATAGGTATTATTACTTTAATAAAAACTATATAATTGATTTTTCACAAAATAAATATTTATTGGATCATTAATGTATAAGCTATTAAGGTAGTTATATATTCCTTAAAAATTACAAATAAATTACCATTATTAATAAAAAAAATTATCATTAATATGAGAATTTCTAATCTAATTTATATTCTATATAACCTTATATTAAAAATAATTAATTAATAAAGTTTGAGGGAGACAAATTTACCTTTCCATTAAATAATATCAATAAGAGGTCTTAATCTCATCCAAGTGTGTTCTAAAAAGATTCCATTTCGACCCAATTATGTTTTATAGAGAAATATGATAATCCAATGATATTAAGACAAGTGTTAGTATATTTTTATAATATTATTTTTACCCTTAATTACTTGATTTACCATTTATTGTGGTAAATAAAATTTACCATAGTTATAATCCATAACGCCCCAAAATAAAAAGTAGTGTATTTATATAATTTGTACCTACTTATTCCAAATATGGAATCAATTTTTACAAAATCAATGCAAAAAATTTCCAGTATTTATTTTAATATTAATCCCATTATTGGAAAAAATGAGTTTTTGTTTAAAACATTGCAAAATATTGAAATGATTTTACCTATGAATTCATTGTAAAATTAATTATAATGAAATACATTATATTAAATGGTAAAAATTATTCTATTTATACTTTTAAACCATCTAATATTATTATTTAACCATATAAATTATCTCAATAAAAACAATTATGTAAAATTTAGTGTATTTTTACTATTTATCAAAACATTAAAGTTATCATATAAATATTTAAAATTTACAAAAAGAAAATTTTTATATCATGATTCAAAATAATTATATAATTTTTTCAAATTTAACTTATAAACTTGTCAAATTGTGATTTAAGATGGGTGTTCCATCAAAATGCAGCAAAACTGCATTTTTCACAAAATACTTCCTTTATATGAAAAATTGATATTGTCTCCGTAAAATGTTCTAAAAAATGATTAAGATGAATTATAATGTTATAAAATTCAAAATTCGGTTATTACTATTCCTAATGGAAAGTTCATTATAATATTATAACAATATATCATTGTTTAGTGAAACTCAGTATTGCATAAAACACGTGCTATTGGGGATGGTCGCTCTTGAGTGCACAAGCCCATAATAGTGTTGAGTATACTGCAAGCTAATACGGTATTGTGTATAGCGCAATCTAATCTTGGTGTAGTGTACAACACAAGACATCAATGAAATTAAAAATATTATTTCTCATAAAATCTTCGGGTGTTACATTATACCCCCCTTAAAATGCATTTTACCCTCAAAATTTGTCGGGGTTATAATTTGATTAATACCTGAATGTTTCTTTCCTAGAACCCAATATCGTAAAAATGAATACTAAAACCTAATTTTAAAAGTGAAAGTTAGAAACATAACAGTCAACTAATGTTAATCAACACTGGGATTCCACATAATAAAATATAGGTGAAAATATGGATATAGAAGAGAAATCTAACCATCATGTTCTGATAAAGAGTGGTAGAGAACATGGCTATGAAAAATCCAACATTCAAAAATCCATTAATTTGTGGTGATCTAAGGTTCCATCTGATTCATCGGATATGAGGGTATTAGGACAACATTTTTTGATTTCCAGATCATTTCCCGAAAGTTTATGATTTTTTTTCAAAAGGATAAATACTTACATGATTTCATTGGAAAATCAATGTTGGTCATTCCATGAACAATTTCAACATCATCTCTTATTTAAAGAAATGAAGTTGAATTTGAAATTTTTTAAGTATTTTTAGATCATGTAATAGAATGATAGGTCATTCCATTTGTATTTATCACAAAAAGGTTTGCACAAATTATTAAATATAAATAAGTCCATCTATAGTGAGATTTACCGTATATGAATACAAAAATGGACTTATACATTATCTATCATACCGCTTAATAAAATAAAACTAATTTCTATTAACCAGGGACTTCTTGTAGTCCAGTGGTAGGCGATAATGGCCTATCATACTTCAGTTGTGGATTCGATTCTTGCATCCTTGTCCGATGTGACGGGTTTTCACTCTTCCAATGGGTTTTCCTTTTTATATAACAATACAATTACAACAGTCAAGAAATAATATAAAAATTTTCTAGCCTTAACAAATATTATCTAATGTCTTGGTTAATCCATTCCAATATTTAGGCTTATCCAAAATATATCTTTCCAATATCATAATATACAAAAAAATTATTACTAGACAGGTCATCTACCAAACATGTGAATACCGTCATTTATCCACCATATATCATAAGATATATAGTGTTGTTCATCTTCCAAACATGTGAATACCTTAATCATGTATTCTCTTGAAACATGAATTACTAATCTTTGTGAAAACATGAATGCTATCAGAAGTTAACTATTTCTACATAATAAAATCCAAATATTTATATATGCTCATACCATGATATCACTATGTCCTTATATTATTCATGAGCTCATTAATACGATCAAACATTTCATTATCTCCTTATCCCATCATTATGCACATATTCGGTACCTTCCAAAAATATTTCAATCACTTTTCATGGATACTGGTATCATACAATTATTGAAAACTACAATAAACCAATAAATAGATATTAAAATATTCCATGATACTAAAAATGAGATTCCACAACACTATATTGGAATACTGTTACATGAACCCTTAACCATTCCACCACTTCTTTTTCATATTCAACATCACCAATAGTGGTTGCATGTGACTTCCCTTTGTCATTTTCCTTGAGAGGTTATTGATGTCGATCATGATTAACCCTTGGATTAGGGCATTGGTTAGCATAAGGCCCCATTACTTTTCACTTGTAGTATTGAAGTGTTGGTGGTGCATTCTCTGTATTATTTTCCCTATTCACATCATTAGAAATCTTTTTCCCATTACTTTGACACTCAGCTACTCGATGACCTTCTTTTCCAAAAAAATCTCTAGTCCCTTTAAGACAGTCTTTACTATGCTTCTTTCCACACTTTGAGCATAACGAAAAATTCATCTTCTTTTCACCATAGTTTTGAGATTTTTCTTTGAACTCCATCTTTTGTTTCTTGTTAAAAAAATGATATGGATATGTAAATCCAACTTCAAGATCTACCTTGATTGAAAAATGCACAATATCATCATAAATATTGAAGTCTCTTATAGCTAATGCCATTATAAGATTGTTTTTAATCCACTGAAGAATAGATCAACGTTACATTCAGGTTGGATGATAAAACCAGATGCATACCATGACATCCTAGAAAAATTTGATTCGTATATACCAACAGATTCATCATCCTTTTTCTTAAGCTCAAGTAAATCCTTTTCTATCTTCATTCAAATAATACGAGGAATGTACATATTGAAAAATAAGTTCATGAACACATCCAAATCCATGGATTAAATTTCATATAGGGCCTCATATTCTTAATTTATAGGTAACCATGGGTCTGCTTCACCTTCTAAAAGGTAAACAACTAGAATAAATTTTTCATGTTTTGAACAGTGATGTATGGAAAATATCTTTTCAATGGTACTGATCCATTGTTTAGTAACTAGTATATCAGAATACCAACTGAAAGAAGGTGGATGTTGCCTCATGAAGGTCTCAATAGTATATTTTTCCCGTCTCTACTCATTTGGATGTCCAAAATGATTAATATCTTCTGTAAGTATAGCAATAAGATTTGTCACTCCATCTCCCATTACATTGGTTTGTTCAGGAGGACAATCATTTCATTTTCCATTACATTGATCAACATGGTTCCTCTAGGTTCTAGCCATCATCTAAAACCCAAAAAGAATAGTGTGAGAGAACAAAAATCATGCTAGGAAAAAAAATAAAGGGGGGGTACCTGCAATATCAAAAATATTAGGTTTAATTCTATGATCGTCACTATAATTCTAGGACTATAACATATACTTATACTTAACCTTAAGGACATTGCTAGACATGCCTTAGATATATTTCTAGCGATCACACGAATTTTTTTTCATACTATTCTCTAAAGGTTAAATGAACCTTTCCTCTAATACCAACTATAGAGACCCAATATTGACGTACAAGGATATTACATTACATTTGTGGAATACTTAATACATCATAAAAACAGACACCGGCGGATCGTAATTGTTTAGTGTCTTTGGAAACTCGGAATATAATATTCTAATCATGGTGAAAGATCTTCAACATCTCCCATAAAGATCTCCCCCTTTTGTTTTCTTACCTAAAACCTTTCTTTATATCCTGTGGAAAATAAAACATAAGAATGGTGACTTCAAATGCTCAATAAGGGTAAACAAGGATAATATAAAACAATACAAAAACATTTGAATGTAAAAACATGAACATAAAACATAAAAATCATTATTAATGAAATAAATCATGGAAGTAAATAAGGAATAGATCACAAAAGAACATTAATCATGATAAAATAGAATGGAAATAAAACAAGTAATTGTGGAAACCATTAATCACATGAGATGATTTCAATAGTTTCATGGCATTCCGACCAAGACCATTATAGTAGACAAAGTCCATTAATGAACCAGGTTTACATATTGTTCTAGCCCTGTATTACATAACCTAAATTTACGTGTCATTGTAGCCATGTCTATTGCACGAGATATAAATATTTACCCAATGAATTGTAGGGAGATATATGTCCCACCCATATCATAATTAAATCATTCTTTCGTGTTCCACAAAATAAACACGAATCATTCATCATAACCCAATGAATAAAATGGGTTTCATAAATATCATCCCATCATAACATAATCCATATAAAATAAATGGATAAAATTTCATCATAATAAATATGAAACCATGTAAATAATAGACGCATTATACTTGAAACATAAACATATAAAATAATGTCATCTTAGATAGAAAATAGTTTTTATAAAACACTTGAAATGAATTCTTGAGGAAAATATCCTTTCTTATTCAAAATCATTTTCTGTTCTCGAAATAATCATGAAATTTTGTAGAGTTTATTCCATGGAAATAAGAAATTATGAAACCATAAAAATCCATTCATTCCGTATAAGTTAAAAAAATTCTCCTCATACTTTTGCCGAAAAAGTCAAAAAGTACCTCATATGGTAAATAATTGAAGGATTCCTTCTAGACCATGTGGTAAAAGTAAAAAAAGGGTTAAAATGAATTTAAACATAAATACAAGAATGGTAATAATTTTATGAAAATAGTTTTAGACGACATGGATAGGGATGATATATATAACACCAGTAAATACTTACCAATAAACTATCTCAGATAAGAACGAGATTAGAATAATTATCCCTTACCTTATGTCCAATTTCTCTCGTATGTGTCTGAGACTCCTATATAGTGGGTTTAAACATATTATTAACTTATAATAGAACCATAATAATATTTATTTTTTCATATATAATTCACTTAGGACTTTATATAACTCGTTCATTTGTGAATTCCATGTTAAAGTACTGTCTTAGGTAAAATTATTTCATTTATCGTATGTGTTTTAACTTATAATTATTCATAATTTTACTTAGATCATGATTAATTATTTTCATAATATAAAACCTGATTTATATATAATATATATTCGAAATATAATATAATATATATATATAATAGATCGATGATTGGAATGAAATACACTATTCATAGAGATTGTAGGCCGTATGTACGCATGAATGATGTTTTAATTTCCTTATTTAACTGAATGGAAGTTAGTAAATAACATATACATAAATATTTTATATTTTTTATGTCATATATTTGATGATTATTTATTATATATACTTTATAATAATTATTTAATTGCTAACATGGAGAATGAATCTCACCACATCCTAGAGACGGTAATCTGTACGTACGCACGAGCGATAATATCATTCCCATAATTATTGAATGGAATTAGAGTGGATGATATAATATCTCAGAATTCGTATGATGTTATAATAATAATAATATATTGTTGTTATTTCCACCATTATACCCATCCAATTATGGTGGTGGTGGATAAACAGATTACACCACGGCGTGGAGACAATAAGCCATACGTACACACGCGCGGTGATTTCATTTTTTTTAGGATGGATATAAGGTGAAATATGGTTTTTTAATGTTTATAATCACATATCATTATATTATTAATATTTATGTTATTACTTTAAAATGAAACAACTAAATAATAGGAAGTATAAGAAGAAATAAATTTTAAAGAATCAGTAAATGGTATTACGTCTTCCTTGAAGTGCCTCCATTAAACTTCCTCTCATGGCACTAGAGTTGGTCTTTTGAGTATACCAGAACCACTATAATATAAATAGAAAGGTTTATAAGTGTAATTTTCAGGGGTTTTCCATATTTGAAGGATTAACATTGAGTGAAGAGAAGAGGGAAGGGGTGCCATTTTATAAGAGTGGAGATGGGCACTTTTGGAAACCTCCAAAAAATTAATTTATAATAAATTCCAACCCCACCTAAAAACCTCCATAATGACTCAACATAAAATATGAGATGATATAGGGAGGTAATATCATAGAAAAATCAAATTTAGACATGTTTTGATTTTATTTTAAACATTATCATTTTGATTTATCATTATTCAATATATTTAATTTTATTTGTGGTAATAATATTCTAAATTTAAAATTGTTATAAATACTTACTTTTGTGATGTTAATTGTCCATAATTAGATACATTATGTCATTTTAGACCATATAATATTCAGTTTGTAATTTTTAAAAATATTTGTGACTTTGAAACAATTTAATAATAAGTTATTTTTATAAAATACAAATACTGTCAATTTTGACACTATTCAATTATTTAAATTTAAATAAAATCCAGACATACATTATGTTTGAACCAAAATATTTATTATATTACTAACATGTCATATATATCTATAAAATTTGTGGGTAACATTTATTATTTCATATAATATATATTTTAATATTTTTAAAACCATTTACTTGATATTTCTCTTAATAAAATAATTACTACAACATTTTTGTATAATTATTTAATATATTTATTTGTTTCATAAAATTAAAATTAAAATAATATGATGAATTAAAATCTATCATATTTCATAATAATACTTTTAGTCTAATTAATCTACTAATACACCCTACTTTTAAAATGATATGTTTATTAAATTGTGAAGGTTGCAACTTTGACATCATTTAAAATAAAATAATATAAATGTAAAAACCTATTTTATAAGGATCCAAATGGTCCACAAGATGACCCTTGGATGCTTAGGGTATTGATATACTCTACCAATAATTTTTTGTCATGTTTTCTGTTCTTTTTTGGGTATTATTATTTTAATAAAACTTTATTATTTATTTTTCACTAAATAAATAATTTCAACATCATTAATGTATAAGATATTAAGATAATTATATATTTCATAAAAACTAAAAATATATTACCAATATGAATAAAAACATTTTATATTACAAATAATTGTTTATAATAGAATTTATATTCTATATAACCTTATATTAAAAATAATTTAATTAATAAAGTTTGAGTGAGACATATTTCATTTTCCTTTAAAAAATTAATTAAAGGTCTCAATCTCATCCAAGTGGGTTCCAATATATTCCATTTCGAGAAAAGAATGATTTAGAGAGAAATTTAATCAACCGATGAAATCATGAAGAGTGTTAGTGTAATTTTATAATATTATTTTTACCCTTAATTACATGATTTACCTTTAACTGTGGTAAATAAAATTTACCATAGTTTCTATTCAAAATGACCACAAATAAAAAGTATCATATTTACATAATTTGGACCTACTTATTGCAAATATGGAAACCATTTTTCCAAATTCAACACAAAGAAGCTGAAGTATTTAATTTAAAGTTAATCCTTTTTAAAAAAACGGGTTTTTGTTTAAAACATTACAAAAGATTTAAATGATTTTTCGAATGAATTAATTGTAAAATTAATGATACTGAAATAAATTATATTAAATGGTAAAAATTAATTCTATTTATACTTTAAAACCATTAAATGTTATAATTTAAAAATATAATTTATCTTGATGTAAAAATTTTCTTTTAAGTAAAATTTAACTTATTTTTATTGTTCATCAAAATATGAAAGTTATCATAAAAATATGAAAAACTTATCGAATGTAAATTATTATATCCTAATTAAAAATAATTAGTTTATTTTTTCAAAATGAAACTTATAAACGTGTCAAAAATTTGATTTAAAATGGGTTCACTATCAAAAGGGCGCAAAACTGTATTTTTTGGAAAAATACTTCCTTTATACGAAAAAATGATTTTGTTCTAATACCATGTTCCAAGAAATGGGTAATATGAATTATAAGGTTATAAAATTAAAAATGTGTTTAGTAATATTAATAGCGGCTAGTTCATAACAATATTATAACAATATATCTTTGTTTAGGGAAACATGGTTTTGCGTACAACACATGCTATTGAGGATGGTCCCTCTTGTGTGCAACCAAAGCCACGAATAGTGTTGTGTATACTAACAGCTAATACGATGTTGTGTATAGTGAAATATAATCATAGGGAATCATAAGTCATAAAAAATAAAAGAAATTGAAAATATAATTTCTCATAAAATATCGGGGTGTTACACTTATAGATGATATCAAAGATCTGTTTAGATAACTATAGAGGTTAGGGTGTTATTTAAGAATAAGTGACATAACCATAATGGTTAGAATATGAGAATGAGTCACAATTATTTTAGACAAATTTAGTGAGTTTAAGATAACACGAATAATTATATATTAGTATTTACCCTCCTCATAAGATGCTATACGATGATTTTACTTATTCATTAACACTAACCTTTTTGGATTCAGTAAATTGTTGGATCTAGAAGACACCAAATTAATAGTCAATGTGAAACAAACTGTAACTATTTACAGAGTGGGAAACTTAATGAAATAAAAGCTACAATGAGAACTCTGGTGATTATTCTCAACCATCTTTATGGAGTTAGGATTGACCGACTGAACCATGATGGTTTTTATAAGGCATCACATATGTGAGAAACTTGTCCCTACGGATTTTCAGGTAATAATCATAAATGTAAGTATATTCAAAAACCTATGTGTCAAGGATGTGGAATGAATCCTCGAGGAAAAAGTATTAAAGGGACTAGAAGATTCTATAGATGTGGAAATTATGGTCAAAAATCAAGAAACTACCATGGAGAAAGGAAGCATCTATTTGACTCTAAGAAAGGGAAAGATGTTTTTTCTGTAGGACCTATTTAAGGTTTTAAATATTTTGTGCATGGTCATTATACAAATAGATGTCCTACGGAGAAGGAAAGATAATTGGATCAAAAGGATCATAAAAATATATATTTACCAACACTTAATTCTATTCCAATTGAGGATGAGGAAACTAACAATGTCCAACGAAAGGTTTAGATTGTTTCCTAACTAATGGTTTCACATTATTGAATCTTAGGATATGATTCATGATTTTGTTTGATGGAAATATGTATTTCAGAATAATTTTGAAAACAATGGTTAATAGATCATGAAGAACAGTTAATGAGTAAGAAGTCAACAAATAAGGGATTCAAGAGTTTTTGTTGATTTTAGGATTACAAAATGATTAAAATTATTAAGTCTCTTTTGATGATGGGGATAAATTGGAAGACTTTTTATAGTATATGTAACCGTGAGGTTTTATATTTGATGATGTTATTAACAGAATAATTTTATTTTGATTCGATGAGTAATGGTTAAATATTATTTTGGAAGAATCTATGTTTTGTGGATATTTTGGTTATTTATGGAAATGATTAACCTATCATAAAGAATATTTGATTAGGAAATTACACTTCAGTTTGTGACTTTAAGAGTATTCGATGTTATTTGGAGATAAATGTTATGATTTAATCTAGAACAAAATGTGATTAAATTATAATGTTTTTGTGATTGAAACATATATTGTTTTATTGTTATGAATTTTATGGACAATTTCATATTGTATGGTCTTTATTGAACCTTGGGTATTGTTTGTTGAATTTTGGAGATTAAGAGTAGTTTTTCTTTTTATAAAGGATTATCTTTCTATGGATTATCTGATTTCGGCCAAACCTTTTTGGTTTTGGTTAATGTATAAAGATAGGGTAGATATATTAATCATCTTTCTTGGATATCTGATACTCTAGATGTTGATTCTAGCACTTCAGGTGTGACCAAGTCATCTTGAATACTTAGCATTTGGAGAAAAGATAAGTTTGTGGTAGAATTTTATTAAAGGATGACACTCTATATGATAAGTAAGTATATTTCCTTAGGATCATAGTCTATTTATTAAAAGAAATTTCAAATCTATGAAATGGATCCTGAAGAAAAAAGTTTATAGTCTATCTTTTATCATCAAGCTTTTACCGAACCACAAATTTATGGTATTGTGGTGGTTAACTTTCTATGATCAAGTTCTCTATCACTCTCTATTTATCTATGATAGTTAGTTTTTATTCCATATATATGTTTTCTTACATGGAATCCTATTAGGTGTTATCTCATGTGACCATTTTCCTTCTATTTCATTAATTTAATGTGATAGTTTTACTGATTCTTTTCCTATGTGGGACTTTTAATGCAGTTTCCAAGCCTAATTTTAAAATTGTGAGGACAAAATTTTTGAAAGGGGGAAGGATGTAACATCCCAAGAAAATAAACAATTTGAAATTTTCATATATATTAAAATTTGTGAATTAAATAGTAATTTTACTTTAATGGAAATGATATGTTCTATGGTGTACCTGATACACAACAACGGGTTTCCTTGAAAAATTACATTGTAAACAATGTTGAGTTATACAGACGAATATTTACATAATATTATTATTTCAATTTGTAGTTTATAGATAGTCATTGTATTGGAGAGAATGAACAAAACTAACCATATTATAATTAAATATGTTTCATAAAATTTTTTACATTTATCGAATAAATATTAGAGGCTTAAAATAAGAAAGAATCTGATTTTTAGCATAAATACTCTAATATTCATTAAAAAGATGATTTATTGCCTTTTGAGGGTGAACCCTAATTAAATCTAGTTCTGGTCACTTTTATATGTTCTATTTGACAAAATAAAATTCTTCTTTTAGAATAGAGACATCAAATTTTACATTGGATATATTTTTGGTATTTTTCTGATAAAATTAATTTTTCTAATGAATGGTGAAAAGTATTGTATTTGAATTCCAAACAGCCTTTTAATCAAATTTATTCATAAGGTTATATTGTCTTTATAATTGGTTTTAAAGTATAATTGGATTATTTTTTTATCATTTAATCCAATTTTTATCATTATAATTATTTCCACTTTGAAATTAGACATAAATAAGATCCAATCTGTTGATAGTTATTATTTTATAAAAACCCACTTTTTTGTCTTGATAGTGGGAATTAATTTTAAATTTATTTTACCATTTATATGTTTTGAATTTGTAAAAATTGATAAAATATTCAGATTAAGGAGGTCCAAATTGTGTAAATAGATAACTTTTTTTTGTAAACATTATGAATATTTACTTCAGTAAAACATTTATTTACCATGGTTAAAGGGTTAATCTGGTAAATAAGGGTAACAACATATTTTTATAATAATATTACATTATCTTAACATGTGTCCTAATCCTATTGGTTGATACATTTCAACCATGGGAATCCTTGAGTCGATTTTGGGACCCCAAGGATCCACTTGGAACTGATAATGACACTTTATATTAATTAATTTAAAGTAAAGATAAAAATGACTTAAACATATATCTTTGAGGAATTAAATTATTAAATGGGGTTATATAAGTCATAAATTCTCCTATAAATGTTAATTAGAGAACTAAAAATACTTCCTACATCATGATAGTTTTTTTATAATTTTTAGACATCATATAAATAAAATTATTTATGACACAACAATGATGCAGTGTTTACCTCATTAATGAATGATTAAAATAAATAATGTTATAAAGATTAAAAAAATATCTAAGACCTATTATGTTTCAATTTTATGATTTTATATTTCAAATTAGTCATCTAATATTCGACTTTAATATGTTTAGGATCTTTTGAAACAGAAAATATTTATATAATAAAATAATATTTTTAAACATTCATAAAGAGCCCCTCCCCCCCTTATAAAAATCCTTCACTTCTAACCCATTACTCACACTTTTTAAGCCCCTTGACTCATAATTAATAAGACCAATTAATCTTTCTACATCCATATCCTCCTCCATGATTCCTTACCCTATACATAAGGAAATTCAATTAAACATTTTGTTTCAAACCAAAGGGAGATACCTGATTCAAAGGTAATGTCATCTCTTAAGTTCTTTTATTTTATTTCACCTCGACAACACCCTAAACACAATTTATTTCATTATTTTATAAACAAAAAATTATTATAAATATACTATGTTGTTTTTATGAGATCTATTCCAACTACACATACACACACCTCCATCTAATGGGTAAAGAACATACAATTTTTGTGGACAGTGAACTACTGCCTCATGAAACGATGATTGTTCAATCTTATCCTACCACCTTTTATGGTGTCCATTTAGATGGAACTATATTTATATGTGATATATATTGTAGTTATATTTATTCTATGATTTTCTATTTTTCATTTATATAATACCTTTATGGTTTCCGTAGTTGGTAAATATGATAATTTCATTTGAAGAAGTGCGGACTACCACCCCCTCAAAGTGATATGACTCATTAAAGACATATGTGGGACATATAAAAGATGGATTTAATGAAATAATATATGATTTTATACTTTAATTATAAAATACATATGTATCATTATGTTTTATTTCTGTTAAAATATGAAATAGAAACGAATGTAGCGTTCATGTGAACGTACGACTTACTGTCTCTATGAACGGTGCATTTCATTTTTTATATAAAAATTTTATGTACAATTATAAATTCATATATACACTAGATATATATTATATATATGATATCTAAATAATGAATATCATTCTGAAGAAAATTTACATTTGACCACATAAACCACTTGTAATTATAAGATGTTCATTTTTTACTCTAAATTCGACAAAACAACCATTATTAACATAAAAGTATATGTAATGTTTATAAACTGATAATAAGTGATAAAAAGGGAATAATAAACTTGAAAAAGGTTCTTAATCATGTATAAATTATCTTCAGTTTATTAATTAGGAGATTAAAGAACGAACGGGTCAAGTCGGACATGAGGTAAGTGGTTTCTTTTATCACTTTTAATTTCGTGAGATTTCCATTGTTTGGCACTTATTTATTTCATATGGTGTATGTTGTACTTACATTTGATATATATTTCCATGATTATAACTATATTCATGGTATTATATGATTAATTTGGTGGTTATTAACTTTTGTTCATAAGATTTGATTGAATATAATGTGGTAAGGAGTTTTCATCTCACTTTTTATTCTCGTGGGATTCATGCTATATTTTACACTATTTCCTTTTGTGTGGTTCATGTAATAACCATTATTGTATTATCTGTATAATAAAATTTAATTTATTGTAATTTACATCTTCATTGTATGATCTTTTATTCATGGGTTATATGTTTCGTAAGTTACCAAATCGGTAAGGGAACCCTTCACCCTTCTCTTTTTTAAAGACTTCTTTATGTTATGTATTTTAATTTCCATTTTATTATTTTGGGATATATTCTTCTATATCCTTAATGATGTTCATTTTATTTCCATTTGATGATAGCCCATTTTCTATCTCATCAACTGATTCTATGAATTTTAATACGACGTCGATAGGTTGTCAAATTTTTTGTAAGGGAACTTCTTAACATAATTTCAATTCTTTGGGTTAATCATCTAATTCATAATTATTTCCTGCTATAATTATGTGGGGAATCATTGATTGTTTATTTATGTTTTAATTTCCACTACACTTTGTGTCGATATACTTTTGATACACATAATCACTCAATTGAAATATTCTCATGTTATTTATATGAACTTGATAAGGGCGGTCTTAACTCAATTTCAATTCATTGAGTTAAACATCCATGTTATTTTTTTTTTGTTTTAAAAACAATATGTTTGAAAATCCTTGAATTTTTTTACACTTGATATAAAATATTATTTGGTGTATTTATATTTTTTATACATAATTATGTAATTGATTTTTTCTTAATCAAATGATAACATCTTTATAAGGGATTTCATCTCAATTTATATTCCACTAAGACGTCATTGTTGTTGTGCACCAATTAACTTTTATATGGTGTATATATTTCCCTTTGACATATTATGTCATAAAAATCTTTATTATCATGATATTATATGCTTTGATTATTGTTATTCCTCAATTATTTGTATTTAAGAGTTTCTCATTTGGTTAGGAACTATTTATCTTAAATATTGTTTTTAATGTTTTAATGATTTATTTTCCTAAATCATTTTCATTAATGTCCATGTTTTAAAAATTATTTTAAGGATTTATTTATATAGACATGGATTTTTTGAAATTAAAATTTCTTTCAGAATATTTAATGTGGTATGGGACACATTAATTGAAAAATATCTTTATTGAATGTTTTAAATGATTTTGAAAATATTTTGACAGAGCATTGATTATGTAAAAATCATGGAATGATATATTGTGATTACAATTTGGAAATGTTATCTTTAATTTATTATTGTTTATTTGTTAGGAATATTTTATGGTTATTGGGAATTGTTTAGGTATATGGTTGATTCTGTGATAAACCAAGGGCGGGTGAGCCCGAGATAGCCCTCCAATGCATTAGGTAACGTAATAGAGGTAAACTTTAATTTTTCTACAAAGGGATTTATGGAATTTATGGTGATGGGTATTGAAACATAACTCCTTAAGTATATGTATTATCTAAAATGTATGTATAATATAAATGTCATAAGATATCATTATAATGTATGATTTATGGGTGTTATTCAGAAATTCTATGATTTCATGAGGTATGTTATGATTGAAATGTATGGTTTCATTGATTTGTATTTAATGATGGATTACTGTTTCTTTTCCTTATTTTATAACCCTTACTGAGTTTTTTATGCTCATACCATGTTTTGAAAAGTTTTTCATTGGTTATAAAGATGAATAGGGTCAAGCATTGGATAAAGAAAATGTCATGTTGTCTAAAACATGGAACTAGACATGTTACATTTTAAGATTTTTTATTTCTTGAAAAACATGGAAACTAAATAGAAGTTTCTACTTTTGAATTTTCGAAATGTAATGTAATAGTTATAGCCTAATTGTCTAAAACACTAATCTTGAAATGATCCTCAATGTGAATTCTTGAAATAACTCAAGATTATATAATGTTTAAGGGTGGGGCTTTAAAGTTTGTATCAAAGGTCTGTTTATATAACTTTAGAGGTTAGGGTGTTATTTAACCATAAGTGACATAACCATAATGGTTATAATATTAGAAAAATTCCTACTTCTTTTAGATAAATTTAATGAGTTTAAGATAACATGAATAAGTCTATCCTAGTATTTACCCTCTTCATAAGATACTATATTATAATTGTGCTGATACATTCTCAGTGACCTTTTTGGTTTTAGTAAACTGTTGGATCTAGTAGGCACCACAGTAACAGTGGATATGAATAAAACTGTGACAGTTTTCTGAGTGAGAATCTGAATAAAATGGGAGATACAATGAGAACTATTGTAGTTATTCTCAACCAACTATCAGGATTCATGATTGACCAAGTGAACCATGTTTATTTTTATAAGTCATGGAATATGCGAGAAATAAATCCCAATGGAAGTTCAGGTAATAATAATAAATGGAATTATATTCAAAAAACAATGTGTCAAGGATGTGGAAAGGAACACCTAGTAAAATTCTTCAAAGGGACGGTAAGATTATATAGATGTGGAAATGAAATTCATAAACCAAGAACTTCACATGGAAAAAGGAAGCATCCAGTTGACTCTAGGAAAGGGAAAGAAGTAATTTTTGAGGGATAAATTAAATGTTTTAAATGTGGTGTGCATGGTCATTATACAAATAGATTTCCTATGAAGAATGTCCGGAACTGGGATCACATGGATTGTACATATATATGTTTACCAATACCTAATGTCCTTCCGATTAAGGATTAAGAAACTAATAATGAACAATGAAAGGTAAGGATTGTTTATTAACCAATGTTTTGACATTATTGAATCATAGGATATGATTCATGATTTTGTTTGTAGTAAAGAAGTATTTCAAAATAAAATAGAAAATAATTGTTAATGGACAATGAAGAATGTTAAATGAGTAAGAAGTCGACATATAATGGATTCAAGAGTTATGGAATATTTTAGGATGATGAAATGTTTAAAAATATTAAGACTCTTTTGGTGATGAGATTACATTGGAAGACTTCTTATAGTATGTGTAGCCTAGAAGTTTGATATATGGAAATGATATTCAAGATATAATTATATTTTATTTGGATTAGTATTGTTAGAATTTAAATTCAGAGGAATCTATGTTTTATAGATATTTGGGTTATTTATGGAAATGATTATCCTATCAAAGAGAATATATGATTAGATTAATTACACTTCAGTATATGACTCTAAGAGTAGTCGATGTTATTTGGAGATAAATGTTAAGATTTAATGTGGAAGACTATGTGATTGAAATATTATAAGTTTTAGGTTTCAAAGTTAGCTTATATTATTTTGAAGAATTTTACGGAAAATTGTGTATTGAACGGTCTTTGTTAAACCAAGGGTATTGTTTGTTGAATTTTGGATATTAAGAGTAGTTTTTCTTTTTATAATGGATTATCCTTTTGGGGATTATCTGATCTTCTACTAACCTTTTCCGTTTTAGTTAATTATTAAAGATAGAGTAAATATATAGTTCATCTTTTGTGGATTATGTGTTGCTCTAGAAGTTTATTCTAGCACTTCTACTGTTACCAAGTCATATTGAATACTTACCATTTTGATAAAAGATGAGTTTTTTGAATAATTTTATAATAGTATTACACTCTATAGGAAAAGTAAGTATATTTATTTATTATCTAAGTCTATTTATTAATAAAATTCTTTAACTCTATGAAAAGGATCATTAATCAAAAATGTTATATGCTCTCTTTTATCACTTTACTTTAACCCATCCAAAAATTTATGGTATTGTGGTGGTTAACTTTCCATGATAAAGTTCTATATAAATCTTTATTAATATCTTAGAGTTAGTTTATATTCTATATCCATGTTTTATTACATGGAATCCTAGTATGGGTTATCTTGGGTGACCTTTGGTCGTCTATTTTTTTCTTTTAATCTAATATTATTATTGACTCTTTGGTTAATGTGGGACTTTTAATGAACTTTCCACGCCGAATTTTAAAATTTCATGGACGCAATTTCCAAAAAGAGGGAAGGATGTAACATCATAGGAAAATTAGGAATATAAAATTTTCATATTAATTAAAATTTGACAATTAAATATTAATTTTACTTTAAAGGGGATTCTATGTTCGATGGAGTACATGATACACCACAAAAAGTTTCTTTGAAAACTTATGTTGCACACAACGTTGAGTTATAATGAAAAATATTAATATAATATTATTATATTAAATGTTAGTCAACACATAGTTGTTATTTTGACAGGAATGAAAAAAACAATATTATAATTAAATATGTTTCTTAAATGTCTTTACATTTTTCCAATAAATTCTTGAGGCTTAAAATAAGAATGAATCTGATTTTAAGCATAAATACACTAATTTTCATTTAAAGCATGATTTACCACCTATGATGGAGAAACCTTTTTAAATATAGGTTCAATCACTTATATATATTCAATTTGAAAATATAAAATTTTTATTTAAAATCAGGATATCAAAATTTACTTATGTTATATTTTTGGAACTTTTCTGATGAAATTTTATTGTTTAATAAATACTGAAAAATACATTATTTTAATTCAAAACTGCATTTTAATATAATTTAATTTATAATAATAGATTATATTTTTAATTGGTTTTAAAGTATAATTATATTATTTTTTACCATTTAATCCAGTTTTGATAATTTGATGTAATTTAACATAATAATTAGACATAAATAAGTGTCAATCTTTTGATGGTTATTATTTCATAAAAACACGATTTTTATTTTGACAATGGGAATTAATTTTAGACTAATTTCTACCATTTATGTGTTTTGAATTTGGAAAAATGGATTCCATATTTCAAATAAGGAGGTCCAAATTCTATAAATTGGTGACTTTTATTTTTAGACATTATGAATATTTACTGTAGTAAAAATTTTATTTACTCAGTCTAAAGGGTGAATCTGGTAAATAAGGGTAACAAAATATTATTATATTAATATTTAATTACCCTAACATATTTCTTAATCCTATTTGTTGATACATTTCCGACAATTTTTATATTTGGGTCGATTTTGGGACCCCATGGAGCCACATGGGAGTTATAACGGTACTTTATATTAATTAATTTTAAGTAAAGACAAAACTGACTTAAACATATTTATTTTAGTAAATATATTCTTACATGTGGTTATATAAGATATCTCTATTACTATAAATACTCATTTAAAATCAAAAAATATTTCCTACATCATGATATTTTTTATAATTTATAGACATCAATTAAATTAAATTATTTTTGACACAATAATGATACAATGTTTACCCCATTAATGAATGATTTAAATAAATAAGATTATAAAAATTAAAAAAATATCCAAAACTTGTCCAATATCTATTGGATGATTTTATTTAGAACATGAGTCATATTATCTTATACTGTAATGTGTTTTGGACCTTTAGGAACCGAATATATTTCTATAATAAAATATTATTTCTAAACAATATTAAAGAGCCCCTCCTCCCTCTTATAAAAATCCCTCACTTATAACTCATTACTCATAGTTATAAAGCCCCTTAACTCTTCCATACTATACAAAATTAATCTTCATACATCCCACTCCTCATAAAATCCTTCCCCTATACATAAATAAATTCAATAAAACCTTTTCATTTAATCCAAAGGGAGATACCCGCTTTAAAGGTAATGTATTCTCTTAAGTTATTTTATTTTATTTTACTTATACAACCCCCAAAAAACATTTTATTATATTATTTTAGAATAAAAATAGTATCCGAAATATACAATTTTTTTGTTCTGAGATGTATTCTGACTACACATACACACACCTCCATTTAATGATTAAAGAAAATACTATTTCTATGGACGACGAACTACTGCCTCACAAAATGATGATTGTTCAATATTCTACTACCACCTCTTATAGTGGCCATTAAGATGGAACCTTATTTAAATGTGATATAAATTTTATTTATATTTTTTCTATGCTCCTTTATTTTTCATTTATAGAATACCTTTATGGTTTCCAAAGTTGGTAAATACGATATTTTCATTTGAGAAGGTGTGAACTACCGCCCCATTAAAGTGATATGACTTTTTCATTTCACACAAGGGATGTATAAAAGATGCAGTCAATGAAACTATATATTATATTCTACGGAAATTATAATATACCTATGTATCATTATGTTTCTGTTCCATTAAAATATGAAATAGTAATGAAAGTAGCGTTCATGTGTAAGTACGGCTTACCGTCTCCATAAATGATGCATTTCATTTCTTATCTACAAATGTTATGTAATATTATAAATAAAAATATATACTATATATACATGATATATATCATATCTAAATCATCAATATAATTTTGGAGATAATTGACCTTTGACCACATGAACAACTTGTAATTATAAGAAGTTCATTTTCGACTCAAATATCAAGAAAACAACCATTATTAACTTAAATTATTAGATAATGTATATAACATGGTAATAAGTTATATAAAAGTAATAATAAACATGAAAATTATTATTACAAAATTAGAAATTAACTTTAGTTTCTTATTAAGGAAATTAAAGAACGACCAGGTCATGTCGGACCCGAGGTAAGGAGTTTCTTATGTCACTTTTAATTCCTTGAGAATTCCATTATCCACCACTTATTTATTGCATGTGGTGTATTGTGTAATGGAATTTGATATATATTATCATAATTCTCTTTATATTCATGGTATTCTGTGATTCATTTGGGGGTTATTAACGTTTTTTCATTCGAGTCGATTGATTACAAAGTGGTAAGGGGTTTTCATCTCACATTTTATTCTCGTGGGATTCATGCAATATTTTCCACTATTTCATTTTGTTTGGTGTATGTACTTCCCATGATTATAATATTTTTTTAATTTAATTTAATTTATGGGTATTGAAATCTTCATTTTATGATCCTTCATTCATGGGGTGTATGTTTCGTAAGTTACCAAATCGGTAAGGGAACATTTTACCCTCCTCTTTTTAAAAGACTTCATTATGTTATGTCTTTTAATTTCCATTTACTTATATTGGGATATGGTATTATATATACTTATTAATGTAAATTTTATTTCCATGTTATGAGAGACCCTTTTCTCTCTCATCAACTCATTTGATGAATTTTAATGTGATGTCGTTAGGCTGTCAAATATTTGTAAGGAAACTTCTTAACCAAATTTCAGTTCCTTGGGTTAATCGTCTAATTCTTAGTTATGTCATGCTATGATTATGTTTGGAATAATTTTTTATTTATTTATGTTGTAATTTCCACTCCCCTTTTTGTGGATATACTTTTTATACACATAATCACTCCATTAGTAAATTCTCATGTCATTTATATGAACTTGATAAGTGCAATCTTAACTCAATTTCCATTCATTGAGTTAAACATTCAAGTTATTGGTTTTGTTTTAAAATGAAAATTTGTGAATAACCTATGATTGTTTTACACTTAATATTCAGTCATATTGGGTGTATTTATTTTTTTCAAATGTAATTATGTATATTATTTTTCTATAATCTATGGATACCATATTTATAAGGGATTTTGTCTAAATTTACATTACATTGAGACTTCATTGTTGTTATGCACCTATTCACTTTTATATGGTGTATATAATTCCTTTTGACATATTATATCATTAATATCCTTGTTCTCATGATAGTATATGCTTTTATTAATTTTATTCCTCAATTATATCTTTTCAAGAATCTCTCATTTGATTTGAAACTCTTTAACTAAAATATTATTTTAAATGTTTTAAATATTTATTCTTATAAATATTTCTCGTTATTTTCAATGTTTTTAAAATGGTTTTAAGTATTTTTTATTTGGACATTAATGTTTTGAAATTATAATTTCTCTTAAAAGCTTCAATGTGGTATGGGACACTTTGATTCAAAAATCACTTTATTAAACGTTTTAAATGATTTTGAAAATATTTTGATAAAGCATTGATTATGACAATATCTTGGAATGATATATTAAGATTGCAATGTGGAAATTTTATCTTTACTTTATTCTTGTTTATGTGTTATGAATATGTTATGGTTATTGAGCATTGTATATGTATATGGGTGGTTCCTTGATAAACCTAGGGTGGGTGAGCCCATGATATCTATTCAATGCATTGGATAACATGATAGAGGTAAACATTAATGTTTTTGCTAAGAGATTTACGGAATATATTTTGATTGGTATTCCAACATTACTCCTTACATAGCTGTTATAGATACAATGTATGTATGATATGGATTAAATAATTTACCTTTATAATTCATGATTTATGTGTGTTATTCATAAATCATATGATTTCATGAGGAATGTTATGATGGAAAGGTATGGTTTCATTATTTTTAATTATTTATGGGTTAATGTGTCATTTCCATATATAATAACCCTTAATGTGTTTTTTATTCTCATCCCATGTTTTCAAATGGTTTTCACATGACATAAATATATATCGGGTCAAGGATTGGATCAAGGAAAATCTATGCTGTCAAAAATAAGGAATGAGACATGATTTTTTTGGAGTTTTTATTTAATGAAAAATATGGAAACAGAGTAGAAGTGTCTACTTTGAAATTTTTGAAAAGTAATGTAATAGTTATGTACCAATTCTCTAAAACACTTAACCTGAAAATATACGCAATGTGAATTCTTGACTAAACTCCAGATTATGTAATGTTTAAGGATGTAGCCTTACAGATATTCTTTTGTATGATGCAAATTTATTCACCTTATCAGAATTGTAATATAAGGTTGTCTAACCATTCCTACAGGAAATATTCTTGGGAGAGTTTTCTTGGCCTTTCTTCTCAACTTGTGTCACAAGTATACTTCGTCATTTTTAACCAACTTATGCGGTCTTTATTTCTTATCAACTTTTGATACAGGTTTATATGTGTTTTTATGTACAATATGACCACAAACATTACCAAAATCATATTTCTTCAAATTTTTCTTACTCTATGAGTGTTTCTTCTTATACAATTGCGTACTACCCCTTTACATTGTTTTTTTTGGATGATTTTACCAAAAATCTAATTTCAAATTCATAAATATGTTTTAACACAAATATTTTCCCAAAAAACGATTCCTTTTAATGTCATTTTTATGATGTTCATATGTATTCTTTGTAACTTTTTTCTATTCATAGGGAACTACCTTCCATACTATTTTTCATGTCCCCTATTTTCATGGCAGTAGGATAGTTATCTCTATTATCCATCTATACTTTAATGAATTCTTGTTTTCCAAGATGAATTATTAATGAATGAAAATTTAGAAGCATTATTACAAGATAATATATATTGTACCTCTTTCTTCAAAACTTCATTAGATAGGTCATTGAATGAATTCATGATCCGATTATCAAATTTCAGAGGACATTTAACCTTATAATTTTATAATGATCATGGATTATGAATATAAATATTATCTTTGTTTTTTAAGCCTCAATATGTGTCTTCTTATGATTTAAAAACATCACTTAAAATTATAAACATTTCATATCATGGTTGTTTTTCATATCACTAATCATAATCTCATTCTCTTCAAAAACATTGTTCACTCTTTTAACATTATATTCATGAAACATAGATTTTTTTGTAACAATGATTCAAGTTCCTTGATCTTATTGGATATTACATAAAATTTAGAATCCTTGGCCTCAATTCTATGTTTCAAATTTTCTTAAAATAAATGGATATTTTCTTCTAGATTATTCTTGACACTATTTTTCTCTTTAACTACATTTATCAATTATTATTTAAAATTAGTGGAAAATATTTCATGTTTTATAAAATTTCATTAAAAATTTCCATTCTTTTTAGGGAAAATTATACATTCTGCATGTTTTTCTTGAAAATCCTTCACCATTTTGTCTTCTTCTTCTTCTAGCTGGGTGATCTCTTCCAACATACATTGAACGACTCTACAAATAAGAGAGGCTATTTCTCTGGGAATTTAATGTTGAATATCTTTCAATGTACTTACTTATATATGTTAAAAATGTCTATACATATCATCATCACTACTTATTCTAGTATCTTCTTCATAAGGAATGTTTTTGAAATAATTTTTACATACCTTATGATCACTAAATATTATTGTTTCATGTGAGGTAAGACTGTTTTACTTAACTCTTTCTAAAACATTTGCCATTTGATCTTCACATTTCAAGATATATTTTCCTTATTTGTTTTCATGTCATAGTAAAATGCATAATTTCTCTTCTTTAGGGAAAATGGATATCGTATTCATCTTTATTTTCTCTTTATTTATACTATTCATAAGACTCTTGAAAAAAATGGAATTCTACTTAGAGATAACAGAATATTCACTAAAACTACACATCATTGTTAGTACAATAAATAATTAAAATCATAGAATGATAATAAAATAAATATTGAGAATCCATTAAAGGTAATCCAACACTATGATTCTAATTGTGGGGACAAAATTAGGATATACTCAACAATGAAATTGGTGATTCAATGTTGTGAAATTTTTATCCAATTTATAATTTTTATCCATTTATCTCTTTCACCTGTTGGGGTCATGATTCTTATATTTTATTTTTCATATCTTATGAATGTATATGTAAGCATGTCAAAATAGAACATTATATTTTTTTATGGTTCACTACATAATATAAGTATATAGTCCTTACAATGTATGGTGGTGACTATTACCTGATTTCTCTAATATAACTTTATACCAAGTATAATTGTGTGTCTATAAAAAATTCTTAGCCTGAGTATGGGTCTCTACACTTTTGGACGGGGCATAAAAATAATCACGGTCACTTGGATAGGTCATGACCTTATCCAACATGTATATCCTTGATGTTTTATTATACTTCCGATGTAGACACTCTTCAATATTTTCAATTAGATACTTCTACTCACTAATAATGTATTCCATATATTGAGACATATGATGAATGTCATAGTGATGATTTTATTCTTTTCTATCTTCTTCTTCACTTGTTACATGCAATGAAGTGGGAAATCATCTCTCCATCATCATCCTCTCTTATCTGGAACATGTCTTTAGGATCCCCCAATAGAAAATATCAGTCTAATACCATCAATCTAATGGTGTTTTTGTAATGATGTTTTGAACGATGATAGTTTGTCTAACTACTTATTCTGTATAAGTTATTTTTGATCGCCAATAGATTGGAAAACACTATCAGGTAGTTTCATCTAGTACTTGTTTTTCATGATCTTGTGGAATCTTCAAACTATTTATCCAATCCCATCATCATCTTCTTTATATGGTGAACTCTTTCTATGTCCAGTATTTTTTTATTACCCTTGTACCCACTACCCCATCCAATACCTCCTCTCTCAAAACTTCTTCCCCACAGAGAATTACTCTCATGCTTTGTGACCTGAATGTTGTTATGACTCTTCAATTATTTAGCATAACACCCATCCATGATTCCATATCTTCTAAAAGAATCAAAACACCTTCATAAATTAATAGTTTCTCTAGGATTATTAGTTAATGTTCATACTTAATATTTAAACATCCCACCTATCATTTTAGTACCTATCTCAATGCATTTAGAATTTCACTATCTTTAAACTTCCTAAAATATATGGGTCATCTAATATTTATAGTAAAATTATTAATATATATATGTCCACAATATTCTTTATGATTCTTCAAATATCTTGTAAAATCACTATTTTAACTTTTTTTATTGATGTGACACAGATTGTAGATACTATCTTGGCCACAATTAATAACTTAATGAAAACATTTGAAATACCTTGATACCATCCTTCTATTACATCTTTATAGAACATTATTTACATATTAAAACATCATATGGAATTCCTTCATTACATAATAGGAACATCTTATATGCCTTTATAATACTCTTCCACTAACTATTGAAATGCATGGAAATACATTTTTCAATTTCCTTAGCTTGGAAAACAATAACTAATAAACTTCACATGAGACCATTTTTCAAAATAACCATAAATTTCTCATTTAATGGATTTATATCATTTATTCTTCATTTTAAATAATATTTATAATTCCACTACTTGGGAACTTTTGTCTAATGAATTTCACTTAGAAAACTATATCAAATGAATTCATATAAAATCTTCTTTATAATATTACTAATCAGAAGCCTTTTGGGCCTCTGACCGATGATCTCTATATCTTTCATATAATTGTTGTTACGAAACCTATGTCTGGTCATTTAGAAATATTTATCCTATAATATTTCTTTAATAATTAAACATATTTTCTTCATGTCATATTCTTGAAACAATGTTTTTCGATGGAAATTATACACAAGAAAAGATTCTTTTAACCAATGTTTTCTATTTAATGAATCATTGTGTCTATGTGATAGACATTAAATATAAATTCTTTATCTAAAAATATTTCATAAGTTACTTATTTTGTTCACCCTAAATTATTTACTTCACATATTGATCTTTATCTAATTCCATATGATGAGATTAATATCTATATTCTACCAACATAACATCAAAATGACTTTAATTCATTTTGGAACCATCATGCTTCTCCATACAGAGTAAACAATCTATTATTCAAATAGTTCATACATGTTTTTCATATGATACTCATGTGACACAAATGGTTTTCTATTATTTCTAAATTTATCTTTGAATCACGTCCTTATGGAATTGTGAGTTTTAAAAAAAGTCATATATCAGCAAGAATCAAATGATATTATTATTTATAGTCATTATTTAGCTGATGTAATTATGAATATAATTTTTCATACCTTAATATTCACAAGTTTTATGATCAACGCAGTTTTTTACTTTAGAATGATATCATTGTGAATGTTCTTTCAGTGTTATCATAAAAATTATTATTTCGGATTGATCTTTATATCATGTTCCATCTGATTGACTATGTTAGTTTACATTATAATGTTTCAACTTATTGACTCATATATGATATTATAAAAGATGATTCATGGGGTAATATGTATTATAGTTATAATTGGAGTCTATAATTAAATTTAAACTACTCTTCTAATTACGTTTTTCTGATTATATTATTCTAATCACTTCAATACACTAGCCTCTATCCGGTTGTCATCTCCATCTCCATCCATTTATCTATGTGAAATTTTTAAGAAAACATCATACTATAGATATCCAAAAATATTCACCAAACATCAAACACATGTTTGATGTATTAATAACATATCATCAATCATATTAAGTAAACATAAATTATCTTAATGAACATTCACTTTTTAGGAGATAATTAGACTTTAGCAATAATTTTCTTCTTATTTAATTATCCATGATATACTTACATTGTTTCCAATCACTGATAAATTAACCAAAATTTTTAACAACATATTCTTTATAACTTCTTCAACATATGGAAGAAATAATTCTAATTTCATTGAAACAAAATGGAATTAAATGACAATAATTGAAAAAAATACAACCCACACACATATTGGGCTCTCAGGATAAGATATTACTTACCTTCTCACCCTTTCTATTTATTGTAAATTGATAACATCATGCATGGTTATGAATCAAATATCACATCCATGAAGTGATGTAATTAATTTTTCCTCTCAACCTTAATATATTAGTCATAAGGATGGAAATAATGAATAAATAATAAATGTATAACATATTTATGATTCTATAAATGTAAATTTTATCTAATTTATTTATTTTCTACTTTCTAGAAAATAAAAAAATGATGTTTATTCGTACATATGAACTACCATCTCCAATAATTTATGTGGTTCATTTTTCATGACTACCATAATATTTGGTTTTAAATGTGTATCTACTATATAAATGTGATAATTATAAGATGTTTAATATTGTTCAGTTAATAAAACCATAACCCCTTTAACCATGGTCAACATACTAATGTTGTTTTGTTGTTATAATCATAATGGACCCCTATCATTCAATGTAAATTTAACTATTTTAGTTAATAAATTTGTCATTCTAACAAATTATAGAAAATTAATAATAATAATGAAATGAACACAAAAAAATTATCGATCATGTATAAGGATACTATTTTTTTCATGAGTTAGAGATCGTTTGAAGAAATACATGACATATGGTAAGGAATATTCTTCTAAAAAAATATTTTTATATACTTTTCATTCCAAATATGTTTGTTTTATATTTTGGTTCTGTAAATTGTTTCATGAATGTTTTTATTTATGATTAAAAACCATATAAATTAAATTTTAAACTAATTTTGTAATTTTTTATATATTATTAATAAGTGATATTTTCTTCATTTTCTATATGGGTTATTATAAATTCTTTACATAAGTACATAAAGAATTATTTTTAACAAATAAAACTCGGCAACAATTTTCTTACATCATAGTTTTCATAAATTATCAATAATATATTAAAATATTCAATGTCTATTATGAAATAAAACCATTATTTCAATATTCTTGGAATTATAATTTTAAAAAAATTTGTTAAGGAAATGTAATCTTTTTTCTCATCATTATGAGATACTAAAAGGATATTTCTTATGAAATTTAATGGAAACTCAAATTGGTTATATCATTAATGTAAAATATATATTTTATTTATTTCTTCTATGGTTATAAAAAATTTTATAATAATGATGGGTGATCTTGATATAACATTAATGATGGTTGAGCTTGATATAGCTCTTCAACACATTGATAAATGAAACGGTGTTTACCATTGATATAAACTCTTTCTATTTTTATTTTGTTGTTAGTGTAGTAATCTTTATCAGATAGAATTAACCTATATTAGAAGAAAGATCTTGGTTTGCGAGAAAGAGTAGAATTGGTCAAAAGGTTATGTTTTATGTGTTTAATTTGGATTAAAATTCTGTTAACAGATTTGGATAGATATTATGTGTTTCAGGTGATACTCACATGAAGAAGGAATTGTTAATTAAATATCATAGATATATTTATATATATATAACATGGAAACACTAATGTATAAATATATTAATTATAACATGTCTATGATTAAGAAATTAATTTAACCATAACCTATGTGACCATTATCAATGGACTTTTGTTGTTTTGAGGTTATAAATTGAATGAACACAAAAAGGCCAACACAATCTTAATCATTTTATTAACCAAATTAATTTTGGTAATTAATGAAATAAAAGGAATAAAAACAATTAACCGGATATAAAAATGTTATAAATAAAGTATAAATATAATATAATTTTATTATTTAGGAGTTCTAGAATGTATGAATCTAGATGGTACTTAAGGTAAAGAGCGTTATTTAAAAAATGTTTTGTAAAAGTGTTCATTACAACTTTTTCATGTGGAGGTTTTTTAAAATGTTTCCAAGAAGTTAATCTTAATGATGAAAAGTTTAACAAATTTTATTTTCAATAAATTTTTCTTTCAATACATTGTATTAAAAATGAATATTTTTCTTGTGTTTTCTAAATGGTTTATTTTTGAATTTTATGAAAAGTAAAAAAATGAAGCTTTTTATTGAATACGGATTGACCACCCTTTTTATATATATTATACATTTAAAATTATCAAGATTACTTCAAATATTTACATGGATATTTTCAAAATTAAATATTTTTTTCAGTATTCTTTGAATTTTTAGTTTTGAAAAAAATAATCTAAGGAAATATAAAAAATCCTCTCTTTATGATATATATATGAAAGTGTTATTGATTATGGGATTGAATTACATTTTAATATTTTTTTGATTAAGGTGAAAGAAATATTTGTTTTTTCAAGTTATCATTCTTGGAATGTTTATATGAATGATGGGTGATCCCGATATAGATTTAAAGATGGGTGATACCGATATAGATCTCTAATGTATTATGTAATGTGATGGAGTTTATCATTGACAGGTTACTTCAATGTGATGTTTGAATTATCTTTTTAGGTTATTCCACGGTATTGGTTCTTATAAGGATTAATGTAAGGGTAATGACCTAAGGTACCTACAAGATATGATTTTAATGGTTTATAGATGAGAAACATTATTTCTGAAAAGTAACTATTTGATATTATTTTTTATTGATAGTTTTTAATCATTTTTTAAAACAAATAAAGGTGAATATATTTCTTTCAAGGGATGGTATCCTTGAGTTTAAATGGTTGTGATTTTTAACTTTATGATTTTATATCTATTGTTTTTTGAAAAAGATTATGAAATTAATTTTTCTTATTGAAAAAGTAAATATATATTTGATGTCAAATGTTTATTGAGAAAAATGATCAATTTATTATGGTTTATTTAATTTTACTAATGGACTACAGGGTTTCATTATTTTTGTATGTATCATACAGATTTTTCTATCATATCAAAATTTAAGATTATTTTTCACAAGTCTTATTTATGAGTAGAAACATTAATTAGGTCCAAGTTCTAATTATGGGAGTTATCTTTAATGAAATGGACATGCTTTCATAATGAACTTAGGCTTTGGTTAAATGTTCACTATGTGGAAATACACACTTTTTAAATAATTTCTAATATAATTAACTATATTATAAGCTAAAAAGATACTGGAAATTTATGTGAATCCATTTTTAAAAATCATGTATTTATGGGTTGATTAAGTTATGGAACCTTATAGAAAAGTAGATGTGGTTGTGGAAAATAAGAACCTATGAGAAATCACCTTATAAATGACCAATTGAGTATAAACATGATCTTTACTTAGTTCAAGTTGAGTTAGTCTAGGACTACTGACCATTCTAGAAACACACATGAGATATGATATGGTTAATTAAAATTCACTATAATAATCATTATGAATGATTTTGACATAATTAGCTTAGAAATATGACTTATATTGAAATATAAATATTGAAATCTAAATATTGAAATCTAAATATGAGTAATTTATATTTAAATCATTAATAATGATTAAAATAATTCTAGGGAAGATACAATGGACAACATATATAGAAATCTAAATATTTTTTAAGTTATGATATGAAAATAATTTATGAGTAATTTATTCAAAGTTTTTATATTTCCCTTTTTATAATTTACCTATATATGTATTATCAATCTCTGACTCTCCTTCTGTTAATGTAATGGATGGAACCCAAAGAAAAAAAGTTGACAATGGGGGTAGTGGATAATGTAGTGATTTTATCAATGATCCACAAAATGGGATACAAAATGAATTTCAATCCTCCATTGTAGTGTTATCTTTGGATATGAACAATAACATAAATCATGTGGATCCTGCAAACACACCATGGAATGATAAAATTTCTATCGAGTCTATTATGTGTTAAAACCCATATTTAGTTGGTATACTAATCTACTAATTTTTGGGAAATGGAACAATGTAATAGAAAAGATATTTTCCATTCTCAAGAACACTAAGATTTAAAAGGATATATTATATTTTTATCATTCGAAAGGTGAAGCTGATAAATAGTGGAGCCTAATCAAGAAAACACGGTGATAAATGAAATTGACACCATGGAAGGGAAATATTTTCAGGATGTATTCATCAATAAATACGTATAATGAACTCTCTAAAAATTGTGAGATAATTCCTTGAGTTTATAAAATAGATGGATTAATCTATTAGTATCAATGATGAAAACCCCAAATTTTTTTAAAGATTACTAGTTTTCCTCTGATTGTGTGGTAAGGGTATCTTTTTAAAGGTTTTAGCTAATGAATTACTTGATCCTCTTATAAATTCATTACTTTTATTTTTGTAAATTTTTTGATTTGATATAACTAAAATTGTTTTTTGGGAAATTAATCTTAGGCTTCAATAAAAGTTGTTTATTATGAGGTTGTTACATTAAATATAGTATATGAACCATTAATGTTTTATGAAATTCCTTAATTATTATTTTGGATAAAAAATAGAATTTCAAGAATGGGAGTGGTGATTCTTTTCAATGAAAATGTTTTATAAAATTTTGATCATTTATTTTTAAACAATTTATTTAATATAGCACATTGGGAACAATGGGTGTGTCGGGTTATGGAAAAAATGTAATCCTTGAGGGTGTGGTTACACTAGGGATTATTATTGTGATATCAATATAGTGTATTAGGACACAATTTTGGTAGGATTCATACTATTCATTTGTTAGTGTTCCTTGGAAAGTCCTTTTACGTATTTCAATATTCTAGATCCCACCTGTGCTTGGTTTTATACATGAAAGTTTTTTTTCATGTTTGATTGATCACATGATAATCATATGGTTTTTACTTGGATACATATAGTGTTAATTAGTTCATTATTTCATGAAATTTTTATATTCCACGTTTATGTGAATATGAAATTCCTTGATAGAAATTTTTTTTTTTACAAATATGGTTTTATATTTCAATTTTCTTTATAAATTTGTTTTGATTTTTTTATATTGAATTACAGTTCACAAGGATTTATACATTTCATATTCATTAGTGGTATCCTACTGGGATTTAGTTCTCACATACTAATTTTTCCATTGTATATTTGTACATATTATTCAGAATAAGTCTATTAAAGGGAAGAGTCTTATGTAGTCACTATATTCTCTTGGATTTCCTTATCTTCATAGTGGGTTGTGATTACGGTGTTGGATGGTCACATGGAGACATAGATGTTATATTTCCCTTTATTATTTTTTGGTTGGAATTTTTTCTTGATATTATTAATTTCTTGGATGTGTACTCTTCTTTTTCATATTAATATGATTATTTATTCCCTTTATATTACTCATGAGGCTTGTTTTGATTTATAGTTTATCACTACCAATGTGGCGGGCCATCCTAGGTAAAGTATCATGTTGACATGAGTCGGTTCATTATAAAATTTTATTGGACCCAATACCCATCTATAACTATGAATAAAAAACCTTTGTTTGGTTAAGGATCAGTAGTAAACATGATTTATGACCATCAGAATTTTGGTTGTATGTGTGGAAGGGTTCCTTTCCGGCTCACTTCTATGTTAGAAATCAATTTAACTTGTGTGGTCATGGAATTTCATCAATCTTGAGATTGATATTTGAGGTTATAAAAAAATCGGTTAATATGTTATTTATATATATTTTTTCCTTTCTAATTGTTTTGTCTCTCTTTCATTGAATCAATGTTTTCATTTAATTTCTATTTTTTAACGAATTTCATATGGATACTTGAATTCATATTTTAATTCATAAACATTAGCTTGATATAATTAGATGTTCCATATTATTATTTTTTTGATAATTCCACCCAGAATAGCTCTTCTAAATCTAGCAGAGTAAGATGTGAGACAAGTTCCATAGTTGAACAATTAAGTAGACCCTTCATTAGTGGTTTTATTTATCTACCCATTAATACTTTGGGTCTAGATGGTTATGGAAACTGGAAATGTAAATTGGATAATGGATTATAATTTTATAAGAAAATTCCAAAAAAAATTTTTTGATAGTGTATAATAGGAATCCAAAGAGTGGCTCCAGTGGGATTAAAGGTTCTTTGATCTTCTGTAAAATCCATATGACTCTATGTTGGGGTTTCCAAACAATATTCTTGAGGGATGATGAATAAAATGGCTATAATTCATCATGAAACCTATGCTACATGATTATATTAAATAAACATCATTCAAAAATATCATCAACCAATATTTTTATCATGAAATATTGTGGGTGGAAAATAATCAGGAATTTCTGACCTTGGGGAAAGGGGAGCATTTAGTTATGGAATATACCCCTCATTTCATTTATTTGGTCCATCTATCATCATTTCTTGTTTCTAATTACTATCTCAAATATTGGGGGTTCAAGATGGTTTTATGGGATAGTATAATATCAAGGATTATTCTCTTATTCCTACTGGCCTTGGATGAGGTGGTTGAAAAGGTGACTATGGTTTAGGTATCCATAGCTATGAAAATGGATTTAGGTGAAGCTTATGTTACTATCAGATGTGCCTCGGGCGTTTTATATGGATATAAAATAAAATTTAGAGGTTCCCTATTTCTATCGAGACTAATTTCTTGGGGTTTTAGGGGATAACATCATGTAGCCTTCTATTAGTTTAGGAGGCACATTCATAATAAGAGAAACTGTATTGAATAACCCATGTTATTTAACCATTGGGGGGGAATCATGTCATATTAATTGTTTCTATAGAATAATGTACAAAGGAATTTTTTCCTTGTATACTCTCACTAAGGTCTCTCTGGCTATATGTGACATGAAAAAGGATGGTGGATATTATTATCATACCAATGGGATACACAATCACTAAAAAAATCTCAATGAGCTGATACCAGAAATCTTTATCTAAAATGAATTCAATTTAGGAATTTGAAGGGCGTGTGGCTATTAGGAGGGGTATTTTCATCACATCATCTACTATGGTTCTAGATTTGTTTGATATAGGTTCATCGCTTTATTTTATATCATATAATTTCATTGAATTTTAATACTTATTATTAAAACATATTTCATTATTACTAGATATTTCCACAGACATAAGAATGAAGATAGAAAATTGTTTTTAATGTTTTCATTGTTAGGTAATGATTTTTTACCTTTAAAGTTGTATGGAACTTCTATGTTCTTGATATTTATATCATCATCATTATTATTTTAATGGATTATATGATTAGTGTTGTGGACAATATTGATTATTACCATCATCGATTCTGAATTCTATTTCATGGTTGAGTCTCTCATGTTTTTTCATGGTCAGTGGGATTTTATATTTGGGAGAGTGGGGCCTATTGATATTTATATTGGAATGATAACATACCAGTTTTCATAAGTGATTCCTAATATTGTTGATCAATGTTTGATAAGTCTACTTCCAAAAATATTCAGTGAATACCTTGAGTTGTTTCCAAATTATTTTCATGGGTTACCACCATAGAGATAGGTTGAGTTCATAAGTGACTTACTCCTTAAGATGATTCATATTTTTATTCCATCATATAATGTGTAACCTGCTACGATAATGGATATTAAATATTATCTTGTAGATATTGATCTAATGGGATATATCTATCTAAGTGTCTCTCTTTAGAAATCACCATAACTCTATGTAATGATGGTAGATATAAGCCTTATACATTTTTTTGGTTAATGAAATCTAAATCATGTGACTATTAAGAAAAATATATACATTTCCTAGGATTTGTTATCATTTTATTCAACTTAGAGTATAAAATGGTTTTCTAATATTTTTATGTGATTGGGGTACAATTAGTTGAGTGTTCAAGAATAGAATATTCTTAAGATAACATTTTGGTTTTGCTATGGGAATTTCTAATTTCTAGTTATGATAATTAGTCTGACTAATTCATATATAGTATTTATAGAATTGGTAAACAATAAATTTTATCTACTCTTATACTCATTCATTTTCATGTTTGTGGAAGATATTTTGGAATACTCTAAGTCATAATAATAAAATAGGGATCATTTGTATATCATCCTTTGAATTATAAATAAACATCATCTGTTTGATAATCTTTCTATATATAAATTATAGGTTTAATATGTGATTTTTTCAATGTTATATATGATAGAGTCATATCAGTAGCTCATAAAAGGATTTGGGTGGTAATGTCAAGGGAGAAACCCAGAAATGTGTTTGAGATTTAGATCTTCTTGGGTTTATTTGGTTATTACAATTGGTTAGTTTAGTACTTCTCCATGATTACATTTGATATGATATAATGGGCCATTAAGGGTGTTATGTTTGATTATAATGATAAATATCATAGATATTTTGAGTAACTAGTGATGGGGTTAACTTTATCTCCCATTTTTATTCAATTGGAACTGGGTTCAGGAAATGAAATTTTCTATGAGGCCTCAAGTATTGGTTTTGGGTGTGTCTTCGTGTAAGAAAAATAGGGGCATCCTATGGATCTCTCCCATTATAACCTCATTATACGAACTATCACATCCATGACATTGAGTTAGCTGCTATGATGAATAATCACATAAATTGGTTTTTTTATCTCTTTAGGGAGATATTTACTGTATATTTAGATTATAAGAGCATGATGTTTATTTGTACTCATAAGGATATAAACATACAATAGAGACCTTGGGTTGAGTATCTCATGAAATTTGATTTGCATATTGCATATACTCGTGGAAAAGGGAATGTGAACATCAATGAATTTAGGGGGTGGTTATTGAATTAATATATAATGGAATCAGTAGAGGAATGGTATCTTAGGAGTTTGTTCAGTAAGTTGATCATCAGAGTAGAAGGGAATAGTGGGAAGGATTTGATAGCTTCTATGAATGTTGAATCATAATTTTATGATTTAATTCATCTCAAATGAGTAGTAGAAACTAATTTCATATGATTTAGTGAAATATTTAATAGAGGGGAGACTTCAGATTACTAGTTTTTGTCTCCCATTAGTGTATTGTTCTTTTGAGATAGGTTGGTCATTCTAAAATAAATGAGGTAGGAGTTAATGGATAGTAGACACTAGTATGGTTGGTCAATAAAACCTAGGAATATCATGGTGTATCATTTTTTGAGGAATCGATGTTGGTTTCTAGGGATGAGGTGGTCGATTGCACACTAATGTCATAATGCCTTATTTTCCCAAAAAAACTTAATGTGGAGCACCAAAGTCCTACTATGTTATTTCAATGAATACCCATTCTAATTTGGAAGTGGGATAAAATATCTATAAACTTCATCATCTGTTTAACATGGACTTCTTGGGTGAAAGATATTATTTGGTTGATCATTGATCAACTTATGAAGTCAACTCATTTCCTTCCTATTAAGGAGGTGATGGAGGAGGAATATCTATAGAACTTGTATATGAGCTTAATTGTAAAACGTCATAGTGTTCATTTGTTGATTATTCATGTTAAGGACCTATGTTTTAAATCCAAATTTTGGAAATGTTTATATGAGGTGATTAGTATCTAGTTGAAATTAAGCATGTTGTATCACCCTTAGATGGATGGGTATAATGAGTGATCCATTCGAATTCTTAAGGATACACTATATGCATGTGTGCTTTTTTTTGGTGGTTTGTAGGGAATTCATCTTCTAATAATCAAATATTCTTATAAAAATAATTTCCAAACTTCAATTAAAAAGATCAATTTTGAAGAATTTTATGGAATCACATGTCAATATTATTTTTTGGGTGTAATTGGTAGAATCTTCATTAGCTGGTTTGAGCCTTTCTTAGAAGATGATAGAAAATTTACAGTTGATCCCAAAGAGGTTAAAAACCACTCCATGTCACCAAAACTTATAGGTGGACCATTGATATTACCAATTAGAGAAGACATTTGGTGATCATATTTTTCATAGAGTTTCAACACTCTTGGGAAATCATGAAATGGGTATGCATAGTAAGCTAGCACTGATGTGTTTTCCCTTTTGACATAATTTAGTTTCCTGAAAAAGGATAATTGTTGGTTGTACATTACTAATTTATTGACATCAATTCACAATGTGTTCCAATTTTCTCATTTTAGGATGTATCAATTAAACCCATCCCATGTGATTAAATGGGAATATGTTCATCCTAATCCAATGCCATTATAGTTAAACAACCAATTTATTTTATAGATTGCAATGATAAGTTATTGTGTAATAAAATAACACTTTCTTAATGTTCTATGGTCTTTATCAAATAATATACATGGGACATGGTATCAAGAATCATTGATGATAAAGTAGGTGCCATCTATTTTTTAGTACAGATTCTCGATTACTTTATGAGGCTTGAAAGATCCTACGGTTGGTAGAATTTTCATGCCCTTAGAGACACATGCATGCTTAATCCTTAGATTATTTCTTCTCTTTTATGGTTTTAAATTATTTTGGGAGTTGTGTGGTTGAATATTTGGAGAAAAAAAATCCATGTACATGTTCTGTGAAATGATAGTAGTTAAAATGTGGTAACCATGGTTAATTATTTTCTAAGTTACAAACTTGATTTTCACGATGTAGTAGTGGATTTTCTAACAATATGATTTATGAGAAAAACCATGAAGGTTAGTGTGTTTTGGTATAGTGGATATTTTAAATATTTAGCATATTTTTTTTCTCCACATGGACATTCCTGGGTGACCAAGTTGTTTTTTCTATGCGATAGTGGCAACAACAAGGTTAAAAAATTGTTTTTCTAAATGTGAACTAAATATGGGATTCCTAAAATTATAAATTTAACCTGATTCCCTTGGTGGTTTTAGGGTACCATAAACTGTATTATTCTAAAACAAACCTCTACCCATTTCTCCTGATGGTTATTTACTTGGGATAATACATGATATCCCTTCATTCATGGCAGATTTCATCATGGTATGTTTCACTTTATATCTGATTTATTCTCCTCTTCCTAGATGTTTTCTTGATATCTATTCCCCTTATCCTATTGGGACCTGATTAGGCTATGATTTCTAGATCTAGTGGGTTTTTTGGTGAATTTATTTCTTCTCTTATAAATCAATGATTGTGTGGGCCCAATCTCATTAATTTCAGTCTCTATTTTTGAAGGAATCTAATTTTTCTTCACTAGTGAGATAGGTGTCTCTATACAAAGATTCTAAATATAGTATTATAAGATATTATTGAAGATTTTTAAGGATCCATACATAATTAATGTTCATTGTGGTAGAATAGAAATTATTGTTTTTTTAGATTCAATGCATCATTCTCCAATTGATAAAAAATCTAAACACTATAACAAATGAAATTTTTCCATCGAATTTTGACATAAATATCCAAAAACCTAATGATAATATTATACCTGTTAAATTTGTAATTATTTTAAATTAAATCAAAAACATTACCTCATTTTGGGATATTTATTTAACAAATATGTTTATTGTATGAAACACATTCTATATTACCGTCATTTCCTAGAGAGGATAGAAAGTAGAGCCTCTGTAAAAGTGATCTTCACATGGTCCTTTGATCTCTGAACAACACAGATGAAATTGTGGGTGCTAGTGTAGTGTATTGGTCCTATTGTGTTGTTAATATAGAGTTATTCAAGTTCCTTCTGACTTGAACAATTCTCACTTATTATTTTCATTCATGATAGGATGATAGAAGGAGGATTCTAGAGAGAAATTTATTGTGCACAATGACTCCCAATTCTTGATTAACGCTGCACAATAGACAAAAAAATATATTTATAGAGTTGGGGTTTAGGATAAAATATTATTTACATTGAAAACAACCCATATATAATATAATAAACCTTTTCTAATGTTATTCCATATTATTATTATTATTATTATTATTATTATAATTATTATTATGGCATGTTCTATATCGTGCAATGATAAAAAAATATTTTATCATCATTCAAATTATTACTTATCACCAAATATGATCTTGGTTTACTCATCCTCATCAATATTTATTAAATAAATGAATAAATAGTTATTAAATATTTTATTAAAAAATAAATATATTAATCCTGGATCCATAGATAAATATTTATTTAATATTAAATATCAAAAAAATTATTCACATTCTGGATAATAAATATTTATTACTCATTCAAGTACTTAAATAATTTATTTATTAATGAATAAATTAATATTTATTAGCTTGAAAATATTTTCGATCCACAAATATTGAATAAAATTATTCCTCGACCTTGAGATTAAAATTTATTCCAATAATTTAAATCAAGTCAAATATAATTGAGGCCAATGGAAAAACTTAGTGTGTGACTCTCTATGATTTGTTCTCATTGTCATTAAGTGGGGTTTTCTAAAGTTGATGATTACTATCTAGAAGTGGGTCAAGACACCTGAGACAAATAAGTTAATGTTGTAATATTTACAACCCCACATGAACACATAATATGTAATATAATCCATTTATTAAAATATCTCATCATGTAGGTTTCACACTCATGTCGCCATCATATTTGATTGATATGACTTTATTTGACTATCTAAAAAATCATTATTACACCATGGTTATGGAATTTAATACTATGGTTATATTTTAATCAATTTTTCATGATACACACATAAATTAAAATAATAGGGACAAGTCATTACCCAACTAATTCGTTAATAAAATGTAATTCGTGATGCACCAAACATACCCTACATTTCACAAAAATATTGAATCATGGTTTTGATTTGTACATCAAAGTACGTGAGTGATGATAGGAATTAATAAAAATGCTAAATTCTAAGGCCCATTACATACACTCAGGGATATGAATATATGATGACACATAAACTTTTAGGAATTTTCTCATAATATCTCATCATAGAGATTATTAAGTGTGGACATCATAAGAAGATGTCTCGTACTCTTATGAGTACTCACACCTAATATTTGAAACATTATGTTTCTCATAATAGTATTGTTGGTGATAAAATTTGGAATGAAGAAGCGGCCCCACGATGGCCCCATGGACTGCCTCGTGAAGCCACATGGAGGAGTCCCCCCAACACTGCGGCCACCGTGAAGTAGTGGAGGCAGGATGCTCCAGGAATAGATTTGATGTTCGTGGAACCGCCATGAAGCATAGGTGGTGGGACGCTCCATGAATGAGTTTGACATTCACGAACTCTCCGTGAAGCACAAGAGGTCGGACGCTCTACGAACCCATTTGACGTTCGCAAGCCTGCTGCAAAGCTACCAAGCCCCTCTTTGCGCTACGTGAGCTCTGCTCTGCGGAACCTCTTTCCTATAAAAACCGGCATCCCCCTGATCTCTCCAGATGCAAAATCTGACCTTCTGTATTCTCATCTCCCTAATCGCGATGCATTCTTCCACTCGGTGAACCATGAGTTGCGCGAGGTACTTCCACTTCGTGAAGTGACTCCCCATTGTCTCATTTTTACCCCCTCTTCTGAGAGGGATGCCTTCTACAAAGCCTAAGGGCTTTGGAGAAGGAAGGGGATCTCCAAGGGGACCTGAGTCATCGTGGATCATTTATGCTTTGGGAAACACCCTTCATGAACACATGATCCACATGCTAAGGCAGCGTCATTGTACTTCAAGAAGCACATTGCTTCCTAACATCTTACTTCACGAGGCACCTTTGCTCCACGAGGCTATGCTCTGTGAATGCCCTTCCACTTCGCGAAGCACCTCCCATTTGCACCTCCACCCCATGCTAAGGCTAAGGAACCCCACTTCGTGTAGCACACCCATTCACAAACTCCCACCACCATGCAGAGAAACAGATCCTCAAAAGGCCCTTGCTTATGGACCCCTCTTCTTGAAAAATCCATTTCCCGTGCTAACCTCTATGTTTACACGATATGACTTCAATGTCCCCTGGATGATACCACCCATATCTTTGCTGCACCAAATTATTCTTTCATAGGCATGAAAATGGATATTTATTCTTCTCATATCCATGCAAATGTGTACCCCTCAATGGTTCGCTCCGTGACACCCCCTTAGTACAATGTTGACAGTGCCTTCCCTCCCACAAGGAGTAGGGGGTACCGGTTTTGTAAGGCCCAGGGGTGCGGAAAAATCCACCTCATTCGAGCTGCAGGACGTTAAACTGCCAATCACCCTCATCCTCAGCACATGATGTTAAACTATGATATCAACCTATGCCTCTCACGCAGGGTTCCCCCACCTTGGACATTCTTCATGCCAATTGGTCTCCACAGGGGATGATATCTTCCTTCTGGGAGTGGCGTTTGTCTATGGCAGAAGGGCATCTACCTTGGTGTAAGCTCCAAGATTTTCTTATAGGAGGCAGCACCCCTTCCCCTCCTCACTTCCTCAGTGCCAAGGCTGGCAGAGGGCGTGATAGGGAATGAGGCTCCTCCTTTCATCAGTCCCAAGTCTTTCTCCCACTGCCCTTTCTCACCCACGGGCCTATATCCTGGAGTAATTCATGACACCTTGGGCCGCCTCAGAGCGTAAGCCGGGATCCTCTTAACACTGTACAGATACACCTTTTGAAAAGTGGTTGTCATGCCTTTTCTGCCTCTTATTTCTCACACCGAGCATGAATCAGGTGGGCTTGGAGTAAGAATCGACCATGACATCATCCCCACCCCGCATGACATTAAACTATAAACCTAAACTACGTGGTCTTAGATCCATGTCAAGGCATGGTACATAGGAATCCTCCATGAGGTTCAAGCCCACCAACCACCTGGACCAGGGTCCTCATTCACGTCGATTCACCAACACCATCCCAGTCCCGCATGATGTTAAAATGTATACTTGAACTACGTGGTCATTGATCCATATAGAGGAATGGTATGTAGGAAGATTCCACAAGGCTCAATCCCACCACCCACATGGACCAAGGTCCTCATTCACGTCGGTTCAACGACACCAACCCCATCCTGCATGACATTAAACTATACACCTAAACTACGTGGACTTTGATCCATGTCAAGGCATGGTACATAGGAAGCCTCCATGAGGTTCAATACCACCACCCACATGGACCAACGTCCTCATTCACATCGGTTCACCGACCCCATCCCCATCCCGCATAATGTTAATCTATACACCTAAACTATGTGGTCTTCGATCCATGTCAAGGCTTGGTATTTAGGAATCCTCCATGAGGTTCAATCCCACCACACACCTGGAACATGGTCCCCATTCACATCGGTTCACCAAAACCATCCCAGTCCCATATGATGCTAAAATGTACACCTAAACTAAGTAGTATTTGATCCATGTCAAGGCATGGTATGTAGGAAGCCTCCACGAGGTTCAATCCCACCACCCACTAAGACCAATGTCCTCATTCATGTCGATTCATAGACACCATCCCTGTCCCGCATGACGTTAAACTGTACACTTGGACTACATGGTCTTTGATAAATGTCAATGCATGGTACGTAGAAAGCCTCCACGAGGTTAATCCTTCTATCTACCTAGACCAAGGTCCTCATTGACGTCGGTTCATCAACACCATCCATGTTCTGCATGATGTTAAAATCTACACCTGAACTTCATGTTCTTTGATCCATGTCAAGGAATGGTATATAAGAAGCCTCCAACTGGTTCAAGCCCACCTTCCACCAGTCATTCTGACCCCCTTCATGTCGGTTGAGCAACACCTTGGGCATCACAGAGTGTAATCCCCACATCCATTATGAACTACATTGTCTTTGATCCATGTCATGGCATGGTACATAGGAAGACTCCATGAGGTTCATGCCCAAAAATCATTCGCCACGACCTTCTTTGTGTCGGTGTGCCAAGCCCCCCTTTTTTTACATGAACTATGAGGACTCTGATCGATGTAAAGGCATGGTAAGTAGGAGCCTCGCTGAGGTTCAACCCTAATAACCACTAGACCCCTGGTCCAACCTCAGCGGTAAGCTATTGTCACAACATACAGTAGTAGGTTGTTGACATCATTATCTAGCGGTAAGCCATTGTGACCCCATTCAGCGGTAAGCCATTGTCAACCTCATTCGGCGGTAAAGTCGTCGTCAGATGAACTATGTGGACATTGATTCCCTGACATGGGGATATGTGGGAAGTATCTTCGAGGATCAAGCCCAAAACCATCATACATCCAAATTCTTACTCGGGCCACCACATCCCGGATAGATCGTGCCACCCCATTCCCCTCCACAGCATTCGGGAATCCACTAACATGTTGGCTCTAATATCGGTGTTCCCTCAAGGGGGTTCTTCAATCTGATCCACTCTAATTAGTGTTCGGATTAGTCTGATCCGTCTCTACTGGATGTTAAACATGCAGCATACCCTGTGTTAAACACAATAACCTGGGGAAAACCTCATATGCATGCCTCTGGCATATGATTTCCTACCCTTGTTGTGAGATGCCTTAGGCTTCCGCGCCCTTGAGAAGCCCTATAATAAGGGACAGAAGACAGACACAACAGTTCCCCAGCGTCCAGACATGCCAGTGATGCCCCAACGTGACTACTCTCCTAATCCAAGGTTGCTTCCCTAACAGGACCCCTTGGAATGTCCCGGCAGAAGAAGCGTAATTAACTAGAGTCCATAAATATATGGCACCAGGAAGATTTTCAATAACAACGTATTAAATCTATAAGGGAGACCCAGACTAGGTGATGAGTTCTAAGGAGGAATCCACGGAAGGAAGAACTGACATCCCATCATCCTGTTTCGATCCAGGAGAAGACTTCCCTGAATAAGGAATATATGACACCTGCCTTTGGAAAGCGGGAATTCGGGGTAACAAAAATCCAAGCCCTTCATCCCCGAATGAGACGGATGCACGCACCCCTGTGAAAATGTCATAAACAGAAACAGTGAACTTGGTGTGAATATATTCTCCTCCATATGGGGATCAGTAGCACTCAGGGCATCCATATATTGATGTGTCATCGGATCCGGCCATCCGGTGCCGGGTCCCGCCAAGAAAATAGGAGGCCTGGTGTGAAACTCACCTGAATTTGGGGAAGTAGAACATTGGACATCTCATTCTTTGACGTTGTCAACATGGATCCCTCTTACCAGCCACAAAAGAAGGAACGACACTGGGGAACTGGTTGCCAATTTTTTTCCTAGCATTGTTAATGAGTTTATCTCCCTGCTTCCAGGAACCAAGTTGTCGCATCCAGAGCCTGATCACCTACCCACCATGGCAGGGGCAAGGTAAATACTGACGCGGCCACTCCACGCAGTTCTACCCCTTACATGACGATCTCGATCGCCGCGACTAATTTGCACCCACGCCCCATCACCCCCACCAGAAATTATCCAGCAAAGGGTAATTAATGACCTTGTACATAGGTACAAGGAGGAGGGGGTCATCCTCACTCGGTATATGGACCGCCTGGACTTGGAGTCATCTAGTCCCCACCATCAACACCTCCCACAAGGGCTGTGAAGGGAGACCTTGGTCCACACCCCAACATTCAACCATTTTAGGAGCTTGTCCATGGAGGGCCTTGATGACTCCCTGCCTTAAACTGATGAGATGGGTGACGTCCAGCTCAGCCCAGTCAGAGTCCCAATCTAGGGGCTGTAAGAAAGGGCCCCCACCTAGCCACATCAGCGCCACCATCCGGTCCTACCGGAAGAGCAGGTATGCTATGCACCTACACCGCCAGCCCCGACTCACCTAACCTTATGCCAGTGTTGTGCACGGGATGAGGAGAATTCCTGCCGAGGGGAATCAACATCAACGTCTACTATGTCTTGATCCACCACTGAATCATATTATCAAGTCCCTGCACACACTGAGTAGGGTTTCTTATACACCCAACCAAGATCGAGGCCCTAACCGCCCCATAGTCAGGCTGGGTCGACTCTCCTGGTCGCAGGCATGAGCAGTGGCTGCCGCGAACCAACCTACGGTGATGCCACCCCGTACGGAGGTCCACCCCGTACCACCACCACATAGTGCATGGGCCTTCCACGCTATGAAGCTCGGCTTGGAGGTATGTCTCATGCTACCCCAAACCTGAATGAAAGTATTCCCTGTGGTAGTGATGCTCGACATAGAAGCCTCTCTTGTGCCCACAGCACTAGGTATGGAGCTCTTTCTCCTTCCCCTGACTGTCGATGTGGAGACATTTCCCATCCAGTCTCTCTCCAATAAGGGGATCCTCCCTACGTCCTCTTCATATCTGGGGAAGTTCCTCCTCGCCCTGACAACCTAAAAGGTGGAGGCAAGCCTCTCTCCACTCACACCAAGCATGGAGGTCCTCCCCATGCTCTTACTGGTTCCAGCAGAGGTATTTCATGCTCTAGTGTTGTTCATGGAGGTCCTCTCCATGTCCTCTTCGACATTTGTCCCAGTGCCCCTCACACCGTGGATTTTTAGGTGGAGACCCTCTCCACCCCAGAACCAATGCAGCTGAAGGACCCTATGTTCGGAATCAGCCTTGTCCGGAGGATCCACCCAAGTCATAAAGGAGGGTCATCGCCGCCAAAAGAAGAATCTTGGGAAGGGCCGGATGGAGATAAAATAGGTCCACTTATGAGACTCTGAAGCAGAGTACATCTCAGCTTGGGAACCCTCCCCTCTCTTATCTGGGTCAAGGGATAGGGTAGGGATGAGGCGCATCATCCTGGTACTCCCAGAATGCGACGTCCACAAGATTCCGACTTCTCTCTACAAGTTTATCTAGGAGGATGAAAATCTATAGAACCCGCAGATTATGGCCATGCAGTCACCACCACCATCACCATAATTGCATTCTACCTCCACGAGGAATCCTGGAGAGCTATTCTGGGGATCGATGGCAGGAGAGCGGCATCGCGACCCACCACTAGCAGCCCTGGACCCTGAGCCATGAATGAAAGTATTTAGCCCCTCCTATCTCGATGTAGCTACCAGGTCGCTCCACTCTTCGGAGGACAGCCCGAGAATCGGCGGCTAGTCAGCCCGTTCGCCATATTCTCTACCGAAAAACCTGCCATCCTAGTAGTCTGCCTCAGTGCCAGTTCCAGTTCCTCGACCACCCCCAATTGGCGAGTAGGGAAATCAAGGGCTAGACCCTGAATTTTAGTCAAGGAACTTTTGTAGCATTCTTGCAGTGCACCACTTCCTCGAGGTGTTCAGGCCCGTGGCAGCACTGGAATTATGCATACCTGAGTTACTCCCCCCAATGATATTTGAGTGTTTCCACAACACCCTCTGGGCGATGTATTTCAGTCTTCATCATCAGTGTGTGTTTTATCCTAGGAGCCAAGTGCATTTCAAAGATGTCAGCGAGTAGTGTCGTCTAGTCAATCTAGTTGTACTCCCTGTGGCCTAGTTCCCCGAGTTACCAGGTCTCTGTGAGGCTCTCCAGAAGTAATGGGTTCAGAGTATTAAGGTACTATGTATAATTATTATGGAGGCTACCCCCACGTGCAAGTCCATGGTTGGGGACAGTATGTCACCCTCCTATTCAATCATATCATGTGGCAGCCCAACTCGATATTCTATATTGAGGACATGCCCCCTGAAGGGTCGTGGTCAACATGGATGACAAAGTGGAGGAGCTGGAGTTTCTTGATGGATACTTACCCCCAGAGGGTGTACCCCCACTATTGGACCCATCGGGGAGGATTACCCGTTAGTAGAGGAAACTCGTAGGTCTCCCTGCGCCCACTGAGTCGTTGGTACTCAGCTGGAACGTCATTAAGGGAAAAGAGCATGTCGGGGCTGTCAAGCACTCCTACCCGTCCGCCTCAGTGTAAAAGATAGAGGAGGACCCCGAGAACACCGCATTGTGCTAACAACTTGTTTAGAAAAATAGGTTGGTCGACAAACTCCTGGATAAACGCTCTATAGAGCGACGACCCGACTATGGTGATCCTAGGCTGGGGAAGTAGGGGCATGAAGAACTTCCCCCTGGCGAGATGCCTCTGAGAAACCCTAATCATTCCACTCTCGCGGATAGGGTTGAATCCATAAATCACAGAAAGAGGGTGCAATATGTATCACAAAACCCTCCCGAATGGTGCGGAAATCCAAGGAATCCTTATCGGGTTCCCCTAGCTTCCCTACAGGCCGCTCCACCTGCTGCTCCACCATCCGCTCCACCATCCGCTGAGCCTATCTACCATGTTGAAGAAATCGAAAACAGATTCGTGGTTAGGGATCCCCATCAAGATAGGAAACCCCACCCGGATGATTCTATGGTGGCACTCATCGCCCGCCTCGAGGATTTGGAAACGCGACAGGTGGATATCTAACCTGATGGCTAGCCATACCCATCGTGGGTGGATGATATGCCAGTGCCTCCGGGTTTCGGGAATCCCACCTTCTTCCCCTTAAATGGGATGGGGGACCCGCCGCATCTCCTGGCCCAAATTAACTCGTGTTGTGGGCCCATGTTGTGTACTCCAGCATAGCAAGAGGCTGCCAAGCTCCACTGTTTTGTTCAGACGCTGGAAGGGCTGACGTTCGTCTGGTACAACCAGCTCCCCGTCAGATCTGTGACCAGTTGGGAGGATCTTCGTAGGTAGTTCCTCTACCTGTTCAACACTACCTCCCAGAAAATGAGCATCGCAGACCTCTTCAAGTGCATGCAAAGGCCTGATGAGTGACTCACAGACTTCATCTCACGGTGTAAGGGGCCCACATACTCATTTAAATGCCACTAACTCAGGAGAAATTACTGACATTGTGCATGGGGAATATTAAAACGGAGCTGGTTCCCTCCTTGATCACTCAGAACTATCCTAAAGGGTTTTGAGACTTCTCCGACAAGGCCCAACACATTGAGGAATCCCTGTAAAAGGTCAAACAGACATGTCAGTTGACCCCTGCAATCCCATCAAGGAGGGATTCCAGAGCCGAGCCCGCCGTAGTGGCTGAGATAGAGGCCCCTAGGAAGCTAGAGTTTCTCCTAGTAGGACCGGCTCTTCGTCCTCACAGAGGCCCCCCACCATAGACACAGCCTCTAGCCCAGCAACGTCCTCAAAATCGGCAGGGGCTCTCGCGTAATGATCTGCCACCACCTAGGCGAGACAATCAGGGTCCACCTCCTCGAAAGGCCCCTCTGGATCCTCATCAAGGCCAGGCTCCAAGGGATCCTTTTCCGGAAATAACACACCAGACTTACACATTCAATGAGAATCTGGTCCCCGGTTACTTCCATAGTGCACTAGAGCAGGGGATTGTATGCTTTCCTGAGTGCAGGAGGCCTGTAGCGGCAGATCTCACTGATCTTCCCAACCACTGCCCCTATAATCGAATTATGGGGAACACCCTCATGAAGTTCTATATGTTTAAATACTGGTTCTAGGACCAGATTGATAATAATAGAGTCATGTTTGGCTCATCCCTAGCACAAGTGGTGAGTGTTTTGTAGGATCATGTAGTGGTAGCGATAGTGAAGAAGAGTGGCAGTAGGTTCCCAGCCGCGGATCCCAGAAGTAAAATGACTGTATGGCTCATAAAATGGTTGTTTGCGCCCATTGAATCATTCAAGAACACATGAATTAGCCGGAGCTTCCATATGCTCCGACCAACACTTCTGCATCATTATCTCAGCCGGCCTCTTCCCAAAAGAGCAAGTATTGTCGGCACAAGTAGAAGCAACGTACTCCACAAATTTCATCATTGTCTCGCACTCTCGGTGACTTCATGACCCATGAGATGGGGATTCCTCACAGAATCCTCTCAGTGGTGGATGATTCTTCAGGTGACAGTCTAGGGTACGCTTCGGTTAACACTGTCGAGTTGGTAAACCCTTATATGACTCCCGATGAGGGGGAGCACCAGGCGAATCTCCGCAATGTCCTCATCTGACGCCAACTTCAGCGGAGCCACAAATATATAGGTCATCAAGGAAGATTAGTTTTCACCTCTATCCAGGTCGTGCATGCCCCTAACACCAGACAGTAGGCCCAATGTAGAGCTCAGCATGCACAGCCTCTTCATCTAGTGTTGTCAAGACCGCCTCCACCACCGTTTGTGATACTGGATCAAACCGAACCACTTTGGATGTATCAAGAACAACTTCTCCCCACATCAGGCCGATATCAGTTATTTGGACATGATCTGGCAGCTACTCTTCAGGCTTCGACTAGTGGACAGCGGGAGATGCCCAGCCCCAGCCAGTCGCTGGTCCAACCGGTAGGGCCCTCCATGCCTCCAATCGTAGAGCGGCCTCCTGTAAGAATAATTTTGTGCCTGGAGAGGATGTATGATGCCTTCAAGCACCTTTCTAGTATCCCATAAAGGCTTCCCATCCTTGAAGCCCTCTTCTTGTTGTCATATATGTGGAGGACCTCAACGAGGCTTTAAGAAGTCCCCTCTAATTTGAGAGGGAGGTAGCAGCTGCAGAAGCCTTTTATGCTGAAGCAGTTGACAATACTGAATTTTAGGCCATCATCTTGTTCTCGGGAGAAGACGAAGGCTCTCACATACAAGGGTACATCTGCCTGCTGTAGATCACTAGACAAATCAACGGTGTGGAGATTCTTCGCAGCCGTTTTGACACCGGCTCTAGGATCAACCATATCACAACATGGACACTGCTAAAGCTAAGCTTATCTGAAGATGCCCTGACTCCCTCTGATTTAAGGATCCAAGGATATGACAGGACAGAACTGGCTCTGGTCAGCAATATCTGTTTGAAGACCCAGTTCGGTGGACTAATTGACAGTACTGAATTTATGGCTGTCTCACAGGACACCACATACAATACATTGATGGGTAGGCCATGGCTCCACCTGCATGTGTTGGTTCCCTCATCTTATCACCAGTTCCTCAAGTACTCCATTAATGGTCGAGTAGGCCTACACCAAGGTTATGCGTCCCCTTTTGCCTCTTGTGAAGCCTGTTATCAAGATGATGACTATTACAAGAGCAAGGATAATAAGGTTCTGGAAAGTGAGGTTTGAACCCACCCCGGTCACAATTGATCCATGTGCAGGTCTGGATGATGCCTACATCTTCCTGATCCATCGGTTGGAGGCCACGACCCCTGACATGGGGCAGTGCCTTGTTGTTTCGGGTACAATAAGAAGGCATATTCCAAAGTCCAAGAAAAGGATGAAAATCACCTCGTACTCCTACACAAACCAGGCTTGGGTGATCCGGGAACCTCCTACCCATGTATGGTATCGGCATGTCCGGATCATGGAAACGGTTGTACGTCACCCGTGTCTGTTTCGTTGGGCTGGAATTAACCGACTCAAGCTGACGCACCACTACTTCTTTTATGCTATCAAGCATGGCCCCATGGGATGGAGACCAGATGGGATTGGATCGACTTCCTTTATCGCTATGGTCTTAGTGCCGCATAAATATCCCAATATGATGACCACTACCGCTAAAGCCGGCACCAACCTTTCATCGGGTTCTGGTGGCTCAAAATAAAATTCCCCCACAAAAGATCCCTCTATAAGTAGAGAAGAGGATCTAGAGGATGCTCCCACTACATTCGAAGAAGTAATCTCTACCACAGTCGATGAACTAGTATAGGTGAATCTTGGTAGCGAGGTAGATCTGAGACCCACATTGATCAGTGCCGCCAGGTCCCTTGAGGAGAAACAACGGTACACAGACATCTTTAAATAGCACCGCGATGTTTTTCCTGGAGTTATGATGAGATGCTTGGATTAGATCCACAGGTAGTCGTCCACTACCTCGGCCTCCTGACAAACCATCGTGGGTTCAAGAAACCTCCCAAAAAATGCAGCCAACTCACAGTTCCCTGGTTGAGGCTGAAGTTGACAAGCTCATCAGGGTCAAATTCTTCAAGGAGGTTAATAATCCCAAGTGGTCGGACAACATTATTCCAGTCAGGTTGAAGAATGGACAGATCAGAGTCTGCATCAACTTCTAGGATCTCAATTGCCAATATCTGAAGGATGATTTACCCCTTCCAGTGATAGAATTGATGTTCAATGCTACGACGGTGTTCCAAGCCCTCTCTTTCATGGATGGCTACAGTTGATATAATCATATCAGGATGTCCCCTAAGGATGAATATTCCATAGCTTTCAGGGTGCACCAAGGTACTTTCTTTTACCAGGATATGCCCTTTAGCTTGAATAGTGCAGGTTACACCTATCGGCGGGCCACACATCTCATATTCAAGCTGATCCTTGGGACAATGGTGAAATGATATGTGGATGATATGGTGCTCACATCTCGCCAGTACCAAGACCATCTCAAGTATCTTGATAATGTTTTCGGCTTCCTCTATTCCCGCCACTTGAATATGAACCCGTTGAAGTGTGCCTTTGGGGTCACCTCGAGGATGTTTCTTGGCATTGTTGTCAGGTACTGAGGCATCTAGATTGACTCTGAGAAGACAAAGTCTTTCATTCAGATGCCCTCCAAGCAATATTCGGGAGATTAGAGGTTTTCAAGGACACTTAGTCTACATATGACAATTCATCGTGAATCTGGATGGAAAGTGTAATCACTTTTCTCAGCTCATGATTAAAGGAACTGTTTATGAGTGGGACGAGTAGTGCCAAACCGCCTTTGAATAAATCAAGTAATATTTTCTCTAGCCTCCAGTCTTGATGCCACCCATCTTCGGCAAGCCACTGGTCCTCTATTTCACTCCCCTGGAATGGTCCCTCGGCGCCCTTCGTTCCCGGAAGAACAAAGAGGGGACAAAAAACAATCTCTACTACCTCAGATGCATGCTTCTCGATACGGAGACTAGATACTCCCCCATCAAGAAGAGCTTCCTTTCGCTCGTATTTTCTATGAAGAAGTTGCAACATTACCTGTAGCACCATGAGGTACAGCTGGTCTCTCGGGTAGACCTATTGAAATACATTCTAAACTGCCCCATTTTGACTGGCCGACTAGCACGGTGGGTGGTAATCCTCCAGCAGTTGGACATCGGGTTCATCCCGTAGAAGGATATCAAGGGGAAAGCATTGGAAGACTTCCCAGCTGCCCATCCAACCTCCGCAGAACAGTCCCTAAACCAGGATTTTCCTGATGATGCAATCATCTCGATTGACCATGTCATCCCATATTGGCAAATGCACTTCGACGACACCTCCTAGAGCCCCACCGGTAGGAGGATCAATGATCCTAGGCTCAATAGAGTGGGCCTGGGTATCTTCTTCATCGCCCTGGTGCAAGCTATTCATTCATACTCATTTTTGTTGCCTGAAGGTTGCACCAACAATGAAGAAGAGTATCAGGCCCTCATCACTGGCCTCGAGCTGGCTCTTGTGATTGATGTGCCTCATTTTCATGTGAAAGGGGATTCTTAGCTGGTCCTCAAGCAAGTCAATGGAGACTATGTTGTCAGGAATCCAAAGCTCTTACCATTGTTGGAGTGCACCCTCCATCTAATGGATCAGATCCCTTCTCGAACGGAGGTTACCCATGTCCCTCGGTCATAGAATGGTTAAACGGACACTTTGGACGGCTTAGCTGCATCACTTGATGAGCCCGAGCAGGATGATCTGATTATCCATGTGGCGCACTGGAGAGTCTTTGTGCCTGTCATCCTAGAGGATGATGAAGAATTGTGGATAATCAATCTTACCACCAAATCCTCCACGTTAGGAGCCCCGAGTTCTTCAGATATAGTGGTTGGAACGACTCCCGACTAGAGAGCCCCTTTTTTCGACATCTCCAAAATGGTTTCCTCTCGGCAGATCGGGCCGAGCATGAGCAAATGCGATGTCGTGCACTGTAGTTCACCCTCTATCGTGGTCCCAGTATTGATTAGATCCTCTATAAGAACGGTTTCAGTGGTGTTCTCCACCATTTCATCCATGGAGTCGAGGTTTCTCAGTTCATGCTAGAGGTTCATGCCGGTTATTGTGGTGCCCACAAGGCTAGGCCAAAACTGTCCCATCAGATTTGGAGACTAGGGTACTTCTATCCCTCTATGATCCATGATTGTATCGATTTCTCCAAGAGATGTCACAGATGAAAAGTTCATGCTAACTTCCTACATCATCTGCAAGAACCTCTCCACTCCACCAAGTACTCTAGGCCATTTACGGTGTGGTGACTTGATGTCATCAGACCATACCCACTGGCGATAGTTCACCTGTGCAGATTCATCCTGTCTGCCACGGATTTCTTTTCAAAGTGGGCAGAGGAAGTTCCACTAATGGTGATCAAGGACCATTCCATCATTGACATTGTCATCTCCAACATCATCCACCAGTTTGGAGTCCTCCACGATGTCCTCAACGATAACGGAACCAACTGCCGAGCAGCTGAGATGATGAAATTGTATGCCACGTACAATATTTGTTCGAACCATACCTCCCGCTACCACGCATAGGAAAATGGATAGATTGAGGTGTTCAACAAAACCCTCTCTAACATTTTTCAGAAAATGGTTGGCCAGAATAAGAAGAGTTGGTCGGACAAGCTCCCCAATTCCCTCTGGACTTATCGGACGACGACTCGCAATTCCTCCCAGGTGACCCCATATTCCCTCGTGTATGTGGCTGGGGTCATCCTTCCTGTCTAGATCCAACTACCATTATTATTCACTACAGTCTATGACCAGTAGGTGCCAGATAAGGTTGCCAAAATTCATCTGCCTGAATTGGAAGCCCTTGACAACAGTAGGCTATGTGCCCTGCACAACCTAGAAAGGCATCAGAGTAGGATGGCTTGAGCTTTCAACAACATGGTTCGCCTCTGCTATTTTCTGCAAGGCAACCTGGTACTGGCGCTCTGAGAGCCATTGATCCCTGGAAATAAACCACCCAAGTTGGAGCCTATGTGTGAAGGACCTTACATAGTCCATAGGGTTTACCCCAATGGAGCATACTCCTTGGTGACCATGGATGGTGAGCACATAACTCCTCCCACCAATGCCAAATTCCTCAATCATAACTTTTCCTAAGCCTCTCGGTGTTGCATGACCTTAAACTGGATGGTCCTGCATGACCCTAATCAGCATGTTGGTCCCACATGACCCTAAACTGCATGCCTGTCCTGCATGACCTTAAACGGTCCAGTCCTATATGACTTTAAACTGCGCATTGTCCTACATGACATTAAACATCATTTTGAGAACTACGTATGGATTGATTCCCATCTGAATTGGATACATAAGAATTATCACACACCTCATCTTGAGCCCAACCCCAAGATCTTCTCTTTGACTATTCCCCCTGAGTATGGCTTCCACGGAGGATCCTTGCATGATTTGGAGTAGGAATCCTTAACACCAATCATTTGAGGATTATAATGGTCACACCATGTTCCCAATCCCATTCTTATATCCTCCCATGTCTTCACCGCACAATGTTAAACTGCATGGCCTTCAAGAATTATGTATGGCTTCATTCCCATCTATATGGGATACGTAGGAATGCCCAGACATTTGGTTTGTTGGCCCAACACAAATGCCAGAATATTCCCCTCAGTTCAAGACATATGGGGGGTGCATAATTTTGCCCCAATTGATGTTAAGATTGCCTCGATCTAGTGGTAAGTACCACTCCCTAGAGACATTCTCCTCTTTCATAGATGGGTATGGATATGATTAAGCCACTCCTTGACTGGGATTCCATCACCTTCCTAGTCCGGAAGGGCCCCTAAATGGTATGAATTATAGGCCTAAGGGCTCTCTTACTACTTCGGACCAATGCCCTCGAGGATTTTGAGCAACAAATTGATACAAGTCACATGTTCTAAATATGGACAGCAGTAGATGCTCGTTTGTTGCTCCCATTTCAGGTCACTATAGGGACATTATTTTTAGAACATGGTCAACAGTCGTCCTGGATGTTTGGACCACCCCAAGATGTCCCAAACATCGAGTGTAGCGGTTCATTCTTCCCTGTTGTATCTAATCGATAAACTCCCTTTAGGATATTCCAGCAATCAGGCTCCGTTGGACAGAGATAGCCATGATAGGATCCTTATTATCCAAACCATGCACTGCTCACGTGGGCTTAGGAGCCGTGATGTGGCCGTTACAGTACAAGAGGGCATATGGCCTTCCATCTGGCCTAGGTTCACTCTTCTAGGATTTTACGGTGTGGTGTGGGATTATGTCCTCATTCATGTCGGGTTTCTCACCGTGCTGTACACAACCTCGAATGAGACCTTCCACGGACCTCGTCCTCACTGCAAGACATTAAACTGCAAGCTGGTCAGGCCTTCTTGGCCGAGACACAGCCTCAGGCCCCTTGACCCTCTCAGGTCCCTAGCCCTCGTCCTCACTACAATATGTTAAACTGAAAGCTAGTCCATCCTTCCTGACAGAGGCCCAGCCTTAGGACACTTGGCCATCTCGGGCCCCCAGCCCTCGTCTTCACTGAAAGATGTTAAACTGCAAGCTGATCAGGCCTTCCTGACCGAGGACCATCTTCAGGCCCCTTGTCCTTCTCAGGCCACCAACCCTCATCCTCACTATAAGAAATTAAACTGCAAGCTGGTCAGGCCTTCCTGACCAAGGCCCAGCCTTACACTTGGCCTTCTCGGTCCCTCGACCCTCGTCCTCACTACAAGATGTTAAACTACAAGCTGGTCACGCCTTCCTGAGAGAGGCCCAGCCTATGGACCGTTCTCCATCTAGGGCCCCCAGCCCTCTTCCGCACCGAAAGACGTTAAAATGAAAGTTAGTCCGGCCTTCCTGAATGAGGCCCAGCCTTAGGACCCTTGGCCTTCATAAGCCCCCGGACCTCATCCTCACTGCATGATGTCAAACTGCAAGCTGGTCATGCCTTCTTGACAGAGGCCCAGCCTCTGGCCCATTGGCCTTCTCGGGCCCTCATCCCTCATCCTCACTGCAAGATGTTAAACTACAAGCTGGTCAGGCCTTCCTGACCAGGACCCAGCCTCAGGCCCCTTGGCCTTCTCGGGCCCTCGGCCCTCTCCCTCACTACAAGATGTTAAACTGTAAGCTGGTCAAGCCTTCCTGAACAAGGCCCAGCCTCAGGCCCCAGGGCCTTCTCAGGCCCCCGACCCTTGTCCTCATTGCAAGACATTAAAATGCAAGCTAGTCAAGCCTTCCTTACCAAGGCCTAGCCTCAAGCCCCTTGGCCTTCTCAGGCCCACGGCCCCCGTCCTCAGTGCAAGACGTTAAACTAATAGCTGATCAGGCCATCCTGACTGAGCCCCAGCCTCAGGCCCCTTGGCCTTCTTGGGCCCCAGCACAAGTTCTTCCTGAAATGTATGGTGTGATGTGTGATTATTTCATCATTCACATCGGTTTGTTTAGCATGACATACACCCCCCTTTTGATAGGGTTAATTACCCCCGAGTGTCTTCAAGAACTATGTATGGGTTGATTCCCATCCCAATGGGATACGTTGGACCGCCTGTATATTTAGATTTTCGGTCCAGCTCCATCTCTTAGAGATCCACCGATCTCCCGGTCACCTAGGCTCCATGGTCTATCCCTCTCCACAAGAAGGATATATAGTTGTTGTACAGGATTATTCCCTCATTCAAATTGGGTTTTTGGCACCATGCCCCCCTTCTCCCATGATTTCTCCATCTCTTGGCCACCCTCAAGATGATCCCTCGACCCCTTGGAGCTGTTTTCCCATGTGTTAAGAGTACTTTGGTCTAGGACCAGGAGTGTCAGATTCTACTTAGGCAAGTTCCTTCCACTTTTCAAGATTCGTGTTCCCCTTTATTCAGGCCTTCGATATCTTTCACACCCAAAGTGACCCCCAAGAACGACATGGATACCATGCCTAAGGGCTCTCCTACCATTACAGGCCAACGCCCCAGAGGGTTTCAGACAACAAATTGATACAAATCCTGTGTTTTGAACATGGTCAGCAGTCTATGCTCATTTTTTCTCCCCATTTCAGGCTAACGTGATAGGATGCTGTGTTGCAAACATGGTCAGCAGTAATCATGTGTCGTCCTGCCAGCCCCTTTAGGCCTTGAATGTTGGTTTCACGATTCACATTATGTCCCCCCCCTCATTCCCAAGTGGAATCTTGACCCTCTTGGAACTATCCCTTCGTGCATCTCTACACATCAGGGGGGACAAAGCTACAATAAGGCATCCCTCGGGGCTCTCACGATTTCAGCTCTAAGACCATAGACTAAGATCTTCATTAAGGGCTATGTGTGGCTAGATCCTCATATCCATGGGATATGATGGACCACCCGAACATCTTTTTATGGGTCCAGCTCAATTAAGAGCTAGTTTCTCCTACCCCTTTACCTCTTACATCTATTTGGGCCCCTTGGTCCAAGGTTCCCTTCTTGAAATGGCGTGAGGTGTGATATGGGATCATTTCCCCATTCATGTTGGGTGTGTTTTATTGCGCCATTCACATTCCCTTCCAAGCATCGTCTCTTCTATGTCTGTGCTACATGATGTTAAAATGCATTCTTGGTCCTATCACATGACCCTAAACTGTGATATTATCATCCTGGCTGCACAACAAAAAATATCACTACATTGTGATGTCCTCATCCAAAGCGACACCATATTTGGTATTGGTCACATGCCATACCATTTTTCAACGCATATTACGGATTGATTATTGTGGAAACACTAGGGCCAACTACCCTAGGCATGTCACTTCACAAAAAATCACTCACCTTAAAGGAAAAATAATATTTATCCAATACCACATCTTCTGGTGCAAGGGACATGCCCGCACACAACTTTTATCCCTGGCACTGGTACCTCACCATGCCCCCCCTCAATAACTACATGTAGCTTCATCCCCATCCTCATGGGGTACATAGGAACACCTGTTCACTTTTCCTTAGGCCCAGCTCAACTCTTAGGTTGTAGTCCCTTGACCTAGAGCCTCTCCAAGTAACATGTGGTGGTCGGAACCCCCAGTTCCCATTCACGTCAGGTTTTTGTAGTTACCCCACCACGTGTCTCCCGTGTTTCATACCATCTATGGTCCGAGTTATACGACCCTAAACTAATATCTCCCTATTGGAAGGGACTCAACCCCCTCTATCTAATATGTCTCGTTGTCGTATTCAGATGTGTTTTGACAAAGAGCCCGAAGTGTGGAATATTCATGGGGACATTCCCCTCATTCCATGTCCAAGAATCATTAGATCGCCATTGGGATCCTCATCCTGTTTCAAATCCAAAAAGACCCTCAGATGGCATTGATTCTAGGACTAAGGGCTCTCCTACCATTTTGGGCCAACGTCCATAAAGAGGTTGGACAACATTTGTGACAGGTCATGTGATTCGAACATGGTCAACGGTTGAACCTAATTTGTTTGTCCCCATTCCTGGCTAATGCGATGTGGATGTTACATTTCCACCAGGGTCAACATTTATCCTCCATCTCCACGCTGCCATCATTGTGATCCATATTGCGAGAATCATAATTCAAACATTTCCACTTCCTCATGTTTAAGTGGAATTCTGAAATACTCGGCTTCACCTCTTCGCATGTCTAGGTGCGCAACATGGATGGGATAGAATCATTAGGCTGGCATTCACCGAGCATCCCTCCGCCCTAACATACCCCTTCCAGTGTCAGGAAAGTCCCCCATTACATCTTGATTCCCACATCAAGCATGACTCATGTGGGCTTAGTAGTTTTGGTGGGATATGTACCGGTGAAAACAAGCTTCTCCTCGTCCTACATGACATTAAACAGTGCCTCCAGAACTACGTACGGATTGATTCCTATCCTCATGGGATACATAGAGACACCCTAGTATTTCTCCTACGGTCTAGCCACAGGAATCATAAAGTCATGTTCCTCCCCATTTCTGGCCAATGGCCTGACCCCTCGTGAAGAACCGTGTAATTGCAACTATACCTCGAACAAGTTCGAGATGCCCCAAAATGAAATTGGGAAGCAAAGGCCCCCTCACCATAGAGGCCCTGTCTGAAAGAATGAATGATCTCTGTTCAGACCAATGCATGCACCTAATGTTCTTTCTATATGATGGTGTAATTTCAAGAGTGTTGTATTATGTTCGAACAAACCCTCACTCCATATTCCACTCTTTTCATGCCCCTTATTCAAACCCTCATCCTCTTTCACCACTAGAGTAGCCCCTTAATAGTATTGATGCTTGGCCTATGGCCCACCTATTATCCTGGTCCAATGTTCCAGAAGACTAAATGATGACATTTTTGACATGTCCCATGTTTCGAACTTGGTCAATAGTCGACCATCATCTGTTTGTCCCCATTCCAGGCTAATGCAACACGAATACTGTGTTTCAAATGTGGTAAACAGCCATTCTTTATTGTCATGCCACTCCCACAATGTTCTGAATCCTGGGTATCGTGATTCACACATCCCATTCCCATCTATTCGGATTGATTTTAGAGCCTTTGGAGTTACCCCATTCCTGCCCAAGAGCACGATAGTAAAACGGTAATTCAGCTGTTCTGAGAGCTTCATTCTCCAATCGGGTCTCTCCCACTTCCTCCCGAAAATCTGGACCAAATGTCCAATCCCCGGATGCCCGAAGCATGGTTCACACTCATACATTTGAATGGTGTGATGAGGTGTCCATCACTTGTTTCTCACGTTGGGTTTGACCCAAGTGAGCTTAGGGAATGTTCGATGGACGCTCCACAAACATCATAAGGATGCAATAAACCAATTCAAACAATGGAACTCATGAATGCTATGACATTCAAATAATCAATGCAGGAAAATATGTTTAAGGGTTTGTAATCATTACCGTCAATGGGGGTCGACTCCCCACATGGACGGATTGACCTCGCCGAAGGAACGATATAGTCCTGCCACCCTCTGGCTGGTGGAGTCCAGGAGTTTCTGCCTCTTGTTGACCTCTCGCTCCTCCTAATCAGCAAGAGGGTGCAACTCGTTATCTGCAATCTGGGCCCACTCCACATCGTCTTGTTTGGTGATCGCCTCCCTAGAAGCCCGCTTCAGGACCTCTTCGGCTTCCTCCAGCTGAGCTTTCAGCTATGAGAGGAGCTCTAATTGCATGTTGAGAGAAGCAGAATGTTCATCCGCCTAGGCCTCCAACCATTCAACATCGTTTTCAATCTCCTGAAGCCTCTTGATGTTCACCACCTTCCTCCGATGCCAGCCCACAATGAGTCTACAGTCATACTTCTGAATCATCTCAGCCATTATATCTCAGACAAGCCTATGAGGGTGCTGGGTAACCACTCCCCCAACACACAGTTCACACAGTCGCGAGCGAAGTATGTGCATCTCATCCAACCATTGTGATGGGATGGTGTTATTGATGAAGTGCATGATCAGCTACCACGATTAGAAACAGACTATTTTTCTATCCTCCTCTTCATAGGACGTCTCGTCCCAGTCGGCACGATTGGAAGGCTCAAAAGCCGGGAATGTCCCCAAGAACTCCTCAGCGAGGTCCAAATCTAGCGTCTGATTGGGCGTGGAAGGGCTTGAGTCACTTGGTTGATCCTCATCAATGGATTCCACCTTGATAGTATCATGTGCGGTCCCACTGAAGTTCCCTCCAGTGATCGGGAGTGCCACAGTTCAGTTAGGCCGGATGTCCACCTCCACGACCATGGCATGCCTCGAGGAAAGGTGCTACCAAAAACCCCGACCAAATTTGTTGCAGTAGCCTAGGACAATTGAAGGACTGTACATGCCAAGAAGGGGACGTGAATGTTAGTTAATGTGGTTAGGGGATGGAAGTTTTGAATTCAGTGGAGGATACTTATAGAGGTTAGATCCCTCATCTTTCTCTTGGGATAATGTCATCGGAACCCTGAGACGTGACCCCCCGTATATGGTTGGCAGATCTGGAGACTATGGGGGATCCACCTTGGATGTCCCAGCCTCGCCAGACATAGAAGTTGATGCAGCCACAGGCGTGGATCCTGAAGGTCCCACGTCGGCACCTGCTGAGGGGAGAGAACGAGTTCTATACAGAAGGTCCCCCTGTACAGTGCAAACACTGATAAGGAATCTAGAGTTATCCAAGGGAAGATTCTGAAGAAGGGACTTGGGATTTCACCTCGAGGACCTCCACGAAATCTTCATGATCGTAGGATTGGTCACCAAATTCACCCTCCTCTAGTGCACTCTCTCTACATGCCTCATCTCCCCAGGGGGACTCATCTGATTCTTCCGGCAGGGGGAAGTGCACCCTCAGGTCAGCGGCTAACAGTTTCGGGGGGACAGTGCAACCAAACAACACCCTCACTCAGTCTATAATTGGGTGCAGGGTGCCTTGGGAGTGGAAGAAGTCCTCCATCTCGACTATGTATTGATCCGCCTCTTCCTGTGATACTGCAAAACCAGCCCTAATGTGACCAATTTCTAGCAATCTCATCCCAAAGCGGTTGAGGTGATTCCATAACTCGGAAGTGACAAGGAAATATTGGTTGACTTCTCGGATGTCCCAGGCCTCAGGGAAGATATAATTCTCCAGAATGTCAAATTAGCACAGCCGTTTCCCCAGGGACTGAGTAGAGATCTTGCAGAACCCTCTCGGTGGCCGCCCCTCTAGATGACTATGTTATTCTTGCTCCACTAGCTCCACTGCCGCGGCTGGATCCGCTACCGCTGCTCCCCCCTCAACTACTGTGGGTTCCACTGCTACAGAAGCCATGCCAGTGTAGGAAACCCTTGCCACCTTCTGGCCTCGGCCCCAAGATCAGGGAAGCCTTCCCTCGCTGACCAAGATGGTTGGCCTCTTTAGCATCTCCCCTGTATAGGCCGCCTCCCAGCTCTGACTGTATGCTTTTACCAGCCCAAGGATGTTGGTTGGTGGAGAGAGTGAATTTTGAATCTTCCCATCTTCTTGTGTGAACATGAGACACATCTTCCTCATCAAACATGGGTGCTCCTCGTAGCGCACCACTAGATAGACCTACGGGGTCAGCCACTGCAAGAATCGAAATTGTCGGGCAAACCAGTGTGGGGAGTATGGCACACAGAGATGCTCCTGATCCACCCTAGCCACCAAGACTACACCTCAAATGGCTAGGAGGTAGGAAATATTCTCTTATGTTCCCCTTCCATCATCAGTGAAGGCCCCCGTCAGCAATGGGAATGGGTGGAAGTTGAATTCCTCTACCCTCCACACCCTTTTCTGATTCAATGGGGTAGTCTGCTTAATCGGAAAGCTCCCCTCCATGTTCAAGATCAAGGGACAGAAGTCTGACCCCGGTGGCGAGATGGGGTTTAGATTCTCATAAATCCCCTGATGTGTGCCTCCATCCATCCATACAAGAGGTGGAATGGCCTGCATAACCCCTCTGGCCTGTTCCCCTCATTGATGTGCCACATCATTTTGTACAATTTTGAGAGCATCAGGATCCCCAGGTTGACCCATCCTCCTGTCACCAAGGTGGACGCCACGATGAACGTTCTTGGCCGCACTCCCATGTTTGTATCCATAATTGATAGGATCCAACCATAGATGGGAGCTGCGATGCCAGCCTGACTATTGGTCATTGTTCAGTGCTGATGCTGAACCCCTAGGTCTTCCACTAGCTATTCTCAAATAGTCACTAGTTTTAGTTTTCCTTACTCCAGACACTCTTTGGACATGTTCAAGGCCTTGCTGAAAACTTCCCATTTTTTGGGAAGTTCATAAAATTCTTGAACAAGTTATTAAAGTGTACATCCCTCACCGCCTCCTTGTCATCCCCGGGCATGAGCTCCATCAGTGCCATCGCCAGACGCGACATCTTCTCTTGTCCTCCCACACACCCATATCTAGGAGGAATTCATCATACATCACCCCCATTATCAAGACCCCCGAGACCTGATCCATGTTATATAGGCTGATGCCGACCTCCCCGTGATGCAAATGGATGGTATTGGTCCCCGGTAACCACCGGCTCAGCAGCTACAGCATTAACTACTTCGGCTGGTAGATATGGAACTAGGATGCCCAAGATGCCTCATACAGGGCCACTCTTATTAGCTCCACCCTAGACTCCTTGCATGAGGCGCCTACCCAGTAGGCTCAAGCCCAACCATCTTTATTGTTTCCACCTTGATGTAGGTCCCATTCCTCGAACCACCCTTTATTCAGGTTCCCGAGTGCCACCTTAAGGATGGTTCAGTATAGAGGACGGGACGTCTCCAGCTGCAATAAAGTCACATCGTCGTTGTTCAGATGATTGTACAGGAAGTCAGTGGCGACAGGGGTGATGTTCTCCTGGACATGACCATCAGGCCCCCCGAACCAGTTGTGCTGACATGACGTGCTCTAGAACCAGTAAGCTGGCGCATCCCTACTTGCTGTAGGGAAAAGGACTTCATCCCTCATCCCAAAGCCATACAAAGGAAACCTACTGCATAGTGGTAATTCTACAATCTCTCCGATATTATCTCCACCAAAGAACCACGGTCCAAGTGGCTTCGAACTAGCTCCCCCATCCCCAGACTGTTTGTCATTTCGTCCCTCCAGGCAGCATTTGCAAGGACCCCCTAGGCAGCTTCTTGGTGGTCCATTCGGTTTTAGAACATGGATGTTAGGTTGGATGGTTCGAGGAGATCGTTGGAAAAGTACGTTCACGAAGCCCTCTCACGAAGACTGTTCACAGGGGGCTGCCTCGGCCTTCAAAGATGGATTGAGGAGCACAAATGCGAAGTCGAGGACTCATTGTGCACTGCAGAGCCTCGATTCGCAAAGGACACTTGTGGAGTACGCAGAGCTTCGTGAATCGAGAGCACAAGATGACAAAATTATGTAGAATGGGAATGAAAAATGAGAGGGAAGACCCACTATTTATAGGTGAATGTTGTCGAAGCTTCACATCACGTCCCATTCTCACTGAGCATCACGGTGCGCCCGACCTGTTCTTCCCCTATCAACCTCACTAGCCCTCTTCCCGAGTTAGCACCAAGAATGGTTACGATTTTTTAGTGATCTCCCTCAGACATCATCCATTGATCTCTCTGTGGATCTAAGTCTGAGGGGGTCATTTTTTGGCACCAAAATTTATAATGCTGAAGCGGCCCCAAGACAGCCCCACAAACTTCCTTGCGAAGACACTTCGTGGAGTCCCCCCAACACTGTGGTCGTCGCCATGAAGCAGAAGAGATGAGACGCTCTGTGAACGGATTTGACATTCATGGAACATCCATGATGTAAAGGAGACAGTACGCTCCATGAAGGATTTTGACATTCGTGAACCTGACACGACGCACAGGAGGGGGGATGCTCTATGAACCCATTTTACATTCGCGAGCCTGCCGCGAAGCTACCAAGCCCTTCTTCGCACCGGGTGAGCTCTGCTCCACGGTGCCTTTTGCCTATAAATATTGTCATCCCCATGAGCTCTCCAGATAGAAAATATGACCTTTCAGCTTCTCATCTCCCGAAGAGTGAAGCATTCTTCCCCTCGGTGAACCATGAGCTGTGTGAGGAACATCCACATCGCAATGTGCCTCCCCATTGCCTTGTTCTGATCCCCTCTTCTGAGAGGGATGCCTTTCGGATATCCTAAGGGCTTTCATGAAGGAAGGGGATCCCCAAGGGGAACCAGGTCATCGCGGAGAATTTATGATTTTCGAAACACCCTTCATGTACACATGATCCACATGCTAAGGTAGGGTCATTGTACTTCACGTAGTGCATTTCATCCTGACACCTTGCCTTGTGAGGCACCTTTGCTCCGTGAGGTTGTGCTCCGCGAATGCCTTTCCACGTCGCGAAGCACCTCCCATTTTCACCTCCACCCCATGCTAAGGCTAAGGCACCCCATATCGCGAAGCCCATACCTTCACAAGAGTCCTAATCCACGCAGAGCAATATAGCTCCCCATGGACCATGCCTATGGACCCCTCTGCTTGGAAAATCCTTTTCCCGTGTGACCCTCTAGGTTTGAACGATGTGACTTCAAAGTCCCTTGGACGATACCGCCCGTAGTGTTGCAGCGCCTAATGCTTCATTTCATAGGCACACTAATGGATATTTATTCTTTGCATAGCCACACTAACGTGGACCCCTCGATGGTTCACTACATGAAACCCCCTCATTTTGGTGTTGCCAATGCCTTCCATTTCACAATGAGCAGGGGGTACCAGTTATGTAATCCCTAGGGGTATGATGAAAACCAACCTCATCTGAGTTGCAGGATGTTAAACTGCTAAGAACCTTCATCCTTAGCACATGATGTTATACTGTGACATTGCCTCGTGCCTCTCATGAAGGGTTCCCCACCTTGGACATTCTCTATGCCCCCTATTCTCCACAGTGGATGATATCTTCCTTTTGGGAGTGGCATTTGTCCATGAGGGAAGGGAATCCACCTTGGAGTAATCCCCTTGATTTTCTTGTAGGAGGCATCACCCATGCCCCTCCTCACATCCTCGGTGCCAAGGCCAGCAGAGGGCATGATAGAGAATGAGGCTCCTCCTTTCTTCAGTCCCAAGTCCATCTCCCACTGAACTTTGTCACCCATGGGCCTCCATCCTGGAGTAAGTCCTGGAACCTTGGGCTACCTTAGAATGTAATCCCCACTCCTCTTCGCTCCCCACGGATGCACCTTTCGTGACATGGTCTTCAGGCCTTTATTTCCTCTTGTTTCTCACACCGAGCATGAATCACATGTGCTTAGAGTAGGCATCGACCATGACATCATCCCTGTCCCGCGTGACATTAAACTGTACACCTGAACTATGTGGTCTTTGATCCATGTCAAGGAATGGTACGTATGAAGCCTCCATGAGGTTTAAGCCCACCACCCACCTGGACCAAGTTCCTCATTCATGTCGGTTCACCGACACCATCACTGTCATGCATGACATTAAACTGTACACCTGAACTACATGGTCTTTAATCCATGTCAAGGAATGTTATATAGGAAGCATCCACGATGTTCAATCCCACCACCCACCTGGACCAAGGTCCTCATTCATGTGGGTTCACTGACACCATCCATATCCTGCATGATGTTAAACTATACACCTGAACTACGTGCTCTTTGATCCATGTACAGTCATGGTATGTAGGAAGACTCTATGAGGTTCAAGCCTAACACCCACCTAGACCAAGGTCCTCATTCGCGTTGGTTCACCGACACCATCCCCATCCCGCATGATGTTAAACTGTACACCTAAACTACATGGTCGTTGATCCTTGTCAAGGCATGGTACGTAGGAAGCCTCCACGAGGATCGTGCCCACCACCCACCTGGACCAAGGTCCTCATTCACGTTGGTTCACCGACACCATCCCCATCTTGCATGACATTAAACTGTACACCTTAACTATGTGGGATTTGATCCATGTCAAGGCATGCTACGTAAGAAGCCTCCCCGAGGATCAAGCCCACCACCCACCTAGACCAAAGTCCCCATTCACATCATTTCACCAACATAATCCCCGTCCAACATGACGTTAAACTATACACCTAAACTACGTGGTCATTGATCCATGTCAAGGAATGGTATGTAGGAAGCCTCCACGAGGTTCAACCCCACCACCCACCTAGACCAAGGTCCTCATTCATGTGAATTCACCAACACCATCCCCATCCTGCATGACATTAAACTATAAACTTGAATTATGTGGTCTTCGATCCATGTCAAGGCATGTTATGTTGGAAGCCTCCACGAGGTTCAATCCCACCATCCACTGGTCATTCTGACCCCCTTCAAGTCCGTTCACCAACACCTTGGGCAGCCCAGAGTGTAAGCCCCAAATCAATTCTAAACTATGTGGTCTCTGATCCATGTCAATGCATGGAACGTAGGAAGCCTCCATGAGGTTCAGTACCAATAATCATTGGCCCCGACCATCTCCATTTCGGTGTGCCAATCCCTCCTTTTTACTCAAACTACGAGGACATTGATCTATATCAATGCATGGTACGTAGGAAGCCACCCTGAGGTTCACGCCTAATAACCACTGGACCCCAGGTCCACTGTAGCGACATGAAGCTTGATGTACAAAGACATTACTTTAATTTTGTAGAATACTTAATACATTTCTGAAACAGACGCCCAATGACCGTATTAGATTAGTTTGTTTGGAAACTCAGAACATAATCTTGTAATCATGGCGAAAGATCATCAAAATATCCCATAAATATGTTACCCTATTTGTTTTCTTATCTAAAACCATTATTTATATCCTAGGGAAAAGAAAACATAAAAAGGGTGCACTAAAATTCTCAGTAAGGTTAAACATGGATACCATTAAAACAATCCATAGACATTTCAACGTAAAAACATTAACATAAAACATCAAAATCATGAGCAATGACATCAATCGTGGCAGTACATAAGGCATAGATCATAAAGGAACATTAATCATGATAAAATAGAATGGGAATAAAATATGTAATTGTGGAAAACCATTAATCATGTGATATGATTTCCAAAGTATCCAAGGCATTTCTGCCAAGACCATCATTGTGGACAAAGTCCAATACTGAACACGGTTTACATGTCATTCCAGCCCTGTATTAATGAACCAGATTTTACTTGCCATTCCATCCATGTCTATATCAGGAGATATAAATCTTTACCCAATGTATTGGAGGGAGATGTAGGTCCCACCCATCTCATAATGAAATCATTATTATGTGTGACACAACATGAACATAAATGATTCATCATAAACCAAAGAATAAAATGGGTTTCATAAAAATCACCCTATCGTAACATAATCCATATAAAACAAATGGATATCATTTCATCATAAGAAAAGTGAAACCATGTAAATCATATAGACATTATACTTAAAACATACACATATGAAATAATGTCATCTTATATGAAAAATGGTTTTGACAAAACACTTGAAATAAATTCTTGAGGAAAGTATCCTTTCTTTTTCAAAATCATTTTCTTTTAACAAAATTCCATTCAATTATAAAAGGAAGTGATTTTTTTTGAAAATAGTCATGAAATCTTGTAGAGTAATCTTCATGAAAATAAGGTGTTATGAAATCGTAAAAATCTGTTCACGCTGTATAATTTAAAAAACATTCTCCTCGTACTTTTAACGAAAAAGTCAAAAAGTACCACGTATGGAAAATAAAAGAAAGATGCCTTCCATAACACAAAGTAAAAGTCAAAGATGAGTAAACCTGACTTTAAAAAAACATGTAATAATATAAAAAACTTTATGAAAAACATTTTTATGGACATGTATGAAAAATATAACCCCAGTAAATACTTAAATATAAGCAATCTCGGATAAAAATGAGATTGAAAAATTATCCCTTACCCTATGTCCAATTACTTCCGTCTGTGTCCGAGACTCCTGTATACTGTGTTTAAACATATTATTAACTTGTAACACAACCTTAATAATACTTATGATATCATATATGATTCACTTATGACTTTATATTAACCATTTATTTGTCAATTCAATGTTAAAGAAGGGTTTTGGGGAAAATCGTTTCATTTATCGTCCATTTTTTGACTTGTAATTATTCATATGATTATGTAGATCATGAATAAAAACTTATAGAATGTAAAAAATTATTTATATATAATATATATTCAGAATATAAATATATATAATAGATCTATAAATGAAAATAAATACACTATTCTTGGTGACGGTAGGCCGTACGTACGCAGGAACGCAGTATTCGGTTCCTTATTAAATTGAATGGATGTAAGTATATAACATATAAATAAATAAAGTATAATTAATATGTCATATATTTCATGATTATTTATTATATATACTTTATAATCATTCATTAATGGTTAACTTGGAGAATGAATCTCATCGCGCCGTGGAGACAGTAATCCGTACGTATGCACGAGCGATGATATCATTCCCATAATTATTGAATGGAATTAGAATAGATGATATAATATCTCAGAATTATTATTATGGTATAATAACAATATATAGTTATTATTACACCATTATAACAATCCAGGTATGGTGGTGGTGGAAAAACAGATTACACCACGGCGTGGAGACGGTATTCCATACGTACGCATGCGTGGTGATTTCATTTTTTGTAGGATGGGTAGAAGGAGAAATAGGGCTGTTTCATATTTATAATAACATATCAGTATATTATTTATACTGATTTTATTTCATTATAATGAAACAACTAAACAATAGGATGTATAAGAATAAACAAACATGAAAGAATCGGTAGAAGAGATTACCTCTTCTTCGATGTGCCTCGTCTTAACCTCCGCTTAGGGCACAAAAGTTGGTCTTGGAAGAATACCAGGATACCTATTAGGTTTATAGGGAAGTATAGAAGTGAAATGGGTAGGGGTTGGCCGTGCGTGATGGCTCAAAATGGTGTGAAGAGGAGAGGGATGAGGTTCCCTTTTATAAGTGAAGAGAGGGGCACTTTTGGAAACCACAAAAAAAATTAATTAATAATAAAATAAAACCCCACTTATAAACTTCCAAAGTGACTCAAATTTATATATGAGGTAATATAGGGTTGTAATATCATCAAACAGTAAAATTTATACATGTTGGGAAATTATTTTAAACCTTATCAATTGGATTTATCCTTATTTAATTTATTTAATCTTATTTGTGGTAATAATATTCTATATTTTAAATTGCTATAAATACAAAATTATATGTTGTAAATTATCCATAATTGGATACTTTAAAACTTTTTAGACCATATACATTTTAATTTTTAACTTTTTAAATATTTTTGTTATCTTTAAATAATTTAATAATTAGTTATTTTTATAAAATACCAATACTGTAAATTTTGAATCTATTCATTTTTTTGAATTTAAATAAAATTATCACAGAGAATATATTCGAACCAAATTATTTAATAGGTTTATAACATATCATATTGATCTATAAAATTTGTCGATCATGTTAATTAGTTCATATAGTATCTATTTTAATATTTTTAAAACCATTTATTTGATATTTCTCTTAATAAACTAATTACTATAAAATTTTTGTATTATTATTTAATATACTTATTTTTTGCATAAAAATTAAAATTAAAATACTATGATGAATATAAATATAATATAATTCATAAGAATAATTTTAGTCAAATTTACCTTTTAAAACACCCAACTTTTCAAATGATATATTTATTCAATTCTCAAGGTGACAACTTTGGAATCAATTAAAATAAAAAATTATAAATGTCATAATCGCTTTTATAAAGATTAAAATTGAAAAAAATTATACCTTTGGATTCTTATGGTTCATATGTAAACTACCAATAAGTTTTTCTCAGGTTTTTGGGCCTTTATCGGTATTATTAGTCTAATAAAAATTATTATTGATTTTTCACTAAATAAATAATTTACGCATCATTAATGTATAAGCTATTAAGGTAACTATATATTTCTTAAAAATTACAAATAAATTACCATGATAAATAAATAAAATTTAGATTTCAAATGAGTATTTATAACTGAATTTATATTCTGTATAACCTTATATAAAAAATAATTTAATTATTAATGTTTGAGTGAGACATATTTCACTTTTATTTAAATAAAATAAATTAAAGTTTTTAACCACATACAAGTGGTTTATAATAGATACCATTTCGACCCAAGTATATTTTAGGTTGAAATATAATCATCCAATTATATTAAGACAAGTTTTTGGTTGATTTTATAATATTATTTTTACCCTTAATTACGTAATTTACCTTTAACTATTGTAAATAAAATTTACAGTATTTACTTTTCATAATGCCCAAAAATAAAAAGTAGCCTATTAACATAATTTGTAAATACTAATTCCAAATATGGAATCCAATTTTCAAAATTAAAAATATAGATGTTTTAGTAATTATTTTAAAATTAATCACATTGTCAAAAAAACAGGTTTTTGTTTAAAACATTGCAAAAGATTGAATTGATTAAAACTATGAATTCAATGTAAAATCAATTATAATGACATAAATTATATTAAAAGGTAAAAATATATTCTATTTATACTTTAAAACAATTTACTATTATAATTTAAACATATAAATTATCTCGATGAAAAAAGTTGTTTTTAATAAAATTTAGCTTGTTTTTACTATTCATCAAAATAAGAACGTTGTTATAAAAATATCAAAACTTTATCCAATATAAATTTTTATATCCTGATTCAAGAGAAGAAGTTTATTTTTTAAAATTGAACTTATAAACTTATCACAAATTTTATTTAAAATGGGTTCTCCATCAAAAGGTGGCAAAACTACATTATTTGAAAAATACTTCTTTTATCCGAAAAATTCATTTTTTTATCATATCTCATTCTAGAAAATTTTTAAGATGAATTATATTGTTATAAAATTAAAAATTTGGTTAATACTATTCGTAAATACTAGTTCATAATAATATTATAACAATATATTGTTGTTTAGTTAAACTCAATATTGTGTACAACACACGCTGTTGTGGAAGGTCGTTTTTGCATGCAACACAAGCCAATAATAGTGTTTGCGTATACTAAAAGATAATATGGTGTTGTGTATAACACAAGATAATCTTGGTGTAGTGTACAACACAATAAATCAAATAAAAAAAATTATTTCTCATAAAATCTTAGGATGTTACATTCTACCCCCCTTAAAATGAATTTCGCCCTTGAAATTCGTCGGGGTTATAAATCGTTTACTACATGAAAGTTTCTTTAATAGAAACCCACATCGTAAAAAAGTAATACCAAAAATTAATTTTAAAAACTAAAGTATGAAACGTAATGGTTACCCATATTAACTCATCACTGAGTTTCCACAAAGGAGAACATAAGTGAACATATGGATATGGAAGAGAAATATAACCGTCATGTTCTGATGGAGAGTGTTAGACGACATGGCTATGAAAAATCCAACAATCACAAAGACATAAATTTTTGATGATATAAGGTACCATCTGACTCATCAGATATGAGGGTATTAAGACAACATTTTTGGTTTTCAAGATCATTTCCCTATTGTTGAAAAAAAAATTCATAATGAGAAATACATACTTTATTTCAGTGTAATATCATTGTTGGTCATTCCATGAAAAATTTACACTTCATCCCTTTTTAAATAAATGAAGTTGAATTTGTAATTATTGAAGTGTTATTAGAACATGCGATAGGTTATTCCATCTGTCTCAAAAAGTTATCAAAAGTTATTAAATATACATAAGTCCATCTTATGGTGAGATTAATTGTATATCATTCCAAAAATGGAATTATACTTCATCTATCATATATCTTAATAAAATAAAACTATTTTATACTAACCAAGGACTTCTTGTAGGCCAGTGGTAGGCAATAAAGGCCTGTCACACTTTGGTTTTGGGTTTGATTCCTACAGCCTTGTCTGACGCGACGAGTTCTCACCCGTTCTGCAGGTTGTCCCTTTATTTAAACAATACTATTATAACATTCCAAAAATAAAATCAAAAAAATGTTATATCCTTACACAATAATCCCTAATTTCCAACTTAATCCATTCAAACCTTAAGACTTATCCAAAATACGTCTTTCCAAACTCATAGTATAAGGAGAACGATTAATAAAAAGGTCATATAACAAGAACATGAATACCATAATTTATCCCTCATATATCACAAAATATATCTTGTTGGTCACATTAAAAACATGTGAATACCTTAATCATATATTCTCTTAAAACAAGAGTTACCATATAACTTTAGTGAAAATGTGAATGCGGTCAAAAAGTTAACTCTTCCCACATACCAAAATCCCAAAAATACTATATACTCAAACCATGATATCACTTTTTCCTTATATCAATCATGATCTCATTAATAATATCCAACATATTATTTTCTTCTTATCCCTTCATTATGTGCATATCATCTGCCTTCCAAAAATATCTTAATAACCTTTCATGGTTACTAGTACCATTCAACATATACTTTGAAATAATTTATGAAAAACAATAGTGTAATAATCTTTAGATGTTTTTTTAATCTATAGTAACATTAAATTACTTATACAACATAACTCTTGATAAACTTACAATCATTCGACTACCTTCTTAAACCATCAACCAAGCTTCATCATTTTATTCCTCAAAAATTCTATCATATCTTATATCGTTTTTAGTCTCCTCATCATCAACAACATAAATACTACCCATACGACCATGTTGATTCTCTTTATGTGACTTTCCCTTATGGAATTGGTTTTCATAATGCTCGTACATCCACATTTAAAAAATTTAATGGTTGTTGATGTCTTAGCAATACCATTATCCTTCTCCATACTTTTAACTGAACCCTTTCCGTTGCAATTACTAGCTTTGTGTCCTTCTTTTCCAGACCCAAAGAATCTTCTAGTTCCTTTGAAACATTCTCCTTGATGTCTCTTCCCACATGTTTTACATGAGGAAAATTGACATTTCCTTCCTCTACAATCATCAGGAAACTCCTTCTTCTCTTATTAACTGAGTAAGGAAACATACCAAAGTTGAGACTATTGATCATATTATAATATTTTTATTTAGGCATAATAATGATGTGTCACCTTCCAAATCCCATTTCATTTTATTGATCATGAAGAATATCATTCCATTGTCCATCATATTCTCTATTAACATGAATCTTCTGGTTTCATGCCATTTTATAAAACCCAAAAAGAATAGTGTGAGAGGCAAAAATCATGCTAGGAAAAAAACCTAATCAAGGGGAGTACTTTCAATCTATAACATCATAGGTTTAATCCTAGGTTATTCATGATCATTATCATAATCTTAGGACTGTAACGTATTCTTATACTTATCCTTAGAGACATCCCTAGACATACCTTAGAAATATCTCTAGGGATTCCACTAATGTTTTCGGATCCTAGTTTCCAATGGTTAACTAAACCTTCCCTCTGACAACAACTGTAGAGACCCGAAGCTTGATGCACAAATACATTACATTAATTTTGAGAATTACTTAATACATGACAAAAAATCCCAATGACCATATTATTTTAGTGACTTTGGAAACTCAGAACATAATCTTGTAAGGATGGTGAAAGATCTTCAACATCTCCATAAATATCTTCCCCATTTTTTCCTACCTAAAACTTTTATTTATATACTGGGGAAAAGAAAACATAAAAAGGGTGAGATAAAATTCTCAGTATGGTTATACATGGACAATATAAATACAATCCATAGATATTTCAACGTAAAAACATGAACATAAAATATCAAAATCTTGAGAAATGACATAAATCATGGCAGAACATAAGGCATAGATCATAAAGGAAAATTAATCATGATAAAATAGCATTGCAATAACACATGTAATTATGGTAAACCATTAATCACATGTCATGATTTCCATATTATCCAAGGAATTTCTTCCAAGACCATCATAGTGGACAAAGTCTATTACTGAACCCGGTATACATGTCGTTCCAGCCATGTATTACTGAACCAGATTTTACTTGTCATTCCAGCAATGTTTATCTCATGAGATATAAATCATTACCCAATGAATTGGAGGGAGATATAGGTCCCACATGTCTCATAATAAAATCATTCTTATGTGTTCGACAACATGAAGATAAATCATTCATCATAACCCAATGAATACAATGGGTTTCATAAACATCATCCCATCATAACATAATCCATTTAAAACAAATGGATATCATTTCATCATAAGAAAATTGAAACCACATAAATCATAGAAACATTATACTTGAAACATACACATTTGAAATAATTGCATCTTATATAGAAAATGGTTTTGATAAAACACTTGAAATGAATTTTTGATGAAAATATCCTTTCTTCATCAAAATCATTTTATTTTCACAAAATGCCATGCAATTTTAAAAGAAAATGATTTTGTTGAAAATAGTCATGAAATTTTATATAGTAAGCTTCATGAAAATAAGGCTTCATGAAACCGTAAAATTCAGTTCATGCCGTATAAGTTAAAAAACATTCTTCTCGTACGTTTAACGGAAATGTCAAAAAGTACCATGTATGGTAAAAAAATAAAGATTCCTTCCATAACACAATATAAATGTAAATAGGGTTAAACATGACATTAAACATACAAGGAATAATATTAAACACTTTATAAAAAACATTTTTATGGACATTGATGAAAAATATAACCCCAGTAAATACTTACGTATAAGAAATCTCAGATAAAAATGAGATTGCAAAATTATCCATTACATTATGTCCAATTTCATCCCTATGTGTATGAGACTCCTGTAGATTGGGTTTAAACCTATTATTAACTTCTAACAGAAACTTAATAATATTTATGATATCATATATGATTCACTTACGACTTTATATTACCTATTCATTTGTTCATTCCATGTTAATGAAGCGTTTTGGGTAACATCGTTTCATTTATCGTCCGTGTTTTGACTTGTAATTTTTCATATGATTATTTATATCATGTCTAAATACTTCAAAAATGTAAAAAATTATTTATATATAATATATATTCAAAATATACATATATCAAATAGATCGATAAATGAAAAGAAATACATCGTTCATGCTGACGGTAGGCCGTACGTACGCATGAACACTGTATTTGTTTATTTATTAAATTAATTGGAAGAAAGTAAATAACATATACATAAATCCAATATCATTACTATGTCTTATATTTCATGATTATTTATTATATAAACTTTATAATCATTCTTGAATGGTTAACTTCGAAAATAAATCTCATCACATCGTGGAGATAGTAAACCGTACGTACGCACGAGCGATGATATTGTTCCCATATTTATTGAATTGAATTAGAGTGGATGATATAATATCTCAGAATTAGTATCATGTTATAATAACCATATATAGTTATTCTTTACACCATTATACCCATCCAAGTATGGTGGTGGTGGGAAAACATATTACACCACGGCATGGAGACGGTATTCCATACATACGCACGCGCGGTGATTTTGTTTTTTGTATGATGGGTAGAATGTGAAATAGAGTTGTTTAATATTTATTATAAAATATCATTATATTAATTATACTGATGTTATTACTTTATAATGAAGCAACTAAAGAATATGAAGTATAAGAATAATGAATCTTTAAAGAATCGGTAGAAGAGATTACCTCTTCTTCGACCTGCCTCCTCTAAACCCCATCTTAGGGTAGTAAAGCTGGTCCTGGAAGAAGACCAGGACCTCTAGTAGGTTTCTATGTATGTTTATAAGTGAAATAGGTAGGGTTTGGCCGAGGTTGATTGCTCAAAATGGTGTTAATAGGAGAGATATGAGGTTCCCTTTTAGAAGAGAAGAGAGGGGCACTTTTGGGAACCTCAATAATATTAATAAATAATAAAATAAAACCCCACTTAAAAACAAAAAAACTGACTAAAATAAAGATATGAGGTAATATATGGTTTTAATCTCATCATCCAATCAAATTTATACATGTTGGTAAATTATTTTAAACATTATCAATTAGATTTATCCTTATTTAATTTATTGAATCTTATTTGTGGTTATAATATTCTAAATTTTAAATTGTTATGAATACGTACTTATATGTTGTAAATTTTCCATAATTGGATAATTTATAACCTTTTAGACTATATTATTTTTAATTTTTAATTTTTTAAATAATTTTGTTATTTTTAAAGAATTTAATAATATGTTATTTTTGTAAAAAACCAATAGTGTAAATTTTGACACTATTCATTTATTTGAAAATAAATAAATTGCACACGAAGAATATATTCGAAAATAAATATTTAATAGGTTTATACTATGTCATAGTATTCTAGAAAATTCTTTGAGCATGTTAATTAGTTCATATAATATTTATTTTAATATTTTTAAAACCATTTATTTGATATTTCTCTTAATAAAATAATTACTAAAACATGTTTGTATAATTATTTAATATACATTTTTTTCATAGAAATTAAAAATAAAATACTATGATGAATATAAATCTATTATCTTCCATAGGTATACTTTTAGTCGAATTTATCTTCTAAAACAGCCAACATTTAAAATTATATATTTATTACATTATGAAGGAGATAACTTTGACATCATTTAAAATAAAAAACTATAAATGTCATAATCTCTTTTATAAATTTCCAAATGGACCACAATTTAACCTTTGGATTTTTATGGTTCATATGTACACGGAAAATAATTTTTGGTCTGGTTTTTGGGCCTTTTATGGGTATTATTAGTATAATAAAAAATATATTATCGATTTTTCAGTAGGTAAATAATTTATGCATCATTAATGTATAAGATATTCAGGTAATTATATATTTCTTAAAAATTAAAAATAAAGTACCGTGATAAAGAAAAAAATATTATCTTTCAAATTAGTATTTATAATCGAATTTATATTCTGTATAACCTTTTATTAAAAATAATTTAATTATTAAAGTTTGAGTGAGACATATTTCACTTTCATTTAAATAAAATAAATTAAATTTCTTAATCACATACAAGTGGTTTCTAATAGATACCATTTGGACCCAATTATATTATAGGATTAAATATAATCATGATTTTATCTTAATACAAGTGTTAGGGTAATTTTATAATATTAATTTTACCCTTAATTACCTAATTTACCTTTAACTGAGGTAAATAAAATTTACCATAGTTACTATTCATAATGCCCAAAAATAAAAAGTAGCATATTAACATAATTTGGACATTATGATTCCACATATAGAGTTAATTTTGGAAATTCAAAATACATAAGTTTCAGTAATTAATTTAAAATTAATCCTGTTGTCGAAAAAAAACGGGTTTTTGTTTCAAACATTGCAAAAGATTGAATTGATTTAACAAATGAATTCAATGTAAAATCAATGATAATGACATAAATTTTATTAAATGGTAAAAATATATTCTTTTTAAAATTTGAAACAATTTACTATTTTAATTTAGCCATATAAATTTTCTCGATGAAGAAAGTTATTTTAGAGTAAAATTTAGTGTGTTTTTACTATTCATCAAAATAAGAACGTTGTCAGAAAAATATCGAAACCTTGTACAATGTAAATTTTTATATCCCGATTCAAAAAAAGATTTTTTTTTTGAAAAATTGATCTTATAAAATTGCAAAAAAGTATATTTAAAATGGGTGCTCCATCAAAAGGCGGCCAAACTGCATTTTTTGAAAAATACTTCTTTTATCTGATAAATTGATTTTTTCTAATACCTCATTCTAGAAAATGTTTAAGATGAATTATAATGTTATAAAATTTAAAATGCGGTTAATACTATTCATAACATCTTGTTAATAATAATATTATAACAATATATCGTTGTTTAGCGAAACTCGGTATTGCGTACATCACACACTGTTGAGGAAGGTCTCTCTTGCGTGAAACACAAGCCATGGATAGTGTTTGTGAATAACACAAGCTAATCATGGTGTAGTGTACAACACAAGAAATCAAAGAAAAAATTATTACTCATAAAATCTTGGGGTGTTACATCCACCCTTAGTGGTAAGTCGTTGTCAGCCCATCCAGCGGTAGGCCGTTGACATACTTATCCAGCGGTAAGCCGTTGTGACCCCATTTAGCAGTAAGCCATTATCAACCTCATTCGGTGGTAAGCCATCATTAGATAAACTACATGGACTTTGTTTCCCTGCCACAGGGATACGTAGGAATTCTCTTCGAGGCTGAAGCCCAAAACCATCATCCATCCAGATTCTTACCCAGGCCGCCACATCCCGGTGAGATCGTGCCACCCAATTCCCCTCCATGGAATTTGGGAAGCTTCTCACATTCTGGCTCTAATATCGATGTTCCCTCAAGGGGTTCCTCAATCTGATCCACTCTAATCAGTGTTCAGATCAGTCTGATCTGTCTCCGCTGGACGTTAAACTTGTGGCATAACATGTGTTAAACATGGGAAGCTGGGGAAAACCTCATATGCATACCTCTGGCATACGATTACCCATGCTCAATGTGGGATTTCTCGGGCTTCCGCACCCTCGAGAAGCCCTATAATAACGAACAGAAGATAGACACGCCAATTCCCCATCATCCAGACCCGCCAGTGATGCCCCAACATGACTACTCTCATAACTGAAGGTTTCTTTCCTAACTGGACCCCTTGGAATGTCCCGAAAAAGCAGAAAATTAACTGGTGTCCATAAAGATATGGTGTCGGGAAGAGTTTCATGAACAACATATTAAATCTATAAGGGAGACCCAGACTAGGTGATGAGTTATGAGGAGGAATCCACGAAAGGTAGAATCGACATCCCATCATCCTGTTTCGATCAAGGAGCATACGTCCCTGGATAAGGAACAGATGTCGCCCGCCATTGGAAAGCGGGAATGCTGGGTAACAAAAAGTTGTGTCTTTCTTCCTCGAATGAGACAGATGCGTGCACCCTGCTGAAAGTGTCTGAAACAAGTATGTTATCTAACCAGAAATATCACCATGGAATATCAAGTTTCACATTATAGTGGGTAGCTACTATGATATTATCAATGTGACAGATACTATATGAAATTATTGCAATAAAGTTACGTAGAATAGTCAACAATATTAAATAAAATGTTTTATTAATATTCAAATTTTAAAGTATACATGTTATCCAAAGTAAAAACTATTCATTCTAGAACACTGACTCTAAAAGGCTCCCAATTTTACTAGATCTAACTAACTATGACTTTTAGTCCACTTGGAAACATAAGATGATCATGATTCTTCTATGAAACATATTTAGTCAAGTGGTACACCATGTTGTCTTCCATTGATATTCCTCTTAATAAAACTTCACATCGTTTATAAAAATCCTTCTAGAGATTATACTTTCAATGTATGTGATTCATCCATTGATGTGAACTTATATCCTTTGAAAGGGCCACCATTATAGTATTATTACAATAGATTTTGATTGAATATTTACTTTTAAGTTCCATAAAAATGTCATAGATGATGTTGAATATACAGTCTTCTTCTTTAGATACCTTATAATATGAAATATAATTAGACAATGCTCTATAATCTGTTAATATATCATTCTTTTAGCTCTTTTAGCTCACAATTCCATCAATGATAGTGATTATGTACCTCTTTTATGGTTTTAGATCATCATGATCTATTTGGAAAAAAGAATTTTCTTATCCTTTAAAGGATAGTTCCTTATTTCCTTTGTAGACTAGGTGTATATCCTTAGTATGCCTAAGATACTAAAGGATAATCTTGAATTCAATCCAATGGAAGACACATAGTCCATATTGGTATCTTATTTCCACACTTAAGGCATAGGTGATATCTATACATTTCCATATCATAATAATCATGACATACCCAATCACTAGCATGTATGGAGTGCTTTGAATATATTGTCTTCATTCATGTTTCTTAGAGAAAAAAATCATAGAATGATGAATTCCATGTGACATTAGAAACAATACCCTCTTGGATTATTATTACTCTGTCTCATAAGTATATTGTCATAATATGTTAATTAACATAGAATGATATGTTGCTTCGATCTATCATGTGGGATCATGATCCTGAGAATATATATGGCTTCACCAAATTCCTTCATGGAAATTCATGTTATCAACAATGCTTTGAAGGATTATGGGACAAGAATTTCAATTCCAGTAAGTAGTGTATTTTGGACATAAATTTTTAAGAAAACAACTACGCTCCCACTAAACTATTTATAGACACAAGGCTAACATTAATTATTTATGAATCCAAATCCCATTATGTCTTCATAATAAAATTTATTCTATATCTTTAATTATTTATATAATCCATAAATTGTTATTCAAGATTTTCATACCTTTTTGGAATCATTTAGATTCACATACACTTCAGGTTGTCTGTATATAAATATTAATTAAGTTTTCCATTATAAAAGAATGTTTTAAAATCCATTTTAAAATTTATATAATAATGGAAAGATCTCATGGAAAGTAAAATTTTGATTTATTAAATCCTAGATACTAGTGAAAAGTGTTCATCGTAGTTTATGCCTTGATTTTGTTTGAACACTTCTACAACTATTCTCTCATTATAAGTAATGCCTCATCTATCGCATTCAATTTCCATCCTGAATACCCATTTAAAACAAAAGGGATTTACATCCAATATAGTATCTATAAAAATTCATACATGTTTTTTTTACATGGAATCCATTTTAGAAATAAAATATTCATTCCTTTTGCCAATATTTATTCCATTTAATGCTTTTTTATAGGTTACATGATCATTGTGATCAACTAATAATTATTATACATCCTCAATGAATACAAAAACAAATATTTTATGACATATAACCTCTATTGTACACTTACATAGTACTTGTGAATCTAGAACTTCTTCTTTTATGGTGTTTTTGATAATTGTTTCCTATAGTCACTCTTATGAACCTTGAGCATGGACTACATCCACTACTAGAATATGGGTTTTCCCCCACACTTACATACCAACGGTTTCATGAAACTGTTGGTAAAGGATGATTTAGGGTAGCTTTTACCAACGGTTCCTCAGAACCATTACTATAGGTGTGTTTGTGGGAGCTTTTACCAACGGTTCTAGTGAACTGTTGGTATAGATGTTGCTTAGGGGATTTTTAGCAACGGTTCAAGGAGAACTGTTGGTATAGGTGTGGTTTGAGGATGATTTCACCAACGGTTCTAAGGAACCTTTGGTATGGGTTTGGCCTGAAGATATATACCAACAGTTTTTAAAAACCATTGGTAAAACATTCCCCCAAATTACCAGCGGCCCGTCCTCTCCCCCAGTCGCAATACAGAACCCTAAACGGAAGTAGGAGATCTTGGAGGTCCTTCGGAGGGACCAGTTTGGCGATCCTGGAGCTCCTTCGGCTCCCTCTTCCTACATCCCATCCAAGGTGTGGAATCTCCTTTCGAATCTTATCATACCCATCCTAATTTAGGTATTTTCTTAACTGGAACCTTATTTTTATTGAAATTTATCTAATATTCTAGTTTTTTGTTTTGATTTTGATGGGTATATGTTTTTGTTTCTATTTTGATTTAACCTATATGTGATGAGCTTGTATCTTCATTAAGATGTGTCCAATGGTTCTTTGATCATTGTTTTGTGGAGAATGAATGGTTTAGGACCAGCATTAAAAGTAGCTTCTAGTGAGACCATTTTAGTATAAGGGGAAACAAGATTATGATCTACAAGGGGGTGATTGAGTTCGTAGAGACCAAACATAGTTTGTTATTTGTGTTCAAGAACCATAAATAGAGTGTTCCAATTAGGTGGTCATCAGTTAAGATGTAGGTAAGATTTCCAGGTCTTGTTTCATGATGTTAAATATGTGCCGCTATAGTGGTTTTGGATTTTTTGAGGTTCTCTTAGTGTATTGTAAACCCTCATTTGTTCCATATTCATTTAAATTGATTTAATATCATTTTTTCACACACACCATTATATCCTCTCAAACTATATTTAGAGTGTATTTTTATTCTTATGGTGTTAAATATTTTAGTAAATGTCCTTTTATGTGTTCTAGGGGTTTAGACTGATGATAGGGCTGCATGATTATTGTGGGGGTATTCTTTTCATATAAATATACCTATACTATGTCATCAAATGAATCAACTAGTTATACTCCATACATATTTTTATCAAATGATTCTGAAGGAGGGTTGTGTAATCATATGGGGATTGAAAAAATGTATTTTTTGTTATTGAGTGGGAATTTTAGGTGGGAAGTTGATATGTGGACCACCTATTTTATGTGATTGTTCATACTTTTATATAATAGATTAAAGCTATAATGTTGGAGGATACCAAGGTTTTTAGGGTTTTTGTTTTTGTTTTTTATGAGGTGGTTGCAATGATACCCACTTGACATGATGTTGAGATTGAGATAGGCCAAAATCTTGGTGCTTCTCTAATTTCAATAGCTCTTAGTATGTTGTATCCAATATTGACACACAAAATTATTTTTATAAATCAAATTTTATTGAATTGTAATCATTATTATGTCATAGCATCAATCATTAAAAAATAATTTCATTAACTATATTTTCATTTCAACTATAAATATAATGATTAAAGAGACATTATATGGATGGAAAATCATATTCATGAGATCTATGAAGAAAAGTATTGTTCTTATCAACCCAAAAGTCATGGAAAAAAATAATAAAAACCATATATACTCATAAACTCAATCTTGGGAATGATTCTTTATATGACCCACTAATAATGGTATTTTTAAGGATATTAATCCATAGAATGGAACAAAATGTCCAGTAACAGATCAATTTATCCTAAAATTTGTTATAGAGAACATCTTCATCTCTATTAACTAATTAAGATTCATTTAGTCCAAAAAATCCAAAAAATACCATATTATCTATGAAAATATATTTTTATCACCTCATAGACATGTTCCCTATATGATAATTATATTTCCCTAATATATTTCATAATACATTCTATATACTCAGAGGGACCATCCCACTCTAAGAACCTACCAAGAGTCCAATTCATCCTCATAAGTATTTCCTCATCAAACTCTAGGTGTACAATTTCCACACCTATCACTACCCTAGTTGACAGCCCACCCACCCCCCCCCCCGGACACCCACACACCACCATGGACAGGCCATGCCTCCTGGACAGCCCCCTCCCCCACCTTTGTTAACAGCCCACCCACCCCACCCCCATACACCCACCAACCACCCCCCCGGACACCCCCATCCCCCCCGGACGCCCCCACCCCCTGGAAAGCCCCCCCCCCCCCCACCCCCTTAGCACCCTCTACCCCACTGGATAGCGCCGCCACCCCCATGGACAGCCCGACCACCCCCCGGGGCCAGCCCACCCACCCCCTGGATAGCCCGCCCACCCATGGACACTCTAGACCCTCTGGACACCCCGTACCCCCCCCCCCCCGCCCCGTACACCCCACCCACCACCTGGACACCCCGCTCACCTCCTTTGACAGACATCCCACCCCCTGGACTCCTCCTACCCCATTGGACAGCCTGACCACCCCCACGGACAGCCCACCCACCTGGACACCCCGACCCCCCTAGACAGCCCCCAACCCCCTGGACACCTTCGACCCCCCGGACGGCCCCACCACCCCCCTAGACGCCCCGCACCCCCCTGGACACCCCTCACCCCCCCTTGGACAGTCCCGCCACTCCCCTGATCCTCATCATACTCTTCATCCTGATCTCCCTGAAGAAGTTAAAGTATAAAACTCATATACTCCCAACAAGATCCTTATGGATTATGTATTCCTTGATCCACTTCCAATATATTACAGGGAAATCCTTGAATATAGGCATTATAAATTCTATATCTTATTTTCTTATATACACTGTATTGTTTTGTATTTCTTAATATGATTCTCATATAGAGTAATGTTTCAGTTAAGCTTTTATATAAAGTAAACAATTGTCATTTACCTAAATATTTTTTTGATTAAACTGCAATATTATTGAATTGCTTTGAAATGACTTATTGCAATTTTTTACAGAATGGACAGAATTTTGATGTCCAAAACTGATCGGATTTCAACCGATTTTTAAAATAATTTGAACACCTTTCTAGATTTTTCATTTGACTAGGCTTCTGAGAGTGGTCGCAAACACTGACAATGTTTTAATTGTGTTTGAATACCTTGGTTGATTCGTGAAGTAGTTAGCTATCATATAACCAAATATGGTTTCCAAACAAACTATTATGTGTGGTATCACAACAGAGAGAAAATGGAATCTCAAAATGTTGATGATCCAAATGATAGGACTGAATTGGAGAGTGTGATATATGATCAGTTTCCATTTATTTGGCATCATGATAAGGAAAGGAGGTCCAGCCAAAAAGATTTTTATACAAGAACACATGATACGTCCAATGAAAATGATGATGTTGATAGGGTGAAAAAATTGAATGATGCTGCGACGACTCCAGTATATCGACAATGTGGTAAAATGAAAAAGTTGGAATTTTTAATCTGATAGTTTCATGGGAAAACTATGTATGGGATTGCAAATACTGCAATTGATTACATCCTTACCTTCTTGAAGGACTTACTTCTAGATGATGCGGATATTCCCCCAAACCACTATGTAGAATAGAAGTTAGTTGATGAACTTGGATTCTCAAAAAAAAATTCATGCTTTCCTGAATGATTGCAGCTTATTTTGGGAGGAAACTGTTGAATGAAATGATTGTATCAAATGTGGAACCTCCCGATGGAAGCCGAAAGATGATGGAACACCATCTCGTGTGCCTCAAAAAGTAATGTGGCACTTTCCATTGATCCCCAAATTACAGAACCATTTCATGTCTGATGAAATATCCCTAAAAATGTGATGGCCTGACACCGAGAGAAAAAAGAAGAATGAAGAGTTGGTTCACTCTACAGATGGATTTGCATGGTAGATATTTGATGCTCGATACCCAGAATTTGCAGCTGACGTGTGTAATGTGAGACTGGCTCTTTCATGTGACTGTTTTTATCCATTTGGGCATATGCTTACTTCATAAAACACATGTCCGGTTTTCATACACATTTATAACCTTCCCACTTGGTTGTGTATAAAAAAGCCTTACAATTTCTTAAGTATACTCATATCTGGCCCTTCTGATCCCGACAATGATATAGATGTATACATGAAACCATTAAAAAAAGAGTTGAAACTTCTTTGGGATGTCAGTGTGCCCACATAAGATTCATGTTTGAAAGAAATATTTTAGATGCGTGTTGCGCTTATGTGGATGATCAATGATTTTTTTGTTTATGCAATGATGTCTGGATGGAGCACAAAATGAAAATTGTCATGTCCTATTTGTATGAAGAATAATTGATCGAGAATACTGAAATATCGCCGTAGTTTTAGTTTTATGGGACATCGACAATTCTTTCCAATGAACCATCCATATAGTAACAATCGTCAAAGATTTGAAAATTCCATGGAGAATGATGATCCACCTCAGCGTATGTATGGAACTGATGTGATTAATGAATTGAGAGATATCAGTTATTCATTTGGGAAGGGTGTAATGAAATCAGGAAAGAGGAAAAATGTTTCAAATGATACCTGTTACAATTGGAATAAGAAGAGTATATTATTTAAGTTGTCGTATTAGTCAACCAACTTTTTACATCATTGCTTAGACGTAATGTACATTGAAAATAATATATGTGAAATGTTTCTTTCGATCCTTCTAAATGTCAAGGGGAAGACAAAATATGATTTACGATCTTGGTGTGACTTGGTAGATTGGGGGATCAGACCAGAATTGAATCCTATCCATATCAGTGAAAATACATGGAATGTTCCATGTTCTTCTTATGTGATGACACCTACTGAAAAAATCAATATCTGGAAGTGCAAGATACTATTAAAGTTCCTGATCTCTATTCAAGAAATATTTCAAAATGGGTCAACAGAAAAAAGTTGAAGCTGAAATCATTGAAGACTCATGATTATCACATCCTTTTGCATGAGTTGATTCCAATAGCAATCCTTCATCTCTTTTCCAATAATGTTAGAGTCTCAGTTATTCGGTTGTGATATTTGTTTAGAGATCTTTGTTCAAAGTGGTTTTCCAAATCCTTCTTGTAAAAACTATTGGCAGAGACACCGTTAATTTTTTGTGCGTTAGAAAAAATATTCCCTCCTTCATTTTTTACATGCATGTTGCATCAAACTGTCCATATTCCGACCGAAATACATCTTGGAGGACCCGTTACTTTCTGTTGGATGTATCCAACTGAACGAAACATGTGCACATTGACATCATATGTTCGGAACCGGAATTATCCCGAAGACTCTATTGTGAATGTTTACTTAGTTCAAGAATGTATGGATTTTTTATCAATGTATTTGTCTAATCTTACTACGAGAATAAACAGACCAATGATAAAAGAAGAAGAACAGTATGGTCAAATTGAACCCAGTTTTCCATCACTTCCTCAGACAGGAGGAATTTCAGGATCTTATACATTGACGACATTAATCCTGGGAGAGTGAGAGATGGCACATCACATAGTGTTGTTCAATTGTGATTTGTTCGATGAGTATATCAAGTATGTAAATTGTACATTTATATCTTATCCTATCTCTTGTAATTTTAAATATTTGTTAAACTATTATTATTTTTATCCACAGGGAACATAAATAATTGATATATATAATGCATCGTTCTTTATCTTTGAGAAGGAAAGAGAATTTTCATAGCAAAGGGTTTTTTGCCTGGTTGAAATTGAAGGTAAAAATATTTCTGTAATAACTAAATAAAAATAATATTTAATTAAGTTTACTATTTGTTTATATTTTAGGTATTGAGTTTCCCTGCAGACTCTGTTTCTGAGGAAATAAGATATTTGTCTTTTGGTCCTAATACCATGGTTCGTGCTTGTAAATCACTTGTGATCAATGGATACAAATTTATTATCACTGATAGAGAAAGAAACATGAGAACACAGTATAATGGTGTTATGCTAACTACCACAACAGACTATTATGCCAGTTCATCAGATACTAAACCTTGTTCTGAAAATGTTTCTTATTATGGAGTTATGGACAAAATAATAATTTTGGATAATTAGTCTCATGTTCGAGTCACGATGATGAAATGTCAATGGTTTGATTCAATGATGAGGCACGGAAACATTATTGATGATTGTGGATTTTGAGTTATTAACATGACTCGCACTCATGCCACCGATGAACCATATGTATTGGAATCAACAGTGAAACATGTTTTTTATGTCAAAGATCATCGTCATCTGAAATTCAGTGTAATTATTGAAGTAAATCCGAAAAATGTTTTTGATGATGGTGATGTTGAAGTCGACACTATCCCTACTGCAATTGGAAGCAATCCGTTTATTACTTATGATGAAGCCAATAGCTTAATTGTCAGAGTTGATTATGAACCCGAAGTTTTTTGTAGGAAATATATATAATCATATAGTCATGTTCTCACCTACATGTTTCACCTACATCATTCAATGTGTGTATCCTAGTACTCACCTTCAAACCACCATAAATCTTCTTTTACATTATGTTTTTTTTATTAGAATGGTTTTCATATATTTTGTTTTTTGGGTTACACATTAGTTATTTGTTTCTAATTACTTCCATATTTGTTTTCATTGCAATAAATGACACCAATTGAAGAGAGGAGATAGAAAAAGATGACCAATAATAATCGTCGCATGATACAGATGGGTGTTCCCCCACTTATCCCTTTTGTGAGTATTTTATTTCATATATAAATATTTCAATAAATTATAATATCATGTGTTTACTTTTTTGTTAAACATTTTTTCAGGATCAACCCCCTAGACGAGAGATATCTAATGAGGAGCCCGATATTGCTACCTGTAGAGAGGCTGGTGGAAGGAGGGGGGTGGTGTCAGAGATGGATGATCATCTTGTGGTCTCGGTACTGAGGCCGGTGGTACGACAGCTCATGGGGTGAGAGATAGATGATCCACTTCCACAGACGTATCTTCTATGCCCCATTTTGATCCTGGTGTGTCTTCTGGGACACACGGGATATTTAGACCTCCGATGATTACACTACCAGTTGGCCAGACGTCTATGCCATCATCTTTTTCTTCTGGTTCATTATCTCCGATATATTATATTCCACCTTCTTCGACTCCTGTTGTGACATAGTATGTGGCTGAGGAGCATACACTGAGGGACACTCCACATGTACAGGATATTCCATCAGCTTCTGCACATCCAGTGATGCCCATTGATCCGACTACCACAGGTACATTTAAATAACTCTATCAAATTTTTATACCAAAATTTATTTTTATTATAACTTGTACTGATATTATTTTTCTCTAATAACAGATTCATTTACAAATAGGAGGCGGGGGACAGGGCGTACTCGCTTGTGTGCGGTATGGAACCACCAAACAGATTTGATGGTTGAATACAATGTTGATGGAAAAATGATTGAGAAATATGGGCATGAATGTCAGGGTTTTTGGCGATGCTAGCCAAATACTCCGATATCATTCCGATCATCCCTCTTTCTTGGAGACATCTGCCAGACGATGTCAAAGATAACGTGTGGGCACAAATATGGGCTAAAAATCTATTATATTTAATGTATTCTTTGTTTTATTTATATGAACTAATCTATTGGGTTTCAACTTCGGTTTAACTTTCCTGATGGCCAAGGTGCACGACCAGTGCGTTTAAAAGAGTTATGAGAGTTTTAGAGAGCTTATAAGCATGACATGTATGTTGGATGGTGTGATAGAGTGGGCACGGAGTTAGAGACATTGCCTATCGTGGATGACTGCCCAATAGAGCAATATCTCCAAATTATTACCCATTGGGAGACTACCAAATTTAAGGTATTACTCTCATTTGAGTTATTTAAATGAGAGTTTTCATATTTTTCATTAATATAATCTTATTTATTATTAAAAATTATTTAGGAATATTATGAAAAAACAAAAAAACATTGAATCAATGCAATACCTCTACACTTGGGGACGCACAACTGTGTCAAATAATGAGAGGCAGCTGGTACGATATAGTTGTTTATAATTTTTATTTAAGACTTTCCATTTTTATTGTTTCTTACTTAAATTATGTGATTTATTGAATATTGAATATATGATTATACTTGTACTTTATATTGTTTCAATTTCTATATAGAAGCACAAATTGAATATTGAACGATGTATCCCTCGAGAAAAATTGTTTTTCTCAAGTAGAAGAAAAAAAGATCGAACTGCGGTAAAAGAATCAACCCAATAAAAGATTGTCAGTTTTAATTTATTTATTTCAATGTTTAATATCTATTTTAAAATTTATTAATCTATTAATATTTTTAACAGGCTGGTTTAGAGGCTCTTGATGCCCAAGAGCCTGACAATTTTGGGCCATAAGATCATTTATATCAGGTTTTGGGAGAGGAGAACTCTGGTCAAGTACGCTACTAACCTGGTATGAATATAGTCTGATGAGGTATTGGTCCTCTCCGGGTATCCATTCTAGTAACACCGAGTTGGAAAAGGTCAAGTAGCATGAAAGAGAGTCTGATAAAAGGGTCACAGAGTTCGAAGTACAACTTCAAACAAGGGACAAAAAATTTATGAAACTGATGAAAGATTTATCTTCATCACTTCCACCATAGGCTAGCGCGGCTTGTCAGACATTTATGTCGTCGATGGGTGCATTATCCAATGCACTAGGTGGAAGATCTAGTGGCGGTCGAGATGATGACGTTCCTAGTGATAATGAGGATGCTGAAGAGGATGAGGATGAGAATGAGGATGAGGACGAGAGAGAGGATGGGGCCAAGGGCTAGGATGGGGCTGAGGGCGAGGATGGGGCTGAGGGCGAGGATGGGGCCGAGGACGAGGATGAGGTGGACGATGAGCATGGGGACGATGACGAGGATGACGACAAGGATAGAGATGGCGGCGAGTATGAGGTCGATGATGACAGTGGTGATGGTGATGGTGATTAGGGGTAGATTGATCCATTACATTTTTGAATTCTTTATAACACTTTATTTTTTAACATGGTTTTCTACTTGGGGGGTTTCCACTACTTCATAGGGACGTTGTTATTAGATCTATTTTTTGCACTTGATTCTTATTGTATGATTAGTCTACTACCTACAACTTTAGTATTCCATGGTACAATGATACCCATTATTCTATTTTGTATTACTTATCTTTCTTAGTTAGCCATGTATTTCATGTTTATGTCATTTTCCCATATAAGTTCATTTTATGTAATTTATGCCTGATAGTTTTATGCCTGGTAGTAAATATTGATTATGTTCTTATTTTTGTGTTTTTGAAGTGAATCGTTCTATTTTTGAATTTCGATTCTGTTCAGGGGATGATTTCTGTTTTAGTACTGGTGGATCTTCTGGGAATTTTGGGGATACCAACTAAATTCTGGAATGCTTATTGAAGTGTTTCCAAATTTACCATACTTACTGTTTTAACAGATTTTTTATACATAATTATGAATTTATTTTTTAAAGTTTTTCCCTATTAGTCATACATAGTATGTATTGTAATTTTTAAATATTATTATATCTGCATGTAAACTTATTTCATGAATGAGAAGGTGCTGGGAGAAGAGGTTGGGCCGGGGGGAGGAGAGGGGAGGGGCAGAGGGCTGTTGGAGGAAAAGGGGGGCAGGGGGAGGAGAGGGAAGGGAAGGGGAGGGGGATGGTTGGGGACGGGCTGCTGGGTGAAAAGGGGTGGGCAAGAGGCTGCTAGAGGAAAAGGGTGGGCAGGGGGGGAGGGGAGGGGCAGGGGCAGGGGCTGGGAAGGTTGGAGGGGAGGGCAGGGAAGGGGAGGGTAGGGGAGGGTAGGGGAGGGGAGGGGTGATGGTAGGATGGAGGGGGATGATGGGGGAAATGTTTGGGCATGGGGAGGGGGTTGCTAGGGGAAAAGGGTGGGAAGGGGGGAGGGGAGGGGAGGGGTAGGGGCTGGGCAGGTTGGAGGGAGGGCAGGGAAGGGGAGGGGAGGGGATGGGAGGGTCGGGGAGAGGATGATGATGGCAGGAGGGAGGGGTTGCTGGAGGAAGAGGTTGGGAAGGGGGGAGGGGGAGGGAGGGGGATTCTGGAGTAAAATGGTGGGCATGGGGGAGGGGAGGGGAATGGGAAGGGGGATGCTAGAGGAAAAGGGTGGGCAGGGGGAAGGGGAGGGGCATGGGCTGGGCAGGTTGGATGGGAGGGCATGTAAGGGGAGGGGAGGGTAGGGGAGGGGGCTGCAGGGGGAAAAGGTTGGGCAGGGGGGAGAGGCTGTTGGGGGAAAAGGGTGGGCAGGGGGGAGGGGCTGGGGCTGGGCAGGTTTGAGGGGAGGGCATGGAAGGGGAGGGGAGGGGGCTGCGGGGATTTATGATATGAAGTCATCACAAAATGGTTATTGCTGAAGTGGAATCTCATTTGGGCCAACTTGTGAGTTTTAAACACAGTGTAAAAAATTCTCCATGGTTGGAAACTAATATTGTTATAAGTTGCATAATATTGATCATTCATGATGTCCTATTCAAACAGACCGTTAGGGAGCATGTCTTCGTTGCAGATGCATTTGGTTCCCAAGGTACTATCGCTAATAATTGTATCATTTATCATGATTAATGGTCCTTTCCATTTATGAATAACTCCAACGTATTATTTGAGATATTTCTATTTCTATTCATATTTTCTAGCCTTCTAATGGAATTAGGCTCACTTATTGCAAATGTCTTATAAAACTCAATACATACTATAAGAAGATAAAAAAATAATGGTTTATAATATTTTGATGCAGACGATTTAGTGAGAGTTCTCAAGGTCAGTGCTTATGAAGTGATACCAAGAATGAAGGAAATCATATACCTCTCTAAATGGTACCTGCTTGGATATTTCATTTGATGATTTTTGCATGATCACTATGTCATTGATGATAGAGATAGGTTGTACTCTGAAATTGATCCTGAACAATGTAAATTAATTTCGATGCATTCATGCTTAAATGTTATGCTAATTTTATGGTTCTGGTACAGTAAGAGATGGATTCAAAAGGTCTTAGGTTGTTTGGATTTCCGTAAACTAGATAAAAAAATCCGGTTTTGGGTTCTATTACATCTTATTAGAATTGATATTGCACATTATGTAACTATCATTCCTCAAATTCCTCACATTAGTTCCCACGAAGTCAGTCTTTCTATAACTTTTATTCCTTATAGACTGTTACTCATTATGTAACTTTTTTCCTCAACATCATTATCTTTTATTCCTTCATTTATGTATTTGTAATTTTTTTCAAAAAGACATCATTTTAAGTGAATACAACAACTAAAAATACGGAAAACTGACTAAAGGCATTCGAATTATGTATAAATGTTAGGAAAAATATACAAGGGTCATATATGATGTGTACGGGTCAACCCCACCACAATCCAAGGCACGGTGTGGCTAGTATCACTCGAAGTGTCTTACTTTAATTTGAAATGGACAAGATTTTAAGTGAAAACAACAACCGGCATACGGGAAACCAACCAAATGCATTTGGATTCTGCTGATACTTTAGGACAAGTTTCCATGGGTCATTTGTGACATGTATGAGTCAACCCCGACTCAATCTGAGGGCTGGTGTGGCCGGTACCACTCAAAGTGTCTTTATTTTATTTAAAATGGATGCTCTTTTAAGTAAAATAATCCACATACGGAAAACTGAAGAAAATCATTTGGATTGTGTTCATACATTAGTAAAATGATCCATGGGTCATTTGTGACTTGTACGAGTCAACCCCGCCTCAATCCGAGGTGTGGTGTGGCCAGCACCACTCAATGTGTCTCACATTTCATTGAAATGGACAACAGTTTAAGTGAAACCAACAAGTGACATACGGAAAACGGACCAAACACATTCATTTTCTATTGATAGTTTAGGAAAAGTATCCATGGGTCATTTGTGACATGTAAGAGTCAACCCTGCCTCCATATGAGGCACAGTGTGGCTGGTTCCACTCAAACTGTCTCACATTTATTTGAAATGGACAAGATTTTAAGTGAAAACAACAACCAACAAATAGAAAACCGAAAAATGCATTTTTATTCTGTTGATACTTTAGGAAAAGTTTACATGGGTCATTTGTGACGTGTATGAGTCATCCCCGCCTCAATCCAAGGGCCGGTGTGGCCGGTAACACTCAAAGTGTCTTTCTTTTGTTTAAAATGGATGCGCTTTTAAGTAAAATAAACGACATAAGGAAAACTGACCAAATGCATTTGGATTGTGTTGATACTTTAGGAAAATGATACATGGGTCATTTTTGACGTGTATGAGTCAACCCTGGCTCAATTTGAGGTGTGGTGTGGCCGGAACCACTCAAAGTGTCTCACTTTTCTTTGAAATGGACAACAGTTTAATTAAAAACAGCAACTGACATACGGAAAATGGACCAAACGCATTCGGATTCTGTTGATACTATTGGAAAAGTATCCATGGGTCATTTTTGACGTGTACGAGTCAACCCCACCTCAATCTGAGGCACAGTGTTGCCGGTACCACTCAAACTGTCTCACTTTTATTTGAAATGGATAGGATTTTAAGTGAAAACAACTACTGGAATACGGAAAACTGACCAAACGCATTCGGATTCTGTTGAAACATTAGGAAAAATATCCATGGGTGATATGTGACGTGTACGAGTCAACCCCACCTCAATATGAGGCACAATGTGGACGACATTGCTCAAAGTCTCTCTTTTGTTTCAAAAGGACAACATTTTAAGTGAATACAATTGAAATCTACACTCATCAACGATAGTCGCAAACTATTTTTCATGAGTTGGGTAGTTTCACTCATGGGGTCATAAGTTACGAGACTCCTAAAAAAATACCTTTTCACCATATATTATAAACAATACAAGTTCAATGAAAAATTCATTACAAATCATTACATACCAAAATCTAGGATCAGAAAAAAATGGGATATGATCCAATTTCAAACACTTATTCAACTCTAATATGTATTTCTCATACTATTATGACTATTAGAATTTGATGGGGAGGTGGGGGGGGGGGCTGTGCTAGTTTGGGGGTTGTGCGGGGGTGAGGTGAATTACTATCGGATGATTGTTGTAATATGAAGATTGAATTAGGGAATTGTAGTACATGACATGGTTGGAAGAGTTTGATGGTTTTATGAGTTTTTTGTGTGTGCTATTTTAGGTGTTTTTTATACTATTTTAAGTCAGTATGTGGTTTTTGTGAAATTTTTTATGCAGGTGTACAGTGGAGGGGATACTGGAGGGGGCTGATGTGCAGCAGTTCTGGAAAAACTCAATACCAACGGTTTTAAACTGTTGGTATAAGAGTGCTAGAATTCTGAAAAAACACTATACCAATAGTTTAGAACTGTTGGTATAGATGTTCTGGAATTATAGAAAAACACAATATCAACAGTTTAGAACCGTTTGTATAGGTGTTCTGGAATTCTGGAAAAACAAAATACCAATGGTTTAGAACCGATGCTATTGGTGTTCTGGAATTCTTGAAAAACACAATACCAACGGTTCTAAACAATTGGTATTGGTGTTCTGGAAAATCACATTACCAACGATTGAAAACCGTTTGTATAAGAATTCTCAAAAAATACAGTACCAATGGTTAAAACCCGTTGGTATACATTGGGAGAAAATACTTACTACATTGGTATATCTATACGTAAAAATACTTACTACATTGGAAAAATTCTATAAGTTATACTCACTGGATCTAATTATCATATAATAACTATGTTCATAATGTTAAGGGATGAGTTTCAAGAATGTTTAATGTGTAAATATTAATTTATAAATAAAAATATACAGACTTAAAATAGTATAAAAAACACCTAAAATATCACAAAAAACACATAAAACCATCAAAAATCTGAATAGCACAAAAAATGTGAATATTGATATATCTGTACGTAAAAATACTTACTGTATTGGAAAATTTCTATAAGTAATACTCACTAGATATAATTATCATATAAGAACTATGTTCATCATGTTAAGGGATGAGTATCAAGAATGTTGAATGTGTAAATATTAATTTATAAATAAAAATATACATATATTTACCTGCATTTAAATGATATGAGTTCATTTGAATAATCATTATATAATCCCGTGGTTGTTGAAATAGGTTTTTCAGAACAAAATTTCAAGTGGTATATTAAAAATGTGGATATTTATGAATGTATTAATTATATATAATACAAACATGATGATATTATCATTTCCTTGTTAAAATACGTACTAGAGATTGAAGATATTGTCGAATTGGAAAATAAAAATAAAAAGTAATATCTTATGATTCATATGTTTTTCCTACTCTTAAATTTTTAATTACTTGATAATTATAAGAATCAACATGTTCATATAGAAATGTGTGGAAATTGAATGAGGAAAGGATATTGTAGAAGATTTATAAAGTATTATCCATCAAATGATTAAAATGAAAAATGAAAATGTAAGTGTGATGATGTGGATGTAACATGTTTTGAATTTCAGAAAATGGGGAACACAAAACATGAATCTTGATGGATAATGAATGATAAAATAACTAGATAAAATATTAGGAAGATAATATATATATATATATATTGAAGTGCCCAGATCAGTGTGAATCACTGAGAGGGGGAGGGGTGAATCAGTGATCCCTTAAAACTTTTTACTAATTGATTCTTATCAATTAAACCTCTATGGCTGGTTAAAGCCTCGATCCACTCTTCTTGTATCTCTCAACCTTTCCCGGATAATGCAGTAATGAAAAGGCACAGGACACAAGGATTTACAAGGTTCGGCACCAAAGGCCTACATCCTTGCCATGCTCTCCAAGCATGGATTCTCCCATTATAATCTGTTAGTATTACAATGGTCGATACAGCTTCCCACCGTATCTCTCCTGAGTCCCACAGGAGGGTCTTTATACTGCGTCCCACAGTGTTACCAGAGTCCCACTGGCCTGCTCCAGAATCCCACTGAAGACTTCTTCTCCCTGAGTCCCACAGGGTCTTCTCCTGGCTCCTCGAGTCGCACGAGTAGCTCTTCTTCACTTTAAGCTTCTTCAAGTATCTTCAGCAGTCTAGGATAAAGACTGCTGGCCTTACTCTGTACCTCTGATCACTTGAGTTGATCAGGTCTTCTCGTCTTGCTCAGGCTTTATCACCTTCTTCTAAGGATGACCTGGCCTTCTCTCTAATTACTGAATACTCAGAAAAATGATGTCTTTAACATCAGTCTGGTCCAGTCTCACATCACTTCAACTTCATGCACTGAATGCATGGCATCACAATATCTTCAAGATCTCCTGGTCTTGGACTTCTCAAATGCACACAAGCTGATTCAGACTTGTTCACGTGTGCACATGCATGCATGCATGCATGCACTCCTCCTTTCCTCTTCTTGGTGCAGTAGACCCACAAAGGGTGTAGTATCTTTAAGCACACACCACCTTCTCACTTCTTCACACACTTTATTCTCTTTTGATTACACACATAAATGTGTGTTATACACTAGTGTGAGTCTTCCACTTCTTTCTTCTTCTAAGTGAGTTTACTTCACTTAGTGCACACACACTAGGTTCGGCCTCCTTATCTCATTGCACACAAAACTTCTTCACTTTGGCAAACACTTGAGCTTGGCCTACTTCACTTGCAAAGCACACTCACTTCCTTGTTCTTATAATCTTCTTCAAAGTGTGCACTACACTTATGCACACACTTGGTTCTTCATTTTTCACACACAAGGGCTACGGCCTTCTCTTGTTCTTTTTGCACACAAAGGCACAAAGGCCTCGGCCTTCCTTCTTCACCTCTCACACACAAAGTGTGGTCTTCCACTTGGTGCACACACACAAATAGTGTGGTCTTCCTTCTTATGCACACACACAAGGCTACGGCCAACTCATGTTCACTTTGCACACACCAAAGGCTACGGCCTCCCTTGATCACCTTGCACACAAGGCACTAAGCCTTGGGTTCTCCCTCTTTTCACAAGATACTGCCCGTAGGGCCTTCTTGTCTTCTTGGTACACAAGCACAAGGGCTCGGCCTTCCTTCTCTTCTTGCACACACCCTACTGCCTCTTCTTTCCCACTATCGCACAAGTCCTCAAGCACTTGAGTGCAAGGAGGCTCGGGTGCGCAAGTGCCACTGCCACAAGGGCGTGCAAGTGTGCACTGGCCGCGGGTCGCGCAAGTCACAAGGCACAAGGGTGCGCAAGTGAAAACCGCGGGCTCCAACCAAGGGTGCGCAAGGCTTGCTGCAACCCCGGTTCTTCCTGCCGCGCAAGGATTAGCGCGCAGGGGATCTCCTTTCACCTCTTTCGCGCAAGGGGTGCGCGAAAGGAACTCCTTCGGGCCTCGGGTGGCCCCGAGAACAATAGCCGCGCAAATAATTTGCGCGGGGCTTTTACTTCGCGAGGCAGAGGCTTCGCGGGACTCTCTTCAAACTTTCAGCGCATCAGCAAGCTTCTCCAGTGCCTCGGGTCTTCTTTTTATAGGCGGGGAGAGCCTCGGTTCATCCGCGTGAGAAAAACTTCAAACACCCGAGATCTTCGGATCTTTAAAATCTTCAAATCTTGATTTTTATCCTCTGTTTCACGCGGGATCTTTTATTTTCTCTTCTCCTCGTGCATGCGATTTATAACGCATGCACGGCCTTCGCCTCTTCTATCCCATGCATGAAAAGCCTCTGTTTAAACCCATTCCATGCAAAGGCACGAACCCAAGAAGCCTCGGCAACTTCGTTTGCCTCGACATTGCTTCGAATTATCCTCTCATCGCATGCATGCCTACTTTTATGCATGGTCCTGTTCGTACGGGCGAGACGAGCTCAATGGAGCCTTTGGTTTGTTCAGAGGTGGCCGGAATCTCAAAAACAGGTGCTCGGGAGGCCTCTGGATCAGCGGCGTCGCGGGAGTTGCCTCGGCCGAGCTCGAGGTTGAGGATGAAGCGGCAGCCGTCGGATCAGTTGATCGAAAGACATCGGACGGCTGGATCGATCGCGGCGCGCGGCAGATTAGATGAGCGGCGCCGATCGTCCGCGAGATCAGATGAGCGGCTGGGATTCGCTCCCGGTGGAATTTGCGCGTCCCACATCGAAACTCCGCGGGATTTTTCCCCGGTTTATTACCCTGCCGCTGCCCGCAACTCCTCAGTTGCATCTTCTCCCTCCACGGTGCCGCCCCGCACCGTGTTCTCCCTGCGGGCGCGCTCTGCGCTCACTCTTGCTCCCGCGGGCGCGCTCTAGCGCCCACTATGCTCCTCCGGCGCGCGGGTTTCACCACCGTGTGCCCTCAGGGGCTTATACACGGCCCCCTGCGCTCCTCCGGGCGTGCCCCAGCGCCTCTGTGGTGTCTGCGGGTGCGCCCCTGCCGCCCTGAGCTCGCCCCATGGGTTCCCCCTTGGGCGTGGCGCCTTAGGCCCACATGAGCCTTGGGGTTGAACCCACAAGGTGCTCACGGGTTGGCCATATTTGTTTTTTGGCAAGTGGACAGAATAAGACTTTGTTAAAAACAAAGTCCTCCATAAAAGAAAATGCCAATTCTAAATGCCAAGCCATCTTCCTCTAAGCCATTCTTCTTCTACATTTTTACTCTATTCTTCTTAAACAAATAATCTTCACTTAGGAGGGAATTCCCGAAGGGTCTTCATCTTCAACTGAGCTCCTTAATCACATATAATCTTCAATGTCTTCGTTGATCTAATCAGAGATCAAATTGGGACTTCTTCAGATTCACATGCACTAAGTGTTAGTGCATGGACTTCATTAAACCACTTCACCCACTTAGAAGTTGTGGATGGATCTTCTTTCATCTCCTCATGCATTGTCAGTACAATGCATGGTCTTCAAACAATGTTGTGACATTGTATCATCATGATACAAGTTCTATGAACTTAAAGATCAGCTCAACAATCGTCAGATTTTCATGGAGAATGTTTCAACCACAATTTCCAATACCACTTAGTGAATCTCCTAAGTGACATGCATCTTAGTACCATGGCCATTCTCCTTCACCACCAACACCATCACAACCTTTGGCATTCACATCTTGACATGCCTTGACTTCCATTCAATCCAAGACAACTTCATGCCTCATTGACAACAAATGCAACACAATGCACTTCAATCTCCCCCTTTGTATTTGTTGTCAATACACTCCTTCAGCACATATGAATGGGTCAATATGTGTGCCAATATTTCTCCCCCTTATTGGCAATCAAATGCAAAGGTGTGGTGTGGTTCTCTTTCAAAAATCTCTTCCTCCCTTTGAAAATTATTTTCTTGAAAAACACTGAGAGAGGGATGATGTCACATGTTCTCTTTAGCAAAGAACCTTTAGTAAATCAGCTCTAAGTCTACTTGGGCTAACCCGGTGTAGAAAACAAGAGTGATGTGACCATGAAATTCAAAGCTGTCCATAATTCTCTACACATGTGAGATCATGCTTAGGGGTTTGAAATTTTTCAGATATTCAATGAATTGCTAAATCCTGCACATACTTCACCAAACTTATTAGAAAGTTCAGTGCAAAGATAAAGCTCCCCCTTTCATCCATTTGTCTTCAATCCATACTCCCCCTTAATTGACAAGATAAACTCAATTAAGAAACAAGGGATGAAAGTATGATTGGAATACCTTCACTTTTCTCAAGATGATATTAAATCCGAAAATATCATCTTCTCCAGATTGGCTCCCCCTCAAGGGGTGCTCTCCATTCTGTCCAAACCACTCTCCAGATGAGAATGATCATCATCTTCAATTCCCTGCATTGTTAGCACATGTAAATACCAATGTATAAGGGAATAAGATGGAACCTCCTTGGTTCATCAATGTGAACAACAAGGTTGAGAAGATTCTCTCAACCGAGATGTCCCATTTTCACCAGTCTTCACACTTGCACATTTGATCTTCATTGATGATTGTGCTGGTGTGGATCTCAACCCATCTTCATGTGAAATCTTTTTCTTCCCTTTTGCTTTAGCAAATGCCAGAGCTTTATTTTCAGCTTTTTGGAGATCTTTGGCAAGTTGCAACTGATTTGGCCATATGACTAGTAAATCATTTGGAAGAGTGGCCTCAGTTTTGGAAGTTCCACATGGTTCCTTAGATACTGTCAAGCTACCTCTCTTAGGCAACTTGTTTTCAATCAATCCCTTCTTCTTCTGGATTGATTGTCTTTTGGAGTTCATTCTGCTTCTATTTAGTTTCATGGCTTCTTTACAAAGGTCCATGATGTGTCCTTTCTTTCCACAGTAGAAGCATGTTTTCTTGGTGGTCCTTCTGGATGAATCACCCTTCTTGGATTTCAATTCCAAGGACTTCTCTTCATTCTTCAAACTCTTCTTGGGAGCATCTTCCATTTTCTTCTGCTTGCTTCCCAAGGAATCCTTTTGAGCCAGGTACTGTGATCTTTTCTTCTTTTGAGCTCTGGATACAGTTGGAGACTGACATGTATCTTTTTGACCACTTTTGCAATCATCCCAGATGTTGTCAAGTAATCCAAATCTATTTGCAGTAAACAGATGTCTCTGGACCTGTGGATGTTGCTTCTTTACTTCTGGCTTTCTCCCCCTAGGCATGGGCTTCCTCTGTGCTTTGGCATTCAGTGGATTGTACCAACAATCCTTTGCACAATGCCCATACTTGTTACAACACCAACATTGACCCACAAATCTTGACCTCTTGATTCCTTCTGATTGTAGGGTACCTGTCTTGAATTGTTGTGCTGCTTCAGGAGAGCTTCCTTTCTTCATTGTCTTCATCCATATTTGTTTGGATTCATTCTTCCATCCTGCACTTTTAGTAGAAACACTTTTAGAAGCATGAGTACAAGATGGTATGGATGGTACCTTCTTTTTAGAAGTTGTTGCACTTTCACAAGAGGATGTCTTTCTTTTAGAATCATCCTTCTCAAAGCTCACTTGAGTGGCAACATTTCTTCTTCCAGCTGTCTGGGAGGCTTGGGCTTTGGGTGATTGCTGATTTTTCAATATCACCTCCAGTTCTAAGAATTTCATGTTAAGGGAGTTCTTCTCATCCTCAACAGCTCTTAGCTTTCCTTCCCAACTTTCTTTTAGCTGATTCATCTGGTCATCATGCACTGTCCTCAATTCAAGCAATGAATTGTCAAGCTTCTTCACCCTGTTTACTTTGTCTTCAAGTTGAGCATCTCTGACATTCATTGAAACTCTATGCCTCTTCTCCAGTGCATGGTAAACATCTTTGATTATTACTTTAAAGATTTCTTTCTCAGAAAGGCTTCTTTGCAATTCTTCAGCAGTGTCTTCATATCTTTCATTGCAAAGGGAAACAGTTTCATCTTTGGCATTTACCAGCTTTCTGAGAGTGTTGGTTATGCCAACCCTTTTTGCCAATTGGACTTCCAGAGAATTGGCTTCATCTTCTAGCTGTAATTTTTCTTCTTGAAGATCAAGGAGGCCTGTAGCTATACACATTGCAATTTCCTTGGGGACTCTCTTCTGAAGATATTTGATTGAATTTAGAAGATCATTGTTCCTTCCATCTTCATCACATCTAGAGCAGGCTTCATCAGAAGAATGATAAAAGGAATTGTCATCTGATGTGACTTTCACATTTCTTTCCATAGAAGGAGTTTCTCTGATTGCAGCAACCTTCTTCCTCATCTTCTTTGCCTGTTTCTTCATTCTGTTTTTCAGAGTCTTGGCAGATATCTCCATTTGAGGCTGTTCTTTCATTTCCTCAAATCTGCACTCCATATAGACTCTCTTGGATCTTTTAGAGGTAACCTCCCTCTGATACCAATTGAAGTGCCCAGATCAGTGTGAATCACTGAGAGGGGGAGGGGGTGAATCAGTGATCCCTTAAAACTTTTTACTAATTGATTCTTATCAATTAAACCTCTATGGCTGGTTAAAGCCTCGATCCAGTCTTCTTGTATCTCTCAACCTTTCCCGGATAATGCAGTAATGAAAAGGCACAGGACACAAGGATTTACAAGGTTCGGCACCAAAGGCCTACATCCTTGCCATGCTCTCCAAGCATGGATTCTCCCATTATAATCTGTTAATATTACAATGGTCGATACAGCTTCCCACCGTATCTCTCCTGGGTCCCACAGGAGGGTCTTTATACTGCGTCCCACAGTGTTACCAGAGTCCCACTGGCCTGCTCCAGAATCCCACTGAAGACTTCTTCTCCCTGAGTCCCACAGGGTCTTCTCCTGGCTCCTCGAGTCGCACGAGTAGCTCTTCTTCACTTTAAGCTTCTTCAAGTATCTTCAGCAGTCTGGGATAAAGACTGCTGGCCTTACTCTGTACCTCTGATCACTTGAGTTGATCAGGTCTTCTCGTCTTGCTCAGGCTTTATCACCTTCTTCTAAGGATGACCTGGCCTTCTCTCTAATTACTGAATACTCAGAAAAATGATGTCTTTAACTTCAGTCTGGTCCAGTCTCACATCACTTCAACTTCATGCACTGAATGCATGGCATCACAATATCTTCAAGATCTCCTGGTCTTGGACTTCTCAAATGCACACAAGCTGATTCAGACTTGTTCACGTGTGCACATCCATGCATGCATGCATGCACTCCTCCTTTCCTCTTCTTGGTGCAGTAGACCCACAAAGGGTGTAGTATCTTTAAGCACACACCACCTTCTCACTTCTTCACACACTTTATTCTCTTTTGATTACACACATAAATGTGTGTTATACACTAGTGTGAGCCTTCCACTTCTTTCTTCTTCTAAGTGTGTTCACTTCACTTAGTGCACACACACTAGGTTTGGCCTCCTTATCTCATTGCACACAAAACTTCTTCACTTTGGCAAACACTTGAGCTTGGCCTACTTCACTTGCAAAGCACACTCACTTCCTTGTTCTTATAATCTTCTTCAAAGTGTGCACTTCACTTATGCACACACTTGGTTCTTCATTTTTCACACACAAGGGCTACGGCCTTCTCTTGTTCTTTTTGCACACAAAGGCACAAAGGCCTCGGCCTTCCTTCTTCACCTCTCACACAAAAAGTGTGGTCTTCCACTTGGTGCACACACACAAATAGTGTGGTCTTCCTTCTTATGCACACACACAAGGCTACGGCCAACTCATGTTCACTTTGCACACACCAAAGGCTACGGCCTCCCTTGTTCACCTTGCAAACAAGGCACTAAGCCTTGGGTTCTCCCTCTTTGCACAGGATACTGCCCCTAGGGCCTTCTTGTCTTCTTGGTACACAAGCACAAGGGCTCGGCCTTCCTTCTCTTCTTGCACACACCCTACTGCCTCTTCTTTCCCACTATCGCGCAAGTCCTCAAGCACTTGAGTGCAAGGAGGCTCGGGTGCGCAAGTGCCACTGCCACAAGGGCGTGCAAGTGTGCACTGGCCGCGGGTCGCGCAAGTCACAAGGCACAAGGGTGCGCAAGTGAAAACCGCGGGCTCCAACCAAGGGTGCGCAAGGCTTGCTGCAACCCCGGTTCTTCCTGCCGCGCAAGGATTAGCGCGCAGGGGATCTCCTTTCACCTCTTTCGCGCAAGGGGTGCGCGAAAGGAACTCCTTCGGGCCTCGGGTGGCACCGAGAACAATAGCCGCGCAAATAATTTGCGCGGGGCTTTTACTTCGCGAGGCAGAGGCTTCGCGGGACTCTCTTCAAACTTTCAGCGCATCAGCAAGCTTCTCCAGCGCCTCGGGTCTTCTTTTTATAGGCGAGGAGAGCCTCGGTTCATCCGCGTGAGAAAAACTTCAAACACCCTAGATCTTCGGATCTTTAAAATCATCAAATCTTGATTTTTATCCTCTGTTTCACGCGGGATCTTTTATTTTCTCTTCTCCTCGTGCATGCGATTTATAACGCATGCACGGCCTTCGCCTCTTCTATCCCATGCATGAAAAGCCTCTGTTTAAACCCATTCCATGCAAAGGCACGAACCCAAGAAGCCTCGGCAGCTTCGTTTGCCTCGGCATTGCTTCGAATTATCCTCTCATCGCATGCATGCCTACTTTTATGCATGGTCCTGTTCGTACGGGCGAGACGAGCTCAATGGAGCCTTTTGTTTGTTCAGAGGTGGCCGGAATCTCAAAAACAGGTGCTCGGGAGGCCTCTGGTTCAGCGGCGTCGCGGGAGTTGCCTCGGCCGAGCTCGAGGTTGAGGATGAAGCGGCAGCCGTCGGATCAGTTGATCGAAAGACATCAGACGGCTGGATCGATCGCGGCGCGCGGCAGATTAGATGAGCGGCGCCGATCGTCCGTGAGATCAGATGAGCGGCTGGGATTCGCTCCCGGTGGAATTTGCGCGTCCCACATCGAAACGCTGCGGGATTTTTCCCCGGTTTATTACCCTGCCGCTGCCCGCAACTCCTCAGTTGCATCTTCTCCCTCCACGGTGCCGCCCCGCACCGTGTTCTCCCTGCGGGCGCGCTCTGCGCCCACTCTTGCTCCCGCGGGCGCGCTCTAGCGCCCACTATGCTCCTCCGGCGCGCGGGTTTCACCACCGCGTGCCCTCGGGGGCTTATACACGGCCCCCTGCGCTCCTCCGGGCGTGCCCCAGCGCCTCTGTGGTGTCTGCGGGTGCGCCCCTGCCGCCCTGAGCTCGCGCCATGGGTTCCCCCTTGGGCGTGGCGCCTTAGGCCCACATGAGCCTTGGGGTTGAACCCACAAGGTGCTCACGGGTTGGCCATATTTTTTTTTTGGCAAGTGGACAGAATAAGACTTTGTTAAAAACAAAGTCCTCCATAAAAGAAAATGCCAATTCTAAATGCCAAGCCATCTTCCTCTAAGCCATTCTTCTTCTACATTTTTCCTCTATTCTTCTTAAACAAATAATCTTCACTTAGGAGGGAATTCCCGAAGGGTCTTCATCTTCAACTGAGCTCCTTAATCACATATAATCTTCAATGTCTTCGTTGATCTAATCAGAGATCAAATTGGGACTTCTTCAGATTCACATGCACTAAGTGTTAGTGCATGGACTTCATTAAACCACTTCACCCACTTAGAAGTTGTGGATGGATCTTCTTTCATCTCCTCATGCATTGTCAGTACAATGCATGGTCTTCAAACAATGTTGTGACATTGTATCATCATGATACAAGTTCTATGAACTTAAAGATCAGCTCAACAATCGTCAGATTTTCATGGAGAATGTTTCAACCACAATTTCCAATACCACTTAGTGAATCTCCTAAGTGACATGCATCTTAGTACCATGGCCATTCTCCTTCACCACCAACACCATCACAACCTTTGGCATTCACATCTTGACATGCCTTGACTTCCATTCAATCCAAGACAACTTCATGCCTCATTGACAACAAATGCAACACAATGCACTTCATATATATATATCATATATTGATAAATACATTAGATTCTAATTCATGACTTTAATCGGGTTTTAGATAGTAATAAAAGAATATGATTATTATGACATAATTCAGAGATGTAATTAAATTGTATTGTTCCACCTCAATCGCATTTACTACTGAACATACCATTAATGAAGAGGTAAATTAAAATAAGAGACATAATCAAAAAATAGCAATGGTTTATTATTTATATATTTTCCATTAAATGAAATATTTTTTTTGTTGATGAAAATTATGATATATATAGAATTAAATTATATAGTAATATTACAAATGATGATAGACATAATTTTTTTGGGATATAATCTTGATAATTTAAATTATACTCATACTAATTTGATCCTCTCCTGCTAAAACTTAAAATCAAAGAGTAGGAAAATAAAAAAATTTATTACATTTCAAAATTTATTGGTGATGAATTTGGAACTTTTATTGTTGTTCTAAATGGTAATAAAAGGAAAAAATAAAAAATGGAATACAGGAAATCAAATAGGTCCACTTTATTTTAATAGAATGAAAAAATTTTAAAAATAATAATTTTTAATAGAATTAAAATTCCTATATATTTAAAAAATATCTCAGAGGTAGAAAATTATTTAATAAAAATCATATATTTTCTATATTAGCTATAAATATGGGCTATGAATCTATTTTTCTTTCAAAAAATTCATAATGATATTTTCTTGGGCACAAAATTTATTAGGTATCAAAATATTCATTAATAAGTTATTGAATAAGAGTTTATAATAATTGTAACGAAAAAGTCATTATAAGTGGATAATATTTTACAAAGAATCAAGACTTGTTATTCTTTAATGTTTCTATAATTGGATAAATTTAATTGACGATATATTTCCATTATAGGTAATTATAAATGTAATGTAAAAGGATTTAGGGAGTTTGAACTTTCAAAATTTTCTATTTTATAAATATTACAATATGTTTGAGGTTTAAAACATAAAATTATATGGATTTCAATATTATGTGTCTATGAAATAAATTTATAACACAAGAATGAATAGTTTGATTTTTTTTATGAAAAAACATGTCATATTTTATGTATAACAGAACAAAATATTTTTGTAACTAATTATTATAAATTATGTGATCATGATTCTAAATGATTAGAGAATGTAAAATATGATAAAAGTGTTTATCATAAGAAAAATGGAAATGTAAACTCCAAATTTATAAATTAAATTTTAAAGAATCATCATGTTTTGAAATACCTGATTAATATTCAAATATACCCATTGTTTATAAGCATTTCTTGAAAGGATAAATATAATAAAAAATTATTAATGAGGTAAAAATAATAATGAATAAAAATATCATCCACCTATATGATTTTGGTACAATAAAACAAGATATTTTGGGTTATAAAAGATATTATATTTTCATTATTGATGAATCTAGTCGATATAATTTTTTTTATTTTCCTTCAATAAAATTTGTGTTTTTTCAATGATTGTTTGTTATTTTAAATTTGTTGTAAATGAAAAGGATTTTGACTGAATAAATTAAAAGTGATAATGGTAAAGGTTCCTAGAAATTAGGATTAACACATTTTTTCAAGAAAATAATTGTTTTCATATAATGTCACTCCAAATATCATTAAAAATGATATTTTTGACAAAAAACTAGAAAAAATCATGAAATGATTAGAGAATTGTTAAATTAATTCAATGATGCAAAATATTTCAAGATTGAATCTATAAATATAGAATATTATTTTTCAAAAAGATTTCTTGTTAGGAAATTATTTAAAAAGCTCTATAATGACATTAGAGTGGAATAAAACTAATAAATTGGATATTTTAGAGTCGTTATATGAAACTATTTATGTCAATTACCAAATATGATTTAGAAAACTAATTTTTTTTATTTCATGTATTTGACAATAAAATTAGATATTTTTTAGATATATTTAATTAATTAAAATATTGCATAAGAATTTATAGTATTTCATTTGAAACGTGTTATTTTTTAATTTTAAAATAAATTATTATGACTAGTAAATCTTAAATTATTATGGAATGAATCATATATACTCTTAAATTTCTTTTAATGGTATATAAAATAAATTATTAATTGCCTTAATTATTTATGATTAGTATATGTTACATGGAATGTGGATCATAATTAATAAAAGTGACATGTGGAATTTCCTAGGGAATTATTTATTACAATAACTATATAAGATACATTCAATTTTTATAGATGATGTACATAATTGAAATCTAAAAAAGTATTTATAATGACATTGACAATACTTGAGAAGAGTTGATTATCATGGAATCATAACTTTTAATTAATATGAACATTTCTTTACGTGGTGTGATCACTTCTGGTTCATCTATTATATATAAATTCTCTCATTGAACACCCTTACAAATAAAGTTAACTATTCTACATGAACAATTTGATTTAAATTTTATGTATTAGTATTTTTTATTACATGCTTAAATTTTTTCAATTTAAATTTGTTCTTCTTTTGAATCCAATTTGAATCTATATTTATGTGGTTTTTGACTCTATAGTAATAGATAGTTTTGGTTGTTACTCAAAGAGAAATATTGAATTAGAATTCTTGTTCATCCTCTACGTCAAAAATTGAATGTATAGCTTTGGATGTGCCTACAGGTGGTAAAAAGAAAGTGTAATCTAGTTGTGAGTCTTGGTGTGAAAAAGTTGGTGTCAGGGATGTCACTCAATTTAAAAAATGTGAACTTCTATATTTAGGGAGTGTAATTTCTCTCTACCATCAAGAGAAGTGAATTGTGTATGTATTATCACATTAATCTCAATTACAATAATTTTTTCGGATTAGTAATTTTTATTTTTAGTATTTTATTTATTAAATATTATAGAATACATATAATTTATAGATGATGGTCAATTGGACCCTTTTGATAATTTGGTTATCTCGCATCATGAGCCTTATGTTACTAATTTGGATATAAATCAATATTTAAATTATTAAGAAACATTTAATAAATTCTAATATTGTTCTCCAGTTAAAATTATTACTAATCAAAATTTTCTATTCATCAAAATATTTCCCTTGAATTATTTTTTCTCATAGTACATTAAATGGTAAAAAATACAAATTTTATTCCCAGGGATCCCTTTGACTCATTTAAATTAAATATTCTTTTCCATTTTTATCTATGGAAAGTGAAACTTTTTAATTATGTAATGTGTATTATATCAAATGAACGGCCTAAAATGATAAGACAAAAAATAAATCTTTTCACCAGACAACATAGAATCTTCTAATAGATCTATATAATGAATTTATACAATTTATTTCCATGTAATTTTATCATATTGTTTTGTTTTCTTTTTTTTCATTAAATAATCAACTTTATTGAACATAAAAATGGAAAATAAAAAAGTTACGTCAAAGGTTCATTCCCTTAATAGTTTGAAATATGAGAATTTTAGATTCTACTGAAAAAATACCTCAGACAACATCTATAACGGTTACGTATGTATGTGACAACATATATGGGTTTCCTCCAATAATATTTCTTTTAAGTTCATTAATCTTGAACATATATTGGGATTCCCGTAATATGAGAATTAGAAGAAGTTAGGTGTAGTTGGTTTAACCCTATTTTTAATTTCTTATCTTACAATCTAATCACTCACTATAAGTATTATTACTCCTTAACATCATCATTTTGTTCCACATCTTAAATTTTTTATATATTACTCTTAAATTCATCATCCTTCTATTATTCGTTTCCCTTGAATCCATTTTTTTCATCAGAACATTCCATGTTTTTTATTTTTTATTGTGTATTGGTGTATTACATTCCAAATTAATTATGAAATTCTTATTTATAATTAAAAAAATTATTTTATGAAACTTTATTAACAGTTTCCCTTTATATCACACAACTTTTAATATTTTATTTAGTTAACTACTAAGAAAGTTGTAGAATAAATTCATTCCCTAACAATAGTTATTTGTCTATAAAAGAAACCCAATATTCCACATTTATTTTGTAGTACTGAGAATATTCTGTATTATATGATCAGGGAGAACTTATTTAATGATTAACTACTCTACTAAGTGTAAACATCTCTTAGATAATGAGAACCACTTCAATAACATGGAGTATGTGGGCTATAATTAATTGCATCATAATAAATTGAAAAATAATTAAGAAGCAATAATTAGAAAAATTGAATATGAATGAAGAGACTCTAATACAATCAACTGACTATAAATAATTACTAGTTTCCTTACATCAATGCCAATGATTCCAAAAAAATGAAAATATTCCATTTTCATTAATTCTCATGGGTTAGAAAATTAACAAATTTTTGAAACTCAAATTAATAAAAAAATAAAGAGGTTTGGTGTCGTGTATTTACTAGGTAGATCCAACCAAGAAAATGGAATACCAATTACATTATCCTAAAAAAATATTTTATATTTAATCAATATTTAAAATTTTAAATTTTAACATATGATAAATTGAACTTTACTATATTTGGGAATAAATTTAGGAGCTAAAAATATGGAATTTAAGAGAGGTGGATCAAATTCCAATGATTGGTTTTTAGGAAAATATTTCAACTCTAAATATGAAATTAATCAGATTAATAGTTTTCCAATTATAAATTTAATTCAAAATCATAGGATAACATTCCATAAAAAATAATCTATCTTCTGAAGTCTTAATAATTTTATTAATCAAAAAGAACAATGTATATTAGGTTATAATAAAAAAAATAAAGAATAAATTTGTCTCTTGTAATCCCATCCTCCCTATCATAGTAATGATGCTCTCTAAATTGTTACCTACCTCTATTAGAAACTATTGATTGTGAAACTAGTTAAGGGTAAATGTGATAGTTATTTATATTCTCATCTCATGAACATTGATGAGTATAAAACGTAAAATTGAAATCATTTTCCTTTAATCCCGTCATATTCTATTAAATTACCCACTTACATTTTACTATTACTTAGTCATGAGTGTACCATAATTCATAAATTAGGGAAATGAAATAAAATAACTCCAATATTATTGATAAATATTGAAAATTTTATATTAATAATGATAAAAAATCTTAATAAATAATCCCATTATTTCACAATGAAATAAATAAAATGAAATAAAATACTATGTAAAAATCATGTCATGTTCCCTTGTCTTACCAACGTTCTTTTAGTGACTCTGAAAATAGAGAATGTTGAACTTAATGTTATAGAATCCAATGTGTAAAATACTATACCATCGAGTCAAATCAAAATTTTTAAACAATATATTCTATTCAATCCATGTGTCCAAAAAGAATAACATAAAAAATATCAGGTTATATGTTCTATTTTTATTTGACAATAATATCATATTCAAATTAATATTCATGACATTTCATAATTGAATATGAAGGTAGATATTAAATATATGAGTCGATGTTTTCTTTCTCATTTATCCACTAAGTGAAATCTTCATTATTCTCAAATAACCCCCACTATGAAATTTCATTAAATATCTAATATTATTAAATGAATAATCACATAAATATTTTTACAATGAGTTTCACCATGGGTTTATTTAAAAACATGTTAATTTTATTTCTAAATTATTCTATATAATTTTCTCTGAAAAATTCCTGAGATAAAACTATAAATGGGTCTTCAAAATGTTTTAAAACATTTCAATTTAACCTGTTTAAATTAAAATAACATGAATTTATTTAAAATAAATTAATGTACTATTAATTATATTTTTCTGAAAAGGCCATGTAAAAAGTGACCATTATTGATTTATAATAATTCATATTATTACACAAAAAATAAATAAAACCATCTGATTATAGAATCTCAATTATGTGATTACCTTTGTTATACAATAATTACATTAACTTATGATAGTCAGTACATGTAATTTTATTATTTTTTCGTCGTTAAGTTTTATTGAAGTACATTAGAAAAATTTCCCATTATGTAATCATATTGGTTTCACTATGAATAAAAATATCAACCATTGACACATTTTAATGTTAAAATATAATATCATGACATGAGATAACCTAAAGAAATCATTTAACCATTTTAAATAATTTAATATTCTTATTCATAACATATCATAATTTTAAATAGCGCAACACCTAAATGCATAGTGTACAGGGAGACTAGATACATAATCAATATATTTTAAAACCATTCACTAATACCTCTCACAAATACTATTCAAACATTACTTATTTATAATTTGTTCATATATAATAGTTTGTTTCATAAAAAAGGATACAATGAAATAAGGAAGGGTTACCCTAGATTTAAATAAAGGCTAAAAAATGAAATTTTAATTGATGATTATATGTGATAAAATAATGAACACATAAGTATGTGTACATAATTTTGTTATATTAACAAAACGTATGGAAATCATTCCTAGAAAAAAAAATTTCATAAATCATTGATAATAGAATAAATATGTACTAATAACATAGGACATGAGTCATTATAGTGTAAAAACATGAGTAAATAATCAAATGTAGTGAGAAAATGATATGGAAGTGTTTCATAACATAATAATGTAGAATAAACATGTGCATTGAAATCACAAAATCTTTAATTTTATTCCTATAAGACCTTTATATCATAAGAGAACTAGATAGCCACCTTATGATATCATAGTGGACTTGGTCAAACTATCTACTCCTTATAATATTTTGGTCCACAAAAACAACCCATATCATATACTGATCCATGATAAATAAAAAATTACCAAATCCATCTGAAGGATATATTTGAACCATTCATTAAATAATTAATAACCATACATATGATTTCTATCAGAATATGAAAACAATAAAAATTATATATTAGCATAATTTATCCCTGAGAAATAAATGGATTTTATAAATATTACACTGAAAAAATGATTATAACAAATTTAGAAAAATAAGGTGGATGTTCTAACTAGATGATGTACCCCAATGATTCATTAGAAATGTTATAGGATGTTTTCATAGAGAAATAAATTTTTTTCAAATATTTATAAAATTAATTAGAATAATAAATATTAGTTCCCTATACATATTAATAACCTTTATTTCAATGGAAATAATATGTAAAATAATGAAAATTATAATTTATTTAGAGAACCAATAACACATTTAATGGAAACATAATTAATAAAACAAAAGATGAAAAAATGAAAATTAATTCCCATGGAATTCATTAAAAATAATAATTCCTGCACAAATTGTAAATAAATTCCATACAAAATTACCCTTTTGAAAAACATTAAAAAATATTAATTTATCAATTTGTCAATGTTTGTTGAAATACATAATAATTTACCTTATAAAACCATCTTTGTAAATATGATTTTATCTGAAAAATAATTTAATTATAATGTATTTAGTGGTTGATTATTCTAGATATAGATGATGAGATAAGGTTGCCTCGTCCTACAATAAACATTTTATAGGAGCAGTGATCCCTATGGATGTGAAATGGTGTAAATACTTGAACAATTTTTTCATAATTAGATAATAATAAAATATATTTTGTTATAGATATAGGTAGAATAAAATTTCTCATAACATAAATTAAGGAATAAATAAAAGAAATTTCAAAGTGAGAATAGAAGGAAACTCTTATGTCATCGTAACATATGATTCACAAGAAACAGATAATGTGAAATTAAAATGGATTTTAAAATCCCATTAATTTAATGAAATTTATGCAAAAAATACAATCATATGAATTATACACACAATACAAATATTATGGTTATGGAATATAAAGATATCTTAGTGGAATGAAATTTAAAGGATAACCCCTTACCATAAAAATAAATTTCAGAAAAAATATTATGCACCTCTATATTTTAAATTTATAAATCATATTTAGTTATTTGAACACCTTATTAAAATACTTTAAAGTATATATACATCAATTAAAAAACATTTCACAAATAAATTAGTTAGTTATTTTATATTTTCATATTCAAATATTAATGATTTGGATTCTTTTGCTCAAGTTTCATAATGGATATATTGAGGCTCATCATTTGATAACAGTTTATCATTACTAAATTATTATTTTTATATAATCATTATGCGTTAATGGATTTACTATTCACATTTTCCTTTAATGCATGTTATAGTTATTGGTTTTGAGATCAGAATCCATGATGATAATGATTTTGGAAATTTACTAGTTCTAACAAGTTCATTTAATGACCAATTATTATTGTTTCACTATTATATAAACATATTGGTAAAATATTGTAAAAATTTATATAATATATTAGTATTATTAGTGACTTAATATTTACTGATTATAAAAACTATGATATTTTCATAACAATGCACATGTAGGTTATCGAACATACTGAAACATTGGCATGTTTGACTAATGAAAAATTATGATTTTTTAGTTATAATACTAGATTAATTTTAATATAATCATGATGATTATAATTGAATTAAATTTGATAATGATATTTATTATGAGTAGTGTTGATAACGTAATTGGAAATTTTAATGAATAATGTAGATACCTATTTGATAAATTTTATTCATCAAATGGTTTTCTTTTAGAATAAATAATATATATATCCATATTGAGAGAATAAGATGCACAATGCCTAATAAAGATTTATGAGATTATAATTAGGTACAGATTCATTTGAGAACAATTTAATATTATTGGTTTATATGGGGTGAAATTTATGTAAATTTATTAGAGAGTATGAATGGTTTTTTTGTCATTTACCCATTCATTATAGAATAAAAATGAAAATTCCTATGTAATGTGAATCTCAATTGAAATAATAAAAAAAATAGGGTAAATGGATGTTAGTAATTCTGTAATTTAATAACTTATTGAGAATATTTTCTTATATTAGTATGATTTTACCCTTTAATTTATAACTCATTCCTTATTACACATATTTTTTTTCTCAATTTTTACCTTAGTATTGTTTTTCATTTATAATAACAAATCAAACTCATTAGTTAATTCTGATTGGATTATTATTAATTTTAAATCTACTTAATAATGTTCAATTTCTAATTATGAGATGTTTATCATTTAAATAAATTCATTAAATGTATAGAAAATATTTTTTTATAGTAAATTAAACATTTAAAATATTATGTGTTCTTTGTAATAATTCATATCAGGTAATAATTACATGTTTTAATATTATTTCTTCATACATATAAATCTTCAATTTTATTACAAATATCATTTAATAGTAGTCAATAATATTTAGTAAGATTTAAATAATGAATAATTAGAAAACATGTTTTATTATGGAATATCATTTGTGAAGCATATAATATTATATTCTCATCCCATTGATTTTATTTATCTTCAACACATTAAATTTTATAAACCCGTTAACATTAGGATCCAGACCAGAATTTCATAAACACATCAAATAAGTATTCTAAAAAATATAACAATAAAATTAATAAAATGTAACGGAAAAAATATATTTCGTTATAAATAAAAGTAACTATTGTTTTCATTCCAAAATTATTTATTATATTATAAATTTATTACCTTTAATTTTTTACTGGAAATTGGAATCATTTAATATACCAATTGGATATTGGTATATAATATTACTATATATCCAATACTCATATGTCCAAATAACATATTTCTAATTAACATATTTTTATCTCTTATACATCTAATGTACATATATTCAATGTCTATATATATAACGATCATATTAAATCCCACTTCATATCCTTATATACATGTCTACAATCACTAATCTTATTAATTTAATTTTTTATTCAAATGTCTATATCTTTTATTTTTTTATATTTATAATATGGTTAATGATCTTACCGGAATCAACGATTATGCACCTCATATGATTTTCATATTCCATCAACTTGTGGTTTTAGTTCAACTAGTGGTTCATAATGAAATCATACATATTCTGATAGGGAAATCATATGTATGGTTCTTAATTATTATCTTTTTAATCATGTGAGTTAGTTTTAGTATCAATTTTCATTACTTGGATTGTGTAATCAAAATAAGAAAGACCATTATTGAAATATTCTTTACTATAACATATTATTTCTTATGAAATGAAAAATATATTTATTCCTACTTTTTAAATAAATCCATTTTTATTAATTATAGATATGTAATTAATATTTTTGGAAACTTAAGGCACATACTAACAATATATTAAAATTATTATCATTCCTATTGACAATATAAGGTGGTAGTCCCCAATATCCATGGAAGAGAGTCTGGTTCGATTGGCTAATAATAAATCTACCTCCCCTCTGTCATTTATTTAAAATAAACTTAGTCTAAAATTCGAATACGTATGTGAGAACCACATGTTTTATCTAATACCCCATTTGTGAAAAATCATATTTCACTCAATAATAAACACACACAAAGCTTCACATTTATTCTTTTCCTAGGTGTGATATTTTTCTAGTGACCCTTCTTTCCACATTCAAAAATGATATCATTAAGTTGCCATGCTTTCCCCTTGTCCTTTCTCTTATTTGAATGGTATTTTGATGGAGATTTTGACTAAGCATGCTTTTCATTTACTTTCCATATATTAACCTAAGGATGAAGTTATTTTCACACTTTGACTCCTTTTCGACATACTGAAGTACTGTGAGATGTTTTGTAAGGGACATATCTTTGTAGTTTATATTGAAATTAACAGAAAATATGGAGAATATATGATGAATTGATTCAATAATTATATTTGTGTTTGGTTATTTAGATATTTAAAACCATATAACCTATATATGCTCAATGTAACCAATGAGTTTGACTATGTGAGGCCAAACTAGTGCACCTTATCAAAACATTCTATAAAATTGCACCTTAAATATCTTAAACTCGTACTATCTATCTATCTTTTAATATATATACCGCAATTATATTAAATAATTCTATTAGAATAATTTTATTAATGTGACTTAAATAGTTCATTAGAAATGGATGAAAGTATTAAACACTGAACATTGATTACATTGATCATGTTTTCATCATAGATAACAGTCTCTTTATCACTTGCCTCCACTATATGAGGATTAGGTAGTAAAAATTATAGCACATATGATTTTCATTTGTAGTGCAACACAACCTATAATCATTTAAACCATTCCTAGAATTTAATATCGATGAGGTGCTAATATTTTTCTAAGATGGATCACAGGGATAATGTTTCTGATAGAAATTCTATTATTCTATAATTATAAAATATTATATTATTAGTAATCCACTTGATTTCAATTTATACTAGACATAGTGGATAAAATTTTATTAATACTCCCACTATTTTATAAATCACCAATATCCCTCACCATTGGACATGAAATGTATATTTACTTAAACATTATAGTGGAAAGAATTTATATTACCCTTCTCATTTCACAAATGTTTGGTCGATCAATTAATCAAGGGTATTTAGGATTGTAGGTCATTTCCCACCATTTTATTTCAACTACTTAATCAGTTTATTGGTCTCCCAAATCAAGAAATATAAACATTTATTTCCTAAAATCATTTATCTATGATACATAATATGCAATGTGGGAAAACGTTTTTGATGTAAGTTGGTTAATTCAAACCAGAACATTTATAAGAACTCCATGATAAAAGTAATTATCTAAATGTGGGTTGGAAAAACACTTAGTTATATAATTTTTATTTTTAATCAAGTAATGGAAGGCTTGGAATGAGTTAATATTAAGTGGAGTGATTTCATTTATTATTCATTCAATTTTATTATTTTGCCTTTTACATGGATTTTTACTACTAAGTTGATTTTTATTGAGTGAATAACAATGATTTTATAAAACATTTTGACATTATACATTTATTTAAATTATTACTTTTCATATTGTTTCACTTATTTATGTGATCACATCCTCATAAAAATAAATTAAGTAATTCATATGACTTTAATACATAGATAAATAAACTACATGGTCATGATCTTTTATGATGGGTTGTTTATAGAGTTTTCTACAACCCTAGGGAAAAAACCACTATTTCATTCTTGGTAAGATTTGAATTATTTATGTTCAAACCCTAACTTCAATAACCTTGATCCAATACCGAATTTATTACTTTGGTATAAGGTGAGAAGGATCTCATCCTAAAAGAGTGATAAATTTAGTAGTATTGAAAAAATAGATACATACATGATAACCATATATTATGGAAAATTTAAAGTATATATCATTAAAACATTTTTTCGACCTTGATATTACCCACAATTTATTTTTTTATATCCTAGGTAAAAGAAAAAAAATAGGGTGAGCTCTTTTTCTTGGTATGTGTTATGTATAGAACAATCTATCATGATTAAATAACCCATAATCAGTATGTAACACCAAATAACTAAAAAAATGTCATTTACTCAATAACATGAGCTTGAAATGAACCCAAAGATAATATTAATGTAGTAATGTTGTGGATAGTAATAACTACATTCTCAATGTTGGAAATAATTAATATTTGATACCATGCATTCAGAAATAATTATATCTATTTTAATAAATCAATGTTCCAAAATACTTTAATTTATTGGTAGTTATACTCTAGAAACCCATTTAATATTTGAATATTACTTGCCTTTTGATACTTTTTATTGCAATGGGAGTTCTCTATAACTGGTCCCCTCCTTTCACTACATGTCCAATGCATTATTCATATAATTAATGATCAATTAAACTCATAGAGAGTATGACATATCAATAAATATTTGTATTCATTAAATAATATGGATTCATCATGGTCTTCCATGGATAATAAAATAAATTTCATGGTAAAACATAATATATTGAAGTGATATATGGTTTAATCAGAAAAAAATATGATAGATATTTAAGATAAATTTAATCCCAAATGAAATATTTCTAAAAGAAGTAAAATGTTTCAACAGAATTTTTATGAACACAAAATTAATAAGAGGTAAAAGAAGAAGATCAAATCATCAGAAATAAAAGTTTTTAAATAAAGTCATGTCTTTTGAATAATAAAATAAAATTGATCAGCCACATTAAAATAATATTTCTTAAAATATTTTTCTTTTAAAAACATTTCAAAACTTATAAAAGGAGATAAAAAGAATAAAATGGTTATGGTAGTGGGAAAATTTTTTCATGTCTTATAAGATAAAAAAAATAATCCATTGAAATTTTTGAAAAGAATGTCAAAAAACACCCTTTTGAAAAACATTATAAAGTTTTCTACCAAAATTTTAAAAATTCAAGCTTAACCACATTTTTATTTTTTAGTAATTAAAAAAAATTTAAAAAAATTTGAAATACGATAGACATGGAATAATAGTATATCTGATCGAAAGAGAAATGTGATTGGATTTTATTTCAAACATTTCTTTCATGATTCTAGTGCTAAATAGAGAAAATGATGGAATAAAATATAGACCCTCCTTAAAAGTGTAAAATTTAATTAAAATAATAATAATTTATAATAAATATATATTAATGTTAAATACATCAAATGGGTAGTATATACACTTAATGAAAATAAATTGTGGCATAATACCGACTATGCCTTTATATAGTGGAAATTATAATGAAAATTATTACCTCAAGTTTGAATTTCCCTATAGGCAATCTAACATAATTTATAATAAATATTGATTTATTATATTTACATAGAATAACCATATTAATTTTAATATTGTCATATACCATCCATTTATGAAATTTTTCACCTTTTTATTAACAACCATTTATTATTATCATTTTTTCGGGTGATAACTGGTTTGATTTTCATGAATATTTTAATTATGTAGACTTAGTCCTTGCATATTTACCAAGGAAAAATAAATTATATAATTTTATTAAATAAATAAATATCATATATATTAATCATATAGATAGTAAGATTCATTGATAAAATATAGAGATAGAAAAATAAATTACATCATTCATAGTCACAGTATATTATACGTACGCATTAACATTGTTTTCACTTTTTGAAAGAGGGAATAAAAAAATGTAAATAATAATTCACCATTAAAGTATAATTTTTATATAATATATATATTATATATTCACTAAATATATCATTATCACCATCTATGTAAATATAAATGAAAAACATATCAAATTACATTTTCGAGGTGGTAGTTCACAAGTACGCACAAGTGACGATATCGTTTTCTAACAGGACAGAAGGATAGATGGTAGATATGAAATTATACATTCATAAACATAATTATATCATAAATATAATATATATTAATTTTTTTATCCAGTATAACCATCCTTTTAAAATAGCGATGATGAAAAAATTACACCGCTACATGGAGAAGGTGCGTCATGTGTTTGCACGGGTGATGTTTTCATTTTTCATAAGATGGAGAAGATATGTAAAATGATTGTACCATAATAATAAAAACATATATTTATATTTATGATGCATTATTTACTATTTTAGGATGGTTAGAACTCATTAATAGGATATAAAAGAATAAATAAATTTAATAGATTTGGTAAAGGGGATTTCCTTTTATTCAACAGACTTCATTTAGATCTTCACCTATGGGACATTAGGTTGGCCTTCTAAGATGGCCAAAACCTAAAAAAATGGATAAGGATGTTCATAAGAAAATATTTCAGGGTTTTTTTTCATTATTTCTTTATTTGGTGTAATGAAAAGAGGGAAGGGGTGTCCTTTTCTATGTGAGGAGTGGGGAATTCTTGTAATTTCATAAAAATACTAATTTAATATATATTATTTTCCTCTCCAAATGGATAATAATTGATATAAGTTTAAGATAATATTATTTTGAGTCATAAAAATAACATTAAATATATTTTTTACATTTTTTGGTTATGTTTAAACCCTTACATTTTTTTAACTACTTGTTAACCCTTTTGACAATTACTAGAATATTAATTGTCCCTACATTTTGAGGGTCATGAATGATTTCTTAAGAGTAAAAAACAAAATAAATAAACCATGGTTTATGTATTAATTGATATCTCATTCACTATCAAAATATATCATTTTTATTGAATTTTAAAATATTTTGTAAAATATTATTTATTTTAAAATATCGTTAATGTCATTTTTCACACTATTTATTTAATTTGACATTGAATACATCAATGAAAACATGGAATTAGAATAAAATATTTTAAAATATATTTTTCATTGAATATATTTAAAATTCACGTAACACTATATTTCATCAATTATTTATTAATTTTAATATTTTTTACAATCATTAATTTTATTTTCTATTAATTTAACAAATACAGTTTCTGCATTATGTAAGAATTTAATCAAATTATTAAATAAATAAAAATAAAATATAAACTTTTGTGATAAAAAAATTATACTTAAAATTTTTATTTAAACCCAAAATAACATGAAACACCATTAAATTTTTTTATATATTTTTGTAAAAAAATTTAATTTTTTGATGGCTTACATTACACACAATGCCAAGTTTAAACAAGCTATGAAATGATATTATGGGATGGTTATTATAAAGACATTGGATAAGTGGGTACTACTTGTACTAAATAAATAATAATTAAATTATTTTTTATGCCTTTATACAATAAATTCATATCTTTCTAAATGATTAAAAATAAAAATTAACTCCTTTTTATGTAAATGATATATTTTTCTAAAAAAACTATTTTTATGCACAAAAACAAGTTTTCTATTAATAAATTAAATAAATAACTTTTAGTGAATTGTTTTAATGAAACTAATATATTATACATGTAATCAATTTTTTACATTCATCTAATATTTTTGAAGTCATGGAATATGAATACAATTCCATTTAATACTTAAAAATGTATTTTTTTAATATAGATGTTTCATCACATGGTGTAGTATTATTTTATTATTACTTTATTCAACTTATATATATTTAATTAGATAAAATGAATTCAATATTTGGAATCAAGATGTCCAAATTTCTTAAATATGTCCCTCTTATTTTTGGTAAATATGAATATTAACTATAGTGAAATTTATTACCCTAGAAAAGGGTAAATCGGGTTAACCTAGGTTAAAACTAAGCGATAAAGAATTAATATATTATAATAATTCTTCTTTACTGAATTTTGTTCTACCATTATAACTTTATACTAAAAATATAATTTTTTATGGGACACTTCCCCTGAAAATGACCTATATAATATTTATGTAAAAGAAAGATACAAAATATCACACTCTTGGTTTTAAATATCTCTTATTTTTTCACATAGGGAAAAATAATTTCATAAATTAACATAAGTTTCTATTTTGATATTAATATTATTATTTTTTTGATAGAAATTTCTTTCAAATTTTTATTACGTTTTAGTAATTACATACTGACCTTAAATTCTTATTCAACATTGATGCCTTATTTATCCAATTAATTAAATAAATAGGTTTTAATAAATATTAAAATTAATAGAATTTTATTAATTTAATGTGTTCCAATAATTTTTTACATTAATATAACATATTTTTGTTATTTTAAATGTTTATATTCTAATTCCAACTTTTTTTGTTTTGTTTTTAATTTTATGAATACTTTGTAAATTCGCAATAATGGTATTTTATTAAATGAAACATATTAAATTAATTAAAAATATTAAAAAATAAAATAGGAAACGTAGGATATTATATAGTCTAAAATTAAATATTTTTCACATTTATATTCCATTTTCAAGCATTTTTCTAAAGACTGAATTTGACTTATTTTAATTATTTACGAAATTCCCAGAGTGCCCCCCCAAATTATGCAAGGGAACCCATCATTTCTCTTATTCTCACAAAACAGATTATTCTATATCAACCCTACACTCTCGATTTATATTATAAAATCCCATATAAAAATTATTTATGTTCCATTTATCCTAAAATTCCAACTCGATATCCCTTAAGAGGAGATCTAAAGTAGTTGTTTTATAAAAGTGCTTATCTCCTTAACCAATCACTTTTGTTAATTATAATTATAAAACCTATAAAATTTTTATAATATTAAGTAAGTAATAAATTATAATTCTCAATATGATAAAATTTTATTATGATTATTAAACCACAATTATTCACCCCTCTTTTTCAACAAAAGCAAATTAAAATTATCACTATTGTGTAGGTACGATTTACCGTCTCCTCATAGTGACACAATTATTTATTCATTTCGATATTTTATGGATAATTTTTATGATGAGTTTAATTATTATGATATTTAATAAATAAATATTCTTTTTTAATTATAATATCATATCTAACCTCTTATCTTCCCAGCCTTTGGAAAATTATAACATCATTCATGCGTATGTGTATACCACAACCTTCACAAAGTGATGTGATTTATTTTCATTTCTATATTAATTGGATATTAATAAATATATATTTATTGAATATATATGATATATATTATAATAATTATTCTTTAAAGGTTATTTATTATTTACATTTCATTCATTTTATCCATCAAACAATGGAAACAACTTTCTTGTGTATGTATGACCTACCGTCTCCTTTAATGGTGCAATTTAATTTTCAATATTTTCATTCATGGATGATAGTAAATTTTTATATAATTAATATATATTATATTTATATAATTATTAACAATCTTGAGATTATGGAACCATAATCAAAGTACATGGACCAAAACTACAGAACCAAAATATATATGAGAATGATGAAAAACATCACCCCTAAAAGTGATTTTAATGAAGAATATTTACTAAAAATGTGGTAAATGCTTAAAATTAAATCATGGATTCTATAATATATATATTATTACCATTTAATAAATTAATAATATATTTATATTTATTATATAAGAGGTTCCAACATCTATGAAGGAAGTCAGATGCAAGGCAATGGATTTTGATCTCACTTTTACTTTTGTGAGATACGTGTCATATTCACCATTTTTTATTCATTAAGGTTAATTTACATCAAATTAATTTATTTTATGATAATTATTATAAAAGTGGGGAATATGATTCAAATTTTACAAAAATCATTAGTGGATTTATATTATAATCTAATCATGTATCATGATTGTATATGGTTATGTTTTGATGGAAAAATCATATGATCTATCACGAAAAAACTAATGAAAGTTTTCTTTTCTAGTTATTTCTTTTGAATTAATGATTCATTTAATTTTTCTCACGATATGTAATCAATATAATAAATTATTTTTTATTTAATATCTAATTCATTTATCTCCTCGATCAAAGATCATTTTCTTCATATCCACATTTACTAAAATGTTTTAAATAATGCTTTTAATAATCTCATTGGATTGTTTAATGAAGTTTTTACAATGTTTTAATTTTTAAAAAATTGTTTTAAATGAATATTCTTATTTTACTCTTGTTGAGGTATGTTTTTTGTTTTCTTCCAAAAATTTGAATGAAATGATTGCTTTTAAGTTATATGAAATGAATAGAGTTTCCCGCCATTATTAACACTAAAGTTTTTGAAGATTACAAAAATAGTTTCCAATGTTATTTGCTAAGAAAATTTTTTCCATAATATTTTAAAAAAATATATTTTAAAATTGATTTTCAAAATGGAATTTATATTTTTGTCAATAAATATTTCAGTGATCATTGAAATAAATTGTTATATATGATAAAATAATTTGATGATAATTATGATTTACTGGGGATATGACTCAATGGTACAATATTTATTCTTTATTTGGGTGGTCAATGTATATATTTATGGGATCTTGATGAAAAACATTTATTTTTCTTGGGTTATGCTATGATGAATTTATGAAATATATATACGAAACCCATTTTCAATTTATGGGTTATAATGTGACTGTAGGATCGACATAATGATGTAGCTGTTCAATATACAAGAGGGGGTGAATTGTACACTTTAAAAATTTCCTTAAACAAGGAAGGATCTATGTTTAAAAAAGTTAAACTAAGCCAATTCACAACACCTCTAACACCAATTGAAGGATTGGGACAAATTATGAAGTTACAAACTTCTAGCTCTATACACTTGCTTTAATTGGGAAAGTGATCTCGAAAAACCAGTTCTGGAAATATGGATCCCGAAAATGAAACTTTACCAAAGTTTACAATATGAGATTCTACCTTAAAGAGTATAGAGTATAACTGAATTAGAGTACACAAGTGTAAAAAAGTATAATATGGTTATACTTTCATAAATATAAAAATTGCATCGGAAAAGATAAACATGTAACAAAAACAAGTAACAAGATATAAATCTTTTAACCCTAAGAGATGGGTATCCAACAACCTTGGATAAAGGTCCCTTGATTTATACTTTCAAGAATGTTTGTCTTACCCACACTTGGGTAAATCCTTGATATGAAGATCGGAGTCTCTGTCATGATATCTCTGAAAGCCCTCAACTTCAAGGTAGTTGGAACCTATGTCTTCCTCAGCAAGGAAGCCCTTGAACCTCAAGGTAGTTGGAACCTCTGTCTTCCTATCCCCGGAATCCCTCAAATGTAATCACCAACATTCGGAGTCACACGAGGAAATCTGAACGAGCAGTTCAGTACGCACAAGGCATGAAAAGCTTCTCTCTAGAAATCACCTTGACAGTGTGTGGCCTCTAGAGTGATCAACTTTTTATTGAGCTCTTTCAAATGAGATCCTATTTATAGGTTCGGTAGTAATGGTCGGCTCCATCCTCCAATGATCATATTTTCCTTAAATTTCAGAGGGACCCATACATGTGTCACTCAACCCACTATTAGTTAAAAACAGAATGGATGACATCGTTTTAATACAAAACATGTGTAACTAAAAGCACAACATCATTTCATAACAATCTTATCAAATCGGAGAGTAAGTAAAAAGTTCGGAGTCTATCAAAAAATTATATTCGGAATCTATATTACAAGGATATTCAGATTCTGTTTATCAGAAGAATTCAGAGTCGAATTTCATAAAAGATCGTATCCAAAATTCATAATCATAATTCACAACCAGAATTCATAATGAGAATTCTGCACTGAAATTCGTAATGTGAATTCGTTAGAGAATTCGTAATGAGAATTCATCACAATATTCAAAATGAGAATTCATCACAGAATTCGTAATGAGAATTCATCACATAATTCATAATGAGAATTCATCACAGAATTCATAGTGACAATTCATCATCATAATTATTAATGAGAATTCATAACAGAGTTTGTAATGGGAATTCGTCATCATAATTCGTAATGAGTATTCTGCATTAGAATTTGTAATTTGAATTCGTCATCAGAATTCATAATGAGAATTAATTACATAATTCGTAATTAGAATTCATCATAGAATTCGTAATTAGAATTCGTCACAGAATTCATAATGAGAATTCATCGTAGAATTCGTAATGAGAATTCATCACAGAATTTGTAATGATAATTCATTATAGAATTCATTATGAGAATTTGTCATAGAATTCGTAATGAGAATTCATCATCAGAATTTGTAATGAGAATTCATTAAAAAAAATGGAATGAGAATTTTTATCCTGTAATAGAGTTCTTCATATCTAATAATTATACGATTCCGAGAATATATATATGAATCTGATTTTTATACATAAGTTAAATGTTGATATGAACAATGAGAACAAGAAATTGGTAAATTTCCATAAGGAAATCTTCCTTATAGAAATAAAACAGGGGTAAAAACAAATTTTTTTAAAGATAAGGTGTTTGTGATTTTCAAAAAAAGAAGAAATGGGAATGTCATAAGGAAAAACTTATTGACTCAAAAATCTCCCCCTTTTTTGGAAAGCACAAACATCCTTACAAAAAAGTATATAATAGCTTATAATAAATTTCTAGACTTTGAAATTGAAGATTACCTCCCTTTGACTATGGATGATAATGAATATGACTAACTCCCCCTTAGGCTTTGGAACTCCAAGGATCATATTATAGATTTCCAGAATGGAATTTCCATTATCATAAGAATGAAAACCTTCGTAATGAGAAGCTTCTCCTTACTTAGGGATAGTTCTTCTTTACTTAGAATGTTTTCTTCTCCCTTTTAGGTTCTTCCTACTCCCCCTTTTGAGTAATTTTGTTTTCTCCCCCTTTGTAATTTTCCAAAAGAATTGGGGGAATAGAAAAGATAATAAAGTACCTGAAATATAAGTTCATGAAACCAACTAAAAGGCAAGTAACCAAAATTTCATTAATATTCGAAAAAACTAGTATAAGGAGAATAGTAAAACAAAAGATCAGAGTGGTCTATTTTGATTATTTTTCCTTGGGCATAAGCCTTTTGACAATTGTCTTCAGCTTCTTCATTTATTTGTGTTCCTCCTCCAATTACTTCTCTAAAGCAATGATTCTTGCATCTTGAACCTCCATTGCCACTTCCTGAGCTTTAAGAGCATCATCTTGCTTTACACCCTTTCCTTACAATTGAGTCCGAAGATCATTTTCTTCCCTGTAGTACTAGACAAGAGAGCTTAGCTTCCCATTCAGATCTTTGACCTCCTACATCCGAACATCCTGCTCAAGAGTTAACTTCTTCTCAAAAGAATTTGTAAGATCCTTGATTTTAGAGTCTTCGGTATCAAAAGAATCTTTATCATGTACTTGGAATTGATCAAGCTCTGCCATCTCTTGAATACTTTTATTAGAAAACTTGGTTATCTTATTTCAAGAAAATCTATGATCAGCATAATTGATAAGAATGTTTTTATGGTCAGCCTAAAGCTTAGTACATGTATCCCTCACCATGGATACAGAGTCCGAATTTTGGTTTTTGCTATGCTGAATCATCTGGCATCTGGATTCTATTGCTGGAAAAATCAGAAAGATGTCCACCATCTTCTTTAGAGACTGATCAATAAGTCATGTCCAAAGAAAGATGACTCTGAATCTGATATTCTGGATGGGGATGGCTATTCCTCTAACTGTATTAGCTTCCTTTTGGGTGATCCTCCAGCTTCTTTCCTTATTATAATATATTTTTTTGGAGTGTCAAAAACCACTTTCTTACCTTTATTAACTTTGGGAATATTCTGTTCATCAGGAGATTCTTTCTCACTTTCTGAAATTTGAAAAATCTCACCTTCATCAACATTCTCCTTCCCTGCTCCAGCTTCAACATCCTCAGGATGTATAAAGTCATGATTGTGACTTTCTTCCTCAGACAGCTTGTTCACTTCTTTTTCAGCATTCTCATAAACTCTATGAGTAAATATTTTTGAAGATCCGTCTTGGGATGTTCGGAGTGAAACATTTTCAGAAGCACTATCCTTCTCATGATAGTCTTCAACTTGTTTTATTACATCACCAGAGCTACCACTACTCTCTGCTTGCTGGATGTCTTCAACAACTTGCTGAACTCTACGCATCAAATCCTTATCAGCTTTCTTCTTTTTAAATTTTCCGGAGTCTTCTCACCTGGAGTTTCAGGAAAACCTTCAACCAAGATGGATTTCAAAATGGGTAAATTTTCAGATGCTACTTCACTGGCCTTTAGAAAAGATTGAACAACCTCTGCCTCTGACATCTTCTTTTTTAACTTCTTCTCTTTGTCTTTATTTTCAATTTCATCCACCGCTTTCTCTTTCAATGCCTTGGCCTCACCATGGTCCAATCCGATTTGAGGCTCCACTTATTTTCTTTTATCTTTATCTTTCCTCCACTTGTAAACTACCTCATCTGGATAAACCATTAATTTCTTGGGTTTAGGGGGTGCGGATTGAGTTCCCTTAGACTTAGGGGTTCTCTCAGAAAATTTCACTTCCTTCAATTTCCTTTTCTTCCAAGATTTCATTGATGGTTCCAGAGTTTGTTGATATTTCTGAGCTTCCCCATCCTCTTCCTCTGGTAATGAATAGAATTTTCTAGATTCAACAGAAAAGGCCATTTTCATCCTCTTCAACATATCATCACTAACAAGCATTACCTTGAAATTCCTTGGCTTGGAAGTCCAAGCAACTTTAAACAAATCAAGACACCTGATAATAAGCTGGGAAAGCGAGGCTAGATACATTATAATCTGAGCATTCGAATTCCATTCTTTAATATTATTAACTATTATCAAAACATGCCTCATCAAATTCAACTTCCTTAGATTTACCAATAAATCTTGGATATAAATGTCACTTTTCTTGAGGTTATCTTTATCACCCCTTCTCGGTATGAAAAAACATTGTACCTACAGCTGTAGAATCTGATTGTTCGAAGAGAGATGAGAAATCTTAGCGGTCTTAACATCTTTAAGTCCAAGTCATTATCTAGACTTGACATTATTGAATCTTCCTTGCTTATATGGCAGCTTGTGTGAGCAAAATTCAGCTTCACCATTATATGATAATCCTACCCAGTTTGAAACCTTGGTGTAAGAAAGATAGTAAGTTTTCTCATAAGACATCAAATAAAATTTTTCTCTGCCATCTTCTTAATAGAAGGAAACAAACTCATAAATTTCTACCATAAAATTTGAATACACCAGATCCTGATTCGCTAACTTTGATAAGCATACATTCTCCCATCCATTGAGCTTGATGTTCTTAGATATAATAAAATAATACTGGTTGAAATTCGGATGCACCAACCTATCCCTGTAAATTTGCACACATAGAAATGGGTTTCCCAGTTGACATAACATGAGAAGTGGCTTCTACAGACATCTAGAACAAAATGCTTCTGAAGAAATCAGAACGGACTTGGGAACGATCGGAGCGGCCTTAAGTAAGAAAGACAGAGCTTCGAGATGAAAAAGCTTGAAATCTGATGTGGGAAAACCCTCAGGTGTCCCCTTTATATAGGCGTTGTAACGATGGTTCATCTTCCACGATAGAGCGAACGGTTGAGAAATTTTGAGATTTTATCTGACAGTTGAGAAACAATCTAAAATAAAAGCTTGACTCCGATATTTTGAGGTTTTAATAAAAACATTCGGATTTATGAAAGCTAGAATCCGAAAAATTTAAAAACACATAAGAAAATACCATCAAGTAAAATATGATTACAAAGACTTATGTAAATCATATCATTCTGATTGGCTTGAATGATTTTTCATTATAGGTGACATTCTTCTTGAAGAACATTTGACTACGAAAATCATACTACGAAAAACTCTGTAAAAAAACATGTGTACGAAAATAATTCATTATGATAAAAAATCTCAGTACGAAAATATCATTATGAAAATTCTCATTACAAAAATTTCATTACAAAAATTCTCAGTACGAAAATTTCATTATGAAAGTTCCAGTATGAAAAATTTATTACGATAGTTATAGTATAAAAATTTCATTACAAAATATTTGAAAAGATCATTATGAAAAATTTTCAAAAGCTCATTACAAAAAATTTTCAAAAGCTCATTATGAAATATTTTCAAAAACTCATTACAAAAAATTTTCAAAAGCTCATTACGAAAAATTTTCTAAAGCTCATTATGAAAAATTTTCAAAAGGTAACAAACAAATGTATGCCCCCTATGAAAAGAAGTTTGTTACTTTAAAGTGATTGTTTCAACAAAAAGTTAATGACAAAATATTACCTTATGGTTATCATTCCTAACATCTTTTTAATGTATTCAAATCTATCGGAAGATAAAGATTTTGTGAAAATATCAGCAAGTTGATCTTGCGTTACAATAAACTGAAGAATGATATCTCCTTTTTATGTGTGATCCCTATGAAAGTGATGCCTAATATCTGTGTGCTTCGTATAGGAGTGATGTTCAGGGTTTTTACTAAGGGTAATGGCACTTGTGTTATCAAACAAACACCTGAGTCTTTGTAAAATTCAAGCCATAATCTGTGAGTGTGTGTTGGATCCACAACACTTGAGCACAACAACTTCCAGCTGCTACATATTCAGTTTCAGCAGTGGGGACTGCTAAAGAGTGTTGCTTCTTGCATGAACAAGAATCTAATGAATCTCCTAAGAAATGAAAAGTTCCAGATGTACTCTTTCTATCCATTCTACATCCACCAAATTCAGCATCTGAAAAACTCTTTAAAACAAAATCATTTCTAGAAGTATAAAATACTCCTAAATCCATGGTTCCCTTTAAGTAGCGAAAAATTCTTTTTACTGCCTTTAAATGAAAGTCCTTATGATTGGATTGATATCTTGAACATAAGCATATTGAAAACATCAAGTCTTGTCGACTAGCTATGAAGTAATGTAGACTTTCTATCATACCTCTAAATGATGTTTGATCAACTGGTTTTTCCAGCTTCATCAAGATCAAGTGTGTTTGAGGTACCAATAAGAGTACTTATACTCTTAGTGTTGTCATACCCATAATTTTTAATAAGATATTTAATATACTTATGTTGGGATATGCAGATTCTTTCTGGTTTTTGGGAAATATGAAAATCAAGGAAAAATGTTAACTCACCCGTCAGACACATTTCAAACTCAGATTTCATTAGATTCTCAAATGAATCAGTAAAAGATTGTTGAGTTGAACCAAATAAAATTTCACCAACGTAAATTTGAACAATAAAAACATTTTTCTTATCTCTTTTTATAAAAACGGTTGGATCTTCATTTCCCTTAACATAGTTATATTGAAGAAAAAATCATATAAGTTTATCATACCAAGCTCGTGGGGCTTGTTTAAGGCCATAAAAAGCTTTGGAAATTCTAAAAACATGATTAGGATGTTTTGTATCTTCAAATCCACGAGGTTGTCCAAAAAAACTTCCACTTGGACATAACCATTAAGGAAAGCACATTTCACATCCATTTGAAAATTTTTAAAATTGAATAATGCTGCAAAGGAATGTAAAATACGAATAGATTCATGTATATCTACTGGAGCATAGATTTCTTTATAGTCTATTCCTTCTTGTTGATTATGGCCTTTAGCAACCAACCTAGCTTTATTTCTAACAATGACTCCATTTTCATCACACTTATTTCTCAAAACCCATTTTACTCCAATAACAGATGTTTCCTTAGGTATTTCACCTAAGGTCTAGACTTTATTCCTTTCGAATTCATTTATTTCATCTTGTATGGATTTTATCCAATCCTCATCACCTAAAGCTTCATTAGGGCTTTTTGGTTCTAATTGGGAATGGAATTATAGATGTTCTACTTCTTTTCTTAAGAAACCTCTAGTCCTTACAAGTTGGTTCACATCGCCAATGATACTATCACTGGGATGATTCTTTAGAAACGACTGGTCTGGATTTTGTAAAACTTGTTCATCAACATCGGGTAGGAAATATTCTAAGGTAAATGTTTCAGAAGTATCTTCTTGAACATTTTCCTTATCATAAAAACTTTCTATCATAGGTAAACACATCCAAGGATGTAGGTTGGGATAGTTTAAAAAAAAGGATTAGACTCATCAAATTTTACACGTACTGTTTCTTCAACAGTACAAGTGTTTTTGTTAAAAACACTATAATCGTTAGAAGTTGTGGAGTATCCTAAGAAAATTACTTCATCAGATTTTGGTGTGAATTTGTGTAAGTTATCTTTTGTATTCAGGATGAATACTTTGCAACCAAAATCCTTAAAGTAGGAAAGTCTAGGGTTTCTACCGTTCCATAACGCATAAGGATTTTTATTAAGAAAAGGTCTAATTAAAACTCGATTTATAGTATAACAAGCAGTACTTACAGCTTCATTCCAAAAAAATTTCCAATGGAATACTCACTCCACATGGTTCTATTTATCTCTTGAATTATTCTATTTATTCTTTTAACAACAACATTTTGTTTTGGAGTTCTGGGTACTGGGATGTTTTGAGTAATACCTTTTCTACTACAAAAAGATTCTAAATCAAAATTTTTAAATGTTCTTACAAGATCACTATGAATAGTTTTCAATAGAAGGTTTTTCTCATTTTTAACATGGGCTCTAAAACTTTTGAAATAAGAAAAAGCATCATACTTCTTTGCTAGAAAATAGACCTATGTAAATCTGGTGTAATCATCAAATAGAAAAAACACATAGTATTTTCCTCCAATGCTTCTAGTTTGTGTTAGACCAAAAAGATCCATGAGCACTAACTATAACGCATCAGTTGTTGAGACTTCACCAATTGATTTAAATCTATATTTATGTTGCTTGCCATATTGACAAAGATCACAAACATTAGAAGAATCAAATATAATCTCTAGTAGATCATTAACTAGTTTATTCTTAGATAGTTTACATAAGTTTATAAGGTTACAGTGACCTATTCTTCTATTCCATAACCAAGAGGGATCTTCCATTGCACTAAGGCAAGGTAAGTCTTGGTTCCTAAGATCTTTTAAGTTTAGTGTGTAAACATTCTCTTGCCTATCGGCAGAAAGGATAAAATCTTCCTTGGAATTGTGTACCAAACACTTATCAATCCTAAAATTGACAAGGTATCCTTAATAACATAATTGAATTATGCTGATGAGGTTGTGATTAAGACCTTTAACAAACAAAACATATCAAATCAGGGTTTTTCCAAGAAGAAAAATATAACTTATACAAACAATTTCTCCCTGAACATTGTCTCCAAAAGTTACTTTTCCTCCTTTCTTCTTGATAATATTTTCAAAATAGTTTTTGATAGCAGTCATATGTCGAGAACATCCACTATCGATGTACCATGTATTGATGTTGGTACATTCCCAATTTTCTTGAAAATAAGAAAAAGTTAGGTATTTGGAATCCAGAATTGCTTGGATCCGGAAATGTCAGAAAAAAAATTTTTGGGTACCCACATCTTGTTATAAAAATAATCCATATGAAAACCTAAAGATTGGGTTTTGTTGAAAGAACAATTCTTTTCCCAGTGACCACCACATTGACACTTGGTACAAAATGGGGCCCTTTGAGGAACTAATTAGTTGTTACTAAAAATTGGTTTAGCATGGGTTTAACCAAATCCGAACTTGTTTCTTAAAGGCCGTATTTGTGAATACATCTTATCAAAATTTTGTTTACCTAAGGTAATGTTAGACAAACACTTCTTTAAGGAAAGTATTTTGGACTTGAGTTTTATAACCATGTTTTTATCTTCAAAATCATTAGATTTGGAACTAGAGCTAGGCTCGAATACACTTTTCTTAGAAATTACTTTTTCAAGATCTTTAGAATGTTTATTATTCTCGGAATTTACTCCCTTAAGACCTTTTGAAATTATTATAAAATTAGCATTTTTCTTATCAAGATCTTTAGAAAGATCTGATATTTCCTTTGTAATAATTGTATTCCTAGAATTTTTCTTATCATTTTTTTATTGAGTTTTGAATTCTCAATCTCAAGAAGTTCAAAAAACCTAGGAACTACTTCATAGTTAGTTAATGTATTATGTTCATCAGAAGAGAATTCTTCATCCGAATAGGTATAATATTTACTATCATTATAATTTAAAGAAACATTGTTCAATGATTCAGTATTGTGTACCTTAGCCATAAACAATGATTCTTAATAGGTAATCTAGCTATAAGACCAAGATTCTTCTGTCCAGAAGATTCATAATCCGAAGATTCATATGTAGAGTCACCACCACTATCACTCCAAGTATCATTAGATTTTAGAACATTCATAGATTTAGCTTTATCATACTCCCTCCTATTTCTTTTATAATGCCTCTCTTTCCATTCATTCTTCATGAGAAATGGACAATCAGGTCTTATGTGTCCATCTCTCTTACATTCATAGCATGTGACTTCTGAATATTTCTTATCTTTCTTTTCCTTCTTCTTATACTTGGCTTGGAAATTTCTTTGTCTAGATATCATGTTCATCCTTCGAGCAAGATTTTATAATTCATTCACTGATACTTTACTCTCACTATATTCAGATTGGATAACAACCTTCTTATATTTGGATCTAGTTACTCTCTCAGGAGTCTTAGCTTTCATGCGATTTGATGTTGCAGTAAAAGTAATAGTACCATTCCCATTCTTCTTTTTGATGTTGTCAGTATCTCTCTTCATCTTTGTTTCATGTTGAAGAATCATTCAAAAAAGGTCATCTAAGGAAATTTGAGTGACCTTCCTATTCTCATCAATTGATCTTCTCTTTGATTCCCACTCATTGGGCATAATATCAATGATCTTGTCAACAAGATCTTCGTCATCCGGACCTTTTTCTCCAATATATTTTTAGATATTCATGATATTCATAAACCCTTATTTCACCTTATAAATAGGTTCTCCAGAAGGAAAGATAAAACCATGATAATCAGCTCTAAGAATTGCTCTTCTGGTCTCAATCACTTTTGATATACCAAAATGTGTAACTTCGAGTTTCTTCCATATACAGTTAGCTACTTCAGAAGAAGAAATTTGGCTATATATATATTCCTATTCATTGAACATAGTAAATTATTGTGTACCTTATAGTTTAATTGATAATCATTATTCTCTTGGTTTGTGAAATTCTAACTTCCTTACCAGGAATTTGATAACCTTTAGTAAGCATAACAAAATTTTATACTCTAGTATTGATAATGAAAGTCTTCATACGATATCTCCAATACTCATAATCATTGCCATCAAAAATTGTTGGTCTTGTATGATTTAATTTTTCGATGGAACCAACATTGATTCCTGTCATCTTAAAAAATCTTTCTACACAAAAACATGTTAATGAAAAAATTTGGATTCAAGGAGAATATTCTTAAGTAAGAAAAAATATAGAAAAATGAAAAAATGAGAAAGAAAAACTTATATGTGAGTATAAGTATTTTAGAGACCTGTTGTGATACCAATTGTAGGATCGAAATAATGATGTAGATGCTCAATATACAAGAGGGGGGGTTAATTGTACACATTAAAAATTTCCTTAAACAAGGAAATATCTAAGTTTAATAATGTTAAACTAAGAAAATTTACAACACCTCTAACAACAATTGAATGATTGGGAAACTGTATGAAGTTAAAAAACTTATAGCTCTATACAGTTGCTTAAATCTAGAAAGTGATTTCGAAAAATCGGTTCCGGAAGTATGGATCCGGAAAATGAAACTTAACCAAGGATTACAATATGAGATTCTACCTTAAAAAATATAGAATATAACTGAATCAGAGTACACATGTGTAAGGAAGTATAAGATGGTTATACTTTCTTAAACATACAAATTACAGCGGAAAAGATAAACTTGTAACAAAAACAAGTAACAAGATATAAATCTTTTAACCAAAAGAATAGGGTATCCAAAAACCTTGGATAAAGGTCCCTTGATATGTACTTTCAAAAAAAGTCTGTCTTACCCACACCCGGGTAAGCCCTCGATACAAAGATCAGAGTCTTTGTCTTGTTATCCCTGCAATCTCTCAACTTCAAGGTATTTGGAACCTATGACTTCCTCATCAAGGAAGCCCTCAAACTTCAAGGTAGTAGGCACCTATGTCTTCCTATCCCCAGAAGCCCTGAAATGTAATCATCAATATTCGGAGTCGCACGAAGCAATCTGAATGAGCATTTTAGTATGCACAAGGCATGAAAATATTCTTTCTCTAGAAATCACCTTGACAGCGTGTGGTATCTAGAGTGATCAAATTGTTATTGAGCTCTTTCAAATTAGCTCCTATTTATAGGCTCAGTAGCAATGGTCAGCTCCCTCCTCCAAAAGTCATATTTTCCTTAAATTTCTGAGGGACCTGTACATGTTTCACTCAACCAACAGTTAGTTAAAAACAGAATGGATCACATTTTTTTATAACAAAACATGTGTAACTAAATGCATGACAGCGTTTTATAACAAAATTATCAAATCGGAGTGTAAGTAAAAAGTTCAGAGTCTAACCAAAAATTATATTCTGAGTCTATATTACAAGGATATTTGCATTCTGTTTATCAGAAGAATCTAGAGTTCAATTTTATAAAAGTTCGTATCCATAATTCGTAATCAGAATTCACAACCATAATTCATAATGATAATTCTGCAATGAAATTCGTAATGAGAATTCGTCAGAGAATTCGTAATGAGAATTCATCACAGAATTCGTAATGAGAATTCATCACAGAATTCGTAGTGAGAATTTATCACAGAATTCTTAGTGAGAATTCATCACAGAATTCGTAATGAGAATTCATCACAGAATTCGTAATGAGAATTCATCACAGAATTCCTAATGATAATTCATCACAGAATTCGTAATGAGAATTCATCATAGAATTCGTAATGAAAATTCGTCATCAGAATTCATAATGAGAATTCATCAAAGAGTTCGTAATGGGAATTCATCATTAGAATTCGTAATGAGTATTCTGTATTACAATTTGTAATGGGAATTTTCATCAAAATTCGTAATGAGAATTCATTACAGAATTCGTAATGAGAATTCATCATAGAATTCGTAATGAGAATTCATCGCTGAATTTGTAATGAGAATTCATCATGGAATTTTTAATGAGAATTCATCACGTAATTCATAATGAGAATTCATCACAGAATTTGTAATGAGAAATCTTCATAGAATTCGTAATGATAATTCGTCATATAATTAATAATGAGAATTCATCATTAGAATTTGTAATGTGAATTCATTACAGAATTCAGAATGAGAATTTGGATCCAGTAACAGTGTTCTTCATATCTAAGTATTTTACAATTCTAAAAATATAGATATGAATTCAATTTTTATACTTAAGAAAAATGTTGATATGAACAATGAAAACAATAAATAGGTAAATTTCCTTCAGGAAATTTTCTTTATAGAAATAAAACAGGGGTAAAAATATATTTTCTTAAAGATAAGGTGTTTTTGATTTTCAAAACAAGAAGGAATGGAAAATTCATAAAGAAAACCTTATTGAATCAACATTGACGATAAGATGAATGCTTTATGATCTTATATCCCACACATATATATGGTTTTCATAATGTGATGGTGGTTATGTTATAACCCAGGATAGTGTTTTCATTATAACAATTGATGGTGGTTACTTTATAACCATGGATGGGGTTATGATGTAAACCACAATAGTATTTACATTATAACCCAATATGGTGGTTATGTTATAAATATTGATTATTGTTACATTATAAAAATTGAAAGTGGTTATATTATATCCACATATTATGGTTAAGTTAAATCCATGGGTGGATCAGATATATATCTACCCCAAATGTATTGGGTAAATATTGATATCTCATGAGATAAATATGTTCTGAAAGCGGAATGTACCTAATTCTGTAAGGTACTCTATCCAATATTATAGTCTTGAGAGTTAAAAATGACTACTATGATATTTTTAAAGAGTGAACCCAATCCACTATGATATTCATAGTATTTAAACCTTGACTAATAAAGGATTTTGATTATGTGATTATATGTATGAAAAAATTCTACGTACTATTCGAATTTTATGCTCTCTGGGATTGTGTTCTTTGATTCCATTGTTACTCATATATTAGGAACAGACAATTTTTATACATGAACTATGATTATGATCTTTTATTTATAGGGTATGGTTTTCAAATTTGTTTCGCTTGTTCTCATATCCTTATACACATGTTATGCATAAATGATCATTGATATCTTCCATGTTTACCCTTACTGAGTATCAGAGTTCACCATTTATTATGTTTTTTCCCCCATATACGATGAATGGTTTTGGGAATGATATCCTAATAAATGGTTCTAATTGGGACGGAATTAATGGGAGACTCTTATAAACCAGTTTTTTATATATCTATGTTTCCAATGATACTAGACATATACAATTTTTTCATGTCTCATTATTATATATAATGAATATTCATCTAATAAGATTTAATATATCAATATGAAAATTATGGGTTCACATATTTGGTATTATAGATATTTTAAGTTAAACATTGGAAACTAAGATTACATAAAATTAGTGAGAAACCTCAGAATAAGGCTATGTATATGATAAAATTAAAAATTAAGCCCTATATTTTAATAAAATAAGTTACCATGATTTAGATGTCCTCGAAATTATTTTTCATGAATATGTGGTCCCCCATAATGATTATTATTTCTCACATTGTTCTTTTCAGTCTTATTGAAAGGATTGAACATTAATTAATCTTTTTTATAAGGAATGAAATAGAAAATGTAATGATTTTATTCCAGTACAACAAAATATTTTGGGATATCGAATTAAAAATATCATTTTTGGGCTAACACAATCTTCTCAAGCTGTTAATCATGCTAATATTACAAATGAGTAAAGTAGTAAACAACATTAAATTTACTCTTTCATGGAACAACATTCAACTTTTTTTTCATGTTTTTATTTATGTACATGTTTTTACTAATTGATTGGTACCACTACAATGATATTAATTGTTCTCAAATGATTGGTACATGAAAAATTCATATGGTTTTCTATTGTTTCTAAAGATAAAGAGATCAATTTTGGAATCTTATAAAGAACACGAGACAATAGGAAGAAATTGACTCCATGGGGGAAGAAATAGTTTAATATATTCTTTTTTAATATGTAATTTATTTATATTGGTCAGATTAAAAAGGAGAATCAATTATTTTAGATAAAGTAGAAGTATTATGAATTTTTTTTATACCTATGAGTTATATTTTACAAGACATGTGTGGTACTCTTCTAGTGTATCATTTACCTTAAAAGTAATCAAGATAAATTCTTCAGTGGAATACCAGAAAGTCTATGAATGGAGTTATCCATAAGGTAATTTAGTAGCTATGAAGGCATCATTAGATGATCCATTATGGTGGATATGGATAAGGGAGTTACCCATCAATGTCATAGTTTTGACAAGAATGAAATATACAATTCAATGAAAATTCTAAAGACCATAGAGATGAAAATATTTTACTGTCCTTTGTAATCAATGTTTGGAATAAAACATAGTGGAAATTTTCTTAAGGGAATTTGTAAGTGTTTCACGTATGGAAAAGACGGTCATTGGGGAATTGAATAATGATGTGATTGGGAGAAGTTAGCTAATGATGTGAACAGAGTGAACAAACAGCAGAATGCACCACCCACACTCTATTGTATTAAATGCAAGGAGTATGGAATTATGATAACTAGTTCCAAAATATAAAGGGTAATGATTATGATTGACTTTAATAACCATTTATTCCTATTAATAAAGTCAAATATCATAACAACACAATTTATGATGAGGGTTATGATAATGGTGTCATGAAAGTTACACCTACCGTCCACTCTAGAGTTTATAGTGTCTTATTTTATTTGGTATCTACCCACTCTTTTATATCTAAAGAATTATCTAAGTGTTTCATAATACAACCTCGATGATTAGATATTGAATTAGTAATGAAATACTCTAATAGTACGATGATTTCATTTCATGTTTATGAGTTTTATTCAGATAACTTTTATAGTAAAATAAATCTAAAAAATATAATTACTCTTCATATGGTTGAATTTGATGTTTTCCTAGGCATGGATTGGCTTTATTCATACAAAAATCATAAAAATTACAAAGTAAGTGAAGTCAAGTTTGATATTTTGAATGAAACAGTGATATTTATTAGTGTGTTAACAAATATGAACTTATAATTGAAATTACATTCATTATATAGGTTATAAATCCTATTTAAAAGGGTGTTAATATAATATGGTTTCATAGAAACTCAACATGAATTTTATTCTTAATTTTTGGTAGTTTATTGATATCTTTGTAGATGAATTTTCTTGTCATCCACTGAAGCGTGAAGTTTAGTTTTTGATAGAACTCAAAATAATTTCTACACCAACTTCAAACACTCTATATATAATGTCCCGGATTTAGTTATAGAAATTAAATAGGAAAATATAGGATAATCCTGATAATGGATTCATATAGACACGTTCATCACCTTGGGGTGCACCAATTATTTTTGTTAAGAAAAAAAGATGAATAATTTTGAATTTTATTTATTATCATAAACTGAAAAAGATCACACTCATGAACAAGTATCCTCTACTCCTTGTTGATGACTTTTTGATCAACTAGATGGACCTCGGTACATTTCCATGATTGACCTTCATTATGGATATAATCAAATTCAGGGTCAAGAAGGAAGATATACCGAATATATAATTTCATAGAAGGTATGGACAATATGATTTTATAGTGATGCCATTTTGTATTTATAATTCCCCCATTATCTTCCTGGATTTAATGAATACAGTCTTTAGATATTATATTAATCATTTTGTGGTAGTCATTATGGATGATATTCATATATATATATATATATTCAAATAGTAATGAAGAGAATGGAAATAATTTTATAATTGTGTTGAATACCTTGATGAAGGAGTGGCTTTATTCAATATTTTCCAAGTGTAGAATTTTTCTGGAAAAGTTATAATATTAGTTCATATAATCTCAATTGTGTTCATATCTGTTGATACATAAAATACATAATTTAATTATCCTTGGGCCAGATGAACAAATGTGACTGAGATACAATGTTTTGTTGTATTGGATTGATATTTTCAATTCATTGTGGAGAAATTATCATGTACGTATAATGTACTAAACATGATATCTCTGAAAGGATCCACATTCCATTTGATGGAAGAATGCCAAGATAATTTCAAGGGGATGAAGATAAGTTTGGTCAGTGTACCAATGATCATAGTATCTTGTACTAGAGAAGAGTTTTTAATCGATAGTGATACATGAAATAAGGTATTGGTATGTGTTCTAATGCAGAATGAAATGGTAATAGGTTATGCCTCATTGAAATTTAATGTTCATGAGAGAATTTACCGAACTCGTGTTTTGGAGTTAGAAGTGGTAATTTTTTCATTACTATTATAGTAGAATTATATTTACCGATAAAGTGATGATATATATATTGATCATAAATGTATAAAGTATATTTTATCACATAAATAGGTTAATATATACCATAGAATTTTGTTTGAGATGAATAATTATTAAGAATGATCAAAACATTACTATCCTGTGATATTGAACAAGGAAGAATATTCTCTGAGTTTAAATATCCATGATATAAAATCAATAATGAGGATCATTAGAGATATGATATTTATGTAATTTTAAGTGAAGGATATGAAAATATTGAATGGAGGGGAAAGGTTTGATCTTTTTAAAATATGTGTTCACCCATTTATCAAATTGAATATTAAAGAGGTGTATGGAATACGTGGAACTATAAAATAAAGAGAAAAATATTACTATGCTTAACCTTCTCCATGATTGAGTAATATTTTTTAAAACCTCTATTTAGGACTCATCCATACTATATTTGAAAGATTTTTTAGAGGAATCTCGTAGTTCTTCATTCTCTTTTCATCCTAGAAGTATGAAGACATATAGATATTTGATGGTGTATTTTTGGTGTGACCCCAAGAGGAGATTTATTGTAGAGTATGTCTCTCAGTGCATTGTATGTCATCAATTTACGTCTGAGTGGAAAAAAACTAAGATGATTTTATTACCATTACTCATACCAAATGGAAAAAGGGAAAACATCACCATGTATTCTTTCATTGGACACCCCCAAAAAAATATAAAGGGTTTAATTTTGTATGGATTTTAGTAGATCACCTTAAGAAGTCAGCACCCTTCATCACTATCAAAGAATAATTCATTGCTGATGTGTCTTTCCTAAGTACATGGACCACTTTATTTATTAATAATTGAATTATGGGGAGGTACTATTATGGACACGACCTTTCTCCTTAACTATATTTAATTGAATAAATAAACCATGAACACCTTGAGAAATATCAAAGTTCCTCCTTAAAAAACTCTTTGGATGGGATCATAGGATATTAAGAATATATTTTTACTTGAGATATAATTGGGTTAACATTTTTATAATACCAAGGACAATATCATAGGTTACTAGTTTTATATTAGACTAGGAGAAAAACATTGTATTCTTTGGATAGGATCACTATGAATATTCTCTTCCTCCTTATGATTGAGACTGGTTACCTAGGGGAGACCCCATGGTTGTGATCAGATGAATGATATTATACCATGACATGAGCGATACTCGGACCCCTATGTGAGATACCATGGTAAGAATCCAAGGTTTTTTCTTTTCATCATTCAATTCCATGAATGATACATGGGATTCAATTTACGACTTGGATTGGAGGGAATCCTAAAGTGTTTGGTGTTTATAGTGACCCTAGAGTGATACTTGGGATTTATTTTTGGATAACCTTGGACAAGATCAAGGTACCTCCTATTAAATTCTAATGATGAACCTTATAGTAAATCTTGAGAATTATTAACTGTTTCCCAGGGGAATGTCCTCCAATCCGTGTTACAAGCATGGGTTTGGGTCAAACATGATGCTTGGTTTATGATGACACGTTATTACAATCATATCATATCTTTGTTGGTTCACCAATGTTCTATGACATTCCGGATTAGGATAAGGTAGGTATTCTTAACTATGATTCCCTTAAAAACTATAGATTATGTGTTTACATTTATTTATTTACTACTTAGTTGATATACCTACACATTGATATATTTTATATTCACATACATCATTTTTCATTGGACACCATTGGTGGTGGCCTATTAAGTATATATCATACCCTACATAGGTTCTATTATAATGGTCATACCTAAGAAGACATCATGTTCATTGGTTGATAGATTATTGAATATTCTATTCATTGTACAAGGGGTCTTCTGACTAAAGGAATGAGCTAGTTCATAGGATGATCATATAGATCACCCTATGGAATATTTATTATTTTCCCTTTTTAATGTATTGTATTTTATCTAAATTCTTTTATTATTTATTCTTTATTTGGTAACATGACATGGGAATTCATTTATGGTAGTATTTGGAGTTTTTCATGTTTATTCAATCAATTAAATTCTTCCACTACTAGTAATTTATTATTATAACTTTATCTGTTTTCTATTGATTCTTTATTATTACATCACTAACCACTTTGATAGTATGAGTATATTTCCCCCTATATACCTCTATGAGACCTTTACTACTAGTTGACAGCCCCTAGGATATGGAGAGGTGTGCATAAGGCAATGCAGCAGCCGGTCTGACAAATATTTTTATATTCAGTTGGGCTAGGATGTTATAAAGATATATCAGATAATTTTAAACATTATCATAGTTTTTTTTGGATGGTGGATAGGAAATGTGGAATGTGTCGATACTTGTTAAATATCTATTTTTGTAAGTGATTTACTCACCCACTAGGAAAAGTTCATGTGGCAAGGGATGGGATTATTTCTTGTGTTATTTATTCTTATAGTTAGATATTAAATAACCCAAAGCGATTGGTTTACGTTCCAATTCTTCATAATTTCTGTTTTTCATTTTATTTTACCCATGTCCTTGTATGGAATGCATATGATCATACATAAATAATTCTAGGAACATGGAGATTCACATTCCATGAATGTATCATTCCATGTTGATTGCATTTTTAGGATATTCGAGATTTTTGGATGTTCTCGATGTGTTTTTTAGCATTCTTGTTTTGTGCCATGTGAGTATTTTAGTAAAATAATTTTTTAAATAATGATTAGGTATTTCATTAGGATGATTGTTTCTATAACATGATGTGTGTTTTATTTAGTTTGTTTTCCAATAAATCATTCTTATATAATTTTAGTATTATAATTAGTAGATTTTTCTGTGTACCATTGTTGGAATTTTCCCTACTAATATAGTATCTTTCCATGTTTGATGTTATGATTTTTTGATTATTTAAATTTTTTAACTTTTACCTACTTCTTTTGATAGCGTACATAGATTTATTTTCGATATAATTTTTTTATTAAAGTTCCTTCATTAACCTAAATGATTTTCCCTGCATAGATTAATGTAGATGCCTTAACTAACCAATCGTAACGTGTTTAATCCATACACCATTGGCTTCATTGGCTCACACATATTGCTTGTGATTAAATGGGATCCAATTATCATTTTATAAAGTTTATGGGTGCTTTATGAATTGGTAAATGGAAACCTATATAATGGAACCATTATATAAATAATGATATCCCTTGAGACTACTATAAATATAGATGTTATTAATTTTTTTTCAAATGATCTAGTTTCCTTTATAAAGACTTGTACCTATTGACTGGTGTATGATGACTTGTGTGGAAAAAATTGAAAGGAACAAATGGACCCATGTAGTAATATTGGGTCATGTTTCATATAATATAACCCACTAACAGTGTTTCAAACTTTAATAAATAATTCCATTATTGTGGTTTATAGACCCAATCTTGATATAATGGGAGCCTGATAGGTTTACCTTTCACTTAAAACTTATTACATATCCACATAGGTGTATGTTTATATAATATTGGGATGGCTATTCAATTTGTCCAAATCCATTTATATAGTGAGTCATGTAGATGTATGGTGGAATCCTACTAGAACAGACTCCTCATAAATTCCAAGAAGACATGTTGTATACTTATAAGATATACATATATGATGTGTTAGTTAACTAAAATAAAAGATAAAAATTAAAGGGTGTTTCCTCTATATATTGAAATTTAAATTTTCTTTAACCTATCTAAATGAGAAATCTTATGAATGAATAAACGATTTTTAAGATGGAGTTCTAATAAAAACTCCATAATTATGATACGATGTTAGTTAAATATTTAATTACTGAATGGATGTTTGATATAACATGCCTATTTCCCTAAGGAATTAGCTAACTAAGTACCAAGAAATTTTACCTTATAACTTGTTGTTACCACTATTTATGAATTTATCCTTGAAATTATTATAAACCGAAATGAGAATTATGTTCATCACAAAAAAGGGACCCTTAGGGGTGTCCTTAGTTTTAAACCCTCGTATAAGGGTAGATTAAATATTCTCTTGAGCCAAATGATAGATGATATAGGTTACTTACTTCTTCTTAGCATGACTATGATTTAGTGTTAGAGTTTTATATTTTTTAAGGGCTTTCTGAATATATCCTCGCAATAAAAGCTTAGGTGAATAATTATGATTCATTGTTTTAGATTTCTAGTGTCATTTAAGTGCCGTTTGTTCTATGTTAGAATCTTAGATTTTAAAGGGACACCCAGTATAGATGGGTGGTTGTATGGTACATTGACACTTTCTGAGGGAATGATGATCATGTAATTATTTATTTTGTAGGTCTTTTTTCCCTTATCATTTTTCCTCTTCACTATTGGATTACTCAGGAGGTTGTTATCTTGTTTTGTAGTCATATTAGATAACTAACCCAAGACTGAATCTCCCATGTGGGACATTATATACTGATATGAATATGGATGATAAGAATATAGATAGTGCCAGGGATTTTTCATTTTTTAAAATATCAAGGTAATATCCATCAATACATGTGGTACCCATTATGTTAATGGAGTTTTTCAACAAACCATATGAGTTTGTTGAAAATTTTTTACTATTGTTTTTTTAGCCAATACTCATGGGTCAAATCTGAGGTACTGTGATCTGGGCATTAATGGGAATCTGAATCATCCCAATTCTCAGAATGATATCATAATAGGGATCAGGTATATTTACATTCTTATTGGATTGTTTTGGATTATACACATAATGTTATAGCACATGTGGATGTGACTCGAAAGGAGTGTCACACGTACATCTTAAGTAATATTTTCCTACAGTGCTTGTAAGCATCCAATATATCTCTCTTTTCAGTTTAATTCTTGTTGATGCATGTTGGAAATATTCTGAACTAGTGTTCTGGGGTCAATAGAGCATGTTCAATTGGATGAGTTCCCTTTTTTAGTAAAATATGGCTTGGACACTCCAAAAGTGGGGATCATCACACCAATCCCAGAAATTCATTTCCTTCCAAGTAGATATAACACAACCAAAAATCCCATTCAGAAATGGTTAGTAATACTTTTTAATTCTTTGATATTTTTGAGCTTTTAAATGTATTAGTTATTTAAAGAAATCACAATGATGATATGGTTGGCAGTAAAATTAACCTTCATAAACATCATTGGTTATGGATGGACTTTATGGGTTGTCATTGATTGAATCCATGGTTCCTCAGGTGGTAACAGAACCATGGTCAGGTAATAATGATATGACATCAAGTCTAGCTTTTCTTCTTCAGAAATTTTCCACCAGAGGTGGTTCGACTATTGTTTCCATTAATTGTTGGGCTACTGGTTCAAAACAATACCGAGAACTTCATCATTGAGGTAGAGGGAGTGACTTATGTCCTTTTGGGAAATCGTTCGAAATATATTATTTTAATATCGACTCAATGATTATCATCCCCCTATATTGAAATATTCTAGGTGTAATAAGGTTTAAGTGGTTATACTCTATTATAAAATTGAATGTTGTTGGAAAATGACCACTGGATGAAGTTTTAATAGATCATGTATTGTACACATAAAGTGAATCATTGAAGTATGTTGGGATGTTTCAAACACAACACAACCATTGAGACAAAATGTCCTTACCAGAGTTAGTCACGTGACAATTTCATTTTTTTCCCAACTCTTATAGAGGATGAAATTTATAAGGTGGGGAGATTGTAGCTTCCTATGTTTTTGGGCTAGAATAAATTTTTCAAAGGAAAATGAATTTACAGTTTAGTGAAAAATTTAAATTTTAAACCAACAATTGGTACCTAATTATGAGATTTAAAAAAATTAAATGTGTTGTATTTTGACATGGTTTATGTCATGAGGGGTTCTATGGGTATTCTGTTGAGTTTCAAGAGCATCCGACTTCAAAATAAAAAAAATGGCAGGAATTGGTAAGGGTGTGTGGTTTTTCTAAAACTGTGCATCCCACCAAGTAAAACCATGATGATAATCCAATATATGTGGTGGTATTTAATAGTTTATTAGTACTATGAAAGAGTTTCTACATTTCTATTTTTTCTGTAGGTGTATTTACAAAGGAAAAATGCACAATTTGTGCATGGTTCCCAAATCTGTGAACATAAATTATGAGAGCCCCCTTTCAAGGAATTAGATAATGAAACATATTTACATGGTTTGTACAACCTTTTCTGATCTTATTAATATTTTAATGACTTATTATATACTCTATTTACATATTTTATGTGAAATGTGCATAATATTTGAGAAATATTAATGTTTTAATACCACGTATGATTTTTGAGAATTTTTAGAAGTAGTCCAATTGAGTCAGTTTACTATTTAATTTATAACACCCCCCTACTGATCCAAATTGTGCGGTTATTGTTTTTTAGGACTCATAATTAAATATCCAACATTTCATTAGAAGTTATCATGGGCCAATTCTACCATTTTAATGATCAAATAGACCACACAAAAAGGCCCATAGAATCTGTGAGGAAACTGGACCATCCATGAAGATTTAATTTCTGGGATCAATAAAGAAGTTAAAATTCTTTCATTCTCCACAAAATATCGGGGGACAATGTAAAGAGTCTTGGATAAAATTTTCAAGGTCCAAATCCATATACAAAAGGCCCAAATGAGTCATTTAAACTCATCCCACCATTATGGCAGGGAAATAAACTTAGTATAGTATTCTTGGAATATCTCATGATGTAAGCATACAATCAAGCAGATATTTTATTGAATAAAACAGGGGTTATAGGTGGCTGACTATTTGGAAGAAATCATTTGTATTTGAAGGAATATTCTTTTTCCAAAATCCAATCACATTTTGGCCCACGAAAAAGAATTGATTGAAATGGACAGGTTTACATTGTTTATTAAAACCACTATAACTTTGGCTCCATAGGTCCAAATTACTCCATCTTTTGAGAGTAGTCATCAAACAGTATTATATACATCTTTTAAGGAGATATCTAGATATTCATAGTTCTGGATATCAAAATTGTCGATCCAAGTGGTGGGACATAATGGGAATGAAAACAGTCCACTTCCTTGGGTTATAAATACATCCCCCTCTTCTCCTTCAACGGAGTTGGAATTTCAAAAGAAAGGAACATCAATTAGCATGATAAAATCCTTTCTAAAGGCTTGGGAGGACCTTCCATGCTCATGTTTTTCCATGAAATACCTTTCCTCGTCTCTTTATTTCCTTTTACTTTTCTCTTCTTCCTTATAGTGATTTTGTAAATCTTTTTTTAACTCTGTTTTAATTCAAGTTTCTTCTTCAATATCTCTTATTCTCATCTAAATTATGTAGTTTAATATTAATGTTATTAAAATATTTTAAATATAGTTTAATCCCCTTCCATTATTTTTATTCCTCATTCAATAGATATTCTATTTTTAGTTATCATCATCGTTTGTGTGTGTTTTCGACGCACCACTCTTTTCTTATCCCTTTCTTTTTATTATATTCTTAATTTATCATTATAATAATTATAAAAAAAATTTATAATCATATTAATGTCTGAGTAAATATCTCATTATGGTGAGTTTTAATTTAAGGATGTTAAGAGAATGATATATTTTTCCAAATGAGTATTCTTTAAATTAACACTGTGAATGTTGGACTTAACATGTCATGGGTTAATGACATATTTTGTTTAACGTATGGATTCCATGGATTATTGGAACTATAAATACACTACCACAATAAATTAATGATCATTATTATAATCCTAGTTAAGTTAATTCTTGGATTAATACCTTAACACTTTGGAATTCCCATCAATGCCAAATTGTGACATGTGTGTTAATTTAATGCAATACAAAGCTAGGTTTGAGGATATCACAAGCTTAAATACCAAAAGATGAACTCACCCCAATATTTATAAAATTGTTAAATCAAACACCAATAATTAAAAACTTTATTTAATCTCTGCAAAAAAACCCCCCAATCAGAATACAATCAACTAAAAACATTCGACTATTAAAAAGTATCATTGTCAAGGATTCGACCAAAGTGCTGTTATACACCATAGCAGATTACGAGAACCTTGACCTGTCAGTAGGTGACAATCAAACATGCTTTCAAATGGCACCATTGTCTGGGATGGTTCATTACGTAGTCATACGTTTATTTTTATTGTAAACAAATCAAATGAAACAAATGTTTAAAAAAAATTGATAAAAATAGACAAAGAAAACCCAGCCATCTCATTAAAATCATAAACTGAAAAAAAAACAAAAAGAAAAAAACCTTATTCCTATTTCTTCCAACATCTTTTTGAATGTCCCATAGCCTCCCCAAAAATACCTATGATATTTTTGACCCTGAACTTGAGAAAGAACTTCACCAATTTAGGAGGAACATAAGAGATAATCAAATAATTCAAGAACCAGTCATTGTCCAACCAATTGAATTAGATATGGAAAATCCTAGGGAACAAACACTTAAAGAACTCGTTGACCCTGATATGAATTAACAACCTCTTGGTATTTAATATCCAAAAATAGAATCTGACTTCAAACTCAAATCGGGTTTCATTCATCTTCTCCCTCATTTCCACGGGCTAGCTGGTGAGGATCCACATCTTCAACTTAAAGAGTTCCAAGTGGTGTGATCTCCCATGAAGCCTCAAGTGGTTTTTGAGGAACAAATCAAACTCTGAGCATTCCCTTTCTCCCTAGTTGACACTATTAAATCATGCCACTACTACATTCCTCATGGTTCCATAACCCCATGGAATGACATGAAGAAACCTCTTCTTAGAGAAATTCTTTCTTGCTTCTCATACTGCTTCTATCCGAAAGTAAATAAGTTGTATTCATCAATTCCCAAGTGAAGTGCTCCATGAGTACTAGGAGAGGTTAAAAAGGCTTGTTGAAACCTACCAACACCACCAAATACCTGAAAAAATCTTTATCCAATACTTCTATGAGGGGTTATTTTCTATGGAGAGAACCCTCATTGATGCCGCAAGTGGTGGAGTTCTTGTTGACAAAACTCGTGCAGATGCAAGAGATCTCATAAGCAACATGGCTGCAAACACACAACAATTTCATACATAATCACATGCTTAAGTCAAAAAATACCACGATAATAAATCCATAGAGCTGAACATGATGATTGAGTGGATTAGTGAACATACAGGTCTTGTGCGACAACTAGATATGGCATCCAAAGCTCTAACCTCGTCTTCTCCGCAATCAATGTTTCCTGGACCTATCAGAACCTGTCGAATTTGCAAATCTCCATATCATCCAACTGACACATGTCCCCAACTTCAAGAGGATAAATCTGATTCATTTGGACCAATGGAGCTCAATGCAGCATATACTCATAGGAACACCAACCCCCAACAATCAGGTCATTTCATTTGAAACTTCATCTAACCCCACTCTAATCCCTTCTCTTCTTCCTATAACCAAGGCCTGAGGTATGGTAATTATGTCTCTAATCCCCCTCAATTCCTTCATCAAAACCCAAACCAGTTACAATATGGTCAATGTTATGGTAACTTCAAACAACCTTGTCCTTTTATTCTTCACCCTAAAAGGAACAATCCTCCTCCTGTATTCCAATATAATAGTGAGCCTTCCCAATTACTAAACCATTTCAATCACTATCCCAAGAACCAAAATCTAGGTAATCCTAATTTGGGACATGCATCTTCTTACGAAAATCCATGGGAAAGTGCAGTGGAAGATCTTGACTCCTTCACTCGTTCTAGCCTCAAGAACATTGAAACCCAAATTATTCAACATGCATCCAACCTTAGTCATCAGCAACCATCCAATTCTTCCCAACTTACAGCTCAACCATTACCCAACCCCAAGGGTAATGTATGTTCAATTGAACTTAGATTACGGAAAAAAATTTCTATGCCTAAAGATAAGTCCTCCAACCCCCTTTCAATGTTGAACTAGAAAATGAAAGGAAAAAGAAACATAAGGAATCTGAATCTATTCCCCAACCTCCTTATACTCCACATAACAACCCAATTCCTTTTTCTCAAGCCATTTTTAAGCCAAAGAAGTCCTTTAAACCTGATCCTGAAATGCTCGACATGTTTAGAAGTGTTGAAGTCAGCATTCCCCTCTTAGAATCCATAAAAATATTCCTAAATATGCCATGTTTCTTAAGGAATTGTGCACCCATAAGAGGAAACTTAGGACCTTTGAAAATGTTTCCACCCAGCAGTCTATTCCAATAAAGTGCAAAGATCCAAGGACCTTTGCGGTTCCATTCTGAATTGGATGTTATAACTTCGATGATGCACTCATAGACCTAGGATACTCAATTAATGTCATGCCCAAATCCATATTCACCAACCTTGGTCTTGGTCCCATACATCCAGTGGGTGTTTTCATTCAGTTAGGAAATCGAAGCACAGCCAGTCTTGAGGGAATAATCAAGGATGTCCTTGTTTGTGTAAATGATCTTATCTTCCAAGATGATTTCTATGTCCTTGACATGGAAGGTGAGATGAAATCTTCTCGATCTCCTTTAATTCTAGGAATAAAATTCCTAATGACAGTGAGAACCTACATTTATGTTAATTCATGCATCTTATCTGTGTAATTTACTGAACAACTAGTCAAGGTCAACATTTTACAAGCCATGCGATACCCATCTGAGGATCACTCTGCATTCCCAATCCATGCTTCTGAGTACACATCTAATTGTCAATTGAACCCCAATCCATCATTTTCATCATGTTTAAATGATAAAGGATATTGTGAATTATGTACCATGATTAAAAAAGTTATAAATTGTGATGTTGATGTCGTCCTCTCATTCATAGACTCTATCAATATAGAGGAACTTGAAAACACTCTAGAATCCCACATCAACTCTAATCTCTACTGCTCCACATTAGACAGTATTAAGAAGAAAAAATTTGAAGCAACTGAGGTCACTTCCTCCATTCCTAAGTTTTCTAGACCAAAAATGAAAGATGAGACTGATCTGAAACATCATCCTGAACACCTAAAATATGCATTAATTTTCCATGACCACTCTTATCCATTCAATATCTCTTCTTCACTTACTGAAACTGAGGAGTCCAAACTTGTTCATGTGCTAGAGGAAAACAAAAATTCCTTAGGGTGGACCATATATGACATACCAAGAATCTACCCTGCCATTTTCATGCATCACATCCATCTTGAGGAATCATCCAAACCAATTATAAAACCACAATGAAGACTCAATCCACTTATCATTGAGGTATTTAAGGAAGAGAACACCAAGATTCTTTAAGCTGATATTATGTACCAAATTTATGATAGTGAATGGGTTAGTCCAATTCATGTTGTACCTAAGAAGGGTGGGATACCTGTTGTTAGAAATGAACATGGGGAGGTAGTCACAACTTGAGTGACAAACTAATGTCATGTGTGCATCGACTGCTAAAAATTGAATGTTGAAATAATAAAATATCACTAACCTCTTCCATTCCTTGATCAAATTTTGGAATGATTAGCTGGAAATTCAAACTATTTCTTTCTTGATGGATACACTGGCTACTTCCAAACCCCAATCTCACCTCATGACCAAGAAAATACCACTTTCACTTACCCCTTTGGAACATATGCATATATGAGAATTCCTTTTGGCCTTTGCAATGCTCCTACAACAGTCCAGAGGTGTATTATAAGTATCTTTTCTGAATTCATTGAACACTACATGGATGTATTCATGGATTACTTTACCATTTTTGGTGAGTCATTTGAATCTTGCTTCAATTCATTCTCTCTAGTCCTTAAAAAGTGTGTCAATTGTAACCTTGTGTTAAATTTTGAAAAATGTCACTTCATGGTTGAAAATTGGATTGTTCTAGGGAACATAGTTTCAAAAGATGGTATTGAAGTTGATCATGCCAAAATTGAAGTGATCCAATCACTTCCTAAACCCACTTCTGTTCGAGACATCCGTTCATTCCTTGGTCATGCTTGTTTCTATAGGCAATTCATCCATAAATTCAGTAGAATTTACCTCACACTCACATGGTTTCCACAAAATTCTATCACTTTCCATTTCAATGAGCTTTTCAAGAGAGCCTTCATTGAACTTAAAATTTCTTTTACATATGCCCTGATAATCCAACCATGTTGGGAAAAAATCCCTCAAGGTAACATTGCAGCATTTTTTAGGTTGATTGTGTTTCCTGAAAAAGCATTTTTCCATGGAGAATTTTCGAGTTCTCGAGAATTTGTTGACAATCCTTGTTGACAAAGAATGATGAAAAAGGAAAGGATGATTGTAGACGCCGGAAAAGTCCGTTGTTCCCAAACGAAGCTCCGGATGCGGAAAGCGAAGTGATATTTGGAGTCAGAGGCACGTTCCGGAGGGCCCGGAGGACTTGCGCGAAATTTCAGAGGCTCGCGCGCAAAGTTGAGTCGCGGCGCGCAATCCTCCCGGGATGCGCGCAATGAGCTGGGCCTGCGCGCTATTTTGCGCGCCCGCGGCCTGCGCGGCGCCTTTGCACGCTGGGTCCTGATTCCGCGCCCGCGAAGCGAATTGCGCGCCCGAGACCGGATTCCGCGCCCGGGGTTGCCTATAAATATAAGGCGACCCCCGACGTTTTGAAGGTTGCCAGAATCCGAAGCGTCGCTCGTTCGCGCAATCCAACCCCTTCCGCGCGCAATGCCGATCTTCAGGTAACCTCCTTTCTTTCGCGCAATAGAGCCTTGGGGTCCGCCTTCGCGCGCAATCCCCTTGGCTCATTTACTTTGAATAAATTTCAAACCCTAAGGCCTTTGCGCGCAAAAGAAGCCTCTTGCGCGCAATTGCCCCCGGGTGCGCGCAATCCAACCCGATTGCGCGCACCCCCCATCTTCAAAGTGGCCATTCGTTAGAGAATGAGCCGTTGCCCCCGCGTGCTACCCGAAGCCCAGTGCGCGCAATCCCAATCATTCGCGCGTGAAGCGCTGGCCCAATTGCGCGCCAGCCCGCCATTTTGCGCGCCGACCCGCGGTTTTGCGCGCAAAGCTCCTCTTTTGCGCGCAATCCGCCAGGGTCGCCTCCCTTGACCCCCTTTGGGTACCCGCCTGCGTGGCGCCCGATGGTCTTCATCGCAGGTGCCCGCGCTGTGCGTCGTCTTTCCGTGCGGCCCCCTCTAGGCTCGCGCGAAGCGACACGGACCTACCGGCGGCTTTATCGTCCTGCATGACGCTAAACTGCACCACGTCCTGCACGACGTTAAACTGTATACGTCCAGGCTGCACGACGTTAAACTGCCTAGCCCCCATCGTCCGCGCTGCAAGACGTTAAACTGCCAAGTGTTTCGTCCTCAACACACGACGTTAAACTGTACTTCGTCCGGCAAGACGTTAAACCGTCCGCTTCGTCTTCAACACACGACGTTAAACTGTACTTCGTCTGGCAAGAAGCTAAACCGTCCGCTTCGTCTGATCCTGTGCTCTGCACGCAGGGTCTCCCCCGGTTTGGACGTGGCCCCCACCCACTCGTCTCTGCAGGGATGTCGGGATTGTCCCGCTTTTGGGACGATTTAATGGGAGTGGCTTTTCCCTGCGGGGGAAGGGTATTACAAACCCCTAGTTTCTCGTGGGAGGCTGCACATGTGTATCTCCATTGCGCCTCCCCACTGCCGAAGCCAGTAGAGGGTGTGACTGGGATCGAGGTGTCTTCTGCTTTCGGTCCAAAGTCCCTTCCAACTGAGTTTTGCCGCATCCGGGCTGCCTCAAGTGCGTAAGTCCTGACAGAATGAACTACGTGGACTTTGATCCCTGTCTTCTAAACAGGGTACGTAGGAAGCCTTCTTGAGGTCCAAGCCCGCCACCTGGTCGTCCCGGTCGTATTTACGTCGGTTCGTCCATCAGTGGACCCCTCCAGGGTTCACGCTTGCGTCGATTCACTTATGAATCCGCCCCTGTGGGAGACTGCCCGTGTGTATCTCCACTGTGCCTCCCCACAGCCCCTTTTTCCATTTATCTTCCAGCATGACGTGAAACTGTGATCCACCCGGCCGTTCCATCCCCCTCTGTGCGAAGTGGTTCGGTTCAATCCTCCGCCCGGCGGCCTCGACCTCTTCGTGAGTCGGCTTTCCAACGTCCAGCATGACGTTAAACTGTATACCCGAACTACGTTGACTTTGATCCGTGCTAACGCGCGGTACGTAGGAAGCCCCTACGGGGTCCAAGCTCTTCACTCCATCGTCCATCCTGATCCTTACCCGGGCCGCCACATCCCGGTGGGGTCATGCCACTTCACTCCACTCCATATCACTTGGGAAGCCGCCCATGCGCTGGCCCCAGCGTCGGAGGTTCCCCGCAAGGGGTTCTGTCATCTGATCCACTTTTCGTGTTGATCGGTCCGATGTCGTCCCCGCTGGACGTTAAACTCGCGGCATACCCCGTGTTAAACATGGGAAGCTGAGGAAAACCTCAGGTGACACAGTTCCCCGCACCCAGTACGGGATGCCTCAGGCCATCATGCCTTCGAGAAGCCCTATTAGGGACGGAAGACAGACGTGCAGAGCCGCAGTGCTACGACACGCCCCCAGCACCCAGAGCCACCCGGCCTTCTCACCGCAGGTTGCTGCCCCGCCCAGACTCCTTGGAGAGTCCGGGCGGAAGCAGCGTAATTAACCGGTGTCCATGAAGATATGGAGCCGGGAACGAGATTCACGAACATTCTTAAGTCTATGAGGGAGACCCGGATTAGGCGACGAGTTCCGAGGAGACGTCCAAGGAAGGAGGAGCCGACATCCCATCATCCCGGTTTCGATCAAGGAGCAGACGCCCCTGAATAAGGGACGAATGCCGCCCGCCCTTGGAAAGCGGGACTGCGGGACCACAAGCCGCGCGCCCATCCCCCCGGGTTGACGGGTGCACGCGCGAACGCGTCCTGGCGGAACAGCGTAACCCGACGCACATCCGCACCGAAACAGAAAAATGGTGAACCCGACGTGAATCTCTTCTCCTCGATATGAAGACCGATGACTTTCAGAGGTGTTGGAAGACCGGCGTGTCGCCCGGCCAAGCATTCAGTCTTACCCGCCAGGGGCTGGGGAAGTGAAATCGGGCACTCCGTCTCGCAACGTCGAGGGCCTGGGTTCCCCCCACAGAAGGCGTCGTGGCGCTAATGGTTGGTTGTCGATTCCTTTTTCCTGTCAGTGTTAATGGGTTCTTCTCCCTGCTTTCAGAAATCAGGTCGCCCGATCCAGTGCCCGATCGCCACCCGCCCACTGGCGCAGAGGCAGGGGAAACACCGACGCGGCTACTCCGCGCGGTCCTGCCCGTTCCACAGTCGTCCCAGCAGCCGCAATTGCGGGACGACCACGCCCTCTCTCCCCCTCGGAGGTCATCCAGAGAAGGGTGATCAACACCCTGGTGCAGAGATACGAGGAAGAGGGAGTCATCCCCACTAGGGAAATGGCTCGCCTAGACCTTGAGGAGGCTGCGCCTCGCCACCACCGCCGCCCCCAAGGGCCGCGCAGGGAGGCACCGCTGCCCACCTCAACGTCCAACCGCTTCGGGAGATTGTCCCCGGAGCGCTCTGACAGTTCCCTTCCCTATGCGGATGAGGTGGAAGATGCCCGGGATCACCCTATCCGGGATTCGCTCCAGGGATCTACGGTAAGGACTCCCGCCAGGCCACGGCGACACCGCCGCCAGGCCTCTCCAGTCGAAGAGCGGGCTCTCCACCTGCCCGCGCCGCTCATCCCGACTCGTCTGTCTCGACGCCAACGTCGGGCACGAGCGGAAGAGGATGCCCACCTTGGGGCTCTAGCAACAACGGCCGCATTGGCCCAAGCCACTGCTGGCTCCAGTCGCCAGGCCTCTGCGCATCCTGAGCAGGGGAACTCCTATGCCCGACCTGGATCGAGGCCCCGACCGCCCCAAAGGCAGGTTGGGTCGACTCTCCCGGTTGCTGGCACTGGCAGTAGCCACCGCGGACCACCTCGCGGTAGCGCTATTCACCGGCAGGATCTACTCTGTGTGGCCGATCCAGGAGGCATGGGTCATCCCACCTTCCAATCCCGGCCCGGAGGCCTGCCCGGAATCATCTCTCCCCGCGTCCCCTTTGATATCTGTCCCGGTGCCCCTCGCACCTCGGTTCCCAGTCCTCTCGGCCCCAGCACCAGTGCGGCCGGAGGACGCCAGGACAGAGATCAGCCCTGCCCCGAAGAACCACCAAGGGACAGGAAGGCAAGGCGTCGACGCCGAGGGAAGAATGTTACGGAATTCCGGACAGAGATCCGACCGGTTTGCTTCTCTGACTCAGAGGCGGAGTACGATTCGGCGACAGAGCCCCTTCCACAATCCCGCCAGTCAAGGGCAGGGGTAGGAATGCGGCACGTCAGCCTCGTGCTCCCCGAGAGCGAGATCGATGTGATCCCCGCTTCTCTCCGAAGGTATATCCGGAGTAACGAGGGCCTGGTAGACCCCCAAGGATCAAGCTTGCGGTTGGTACCGGCCCCTCCGGAAGTGCCTTCCGTCTCGGTCGGAGAAGCCGGAGACTTTTTCTGGGGACCGACGGTCGAACCACGATCTAGTGCACCCTCGGCGAGCACCGATGCTACGGCAGGATGTTCGCTCGCCGGCCCGTCCTATCGTGATGTGGTAGCCAAGGCACCGCCACCCTCAGAGGGCGGCCCGGGATATGGAGGCCAATCGGCCTGTTCGCCGTATTCACCGTCGGCCAGCCCGTCGGCCCGGCGGCCCGCCTCGGCACCACTACCGGTTCCCCGTCCGTTCCCAGCCATTGAAGAGGACCAAGGAGATCTGAGTCCCGAGTTTGAGTCGTGGAGCTTCTGGACCGTCCTAGCAGAGGGCCACTTCCCTGAGAAGTTTTGGCCAGTCGCAGGACCGGGCTTTGATGCACCCGAATCGCTCACCCCGGATGAGTTCGAATGCTTCCGCCGAACTCTCCGGGAGACTCGCTCCTGTCTTCACCGCCTACAAATGCCATACCCCGGGAGTCAAGCGCACCTGGAGGATATTGGTGAGCAGTGCCGTCAAATTGACCTGGCCATGCTCCCCGCGGTTCGGCACCCCGGGTCATTTGGGCACCACGAGGCCCTCCAACAACGATGCGTTGAGTGTTTTCAAGTACTCCGCAAAGTTATCGAGGAAGCCACTCCCCACGTGTATATCCGTGGATGGGGGCAGTACGCTGCCCTACGCTTCAGTGTGATTCGCCGACAGCCCGATTTACTGGGTGGCCCTGAGGGTATATCCCCAGGGACAGAAACAGTCAATATGGCTGACCTGTCGGGAGAGGGGAACGACTTGGAACTTCTCGACGGGGGCTTCCCCCCCGAAGACAAGCCGTCGTCAGATCCATCGGTGAGAGTTACTCGTCATCAGAGGAACCTCCTGGGGCTCCCCGCACCCACTGAAGCACTGACGTTGAGCCGAAACGTCAGCAAAGGAAAAGAGCACAGCGAGGCTATAAAGCCCGCCGACCCATCTGCCTCCATGCAGAGGGCAGAGGAGGATCCCGAGAAGGCTACGCTACGTCAGCAGCTCGCCGAACAGAAGAAGCTGGTTGACCAGCTCCTCGCCGAGCGCGCTGCAGAACGGCGGCCTGACTACGGTGATCCCAGGCCAGGACAGCAGGGACCGGAACAACCGCCCCTCGACGAGACTCTCCCGGGCAACCGTGATTACGCCGTGTTCGCCGACAGGAGAGAGGCCATTGCCTATGGCAAGAGGGCGCGGTATGTTTCGCCACACCCTCCCGAGCGGCATGACTACCTGAGAGATCCCGCTCGGATTCCTCCCGCTGCCCCAAGGGCCGCTCCGCCCGCCATTCCACGAGCTGCCGAGTTCGACGACCCGGTCGACGACCCGATTGAAGGGCCATGCAATGCGCTCGTGGTTAGAGATCCTCGCCAGGACTGGAACCCATGTCCGGACGATCCGATGGCGGCACTCATTGCCCGCTTGGAAGCCTTGGAGACTCGGCAGGTGGCGATCCCACCGGACGGCAAGCCCTACCCAGCATGGGTGGATGACATGCCGGCGCCTCCGGGATTCGGGAATCCCACTTTCGCCCCCTTCAACGGAACTGGCGATCCGCCACAGCATTTAGCCCACTTCAACTCGAGGTGCGGGCCTATGTTGGGGACTCCGGTGCAGCAGGAGGCCGCTAAGCTTCGCTGCTTTGTTCAGACACTGGAAGGGCCAGCATTTGTCTGGTACAGCCAGCTCCCCGTCGGGTCGGTAGCCAGCTGGGAGGACCTCCGTAGACAGTTCCTCTACCAGTTCAGTTCCACGACCCGGAAGACAAGTATCGCAGACCTATTCAAGTTCAAGCAGAGGCCTGTTGAGCGAGTCGCGGACTTCGTCGCCCGATGCAAGGGTCTCACGTATTCCCTTGACATGCCATTGACTCAGGAGCAGTTGCTGACAATGTGCGTCGGGAACGTTAAGACCGAGCTGGTCCCTTCCCTGATCACCCAGAATTACCCCGGAGGGTTCAGGGACTTCTCAGACAAAGCTCAACGTCTTGAGGAAGCCCTGCAACAGGCCAGCCAGGCACACCCGCTGCCTCCTATGATTCCTGCAAGGAGAGTCAGTAGAGCTGAGCCCGCTGCTGTTGCCCAGATAGAGGCCCCCAGGCCGTTGGAGCTGCTGCCGGTGAGGCCAGCTCCACAGCCTCACAGGAATCCGCCTCCACGGGCTCAGTTCCCGGCCCAGCAGCGGCAGCCCCAGAACCGGCCGGCCCCTCCGCGTAATGTACCGCCACAACCCAGGCGAGATAATCAGGGTCCACCTCCTCGGCCGGCCCCTCCAGCCCCTCGTCAAGACCACGCTCCCAGGGGCCCGCGACACCTGACTTACTCATTCCATGAGGATCAGGTCCCCGGTTATTTCCGGAGCGCCCTGGAGCAGAGGATTGTGCGACTGCCTGAGTGTTGGAAGCCAGAGGAGGCACATCTTACGAATAACCCCCGCTACTGCCCCTACCATCGGGCCCTGGGGCACACCATCCAGCGGTGCTATGTGTTTAAGGATTGGCTCCAAGACCAGATTAACAACAATGTAATCAGGTTGGGCCCAGCTCCAGCACAAGTGGCGGGCGTGTTCGTGGGATCAGATGACGATAGTGGCAACAAGGACGAATGGCAGCTGGTCTCCAACCGCGGGTCCCAGAAGTATAATAACTGGATGGCCCGCAAGACGACCATTCGCGCCCATGGAATCATCCGTGCGCGCTTGAATCAGCCTGAGCCCCCAGAACCTGCGGGTGCTGCTTCGGCATCGTCGTCCCAGCCTGCCTCTTCCAAGAGGAGCAAACGGCGGCAGCGCAAGAAGGAAGAGCGCGCCCCGCCGGTTCCGCCACTATCCCGCACTCTCGGCGATTTCATGCCCCCGGAGATGGGGGTCCCTCCTCGGATCCGCCCGGTGATGGATGATTCGTCCGATGATGGTATTGGGTACGCTTCGGTTAACACCGTCGAGCTGGTAAATCCCTTTTCAGTTCCCGACGTTGAAGAACACCAGGTGGACCTCCCTAGTGTCCCCGGTCGTCGCCACCGTCGGAAGAACCGCAGCAGCATGAGTCGCCGGGGCACAGCCGTTGGTACCTCCAGCCAGGCCGTGCACGCCACTGAGACTAGGCAGCAGGCTCAAAACCGAGCTCAGCGCGCGCAGCCCCCCCATCCGGGGATGACGGATTCGCCTCCGCCACTGTTTGTGGTGTGGGACCAGGCAGAACCGCCTCAGCCGCGTCGCGACCAGCTCCGCCCTGCCACGAGTCCATCCCGGCCTCCTGACTCCAGTACGGTGACCATTTCCCGGACTGTAGCCGGTGAACAGCGAGATGCGCCAAGTACCAGTCGGCCGCCGATCCAACCGGCAAGGCCCGTCATGCTTCCAACCGCAGAGCAACCTCCTGCAACCAGGGGCTCGCGCTTGGCTAAAAAGTATGATGTCCTGAAGCACTTGGCCGACATCCCGGCAAGGCTCTCCATCCTTGAGGCTCTGCGCATGTCATCTGAGATGCGCGAGGCACTCGCTGAAGCCCTGAAAAGCCCCCTCCAGTTTGAGACAGAGGTTGCGGCTGCAGAGGCCTTCCACGCCGAAACGATCGAGGACGCCGAATGTCAGGCAGTTATCTCGTTCTCTGGTAAGGATGAAGACCCTCCTATACAGGGACACATTCGTCCGCTGTATGTCACTGGCCAGTTCAATGGCCTTGAAGTCCGGCGCTGTCTTGTCGACACAGGGTCCGGGATTAACCTGATTCCAACTCGGACGCTCCGGAGATTGGGGTTGTCTGAGGATGACTTGATTCCCTCCGACCTCAGGATCCAGGGGTACGACCGCACCGAGCAAACCCCGGTCGGCAAGATACGTTTGAAGACCCAGTTCGGTGACTTGGTTGCCAACACCGAATTCATGGTGGTCTCTCAGGACACTGCGTACAACGCATTGATGGGCAGGCCATGGCTCCATCTTCACGCGGCGGTTCCCTCGTCATACCACCAATGCCTCAAATACTCCCTTAATGGTCGAGTAGGCGTGCTTCAAGGAGATTCCTCTCCTTTTGCCTCATGTGAAGCCCGCTATCTGGACGCGGACTATTACAAGAGCAAGGATAAGCAGATCCTGGCAGGTGAGGTTGAGCCTGTCATTGTTGCAAGCGATCCCTGGGCAAGTCTGGATGACGCTTACGTCCTCCCGATTCACCGGTTGGACGTCGCCATGGTCTTGATGGTCCGCGAGTCTCCTGATGAGATGACCGCGACCGCCCGCGCCAGCACCAGTGGCCCAGCAGGATCTGGTAGCCCCAATGCAGTTGCCAATGCAGTCTCTCCCGTGGACGATCCCTCCCCGAGCGAAGAGGATATGGAAGACGCACCCCCAGCCTTTGAGGAGGGCGTCCCCGCCACGGTCGATGAGTTAATACAGGTGAACCTTGGAACCGAGGCCGATCCAAGACCCACATTGGTTAGTGCCGCCATGCCCTCTGAGGAGCGGCAGCAGTACGTGGACTTTCTCAGGCAGCACCGTGATGTGTTCGCTTGGGGCTATGACGAGATGCCGGGGCTAGATCCTCAGGTAGTCGTCCACCGCCTTGGTCTCCTGGCGAACCATCGCGGGTTCAAGAAGCCTCCCAGGAAGATGCACCCGTCCCACGGTGCCATGGTTGAGGCCGAAGTTGACAAGCTTATCAAAGCCAACTTCGTGAGGGAAGTTCAGTACCCTAAATGGCTGGCCAACATTGTGCCGGTCAGGAAGAAGAACGGGCAGATTAGAGTCTGCATCGACTTCCGCGATCTCAACCGCCACTGTCCGAAGGATGATTTTCCCCTTCCAGTGACAAAGCTGTTGATTGATGCCACGGCAGGGTTCCAAGCCCTCTCCTTCATGGATGGATACTCCGGATACAACCAAATTCGGATGGCCCCTGAGGATGAGGAGTTCACTGCCTTCAGGGCCCCCCAAGGTACCCTTTGCTACCGGGTCATGCCTTTCGGCCTGAAGAATGCAGGTGCCACCTATCAACGGGCGATGCACCGCATATTCAAGCCAATCCTCGGCACACTGGTGGAAAGCTACGTCGACGACTTGGTTGTCAAATCGCGCCAGCGTCAGGACCATCTCAAAGATCTTGAGAAAGTGTTCAGCTTCCTCCGGTCTCGCTGCCTGAAGATGAACCCGTTGAAGTGCGCCTTTGGGGTCACCTCCGGAAAGTTCCTTGGATTTGTGGTAAGATACCGGGGTATTGAGATCGACCCAGAGAAAATCAGGGCGATTAGCCAGATGCCTCCCCCAGGTACCGTCCGGGAACTGCAAGGTTTCCAAGGCCACTTAGCCTATATACGCCGATTCATCGCGAATCTGGCCGGCAAGTGTAAGCCCTTTTCTCAGCTCATGAAGAAAGGTGCCACCTATGTATGGGATAAAGAGTGTCAGACCGCTTTCGAGGAAATCAAGCAGTACCTGCTTCAACCTCCGGTCCTGATGCCGCCCGTATCCGGAAAGCCGCTGGTCCTTTATGTGACCGCCCTGGAACGGTCCCTGGGTGCCCTTCTCGCCCAGAAGAACAATGAGGGAACAGAGAATAGCCTCTATTACCTCAGTCACATGCTCCTCGATGCGGAAGTTAGGTATTCCCCCATCGAGAAGAGCTGCCTGGCGCTCGTATTTGCCGTACAGAAATTACGGCACTACTTGCAGCACCATGAGGTACAGTTGGTTTCTCGGGTAGACCCGTTGAAATATATCCTGAGCCGGCCTATGTTGACTGGCCGTCTAGCACGGTGGGCTGTGATTCTCCAGCAGTTCGACATCAGGTATGTGTCTCAGAAGGCCATCAAAGGGCAAGCATTGGCAGACTTTCTGGCTGCTCACCCAACCTCCGCGGATCAGCCGCTGGATCTAGGCTTTCCTGATGATACCATTCTCTCGGTTGATCGAGCCGATCCATGCTGGCAGATGCACTTTGACGGTGCCTCCCGGAGCCCCACCGGTAGAAGACTCGATAATCCTATGCTCAACAGAGTGGGCTTGGGTATCGTCTTCATTACCCCGGAGCGAGCCGTGCTGCCATACTCGTTCCTGTTGTCAGAGGGCTGTACCAACAATGAGGCGGAATACCATGCCCTCATCACCGGCCTCGAGTTGGCTCTCGAGATCGACGTGCCACGTCTGTGCGTGAAAGGGGACTCCGAGCTGGTTGTTAAGCAGATCAATGGCGACTACGTTGTCAGGAAGCCGGAACTTGTGCCATTGTTGGAGTGCACCCTCCTTCTGATGGCCCGGTTCCCTTCTCGGCCGGAAATTGTCCATGTTCTCCGGTCGCAGAATGGTCGAGCAGATGCTTTGGCCAGCCTTGCTGCGTCACTTGCGGAGCCTGAACAGGACAACCTGATCGTCCGCGTGACGCGCCGCAGGCTCATCTCTCCCGTTATCCCGGAAGAAGATCGCGGCCCGTTGGTAAGTAACCTCACCACGGTTGCCCCTATGCCCGGAGCCCCGAGTACCCCAGATATGACAGTCGGATCAGCCCCTGATTGGAGGACGCCTTTGGTTGAGTACCTCCAACATGGCATTCTTCCATCGGATCGGGCCGAGCGTGAGCGAGTTCGACGCCGCGCATCGCAGTTCGTCCTCCAGAGCAGTCCCGGCCCGGAGCAGATCCTCTACAAACGCGGATTTGATGGTGTTCTCCTCCGTTGCCTTCAGGGAGTTGAGATCCCACGAGTCATGCAAGAGGTTCATGCTGGTTCATGTGGCGCCCACCAGACTGGGCCGAAGCTGTCCCACCAGATTCGGAGGTTGGGATACTTCTGGCCCTCTATGATCCATGACTGCATCGAGTATGCCAGGAGTTGCCATGCGTGCCAGGTTCATGCGAACTATGTGCATCGGCCGCCAGAGCCTCTCCATACCACAAGGTATTCCTGGCCCTTTGCAGTCTGGGGACTGGACGTTGTGGGACCTTACCCGCCGGCGACAGCTCGCCAGTGCCGGTTCATTCTGACCGCCACAGACTTCTTCTCCAAATGGGCAGAAGCGATTCCGCTCAGAGAGGTCAAATCCTGTTCGATCGCTGACTTCGTGACCTCCAACATCATCTATCGATTTGGAGTGCCTCACACTATCCTCACGGATAACGGAACCAATTTCCGAGCAGCCGAGTTGAAGAAGTTGTACGCCAAGTATAACATTCGCTCGAACCATACATCTCGCTATCATGCGCAGGCGAATGGACAGATCGAGGCGTTTAACAAAACCCTCTCTAACATTCTGCAAAAGATGGTTGGTCAGAACAAGAATAGTTGGCCGGACAAGCTCCCCAACGCCCTCTGGGCTTATCGGACGACGACTCGCAATTCCACCCAGATGACTCCTTATTCCCTGGTGTATGGAGCTGAGGCCGTCCTGCCCATCGAGATCCAGTTACTGTCCTTGCGCACTGCGGTCTACGACCAGCAAGCGCCGGACAGAGTTGCTGAAGCCCGTCTAGTCGAGTTGGAAGCACTGGATGAGAATAGACTTCGCGCTTTGCACAACTTGGAGAGGCATCAAAGCAGAATGGCTCGAGCTTTCAATAAGAAGGTTCGCCTCCGCTCCTTCCTGCAGGGTGATCTAGTGCTAGCCCTAAGAGTGCCGATGATCCCCGGCAGGAAGCCGCCCAAGTTGGAGCCCAAGTGGGAGGGACCTTTTGTTGTCCACAGGGTCTATCCCAATGGCGCGTACTCCCTAGCGACTATGGATGGTGAGCGTGTCACTCCTCCCACCAATGCTAGGTTCCTCAAGCAGTACTTTGTCTGAGTGTACCAACGTCCAGCATGACGTTAAACTGCACAACGTCCAGCATGACGTTAAACTGCACAACGTCCAACATGACGTTAAACTGCACATTTGTCCAGCATGACGTTAAACTGCACATCGTCCCGCATGACGCTAAACTGCATACGCCCTGTACGACGTTAAACTGCATACGTCCAAGCTGCACGACGTTAAACTGCCCAGCGTATCGTCCGCGCTGCAAGACGTTAAACTGCCAAGTGCTCCGTCCAACATGACGTTAAACTGTACATCGTCCTGCATGACGTTAAACTGCCTCTCAAGAACTACGTGCGGCTTGATTCCCATCCTTATGGGATACGTAGGACCGCCTGAACATTCATGTTTCAGGCCCAGCCCCATCCTTCGGGAATTTCCATCCCATCTCGGGCCCTTGGCCCAGTTGCCCCCGGGTGTGCGGCGTATGGTGTGAGCGCGGGGCTATGCCCTCATTCACGTCGGTTTGCTCGTCACGCTGTACGCCCCCCCATGTTTGGGGATGCCTTCTGCTCCCCCCTTCTTTTTCCCTCATCGTCCCGCATGACGTTAAACTGCCCCTCAAGAACTACGTGCGGCTTGACTCCCATCCTTATGGGATACGTAGGACCGCCTGGACATTCATGTTTCAGGCCCAGCCCCATTTTCCGGGAATCCCTATCCCGCGTTGGGTCTCTGGCCCAAGTTCCCCTCCTTTTTGTGCGAGGCATATCGCGTGAGCGGGGGATTATGTCCTCATTCACGTTGGTCTACTGGCCGCGCCGTACGCCTCCCCCGTGTGTGGGACTACCTCACACCCCTCATCGTCCTGCATGACGTTAAACTGCCTCTCAAGAACTACGTATGGCTTGATTCCCATCCCTATGGGATACGTAGGACCGCCTGGACGCTTGTGTTTCAGGTCCAGCCCCGTCTCTCGGTTGATCATGGGGATCTGCCCTCTTTTGGTTGCTCTCAGGGTGAGTCCTCCGACCCTTTCCGGAGATCTGTTAACATGTTTTGGGTACTTCGGTCTATGACTCGAAGTGTCAGATTCAATCCCGACAAGTCCTGTGTTGCTTGTCAGGCCTCGCGCTTCCTCTTGTTCGAGCCTTCACTCAAAGGAATCCTCGTTAGCGGTTTGGGTACGATGCCTCAGTGCTCTCCCACCGCTCCGGGTCGATTTACCGGCGGGTCTTGGGCCGCAAATCGATATGAATCCTGCGACTGAGCGGTTGATGCTCGTTTTCTTGCCCCGTCTGAGGCTGACGCGATCGGATGTTGTGTTGCGAATGCGTCAGCAACATCCTTGATCGCCATGTCAGCTCTTTCAGGCTCTGAACATTGGTTGCGCAGTCCTCATCACACTCCGCCTTTGTGCGTTGTAGTGGAATCTTGACACTCTTTTCATACTGACCTTCAGTACACCTCTACACGTTAGGCAGACCAACCAGGGTAATGATGTCGTTCGAGGCTCCCATGATCTGAGCACCAAGGATATATACGGATGTTCTCCCCAAGGGCCATGCGTAGCTGGACCCTCGTCCCCATAAGGAGGGAGGAGTCGCTCGAACAATCGCGTTCTGGGCCCAGTATGTCTGGAGGCTAGCATCTCTTCCCCTCGGGTGATGGACATACGCAGACCCCTATCCCAAGACTCTTTTCCTGGAATCGTGCGTGACCGTAGGGCTGGGTATGTTCCCACCTCCGCCGTGTCCGCCGTACCGCGGTAAGAGGATTCCTCCATGGTCCGAACCACACGACCTTAAACTGTGTTGTCTGGTCCGAACCACACGACCTTAAACTGTGTTTTCTGGTCCTACCACACGACCGTAAACTGTGATCGTCTTGGCCGCCCGACGAGAAACGGCACTGCATCGTGATGTTCCCCTCAGGGGACACTCATGTTGGGCGCTGGTTAATAACCACGCCATTCATCAATGCCTTCCGTGGCTTGATTATTGTGGCGACGCCAGAGATTTCTCAATCACAGGCATGTCGCCGCACAAAGAAAAACCATTCATCTTTAAGGACAAACAAGAAATATCAAATGCCGCTCCTTCTGTGTGCGAGGGTCAGACCCGCACTCTTCCCCGCGCTGGTGCCCGATTGTGTTGCGCCGCACTTCAAGAACTACGTGCGGCTTGATTCCCATCCTTATGGGATACGTAGGAACGCCCAAATGTTTGAAACTTCGGGTCCAGCCCCCCATCTCTTAGAGGTTCCCCCTTCTCTGAGGAATCCGCCGCCTTCAGGTCACCCTCAAGGCGTGTTCCCCGACCCCTTGCAGTGGTCCACCGGTGTCAAGAGTACTCTGGTTTATTGCCAGGAGGCTCAGGATCCGCTTGGTCAGGTTTCCTCCGCTTTTCAGGCTTCGTGCTCCCTTTCATTCGGACCCATCGTCTACGCCCTGGGTGGAGCCCCCATGAACGGTTCGGACACAATGCCTCAGTGCTCTCCCACCGACTCGGGCCGGTACCCCCAATGGCCTCGGGCAGCAAATCGATATGAATCCTGCGATTGAGCGGTCGATGCTCGTTTGCTGCCTCATTCCACCAACGGTTAGTGCGATATTGATGCTGCTTTTCCGCCACAGTCGGCAGTACTCCCATATCGTTACTCCGCTGCCCCCAGTCCTTGAATGAATGGCCGCATGATTCACATTTTCCACCTCCCATTCCGGCCAGGCGAAACCTCGACACTCTTGACACTATCCCTCAGTGCATCTTCGCATACCCAGGGGATGGGACCACGATGCGGCGTACTTTGAGGTCCTTATGGTCCGAGCTCTAAGACCTTAAACTAAGATCCACCCTTATGGTCCGAGCTCTAAGACCTTAAACTAAGATCTTTCCTTATGGTCCGAGCTCTAAGACCTTAAACTAAGATCCACCCTTATGGTCCGAGATCTAAGACCTTAAACTAAGATCTCTCCTCATGGTCCGAGCTCTAAGACCTTAAACTAAGATCTCTCCTCATGGTCCGAGCTCTAAGACCTTAAACTAAGATCTCTCCTTATGGTCCGAGCTCTAAGACCTTAAACTAAGATCTCCCCTTATGGTTCGAGCTCTAAGACCTTAAACTAAGATCTCTCCTTATGGTCCGAGCTCTAAGACCTTAAACTAAGATCTAGCCCTTATGGTCCGAGCTCTAAGACCCTAAACTAAGATCTACCCCTTATGGTCCGAGCTCTAAGACCTTAAACTAAGATCTACCCTTATGGTCCGAGCTCTAAGACCTTAAACTAAGATCTCCCCCAAACGGGATTCTACATCCTGCATGATGTTAAACTGCACTCTCAGAACTACGTGTGGCTTGATCTCCAGCCTGATGGAGTACGTAGGAACGCCCGGGCATCTCAACTCGGGTCCAGCCTCAGGGATCGTTAAGTCCCGCCCCTCCTCGTCGCCGGCCGTCTGGCTTGGCTTCTGGTAGAGTGGTGCAGTTGCGATATTCTCCCCGATTCAGCTCGGGATGCCCCATTGCAACGGTGGGAAGCGACGGTTTCCTCGTCAAAGAGGTGCTGTCTGAGAATTGGGGTGACTCACGGCCAGCTTAGTGCATCCGCCTAATACGCTTTCCCCACGGTGGCGCAATTTTGAGAGCGCTGGATTCTGTCCGAACAAACCGTCACTTCGCCCCACGCTTCGCATGCCCTGTTGATCGGGATTTCCACCCTTGTGTCTGAAGGAACCCCAAAGCGGTATTCATGATGACATGTGGTCCGCCTCCTGCAATATGAATGATGGCCTTTTTCGGTCCGTCTATTGCAGTTGTTATGGTCGATCCACTGTCCGCCTACCGTCTTGGGCATTTCCTGGAAGGCTGACCGTTGTGGATGTCTGGATTCGGGACGCGCGATTCACCCTTTCTCATTTCCCCATGTTCGGATAAAATCTCAACGCCCCTAGCATTGCCCCGCTCGTGTGTTGGAACAGGTTGGGGGGATGGTACATTGATTAGGTCTGAGGTCTCCTTTCTTAGGAATGACCTCCCTCTTTTCCCTAAGAAATCCAGGCCCAATTGCGGATGCCTGATGCTTGGTTAACACTCCCGCAAGACAACGAATTGTGGTTGAGCATGTTAAACCAAAAGATGCAGATAAATATATTGATTCATACAGATGGATCAAAGTAGCGGAAGCAAATGTTTTGGGAATGGCAAAACAAAGCCCTTAGGGATTAGCGTGCTGAATGAGTCTTTCTAATGCCGCTACCCTTTGGCTGGTGGCCTCCAGAGCTGCTTCTCGCTCTCTGCGTGCCCTCTCTTCGTCGGCGGTCGCAGCGCGCAGTTCGTCGATTCTGGCCTGTGCACGCTCCCGCTCGACCTGAATTGTGACTATCTGTTGGCCCGCCTCCGTCAGCTGTACCTGGGCGTCAACCAGCTGGGCTGCTAGTTGCTCCACAAGCTCGGTACACGTTGCGACGAAGGCCTCCTTCTCTGCCGCCTGCCCTTCGAGACGCCGGACTTCCTGCTCCGCCGCGAGGAGCGCCCGCGTGCTCTCCGACATGTCCCGACTTTGTGTGACGTCGGCACGCCGGCAGCTCTCGCGCATCTTTTCGGCCATGAAATCACGGACCGTTAGATGAAGGAGTTGAGCATCAGCTCCCCCGGCACACAGGAAGCGCAGCCAGGTTTGAAGTGATCCCATGCGCCCCAGCCACTCCGACGGGTCTCGCTTGAGGAAGCGCTGGATGCACTTCCACCCCCTGCGGCACGTTATCCGGCTCTCCTCGACCGCCTCCGCGTCCGAGTCGTCCATCTCCTCGGGGTCGGCAGGCCGGTAGGCAGGGAAGGCAGCCAGCAGGTCTGCTGCAGGGTCCGCCCCTGGGAGGTCCTCACGAGGGATAGGTTCCCCAACATCCGGGCGACCTTCTTCTCTCTCCCCAGCGGCGCTGACACCCTCGTCAGCCCCCAACCTCTCTCCGATGGCAGCACCGCCGACGTCCGCAGCCCCCTGATCAGCAGTTGGTGGGGCCGGCTCGGTTTGGGAAGTCTGTTCCGGAGCAGGCGGCATGTCCACCACTGGTCCACTCGTAGATGGCCCGGGTTCGGCAACCCGATGAGCCTCCAGTGTTGAGGTCACTGCGCAGGGCATGCCATGGTTAGTCACGGATCGTCAACGGCAGGCACCAGCAGTAAAGTAAGGAGACTTACGGGAGGTCAGAGTGTCATCTTCCGCTATCCCGGCCGCCGCAGGAACAGTTGCAGCAGGGGGCCCTTCCGCGCTTGTCAGTTCGGTAATGGGTGCCTGGCCCCCGCCTTGTCCTGCTGGCGCCCCTCCTACTCCTGCTAAGGATGCCTGACCAACATCCGTGCGCTCCTGAGAAAGATGGAGAAATGGGTTAGAAGCTGCATAAGAGAGTGGATGAAGCAGATTGAGTAGGGATAGAAGCGGACCTCGAGGAGCTCAGTGACATCAACGTCAGAGCCGGCCACCTCGCCGCTCTCCCGTGGGCTCCCCTGATGGGATCTTCCCTCGGAGCCTTCATCCTCCCCCATTTCCTCCTCTTCTTCGGAGTCGTTGCTACTGTCGTCTTCTTCCGGCGGCATCTGTTCCGGAGCGGGCTCGAGACCGAGCATCACCTTCACCAGAAGGGATGGCTCCACGCGCTGACCACGTTGGCGCGCGTACTCGTCCATGGCCGTCAGATACGCATACTGCCGGTTGAAGTCCACCCTGTCGGCAATCTGGAGGCGCCCGACCTCTGGCAGATAGATTCCTTCTCTGAGTATCTTTCGCCAGATGGCGTCGGTCCCCAGTGACTGCCGCAGGGTCATCCAGGCCGACCACAGCGCCGGGAAGACTGCATCGTGGGAGGGTTCGAGAAGACGTCTCACCTGCTTCCCGGGCCGCTCTTCGACCACCACGCATGCCCCCTCTCTGGGCGCCGAGGTCGTAGCGGCAGCTCGCGATGTGCCCGCCGCCGAAGTCCCTGCTCGCGCCGGCCCCGCTGCTTGGCGCGCCTCCGTTCTCCCCCGTGTGGCGGCGCCTCGCCTCCTTCCTTGACGCCCGGTCTCCGCACGGGTAACCTCGAGCCGCCGAACTAGCTTCCGCAAAAGCCCCTCAGGGTACGCGATGGCCTAGTGTTCGGCGTACTCGGTTGCCAAGCCTGCGTCAACTCCGGTAGGAGGGAGAGTGATGACGTCGCCAGAGCCGAAAGTGGCAAATATCAGCCACATCTGGCGAAGGATGCCAGGGTTCGTCTCCTCCCGGACAGTAGTGAATACCCTCTTCGGCATCCGTTGAAGGCACCCGAACTGCCTGGCGAACCGGGTTGGCACGTAAGGCTCGCAGATCACCTTCCCGTCGATCCGAGCCACGAGCACCCCGCCCCGCATGTTCAGGAAGTATTCATGCTGCTCCAGCGGGCCCTGCCCATTGTCGATCATCTGGCCGACGGGAGTGGGGAACGGACTGAAGTTGAAGTTGGCATGATTGCCAATCCGGATCCGCACGCCCTCCTCACTTAGGGTCATCGGAGCGACCCCCGCGATGTTCAGCAGGGAGGGTCGCATGCCGTTGCCCGGAGGAATGATGGCGTTCGGAAACGTGTACCCACCGAGGTGAGCATCCACCCAGCCGTGGAAGAACTGAAAGGGCCCACAGATCCTTCGTGGCGACCCCCCTCGTGAGATGCGTCCCAGGATGGCATACAGCCTCGCCAGCACTGGGACCCCGAGGTTGTATCTTTTGTTGGCGGCCATAGCACCCGCCACCGCCAGTGTCGCCGGGCGAACGCCCATTCTCGCGTCCCGCACTGGCAGGAGCCACCCACTCAGAAAGGCGGCCAGGAACGCCGCGTACCGGACATTTGGGTCCCGGGCCTCGATGACGCGGTACCCCCATGAGCGGTAGTCGCCCGTCTCTAGGACCCGCCAGTACGACCCGTTCCGGCTCCTCTGAGCTGCGGTCGGGCACCGCTTCCCCCTGCCTGGCATCTTGACCGCCGGGTCATGCTCCAAGAACTGGCCGAACCATTCCTTGTAGGCTATGTCCTTCTGGAAGTCTTTGATCCCGAGCCGCTGCGTAGCCAGGTCAAGCAGATGCCAGGTCAGGATGGGAGTCTGTGACCTGTCCTCCCAGGTGTTCTTCGGTGGCAGGAACTCATCGTATTGGTAGCCCTCCAGCGGGATACCTCCGATGCAGTGGATGTCCCAGAGACCGATGCCGACCTCCCCATGGTGAAGATGGAAGGTGTTGGTATCCGGAGACCATCGGGTGAACAGCTCCGGCCCGAGCTCGGACTGCTGGTAGAAGTGGAACTGCGACGTCCACACCGCCTCGAACAGGCCGATGTACCGCAGCTCCTCTGCGAAGTGATCGCAAGTGTGGCGTACCCAGAACGCCCAGGCCCACTCGCTGGTGAAATTGCCCCCAGACCGCAAGTCTCAGTCCTTCAGCCAGCCCTTGGTGTCGTCAGTGACACTCTGGCGATATATGCTCGAGTAGAGGGCTGGAGAATTCTCCGCAGTAGGCTCACCCCCGTCAATGGTTCGCGTCCTCGGGTTCAGGACGTAGACATCCAAGTGCCTGGTTTCCCTGGCAGGATGCCCATTGTTGGTGATGTTATAGCGGTGAAGCTCGTCCTCCCGGGTCACCCAGGTCCGCGGCGCATCAATCTCGAACCCTGGCACCGGAACCTCATCTAGGATGCCGAAGTTCCAGAGCGGCAGGTTGTCCGACAACGGATATGTCTTCTGGGCCGGCGTCAGCAAGTCGAACAAGGATTGATTGTTGGAAACAATCTCCTTGGCTCCGTAAACCTCCTCGTTCGTCGCCATCTCAGCTCTGCGAGTGGCGGCATCCCCCTCATTTCCTCTGTGCGCGGCCATCTCAGAAGTTTCGGGAGTCGTGCGGGTAAAGGGATGAAGCGTGCGGGATCGGACGAGGCTGGTAGAGAAGTTTGAAGGGTGGCTCGCAATCCAAGTGGACGGCGCGCAATTGGGAAGAATGTCGCGCAAAGTTCCGGGTTTTCGCGCAAAGACAGGCGAAATCCGAATGGTTTTGCGCGCCGATCGGGCGAATTTCGCGCCGGAAAAGGCAATTTCGCGCACGAGAGCGTTGGAGCTTATCGCGCGGAAGGCCTGTGTACGGAACGCGGGACCCAGGGCCCCTATTTATAGGCGAGGCCGGGGTCCGCGCTGCGCGGAAAGCGCTTTGCGCGACCGCAGCGGCGAATTTCGCGCCCGGCGCCCCTTTTTGCGCGCCTAAGTCCCGCGCCGCCCAGGACTTCGGCATTCCGGCGTCTCCCTCGGAACCCGATCGTTGCGACCTCTCGCCGACTAGATTCCGAGGGGGGGCTTTTGTAGACGCCGGAAAAGTCCGTTGTTCCCAAACGAAGCTCCGGATGCGGAAAGCGAAGTGATATTTGGAGTTAGAGGCACGTTCCGGAGGGCCCGGAGGACTTGCGCGAAATTTCAGAGGCTCGCGCGCAAAGTTGAGTCGCGGCGTGCAATCCTCCCGGGATGCGCCCAATGAGCTGGGCCTGCGCGCTATTTTGCGCGCCCGCGGCCTGCGCGGCGCCTTTGCGCGCTGGGTCCTGATTCCGCGCCCGCGAAGCGAATTGCGCGCCCGAGACCGGATTCCGCGCCCGGGGTTGCCTATAAATATAAGGCGACCCCCGACGTTTTGAAGGTTGCCAGAATCCGAAGCGTCGCTCGTTCGCGCAATCCAACCCCTTCCGCGCGCAATGCCGATCTTCAGGTAACCTCCTTTCTTTCGCGCAATAGAGCCTTGGGGTCCGCCTTCGCGCGCAATCCCCTTGGCTCATTTACTTTGAATAAATTTCAAACCCTAAGGCCTTTGCGCGCAAAAGAAGCCTCTTGCGCGCAATTTCCCCCGGGTGCGCGCAATCCAACCCGATTGCGCGCACCCCCCATCTTCAAAGTGGCCATTCGTTAGAGAATGAGCCGTTGCCCCCGCGTGCTACCCGAAGCCCGGTGCGCGCAATCCCAATCATTCGCGCGCGAAGCGCTGGCCCAATTGCGAGCCAGCCCGCCATTTTGCGCGCCGACCCGCGGTTTTGCGCGCAAAGCTCCTCTTTTGCGCGCAATCCGCCAGGGTCACCTCCCTTGACCCCCTTTGGATACCCGCCTGCGTGGCGCCCGATGGTCTTCATCGCAGGTGCCCGCGCTGTGCGTCGTCTTTCCGTGCGGCCCCCTCTAGGCTCGCGCGAAGTGACACGGACCTACCGGCGGCTTTATCGTCCTGCATGACGCTAAACTGCACCACGTCCTGCACGACGTTAAACTGTATACATCCAGGCTGCACGACGTTAAACTGCCTAGCCCCCATCGTCCGCGCTGCAAGACGTTAAACTGCCAAGTGTTTCGTCCTCAACACACGACGTTAAACTGTACTTCGTCCGGCAAGACGTTAAACCGTCCGCTTCGTCCTCAACACACGACGTTAAACTGTACTTCGTCTGGCAAGACGCTAAACCGTCCGCTTCGTCCGATCCCGTGCTCTGCACGCAGGGTCTCCCCCGGTTTGGACGTGGCCCCCACCCGCTCGTCTCTGCAGGGATGTCGGGATTGTCCCGCTTTTGGGACGATTTAATGGGAGTGGATTTTCCCTGCGGGGGCAGGGTATTACAAACCCCTAGTTTCTCGTGGGAGGCTGCACATGTGTATCTCCATTGTGCCTCCCCAATGCCGAAGCCAGTAGAGGGTGTGACTGGGATCGAGGTGTCTTCTGCTTTCGGTCCAAAGTCCCTTCCAACTGAGTTTTGCCGCATCCGGGCTGCCTCAAGTGCGTAAGTCCTGACAGAATGAACTACGTGGACTTTGATCCCTGTCTTCTAAACAGGGTACGTAGGAAGCCTTCTTGAGGTCCAAGCCCGCCACCTGGTCGTCCCGGTCGTATTTACGTCGGTTCGTCCATCAGTGGACCCCTCCAGGGTTCACGCTTGCGTCGATTCACTTATGAATCCGCCCCTGTGGGAGACTGCTCGTGTGTATCTCCACTGTGCCTCCCCACAACCCCTTTTTCCATTTATCGTCCAGCATGACGTGAAACTGTGATCCACCCGGCCGTTCCATCCCCCTCTGTGCGAGGTGGTTCGGTTCAATCCTCCGTCCGGCGGCCTCGACCTCTTCGTGAGTCGGCTTGCCGACGTCCAGCATGACGTTAAACTGTATACCCGAACTACGTTGACTTTGATCCGTGCTAACGCGCGGTACGTAGGAAGCCCCTACGGGGTCCAAGCTCTTCACTTCATCATCCATCCTGATCCTTACCCGGGCCGCCACATCCCGGTGGGGTCATGCCACTTCACTCCACTCCATATCACTTGGGAAGCCGCCCATGCGCTGGCCCCAGCGTCGGAGGTTCCCCGCAAGGGGTTCTGTCATCTGATCCACTTTTCGTGTTGATCGGTCCGATGCCGTCCCCGCTGGACGTTAAACTCGCGGCATACCCCGTGTTAAACATGGGAAGCTGAGGAAAACCTCAGGTGACACAGTTCCCCGCACCCAGTACGGGATGCCTCAGGCCATCATGCCTTCGAGAAGCCCTATTAGGGACGGAAGACAGACGTGCAGAGCCGCAGTGCTACGACACGCCCCCAGCACCCAGAGCCACCCGGCCTTCTCACCGCAGGTTGCTGCCCCGCCTAGACTCCTTGGAGCGTCCGGGCGGAAGCAGCGTAATTAACCGGTGTCCATGAAGATATGGCGCCGGGAACGAGATTCACGAACATTCTTAAGTCTATGAGGGAGACTCGGATTAGGCGACGAGTTCCGAGGAGACGTCCAAGGAAGGAGGAGCCGACATCCCATCATCCCGGTTTCGATCAAGGAGCAGACGCCCCTGAATAAGGGACGAATGCCGCCCGCCCTTGGAAAGCGGGACTGCGGGACCACAAGCCGCGCGCCCATCCCCCCGGGTTGACGGGTGCATGCGCGAACTCGTCCTGGCGGAACAGCGTAACCCGACGCACATCCGCACCGAAACAATGATCTGGAGTCGGTACAAAAGAGTAGTACAAGGTGGCGTCGTTTCCCAGTGTTTGCCAAATTTTTGGGGTCCAAAATTTGTAGTTTGGTGAGCAACGTGAAAATAGGATTTCCATGAAGATCATAATTAATTATGGAAATGTCATGAATTTCATGAAGAGAGGATGCATGGTATGGAAATCATGAAGACCAGAAGAATGGAGGTGGTGAGTCTTCGTGATTACGACAAGCTTCGCGAACGGCAGAGGCAGAAGACCATCACGGCGGTGAAGGTCTTTTCAAGGGAGCTTCGCGGCGATGAAGGGAATTGTGAGGGAGCTTCGCGGCAAAGGAGCGAATGAATTTTTGGTGATGCTACGTGATTATGACGTGCTCCGCGAACGGAAAATTTCCGTGGTGCTTCGCGATTTGGACAAAATTCTGGCGGAAACTTCGGAGCATTGTGATTTGAGATGACGTGGCGTTGACTTCATGTGGAAAGTTCGAGGGTCAGTGGAATCGCCTATAAATAGAGGCCGACCCCCTCAAGAGAAGTAGAGTGATTTTTCAGAAAAGATCATTTTCTCTCGATTTGCGAATGTGGTTCGCGGAGCCAGTGTGCTTCGCGAAAGAGGAGCTTCACGGTGGCTATTGTAGCTCCGCGAAACCTGCGAGCTCCGGGTTGGCTTACTAAGCTTCGTGAAGTACGTTGCTTTGCGACGGCTTGAGCTTCACGCTAGTGCTTCGCGGTAGTGCTTCGCTCAAGTGATTCGCGAAAACGCAGGAGCTTCGCGAAGGCTTGTTTGAGCTTCACAAAATTGGGAGCTTCGTGAATTAGGGTGCATTGCGAAGGTACTTTCCCAATGCAGTTTCCCAGTGGTCAGAGGCAGAGTGGCATTCATCAGTGGATGAAATTTGGACTTTAAACAGAGAATCCATCATCAGTTAAGGATGCATTCTTTCATGCAAATGAAGAGACCTACAGGTCAATAAACTGTGACTGAATCCCTTCCAGAGCAGTGAGCTTAGGAAGAGGAAGAAGGTGATCCTCTCCACCGGAAGTGAGCCAGAGAGAGAGAAACAGGGAGTGACCCTTGGGAAAGTAGGGACCTAACCCTAAACTTTGTAAAGGCAGTGAGCCTGGGTATAGAAGTGATCTAACCCGAACTTTGTATCCACATCTAGTGAACAATAGTGGAATTTGGTACGACCGGAAACTTGTCGGCGTATGCTCCTTGGACGTAGCCCAGTGAGGGTGAACCAAGTAAAAATCTATGTGGCTGCCTATTTGCTTCCCTACATTGCATTCAAAGCATCATTATTAGATAAAAAATTGAAGAAGTAATCATAGTTTACACACAAGAGCAAACAAAGTGACCCTTGTAATAAAGAGGAAAAGATCTAGTGGGGTAGGAAGAACTTTGAAAAAGAATATCCATACACTGATTCACCCCCCTCTCAGGTATATAGGCCCCTATTGGTCCTAACAATTGGTATCAGAGGGCTGGTTTCTTTTATCAGATTTTTTTTCTTTGACTTGGTGTAGTCGATCTGGGTGGTTGAAGATACAGTTTTCTCTTATCTCGGTCTATCAAGGGAATGGGAAAAGCATCAAAGAAGAATCAAGAGTCGATTAATTTCCCTCCGTGTGGAAGTGTTTTTGGAAATAGCGTGATTCAACTAAAAGAATTAAACAGCTTAATGAAGGAAGGTCTGGAAGAATCTGATATGGAAAATATTGATTCACTCAATCATAATGTTGGAATGAGTGAAGTACATGAACATCAGAGTGATACTGAAACAGAAGAAGAAATTGAAGGAATAATAGATATGCGAGCTGAGTTAGAGGCTACTCTTGAGGAGAGAGATGTTTGGAGAGCTAAAAAAGAAATCTAACAAAGTTGTTCACGATGCCAGACTCTATATGCAGCAACAGGAAGAAGAGAAGTCTGATTTGAAGGAAGAAATTGAGAAACTTAGGTTATCAACACGAGAGAAATCAGAATCAGTTAGTGAGTATAAGCTTAAGATAGAAGAACAGAAAAGGGAGATCGGTGGATTGAATAGAAAAGTAAAAGATCATGTCAAGTGTATCGAAGAACCTGATATTTCACTTCACATTAGAAAAACTATTGAAATTAAATCTAAAGATATTCGGATCCATGAACTGGAAACTGATATCAACGAGCTATGAAGTTTTAATCAAAGGCTTATTGACGTTGCTACTGATCTGAGGGAGAAAAATGATTCTCATGATGAAGAATTGTGAAATAGATCGGTAAAGGTTGAAAAATCAAAAGCTGATGTCAAGGGAAAGAATATGAACACAGATGAAATTCAGAATCTCAAAGCCAGAAATGATGATCTAACTACACAATTTTCTGAACAATTTCAAAAGAATCAAAGGCTCCAACAAGAGAATGAATCTACCTCTAAATCTATTTCTCAAGAAAAATTAAAAGTAAAAGAGAAAAGTGGTATGGTAGAAAAGCTCACACAAGAATTGGCAGATGAGATGAGTCGTGGAATGAATCTCGGAAGGGAATTCAATTCCCAACTTAAATCAAGTGATATGAAGATTTAGAAGTGGGAAGAAGATCTAGAATCCGCAAAGAATGAAGTGGAGAAATCCAATGCTAAAGGAATTCCAAAAATGAAGGATGCAGTACACTTTCTATTTGATCATCCTTCGATAAGTGATGATAAAATGAAGAACATATATTCTATTTCTGAATAGAAACAACAGAATATTTTCTCAGCTCAAAGACCAGCAAGTTTCGGAAAAGCTGGTCTTGGATTTGATGAATCACCTCCCATGCATGATAAGAAGAGAGCCGTAAATAGTTCTAGGAGTAGAGAAAAACCTGTAGGTTCTGTAGATAGGACTAAGAGGTTAGTTACAAAAAGAAGTGACGACATGTGATATTTCTGTGGGATTCATGGTCACATGTCAAGCTTCTGTTTAAAAGATCTGGATTACATTTCAGTCTATGAAAATAGAAACTTTGATAAATATGAGAATAAGAAGAAGCGTCATGAGAAAACCGAGAGAAGGTTCTCTCAGAGAAAAGCATCCATTAGATGCTATTACTGTGGAAGAATGGGACACACCATGAGTATGTGTCAGGCAGCTCAAGAGCCCCGTGTCAGAAGAAGAACTCAAGGTGTATCAGCATCTCGACACAGAAGTGACGAAATGAGGTATGTCTTTGATGAAAAATGTTTTATATGTTCAGATTATGGGAATTTGGCAAGAAATTGTAGAAAAAAGAACAAAATAAGGGAAAGGAAACTCGAAAGGAGATTCTCAACTCCAATGATGCATAATGAGAAATTCAACACTGAGAGACAATGTGGCAAGGAGAAGAATAGGATTAGAGCCTCAGGGGAATAACATGGAGCTGAATGAAAGGTGTATCAGTCACCTCATCTGTTATACTCAAAACAGCTCTCAAGGGGAGAATGTGAACAAACCTGGAAGATTAAGGGGAGATCTACTCCAGCTGTGATAAAGAAGAATAAATGTTCAATGGAGGACTCACCACCAGTGAAAAAGAGTGTGGTGACACAGACATCTGATAAAAGAACGATGAACAAAGAATGTAATAAAAATTCACATGTCGTGTTCCACAGAGAAAACTGGAAGAAGATGCAAGATCCTTGCAATGGTGGAAGAAGCAAGGAAAGATGGAAAGAAAAGATATTCCTGCTTAGAGTAGGAATCAAGGGAAATGGAATTTTAGTGGAACATCAAAGATGGAAATGTGTAATAGTGGGTTTAAACCCCAAATGATGAGAAAGGCCAGGCCTACAGAACCTTCATATCAAAAAAATACTCAGCATGCAGGTAATGAATGCTTAGTCATATGGCCAGAGCAGTTGAAGTTGGCCAGGCAGCTGGAGGAAGCAAGAAAGTAATGTGATGTGCTCCAAGAAAAAATCAAAGGGTTGACCCATCAGGATCAACCACTATCCTCGTCTTGAGGATTCAAGAAACATCCCCTCTCCCTACATATATAAATGCTATTACCTGATGATTCATGTGTTTCAAGATTTAGGGAGATACGATCCAAGGGGAAGTGGCATCTAAGGATGCGAAGTAGAGAGGTGATATTCTCTAGAGTATCAATTGATTCAAATCAGGAAATAGGGTTGAAGAATAAAGGGATCAACAAAGCACAATTGGAAGTGATTGTGTTATTAACTTTATCTCTTGTTTCCTACGCCGAGTTCCAACTCAGTAGGCTTAGAGATTTTGATAATGGCTCAAATCCAAGTGGAAGATGATAATAGAAGATTCCGGACAAGAAGAATGGTTATGAGTCTAATTTGTATGGGCCTAACTCCAGGAAGTGTTGCATAACATAGGGGGAGCATTCTATATCCTAATCAGATGCAAGATAACATTGCGATATAAAGGATGAATGTTTATTTTCATGAAGAATGATTGGGGTCCAAGCAGTAACACACATGATTTCGTGACTATCTATTATGTTATAACAATGTGGTATCAGCTGATTTATTTTAGGATACCAAGATGCTTCGAGAGAAAATCAAAGGCGTGTCAATAGAAATATGAGATAAGAAGTTCAAAGAAAAGACATCATTGAACAATGACCCAGTGAAAAGTTTTCTGTTAAGAGAGATGAAGTGGTAAGAGACTCATGAAGAGCAGAAGTGGATGAAGTTGATTTAGAAGTAGATACTGATGGTGAGTACGAGGAAGTAAAATCCTTATCAGCACAAAAGCCAAAGAGTCAAGCTGAAATTGATAGGAAGAACATCATTGGTGACCAGACAGCTCCAGTTCAAACTCGAAGAATGAAGTCATTACAGCAAACATCATTTTTATCTCAAGTGGAGCCAAAATGTTTTTCTGTTGCAGCTGAAGATGAAAACTGGGTTCATGCAATGAATGAAGAGCTTGACCAGATTGAGAAGAACTAGACATGGGAGATTGTTTCGAGGCCAGCAGAAAAGAATGACATTGGAACTAAATGGTTTTATCGCAACAGCTTAATGAATATGGAACAGTGATTCGGAACAACGTACGGCTGATGTGCAAAGAAGACTCCCAGATAGAGGGAATACATGGTGATGAGACATTTGAACCTATTTCAAGGAAGGAGACAATCAGATTATTCCTAGCCATTTCAGTGCAATGAAAGTTCAATGTATTCTATATGGATGTCAAGACTGCATTCCTAAATGGGTGTTTGGAAGAAGAGGTGTACATTGAGCAGCCAGATGGTTTTCTCGTTCATGAGGATGAGAAAAAAGTTTGCAGGCTGAAGAAGGCATTATATGGGTTGAAACAAACACCAAGAACATGGTACTGAAGGCTATATCAGTATTTGCAGAAGCTTGGTTTTCATCATGGAAGATTTGATTACAATATTTATTTCAACAACAATAGTTATCAAAGGATGATGAGGATGGTCTATGAAGAAGACATAATATTTGGAAGATCAGATGAAGCATAGTGGAGACAATCCTCTGAATTCAAGAAACATGAGTTCCAAATGTCTATGATTAATGAGATGATGTTTTTCCTTGATTTACAGGTTACACAAGGCAGGAATGACACATTCATTTCTCAATACAAATATTCCAAGGAGGTTTTGAAATGAGATTTGGAATTGATGATTCAAAGGAGACGAAGACTACGGTTTCTACCTGGATGAAATCATCAAAAGATGATAGTGGAAGGGTAATTAATTTCACTAAAAATAGGTATATTATCAGCATTTTGCTGTACATGACCTTAACAAAGCCTGAAATTGTATTTGTCACATGCCAAGTAGCGAGATATCAGAGTAATACCAAGGAAATCCACATGAATGCAGTGAAAATAATACTCCATTATATCAAGGGCACATTGGATTTCTTTTTGAAATATAATGGAAAATCTCAGTCTGAATTATTGGGATATACTGATGTAGATTGGGCTGGTTCAGCAGATGATAGAAATCAACGTCAGGTGGTGCATTCTATCTTGGTGGATTGTGTATTTCGTGGCTTAGCAACAAGCAAGATTGCATTTCATTGAGCACTACAGAAGCTGAGTATATTGTGGCCACTCAAGCATTCACACAATTACTGTGGATGAAGCAGCAGCTTGAAGATATGGGAGTCAAAGTGAAGTCTCCGATCGGAATCCAGTGTGATAACTCAAGTGCTATCAATCTTAGAAAAAATATAGTTCATCAGTCAAGGACAAAGCACATTAATATCAAATATCATTTCATCAAGGAGAAGGTGGAGTAAGGCATTGTGAAGTTGGAGTATGTGCCTACATAGCTACAGGTTGTAAGAATTCTCACAAAGGCATTACCCAAGGAAGATTTTGAAAGGCATCGACTGGCTCTGGGAGTTCAGTCGACTCCCCGCACTTGACAAAGTGTGGATTTGGGACCCCCCCTCTCCCCGAGGTATGATGTGTTTTTCGCTATTGTGCTGATATGTGTTCTCTACTATGTTACAGACTACAAAGGCGTGACCTTTGGGTTCGTTGGCAAAGTGGGTGAAAATAGTGAATTTTCACGGGGGAGATAGTGTGGAGATTTGACAAATCATGAATGATATGGGGAGAAGCTGATAGGTGGAGCAGCCATATAGGGGGAGTGGAAGCAGAAAGGGGGATAATATTAAATCTGGCGATGCTAGAAGTGATCGATCAAAGAATAGAAATCACGACAACTGAGGATCGTGATTAAAGAAGAACAGTGGTGTTGGAATGGTGAGAGAAGGTATCCAGCAATCACCAATTGGGATTAATGTGGTTTGACAATTGGTGTCAATTTAAGAATTGGTATCAGGTTGGAATCGACAATTGGTGTTTGACAAGAAGTGATTCATTGATGAACTTTTCATACTACTCTTGTTTCTCACACCGAGCATTGCTCATGTGGGCTTAGAGTACGCGTTAAGTGAATCCTTGAATTCTATCAAAATCACACGAGGTGAATGGTGGTAGCGACTGGAAGAAGACTCAGTGAGGTATCAACATGAATAAATTCATTCTGATAAGAGTTATGAAGAATTTTCAACAAACCCAAAGGGGGATATTGTTGGGAAAAAATACCTCAAGGTAACATTGCATCATTTTTTGGGTTGATTGTGTTTGTTGACAAAGCAGGTTTCCATGGAGAATTGTCAAGTTCCTGAGAATTTGTTGAAAATCCTTGTTGACAAAGAACGATGACAAAGGAAAGGATGATCTGGAGGCAGTACAAAAGAGCAGTACAAGGTGGCTCCATTTCCTAGTGTTTGCCAAATTATTGGGGTCCAAAATTTGGAGTTTGGTGAGCATCACGAAAATAGGATTTCCATGAAGATCATAATTAAATATGGCAATGGCATGAATTTCACAAAGAGAGGATGCATGGTTTAATAATCGCGAAGACCAGAAGAATGGAGGCGGTGAGTCTTCGCGATTACGACAAGCTTCGTGAACGGTAGAGGCAGATGCGCATCACGGTGGAGAAGGTCTTTGCAAGGGAGCTTCGCGGCGATTAAGGGAATTGCGAGGGAGCTTCTCGGCGAAGGCACGACGGAATTGGCGGTGATGCTCCGCGATTACGACGAGCTCCGTGAATGGAAAATTGACGTGGTGCTTCGCGATTTGGACAAAATACTGGCAAAAACTTCAGAGCTTCGCGATTTGAGATGATGTGGCATTGACTTTGTGCGGAATGTTTGAGGGTTGTTGGAATCGCCTATAAATAGAGGCCAACCCCCTCGAGAGAAGTAGATATATTTTTCAGAGAAGATCATTTGCTCTCGATTTGCGAAGGTGGTTCGCGGAGCCAATGTGCTTCACGAAATAGGAGCTTCGCAGCGGCTATTGTAGCTCTGCGAAACCTGCGAGCTCCATGTTGGATTAGTAAGCTTCGCGAGGAACTTTGCTTCGCGACGGCTTGAGCTTCTCGGTAGTGCTTCGTGGTAGTGCTTCGCAAGAGTTCTTCGCAAAAATGTAGGATCTTCGCAAAGGCTTGTTTGAACTTCGCGAAATTGGGAGCTTCGCAAAGTAGGGTTCTTTGTGATGGTACGTTCTAAAGGTAGTAGCTCAGTGGTCAGAGGCAAAGTGGCATTCATCGGTGGATGAAATTTGGACTTTAAACAGAGCATCCATCATCAGTTAAGGATGCATTCTTTCATGCAAATGAAGAGACCTACAGGTCTATAAACTGTGAGTGAATCCCTTCAAAAGCAGTGAGCATGGGAAGAGGAAGAAGGTGATCCTCTCCACCGGCAGTGATCCAGAGAGAGAGAAATAGGGAGTGACCCTTCTGAAAGCAGTGAGCTAACCCTAATCTTTGTAAAGGTAGTGAGCCTAGACATAGAAGTGATCTAGCCCGAACATTGTATCCACATCTAGTGAAGAATAGTGGAATTTGGTACGACCAGCAACTTGTCGACGTATGCTCCTTGGACGTAGCCCAGTGAGGGTGAACCAAGTAAAAATCTATGTGTTTGCCTGTTTTCTTCCCTGGATTGCATTCAAAGCATCATTATTAGATAAAGAAGTAAAGAAGTGATCATAGTTTACACACAAGATCAAACAATGTGACCCTTGTAATAAAGAGGTCATGATCCAGTGGGGTAGGAAGAACATTGAAAAAGAATATCCATACCTTGATTCACCCCCCTCTTAGTGTATATAGGCCCCTATTAATCCTAACAAACCCCTAGATTGGTCCCTACCCTTTGGGTTGATGTGTGATGCTTCTAATGGAGCATTTGGGGATGTTCTTGGTCAAATAAGTGAAACAATTCCTCATGTCATCTATTATGCCTCAAAAACATTGGATGAAACTCAATCTCACTACACTATCACTGAAAAAGTACTTTTAGCAGTTTTGTTTTCCTTATATAAATTCCAGTCCTATCTCGTAGGTTCCAAAATCAATATCTTCACAGACCATTCTACTATAATGTTCTTACTCAAAAAAAAACTGATTCCAAACCAAGGATAATAAAGTTGATCCTAATGCTCCAAGATTTTGACCTTGAAATCAATGATAGATCAGGAAAAGAAAATGTTGTGGATGATTACTTGAGTAGAATATCTAATTATTTCTATTCATAAATCGTCGATCCTGAATTCCCCACTGAGAACCTTTCATCTTTCACTCCAAAAATAACATTGTATTCCCCAATTGTAAATTACTTGGTTTCTACTGTTTTTCCTAACAACTTTTCTGAAAAACAAAAAATGAAGTTGAAAAGTGATTCAAAATATTATTTTTGGGAGGAAAATAATCTTTGGAAAACCAAGGTAGACATGGTAATTAGGAGATGTGTTGATGAAAATGAACATTATTACATCTTAGAATTCTGTCACCCAATGCCTGGTGGTGTCCATTTTTGATGGAAAAGGACTTCTCAAATGGTCCTAGACTCTAGATTCTTCTATCCTTCACTCTTCAAAGACTCACATGATTTCTATCAATCATGTCCCACTTGAAAAAAGTTTGGCACAATTTCAAAGAGAAATGAAATTCCCCAAAAGCCTTTAATTTTTTGTGAGATCTTTGATGTTTGGGGTATCGATTTCATGGGACCATTCCCCCTTCTAATGGATTCTCATACATTCTTATTGCAGTTGAATATGTTTCTAGGTGGGTCAAGGCCCAACTCACTAGAAAGGATGATTCACATACTGTTAGTGAGTTTTTAAATACACACATCTTCGATCGATTTGGTACACCACGTGCCTTGTTCAGTGACTTAGTAACCCATTTTTGTAATAGAACCTTGGAAAATATTTTGAAAACGTATGGGGTTATACATAAAACTTTAACTGCATATCACCCCCAAACAAATGGCATGGCTCAACTTTCTAATAAAGATGTGAAAAGAGTTATTGAGAGAATATAAAACCCACCAGAAAAGACTGGCCCAATAGACTTAGTGAAGTACTCTGGGATTATTGAACTACCTATAAAACAATGATTGGGATGTCTCCTTTTCGGTCAGTTTTTGTTAAAGCATGTTATCTACCAATTGAAATCCAATAGAAGCCTTTTTAGGCTGTGAAAACCAGTAATTTTGATTCTGAAAAAGCTGGTGAAGAAAGATTTTTGTAATTTGCTAAACTGGAGGAGCATTGACTTGATTCTTATGAGAATTCTAATCTCTATAAAGAAAAATCCAAGGCACTCCATTACAAACAAATCCTAATAACAAAATTCCATGAAGGTTAAAAGGTAATTCTCTTCAATTCCCGATTTCGGATTCACACAAGTACGCTTAATTATCATTGGGAAGGTCCTTTTGTTATTACTAATGTTAACCCATTTGATGCAGTGCAAGTCCAAGACTCCTCTTCCAATAGGACATTCACGGTTAATGGACATCAGTTAAAGCATCACCATGATAGGACGCACAATCCTGGATCAACATCAACTTCCACTCGATCTCCAAATTATGCAGTCGACCCATGACTAGATGTAAATGGCAACCCACTAAATCCAAACCAGGGGGCACCTCTTTCCCTTTAACTCTCTTTGTCTCTCTTCCTCCCTCTATATCTTTCTTCTTCATCCTCCTTCTTTCATTTTTTTATCACTTTCTATATCAAACCATTTTTTTCGCTTTCTCTTTTGTGTGGATGACTCTTTATTAAAAAATAAAAAACAACCTAAACCAAAATACCAAAAAACATCATAACAAAAAAGTACAAAAATATAGAGTCATGCTTACTCACCATTGAGTTTTGAAACATTGTCCAACCTTTTTGGGGAGTCAAAAGACATGGTTTCATCTCAAAAATCTTGTGTTTTCATCATATATTTGGAAAAATAATATTGCGTCACAACCAAAAAAAATTGAAGGCTCAATTTTTGATTTGGAAAATGATTTTCCCCACCTTCAAGAAATAACATTAACATTCATTCCAAGGCTACATAAATCCATCTCTTCACAATGTGTATTTTATATTCGCCAATTTGTGAGTCTTGAGTTTGTGGACCATCGAGCTAAATTTACTAATTTAGTGTGCATTAATATGATAGAGGCATTTTCTAAACCACAAGAGAATCACAATATCCAAATAGCCTCCCATTTCCCTTACATTAATCCTCCTTTTGAAACCCCCTTAGATCCTATGAAAACAATTTCTTTGATAGACACATTACAAGACCAATAACTTCTCCCACCCAATATCAACATGGATTTTCATTACATAATTGTTTGAAATTTAAGTGTGGGGGTATTTAATTTCATTTTTAGTACCCTTTTTTTATTTCACAATGTTATAATATTCTTGAGGGAAAGCAACTATTTCAGTGTGGGGGAGAGGTTGTCCTTCAGTGGGGTTTGGGAATGTATATATTTTTAGCTTGTATAATTGCAAAGTGTTAAAAAAATCTAAAACAAATTATCAAAAAATAAAATAAAAAAAATGAAAAAATGAAAATAAGAATGGGTTGTGTCCTGGGTGGGTAAAAAATCACTCTTCCTCAACTTTTGATCTTGTTATAACTATTATAATTAATGTCGTGAGGAGATCAATCATGGGTTGGGAGATGACTATGAGGTCTTTTTCAAGTTCAACTATCGAAAAATGAAAAGAAATAATGAACACTTTGGTCATTGGAAGATGTTTTGTGTTTTGTAAATATTCCATCTTCTCATTCCCTTCATATTTCATTCCACTTGTGTGTCTTATTTCACATTTTCATTCCCTCGTAAATATGTGTTTCCATTTCCTTTCATGTCTCATTTCAAAAAAAAAGTGTGTGCATTACTTTTTCCATGTAGGTTTTTTATCCCTCTTCTTCTATCTCTTGGACATTATATTCCTACCATACCATAGCCATAGAAAGACCACTTCAAAAGACCTCTTTATTTTTCTGCACATTGGATAGGTAAGGGAAGATGAGAGCTCTTTCAAACTCTAATATTTTCACTTTTGGTTGGTGAAAGAGTGAACCTCCACAAATGAATTTTATCATCTTTAGAGGTGTGAGTTTTGAGTGTCCACATTTTCCATTTCTAAATTTGAGCATGAAAAAAAAGAGTTGTTTCTGGAACATTGTTTCTGTGATAACATGTGGTGGTACTCAATATGGATAAGTGAAATTGTCTAAACCTCGCCTGATTGGGGAAAAGAAAATTTTAATATTGGTTGGGGAGTGAAAATGATTTTCTCATGTTTTTATATTTGTTGCAAATGAGGAAATGCACAAGATTAAGTGTGGGCAATTTGATGTTATTAATATTTATGACATATTATATACTACATTTACTTATTTTATATGAAATGTGAATAATTTGTGAGAAAATTAATGTTCTAATACTAAGTATAATTTTTGAGAAATTTCAGAAGATGACCAATTGAGTCAGTTTATTATTTTATTTATAATTCTCTCCTAACTAATCCAAATTGTGTAGATATTGTTTTTTGGATTCCTAATTCAATATCCAACATTTCATTAGAAGGGATCATGGACCAATTCATTTATTTGATGGCTCATATGGACCACACAAGAAGGCCCACAGAATCTGTGAGGAAATTAGACCAGCCATGAAGATTTATGTTTTGGGCTCAATAAAGTGGTTAAAATTCTTTCATTCTAATCCAAAGATCAGGGTACAATGTAAAGAGTCTTGGATGAAACTTTCAAGTCCCAAATCCAAATATAAGGGGAACAAATGAGTCATTGAATCACAGCCCACCATTCTGTTTGGGAAATAAAATCACTATAGTATTCATCACTTATCTCATGATTTAAGCATAAAATCAAGTAGATATTTTGCAGTGTGAGAGAGGAGATATAGTAGGTCGACTTTGTGGAAGAAATAATTAATATTTTAAGGAATATTTCTATACCAAAATTAATTCACATGTTGGCCATTGAAAAAGCATGGATAGAAATGGATAGTTTAACATTGTTTATTAAAACTGCAATTACTTTGGCTCCATACGTCCAAATGCCTCCAAATTTTTAGAGTAGTCATCCAAAATTATTATCTACAACTTTGAAGGATATATCTCAAGATTCGGCTATTTGTATGTCCAAATTGTCTATCCAAGTCTAGGTATATATTGGGAATGCAAACAGTCCACTTCCTTAGGCTATATATACATCCCCCTATTCTCCTTCAAAGGAGTAGGCATTTTAGAAAATAAGAGCATCAATCATCATGACCAAAGCCTTCAAAAAGTCTTGGTTGGACCTTCCATACTAAATTTGTTACTTTAGAGACCTTTCCTCCTCTCTTTGATTCCTTTTACTTTTGTGTTCTTCATTATTATAATTTTGTATGTCTTTTTTTAATTCTATTTTAATGAAAGTTTCTTCTTTGATATCTCTTGTTCTCATTCACATTCTATAGTTTAATATTAATTTTATTAAAATAATATAAATACAGTTTAATCCCCTTCCCTTATTTTCTTCCTTATTCAATTGAAATTCTATTTTTAATTATCATCATCGTTTGTTAGTGTGTTCGAAGCACCACTCTTTTCTTATCCCCTTATTTTTCTTATCTTCTTAATTTATCATCATAATAATTATAAAACAAATTTTTAATCATATTAATGTCTAATTAAATCTTTAATTGGGGTGAGTTATAATTTAGGGAGGTTAATATATTGAGATCTTTTTCTAAATGATTATTCCTTGAATTAACATTGTATATGTCGGACTTAATATGTCATGGGTTAATGATATATTTTATTTAACGTATGGATTCCATGGATTATTGGAACCATAAATAAACTACCAAAATCAAGTACTGATCATTATTATAATCCTAGTTAAGTTATGTCTTGGATTAAAGCCTTAACACTTAGAAATTCCAATCAACGCCAACTTGTGACATGGGTGTTAATTTAATGCAATACAAAGCAAGGATTGAGGATATCACAAGATTAACTACCTGGAGATAAACTCACCCCAATAATTATAAAATTTTAAAATAAAACACCAATCATTAATCACTTCATTTAATATCTGCAAACAGACACACTAATTAGAATACAATCAACTAAAAACATTCGACTATTAAAAAGTATCATCACCGAGGATTCATACCGAGTGCTGTTATACGCATTATCATAGCACCCAAAACATAACTGGTAGATAGGAGACAATCATCCATGCTTTCAGTTTGACCAAATCATGAACCTCATTAAATGGGGTAAAACTCGATTTTTCCCCTTAGTCCTTTTAATTCCTTCTCTGTCATTTCTTCTCTTCACATTTGTGCGCAATAACCTTCATGGAGCCCTTCTATTCTTCTCCTTCCATAGAGATAAATCCTATATCTTGACTCTATTTGAGCACCACTCATCGCTTTGGAAGCATATTGGTTAGTCTTATACTCTTTGATCCTTCCATTATTTATCTAATCATATCATATGCTATTTTGGTGAGAGATAAATCTCCATATTTTCATGGTATTTTCCAGTTTCTTAAATTTCTCTTCAACCAAATTAATTCAGGACTTGATATTGGATGTCACAATAATCATTAGTATAAGGTAGGTGGTATATATGATTTTCCATTGATGTTTCCTTCTTTATATTATATTTTCATTGTAAAGCATGCCAGACATTCTGGGAGTCCCTTTGAAAATATGAAATTCCCTGAATAGATTTCCTAGTCCACATTGTGATGTGTTTCATACTCCCCTTGATATGGTTAGAGGTTTTGAACTCCACCTGTACCACCCATTTTTGGTGTGTTCACTTAATCATGTTATAAATTTGGGTTTCCTTATTACAAAACTTCCATTGGAGTGTGTTATTTAAAATGGTTATTGTGGTAGTGATTCACCCTGTTTGGATTAAATTCAAAATACATAATTTTGGTGTATTTAGTTGTTTCACTCATATGAGTTTTCTAATTTGAATTATGTAAATTATTGAGGGAAATATCATGTTTTCTAATAAAAACCGTCATCATGGTATTCTCTCTAATAAAATGTGAATTGGTTGAATAAGTAGTATCTGTAAGGTTTTGACACATTACTATGTTATACCTTAGTGAAAAAAAGACTCTTAAATAGTTAAGGATTGATTATTATTGAATCAGATTAATGATAATATATTCCATGCATATTAGTGTGGCATATCATATACCATTTCATGTATGTTTTTACCTTCCATTGGTAGACCACCTTGCCTTAATACATTTATATAATGCTTAGAATTTATTGATAATGGAAGGTAAAAGTTAATTAATTAAATGGAACGTAATGGGAATGTCCTTATTATCCTTTAAATCTAAACGATAAATGGGTGTTCCCCTCTCAATGTATACTTGTCCAGTGATATGGCTTGATTAAGTACTTGGTACACTTTATTTATTTAAATTTGAATTATTATGAGGAATGTTGTTCGACATGTAATTTCTCCTTACCTATATTTAATTGAATATATAAACCATGAATGCCTTGAGATATACTCAGGTTATTCCTTACAAATTTCCATATGAATGTATTTTATTATCTTTCATATTTTTATATAATGTGTGTAATGAATTTTGATTATATATTGTTATATTTTAGTTGATTTATTTGTATTTAAATTTTATTCACATTAATAATTCAATGAATAATTCTCATAACAATGTTGTGACCCTGGTAAGGGTTGTTCATCCCAGTTTTCCTATTTTGGAACATATGTTATATTATACACCTATATTTTCTTACGATATGTGTATAATAACCCTTTTAATGTTATATCCTGAATCTCATTATGTTCATGATATTTAAATTGTAATTTGTGTTTTTATTTCAAGGGAATTACTATTTTTGAGTTATCAAATTTAAAAAAAATTAGGTTAAAATCTCCTTTATTTTGATATTATATATATTAATGGTTCATTAGAGGAAATTGTATGCTCTTAATTTCATGAAACAAATCTTGTTGTTATCAAATTTCTAGGGATTTTCAACATGTTGGATTTACTTTTCCTACCTTATTTATTAATTAAACATCATGAAATCCATTTTTAAGTGATAAAAATCTTGTATTTCTATTTAGATCATTTATTTTTCTCTTCCAAAATCATGTTTTAAAAAAAAATCAAGAAATTCTATTGTTTTTAAAATATATTATTTCTTAATGTTATTCTTCATGATATTATTCCTTCTTTTAAAAGTTTTTAAAAATAGAATTTCTTAATTTTATATCCCTTAGCATGATAGTCTCTCACATGGCCAAACTGGGAGGTTTACTGGACCTCATGCATGCCTCCCCAAACACAAGAGGATTCCAACTAGGTGTGGGGGTGTAGTGAACATACTAGTGAGACTATACTCCCTGGTATAAATTTATTATATAATTGAAGTAAAAAAATATCAAATTAACTAAAAATTTTATAAATAGTAATTCATGTTAGATAAACTAAACAATCAATATCGACTGAATAATTCAATAATAATTAACGGATAATGTTATGACATGATAGAAAGTATCTAAATGAGAAATTGAATGTAATATAGATAAAAGTTTAATATAGTACAAATAAACTAAAAACCCCCTTGTCTTGAACCCCATATTTGTTTCATATCCATGCTATAACCCATCCAACAATAAATAATGAAAAACATGGTCTATTTTCTTAATCAAAACTAGCATCCACATAATATGATATAGTACCAATGGAAACCAAATAGTGCACAATTAGAACTCAGTAGGTCAAAACCACCATGTCTAGAAAGACCAATCTAATAATAAGTATATTAAATAAAGTGATAATTAAGGGTATTATTTAATAAATAAATATTATACAATTATTATCCTAGTTTGGTACCAAGATGGAATATATCTCAACTTGTATAACAACCATTCCAACCATAACCACAAGTATATGTAATAATTTCAGAACCATGACAAGACCATTAATCCTTATAGAATAACTAAGAAATCCTTCTATATAATAATTTCATTATAACTATGGAAATTCCATTATATAATCATTTTTGTATCATTAATAAAATCCCTTTAAGTAATCATTTCAGCATCATCGGTCAAATCCCTTTTATAAGCATTTAATCATCACTTGGAATCTCCCTTTATCTAATCATTTAATCATCACCGAAAAAAACCATTTATATAATCATTTCAATATCCTGAGGAAAATCCCTTTATATAATAATTTATGCATCCCCATCAGAATAATTTTATATAACCATTTCTTTATCACTATTCAATTCCCTTTAAATTATTATTTAGGTAACATTAGATAAATGATTTTATATTAATATTTAATAATAAATCACAACAGAATTCATAAAAACATGATTAACACAACATAACATCAAAATTGATAGTAGTTAATTTATATAATTACCATTTATCTATCAATTATCAATCCATTCATTAAATTATTCATTAATCATTTTTCATGTGAGTATACAAAACCATTTCTGCCAAACCCTCACTAGTAATTCAATAATAATGGAATTCATTTTATAAGGTTAATGTATGATAATAAATAATTTATGATTAGATTTCATGATAAGAAATAATTTTATCTATTGAATAGATCATTATTATTCTAGGGGTGGTTCCCCCTATAGGTAGTTTCATTCTAGGTCTCAATACCATTTGATCCAAATAGATATAGTGAGTTGTCCAAAAAATGATCATCATTACCCATAACATTGACTACTAATACATACATTATTTTGAAACAATCAAACAAATTAAATTCTTCAACAAATTGAAATAGACCATAAGACTTTGTACTAGACCACCTGCCTTTATCACCTAACAAATCTAATGATTTAATTATTTAACTCCAATAAAGAATTACTGCAATTGTAAACATAAGAAAATATTATATCACACAAAAATCAAGATAAAAAAATTATTAAAAGGAGATGAAAAAATCACATCAGGATAATGGAGACCATGTAAAATATATGGTGAAATAGAATGAGAAGAAACTCACAAGAGATTAAATGTTCAATTGAGTTTTCCATAAGGAAATGAATCACCCAATCAGATAGTTTCCCTTAGATGGAATGTTATGGGTCTCTATTTAAAGGTTCTAACTCATGTATTTCTTGATCTTCTTGTAAATTCATTTCACTTCTTTTATTTAATTGATTGATTTGATAAAAAAGAATATTTTTTTGTGAAATTAATCTTGGGTGTCCTAAAAATGGGGTTTTAAAAGGTTTTAACTTAGAAATTATTTATGTATGAACTCTTTCTCTTTGGATTTTGGTGTTAGTGTATTAATATTTTTCATGTAAAATTATGTTTTATTAGATGAAATATCATCGTTTTCAAGGAAGATTATAATCGGTAAATGAGGTTATGTTTCATATGTTTAATATGGATAAATAAGTTGTTATAGGATTTCGACAGAGATTATGTGTTTCCAGAGATGCTCAGCTGAAGAAGAAATTTTAAAGTGGATATCATATCTCTCTTTTATATTTATATATCATGGAAGCAATAATATATAAATATATTAATTATAATATGTGTACGATTACGTTGTTAATTTAACCATAACCACATTGACCACTGTCAATAGACTGATGTTATTTTGAGGTTATAAATCAGATGAACAAAAAATATCCAACATAATCAAAATCATTTGATTAACTAAATAAATTATTGTAATTAATGAAATAAATGATATAATTATAATTAAATGTACACTGAAAAATTTATAAATCAAGTAGGAATATAATATAATTTATTACTAAAGAGTTAGATAATGAATGTATCCAGGTTGTACTTAAGGTAAATGGGATTATTTATAAAATATTTTGTTAAATTATGCATTCTAACTCTATTTTTCCTTTTGAGGTTATTTTTAATGTTTCAAAAAAAATATTTGTAATGATTCAACGTTTAATAAATTTCATTTTCAACTATTTTTTCATTATTTAAAAAGTAATAAAAATTAATATTTTCAATGTTTCTGTATGGTTTATTTTTGACTTTTTACAAATGTATAAAACGGATTGTTTTTAATGTATACAAATTGACTAATCTATTCTTGCATTATAATCCTTAAAAAGTTTCAAGAATCAATCTATTTTTAACATTTATATTTTAAAATAAAATATTTCTCTCAATATTTTTTTTATTTTTTATTTTTATAAAAATATTATAAGAAGAAAAAAATGTCATCATTAGGATATAACTGAATGTTATATTGTTTTTTTGGGATTGATTGCCAATTAAAATTTTTTTATAATTAATGTGAAATAAATAAGTGTTTTATTCATGTTATATAGCTTTTAAATTACTTATGAATTATGTGTGATCCTGATATATATTTAATGATGGGTGATACCAATATATCTCTCCATTGCATTTGTTAAAGAGACTGAGTTTATCATTGAAAAGTTACTCCTTAATGATATGGGAATTATCTAGTTAGCTGATTCGTTTGTACAGGTTCTTATATGGGTGAATATAATGATAATTTTCAAAGTTACCTACATGAAATGATTTCAATAGTTTATAAAATAAATATTTCATTTCTAAAAGGTATGTAAATGACTTTCTATTTTTATGTAATTTTTTTAAATTTATTTTTAATGAAATAAATGTGAATGGATTATTTTCAGGGGAAGGTATTAATGTGTTTAAATGATTATTATTTTTACATTATTATTTCATATCAAATGTTTTATGAAAGTTATTATGCAATTATGTTGTCTTCTTGGGAAATTAAATGGGTATTTGAGGTCAAATGTTTATTGTGAAAAAAGAATTTTTTTCTTATAGTTTCCTTAATTTTTCAAATCGACTAAAGGGTTTATTTTTTTTGTATCTTACTAAATTTTTTAATCTTACCACATTTTAAAATTAATTTTCACAAGGTTTAATTATGTGTATAAATATAAATAAATTCCAAGTTCTAGTTATGGGAGTTATCTTTAATGAAGTAGTCATGTCTTTATAACGAACTTATTTTTTTGTAAAATGGAAAATATGTGGAAATATCAACATTTTATATAAGTTTTTACCTAACTCTCTAAAACTATAAGATAAAATGATCCTAAAAATGTAAGTATGTGAAACCATTGTTATAAATTATGTATATATGGTTTAATAAGACAAGGGACATTATATAAAATTATATGTGGTTGTGGAACCGATGGACATAGGAATAATAACCATATAACAAGCCAATTAAGTATCTACTCAATCATTACTCAATTCATGAAACGTGGGCCTAATACTGTGCACATATCTAGACATTCCCAAGAGATAAAATTTTGGTAATTGAAATTGTCGATATTAATCATTATGAAGTATTTTGACATAATTATTTTAGTTATATGACTTAGTTGGGAAACTACCATATAAATCCTAGATTAAAACCTAAATATTTTTAAGTTAAGATATTAAAATCATTGATGAGTTAATTATTATAGGTTTTTATATTACCATTTTTATCATTTATCAATTTAATTATTATCTACACTTGAATTTCATTTCGTTAAAGCAGTTTATAGAACCCAAAGAAACCATGTTAGAAATGGGTGTGATGGATAATGTAGAGATTTTCCCAATGATCAACCTGATGGTATAGAAAACTATGTTCAAAACTCTATGATAGTGTTATCCAGGTTTATGAACAATAACATAAATTAGGTGGATCCCACAAACACACTAAGGAATAATCAACTTTATATCGATTATTTTATGTGTCAACAACTACTAAAATTCAGCGGGTCTACTAATCTACTAATTATTCGGTAATGGATCAATAGAATAGAAAATATATTTTCCAATCTCAAGAACATAAAGTATGAAATATTTATTTTATATTTTTATCAATATAATGGTGAGCCATATCAATAGTGGGCCTTAATCATGAAAACAAGGCAAAAGAAAGAAATTAAAACCATTAAAAGAAAGGTGTTTTATAATGTATTCTTCAATATATACCTTTAATAAACTCTCTGAACAAAAATGGGGAGATATTTCCTTAATATTTAATAATAGGAGGATGATTCCATTAGTAGTAATGAAGGAAATACCTCATTTTTCTTAAATATGACTAGTTTTCCTCCAATGGAATGGTAATTGTCTCTATTTAAAGGTTTTAACTCCGGAATAACTTGATCTTCTTATAAATTCATTTTTTGTTTGAAATTTAATGGTTTGATATAAAATATTTTTTTTGAAATTCATCTTGGGTGTCTTGAAAAGGGGGGTTTTAAAGGGATTTTACTTTAAAAATATTTTATGCACCTTCTATGTTTGATAAAATTCCTCAAATATTATTTGGACTTAAAAATGGATTTTCAAGCATTGGAGTGGAGATGATTTGCTGTGAAAATGTTCTTAAAATTTTTGATCATGTAATTTCAAAAAACAAAATTGAAAATATAGCACATTGGGAACCTTGGGGGTGTTGGATAATATAAAAATGCAAGCCTTAGTGAGTGTGTCCCTAATAGGGATTATTCTTATGATATAGATACAATATAGTAAGACATGATATTGGTGGGATTCACAGTATTCATGTATTAGTGTTCCTTGGAATCTCCATGTATGTATTACCATAGGTTAGATCCCACTTGTGCTTCTTTTTATATAAGATGGTTTTGTTTCATTGATAATTTCTAACAAGTTTATCATATAGTATTTCTATGGATATTTTTATACTAAATTTATTCTATATATCTTGTAATTTCCATATTCCTATTTTAAGTGAACCGGAAATTCCTTTATTGAAACGAAATATTGTTTTACAAAAAAGGGTTTACATTTAAAATTTCTGTATAAACTATTTTTTTATTATAGAACTAATGGTTGAACTGATTTATATGTTGTATATTCTTTAGTGGTATCCTATTGGGATTTAGTGTTCACTCACTAATTTTTTCTTTTTAGTATTTATTGATATTTTTCTAAATAATAATATTAAAGGGAAGGGTTTTTTATAGTTCACCAATGTCTCTTGGATTTAATTTTCTTCGTATTGGGTTGTGATTGTGGTGTTGGATGGTCACATTGATACATGATTTTTATATTAGCTTTTTTTTTATTTTTACATTTGGCCTATTTTATTGATGTTATTAATATCACAGATATGTACTCTTCTATTTCATTCCACTATTTTTATTTCTTTTCTTTCAATTACTCAAGAGAAATGTTTGCATTTCTTGTTCATCACTACCAACGTGGCGGTTCATCCTGGGTGATGTGTCATGTTGACATGGGTTGGCTCATTATAAAATTATATTAGGGCCAATACCAAGATATAAAATTGAAGGGAAAACCTATATTTGGTCGAAGGTCTATAGTATACTGGAGTTAAGACCATCATAATTCAGTTATTAACTCCAAACGAATTCCTATCCAACCAACTTCTATGTCAGAAATCAATTTAGCATTGGTGGTCACGAAATTTCATCAAGATTTAGATTGATTTTTTAGGTTATAAAAATAAAATTCAGTGTTTTATTTGTAAGAGTTGGTAACTTTAAAATTATCTTACCTCCCATTCATTGAATCTATGTTTTAGTTAAATAATAATTGTTTAATGCATTTTATATGAATTATTTAATTCATCATTTGATTAAAAAACGTTCTCTTGAGATAATTGGATATTTCATTTATTTATTATAAAATGCCTCTTAGGAGAGATCTTTAGAATCCAAGAGAGTAAGTTGTGAGACTTGTTCCATAATTGAACCCTTTAGTATACCCTTCATTGGTTGAAGGTTTAATCTACATAATTCGTACATTGGGTCTGTATGGTGTTGGAAACTGGGGATGTATAGTGGATCAGGGCTTAGAATTTACTAATAAAAATCCACCTATCTTCTGTGCTGATAATGAAAAATAAGAATCTAATGAGTTTCTTGAGTGGGTTTAGAGGTTATTTTATATTCCGAAAAATCCATAGGACTCTAAGGTGTAATTTTTAACCAATATTTATAACGTAAAAGGAACAAAATTGTCCTCATAAATCATGGAAGCTAAGTTACAGGAGGATATTACATAAACATCATTCAACGAGATCTTTAACCACTATTTCTATCCTAAAACATTATGCATGGAAAGGTATCCTGAATTTATGACCTTGTAGAAAGGGGAGAATTTAGTTATAGAATATACCACTCATTTCATTGAGTTGGCCCACCTAACACCATTGCTTGTTTCTAATGACTATCTCAATGATTGGGGGGTTCAATATGGGTTTAGGGGATACTATCTAGTCAATCATGATTCACTTATGTCTACTAAATTTTGATGAGGTGGTTTACAAGTTAACTCTGGTTAAGGTTTCCATAGCTGAGAAATGGATTTATGTGGTGGTTAAGTTACTATAAGAGGAAACTAGGAAGTGTCGTATGGAATAAAAGGAAATGTAAAGGTGCCTAGTTTACATTGGCACAAGATTCTTGGGCTTTATGGGAAAATATTTGGTATAATTTTATCACTTTGGGAGGCATGTTAATACCAATAAAAACTATATAAAATCACCCAGGTCATTTCATCCTTGTGGAAACTCTAGTGAATACAATTATTTCTATAGAATAATATAAAATTGAATTTTATCAATGTACTCTCTCACCAAGGTCTCTCCTTATCAATCTAGATGGAAAAATGGTCTTAGATATTATTATCATGAAAATGGGGATAACAAAGTATCAAAAATATCAAGTAGGAGCTGATACCCTACATCTTTATCTAAATCATTTATCATTAGAAAAATTTGAAGTTGGTTCAGTTACGGTGAGGGGTTTTGTCTTCAATTCATCATCTATGGTTTTGGATATGTTTGATATAGGTATGTCTCATTATTTAATATTATATAAATTCATTGAAGTGTTATTCTTATTATTACAAATTACTTAATTTATATTTTATCCTTTCACCCCATTTGGAAAGAATAAAGAATATGGTTTTAAACATTTTGAGTGTCGGGTAGTGATTTTTAACTTTGAAGTTGTGTGGAACTACTATGTTCTTGATATTGATCTCATTAGCCTTATTAGTTGAATGGATTAAATGACTAGTTTTATGTACTTGATCCATTGATACCATCATAAATCTAAATTTCTATATCCATATGGTGTCTCTCATGTTTTTAATGCTAAGTGGGATTCTAGATCTGGGAGAGTGGGGCTTGTTATTCCTTATATTGGAATGATCGTATGCTAGTTTTTATATATATTTCTTGATATTGATGATCAATTTTTGAGGGGGCTACATCCTATGTTATTGTGAATAACTCGAGTTATTTACTAATTAATTTTATTGGTTACCACCTTAGAGAGAGGTTGAGTTCACAATAGACATGCTCCTTAGGATGATTCATATTTCTATGCCATTATATTTTATGGAATCTGATAAGTTAAAGGATCATAAAGATTACCTTTTATATATTGATCCCAAGAGATGTATATATACAAGTGTTTTCCCTTGGTCATAACAAATACTCTTTCTAAATATCGTATATAGAGCCTTATACTTTTTTCTTGTTAATGAAATAAAAAACATTTGGCCAGTAAGAAAAAATATTCCTTGTCTAGGATTTCTGATCACTTTGATCAACTCAGCGAAGAAAAATTGTTTTCTAATATTTATGGGTGATTAGAGTACTATAAATTTATTATTCAATAAAAGGATATTCCTAAGAAAATATTTTTTTATGGTATGAGAATTCTATGTTTTTAGTTATTTCATTCAGTCTCAAGAATTATCCTATAGTATTTATGGAATTGATAAACCATAAAAGTCATCTATTCTTCGAATCTTTCAATTCCATATTTGTGGATAATATTTTGGAGTACACTAATTCATAAAAATAACATGGGGATCATTTAGATATCATTTTTATAAGGATAAAGGAACATCATATATATGATAATCTTACTAGATGTAAATTTTAGAGTTAATAAGTGATGTTGGTGCTAAATGTTATATATGAGAGTTTCATATCAGTGGACTTCAAAAAGATTTAGGGCTAATTTGAAGAATGAACCCCAAAAGTGTGTTTGAGTTTTAGAGATTCGTAGGTTTAGTTGGTAATTACAATTGGTTTTTTTGGACCTCTCCAGGATTATTTCTCAGCTGATATCTTAGACCTTTAAGGAAGTTAATTTTTATTATAATGATAAATATCATAGACATTTTGAGGAAATTATAATGTGGTTAACTTCTTCATCAATTATGATTAAATTAGAACATGGTTCTAGAAATCAAATTCTCTATGATGCCACTGGTATTGGTTTTGGGTGTGTCTTGATATAGGAAAAATAGTGATGTCCTTTGGATCTCTCCAATTATACCCTCGTTAAACGAAAAATCCCACTAATGACCTTCAGTTAGCTGCTATGATGAAATCTATCCAAAATTACTTCCATTATCTCTTTGGGAGATATTTATTGTATATTCAGATTATAATATCCTGGTGTATATTTTCACTCATGGGGATCTAAACATGTGATATAGAAACTGGGTTGATTATCGTCAAACATTCGATTTCAATATTTATTATAATCTTGGAAAAGGTAATGTGATCATCAATGCATTGAGTATGTACTTACCAACATAATCCTTAAAGGAATCAGTAGAGGAATGGTATTTGCGGATTTTTTTCAGTTAGGTGAGATTGGGAGTGGAATATAATAGTGGGAAAGTTCTCTTAGATTACATTAAGGTTTAATGATCATTTTATTATTGAATTAATATCAAATGGGTAGTAGGAACTGATTTCTAGTGATTTAGAAAAATTAATAATAGAGGAGAGCCCTCATATTACAAGCCTATCTATCTCATCAGTGCATTGTTTTTTCTAGATATGTTGGTCATTTATAAATATATGAGGTATGAATTAATGGACAGTAGACACTAGTCTTGTTGGTCCATTCACCATGGGGATACCATGATGTGTTAAGTCATTATACATTCATATTGGTGTCTAGGAATGATAATTTTGATTGCAGACTACATGTCACGATCCCTTACTTTACCAAAAATTATGGTGGATCACCAATGGACTACTAGTATATTTCTACCTTTACCCCTTATTATTTGGATGTGGGATGTGATATGTATAGAATTTGTCATCTGTTTGACATGGACTCCTAATGGGAAGGATATTATTTTGTTGATCATTTATCAACTTATGAAATCAACTCATTTACTTCCTATTAAGTAGAGGAGTGAGGAGGATGTTCTCTAGAACATGTATGTTAGATAAATCATGAAACTATATAGGGTTCATTTTCTGATTATCCATGCCAAGTACCAATGTATTACATACTTGTTTTCGAATGGTTTACAAGAGAAGATGGGTACCCAGATGAAATTAATAATGGTGTATCACCATCGTATTCATGGGTAGAATGAGTGATCCATTCATACTCTTAAGGACACACTATATTCATGTGTGTTTGATTTTGGTGGTTCATGGGGAATTTATCTTCCTCTAATCAAATTTTCCTATAAAAATAGTTAACAGAAATCTATTAAAATGATTCATTTGGTTCCATTGAATGAGAGACCATGTCAATCTAGTTTTATTGGGTTTAATTTTTATAATTATCTTTAGTTGGTTGGGGACTTTCATAGAAGATGACATAAAATATACTGTTCATCCTGAAGAGGTTAGAAACCACACCAAGTCAAAAACGTTTTTTCTGGACCATCAATATTTCCCATTGGAAAATTCAGATGGTGATCATGTCCTTCTTGGAGATTCAAATCGCTTGGGGCATCATCAAATGGGTAAGAATGGTAAGTTATAACCATGGTTTTATTACCTTTAGAAATCATTGAATGTCTTGGAAAGGATAAATATTGGTTTTAATTTCATTTTTTTATTCATGTCAATTCACAATGTCTTTTAATTTTCCTAGATGAGGATGTATCAATCAGACCCTTCCCACGTGATTAAATTGGAATATGATAATCTTGATCCTGATTCCATTATAGTTAAACAACCCATTTATATTATGGATAGCAAAGATAATGTATTTTGAAGTAAAATAACTCCCTTTATCCATGCGATATTATTACGAGGATATGATATCCATGAGACATGGTAGTTGTAATCAATCATTATGAAGTAGTGGACTTCTCTTTTCTTAATATAGAACATTGATTACTATATGAGGTTATAAAGATCCAACAGTGGGATAATTTTTATGCCCTTCGGGACATATGTATGTTTAATTTTGATCTTAGGTCATCTCTTTTAAGGTTTTAAAGACTTTAACGAGTTGGTTGGTTGAGAATTTAGAAATTTGGGGGAAAAATCCATGTTACTGTTTTGTGCATGTTTAGTAGTAATATTATAGTAACCATACAAAATGGATTTGTATGTTTTAGGGTTGATTTACAATATTTAATAATGCTTTTTCTAATCATATGATTTACAAAACAAACCTTGATGGTGAGTGGGTTTTGGTATGGTAGTTATTACACATCTTGACCATGGTTTTTCTAACCACATGGTTTTCCCTAGGCAACTGTGTAGTTTTTTCTAATGGGTAGTGGCTACAACAATGTTAAAACAATGTTTTCCGAAATGTTCACTACATATGGGATTTTTAAATTTTAAATTTACCTTGATTCCCTTTGTATTGTTTATGACCCCAAATCTCTAATATTCGAAAACTAACTATTCCAAAGTGCTCTTGATGGTTCTTTACTTGGATAATAGATGATATACCTTCATTATGGGTGGATCCCTTCAAGGTATGATCTATTTTATATCAAATATGTTCTGCTCTTCCTAGATCATTTCATGATCTATCGTCCCCTTATTCTATTAAAACCCTATTGGGTTATGATTTTAATTTTTAGTTGTTTTTATGGGGAATTGATGTTGTTTTATATGGATCTATGATTGTGAGGATGCAATCTCTTCAATTTCCATCTCTTTTTTTTAAGAACATCAATTTTCCTTCATTGTTTAGTTATGTGTCTCCATTCAAAGGTTATCACTCTTGAATTACATGATGTTATTGTAAATTGTAAAGGCTCTATACACAATGAAATTGAATTTTGGGAGAATAATCTCCATGATTTTTATTAGATTCAATGGATCATTCTCCAATTGTGCCAGAATCTAAACAGCATGACCAATGAAACGTTTCCATTGAATACTAGCATAAATATACCAAAACCTAGAGATATTCTATTACATGGTAAATTTATAATTAAATAAATTAAATCAAAAGAAAATTACCTCATATTAGGATATTTATTTAATAAACATGTTGATTATATGAAACCATTTATGGATTTCCTTTTTTACATAGAGTTGACACAAACTAGAGCATCTCTAGAGGTGATCCAGATGTGGCCCATGGATATATGGACAACACTGATTGAATTTTGGGTGCCAGTGCGGTGGATTGACCATATTGTGTTGTTAATAAACACTGTTTTGGTTCTTTCAGGCTTGAAGGAATATCTCTTATTATTCTAATTCTAGAAAGGATGAGAGAAGGATGATTCTAGAGACAAATTCATTGTTCAAAACAATTCCCAATTCTCGATTAACACTACACTATAGTAAAATGAATCTATTTTTAGAGATAAGTTTTAGATTAAAATGTTATTTAATTTCAAAACTACCCTTTTATAATATAATAATCTTTATCTAACCCCATTCCATATATTATTATAATTAATATTTTATGTCTTGTTTTAGATGGTGAAATGATAAATATTACGTTATCATCATGGAAATTACTTGTTATCACCAGACATGATCTTATTATACTCATCCTCCTCAACATTTATCAAATACATGAATAAATATTTCTTAAATAATTAGTTGGTAAATAAATATCCCATTAATAGTTTGATATATTAATATTTATTAAATAAACAATATAAAATATTATTTTATTCATTATCTCGATAATAAATATTTATTACTTATTCAAGTACATAAATAAATTATTAATTAATTAATTAATACTTATTAACATGAAAATATTTTTGACCAATAAATAATGAATAAAATTATTCATCGGTCTTGAGAAAAAAATTTATTCTGGTAATTAAATTTAAATAGAATATAATTAAAATCAATGGAAATACTTA